>CM059575.1:22487846-23774936 GCA_030386875.1 Morinoia aosen
CTGAGAAACGTTATCATGTTTTGAACTAAATTTAAGTAGAGCAGTGTAATGTCGCAGTTTCAGCACGACATGAGGTTTATTTAACAGAACCTGTAGCTTCTGTTCGCCTAGCCGTATACCAGGCAGAAAAATAGCGAAACGCACTGAAGGACTTCTAGTATTGTACTGACTTATCGATGCACAGCTCCTCCTTGAGGGTTTATAATTAATATTATTAGATGGTAATACAATATACACAATTATTATTTGTAGGTGGTAATACAATATACACAAAGGATTCAAGTAAAATAAGTATGTTATGTCACATTTCACCAGAAAATTTATGGATTTTCGCCTGTATCGAAAAAATAAAATTTTCCACCTAAAATGAATAAATGTCAATGAGTTTTCATGCTAGAAAAAAACATAGACAATTTTGGAATTCTTGTAACATTGTTAATGAACTAATAGATCGATTTTTACATTCAATTTTTAATCATTGTCCAAACCGAAAATTTTGAATATTTGAGTTAGAAATCTAAAAAAGCATATGAAAATAAAATAAAAAAGAAATTGGAAAATCTAGCTATATTAATTCATCAAAAATATTTCGAGTATTCTAAAACTGTCTTTAATTTTATTCTAATATAAAAACTCATTGACTTCTATTAATTTGAAATATCCAATAAAATCACATAAAAACTAATGTTTCCCATTTATCCAGAACTAAGGCCAGAATCAAAAAAGTTACACGAACCAAGATGTGTTTTTTCAAAATTACATGTAGTGGGCAAATTTCAGAACAATCGGTTCATAAAAAAAAACCCTCAGATGACCCTTTAAAAGACAAGAAACTTGGTTTGAAAAACTTGCCATTTTTATAACTTGTCAATGAAAAATCATTGAAAATACGTATCCCCCCGCTCGCACGTAGACAGCGTGCAGCAAGCTGCATACAAATAATTGCTGTATCTTTAAAAATAGACCGATTTCTGGTCATTCTTCAAATACTTTGCAATAATATTTCTTGGGGAAAAAAAAAGTTTGGGATTAATCTGTGAGGAAATATTCCAAGTAATGCGAGAATATTTACATTACTGTTTAATGTACGTATGTAAGCATATACGTTTAACACGCGTATGTGTATTTTCTGCGCGTTCGATGTCAGTATTTTACGATCGTTACGCTCTACATGCGTTTGCAATGAACATTCTTTTGGTCGTATTTTTTGCATTCACCCACCGGTTACACAAGCCAGTACGATGAAAGATCCGTCGCCTATCGCTGTTACAGATGAACTATAATTGAAATATGTTTGGAATTTTCATACATAAAAAGCACCTTCGTGATGCTCAACGTGACTTTGATAGCGAGAGAACCAACATGAACAAAGAAATTCACTTTTTGGTGAACTGCTGTGGTAAAAATGTTCAAAAAGAGCATGAACTGTAATGCATTTGAGTTGATATTATATTATATAACAACTCTGTTTTTGTAGCACTGTAAAGGGCGCGTATCAATAAACTCTGCAGATCAAACACTTGGGTTATAGCGCATTCTACTCCTAAACAGCAACTTACGAGTAATGATGTTTGTTATTAAGATGGCGACTTAAGGGCATCCTGACTTCAAGATCTTCAAGATAACGAGTCCAAGGTGACCTTAAATGAGGTTCCCATCGGTGCCCAAAAGATAATATCGAACCTATACGCCTCGCCCGTTCTACGCACCTATTGTTCCCGCCTCACATACTCTCTCGAAAAGAAAGTCCTCTTGATAAAACATTCTCAAGAGTGATGTTTCACCACTTGTAACTTTGAGTGAACTGCATCAGCTTGACTTGCAAAAGGGAGTTGTTCAAAAATTTACAATTTAAATAGCTCATGCCTCTGGATGAAAAGTTTTGGACGTGATTCTGGCAGCTACCCGCGAAACAGCCAGGATCGACGAAGACTGCCACTAACAGGTTGCCACTGCATTGTCGGTATGCTACATTTCAAATGGGGATAAATAAACCCTAAAAATTTTAGATTCCGTGTCGTACTACATAAAAATCCTCCCTACTTTGGGACAGAATTATGATTCGTCTATTCAATTAAAATTAAAGATGATTACCCTGCCCCTCCTCAGACGTCCGTCACATTCATTTTAGAGAGTTCAAACCGGAGCCCATAAACTGTGCATCGAATGCTTAATAGAAGAAAAAATATACCCATATTCTTACTCGATGATTTACCAATTTCTCTACCTTCTTCCATGCACTGCTCTGACTACATAATGATGACCTCTGAATTAATGTAAATGATTTATCTTCAGATGGGTATTTGATTCCAGGCATAAAGATTTGATCGTGTGAGAATTCTTGGATAAAAATTGAGAAGCAAACTATTAGCCCCGCTGAACTCGATGGCGCTGCTTGAGTCGGGTCAAAATAACTCAAAGGTTTGCTAATTTATTTAACGGACCAATGAAAAACGCTGCTTCCCTCTATTGCTAGAAAATTGGGACTCCAAGACCGCTTTAGCGTTGGGGCTGGAAACGAAAGTCGGAGAGAACGGACATAATAATTTTCGCACCTCTTGAAGTATTCGATTTATTAAAAGGGAAAGACGGAGAATCTCTTTCTTCTTGTTTAAAATTCGAAGAGTAAAAAATAATAAGATAGTATAAGGCATGAATAGATTAGCACCGAATTGAGGAAAAACTTCACAACGTATGTTACTTAAGGCAGAAGCCTTGTGCGGAAGAAAGTAATAATAAATGCCACCCAGATTGCAAGAGAATCAATTAATTTCTAGATATTTCCCAAGGTATTACAAGGAATTAGAATTTGACGTTGTAGGCCAGCATTAGAATATTCATAATTATCTGTATTTTCTAAAATTCGCTCTATATTAGTATTAAGAATACAAGTCAATGTTCATCTGTTTAGTAAGGCGACGTTGCTTGTTTTATTACTACTAAAATATACTAGTAACATTGAATCAGTGGCACTCAAAAGAATGAATGAAGCCTTAGCGGTACTCATAGCGTGTGGGGGAAGAAGTCACCTTAGAAGTAAATTTTGCTTTGTTTCAAAGTGCCTGACCAGGCTTCCGTAGGCACAAGATATTTTCGACGAAATGTTCAGTGGTGTGTTCTTTTTGCTGCGTTACGTCACATGTACAATCCTGGCGTTTCCCGAGTTTAGGAAGAAATTTTTATTTCTGTCGTAAATACAAGTCCTTCAGTAGTGTCCAAGTTTTAACAATACGTACAGTTCCACTTTGATTCGCCATGCATAAATATCATGTCATCTTATGTATAAATATCATTACCATTAGCAGTTAATAAACCCACCTTCTTCCGTCTTATATTTTCCTGTATTCGAAAAACTAACGGTGTAATGCACTTGATAAAAATTTTAAAATCTCAGTTTAGTGACGCAGTGAGGGGGTCATCGGAGCAGTTTTGGTCATAAATTATCATTTTTTCTTTGCTGAAAAAAGTCCTAAGGTGGGCTATTGTGGGCTATTGTGTCCTAAAATTTTATAGGCTACGGGCACTAGAACCCCCTTTCACCAAGAGGGGTCAAAAATCATGAATGTTTTACCCCATATCAAAAGAAAAGTAAAATTATAAGGAAAATGGATAATCCGGAGTCATGTCCTGATAAAAATGTTACAAGGATTCTAAAACTGTCTTAGATATTGTTCGACCACTTATTTATAGACTTAAATTCTTCTGAAATGTCCGAGAAAATTTTCATAAAAAGCAAACATGTCCCATTTTCTCAAAATCAAGGGCCAAAATCAAAGAAGTTGCACGAGCAGTTTGTATTTATTTTTCAAAAATTAGTTACAGTTGGTAAATTTCAGAACAATCGGAAAGAAATAAGAAAAATTCATTGAGTGCACAAAAAATACTAAATAAATTTGCGTCATTCATGGAATTTATACATGTAATATGTAATTCAGAGTGGAAATATGAAATTATGCATGCATATTATTTTAAGATGATGATGCAACATGAATACAGATTCAAGTGAACAAAAGTATGACGTAGAAGTATAATTTTCTATCTAAAAAGGAATAGAAGTCAATGAATTTTTAAGCTAGAAAAACACACACCGTTTTGGAATCTTTGTAACATTTTTACCAAGCTAACAAATCGACTTTTGAAATTTTCACATTTAATTTCAAATTTGATTACTGTTCAAAACCAAAAATATTGTAGTTTTTCGTTAGTAATCAAAAATCGCATTTGAAAATATAACGAAAAAGAAAATACAGAATCCGGTTCTATTACTTTGTTGGAAATGTTACGAAGATTCTAAAACTGTCTGGTTTTTTTCTAGTATGAAAACTCATTGACTTCTATTCGTTTGAAATACAGAGAAAAATACATAAGTTATTTGAAAAAAACTAATATTTCCCGTTATCTCATAACCTAAGGCCAAAATCGAAAAGTGATGCTGGCAAAATGTTTTTTCAACTATGTTATTGCTACAAAACATTAGAGCTTTAACGTGCGTTCAACATGATTTCACATTTGAATCGATTACATCAGTCAGACATCCAAAAAAATTTATTTCTCGATTATTTACGCGTGAACGTTGCGCTTGTTAAGATGAGATTTTTTTCAAAGGACTCTTCAGAGCATATATAGGCAAAAAAATTCAACAGTTGTGTGAAATTTAAAGTCTCACTTACCGTCTAATAAGTAACGAAAAGAATGAACTAACTTTACCGGCGCTGCAAGCATATTCAAAAATTGCTGATCAGGTTTTGAAATTCATCTTGCGCGTCCCTGAGCCCACAGAATTTGTTTTTTTTTTTTGTGTTACAGCAGGGCTCGAATTACTTGTGTAGGAAGAGTTGACCCTTGCACGTAATCGTGCGAGTGTCATGACCATGTCGAATACCATACTTTGGGGGCACGCTTTCTCAATCACACTCTACTGTATTCTTCGCCACAATAAATAAGAAGAGGTTTGCATTGAATGTTATCAGTCCTCTATCTCCGTAGCTTCCCAAGGCCGTCTGCTGATAAGTAATCTTAGCTATGTTTTATCCATCAGCCGGCAACTTGAATAATCGTACTCTTCTAATAGAAAATTTATCTAAGGAAAATCTCCTGTCTCAGTATTTGCTAGGAAGCAAACAAAGTAACGCTTCGTTTTGTAACAGTCGTGTTAGCAAGCCAGGAGAGTGGATACATTGAAAAGGCCAAGATAACAGGTATTTACGATTTCAAATAGATATTTTCAATTACATGACACAGAACCGCTATTGTTACCACTGAATTGTGGGCCAATTATTCACACAGGAATACGCAATCGCTAATTAAGCAAACAGTATTGTGGAGTAGGGATAAGGACTCCTATACGTAGATCAAAATTTGAAAATTCTTTAATAGTGAGGTGCTAAATCCCAGAACTAAGAGTCGATATTATTTACCCTGATGTAGATGTTACATTCTCTCATTAAAATAAGCTATCGATAAGGGGAGTCATTTTGGAAGTGTTTTTATTAATCATATAACAGTCTGTGCACTGGAGTAGAATCCTTTACTTCAAATTAGTTTCGTATAAATATTGCCGTCATTACTACGAAGTTTATGGGGAAATTGCGCCGTCATTACAACGAACGTACGTTGCAAGTATGATACCAGCTTTGGTCTTAATATGATGAATTAAATTTTAGAGACGTTAAAATTAGGTAACCACAATTATTGAATAGAATGAGTGTTATTTTGAATTTGCGCCTCTGTAGTGGTAAATTACACCGGTTTGAAGCAAATTATTTTTGCAAAAAGGGTGAGTGTTATAGGGAATAGGCTAACACCAGCAATTTTCAGTACAATGAGAACAGGCACGTAACGCAAGAGATTTTCTAGCGGCAATAATATAACGGAATGTTAACGCATTATTTTCCTAATAAAATCACAGAGCTGTAAAGTAATCCAATCAACCAATAGTTTAAAAGATGGAAGAAAATTTCAGGAATGTGTAAGCTCAAAGTATGACCTACTTGCGTCAAGTCTGCTATGCTTCGCATGTTTTTTTCTGCGGGGTTAGGGTGGAGAACCACTTTTTCGACTAATAAAATTGTGGGTTGATCTCAGTCAACACTTGAGGTATTTTCACCAGAATGTCAATCTCTTTTGGTATTTATAGCAAATGGTGACGACAATGGAATGAGGTTAGAAAAAGAACTCTGCTAGTCATTCATCTTGTACTTTACTGGCTCACTTTTTCACCTCAAGTTGAGAAGCTGAAAACCTATTCTTAACACGCAATTGTAATGTTGGAACTGTGAAAATGAATGATTAACTATATCTTGTTGAATCTATGCGGCTCTCAGTTCCATGACGTTGCATTTTGAAATCTGCGTTGCGATTCTTACTTTTGTCGTAGACTACGATTCGTAACGACTTTAGATCATACAATTCAATATGTTAATTCTACTAATGTGTGTGATACACTTTCTCTCAATTTTATATTCTGGCAAATTTTACTTTTGGCTTGGTTTTTGGTTTCTTTGGTTCAACTTATCAAACATCTACATCCTATTTATTGTATAATTTTGTATATAACAAACCATTAGAGAATAGGTAGAGATTTTCCTGCCCCAAGATGAATGATACTACTCGTAAAAAGCCATCACATTACCTGTAGATTTGCAGCAGATGTAAACTTGTCTCCGAAGAAGCTCCTACAGTACGTCATCGTTGAGGCGTTGATGATGATGACAGCATTAGACTAGCGCGAGTGTTGACCTCATTGCGTAATTTTCTGCTGGTCCAAAGTCTTCAAGCCTCATAAAAATCTCTCCACCGTCTTCATACAGGCTCGTTTACCGCAACGTCCTCAACAAGCTCGTTAACACTAAACTGATTTTTACGTGAAAGCAAAGTTCTGGAAATTTTCTGTCTTTTATCTGCAGGACTATGTCGACGATAAGCGGAGTCATCGTCGCGGTGGTGCTGATGGCGGTGATACGTCAAGGCGTGCAGGGCGATTTGGGTCCTCCAGAAAGATCGTACGACATCCTCATGCTGCTGCCAAGCTGCTCCAGGAGCCATCGCAACGTTTTCTTGCCCCTCGCATCGGCGCTTGCGGCGCGAGGGCATAAGGTGATGGGAACAGGGGGCTGGCTGCTGGAGTGTGCTGAGTGAAAGGAACGTAAAGTGAACAGATGGAGTGTGTTGTGAGATACATGCAGAGTGTTGGCTACTGGAGTGTAATGTGTGATCGGAACGTAAGGGAAACAGATGGAGTGTGTTGTGTGATGGGAACGTAAAGTAAATAGATGGAGTGTGTTACGTGATAGATGCGGGGGTTGACTGTTGGAGTGTGTTGTGTGATAGGAACGTAAGGTAAGCAGGTAAAATGCATAATGTGATAGGAACGGTAGGCGAACATATTAAGTGTGTAATGTGATAGGAACGTAAAGTAAACAGATGGATAAATATTTATGCTCTGCTTCTTGAAAATCCTAATTATAAATAATAGAGCTAAGAAAGTCGCTTTTAAATTCAAAATTCTTATTAAAACTGTAAAAAACTAAAAGAAGAACGTTTCGACCCGTAAGGTCATATTCAACTTCTGTCGGTAGAAAATCACGAAATACAGTGAAATTGCAAATAAAATGTTAGACGATGAAAAACTGAAGGGTAGCATCATACTAAAAACCAAAAAATACAACCTAAACTAGCTGAGGGGAAAGCGTACTGATTATCATTCAAACCTGATTTGTCGTTGAAATATACAGGGATTCTAAAATTAGACGATTAATAATTATTATTATACCAGATGTGGATGCAATTACTTTGAAATCGTTTAAGCGTACTGGATGATGGCATTTTCCTACATGAGAACGGACGGCAGAATGGGATTGCGTAGAGAGAAGGAGGCCTGTTCTAAAACTCTTACCATGCATGCTCTACAACGAGAATACTAAGGGCCCGTTTAGTTGAGCCCACGTACTCAAAAGCACAATGTGAGCAACGATATGTGTAGACAACAGATGAGAGCATGCCTTTAGGAGTTTTATTTTTATAATCGAAATAAGACCCTATTCTAGACGTATTGACGAATATGATTTTGAAATCTATATGCATGAAATGTTTAGATAATAGCAAAACTGAAAAAGGAATTGCATTTGCCACTATTTCGTTAGGAGTACTTATGATAGAGTGCTAAAATCGGCTATGTGTAGAGGACATATCGTTGACAACTGAAATATATTTCCTGAATTACATATCTACAGTACAACGAAAGTACCGAAATGTCGATGGATGAAACCTCAAATTTTTTTGGATTGGGTTTACAGTAAATTTTGGGCACAATATTCACGAAAGAGAACAATAGGTTGTCGGTTGAAATCTCATCTCTCACAAAGTAAGAGCCTAACGTGTCAATTTTGAGCAGAAGACATCTGATGGATAGCTTTGGCTCTGTGGACTACAGTTCAAATGTTTTGAGTTGTGTGTGCACAGTGGTTGTAACTTGATTAATAATATCTCCGAGTATCCTGGGATGCTAATATCGATATTTTTCTCTTGGGAAAACACGAAACGAATTAATGAGTGAGGCTGAGACTGATCAATTTAATTTACTATTTCAGTTAGTAGAGTAAAACAATCACCACTGGTAAAGATAGAAGAATTTAGAAACCATTGTAATTGAACTTCAGAGTGTGTTTGTGGAAATCTAACACTCCGTGCACCGTATCTTCAATGAAGAAATACAACGTTTAATAACAAATGCACCAAAGCAATTTGAGGAAAATATACATATAAAGACTATTAGAAAAAATTATATACTCAACGTAATCATATACTACACGTACTGATCTATCCCACTCTTTACAAATTTTAAATACCCTGCATTCCTGAATTCTTTGTTCTACAGGTGACCATGCTGAACATGTTACCACCATATGACGACAACCCTAACATCACCTACATCGACCACGGCTTGCGTCACTTCGATGCTAGTGATGCTAACATGTTTGAGGCAGTCGACAACGAAGACAAAATGTTTCAGGAGTTTTCCACCGTATTTAGCGCCATAGCAAGAGAATTGTACGACGTGCCTGCAGTGAAGGAGCTCTACAACAGGAGGGACCAGTTCGACCTTATGATCGTTCATTCTCTTTTTAATGAGGTATGTGGCCAGGAATGTAGTTGGATTTTGGAAAATTTGCAATGGGTTAAAAATAAAAAACTATAAATAAAATGCACAAATGTAATAATTTAAAAGTAGATTTTTGTTGTGTTGGAAGGCACCTAATCGCAAATTCATTCACGTACAAATGGCTCTCACTTGAAACTTTGTATATCAATGAACACGTATTTTTGATCTGTGATAAATTTTACATTCTTGAAAAGCCAAATTGAAAGCATTTTGTGTAGGTATTTCTTCTTCAGTGGAAATTTAACCTCCGCTTCTGAAAAGCGGTGTTGAATATACGTAAGTACGAGGAATTTTTGAACTGTACAGTACAGCACAGCTAGTTCATTTTTCCCGCCCTTGTTTTCTTGAACTGCGTTATTTTAACAGAGAAAAGACATGTTATTTAACTTCATTTTCTCGATCCACAAATTCTATACACGTAGCTCAAAAATTAGGTTATACATTCGCAGGACGTTTGTTCTAAGTCGAAAGTTTACAAGGGAAAATGAATTTGAACATAATATTTCAGTAAACCTGCTTAAGTGGTTTCGGAACTATCAAGACTAGCGCTAACATTTGAGCGTACGTAGTATCCTGCTTCAAGTTTTAAAGTTTCTTCAAGTCCTTATAACTCGAAAACTGAGGAGTATTGGAGAATTTTATTATATGTGAAAATCTATATATTTTGAGTTTTTCCACCTATGGTTGAAATTTGTTAGAACAAAAACTATCCTATATATCAGCTAAATTTTGAACATAGTGTTTTTCAATTAAAAGGAAGTTTGTCTGGGTCAGACCAGTGAAAATCAAAACTTATAAATAAGGACTACCCTAATAGACACATAATATTAGATGTTATATTGATATTATACACAATAGAAATTTATAAACAATATATATTTACATTGCACAATAAATCTGTTGGTAAATGTGATGGAGAGGACAGTAATTGATTTTGCAGTTTTTGGTGCCTAAACATAGTTTATTAGATCGAAATAAAAAAAAATTCTTCTATGCAGTTTCCGTCTGAAATTAGTGTTTTACGAATTATAGTGGTATGTTAATTTTCGTCTTTGATGACTGTAATGCGCTCGAATAAACAGCTACTAATCGATTTTCAAATTTTTGTTGCTTGAATCATGGTAATAACATCGAAATAAACTACTTTTCTTCCATACACCTTTTGCAGCAAATGAGTATTTTACGAGTTAGAGCGGTACGTGTATTTGTTGCGCGACTGAGCTGTTAGAGTACGTTTGGGTACTTTGTAATTTATTGTTAGCCGACCCCGCGGAGCCTGCGACGCCTGAACCCACTTCTAGGATCTTTTAGTTAATAACACAATAAAGTTTATCACCCAAAAATAACGAGTTATAGCGGTGTGTTAATTATCGCCTTAGATGGCGGGAATGCGCTCGATCATTCGAGCGCGTCGGAAGGAAGAGTCTATTGTAGTTTTCCCCTACGAACAATTTCTTTCCGTTTCAAACACTAGAGTGGCGGTAAGTAATTTACCGCTATAACTCGTTAAATACTCATTTCAGACGGAAAGTGCACAGACGACAAATTGTTTATTTCAATCTGATTAACTATGTTTAGGCACTGAAAAGGGGAAATTCGATTACTGTCGTCTCCTTCACATCTACCAATCTGTTAATTAGCAATAAAATAAACTCCAGTATCGAAAACATGAAATTAGGACCAAAATTCGAATAATGATGAACATCATCTACCCTACACCAGGCAGCGTACCCCTTTGTTCACGAGAAACCGTACATTACGGTGAGCACAACTGGTATTAAGGCGGACCAAAGCGCCCTGATGGGCAATGTGCTCAACCCCGCCTATGTGCCCAACTTCATTGAGGAGTTTTCTCGGCCCTACTCCATGTGGCACCGCTTCTTGAACTTGTTCTTGACCATAACAGTGCCGCCGATGTGGAAGTCAGCCATTCTGACCCCTACGCAAAACGAGGTGTGTTTACATTATTTTCGACTCGTAACTTGGGATTTATCCTCTATAACATACAACTTGCGCATCGTGAGCACTTAAAAGATTTAACTTGTTACGTTTGCATCGTAAGAATTTATGAATCCACTTTTTAAGCGTGTATCATAAGGACTTGCAAACTTAACTTGTATCGTATGAGCCGTAAATATTTTCAAACTTAACTTGTAGCATGTGAATCGAAAAAACTTACGAGTGTAATTTCTCACATGATCATCACAACGTATTAATTATCGTTGTCGATCGCGACATTTGGCTTGTAATTCTAGCCTATTTTAACCGTATATTATTTTTATAGAAATTATATTTGTTAACTTTATCTAACCGCTGGGTCAAGCAATATGAAGCCAAATTACAGCGCTCATGAAATGAAAATGGATCCTAATACTCGGAAGAACTAAAAGGAAAACCGAACTATTATGATTAATTGTACCCTAGAGACTAATTTAAAATTTGTAACTAAATTTTTGTAATGTGTTAGACGTGCTGTATAACCTTTTATCACTTCAACTACTGCAGGTTAAGCTGAGATTTAAGACTTAAACCCATATTAAACTCAATTTCAATACTCAAAAAACAAAAACTAATTGAATAATGACATCCTATACTTTTGGCTAAGTTTTTATACCAACGCAGCTAAAGATCATCCGCGGGTCACTCGCAGTATAAAAATTTCCTCAGTGACCACCGATAGTAAACGTAGTATAAAAACGATCACCTCAGTTGAAATGAATTTTCATGCAAAATTTGAGACGTTTATTAACAAAATTATGCATCATATTTTACAATTTTAACTAGTAACTTTGCCCAGATCTCGAAGCGTTTTCCGAACCTGCCGAGCATAGATGACCTCATAAAGAACGAAAGTCTGACGCTACTCAACACACATCACTCCATCGGTATGCCTGTGCCGCTCCTGCCCAACCAAGTCGAAGTCGGTGGCATGCACCTCACGCCTGCCAAGCCTCTGCCTGAGGTGAGCAAATCTTAACTCAATCTTTGTAAAAATGAATGTTGTTTTCAATTTTTTGTAGGAAAAAGTTTTATTATTTTTATTACTTTATTAATGCAAAGCATATTCTTAAGATTCTTCATTCGCCTCATTCTAGTGAAACTTTTGTCATGACATTATTGCGAATGCATTTTTCACGTCATTCAAGTGAATCTTTGTCATTCGGATTTTTCAAGTGACGCGTACATGAACAAATTTTAAGGGGTAAATTGGAATGGCATAAACTATAATATTGTTAATCGACTGGGTGGCAGCATATAACGTTTTATAAGGTTTTCTTGCATACTCCGTACTTTGAAATTACATGGAAGCATAATTCATTTGCGACGTGTTTCACAGGTATTTTTAAATGTTCAGTTTGAGAACATTTTTCGTACAACATTGCAGCTCATTGAAATTAAATTTTCTACTTTAAAATTAGTTTAACTACTATTAGTCACATACTTACGAGCATTTCATCAAATTACTCGAGAATCATAGTAAATAATGGTAGAAAAACAACGAATCGTGTTCAATGACGTCAGTAGTATGACAAATTTCGGAGGTTTCCATTGCTGTAACGGAAAAAAAGGCATCAGCGAATATAAGAATTGTTCCTCAACAAAAGGTAATAACTTAATTACATAGAACACACTCACAGAAGTAAATGTAACACACTCACAATTTACAAATTTTGTGAAAAGGATTTGACGTGTCTAGATAGTCGAGGTGTGGAAAGTTTCTCATGAAGAACTAAAGGGAAATACCAAGATAACTCTCAACACCATATCGATGTTCTCATCCGTGACTGATACCTTACTTACTAGTATATACATTATCTGCCGAAGAGTGGACGCACTGTACTCAAATTTAGTGACTTGGGGTACAGAGCGGTTATATGTTAGCTCTAATACAAATAAAAGTTTTTTTCGAGTGGGTATTCGGAAGAGGAATACTTTTGGTCATTAACCTTCGAAGATCTGAATAGTATTCGACGATATGGAATTAGGATATCGGCTTTTTAAAGATGATTACAGGCCATTATTTTCAGTTGAAAATATTTTATAAGCGCTACAGAGTTCCATCTTACCCTCAAAGTCCCTTGCGTTCAAACACCTTGTGAAGAATTTACTGTGAGTCTAAGCAAAATAGATTACTGCATACCATGCACATGTGAGCTTTAGCTTATCTGCATTCAACATGACGAAAACTAAGATAAATTTTAAAAAATTGCCTTTCAAAAGCAAGAAACACCAGCAGATCAAAAAGTTTATTTCTGTCCTCGTTAATTGTCTTGATAAGATGGGTCCTGATACAGTACCTTGAGTAACTATACCTGTAAAATGATTTACCTTGCAGGAGATTGAAGATTTCCTGTCAGGTACGACCCCCGTTGTGTACATGAGCTTGGGTTCCATCGCCCGTAGCAGCTCGATGCCACCAGAGTATATGGAGGTGATCCTCACAACGTTCTCCAAATTACCATACAAAGTTCTCTGGAAATACGAAGAAGAGCTGGACACCATCAGCCAAAACGTGTTCCTCAAGAAGTGGATGCCACAACAAGATATCTTGGGTAAAAATGAAATAAATATTGAGGAACTCTAGTCTTAAGAGGTGTGAGTGATGCTATCTCAATCACTTCGAAAGAAATTAGGCATATGATTATTCGAGTTCGATAAGAATGCTTGAGACAATGCAATGAAAAAATAACAGTTGTGTGCAATACCACTTACCTTTCGAAAATCTGACAGTCGGAGTATTCATTCAGATTCCAATTTTTACGAAATGAACCGAGCTTCATGAAAAATCAGCCTTTGCTTTGATTTTGCTCATGTTTCAGCTCACCCGAACGTCAAAGTGTTCATCTCTCACTGTGGTCTGCTCGGGTCTCAGGAGGCAATTTATCACCGCACGCCAATTCTCGGCCTTCCGCTCTTCGGCGACCAGAAAAAGAATGCGAAGACCTGGGAAAACGCTGGAATTGGAATCCCTCTGAGCTGGAAGAGTCTAACGGTTGAGTTATTGACCTCAACTATAAATGAGCTCATCAACAATCCAAAGTAAGAAATGCTTTGTTGTATCGCTGTTTTCTGGCGATATTAGGTTCGTATTAGTAGGAAGCTTTAACTTCAATTCGCCTAGCAGCAAACCAGGCAGGACAAGAGAAACTCACAGGCAGGATTTCTAGTAATGTACTGACCCTGTAGTTCACACAGCTTGCTCTTAAGTCTAGTTCGCAACAATGGATATTTCCGGTGCTGGGCAATAGGTTCGCTTCCGACCTATACGGCGCTCGTAACCGCCAGGGGCTCATCGGCTGTTTCCGGCGGATGCCCCATCTATACATGTGACCGTGCCGAGCGAGACTCATAAATCTCCGCAGCCGGAACCCCCCATAAATACCACCAGTACGTCACTATACAACAACTTCCCTCCCTTTAGATGAATATATGACAAAGGGAAGGAGGAACTCAACAACCTATTCGTATTGCAGGTTTAGTTATTCTTCCTGATCTGCGAGGTTCATTTTGCCCAGGTGAGCAGCTAACCGGCTGAAAGGCAGGAGTCTCTGCTGCTCCACTCCCGGCAGATTCCTAACTACTGCGCAACAGCTGATTTGAATGTCTCTTCCAGATTACATTTAATGCTAGTATTTGAACATGAAAGATATTAACAGCAACTTTACTAACAATAATTCCCTTCAACCACTTGGGACCATTTCTTAAATTCAGAGCGAGAACATGATCACCGACATCAAATTGAGTTACATACATAGGCTTAGACCTGGACACAGAAAATTTAGGATGAATTCTATCTTTGGAAGTAACAAATTTACGATTGTTCAGCGCTACAGAGGGAGCAATTTTTGTAACACTATGCGGAATACAATGCGATCGAAATAATGTTTTTGATAGACGGGATTTGAACGATTCGGAAGAAGAGAGTTTTTTCAACAAGTCTTTAATGACTCTCACCCCCCTCTCAGCTTGACCATTGCTTGCTGGAGAGTAGGGCGGAGGTGTGAGGTGCTCAATGCCGTTGGAAATAAGAAAATCTTTAAAGTCTTGAGATGAAAAGTTAGAAGCATTGTCACTTACGAGCACATCACACAACCCGTTTCTGCTGAAAATCATTCTCAACGCATCGACAGTATCTGACACACTCGTGGATGGTACCACTTCACATTCAATATATTTAGATAATGCATCTACAGCAATGAAAACAATTTTATTCTCGTAGAAAAAGTGATCGACATGAATGCGTTCAAAAGGACGAGAAGGAGTGGGCCATTCTACATTTCTAGACTTAGGTTTTGCTCGATTTAATTGACATTGGGGACAACATTTTACGATGTCTTCAATAGTTTTGTCCATTCCGGGAAACCAATAACAGATCTGGCCAACGATTTCATGCCACAAATGCCAGGATGTCCATCATGAAATGTTTCAAGGACTAAACTACGCAGTGACTTGGGAATAAAACCCGTTCTTTATAAAGTATGCAACCTTTCATGATGGTCATCTGAGGTAGCAGGTTCTTAAATTTAGACAAATTGGGATCAGGTTTAGGAGGCATGTCAAACTTTATGTATTGTTTAAGTTGGCATAGTTCGCTATCCATATCAGTATGAGTTTTTATATTTTCACACGTGACAGGAGTTTTATCAAGAGTGTTCACAGCAAAAATCATTTCGTACGGTTCTAGCTCCCTTACAGTCGTAGGTAGTGGCAGCCTACTGAGACAATCGCTATTTACGTTACATTTACCTTTCGAATATCTGAAAACATAGTCAAACTGGGAGAGTCTAAGAGCCCATCTTTGAATTCGAGCGGAACAGTTGAGAGGTACACCCTTGTTGTGTGCAAAAAGTTTACAAAGAGGTTTTTGATCATTATGGATAATGAACTTAGCACCAAGTAGAAATTTCTTGAATTTCTCCACGCCAAAAACCACACTAAGGCTCTCCCTTTCAATGTTAGAGTAGTTTTGTTCTGCACTATTTAAAGATCTTGAAGCAAATTGAACAGGACACCAATCATGAGAAGGACTAACGCGTTGCATGAGTATGGCAGCAACTCCATAACCCGAACTATCAGTTTCAAGAAGAGTTTCATGATTGGGATCAAACAACTTTAGAGGTTTATGCGAACGAAAGATGTCCTTGATTTTCTGGACACTTTCGTCCTGTTCTGGAGTCCACCGGAACTGTAAATTTTTCTTAAGGACACCGTCTAGGTAAAAAAAAAGTCCGTTGTTTATAGATGGATTTCTCTGAAATTTTCACAGTAGGTGTGAAATGATCCAAATATCATTTGTTATTTCGACAAAATTTTTGTATCTGCACTGGATTTTTTTTTATTTTCGAAAAAATATGATAAAATAGGGGTTTTTTTAAAATCCTACTACTTCTACAATTTTGAAGTTACAGAACCAGTACTTCGTTTTTAGATTGCTTAGATGTCTATATAACCACTCGCAATAGGGAATTTCGATAAATTTTTTTTTGTGGATTTAAAAAAAAATGAACTTTTTTTCATTTTTTTTTTCATCTCGTGTTTTTTTCAAAATAATGAATTTATCAAAAAATGCTATTGCGCCAGGATACACCTTGCTGAGCCCTATCGAATGGTATATAAACCATTCTCGTAGCTCTAAAATTGTGGAAGTAGTAGCATTTGAGAAACCAATTATCAAGTTTCCATAAAAACGAGTTTTTTCACAAAAAAAATTGTTTTTCTTTTTATCTTTTGAACTACAGGGTTTTCTACAATGAACTCTTGAGCGTTTGTAGCTCTTTTCAAGCCCTTTCGATTGATATAATTTACATTGCTGTAGCTCTTTAACTCTGAGAAAAAATATACAACAAAAGAGAATAGGTGTAATTCATGAAAACAATTAATTTTTTTAATTTTTCATTTTTTTTCGACCAAAATACGTTTTTTTGTCAAGTCAACTCCTTTGTTCTATAGCTCTTTTCAAGCCCTTTGGATTGGTGTGCTCGCCATAGCTGTAGCTATGATACTGCAGCTGTTATCGAGCTATGAATGAAAGCTGCGGTATCATGGATACGGCAGGACAACTAAATTCTGAAATTGTCAAAAATTATAAAAAAAATGTTTATTCAGCGTTAGAATGTTTTATTTGAATAATGGAAGCACTTTGAGTAGCCCATTAAGCAGCGAATACAGAGGATGCATGACATTAGAAAAGTTGGGTACAAAACGACTATAGAAGTTACACAATCCGATGAAAGCTTGCAACTGTTTGAGGTTTTTAGGAACAGGAGCATTGAGAATAGCTTCTACTTTCTCAGAGTTAAGGTGAACACCCTTATTATCGAAAACGTACCCTAGATAAGACACACGATCAGTTAGAAAGGCACATTTAGACAGATTTAAGCGAATTCCAGCGTTTTTTAGGACAGACAGGACCCTGTCAAGAACTTCCAAATGAGCATCATATGAAGAGGTCAAAATGAGGAGGTCATCCTGGTATACAATGATGTTATCGATGCCAGAAAGAGTCCTATTCATGAATGCTTGAAAAATGCCGGGGCTTGCCCGTAGACCATAGGGTAAGTAATTGTACATAAATAGACCTTCAGAGGTGTTAATGGTCGTAACTTTCTTTGATTCTTCGTCCAACGGAATTTGCAAAAACGCGTTAGACAGATCAATTTTTGAGAAAAACTTAGCGTCTCCGACTTGAGAAATGACATCATCAATAACAGGTAGTACAGATTGGACTGGATTCAGAAAATTATTAATGGAGGCTGAAAAATCTCCACAGATTCTCACACTGCTGTCAGACTTTTGAACATTGACGGTAGGAGATGCCCATTGGCTATCATACACTTTGGTGATTTTGCCCATACTCTGCAAACGTTACAGTTCGGTTTTGACACAGTCTCTTAGTCTTACAGGAACCGGGCGTGCTTTACAAAATACAGGAACTGCATTAGGCAACACATCAAGATGACCTGTTTCTCTAACGTTAGACTGTGAATCAGATGATAGATATTCGTCATATTTTAACGACAAACTTTTCGGCAAACTATGACAATCCGTTTTTTATGGAGTCGTATTTATTAGGAATGACAATGTTTACGTTTAGTTTAGAACGAATATCTCGGCCCAGTAAGTTAATTCTATCATCTTCCACAATGAGAAACTTATGAATAAAACTCACATCTTTGTACATGACAGTTACTGAAGCTTGACCAAGCAGGTTTACCGAGACACCAATGTACCCTATCATTTTGCTGCATGTAGGATTTACCACAGCACCAACCTTGATTGCATCTCTTTTACGGATAGTTGACACGGCACTGCCGTTATCCAACAGGAATTCAACAGCTTTACTATTTAAGCTGCATGCAATCATAGTAGGCTCTTTAGTAACAGGAATTACAGTGGTGTTTACTCTAAAAAATTAGAATTATTTGGGGAATAATCAGAACATTCATGTAGATGATTACCGTCACCACTTTCGTTCCCAGGTTTTTGCAAACCAGCTTCGTTCTTCTTCTGTAGAGGCATCCGTGAATTCTTCATTAACACGTCTTCTCTTCCTATGTTGCCACAGCAACCGCTTCTTCCCGACTGCACTGTGTAAGTGCGAGCTGCGTCAAATTCTCCTCGTGTAGGTCCCCTTCGTGTAGGCTTAGCAGGAGGAGGCCGAGCTGCAGTTGTAGATTTGCAAACCTTAGAAATGTGGCCTAATTTTCCACATGTGTGACATTTCAATTTCAAAGCATAACAATTCTTTGCAAGATGCTTTTGCTTAGTTCCGCAGCGAATGCATATGTAGTTCGGCGGGAGTTTTTCTGTAGTGAAATACGATGAAGATGAATCCTCCCGAATAATATCTTGAGCGTCGGAGCTTAATTGTTCGATAAGTTTTGCGTGTTCAACGCATTCGTTGAAGGACTTGCTATCGCACTTCTGTAGAACCGCGCTGAGAATTTGCGCTGAGTGTAGCCCAGCCACGAAGGCATCTCTTAATAAACAATCACGACAGCAATTACCATAATTGCATGCAGATGCTAAGTCATTTAACGTTTTAGCATAACTTTCTATGGATTCATTAGCACCTTGTTTTCTATTTAGAAATGTAACCGATGCACCGACGATGGATTTTTTTATTTCAAATTGCTGTGTTAATTTTTCTTCAAGTTCCTCATATGTAGCCTCAGTGAGTAACGTAGGTTTAATTCTTCGTTGTAGATCAGTATTTATGTTTACGGGCAATGCTTTAATTAAGATGCTAGCTTTTTTACCGCCATTATTTCCTGCTTTCTGAAGAGCATCTGCACATTGGACTTTCCAGCGCTCTAAGAATTCACTCACTGTTTCCACTTCAACGTCGAACGGAGGACAGCTGACTGTAGAATATGCCATCTTAATTTCAGAGCACTTTTAAAGTTCAAATTCACTTCGCAAGTTCGAAGCCTCGTCGTCAATTGTTGTATCGCTGTTTTCTGGCGATATTAGGTTCGTATTAGTAGGAAGCTTTAACTTCAATTCGCCTAGCAGCAAACCAGGCAGGACAAGAGAAACTCACAGGCAGGACTTCTAGTAATGTACTGACCCTGTAGTTCACACAGCTTGCTCTTAAGTCTAGTTCGCAACAATGGATATTTCCGGTGCTGGGCAATAGGTTCGCTTCCGACCTATCCGGCGCTCGTAACCGCCAGGGGCTCATCGGCTGTTTCCGGCGGATGCCCCATCTATACATGTGACCGTGCCGAGCGAGACTCATAAATCTCCGCAGCCGGAACCCCCCATAAATACCACCAGTACGTCACTATACAACATGCTTTCCCATCACTTTGCAAATAAAACGATTTATGCGTTTCATTTAGATTTAGTAATATTCTAAAACTCTACAGTGAACCTTTTTCTTCCGTCGTCGAACGTGCTGAATGCTGTTGGTTTGCTATAACTATCAGAAAAAACCCTGAGCAGGACGGATATTATTTCAAGTAAGTTGCTAATCTAATTAATCTTAAACAAAGTGCAAGTCTATTGAGCCTCTGAATGTTTATGGTCCACATGGGCATGCGTTCCCTGACTCACATTATTCTGTAAATATTTGCAGGTACCAAGAAAACATTGACAGAATGTCATCGCATTTCCGCGACCAGCCCATGAGCCCAGTCGATACGGCCGTGTTCTGGACAGAGTACGTCATTAGACATCGCGGTGCCCTGCACCTCCAGTCGCCAGCCAAAAACCTCAGCTGGGTGGAGTTCCTTTACTTGGACCTTATCGCACTGGTGCACCTTGCGGTCTTCGTGCTCTACAAGCTGGTCAAAAAGGCGGCGTCTTTCTGCGTGACACGTAAAGGCAAAGCCGTTTCAAAAGGCAAAAAGAAGAAAGAATAGGGGATCAAATGATTCCAGAGTAAGATTTTGTACTCTTAAAACTCGGTTTTTATCATATTATTTTTGGTTACGTGTGTTTTTTTATTCTAAAATGAACTATGTTTACATCTTTTAAACTTTACTTTCATTCTTACAGAGACTAAACCTCATTCGAACTTGTGAGGGAAATGTTATTAGTTTTTGTTCGTTTAAAATACGGAGCGAAAAAATACTTCAAGAGTCCTAGGCCCCTCACATGTTTTGTTACATGGAAAGCGTTTTGATGAATAAACTGAATTACGCACCTGCAGCACTATTTTTGCTTCCTAAAATGGAATATCCCTCGGCAGTACTTTCATTACTCCCTAAAATCAATGGCTTGTACGTATAATTTCATGTATTAAATGAGCAGGGTAACTTTTCAAGGTAATGAATTAATTTTTTAATTTCGATAAAAATACAACACTACTCTGACACTGAGAACAAACGAGTCACTTTTAAAGTGCGGAGTACAAATGAATGTTATTCAGAAAAGAAAAAATTCGCTCGGTTTAGTGAATTTTTTAGGACGATGAATGAATTGTAGCTTTGATTATATCACATACTAAATTAGGCTTCTTTTTGCATTAAAATTATCGTTATTGCTCATTGATAAATGCCAGATTACAACTGTAGTTTATTTTTGGTTTATATCAAGAAAACTTACGTGATTCCAGGTACGATTAATTTCTAAAAATCAGATCAATTTCATGCAAGTTAATAACATTATCACAATTTTTCTTCATCACGAGAAGCATAGATCAATATGGAAGACTCGACGTGAAAATGTTGGAAACTGTGTTGTTGCTAGACAGAACAAGAGCTATTTTTTCGCTTCCTCACAGCGAGCAACAAAAAATTTCAAAGTAAACAGTTCTCAAAAGATTTGCTTGTTGAATGTTATGGTCAAATGTAAAAGAAAAAACACTAGTGCCGAGGTAATTGTGAGATTTCAAAAAACCTGTGACGTAATCGTAACCAGAAATGATCGTTTCCGAATTCACCTGGTATTCAAAACATACCTCTTCCTCACTTTAGTACTCTGCTTTTAAACACAATGGCATCCCTGTAGGAAATTGAATCCCCTACCTAAAGACTTCTATCAAAACTCCTCTGCCTGTAGGCGAAAGAAAGTGTATATGAACATGAGCTCGATAGATTAGCTGCCAGTCATAGGGTTCCATGGCTTAGTTTGTTGAAGAATTTGAAGTTCAATGTGACTTGTGACACTCTAAATAGTGGCACAGCACTGCTTACTTTGAGTGAAAATCTGGTTGCCATGCCCTGTTGAAATTTAGGTATTGTACTTCGTTATTAAGGCTAGTTTGTTTCCTTTGTTATTTTTCGGTGTTTAAATGGAAATATGGGAATAACATGATTTTTATCCTTGCAACTACTGCTGCTTCTGCCTTCTATGTCCACAGATAGCGACTGAATTAAATAATGTCAATGTCACTGTAATAGAAAAGACCCCTCTGCTCACTCGATTCTGAAATCTTGTTGCACTCATTCTTAAAGAATGCACACCAAAATGCGTCTGCCAAATTCAAAGTGTCACGAAAATATGAAACTATTCCAAGAGTCTATTCTCTGCGAGCAGATATACACGATTTACCACTAGTACTCCCATAGAAATAATTGAATCGATTTTTTAATCACACAATTGAAATGTTTACTTCACGACCACCAACCTTAAAAGCCATACCCTATTTAAATCAAACTATCAAATCGATGCCAAACGAACCAATTCGCGGACTGTTAACTCCGAATTGATTATACGTGTCTAATCGACGCCCAGTTTACTAAATTAAATAGCACTTTGAGGTCTGAAGACCGAGCCACTGTTGCGCGAAACTCAGTCTGATAGATGCATCAAATCGACTTGCCTGGAACGGTGATTTTCAAAGCGTCAGACTCAGCGTGTCGCTTCCAGACGAACTGGACACTAAATTTATATAGATGGTGTAAATCCGGATCGCTTCTACTCGTCCTGAAAACGGAATGCGATTCTCGGCACTGCGACGACTGTGCCGTGAAAAATAATGTCACATCAAAGTCACTATTCTGCATCGCGCTTGGAATTAAATGGACACTATATTTTACACCTAATTAGAACACCCCATGAACTGTTTAGAAATACGATGAAATTAAACCACAACATAGAACCACAAAGATTTGCGGTGTTATTCCTGCGTAAGAAATTTTCACATTTTTTCAGAAAAATTTTGAATTTTAAACAATTTTCACAACTCTTTATTAAACGAATTAAAATTGAATTGAGATTGATTTGATTGAGCAGGTTATGTGGAGTGCTGAAGTCCGATGAAAATATTTACATTCAATTTAAGATCTTCGAAATCTAATAATAATTAGCTTAGGCTGGGTTTTTGGTTCGATGCCCAGAATAGGAGGTGCCCAGCCATCCAACGCTGCTTCACAGAGAGACTTCACAAGGTTAGGCTGCACTGCGGTGCACAATTCTTTAAGATCCGTGCTTAAGGGTTAAAGAAGCCAGCACGGGAACCGGGAGGGTGAGTAGCCCGAGACCGAACCATAAAAATCTGGAACGAGCAACAACACTATCATTATCTGAGCCAAAACACGGTCGAATTCATATCAAACACCATAAGATTAACATTTCAACACAATTATATCGCAGAGACTTGACACAGGAAGTATTCAAGAATAACGTACCCAGGCAACCAAGAAGAACAAGAACGGATGAGCATGACACTGCCGGTTCGGTGAGAAGTCAGACATAAAAAACAGTAGACGGAAGCCCAGACTTATACGAAGCAGGCTTTTCACTAGAAACGATAAAAAAGAAAGATCATAAGTTAACAACCCAATGAACCAATAAATAGACCTTTCAATATAATAAATGATCGTCACACCCATAATTCATCCAAGTTCTGGGTATTTTTTAAAACGGAAACTAAAAAAATCTTAAATAACTTTTGATACAATGAGCGGATTTTTTAAAACAAAACGGCAGTAAAATCCTGAGATTTGTATCTTTTATTTGGTACCTATATATTTCCGACGCAACAGTCAAAATAAGATTCAGAGGACACAGTAAAAATCATTCTGCTTTGAAAGTGCCGCTAAGATGGCGAACTGGGCAAAGGAGCAATCAGCTTTCATAAGCACTGGAGCATTGTCCTAGCAGAATGAAGTTTCAAGAGAGAGTACAACCTGCGAAGTTCTGGGGGCTAGAGCAAAGCTCCCTCCATTATTAGATAAGCATGCAGTGCTTATGATAGCTAATTGTTCATTTGCCCAGTTCGCCATCTTAGCGGCAGTTCTAAATTTACTGCGTCCTCTGTATATTATTTTGATTATTGTGTGTTATAAACGATGATGTGGTACCACTTGATACGTAGGTACCAAATAAAAGATATAAACCTCAGGATTCTATTGCCGTTTTGTTTTAAAAAATCAGTTCATTTCACCAAAACTTATCAAAGATTTTTTCAGATCCTGTATTTAAAAACACTCATATTGCCATACTCGGTGGGCCGCACAACCACTTTAAGAGGTAATTGGAGAGCTTAGCAGAAAACAGTTTAATGTAGATGTTCGGCCACAGGACTGAAATTATAGTAGAGGAAGATGATTCATCTCGTGAAAGTCATTACCCAGAACAAATACAGCTGGTAGGCTCACAGAGCAGGTGTCAGCCTGCCTCTAATGTCAGAAAACCTTCTCCAGCGCAAATCAAAATTCAGATTTAGGTTTTACGCAAATGCCAAATTATAGGCCGTAGCCCCAAATGTTTAAAGTTTTAATTCAACAGGCCGTAGCCCAATAATTAAGGTTTTAATAGGCCGAACACCTTTAAAAGTTCAAAATAAAAACCCAAACAAAACGTTAATAGAAAGAATTCTGATTCCAACAAACGAAGAAACAGTTGAAAGATAAAAGTAGCAGCAAGGTAGTAGGAGTTCAAGGGTCAGTGGCAGATCACGGCGCAGCAACGTCACCAGTACACACCGCGAACAAGACGCCAGTACACAAAGCCACACAACCATCTCACGTAGCAGCAAGGGAAATCGCCGAACATCACTGCCTGTTAATCAAAGAACTAGAACAACCCGAACACGCCGCCGTAACCAAAACCAGACAAAGCAAAAATCCCGCGGGCCCAAGCTACAGGCTCACAATAAGAAGCTACACGCTGATTGTGTAGAAAGAATTTCCTTCACTCTCCCAACTTTAATTTTTTTAGATTTACTTCTGTCAATAAGTAGAGATTTCAGTAGAAAACATTGCATTCTCACGCATTACTTTATCATATACAACGTAAAATGCATTACAGAGACCTACGCCTCAGTGTGAGTTTGCTTTGACGTGAATATGGAGTTTGCAACACGTAGTTTGTAGCAATAAATTTGCTGCCCGTAGCTCGCAGCTCGTAATTTGCAGCTCGAAATTTGAGGACGTAATAAGCAGCGTGGCATATACAGCACGCACTCCGCAGCACGCAGTTTGCGGTGCAGTGTGTCGTGTTACCACAATTTTAGTTTTGTTCCAACTAGTCATTTTATGATTCACTTTTTCATCGCGCAACGAGACACCAAACAATATTCGCACAACTTGTTGGCTGCCACGTCAAATGACTGCTTCAGCAAATAGCTGGTGCGTCAAATGAGAGGAGCACCGAATGGCTGCTGTATCAAATGGCTGATGCATCAAATGACTGGCGCACCAAAAGGCTGCTGTATCAAATGACTGCTGCATCAATAACACTTTCCATATTTTGGTTTCATCTACAGGCTACGCATCAACACACCAATGTGATGATGCCAGCTGCATCAAGGGTATGCTTTTCATCAAATGACTGCTGCATAACAAACCAATGTAATGATGCTAGCTGCATCAAGGGTATGCTTTTCATCAAATGACTGCTGCATAACAAACCAATGTAATGATGCCAGCTGCATCAAGGGTATGCTTTTCATCAAATGACTGCTGCATAACAAACCAATGTAATGTTGCTAGCTTCATCAAGGGTATGCTATTCATCAAATGACTGCTGCATAACAAACCAATGTAATAATGCATCAAGGGGATGCTTTTCGTCAAATGACTGCTGCATCAACACACCAATGTAATGATTCCAGCTGCATCAAGGGGATGCTTTTCATCAAATGACTGCTGCATCAAATGATTGCTTCGTCAAAATTTTCTGCATCTAATGGCGGTATCAAGTGACAGTTGCAACGAAAGCCCTCTCTACTTGTTGGCAGCTGTCTCAAATGCTGCTGCATCATCAACGTAATTCACTCCATAAAATACGTTGTCAAACAACCTTGATTTCTAACTTCGTTTCAAAGGTCGCCGTTGCTCCAACAGTCCCTGATTTCTCCAATTTTCAGACCAAATTACACAGTCATTTATTTTAGATGCGGAAATATATAGTATGTTCATTAATAATAATTCATTCGAATGTTGTAATTTTGATGTGCAATTACAACAATGTTTTTCAATGGGATATTATTAAAGAATACTATAGTAGTCTCTAATGATTGTCAAGTCTAGTCAAGTCTAGTACTACAGTGTTCATATACATATTATTGGAAAATACTATGGTATTCTTAATATAGTATTGGACTATTATAGTTGGTTACAATTGTAACTGTGGGTTAGTATTGTAACCAACAGTTATGCAAGATTCACAACATGGAATAGAACAGAACTCGGCAGCAAAATGAACGAGGGACCCGTTCCCAAGCTGCTGCCCAGGTCCCGTGCCTTCAGACAGACTCTACTTTGTACAGCCGGTGACGATATTTTTGATCCATTGTTATGTTATCCTAAGGAAATGATGTATTGGTGTGGAAGTTCATATCACATTTTCCTTTGGTTGTGACCTTATTTTAATTTGATGATGTATTAGTATGGAAGTTAATATTCCTTTTTGGCTTTTATTGTTATTGCATAATGATGTGATCATATATTAATGTGAAAATTAATTTTACTTTTTTAGCCTTAGTTGTAATGTTATTGTGATGTGATAATATATTAATGAGTAGGTTAATATTACATTTTTGCTTTTATTGTTACATTATTGTGATGTAGTGATCTATTAATTATGATTTATTACACGTTTACTCTATTGTGATGTTGTAATGCAACTAAGTATTAATGTGATGGTTAATTTAACATTTTATTTGTTATTGTGATGTGATTTTAGTATAATGATGTGTTAATATGATAGTTAACATAGTATTTTGCTTTTTTTTGCTTCACGAGCTGATGGTGAATTCAGAGCTGAAATTTAATGAGAGCTTCGGAATGAGCACCAAGAAATATGTGAAGTGGAGCGGCGTGCTTGGAAACTTCTTATTAGCTTTAGTTTGAGAGTTACATGCCTACTCACATCAGGCGAATGAAATTTTTGGTGCATCAATTCTCCTATTGTCTCGGAATGTATTTTTGTTTGTAGTCGTTCGACGTTGATTTTGCATAAACGAGTAATGTTGCAAGTATTTTTGCTAGTTTGACGTTACTTGATTTATGAACTTTAAAAGTTAACAGTTATTTTTATAATTTTATTTTGGTTCAGGGACTCTTTGATCCATCAGTAGACCTCACCTTTGTGTGCGATTGCAGTTTTGCTATTGTGGTTTTGCTTTGTAGTAATTATTTCCGGTCTGAAAGGTAATCGTCGCAGATGAGGCAAACGAGAAAGAAGAGTTGACAAGATGTATGACAGCGGAGTGTACATAAGGAGAGTAAGCATAATAACTCGGTGAGTACTGAAGAAAATTCACTAAAGTTAATTTTAAGGTCAATAACAATCTCATAATTTACTTACATTCAAAAACTTTAACTTTATTTATTTTCAAATTCAATTATTAACTTAAAGTTCATGGCGCTGACCTTTTATATGTTTCTCTAATCATTAAGACAAGGTATAAGAATCGGCCGCGGCTGCTCACCTATGAGCATTCTCGGCGCCACAGAGAGCAGATTCACCTGATTCACTAGCGAATTCACTTCGAGCCTCTGATTTCGACTCTAACTTGCACCGGCAGCTGAACTTTAACAATTGAAGTGTTCTTTGTGGCCTATAACTTTTAATCCTGTGTCGAGTGTCTGCAGCATACACCAGTGCAAATGGTGCGTTGTGACTGTTGGACTGCACGGTTATTGACTTCTTCAACAACCGATCATTCGTGAGCCATTACGGAGTTACGACCTGACCATCGTAAGGGCCTTCACACCTCACTGATGGACCTGGGAGCGACCATGGCCGGCTAAGCTCTCCTCCTCCACCTCCCCTGCGCTGCGATGCTCGTCCCGTCTCCTCGCCTCTGGACGGCTGAGAGACACTACTGCCTATTCGATGGTGAGACATAGTTATGGTCAGCGCCATTTCATATTTGTCTGTCGAGCAGTTTCTGTCAGTCTCGTCAACCTTAAATTATAAATAGGAGAGAATGTCACGAGAAAACGGTCCCGTCTCCTCTTGTTAACATTTCATTAACAAGAAGATCAGGTTCTCGGAGTTGAGGGAATGGCAAACCTCCATGACATTACACAATACACAAAAATATGAGGATGTATCAAGAACACAGTCACTAAGAACAAAAAAAACAATGATTGTATACTATAATTAGAGCTGTACTCACCGATGGTAGATGACACACTTACGCAGCGCATTTTCTGAGCGCCCTCCGTGGTATTACGATTGATCGCTTCTAATATTGTGGGGCATGATACACAGGATAAACTATGCTTAACATTTATATTTTCCAGCTATACGTCATACAAACATCAATGCGCGTACACACAATGAATGGTATTCGAACTGATGCAAATCAAATAATGGAATCCAAAAACAACATACGCCAAATGACCTCCCTCACATAACTACACTGAATTTTTCCGGCTGGCCAGCCTTTTCCCGCATGTTACTTACACTCCCAAACATAACACAAGTAATGCCTACAATGTCTCAGCGCTCCCAGCAGCACGGGATGTGGTCATTACTTCGACCTTCACATTCATGAGCCCATACAGCTTCAGTTCAAATGACTGTCCTATGCACAGTTCAAGAAAGTCTGTTGCCAATCGCTAACTTCGGAGCTCCTGCTTCGGTATCTTCGCACGTTAGTTCCCTCTCCTCCGAGCAGATCAATTCTTCAATTACATGAATCCGTCCCGCCTGTTAAAGACAAAAATTTGACTTGTTACCCTTAATCGCGTCACTAACGTCCCCTTAAATATCTCAATTTTTTTACTTCACCGAATGACATTGAAATTCACAATATTTATCTCAAAAACATCTTTTCCAAAGGAAACTATATTTCTCTTACCCTCCCATCTAGTGTGGCATCTCCGTTCCATCAAATGATTCATACAATTTGGTCGATTTGGTCATCTCCCCTTAGTGAACGAGGTAAAGAGGACACATAAAATTTCCTCTCTGCAAGTAAAACGAGAAAATGTAAGAATTTCTGGATTACATTATAGCGAAAACTTTAGTATAATTTTCAACATATACACTTTTTTCATTATTTCTTTAAGCACGTTTGTTACTGTGAACACACCCGCGTTTTATTTCTTATACTTCGCGCCGCGACGTCGGTTGTCGAACTGTCTATTGTTCATCGCATGTCCAGCTCATTTTCTTGAGGGTTGTCCGCTCTCTCCTATTCGACCTATAGGCTTCTTTGGACCTCGACCGCGACCGCCTACCTCTTTTCTAATTGGTAGTTCCGTAGCTCGCCTTTATTTCTTTCTTAGCCTCATTGTTTCTCACGCTCAAGCCCCTTCGAAACCGACCGTTGGTTTGCCACCTCTCTCGGCTTAAGTGTCTCGATTTATGTTTGACCACAAGGCGACTTTTGTTTGCGCATGGGTAGGCATTTTTCCGAACGTCTAAAGTTTCCAGGGGCTCGCCCGAATGAAAAAATTGCTAGCACCACAAAATAGACCCCTCCAGAAACAACACACAATGTAAACAGACATCGTTCGAGCCCTTACATCTTATCGCTCCACCTAAAATTTGCTAAGTCCAAACATACAGGCATAAAAACATACATGTTGAAGCGACCCTCCTGTGCTGCTGGGATTTACTGAGATATTTCTAAGTAAGCACAAAATTTATTAAACACAATTGAAATTTTCCCTAAATCCTCATTTTTTAATTCACAAAATTGGTTATTCTTAACAGATTCTCGACAAGAATTTGAATTACAAAATTACTTTAATTACTAAATTACTTGAATTACTAAATTCCTTGAATTACTAAATTCCTTGAATTACTAAATTACTTGAATTACTAAATTACTTGAATTACTAAATTACTTGAATTACTAAATTACTTTATATTGCGTGGACGCTTGTCGGCCACCGAACTTAGTTACTAATTTTTCAATTACGCGAACTGCGTTAACCGCTAGTCGGTCATCATAAAAACGCTGCTTAATCTCTGAATTACGTAGTCTTCAATTCTAATGGTATTCGGTTTTCTCTCCCGACAGTTGTGTCAGGCACTGGGGTTTCTGAGCGCGCTGATGGGGTGCACAACACTCCCCTTATCCTCGGTTACCCAAGATTGGGATTCTTTTTGTTTATTTGTCAATAAATTCTTGTAAACCTATTTCGTTTCCGTCACCTGCTATAGTGCCTGATATTTTATTTGTCAAGTACCATTAATCATTTATTTACAGTTTCTTTATACCATGTTTATGTATAAGTTTCCATACCCCTGTTTTTGATTGTTTAAATTATTTTTATAATTTTTGCAGGAAGTGAGCTAATTCCTCCAAACGAGGCTGGAGAGGGCAGGCAATACACACGCACCGACTCAGGTCCCGTGACAATCATTATTGTTGTATTTCATTTCGATTGTGATGTTTTATAATGCAACAATGGAATAATGTGATGTTATTACTATAATTATATCTCAATTTTGGTGTCATTGAAATAATAATTGAAGCTGCGCTGGGATCCCTGAACTCGTGGTAAGAGCGTGCTCTGCCTCTCGTGGCATTAGTATCCCAGCGGTGGCTGAGGTCCCTGAACTCGTGGTAGCAGCGTGCTCTGCCTCTCGTGGCATTAGTGTCCCAGCGGTGGCTGAGGTCCCTGAACTCGTGGTAGCAGCGTGCTCTGCCTCTCGTTGCATTAGTGTCCCAGCGGTGGCTGAGGTCCCTGAACTCGTGGTAGCAGCGTGCTCTGCCTCTCGTGGCATTAGTGTCCCAGCGGTGGCTGAGGTCCCTGAACTCGTGGTAGCAGCGTGCTCTGCCTCTCATGGCATTAGTATCCCAGCGGTGGCTGAGGTCCCTGAACTCGTGGTAGCAGCGTGCTCTGCCTCTCGTGGCATTAGTGTCCCAGCGGTGGCTGAGGTCCCTGACCTCGTGGTAGCAGCGTGCTCTGCCTCTCGTTGCATTAGTGTCCCAGCGGTGGCTGAGGTCCCTGAACTCGTGGTAGCAGCGTGCTCTGCCTCTCGTGGCATTAGTGTCCCAGCGGTGGCTGAGGTCCCTGAACTCGTGGTAGCAGCGTGCTCTGCCTCTCATGGCATTAGTATCCCAGCGGTGGCTGAGGTCCCTGGACTCGTGGTAGCAGCGTGCTCTGCCTCTCGTGGCATTAGTGTCCCAGCGGTGGCTGAGGTCCCTGAACTCGTGGTAGCAGCGTGCTCTGCCTCTCGTGGCATTAGTGTCCCAGCGGTGGCTGAGGTCCCTGAACTCGTGGTAGCAGCGTGCTCTGCCTCTCGTGGCATTAGTGTCCCAGCGGTGGCTGAGGTCCCTGAACTCGTGGTAGCAGCGTGCTCTGCCTCTCATGGCATTAGTATCCCAGCGGTGGCTGAGGTCCCTGAACTCGTGGTAGCAGCGTGCTCTGCCTCTCATGGCATTAGTGTCCCAGCGGTGGCTGAGGTCCCTGAACTCGTGGTAGCAGCGTGCTCTGCCTCTCGTGGCATTAGTGTCCCAGCGGTGGCTGAGGTCCCTGAACTCGTGGTAGCAGCGTGCTCTGCCTCTCGTTGCATTAGTGTCCCAGCGGTGGCTGAGGTCCCTGGACTCGTGGTAGCAGCGTGCTCTGCCTCTCGTGGCATTAGTGTCCCAGCGGTGGCTGAGGTCCCTGAACTCGTGGTAGCAGCGTGCTCTGCCTCTCGTTGCATTAGTGTCCCAGCGGTGGCTGAGGTCCCTGAACTCGTGGTAGCAGCGTGCTCTGCCTCTCGTTGCATTAGTGTCCCAGCGGTGGCTGAGGTCCCTGGACTCGTGGTAGCAGCGTGCTCTGCCTCTCGTTGCCTTAGTGTCCCAGCGGTGGCTGAGGTCCCTGAACTCGTGGTAGCAGCGTGCTCTGCCTCTCTCGTTGCCTTAGTGTCCCAGCGGTGGCTGTCAATAGCGATTGGTGGCGCTGTGATCTGAAGTTAAAAGCAGTTTTTTTTAATTTATTGCAGATAATTAAATTCCTGTAATGAAAGTGACACAAATCGGTTGACACGCCTTTGAGACTTAGGCGACAATGTTTTGAGACACAGCCAACGATATTTTGAGACTTAAAATTAGAAATGAGATTAGAGATGAGATTTGAATTTATGTCATGGGGAAGTTCCATAGCAAACAGAAATTTTTCAGTCAATGCGAGAGCAACTTTCATGTGTATTTTTCTTTTATTCACTCAATTGTACAAAAAAATGAGGGAGACTTGACATTTAGCAAGAAATATCTCTCCCTCGTCCTAAATTTTCACTACGGCTGTTGACTGAAATAAATTTCAAACTCCTTGCATCGCATAAGATAACTCGAATTCAGCCGAGGTGTTAGTCATTTATTATTTATTTGCATAGCACTAATGTGTACACAAAAAGTTTCTTTGGGCTACATGAATTTAAGTACATGAATAAAACTTTATTTCAAACGTTTGAACAGGCACGCTCTTCCGTACAACAATCACTACATGATAAAACTAAATAAATCAGAAGCAAAATAAACCTGAAACATTTGAACATACCCTCTGTTGAGCTCAACACGCACTGCACAGTGCACACTTTAAATATAGAGAACAAACGAAACTAAATTTGAAACGTTTGATCGTACACATTCTTATGTACCACGTTCAAAATCGAGATAACAAACGAAGCTACATTTAAAGCGTTTGAACATACACATTCCTAAGCTGCACGCTCAAAATGAAGAGATAACAAACGAAACTACATTTAAAGCGTTTGAACACACACATTCTCATGTTGCACGCTCAAAATAACGAGATAACAAACGAAACTACATTTAAAGCGTTTGATCGAACACATTCTCACGCTACATGCTCAAAATAAAGAGGTAGAAGAAGCCTCTCCTTTTCCTGGAGGATCGTTGACTGCGATAAGCGGACTCGCACCGGCGGCCGTCTCGGCGAGGCTGATGAGGCTAATACATCAAGAAGCAGGAAGATTTGGTCCCCCATAGAGATGGAGATCGTTCCATGGAGATCGTTTAACGTCCTCATGCTCCAGCCAAACTCCTCGGGAAGGCACAACGGCTTCATCTTCCTCTTGACTATAGTTATTCCGAGAGGAATTTTCTTGCTCTGCAGGCTTCTTACGGGATATAAGACTCACCGTTTGAGGCTGTTGAGCGTTTCTTTTTTGGGCGCTATGAGATTGTTTTTGTATCGTATGTTGGTATCGGATGATTGCTGTCGAAGAAAGAGACTTGTAAAAAATTGTTGTCCAGTATGAATAGCTCAAGAACATATGTAAGAAAGCATGCTGTTGTCTTAAAAAACGGGGATAAAGAGAGTGATATATTATTTGGAATTATTCTTTCATACATATATTAAATATTCCCTCAGCTATTCGATAGAGACAATGATTCTTTTTTAAGCCAACGCCAGTCTCTTTCGGCTCCACGTTTGTCATCAATAATATTTGTTCTCTGAGAAGGCAGGTAAAAATATGTAATTATTCATTTTGAAAGCTCGATAACCCATTACGTGGGATATTTTAAGATGTACCCCCAACATACTTAAAACTTTGGATGATTATGCGACGTAAATGTTTTTGAAAGTTGTAAAAAATCTCGGTGCTGCTTGGCGTTCCGTTAACTATTGTTACCATGCCCGAAGCGATAAAAAATAGTTTGTTTTGTTGATAAATACGTGCGGAATTTTAATTTTAAATTCGCCACTGTGAGGAAATACTACTCTCATAAAATGTTTTTGGAAATTATTAAGAAATACTCTCGTAAAATATATATTTTTTTTGGGAAACATGCTCGTAAAATGTTTTTTGGGAAAATACTTCACTTCAAGAAAATGTCAAAAACCGTTATCACTGGTATTCTTGAGCGTGAGAATGTGGACCAAAGTTTACCCGTGTGTATAAGGTCAATTCTTCAATGTTCTGTCGAAAAACAAGCAGCGATTGTTTGAGCGATATCGCAGGGGCTGGCTCGACATGAGAAAAGCTGAACTGGGGTAGAGGTGTGTCATATTTCACGGCCTCAAGAGGCCAGCACTTCACCAGACTGCGAGCGCAGGCATCGTGAACGACTCACACACACACAAGAAAAGCACAAAAACATACAACACACATCGACGCACACACACACACACACACGCACAACACAAGCGCACACAAGGCACAAGCCGAGACTTCGGAGGGCAGGAGGCTGAAGTGACGTATGAACAGAGACACACACAACCTGAGCAAATCACCGCTCGTAAAAGGAATGACGCAAGAAGGTGTGTCTGAGCACACACCAATGGGAGTCCCAGACGTCAGAACAAACAAGGATTCCGCCAATCAGAATGCAGATGCTGCCTCTGTAGATGGGAAGGTTCGAGATCAATCTCAAAGCACTGTTCTACATTTGAAATTGAACTTCTATCACCACCTTAAAGAGCTCTCACAACCATAAAACACTCGCCCTTTTAATAATAAGTGATTCACTGATAGATGTTCACTGCCGATGTGCTATCGTTCACTGCTGCTCTCCTTCATCGTTGCTTATAATTGCTGCTGTCCTGGGCTGATGTTTCGCCAACGCGCTGCAGCGGTGCCTTCCACCGCTCCCTCCTTGTGCTGCCGGCATTATAACTCGTATTCGCTGCTGCCCTGGTGCCTGGAATTTCTTAAGAGTTTCATTCAGCCCAGGATTCCTTGAAGCGTTGGTGAGCCAATTCACTGTAGTTTTGTGCGCTGATCTTCGCATTGTTGGTGAACGAACTTGACTGTTGATACTCGCAACGTTAGCAATTGCGTGGCTCCAAATCTTGACGCTGAAGTTGCCTGTGAGTTCTACCCCGATGCAAAGATATTTGAATGCTCTCGGTTGAATCTCCGACGTGTTTACACATGACGATCAACGATGCGAGGCTGGTTTACTTCGATCAGGTTTCTTTTGTGAGACGGTGTTCACCGGTTGCCGACGTCCAACGTTGTTTCTTGCACTTCGAATTATTAACTTTCAAATTGCAGTTTGGTAGAAGGCAAGCCGGCGATGCCGACCTGCTGTGTAGTGCACCCTCAGACGTCGTGCGCAGTGCTCTCTCGTGCGTTCAAAAAAATCCCTCTCTAGGCTTCATCTACCCTCCTTATCAGCGTTTCGCTTCCTTGCTTCGAGATTGATCTCGAACCTTCCCATCTACAGAGGCAGCATCTACATCCTGATTGGCGGAATCCTTGTTTGTTCTGACGTCTGGGACTCCCATTGGTGTGTGCTCAGACACACCTTCTTGCGTCATTCCTTTTACGAGCGGTGATTTGCTTAGGTTGTGTGGGTCTCTGTTCATACGTCACTTCAGCCTCCTGCCCTCCGAAGTCTCGGCTTGTGCCTTGTGTGCGCTTGTGTTGTGCGTGTGTGTGTGTGTGTGCGTCGATGTGTGTTGTGTGTTTTTGTGCTTTTCTTGTGTGTGTGAGTCGTTCACGATGCCTGCGCTCGCAGTCTGGTGAAGTGCTGGCCTCTTGAGGCCGTGAAATATGACACACCTCTACCCCAGTTCAGCTTTTCTCATGTCGAGCCAGCCCCTGCGATATCGCTCAAACAATCGCTGCTTGTTTTTCGACAGAACATTGAAGAATTGACCTTATACACACGGGTAAACTTTGGTCCACATTCTCACGCTCAAGAATACCAGTGATAACGGTTTTTGACATTTTCTTGAAGTGAAGTATTTTCCCAAAAAACATTTTACGAGCATGTTTCCCAAAAAAAATATATTTTACGAGAGTATTTCTTAATAATTTCCAAAAACATTTTATGAGATTAGTATTTCCTCACACCACGCAATTTGTTTTCTAATTCATTGCAGTTTGTAAAACGTCACTGCTCTGGCCAGAATATTTGTGTGGTGTAGGGAAAAAGTTTCGTCGACTTTTGAGTGGAGTAAAAAATGAGAAGATTTCTGAACTCTCATATTATTTTCATGTCACTGAAAAATCCTTCGCCAGCAAAAGTACTCCTAACAGAAGATATCTAGAAGACTGCTTTGAAAGGCAAGTGAAGACTACACGTGATATTACGAAAAATTAAAAACTTTCTACAATACACTGCTCTTGTTTAGTGAATTATGAAAGAATAATCGTGAATTTTAGCGGGTAAAATTATTCTACAATTAAATTAGAATATCATTATGAAGTTCTTCATAATAGTTTCAAAGGGAGAGAACCACGAGTACCCGTAGGCTACACGACGACGTACGTGACGGTCTATCATTCGCAGGCTACCACGCAAAACTTAAGCTCAAAATTACAAGCTTAAAATGTCATCAATAACCTATACAATTTTACACAAGCTGCCACACCATACAATGAACGAGAACGTTCAAGTTAGAACGTTCTTTGTCTTACTATACCCATAATTAAAGTCAGAACGAGAACGTTCAATTTTATCCGAGCAGCAACACCATACAATGAACGAGAATGTTCAAGTCAGAACGTTCTTTGTCTTATTATACCAATTATTCAAGTCAGAACGTTCGAGAACGTTCAATTCAGAACGAGAACGTTCAAGTTTATCCGAGCTGACACACCATACAATGAACGAGAGCGTTCAAGTCAGTAAACAACCTGGCAAATCGTGTTGTGTTGTGGAATGTAGGCAGAAAAAGTTATAGTTAAAAACTAAGTCTAAGTTAGAAGACATGAAGTAAATTGGGAAATCACGAATACACACGAGAACTTACACTTAAGCAAAGAATAATTTTCTAGCGTATTCACCACCGCTTTCTAAACTTGAATGATTTTTTAAGAAGAGAGGCATCTGTATATACCGCTGCTTTTGTTCCACCCATAATGCAATCCAAACCTTGGTTTACCTCGACCATATTTTCCTTAATTCACATGCAAGAGTTACGCTCTACTTCAACAGACGCTGTTTGGTTATTCTCATCGCGTGACCAAGTCAGAGCGATACTATGTGCCCTTAGCTATGGCACTGAATTGTCCCACTAGAACCTGCCCTTCGTCACATTCGTAAAATCGTTGCGCTATGCATCTCAAGTACATCGTTTTGTCTGACCTTCGTCACTTTTGTAAAATCGTTGCCCTATGCATCTTAAGTACATATATCGTTTCGTCTGACCTTCGTCACTTTAGTAAAATCGTTGCCCTATGCATCTCAAGTACATCGTTTCGTCTGACCTTCGTCACATTTATAAAATCGCTGTACTATGCGTATCAAGGACAACATTTCAATTCCGACTGACATCACACTCCCTGTCGCCTATGCCGTTCGAGTTCCTTCATATGCAAAACTAAAAAATTAATCCCTAATCCCAGTTTCATACTAATTTCCCTCTACATCTGCGTCTGATTTCTGTTCTTCATTGTTCTCAAAGCTCTCGATACATAGTTTTTATCACACAATGGTCTCCATATAGCTGTCGTTTTTTCTCTAATGGATTCGTGATTATAAAATTTCCGATCGCACGGATTTCTCTCCTTTGTGAATTCAATTCATGCAGTATCGCAATCGTTGATCCAAAGAAAAAATGCTCTCTGATCATAGATGCTATTTTGTCTCTGAAAACCGAAGTCTCACTGGTAGCTTGTAGTTAACTATAAAGCCTGGACATGATGTGATTTTATGATCAAATATACGGACTCATGTCTCCTCACTCTAAAAAGAAAATGGAAGCCAAATGGTTTCTGTCGAGCAATATTTTTCCCATGTTAGAGATCAACGATGGCTTATGTTTTCGAATTTCGCAAAGGAAAATGACATTCCTAATAGCAGGTAAATCGCCGAAGGTTTACTTATCAGAACGGAATGTGTTTTTCTTGGCGAATTCACTTTTCACGGAAAATCAACTAGTCGTTCCTCGCAAATCATTTCGTTCACATATCAGCCAGAAATGGAGTCCTGAAAAACCACATATCAATTAGCATTGCTCGCCAACTATGTCAGCTATTCACTTCTTTGAGAAGTCCACACAGCCAACGCATTATTATTCTGCTCTGACGCCGTCCCAATTAAAGGACATTATTGTTATCGTCTGCTATTTTCTAGTCGCACTCAAAGCAAGATATGCTTTCTGCGCTCGTCTGGAAATGAAGCATGCAAGTAAAAGAATCCTTGGATGCCTCGTAGCGACATTCATTCCCTTCTCACAAAATTATCATGGTCGCTTACTCAACGTCTCACCGCTGGAAGAACTTCCTTCCAAAGATAACTCAGGGAAACTTCGGCCCGTTGAGACTCGTTCTTTGTGAAAGAAAATGGCCACGTATGCAAAAGTCCGTCTCTGAAAGTTACTGGAAGAAATAGTTGAAGTTAGAAATGATCCGTTGTGGTTCTGGGATCTAATTCATGAGTTGCAGTTTCCCGCACCTTTATTTGATGCTCAGTGTTGCAGTTCCCCCGTACTTCTAATTGATGCTCAGTGTTGCAGTTCCCCGTACTTCTAAATGATGCTCAGTGTTGCAGTTCCCCGTACTTCTAATTGATGCTCAGTGTTGCAGTTCCCCGTACTTCTAATTGATGATCAGTGTTGCAGTTCCCCTTACTACTAATTGATGCTCAGTGTTGCAGTTCCCCGTTCTTCTAATTGATGCTCAGTGTTGCAATTCCCCGTACTTCTAATTGATGCTCAGTGTTGCAGTTCCCCGTACTTCTAATTGATGTTCAGTGTTGCAGTTCCCCGTACTTCTAATTGATGTTCAGTGTTGCAGTTCCCCGTACTTCTAATTGATGATCAGTGTTGCAGTTCCCCGTACTTCTAATTGATGCTCAGTGTTGCAGTTCCCCGTACTTCTAATTGATGTTCAGTGTTGCAGTTCCCCGTACTTCTAATTGATGCTCAGTGTTGCAGTTCCCCGTACTTCTAATTGATGTTCAGTGTTGCAGTTCCCCGTACTTCTAATTGATGATCAGTGTTGCAGTTCCCCTTACTACTAATTGATGCTCAGTGTTGCAGTTCCCCGTTCTTCTAATTGATGCTCAGTGTTGCAATTCCCCGTACTTCTAATTGATGCTCAGTGTTGCAGTTCCCCGTACTTCTAATTGATGCTCAGTGTTGCAGTTCCCCGTACTTCTAATTGATGCTCAGTGTTGCAGTTCCCCGTACTTCTAATTGATGTTCAGTGTTGCAGTTCCCCGTACTTCTAATTGATGCTCAGTGTTGCAGTTCCCCGTACTTCTAATTGATGCTCAGTGTTGCAGTTCCCCGTACTTCTAATTGATGTTCAGTGTTGCAGTTCCCCGTACTTCTAATTGATGTTCAGTGTTGCAGTTCCCCGTACTTCTAATTGATGATCAGTGTTGCAGTTCCCCGTACTTCTAATTGATGATCAGTGTTGCAGTTCCCCGTACTTCTAATTGATGCTCAGTGTTGCAGTTAACCGTACTTCTAATTGATGCTCAGTGTTGCAGCTCCCCTTACTTCTAATTGATGTTCAGTGTTGCAGTTCCCCGTACTTCTAATTGATGATCAGTGTTGCAGTTCCCCGTACTTCTAATTGATGATCAGTGTTGCAGTTCCCCGTACTTCTAATTGATGTTCAGTGTTGCAGTTCCCCGTACTTCTAATTGATGATCAGTGTTGCAGTTCCCCGTACTTCTAATTGATGATCAGTGTTGCAGTTCCCCGTACTTCTAATTGATGATCAGTGTTGCAGTTCCCCGTACTTCTAATTGATGCTCAGTGTTGCAGTTCCCCGTACTTCTAATTGATGCTCAGTGTTGCAGTTCCCCGTACTTCTAATTGATGATCAGTGTTGCAGTTCCCCGTACTTCTAATTGATGATCAGTGTTGCAGTTCCCCGTACTTCTAATTGATGTTCAGTGTTGCAGTTCCCCGTACTTCTAATTGATGATCAGTGTTGCAGTTCCCCGTACTTCTAATTGATGATCAGTGTTGCAGTTCCCCGTACTTCTAATTGATGATCAGTGTTGCAGTTCCCCGTACTTCTAATTGATGATCAGTGTTGCAGTTCCCCGTACTTCTAATTGATGATCAGTGTTGCAGTTCCCCGTACTTCTAATTGATGCTCAGTGTTGCAGTTCCCCGTACTTCTAATTGATGATCAGTGTTGCAGTTCCCCTTACTACTAATTGATGCTCAGTGTTGCAGTTCCCCGTTCTTCTAATTGATGCTCAGTGTTGCAGTTCCCCGTACTTCTAATTGATGATCAGTGTTGCAGTTCCCCGTACTTCTAATTGATGTTCAGTGTTGCAGTTCCCCGTACTTCTAATTGATGATCAGTGTTGCAGTTCCCCGTACTTCTAATTGATGATCAGTGTTGCAGTTCCCCGTACTTCTAATTGATGATCAGTGTTGAAGTTCCCCGTACTTCTAATTGATGATCAGTGTTGCAGTTCCCCGTACTTCTAATTGATGATCAGTGTTGCAATTCCCCGTACTTCTAATTGATGCTCAGTGTTGCAGTTCCCCGTACTTCTAATTGATGCTCAGTGTTGCAGTTCCCCGTACTTCTAATTGATGCTCAGTGTTGCAGTTCCCCGTACTTCTAATTGATGCTCAGTGTTGCAGTTCCCCGTACTTCTAATTGATGCTCAGTGTTGCAGTTCCCCGTACTTCTAATTGATGATCAGTGTTGCAGTTCCCCGTACTTCTAATTGATGCTCAGTGTTGCAATTCCCCGTACTTCTAATTGATGCTCAGTGTTGCAGTTCCCCGTACTTCTAATTGATGCTCAGTGTTGCAGTTCCCCGTACTTCTAATTGATGCTCAGTGTTGCAGTTCCCCGTACTTCTAATTGATGCTCAGTGTTGCAGTTCCCCGTACTTCTAATTGATGCTCAGTGTTGCAGTTCCCCGTACTTCTAATTGATGCTCAGTGTTGCAGTTCCCCGTACTTCTAATTGATGCTCAGTGTTGCAGTTCCCCGTACTTCTAATTGATGCTCAGTGTTGCAGTTCCCCGTACTTCTAATTGATGCTCAGTGTTGCAGTTCCCCGTACTTCTAATTGATGCTCAGTGTTGCAGTTCCCCGTACTTCTAATTGATGCTCAGTGTTGCAGTTCCCCGTACTTCTAATTGATGATCAGTGTTGCAGTTCCCCGTACTTCTAATTGATGTTCAGTGTTGCAGTTCCCCGTACTTCTAATTGATGTTCAGTGTTGCAGTTCCCCGTACTTCTAATTGATGCTCAGTGTTGCAGTTCCCCGTACTTCTAATTGATGCTCAGTGTTGCAGTTCCCCGTACTTCTAATTGATGCTCAGTGTTGCAGTTCCCCGTACTTCTAATTGATGATCAGTGTTGCAGTTCCCCGTACTTCTAATTGATGTTCAGTGTTGCAGTTCCCCGTACTTCTAATTGATGATCAGTGTTGCAGTTCCCCGTACTTCTAATTGATGTTCAGTGTTACAGTCTACGATGCCTCCAACTGAAGCCCAGCTGTGAAATTTTGCAGGCATGCACATATTTACGTAAACTACGCTTAATGTGTTCTATAATATTCCTACAACACAAACATCGGCTTCAAAATAGTTCATTTTAATGCTACCTTAAATAAACAGTGTTGTACTTAGGGAGAAGTTTCTTTTGAATAGCGCATTTAGTTTAATTTCCTGACCTATATACCAAATGTTAAGTGAAGATACATTGAAAACTTAATGCTAACATTGTTATTGCTTTTTTCGCGGGTCTCATCACTCTGAATTAAAGAAGGGTACTAAATTTAGTGTCTCGGTCGAGCAACAGATTTTTGCCCAGAATAAAAAGAAGTAACAGGTCCCTTGTTACCTGTCAGTTACAGGTCTCTTGATACCTGCCAGTTGCAGGTCAATAGCAACATGTCAGTTGTAGGTCACTTGTTACCTGTCAGTAGCAGGACTCTTGTTACCTAGCTGCCAGTTGTAGGTCACTTGTCACCCGTCAGTTGGTGGTCACTTTTTACCTGTAAGTAGCAGGTCTCTTGTTACCTGTCAGTTAGTGGTCACTTGTTACCTGTCAGTTAGTGGTCACTTTTTACCTGTCAGTAGCAGGTCTCTTGATACCTGCCAGTTGCAGGTCAATAGCAACATGTGAGTTGTAGGTCACTTGTTACCTGTCAGTAGCAGGACTCTTGTTACCTAGCTGCCAGTTGTAGGTCACTTGTTACCCGTCAGTTGGTGGTCACTTTTTACCTGTAAGTAGCAGGTCTCTTGTTACCTGTCAGTTAGTGGTCACTTGTTACCTGTCAGTTAGTGGTCACTTTTTACCTGTCAGTAGCAGGTCTCTTGTTACCTGCCAGTTAGTGGTCACTTGTTACCCGTCAGTTGGTGGTCACTTTTTACCTGTCAGTAGCAGGTCTCTTGTTACCTGTCAGTTAGTGGTCATTTGTTACCTGTCAGTTAATGGTCACTTGCAACATGTCAGTTGAGGGTCTCTTAATTGTTGCCTGTCAGTTGAACGTTACTTGCTACATGGCAGTTGCAAGGTATTCACATGTCGGTTCAGGTCACGTGTTACATTGAGAATTCCAGGTTACTTTCTGCAGGTCATTTGCTCCGTGCCAATTACAGAGCATTGTTTTTTTTTCCTTTTTAAACTCTAAATGTTTTCCGTTCAATAAATAACATATTGACAGTAACATTACATCACATGCAAACCAAACTTGCCCATCATTTACAAGTCAAATCGCAGCCGTCGCACTTTTCGACACCAGCTTGTGATACTACAACACTCGAATCTTCCCATTGGAATGTTTTCATTAAAAAAAGAAAGTCTTTGAACTTACTTTCTCGTAATGGCATGTTATTCACATGTAAAGGCGATTAAAAGCGAACTCGATTTTCACGGGTTGGCATCATCGGCAAACTTTGCTCACGCCATGGCCGGGGAAGTTATGGCATCAAGCCGCGTAAAATGACATGTTATCTCGCCAGTAAAGGCGATTAAAGCAGGCTCTAACGCTGCCGTTAGCATGGCTACAGATTGTCTGGCTCTCGAGCTGCTATAATCGTATTCATGGCGCAATTCTGCGACCTCTGCACGAGGATTGCAAATCTTGCCGCAAAGTTATGCCAGTGCGATGCATTCCAGCGACCCATGCAGGGTTCAATCATTCCAAACCTGCCGAAATTGAGGCGAACGTGTTCAATTGGAGTTTAAAGGTGGCAAAACAGGTGGTCTCATGCATCTTTTAATTGAACATAAGCATCTCGAGCTGAGTTCCTTGAACTCAAACGACTTTGAAGTCGCACATTTTATTTTGACATATTTTATTTTAGACTTCCTCTTTATTTGCTGAGGTCCTTGAATTCATACTACTTTGCAGTTACACATTCTATTTAGGCCAAAATACCTTGACTTCTTCTTCATTTGCACGGTAATGATTCAAATTTACGTGGTTCACATTCTGTAAGCTTCACAACCGAACCAACGGTCATCACAATTTGAACTATGTTCGTGTCACGGCTACAATATAGGTGTGCTCAGCGGCACTTTAAATCGCCTTCGGAGCCGAACACTGCGACTCAACGTTGAAAGCACCGTACCCACTTAGGCTTCAAGATCGCAAGTGATCCTAAAATACAATTGTTTAAGCTTTAATTTGTAAGATTTTTTGTTTCAGTTTCTTATTGATGTTATGAACTCCAGCGCCATGACAAAATAGAGACAATTTTCTGACTTAATAAGTGCAACCATATATTTTGAAGTGCTGAAAACCAGCATGAGCGAGAAAGACTGGAAAATTATGCTTCTTTGAATTCAATTATGTATCACAGTTGAAGAAAGAAAATACAAGCTGTTCCTTAGACGAAATGGCCGATGATATTCGACGAGCTTCAGAAATTTTACGCTGAACGCAGAAAACACTTAAAAATATTCATCATTTGCTTCGGAAAAAATACGTACCATTAAAAACTTGAACGTTTTTACCGATTCCGAGTTGGGAGAAGAAAAAGAAGAAAAAAAGAAGAAGAGGGGGAGAGAGTGAGGAATAGAGGAGAAAAGAGGGAGAGAGTGACAATCGGAGTGTAGCAAGTCTCAGGTTACGAAGCTCTTATGCAAAACAGATACTCTACACCGTACCAAATTGCAGTCGATTCGAGGATGAAAACAGAGTCAAATTCAGCAAATTTGCTCACTGAAATTCCCAGCAGGTGAAAAGTAGCTCAGTCTGGTGTAACTCAGTCTGGTGTAACTCAGTGTGGTGTAACTCAGTCTGGTGTAACTCAGTCTGGTGTTACTCAGTCTGGTGTTACTCAGTCTGGTGTAACTCAGTCTGGTGCAACTCAGTCTGGTGTTACTCAGTCTGGTGTAACTCAGTCTGGTGTAACTCAGTCTGGTGTAGCTCAGTCTGGTGTAACTCAGTGTGGTGTTACTCAGTCTGGTGTAACTCAGTCTGGTGTAACTCAGTCTGGTGTAACTCAGTCTGGTGTAACTCAGTCTGGTGCAACTCAGTCTGGTGTTACTCAGTCTGGTGTAACTCAGTCTGGTGCAACTCAGTCTGGTGCAACTCAGTCTGGTGTTACTCAGTCTGGTGTAACTCAGTCTGGTGTAACTCAGTCTGGTGTAACTCAGTCTGGTGTAACTCAGTCTGGTGTAACTCAGTCTGGTGTAACTCAGTCTGGTGTAACTCAGTGTGGTGTTACTCAGTCTGGTGTAACTCAGTCTGGTGTAACTCAGTCTGGTGCAACTCAGTCTGGTGCAACTCAGTCTGGTGTTACTCAGTCTGGTGTAACTCAGTCTGGTGCAACTCAGTCTGGTGCAACTCAGTCTGGTGTTACTCAGTCTGGTGTAACTCAGTCTGGTGTAACTCAGTCTGGTGTAACTCAGTCTGGTGTTACTCAGTCTGGTGTATTAACTTGCAACACCCTGCGCTGCACCACGCAGCTTCCTGATGTTGCTAAAATTACAGCTATTTTTTCGTGAATTTTCTTGAAAAACTAGCGAAAAATTTGCTGCAATGCCAACACATGAAATGGAATTCTCATTGAACGTATAGTACAGCTCAGAAAGTACTTGTCCTGGTGTCGTTAACAAAAACCACACACAATATGACGGGGAAATTTCTCTGCCGCAAATACATCGCATGTTGCACTATATTTCAAAATAATCTCCTCCAGAATTTGGGCATTTGTCTTACAGTAGTAGTAACATTCAGATCCCCGGTGTCGCAAAAGTCTGCCCCCTGCAATTGGCACCAGCGTTTGACAGCCATCTTCAACTTTGTGTCTCGATAACACGCGTAACGCTCACCCCCTTAGTGTGGCGGGAGAGGGAATGGCTGCTGAATTTCGTGATCGTGAAACGACGGTTCGCCACAATGCGCAGTTACATTTGCTCCTCAAGATAGTCCATACGAAGTGCATGTATTAATTTATACGAAGTGCATATAAATAAAATGGTTGTGCATGGTACCAGTCAAGGAAGTTGGATACATGGAACCGGCATCGCTATCGTTTGCCAGTCAAGCGAGTGAAGCCACATCTGCCGTCCCAAGCCCCGCGATCCCGGTATTAGGTCCCTGTGTGGAGGTGGTGTTGCAGTGGAGGGGTAGCACCACCTCCATCATCAGCGACTGAAGACCGCGCTGTTAAATGGCAGACTTGCGGTACTCTGTGCTATACGTTCTTTTCCTAGGCATATATTTCAATTGCGTCCTCGCTGAATGATAAAGAAACTCATATTGAGGAAACTCGTCCTTGACCGCAGCGTGGATAACGGCACCCTGTCACGCTGAGTGTCTGACACGCACTGAGCCCCATCTCCGTGTGTGTGCCCGCATACCCTACAGCTACCGAAAATTGGCTTCACTTTAGAGCGCTGATGCCGCCTCCATTCTTAAAACCTCCTTGGTACCAGTGGTCCAAGATTAGAGTGCAGTTTAAAAGTTTTAACTGTATGTTGAGAAACGTCAAAAGATCTGAGAGAATTTTACGTTTCCCAATATCCAAAGAAAATGGACATCAGTAAAACTATGCAAGCATTAGGCCTTCAAATCAAACACATTAAATAATACAATCTCATATTTTGCATATGTTAAAGGCCATTTATAGCACCTATGATAAGAAAATATTAGAGGATATGTTGGTTTATAATTCTTTTCTAAAATAAATCTATTCAATTATTCTGATCCGGCTCAAAGTCTCTTTTTCAATTTCAATATCAAATCTCAGTTAAAATTTAGGGGCATCTGAAGTGTTCCTCACAGCTGCAAATGATTTGGTGGATGACTTAATTAAACTCCACAAAACAGCAACCAAACAGGTGATATACGTAATTAAATTACTAAAACTCCACAAAACAGCAAATACACAACTGATATACGATATTGTATTACTAAAACTCCTCAAAACAGCAACCAAACAACTGATATACGATATCGTATTACTAAAACTCCTCAAAACAGCAACCAAACAGGTGATATACGTAATTGCATTACTAAAACTCCACAAAACAGCAAATAAACAACTGATATACGATGTTGTATTACTAAAACTGCTCAAAACAGCAACCAAACAACTGATATACGATATCGTATTACTAAAACTCCTCAAAAAAGCAAACAAACAACTGATATACGATATTGTATTACTAAAACACCGTAAAACAGCAAATAAACAACTGATATACGTAATTGTATAACTAAAACACCGCAAAACAGCAACCAAACAGGTGATATACGTAATTGCATTACTAAAACTCCACAAAACATCAAATAAACAACTGATATACGATAATGTATTACTAAAACTCCACAGAACAGCAACCAAACAACTGATATACGTAATTGTATTAGTAAAACATCGCAAAACAGCAATTATACATCCGTTATATGTAATTGGGATTCTAAAATATTACAAACAGCAACCAAGCTACTAAAATAATGGAGAACCAATGTACGCTGATGAGTCTTGCGATTCTAAACTCGCATATTTGCTCTACTAAAGAGAAATGTGAGGTCCTAAACTAAAAGTTATCCTTCCTTTTGTTGAAATACAATAGGTTTTCTGATTCGTTATTGACTATCTATTTTCGGTTCACTGCTGTCCTGTTTTTCTTGTTTGGTCTCTGGTCTGGTCTGGTCTGGTCTCTGATCTGGTCTCTGGTCTGGTCTCTGATCTGGTCTCTGGTCTGGTCTCTGATCTGGTCTCTGGTCTGGTCTGGTCTCTGGTCTGGTCTCTGGTCTGGTCTGGTCTCTGGTCTGGTCTGGTCTCTGGTCTGGTCTCTGATCTGGTCTCTGATCTGGTCTCTGGTCTGATCTCTGATCTGGTCTCTGGTCTGGTCTGGTCTCTGGTCTGGTCTCTGGTCTGGTCTCTGGTCTGGTCTCTGGTCTGGTCTCTGGTCTGGTCTGGTCTCTGGTCTGGTCTGGTCTCTGGCCTGGTCTCTGATCTGGTCTCTGGTCTGGTCTGGTCTCTGATCTGGTCTGGGGTCTGGTCTCTGATCTGGTCTCTGGTCTGGTCTGGTCTCTGGTCTGGTCTCTGGTCTGGTCTGGTCTCTGGTCTGGTCTCTGGTCTGGTCTCTGATCTGGTCTCTGGTCTGGTCTGGTCTCTGATCTGGTCTCTGGTCTGGTCTCTGATCTGGTCTCTGGTCTGGTCTCTGGTCTGGTCTCTGGTCTGGTCTGGTCTCTGGTCTGGTCTCTGGTCTGGTCTCTGATCTGGTCTCTGGTCTGGTCTGGTCTCTGGTCTGGTCTCTGATCTGGTCTCTGGTCTGGTCTCTGATCTGGTCTCTGGTCTGGTCTGGTCCCTGGTCTGGTCTCTGATCTGGTCTCTGGTCTGGTCTCTGGTCTGGTCTCTGGTCTGGTCTCTGGTCTGGTCTCTGGTCTGGTCTCTGGTCTGGTCTCTGGTCTGATCTCTGGTCTGGTCTCTGGTCTGGTCTCTGGTCTAGTCTCTGGTCTGGTCTCTGGTCTGGTCTCTGGTCTGGTCTCTGGTCTGGTCTCTGGTCTGGTCTCTGGTCTGGTCTCTGGTCTGGTCTCTGGTCTGGTCTCTGGTCTGGTCTCTGGTCTGGTCTCTGGTCTGGTCTCTGGTCTGGTCTCTGGTCTGGTCTCTGGTCTGGTCTCTGGTCTGGTCTCTGATCTGGTCTGGTCTCTGGTCTGGTCTCTGGTCTGGTCTATGGTCTGGTCTCTGGTCTGGTCTCTGATCTGGTCTCTGGTCTGGTCTGGTCTCTGGTCTGGTCTCTGGTCTGGTCTCTGATCTGGTCTCTGGTCTGGTCTCTGGTCTGGTCTCTGGTCTGGTCTCTGAACTGGTCTCTGGTCTGGTCTCTGATCTGGTCTCTGGTCTGGTCTGGTCTCTGGTCTGGTCTCTGGTCTGGTCTCTGGTCTGGTCTCTGGTCTGGTCTCTGGTCTGGTCTCTGGTCTGATCTCTGGTCTGGTCTCTGGTCTGGTCTCTGGTCTGGTCTCTGGTCTGGTCTCTGGTCTGGTCTCTGGTCTGGTCTCTGGTCTGGTCTCTGGTCTGGTCTCTGATCTGGTCTCTGGTCTGGTCTGGTCTCTGGTCTGGTCTCTGATCTGGTCTCTGATCTGGTCTCTGGTCTGTTCTGGTCTCTGATCTGGTCTCTGGTCTGGTCTCTGATCTGGTCTCTGGTCTGGTCTGGTCTCTGGTCTGGTTTCTGGTCTGGTCTGGTCTCTGGTCTGGTCTCTGGTCTGGTCTGGTCTGGTCTGGTCTCTGGTCTGGTCTGGTCTCTGGTCTGGTCTGGTCTCTGGTCTGGTCTGGTCTCTGGTCTGGTCTCTGATCTGGTCTCTGGTCTGATCTCTGGTCTCTATTATTTTCTCTGGTCTGGTCTCTGGTCTGGTCTGGTCTCTGGTCTGGTCTGGTCTGGTCTGGTCTCTGGTCTGGTCTGGTCTGGTCTCTGGTCTGGTCTGGTCTGGTCTGGTCTCTTGTCTGGTCTGGTCTGGTCTCTGGTCTGGTCTCTGGTCTCAAGTCTTTTCTCTGGTCTGGTCTCTGATCTGGTCGCTGGTCTGGTCTGGTCTCTGGTCTCTAGTCTGGTCTCTGGTCTCTAGTCTTTTCTCTGGTCTGGTCTCTGGTCTGGTCTGGTCTCTGGTCTCTAGTCTGGTCTCTAGTCTGGTCTCTGGTCTGGTCTCTGGTCTGGTCTCTGGTCTGGTCTCTGGTCTCTGGTCTTTTCTCTGGTTTGGTCTCTGATCTGGTCTCTGGTCTGGTCTCTGGTCTGGTCTCTGGTCTGGTCTCTGGTCTGGTCTCTGGTCTCTAGTCTTTTCTCTGGCCTCTGGTCTCTGGTTTGGTCTCTGGTCTGGTCTCTGGTCTGGCCTCTGGTCTCTGGTCTGGTCTCTGGTCTGGTCTCTGGTCTCTAGTCTGGTCTCTGGTCTGGTTTCTGGTCTGGTCTCTGGTCTGGTCTCTGGTCTGGTCTCTGGTCTGGTTTCTGGTCTGGTCTTTGGTCTGGTCTCTGGTCTGGTCTCTGGTCTGGTCTCTGGTCTGGTCTCTGATCTGGTCTCTGGTCTGGTCTGGTCTCTGGTCTGGTCTCTGATCTGGTCTCTGGTCTGGTCTGGTCTCTGATCTGGTCTCTGGTCTGGTCTCTGATCTGGTCTCTGGTCTCTGGTCTGGTTCTCTGGTCTGGTCTCTGGTCTGGTCTCTGGTCTGGTCTCTGGTCTGGTCTCTGGTCTGGTCTCTGGTCTGGTCTCTGGTCTGGTCTCTGGTCTCTAGTCTTTTCTCTGGTCTGGTCTCTGGTCTGGTCTGGTCTCTGGTCTCTAGTCTGGTCTCTAGTCTGGTCTCTGGTCTGGTCTCTGGTCTGGTCTCTGGTCTGGTCTCTGGTCTCTGGTCTTTTCTCTGGTTTGGTCTCTGATCTGGTCTCTGGTCTGGTCTCTGGTCTGGTCTCTGGTCTGGTCTCTGGTCTGGTCTCTGGTCTGGTCTCTGGTCTCTAGTCTTTTCTCTGGTCTGGTCTCTGGTCTGGTCTCTGGTCTGGTCTCTGGTCTGGTCTCTGGTCTGGTCTCTGGTCTGGTCTCTGGTCTGGTCTCTGGTCTGGTCTCTGGTCTGGTCTCTGGTCTGGTCTCTGGTCTGGTCTCTGGTCTGGTCTCTGGTCTGGTCTCTGGTCTCTGGCCTGGTCTCTGGCCTCTGGTCTCTGGTTTGGTCTCTGGTCTGGTCTCTGGTCTGGCCTCTGGTCTCTGGTCTGGTCTCTGGTCTGGTCTCTGGTCTCTAGTCTGGTCTCTGGTCTGGTTTCTGGTCTGGTCTCTGGTCTGGTCTCTGGTCTGGTCTCTGGTCTGGTTTCTGGTCTGGTCTTTGGTCTGGTCTCTGGTCTGGTCTCTGGTCTGGTCTCTGGTCTGGTCTCTGATCTGGTCTCTGGTCTGGTCTGGTCTCTGGTCTGGTCTCTGATCTGGTCTCTGGTCTGGTCTGGTCTCTGATCTGGTCTCTGGTCTGGTCTCTGATCTGGTCTCTGGTCTCTGGTCTGGTTCTCTGGTCTGGTCTCTGGTCTGGTCTCTGGTCTGGTCTCTGGTCTGGTCTCTGGTCTGGTCTCTGGTCTGGTCTCTGGTCTGGTGTCTGGTCTGGTATCTGGTCTGGTCTCTGGTCTGGTATCTGGTCTGGTCTCTGGTCTGGTTTCTGGTCTGGTCTCTGGTCTGTGGTTTGGTCTGTGGTCTGTAGCCTGTGGTCCGGTCTCTGGTCTGGTGTAACTTAATCTAATTCAGTCTAAGCACGCGTACTTTCATATTATCCATGTTTTACTTAATACAAAAGTTTAATTTATTTTACAGCCATTAACTTGAAATTTTCCCAAAACAAACCACAAGCTTGCACCGCCAACAACCATCATACGCACCCGAAAACAAATACACATTTTTCAAATCATTCACATATTTTTCGTCCTAAAATGCGACGCGTCGCTGAAGCCAGCTCGGCTCGGAAAACTTAATCCAATAAACCCCTTTTGTGATTTGATTCAGTTTCGGTTTGAAGCGATTTAGGTCCCAAGCGATGGATGGAAACGCCACTCTTGTGCTAGAGTTCAGCACGTCTTTGTTTGGGCGACAGAGCTGGGAGTGAGACTTTCCGGTGGTGTTTTTTTTGCGGAGTTGTGAGCTAGGGTTGCCTGCACCTTGGTGTACAGCACCCTGTTATGCAGCACTCTGTTATACAGCCCCCTGCTATACAGCTCACTACTATATAGCATCCCGTTATGTAGCACCCTGCTATACAGCACCCTGCTATACAGCGCTCTGCTACACATAACCCTTCTCTACAGCAGATGGGTAGTGTCATTTTTTTCACACTAGAAATCTTTGAACTGTGAAAGCCTTCTTTCACAAAGTCTAAATAATGAAAATGCAATTTGAAAGAAAAATTTAAAATTACGTGACACCTGAAGTGGAAACTTTGAACTCTCGCGTATCTGGTCTGGCCCGTGGTCAGGTTTCCACATTGGCCATTTCCTGGCCAATGATGTACAAACATTACAAGTAATGGTGTACATCATTACAAGTAATGATGTTCAATCATTACAAGATTGAAATTGTTGACTGTTAAAACTTTCCTGGATCTCTAGTACATTTATGAACATAAATGTACTAGAGAGAGGGAGAGAGAACGTCGGCAACAGTCCCCTCACGTAACCTACAACAAATAGAAAAAAAAACATGTAAGACTAAACTGTTCCAAATAAGAATATATCACATGACATTTTCCTTTTACATGAACTACACACGTTCAGGTTTAAAGCATCATACGCACCTCTGAAGGGCGTTCCGACGTGGCACGGGACGACAAGATACTAGGATCTGCAACCATGGGATATAACTTATTTTCTATGGCTCACCAAAACAATCTCGTCAGTCTTAAGAATACTGCCCACTACAGCTGTACCTGGATGAAACACTTCCGAAACGATTTATGGTTCGTTTGCAAACGTAGACCGCGTCTAAATAGTCTATATTAAAGACGGTCACGCATCCAAGCTACGTAAATTAAGTTTCTCGTTGGTTAAGAAAGAAAGAAAGATGTGGATTGGAATATACATGGAAAAATGATTTATTTCTAAGAAAATTTGATGTGTGAAATGCACTAAAATACATTGTATCTTGGATAATTCATAACATAAAGGTCATAAATTTACAGACACACCATAATAGGTAAACAATAGCCGTGTCAGGGGTTCATTAGGTTGTTGGGAGGCACGATTAAATGGAATGTGACTCAGGTATTTCAATTAGATTCTAAGTCTGAATGGTACAAAAAATATTCAAAATTTTATAATTTCATTTCATGTTGAAATTCTTAGCTCTAAGTCTTGTGTCAGGGAATTTTTCTCGCTTATGTTTTCTTCCTTTTCATTCTTACATCGTGTATTCAACTTCGTGATTGCAAGTATTCATTATTGTTCATTTAAACGCACTTAAAATTCAAATTCAAAGCGTTATCGCAACATTGAATTGCATCTCCTACACCCGTTATGTTTTACGCTATACTTATATTCCTAACCTAAATGAAAGTCTTAAAAAAATATTCAATGAGGTCGGTTCTTTCTATTCCGTGATTCTGGACACCGAACTCTGCCTCGAGAGCATGTTTCCAGCGAATCCCCATCGCTGGAAGTGAGAGCGAAAAGCTCTCTTTTGGAAGTCAATAAGCAACAAAGTATCGGAGCTTCCTTCGCCTTTCAAAATAAAGCCTCTGGAGATCTTTGGTGATGCTCGAGGTGATTATTGAACTCCGACTAGCGTTTCCACTTTGACCTTTTTCTGGCCAAATTTCTCGAATTTGAGTATTCTCCCCATAGAATTTGCACATAAAGGCCACTGAACATTTTCCAGTGTTGCCAGATGCTGATTGGTTTTCACAAAATTTTATTTTGATAAAGCTATGTGGGAGAATTATGCTCCGAAAAAAGCCAATCTAGCAACACTGACTCTAGCCTTTCCTCATTCCGCGTCACTGGCATAAGCCAGAGCTCTGATCTTGGAACATTCTGGAGCATTCGAACTTCGAGTTTGGCCAACGTAGGCCTTGCCCAAATGTTCCGCAACTCCAAACTGTCGAAGTATTAGAATTTTCAGATTAAATTTTGTACCCTCCATATTTCATGAAGAAGTAATAATTTTCACACGATCGTTGTCAACCTAACATGTCAAAGTCAATTTGCAAAAAAAATTACTGAGAGTGGTTGAACTTTGAATAACTAAAGTAACGCGACTTACCAATAATGCCGTGTTGATGACCTTATGAAATTAAATGTTCAACAGCTTTCAAAAACTAAATTTTAACTGATTCTTAACCCAAACTGCTCATTGAGCAAAAAGCAAAGGCAAAAACATAATTAATTGGTGTTGCCGCTGTTCTTAATTTTGAACCAGGCTTAGAAGGAGAACGCTTGTGTCCGTAATAAGCACGGATTATTTGATCGTTTGTTTTTGCCGGAGAGACTCGTAAAAATTGTGCCCACATTTTGTGATTATTCTATAGGTTCATTTACTGTTATATTTGGTTTGAACAGTGACTTTGAACATTCTATAATGATTCATTGTTAGATTTTTACGAGTGTAGAAACAAAGTTAATTGCTTAGTTTACTCATATATATATATATATATATATATATATATATATATATATATATTTCCTTTATTTGCAGAACGATACTCATACTATTTTCAACCCGTAGACGTTCATTATAACTACTGCAGCCGTTCATTGTAGCCGCTATAGCTACTGTAGCCATTCTCTCATAGTGCTACCAATTACTGTTCCATGTTATGTCGACCATCAGGAAACTAAACTGAATTAAATGACTATTACTATTTGTTTCAACCTGAATGTGCTCTTGTTGATTTTGTGTTCAATAAAACCAGTGGTAAAGAATGGTGATGCCGGTGAACTAACTATAAGGCCGGTGATTCCAAGCGAAGGTGTGTGGCGCCTTCAATTGGTATCTTATGGCCTGGCAGACTTTCGTAACACCTCTAAAAACTATGCGAAATTATCAAATGTCTCCTTCCTAGCCATAATACCTCCATTAAATATAACTTTTTTGTTTTATATAAATTACATGCAATCAACGTTTCTTTGCTACAAATGAATAATCCAACAATTAGAATAGTCTTCACAGAATAAATTGGCCTGCTATTTCCTGCATCTAACCGTGTATCACCAGCCGTTGGCCGATGACAAGCTACGACTCTGTAATCCAATACTCTAACTTCTTTCATACCATTCACGAACGTCCAAGTTCGCTAACTCAAGTGCATACTAATGCCCCGAGCAGCAGGGAGTCTTACGCCACTGAGTACGCCACAGAGTTATCAAGTCTCTGAAACCGAATTTTTATTGATGTTATGATCTGCTTCGAAGTTTTCATATTCGTGTGAAGTTGTTCTAAGAGACACAAAAAATGATAAAAATTAGCTCATGGTTTTGTACTTCAACTCGCAATATCGGGTTACACCCAGTCGCAGTACATCTTTTCTATTTTTATAAATATCTATTTGATATAGAGTCGAAGGCATTTGGTTCCACTCGATCCAGAGGCGATTTTTTGTTTAAAAGCGCGTGATATATGGTTTTAAGATGGAGGCAAGAAATTTACTTTATTTATTCAATCATTCATTGGATATTTTATTAAAAATTTGTTCATGTCTTTAATGGATTATTCAGTTCCTGCTAACCATTCTGAGGCAAATAAATTATCATTTAAATTATTTTAACTGTTTTAACCATGAACTATAGCAGTCATCAATCGAATAGTCAACTGCAGCAACCAATGCATATTCAATGTGTATTAAACTTGAATGATGATTTTCCAATAAAATTCGCAAAATTGTTGACTCTATACTGATATTTTTAAAAGCGAACAAAACTAAACTATAAGTGAAATCCTTGAATCATGAAAATTCTTAGACAAACTCGTTGGAACGAACTGGAAATAACCTAAGGAGCAATTTATACAATTTTTACGTACGAAGAAATTAATAAGCTCCATTTTTAGAATATTAGTTTCTGAATATATAAGCGGCATGCTAAGTCTCCTGTAGAACTGTACCGATAAAGCTATAAAATTAACATTGAGTTAAAGTATTGACATTATCTGCTCTTAGTGCTTTAAAATGGCGGCTAGAAGAGCGCACCAAATGCACTAAAAATGTGAAGATGACTGACTGACCTCAGTGAGCTCGTCTCTTAGCTTAGATATGGTGGTGAGCTTGTATCCTAGATTTTCGTAGTATTGCTTCCAGCTGTTCATAAAACACTGTGATAGTATGCAAGACACGTGTTTTGTTATTAATTATTCTATGGTGCAATGAGCTTTTTTTTTTAGAGACCCATCGCACTACTAAGCACAGGTATTCATTCATAAGGCAGTGAGCTCGTATTCTGGATGCTCGCTACAACAGTGCATTCCCAGACATTTTAAACTACTCCAAGCAAACAAACTCCGGGCTTTTGTGGAACCAGGAGAAATATTGAAATCAATCTTGCATTTTCCGAATATTCTTTGGCAAATATTGAGCATGAAGTACATACACAAGTATTTATTAGTTTTGAGATTTGAGCTTCAGACTCGTACTTTGTTCAGCAAGAGAGGTGCAAATTCTTGATTTAGCACAAGCAGAAGTAACGAACAAGACTTCTCTAAAGCGCTATCGAACCAGAAGCTCGTTATCATGTTTATATACACCTTCCACAACGTCAAGATCAATTAAATATGCTGCCGGTGAACGTCATATCCATTTTAGTTTAGGAAAAGATAGTTTAATGGTCTGGTTCACTTATTGTTAGATTAATGAGTAAACCCATGAGTCTAATTATTCTAAATTATAATCAACTAATCTTATTTAATTGGCCTATCAATAAGATTATTTGAGCTTAATTTTTTTATAACCTCAAGTGAAGTAATTCAATTAACAAATATCGATGTTCAACATATGTCAGGAATGAAAATATTGAATTAAATAGTGACAATGATAGATAGTTGCGATTGATTCTGGGAGCAATTATGAATCTTCAATTGATGGTTGAAGTTTGAGGCAAGATAATTTGAGTGTTCTTTCATGAGTCGAAAGGTTGTATGCGACGAGTAAATTACTGTTTTTCACCCTAGAATTAAACACAAAAGAAAAATGCCCGTTGCAGTGTTTCTACATCGGCATCAGAGTAGAATAGAATCGGATTCTTAGTTTTTCTTATTGTTAGCCATACGCGAAAAATTCAAATTATATTTTAGAAAACGCTCGATAATGATCTCTCTGCGGCGCACATGAGCATTTACAGCATAGCATAAAGCGCCAAATTGCGACGAAAGCTTATCGCTGACGTTCAACCTCCACTTCGCTGGCGAGACAAAATTCACCCAAAGTCCCAAATTTGGTTTGCTTCAGGCAAAGTCTACTCCCCTTTCGACATCAAAAACACTTCGTGATGAACTGGCCGGATCATAACGCTAAATTTCGTGATCATAGCTCCCTTTTCTCCCCTCATATCCTTCCCATAAAAAGCCAAACATATTGTTCCCTCGAAAGCTCAATGCCCTCTCTCCATATTGTCCCCATTAAAAAGCCCAAGACCTGCCTGGACTTTCAGCGGCGCTGTTATCAAGTCATCGACGTGGATGTCAAAATAACAAGGATCAAAGCCCTGTCATCAAAGTGATCTTCGAAGGAAAGGACGAAAAAACTGATCGCTGACAGTGACTTTTGCTGCAATAACAGCTCAGCTAAAGCAAATTGTTGCCTTTTCTTAATATATGTAATTGTTCACCATGGAGACTTGGAAAATCGATAAACATCGATAATTTTGTTGGACCTTCAGGTATTGTGATTTGAGAAGAGCAAAATATCAGGAAGCACTAAAAATGTCTTTCGCTCGGCGTATACTTCATATTTAAAGGCGATTTTTCCATTAGTTAGGCGCGGAGCTTAACTAGGATGAAATTTTCATGAACCATTCGGTGTTGAACAAAATTGAGATTTTTAAATCCAAGTTTTGGAGATGTTCACGTGAAGTTTGAGCTGGAGGAGAGTTTTGTGAACAGAACGGGAAATGACATCAAGGTTTTTTGGCGCTGTGTTTCATCATGTTGAAGCGAAACATGATTTTGCGAAGAGCTTCATGAATAGAAAGTTATATATTATTATAAGCAACTTTACATTATCCAGAGCAAGAAACTTGGATACTCTCATTCAGAAGAGGAAATTCCATTACCTAGATTTAAAAAAGTTACATTCAATTATTAACTAAAATGATGTAAAAAAATATCAATCTTTATAAAGCCTTAATCATTTTCTATTAGATGCCAATCAGTTATTTTAAAATTATTCACTCATACACAATTTAATGGTTATTCCACAAGCCACTACGACAGGGAAAGTTTCGTATCATGAACCACGAATATATTGTTAAAGAAAATTAGAGGTACCCTCAATTTCTTCCTTCGTTGTCATCAATGAATATAAGCCTTGAGAAGTACAATTTTTTTCAATTTTCCGCTTCCACCGGTCATATATTTGTGATTTTAACCTGTAAAATCATAAAAATATGAAGCTCTCTAGAAATTCAACGAATTTACTATACTTTGGAGCAAATGAACTGGATCGCATTTTAACGATCTTCATCTTACTTTCAATTTATACACTAACTAAAATTACTTTGCTTATTATGGTACTAATTATGTTTTGATCTTAATATGCCTTTCCAATTTTTAGTGTTCCGAGTCGTCACGAAAATAAATATCCACTGTGAATTCAACGCAAAGATTTTTCTCCAAGAAAATTCAGCGTTCTGTGATTTCTTTCAACGAAGCGTTCCTCATTATATCGAAGACGAGAACAGATTATCCATTATCGCCGACGTTTTTCATTTAAGGGTCTTTAGCGGCCTTATACTTTAACTCAAACCCATTCGCCGGGATCATTAGCGGAGTTTACTGGAGATTACCTCGGTGCGTTGGAGATAATCTCCACCTCTGCAGTTTGGAGTCAATTACGAAGGCCAGTATTTCACTCCAACAGCCCCTTCTAAGTCCATTAAGACTGCCTTCACAGCGGAGCTCATCGTGGTCTTTAAAAGACAAAAAGTGAAGAAGATGTTCTCGATTTCTTATCGGATCGTGCCAGTAATTTGTCTCTCCTCCAATCAGGGTCGTGGAAATTTACGTCGAACTGTCCAGTAATTGAGGCACGTTCCCGGGGACGCCTTGCCCGCCGAAATGCTAAAGGAATTGTGCCGCGCGTTGAACGAAATACTTCTATTAATGATGAAAATACCTGTATCGGTCACGGAAATTGATATATCTATGAAGATAATTATTGCGCGAATGAAGAAATTGCTAGCGTTGATGAAGGAAATGTCTGTTTTAATGCAGAAAATTCATGAATAAATGATGGAAGTACTTGTCTCAATGGGTGCATCAATGATGAAAATGGCCGCACTGACGAAGGAAAACTTTTATAGATGAAGTAAATATTTGTTATGGGGAAAAAATTGTTGATAAATTGTGAAAATACTAAGATCGATGAAGAAACTAAATGAATCGGGGAAGAAAATACTTACAGAAAAGAAACATTTGTTTTGATGAAGCAAATTCATTAAATCATGATTAAAATAAGTGTTCTGAAGAACAAGCAGACTTCTACTCATGAAGAAACTAATTGAACTCATGAAATAATTCAATGAATCATTTAACAAACATTGAAAATAAAAAGGAGCAAGGTAACACAGACGACGATATTTTAATGATTGTCTTGGTAGGAAATACAGCTCTGAACTTGGTGTTAAATTATAGCTTGCAAATAAAAAACTGAATCCCATAAACTCAGTTAGCTGACTGTCTCGAAAACAAGTATCCATTTTCCCCTGATGACTCCTATGAAATTAGGGGTAGAAATTTTAGATGTCGAATTAACCCTTAGCTTATCTGGTAAATCTTGCAATTTCAAGGGCAAAAAACAATCTTCACCTCTGAAAGGCAATGCGTAAAGATTTGTTTTTACACCTCAAGGTTATTGAACAAAATGTATTTATTTAAACGGCCCCAACCATACATTAAAGTTTGTTCAACGAAGAACCGGTCACCCTGTATATGTAATGTAAATATATTTATTCAAAGATATGTGTGGGAATAAATACGTAAATAGAACATAATCTCATCACACGATGACCAAATCATTATTCTACGACCACATTCGTAAAAGTTAAAGTTACAGTCAGGATCCCAGGCACTGGGATTTTGTACATTGCAATAACTCATTTTCAAACCCGGGTTTCCGCTTAATTTTACATCGTATTTATAAATAACTTCACTGTTTTTTTAACCATGTGGGTTAACCAATGTCACTACGAAAGACAAAAAATATATAAGTAGTCTTAAGTAACCAGGGAATTTCCCTAGCATGTGAATTCTCGATACTCCTGCCTGCTCAACAGCACGCCGATGTAAGTAAGGTCTTTATGTGTGTATTTTTTTCTTTGATCCAGAGTTCGTTCGGTTAATCAACGCTGATGGCATCTGTCGCTATTACTCTCTATTCCAATCACCAGTGCTCTTTTGCTTTCATCCTCTTCATCTTTCTTAAGTAAAACCAATGTGTATTGATACGTGAGAGAAAATTCTAAAGGGACTCTCTTTCAACTGAATAAAAATGCTTTCTTCTTCTTTCCATTTTTCCCCACGTTTCCATCAAACTTGAAAACAGATGAAGGAGTCTCGATATTATAGACAAAACTCATTCAAAGGTGCTTGAATTTTCCTAAACTTTGTTTCTCCTTTCGCGAAAAAAACCCTCGTTCAGAGGACTTTCATCATTAGTGACGCAAAAGCTTCCGATCAGAAATGAGCAGTAAACAACCATCTATTCTGCCTCAAGAACTCTCGATTGCAAAAAGAGTTCGAGGCTATTCTATTCTCAGTAATTTTTTTTTGTGCTCACCTCGTTCGTTTTTCTTTAATAATTTAAAATTCTCGTAAGTTCGACAGGCTTCTCGAATTCTTTTAGGAGAACTCATGTCTTTAGAAAGGATCTGTTTTCTAGCAAGTTTGAGTATGTTTTTCGCCGTCTGCGTCCGCATACCAGGAATCAACAAGGAAGATTTTTCTTGCTGTCGAAACTCCACGGCGCACACTATCCTGTTTTCACGTGATTTACAAAAGTCTTGAAAATAGAAACACCATTCAATGACGGTGTCTGGAAAACAAAAAAACTTAAATTGATGCAGTTAGTGATTTTTAAACAGGTAACGTTCTCGCGAAAATCTACGATGTATATGCGAACGAGATTGATCCATTCACAGCCTCTTTTCAACGAGGGATAGTGGTGGTAAGAGATATTTATTCAGTTTCAATACAATTGATAAAATATTGATACGTTTTGCTAAATGCGTATATGAGTGGATACTAGTTATAATCAAAAAGCATACGACAGTCCATTTGGAAATAAAATTATTCTAAGTGTTCGTCTACTTTCAAATTAGAATCCTGCTCTTTGCAAATCAACATCCGACTAAAGTAAAACCATCACATCAGATTCTGCAGAAATCTAGCAGCGAGAAACTCTAGGACACTTTACGCTGGGATTACAATTAATGTCGAGTCTACAATGGTTGCTATTGCTTAGCAAATACGATTGATATTGCGGGCACCGTTTTTGTAGCAGTCAACTAAATTGAAAGAGAAAAATGGACGAATATTATCAATTACTCAGTGTTTCGTTTTATGCACCTCATCAGAAGTGGCGTGATAAATAAGTGAATGTTCATCTCAGCGTAACACTTTGTTTAGAATTTGTGTATTGTTATGTCTAAACATTACCTGGCTATGTGGTTGTGTGTCATTCTTGATATCACTACTTTTGCGTAAAGTTCAAATGTAAATTTAATGCCCTAACACCATACTTGGGATCACCAATGTCCGTTTTTCTGACAGCTCGCTGTAAATTTGAAGTAACACCAAGCTTGGAAACACCATGACTTAAATTTCTTACACCTCAACGTAAATTCGATGCTGTAATAGTATTTTAGAAACACCAACGAAAATTCGATGCAGTTATAGTATTTTGGAAACACCAACGAAAATTCGATGCAGTTATAGTATTTTAGAAACACCAACGAAAATTCGATGCAGTTATAGTATTTTGGAAACACCAACGTAAATTCGATGCAGTTATAGTATTTTAGAAACACCAACGAAAATTAGATGCAGTAATAGTATTTTGGAAACACCAACGTAAATTCGATGCAGTTATAGTATTTTGTGAACACCAACGAAAATTCGATGCAGTTATAGTATTTTAGAAACACCAATGTAAATTCGATGTAGTAATAGTATTTTGGAAACACCAACTTTAATTCAATGCCGTAACACCGCTGAAGCGTTCCCTACGGCTTGTATTTTTGACACCACAATGTAAATTCGACGCGCTAACACCGTTGGAGCACACACGATGGCCAGCTCGGCATTCCAAGCAACGCTCAAATTCCGCTGCATTTTGCCGAGTCGAGCAGAAGCCCGGGCTCCTATTCACAAATTATGCACATCGCAACCCTCGGTGCGTGTCTCGCTAGACCTCACATCATCCACGCATTAATATTACAAACACTACCCAAACAAATGGGCACTGGAGCATGCCGCAAAATTTTGGCGGCCTCCTAATTAACTGTGCAACACCCGGGACGGGTGTTCTTGGGCAGTGTTGTAATAATATTAGCCTTGAAATAGACGGACAAATGTTCTTGGGCAGTGTTATGATTATGTTAGCCATGAAATAGACGTACGAAAGTTCTTGGGAAATGTTATGATGATACTTGCTACGGAACAGACGGGAGGAATGTAATTGTACAGTGTTATTGGAATATTTACTGGGAAACAGACGGAGCTAGTGTTCTTGTGCAATATAATAACAGTAATAGTCGAGAAGCCAACGAAGAGAATATTATCGAAAAATGTTATACAGCTGTAAAATATACACTACCAGGTACAAAACAGTATCATGCAGCTGACTATTACTGCAATACTCTATTACTGGAAGACACTACTACTACAATACACTGTTCCGGCAATACACCACTACTTCAATATACGGTATAATTGCAATACTCAATTACCGTAATATACTTTACTGCAATACCCTATTACTACAATACATTATTACCGCAATACACTATAATGCTGCAATATACGTTATTATTGCAAAACACTCTTCCTGCTATACACTATTATTGCGAACTAGGCCCGACAATTCACAATAACAGTAAGACGCTCCTACTACAATAATTATTCATCCTCGCTCTTAATGAATTTCCCCGCTAACATGCACTAGTATCCCGTACTACCAAAGGTAAGTTTTGACATACATGAAATATGAGTTTCATTCGTATCAATAAATAATAATTTTCCAACTATCACAGAACATTTGCGATGCAACATTTGCCTCAAAAAAGATTTTTGTGTGGAAAAAATCTCAGGAAGATTCTAGGCTACGCAACTTTGTATGTTACTTACTGTGTTAAAATGCTGATTTAAATTTGTATGTATCCTCGCTGGTCATATTGAGGTAGAATTCAAGAATCATATGTGAAAGAAAAAGAAAGAAAAGAAAGAAAAATGTGTATTTCCAAGTTGTCACATGAGATACATGCCAACATATTGGCTTTTAAAAGTTTCTTAATATAGGACATCCTAAAACAAATGTTCCATACGAGGAGTACTAATAGACAAACTATCAGAGGTGTACAAGTAGATAGACCATACGAGGCATATTAATTGACAAAATATACGAGGCGTACTAATAGACAAACCATTCGTAGTGTGGACCTGGAACAATGGAGTTATTCAAGGAATAGGCATCAATACTGTCGCTCATCAATTCGTCAATCTTGATTTACGGAGAAACTCATATCTCAATTTTACGGACACTTTATGTGAAAATCTATGCATGCAAGAATATGTTCAGATTTGTAAGTTTTCAATGTGTGACAAATTCACGCGCCAGGTGTTTGTTTAGTGATGTTACTGTATTGTAGGTATCTGCAATGTTATTGCACTCAACAAGTTTTACGATTTAGTATTTGTTTTCCATGAATATGGCCTTCAAATGTTCCGCGGAATGTTTCCATAACTTTCGAAACAAACATTTACACCGCATAATGTATGAAATGTCTCTGCTGTCTAGCCTACCGAACCTGAATGTTCTATCTATAAGTTTTTTTTCTGCTCGAGGTACCACTTTCTATTTATAAGCCACTTCTGCTCAAAGTCTCATGAATATTTTCTTCTACAAATCTTTCTCCTAAATTCTCCATCTGATGACCAGTGTTTAATGCTTACATTTCCCTGAATTTAAAATTGTTCACATTTCTACTGTAATAACTCTCAAATTTTAAAGTTAACTTTGGCGTTGTTAGTTGATATCGTGAATTTTGGCACAATCGTAAGCTATTTCCTCTCGCGCTGGATTATCCCCCAAAACATTTCTGGCGCAAAATTGCTTCATTTGAATTTCTAGAAAGACGAATCGTTCCAGTCGAATTTCAGGCAAATAAAAATTGTTTCAGTCGTATTCTAGGTGAGAAAAAATGTTCTGGTTGAGATTTTGACAAACAAATTGTTCTGCTTTTATTTCAGGCGAGACAAATTGCTTCATGCATTTCTATTTCTGGAAAATCAAACTATTTCAATTGTGTTCGTGACGAGACAAACTGTCGCAGTTGTATTTCTGGCGGGACAAATTATTGCAGTACAAATTTCTCCGTACATTTCCTTGTGAAATCGTCCAGGCGTAAGACAATCAGCTCAAGACAATTTTTTATATCAAGTTTAAGACGTGAGACGACGTGCCATCCTACTGACAGTCCTACCCACATTGATAATATAAGATAACTGGGCAATGGCACCTTGAATATCTGTTGCAATTGAGATGCTTTCATTTTTAAGCTTCTGTTATCGCTTATGATAAACTACCATCTATAGTAAATTGCTGTCTTTATTATCAAACTTAATTCTATAGGTCATACCTAACCATGATTAAACCTACAACACGTTTGATACTAATCCTAATAAGCCATCGTCCACCATATAAAATTCGCTGTCCGAAGAAAGGGCTAACACACAACACATCACGGGACTAATAATTATTAAAGTCAGCCCCTTGCTCCAAAGCATGAAGCCATCCACTGACCTCTATTCAAGCATTAAAAAAATTCAGGCCATCGCTTTCCTTTCATCTGCAATCTGAATGTCCCTCCAAATGCCGGAGTACAAATACCTCAGCATTTTTGCCTTCGTTTTGTTTCGTTTCATTTGTCTGAGGCTGGAATTGCGTTCATCATCCCAGGCGAACTTAATTTGCTTCCCTCTTGGGCGACGAGGCAATTCCTATTTTCGGTACGGGATGCCTCACTGAGAGAATTTATTGCCTGCTTCATTTGCTCACCTAATTACAAAATGCTTTAAGAGTCAAGTTTTACAGAGGAAGTGTAATTGATTTTCTAGTCTATTAGGCATTTCGTATCATGAGAAAGAGGTAAAAGTTTCTGGAGAATGTTACCTCTCTTCAGGAGAGCAGTCGATTATTAGAGGACGCTGACATTTAGGACCAAACTCGTCGTATTCTTTACTAAGAAGAAATTTTATTTCAAATCGGCGGGGTTCCTGCCCATTTAATCCCGTGCAAATGAAACGTCGCATGCCAGTGCTGAATCTTACAGCATTTAAGGCGCGAATATTTATTTTTAGAACAGCGTGTGGCGAGTAAAAATGCGGCCGAGCTGCTGTATGTGTACCAAAAGCAATATATCGTTCGTGTATCAAAAACAATATATTTTCCGTGTACCACAAACAATAAATTTTCCACGTACCAAAAACACAATATTTTTCATATGCCAAAAAACAATTAATTTTCGGTGTACCAAAAACAAAATATTTTCGTTATTACCAGGCATGATTAGTTCGAAAATTGAATGGCAATTTAAATTTTGGGAAAACATTAAAAATTTATACAAGATACCTTAAAACAAGAGATACGGAACTTATACACAATTTTTGGTGAATCGGAAGGTATCTACGTTAACAATAACTCTATGATATATGAATTTTGTTTTAAATTTTATTTTTTTTTTATAAATTTTAGAAATTTTTTATGTGAAGAGTATTTTCGTGTGTAGCCGAAGTATTGCGCACAGTTTTAGTCACAGTCTAACTTTTTCGCCACCCGCATACATTTTTTCGCCCATGTAATTAAATCGCTTTGGAAGCGAAAAACATGCATACGCCAGCAAAAAAGTTCGACTGAAAGTGACACGAATTTGTTAATTTTAGAGCACTTATTAATTGAAACTTTTAAGTTAATTCACTCCGCGTTAGAGCTGGTCATGCTGGATTTTGAAGCTGTAATTGCTCATTCAACTGCTCGTTTCATTGAACTTGATCCCCATAAAAAACCATAATAACTTTTCAATTACATAACAGCGCTCATCATTAGTTGTTCGAGAGAAATTGACTGGTTATCAGATAATCAAAGAAATGAAAATACAAAGTCTGAAATAAATATTTTAAATTTATACGCGCGTAAGAAAATTAAAGAAAAAAAATCATATGCTCTCTGAGAGAAAACTAGGATACATGTTGACTACTGTTCAGGTGGTCCCCAAATACTTAGCAATTGAGAAATAGGAAATTACTTACAATAATGATGTTTTAGCAACAAATTTTTGCAAGTATCACACTGCAGGTAAATGTGTGGACGAAGAAATTATTGGCTCTGCTCTTAATATGTATAAATAACTAAATATATATATTAATGAATATATATTTGCAAAATATATTTCTGGTTTTTATGATCAAGCTATTTTTCATGCAATGATCGCTCTTTCCAACGCATAATTATATCGTTCATAAGAACATTTTTCCAGCTCTGTCTTTTGAACCTATATGTCGTATGGTAGTCAGTTCAATGCTCAATATTACGATAAAAATTCAGTTGTAAAAACGGCCCTGATACGATCTAAATGCATATTCCCTATTTACTCGGAAGTGTTTTCGTGCATATATTAAACTGTATTTTAAGGTCACCAGTTTATTAACATTGGTATGATAGTTGCCTTGCAAATGTGACAAACTTATTCGAAAAACTTGTATAAAATCTTACAATATAACTAAAGTACCTAGTGGGATGACTTATACCTCCGCTTGAGTTTTACATGCATGGAAAATGACACGCCGAGCTTTGCATAAATGAGCCTCTAAATGAGCATCAGGACAGATTTATGAAGGGTAGGTTGATGCTAAAATATCTTTGTTTGTCGAGCTAAATACAACATAAATAGACGGCAAAGAGGCTTAAAGAGATCTTCAGGCGTTCCTTGTAATATTTAATACGCATTTCAACGAATGTTACGGCACAGAATTCTACGGTGATCTCATTTTTTTATAGGAATCGTGTTGTTTCAAGGGTATGTTTCACAATTAGATGTACATCAAATTTCTCAATGGTTTTTATCTTAATTTTATTTCAAACTAAAATAAGCCACTAAACAATATACCTTGACTCATTTTAGCGGCAGATGGTCTTTATGAAAAGAGAAAATTCATGATTCAACTGAAAAAGGAAAATGAACTTCTAACAGCAGAATTGTTACTAAAATTTTATTGTAACAAAATAAATTAAATTTCAAACAGTCACACCGACAAAACCATTCAAGAAACTAATCATAAATGAGAATCAAAACTGCAAGTTCAAAATCGTTGCGTGAAAGGGGTTCGGTGTATGAAGAATTTTCCAGCGCTCAACTGCGGGAAACATTTTCTGTCTACTTGAGGATTTGGAATTCATTACATCCCATACGCAGGCTCTAAATTCGCTAGCACTTCATAAGTCACAGTCTTTCATTAGAAAAAAGCTTCTTATTAGTGTCAGTGCTTTAATTAAAGGCAGCTTACAGTGAATCATTCATCTGTTCGGCATCACCTTCTGCGAACCTTAACTTCTTGATAATTGGGTAAGAATTACATGCATTTTTACCAATTATGAATGTATTAGTTTGGATTCCAATAAGATAAATAATCCCTCTGTTTTTCAGACGGTAGCTGTGATTAGTTTGTTTTCGGTCGTCGTTGATGTGAATAAGCCGTCAACAATATTCATATATGTTAATCGGTCGTCGAAGGTTTTTGCATAGGTTAATAGGTCGTTAACCCTGTTCGTAGGTGTCAATATGTCGGCAAGAATATTAATAGATGTTAATAGGTCGCCGGTGGCATTCGCAGACGTTAATAAGTTTTCAAAGGTTACTGCATAACTTAATAGGTCGTCAATACTATATTTTCGTGAACGATATTCGCAGATGTGAATGAGTATACTGCATCCCGTTTCTAAATGCGAATGAGCAATGGGGGCATACTTCCTTAATTAAGAGGCTAAAAAGAAGAATTGGGTGAAAATTTTAAGAAAATATCGAAAGACAATACTGATTGATCGGGATGTTATCACAGGATTCAGGGCGCAACACTAGGAAAACTACTGAAACATAGCACTGCATATGAGGTATTTGAAATAACATTGCATTGAAACATCGTAAGCAAGTATTGGGACATACGTTGATTGGAAACTATGGAAGAAAATATCAAGTGACAATTCTTTTACCAAATCAGAGCCAAAAATTGAAAAAATAAGTATTGGGAGAAAGTATTCGTAGCATAATATTGCTACGAAAAAACATTGGTAACAAAATATTAAAATAAAATGTCAAAAGGAAACATCGAGAGTTACAAAATTTTAGGACCAAATATCGAAAGGAAGTACCGGGAGTGCATATTTAGATAAAATATTACGAGCAGATATTCTTCAAAATATCAGAGCGAACGAGTTTCAGATTTAAAAGACATTATGAGGTGTCACTGCTGCAGCAGACGAACACAACAAAAACTCGCTAATTTCTGAATCTCTAGCGTAATTTCTCTGGAAACACAAAGAGCCTTCATTATCAGAACCCCTGTGCCTCATTGAGTCACGTCTTTGTTGGAGCGCCTTTGATCTGCCTCTGACTGAGGTGAAACAATCGAGTTCTAATCAGCATTGCCTGGATGGGCTTAATGCATTTCCCAGCGGGGTTTTTCATCACCTAAACAGCATTTAACACACAGAAATTTTAGCACACTCGTGCGAGTAAAGCGGTTTTTCAGAAAATTTTGGCTCAACAAGGCTTGTCATCTTTGACCACATGTTCATGTTCAAGCGATCGGGAAAGTTAAATCATGTATTTACTTTACATGTGGGGAAAATTTGTAGTAAAAAACGAGCGGTCTTTTAAATTTGCCGATAGAATGCAATTCTCTCCAGAAACTTTTAGATACGAGTATTTGCTATTTCCCTTCAAATTCTCAGCCAATGTGAGTCAAAACGTATATTCACGAGCTAAACTGAGAAAAGGAGACTACATATTCCTGGTTTACGCTATGTGCGTCATGGTTGACCCACTTATGTTTGTCGTATCAGCTCATGGCGGAAAAAAAATCATAAAGCCTTGATTGATGTTGTATATTGAAGAGACACTTTAGCGTGTCGATGTGGGCACAAGTGCGTCGGTTTAATGACAACATTTTTCGCAGTGAAAAAAACAAACTAACAAATTTACTGACAGAGCTATTCCCTTGGCAAAATAGTGAAAAAACGAAAATAGGAAACTCTTATGTGCTTTATATCTCGCGCGAAAGCGAAGCATCCCTGGCCACACATTCCCTATGGGCAAATTTACCTCCACGAAATATATTTTCCAAAGTCGCTCGGAATTACTGATTGGTATCTTACTGCTCATCGGGTGATTCGTAATCCACGATCAACAACACTACAAGCTCCGTGTCGTGTTGAATTTATGATCCTTACACTCGTCTGAGTCTAAAGCAGAACTAACCTCGACTCATCAGTCACGAGCATGTCGGACTGAATTCGTCCACAACTGGTGAGACGAATCAAATAATTGAGGCTATCGTATCTGTGCGGCTGGGAGAGTAAGCTCTCGTGAGCCGATTTCTTCTAAGCGCCCGAATAAAATAGCTTAGCACCTTGCATCTGCAAATGTTCGATAGAGGCTACATGTAAACATGTGGAGTCGACTTGGGAGAACTTACGCACCGATACGACGATGAAACATTGCTTGAAAATACGGTTGAAGGCTACCGAGGTTTCGTCAAGCTCTACCTCAGCCGCGGAATGATCGTCCTCACGACGGAGCTGATCGATGACCATCGCACCCCGAAAGAAAAAATCTAAATGTTCATTCAATTTCTTGAAACACCCAAAATCTATATTTTTCATTAAAGCATAATTGTTAAATAATTTTTCGATCCTTCTTGGTTTATGCTCAGGTAGGTATTGCGACAGAAGAAAAATCGGTCCCAATTTTCCGCTTCAAAGCATCTGAATAATACTTAAGTGATCACAGCTGAATCCTCTCGGTATTAGAAACCTCCCAAACCTTTATCACGGGAAGTTCAAATATTGCATTTACAGTACGGAAGCTATTTGCAGCTCTGAGCCCAAATTGTCATCTATGGCGATGCAAACATCGAAACGTAAATCTCCCGGTGATCACCTTATCGTGAATTGCAGGTTTGCTTTGACTGGACTTTTTTCTCTCGACATATTCCCTGATGTTGAAGTAAATTTTGCAGCGCTTATGTTCGGTGTTGGTGACTGACGCAAGAAATTCTGAAGTTCCCCATGGACTTTGAAAATGCAATTTCTGGGGTCAATTGACTAAACCAATTCTTTTCAAAAAAAGAAGGAGGGAATATTTTTACTTTCAGCCATCACACTCGAGGCTCAAAAATTAAAAATTTTTCTTACTTTTGTTTAAACGCACTTCACTATTGTAGCTTGCACTATTCTACCTCAAATACCATTACACTAAACACTATTGTCGTTTACACTTTTCTATTTCAAAGACTTTGATACTCGAGAGGATTCTCGTTTTTTAAGCACTATTTAAGATTTGCGGCAAAATCAAAGCTGTGTTTATGTTTTGATTTCTAAAATTAATCATAGACCTTTTTCGTTCGAAAAAATTTCGTACATGCATCCTCGAAATTTCTTCATTGCTCTTTGAATTCCTTACTTTATTAATGTAATTAATTAATTATTGATATTAGGTGTGTGATTTTCGACAAAAAAATTTAATCAGGCGAACTGTTTTCCAGACTAACTAACTACCTTTGCTTAGTTTGCAGGTGTGAGATCGATTTAAAAGAAAGCCACCAAGATTAAATATAAATAAGTGTTACAGATAACTCATAAATTGAATAGATTCTAAGTTACATATCAGTGAGGATGAGAACTGATTCTGTGTGTAGAATGGAACGTGTGAATAAAAAATTGTGCTTCAACATCTAATCTCTAATAACTACTTAGCTCATTTGAATAACAAATTGCCTCCCGACGAAAGTAATGGAATCATGAAACCCGGAACCGTCAATTTAAAAAAATCCACCCAAGAACACAGCTCCGGTTGACTTGATCACATCTGTCGATCTCGGTATTCTAAAAGCTGCTCCAAAAATGCACCAGCTTGTAAGATATTTTTAAGATAGTGTATCAATATTGGCCTGTTAATAAGGTTATGCAAGATAATTTGACGAAATCGTGAGAATCTCAAGAGTTACTAATATAATGTCAGCACTTGAATGGGATAATTGTTAATCTTAGAGCAATGAGTTTTCGAGGAAAGATTCTGAAGCATTTCAGATCTCAAATGGCGTTGCCAGGATAAGTGAACCCTGATAACTAGATACGAATGCCAGTAAATGCAATAATCCACACGACGTGAAATATGTGAAGTATTGTACTTTGGAAGATACGGGCACCTAGGTACTGTACATGGGTGAGTACACTTCTAGATACTGTACCAGGGCAGGTACAGAAACCTAAGCATGGTACAGTTGGGTATCAGGTATCTTTATGTGTGCGTGAAAGGGAAGAATCGCACAGAAGGGTGAACTGTAATAAACTGTTTTCTACAACTCTACAATACTTGTACACTTGCTGGTTCTCTGCTTCCGTTAATGTTAAATTTTAACCGTATTTCCTTCAGTAATTAATTAGGATACAATATAGATCAATTTTTAGAAAAGAGTAAATGTTGGAATTCGTTATTAATTCCATAATGTCACACCTTGATAGGCTGATGTAAACTTTTATTATGGTAGGTATGAATTATTTCTAAAAAATTGTGGTAAGTACTATGCACTACACTGGGAGTCCCTAGAAATGTATCCCTGACCGATATATGTGCGTATTTATGACACCAGAGAAATAAATCAGAATTAAACTGTTGTATGGTTCCGGTATGAAGCGGCCCATAGACGATCAATTTTATTGTCAATATAATTGACAATGAGGAATATTGACATTTTAATTGATCGTCTGTGGGCTTGATTGACGACCGTCAATTAATTGACTTAGTGGGCAAAAAAAAATTTTATCAATATATTGAGTCAATGATTTTGACAATTAAATTGATCGTCTATGGGCCGCTTTATATCTACAATATCGGTCAGTGGAGACATTTTTTATGGACTCCCTGTATAAGACCCTTTGAGCGTGTTTACAGTGGTATCCACTTTACAACTCTCCACAAAAGTCGACTCTAGAGACACAGAGCGCATCAAACACTCCACCTTCTGCTCCAAGGGAAGGCCCCCAACGACCTATCACTGGTTTAGTTCTCAATAAATTTTCGCTGCTGGTAACGAGCGATGTTGAGTTGCACTTTCATGAGCTCAAACCCAGAAGTAAGTGCGTTAACAGGCCATTTTCTGATGTCCTTCCGTATTAGTGCGCACCTACAAGAAATATCAGGCGGAATAATGCTAGAAGTACACATCTCTCACCGATTTCATCACCACTCACGAAATTCAAGCAGCAAAACTTGGTTTCAATTTCAAAACTTTTCAAATTCTGGAAGTCTCTTGAAGCAAGGCCTCCTTTCTATCTCAATAAAATTTCTCAAAGCTTGACCCAACTTTACCCATTGAGATAAGAACCCATGCAAAGTTACGGAACGTCCGATAAAGACTTTCGACGTAAGAAGACGTGGGATATTTTAAAGAGGAACTAAAACTTAGGATCAACTTTGAGCAGCTGATCCAAATGGAAGACATAAAATCTGAGGTGGCTCTACTTTTGCATCGTTTGCAAGAAAAATCGGCAATAAACTCTGACTTAGTGTCGTGTTTGCACAGCTGACTTGAGCTAATAAAAAGTCATAAAGAGACATGAAGTTCTTTATATTCTCTTTGGAATAACAGCTGCAGCACGAATTAAGGATACGCAAGTCAGATCAGAAGAAAATGTGGTAACTTGATTAGAAATCGCTTAGCCTACGTAGTAATGCTTAACCCGCGTTTATTTGCACAAATAAGTACAATTAATGCTGAGACAATTTCCCCACTGCAAAGCAAAATTTCTTGTTCTCGGCTGAATTACTAATCTTGTACGAAAAAATTTCATTGACGGAAGAATTGATGTCGACTGAGTTTTCAAATAATGACGTCATGGCCTGATTATGATGCCGTCATTTTTTGATGCATCGGATTCACTAGTCCTAACTTTTTTAAATGTTAGTGCATTGGAGTGGGATAAATGTATTATGAAAGCACACGGCTACTGCCATTTTAATATTACCAATGAATAAGCTGTGGCTAGACCGTACAAGGGGCCGAGAAAGTCATTTTACCATTTATAATATTTATGACGCGACCACCAAAACAGCTATAAAAACGTGTTACATGCAAAATGAAAGAGAAAATCTTCCAGTTTCCTCATGTGTCGAAAATCTTCAAGTTTTTTCCTGTGTTGTTAAAGTTTGCAGACAAACAACAGAGAAAAGACTTCGTGCGTGCATTTCTTTACCTAATGAACGATGATACTTTTACCTCACACCAAATCATGTCCGATGAGGCCTATTTCTATATCAGTAGGCATGTCCATGAGCGAAACTGCCGTTTTTGTGATGATGGAAACCCTGGGAGACTCCAGAAGCAACCACTTCATGCACAGGTGACCGTCTGGTGTGGCATAGCGAGTGAAAAAATCAATAGTGTATACTTCTTCGACGATGCTGATGGTGCAACCATGGCAGTGAAAGGAGACAACTACACAAAAATGATACAGGAATTTTGTTACTACAACTGGAAGAATTGGACGAGCAGAATTTGTGGTTTACACAAAAAGATGCGACACTATGCAAACACAGCAAAAGACACCAGGTCAATACTTGGAGCTGCCTTTCCTGGTCGTTTAACTTCACGTCTTGGTGACGTTCAATGGCCACCACGGTCTCCTGATTTGTTCCCTCCAGATTTTCTCCTTTGGGGATACCTTGAAGGAAAAAAATATACATCAATAAACCTGGCACTTTCCATAAGTTAAAACCTACATCATTGAAGAAATCAACAAAATAACACCAGATATTTTGAAAAAATTCACGGAAAAAACTGTACGTAGAATATACTTGGGTTGTAGTGGGGAACATTTAAAGGATGATATTTTTATATAATAAATATTTAAGTATATTCTGTAAAATTTCACGTACAACAATTATTTACAGCTGTATTAGATATCGCGTAATAAATGTTCAAAATGGTAGAGTGACTTGCGTGCCATCCTGTTCGTCCAATTCTTAAGCCATGTAACACTTTTAAATAAAAAATGTCGTTAAAATAACAGCAGAAGTATTTAATTGTTCAAGACACAAATGATCAAGTTAATGCACTCACATTATATATATTTTTTCATATGATGATCGTTCTCCAGGTAAAACTATGATGACTGCGTAACAATTTATCTTTCATGTTATTTTTAACGCAATTTGCGACAGAGATTCAATAATTAATATCTGGTATTGATTACATCCATTGCAATACACGCTGCTAATTGGGGGCTGAGACCGCGTGTATCCTATGTTCCTTAAAAACCGTTCTTATGAACAAATTAAAACACTTGCTTTAATTAAAATACCACGGTCACTTTTAACGGCACGAATGCACGAGTGATTTTAGATTGGGTTCGCTTTTCATGATAACGATGTAATTAAAAAAGAAGCCTGATTTTTCTCTCTCTTTTTGCGTCCACTTAACTTTTCGAGCGTGACACTAACTAGTCAAACATTCCCAACGTTACTGAAATACAAGTCGTAGTTTCAGATTTCATCCAACTTTATTCTCGCTTTTCCATTTAAAAATTTCGTTTCCAGAGAGATTAGAAACTTCCGGCAAACTTTAGGAACTTCAAAACGCGGCTTAGGAAGAATAAAACCGCTGAAGAACCTTTCGTACTTTGCAGATCCACCGCAGAGCCAAAGATCCCTCCTTATCGGTTAGCTGAGTGACAGGCGCCGCATAATTCATTTTACCAAACCATTTCATACCATAGAGTGAGCATGATGGCTTAAACACCTACAACCGACGATCTGCGTGCTGGTTAGCTAAGTCAACTAGTATTTAAAAAACCAACACAAGATTCGAACCTCTTTTGCCTTTTGAAATCCTTATCTTCCAATACACGCCTTCTCTGAACGGTAAATCAACGAGACACGTATCAAGTTTTATCACAAAATCCCGGGCATCGCAACAGTGATGCCCAAAAAGGAAGGTGGTTCGGACACTTCCCATTGGTCTTCTGTGTTGCGCCTCAAAACCAACCATGCTTTATGATAAACTGTAGCCATTGCTGCCTCGAGGGCTGTCAGAAATTTATGGTTCGTTGCTTGGTCGGCCTTCAGTTTTCGAAGGCAGAAGCATTCCGAGGAAAGAAATGAATCAGCGGATGAAGAATTTATGGACAGCGTCCTGAGAAATAGAGTCTCGAATAATGCATGTTCTATTTTGAACTGGAACGAACTTTATTAAATTCACGTCTCATTCTCTGCGTTAGCGTTTTACCAGAATGAAATCTAATATCGCAGGATGCTTCTTGTATTTTGTGTTACTTCTATGATTCGTAATCCGGGGTGTTTTGTAATAAAAATGCGTCGAGTAGATGCAGCATCCGAAAGTATGTAAGTGAACAGTTTGCTGAAGAATCAATCGTGTATAGTTGCAGAAATAATATTTCATAGCTCTGGAGTGTATTTTCATCAGGTATCTGACACTTCATATCGACAAAGGGTCAGAGCAGAAAATGCAACTGCGCAATGCATTTTTTAAAAAGCAAAATTCTTCCTTTTTTCAGAAATTGCTTTCATCAGGAGTCATAATCAACGTCCGAATAGGCCATTTCTTTTCTAAAATGAAAACAACAGTACAGACGTAAAAACACACTTCATCAATTTATCCGAATCTCTCACGATAAAAATACATTATATATTTATTTATAAAGAATATAACTACTGTTTGCGTCAAATTAATTTCAAGACTACCATCGAAATCCAGAGAAACCCTTCAATAACATTAAACAGCAATGATTCAAATTTTTACTCTAACTAATGAATATGTCTATTTTTCGTGAGAAGATCACGATGGAACATTACTCCGTAGTCGGCCCCATTGCTACCTATTATTATTTTATGTATTAAGTCGAAGTCATGAAATTGTTTGGCCTTTTCGGCAAGGCGTGCTAGTCATTCGAAGGAACATTGTAATCACTGCATGAATATATACTTCATGTTAATAATAACTCGATGAGTGAGAGCAGTAAGTGGCTCAATTAAATACATGCATGTACCTGCTAATATAATTCATATGATTCCAACCCAATGATATACGGAGAAAATCACGTTAGAAAAAAAGTTTCTCTAATATTTTTAAAGGTTTCTGATCAAGTTTCTCACAAGCAGCCCGAATTGAGAACGAGGTCGGTGGGTGAATATAAGCTCGACAGTTCGTTATTGGGGCAGCAAAAAATCTACTCGCTGCATTTCTGTTCCTCGTGAAAAGGAAGTGTGGGAGACCTCGGAGTTATGATGCGAGCTTTACGATTTCTCAGCTTTACGATAGCCACCAACGCTGGCGGGACTGACGCACAAAAGAAAACAAGGTTGGCTGGTTGGGTGACAACTTCACTTCTTCCTGGAAACTGATGGGGTTGTGTACAAAGCTTGTGTCGAGAGCTCTAAGGAATTGAGTTGCTTGTTTTAACACATTTATCCGCTAGCAAAACCAGCATTTAATAAACGCATTGGGACACATGTGTGCCGCGGGGTAAATCGCTCATTGACGTACCAGTATGAATGAATTGCATTTGAATTATTGCAGGATTATTTTTACGACAGATTTTAGCGTACGAATTAAAATGTTGTCGTAGAATAGAATTTTTCCCAGTACGTGATACGCATTCAACGTGTTAATCTCATTATGAATAATCATTCAAGTGCTGATTCAAAGCTTCTCCCTTATTAATTCGAGCTGCTAACTGCAACTCGAAACATCCCAGCAAGCGAAGGATGTGCCACCGAGTGTCGATTTAAAAAGGAATTTTTAAAGAATGTTTGTCTAAACATGAGTTAATGCTCGTATGTTATTAAATTGTAGAGTTTCGTTTCAATGGACCATTTATGTTTCATTTCAATGAAACTTGTCTCGTTTCAATATGGGACTCCTGAAATGCTTGTATATCTTACCCTCAGGAGGCATATAGAATAGGCAATACGTTTAAGTTAGTTAGATTAGCATCAAATAGTAACCTATGTGAAATTAATACGCAAGAGTAGTATTAATTTTTTCTTTTAACTACACTGTATAAAAAATTCCTAACGAATCCCGCACACACAAAAAGTCATTTGCATTTCTCATTTGAACGAAAATGAAATTGAATTTCAACCTACGCAGATCTGAAGTTGAGTAAGATCGTGGTGACTTTAAGACTCGAGTACACCGCAGTAGCCTTTATTAAAATCAATAGGAAATCTCAGTGAATTCAATACAAAACCTTCAATGAATTCAAGGCTCACATATGTGAATGGAAATCTTCGATTAGTGTTAAATAAACAAAACGAATAAATTATTGTGAATTTCCTACTCGTTTGTATGATCCATATTGCTTATTCGACGACCTCCATTCAAAACCGTTCAAGCACAGGATGTTTTACTCAGCTCTGCACTAGATTCAAAATGAATGCTCCATAGATCTCTAAACCTTAAACAAAAAAACCGTAGACAAATGCATTAATGGTTTTAATTTGCTTCATCAATTCCCAACCATAACAAACGAACATAAAACTAATGCATTTTTGGCGTAGCTTCCAATTAGTGGCAGATAAATAAAGAACATGAACAGCCACGCGGTCATTGATGGACTGTAGCTTTTTCTCCGTTAACGAGAGCTGTGCGCAGGCGTGAGCAGGCGACTGAATGTTTATCCGCCTCCTTTCAGCTGGAACCATGTCGGAAATTGGAGTAGAGTTAATAGTCATCTCAGAGAAATATTCTACCCGATAATGAGACTTTTCATTGCCAATTCGATGGTTTCATTAATTGGTAATATCGAAGCGGAGAATTGCTCATGATTACAGTGGTCATAGGGTCGCTTAGTATATCCATTAGGATTTGTCAATTTATTTTAAATTATCTATTTAAAAATTTATAAATAAGAGTTATGTTTTCGCGTGATAATATACCTGTTCGTTATCGTTTTCTGACTGACGTAATGGAATTTTAAAAGGCTGTTTAAAATAGACGCTCCGCTCGCAATTTTCGGACAGAACCTACATTGGAAACTCGTGAAAAATATTTTGAATCATTTCACGATTTTTAATTTGCACGCCAAACTCTTGGCGAAAATCACATTGTTAACTAGAAACGAAAAATCGAAAACAAAATTTGTAATGAAATAAAGCCATAAATTTACTCCATATGATACTGATCAATGCACCACAAGATGAAATTTAGCTCCATCTTTATAAATTAAATGAACACTTTTCGAGGAATCTGAAGAGATTACGTACTAATCCACGCTCAAAACAAGACGAAATACAAATATTTCAAAGCAATAAGTTTAAGGAAATGCATCATTCGAGCTCCAGCCAGACGAGCTGTCAGAAAATCACAGGAAACGCATTAAAATTCCATTAATTGCGATGCTACGATAAATAGCGCTGCTCTCTCTTCAGTCAAGGTATTGTATTTGAAGTCGATTTATTGCAAAGCAGAGCCCATAAAGTGGCGGGCAACTGCCGTGGAGTTGAAGGCTCTAAACACCGAGACCAGAATTAGACAGTCTGATGAATGCGTTTTTTTTTTAATTTATGAAGATCATTAAACGAGGATTAAACGTTTTGTGCAGCTGTTGCTCTAATCTGTTGCTGCGGATGTGCGTGACGGGAAATTATGCACACGTACCTGATGTGTCGCTGCGGCACATTCCCAGAGCACAGTTTGACAAAGTCGGTGTTTTGTTTCCGAAGACTTACGTTTTCACGGATTCAGACTGTTATCATAGAATTTTTTATTCATTTAATTTACAATACGGTTAATCGGTACTGAACCTTTTCTAGCAAAATAAAGGTCTTTTTTCATCCAAATCTTTTTCTTTTGTTGCTAAACTGGCCTTATATAGAGTGAACTTAAGATAATAAGGGATTTTTTTACCGTAAGATACACCACCCGCATATTTGAAGACAATCGCAGTAATTACTGATTGTTAAACAGCATTTCTATCCGATTACGCTGTCGATATCGTATACGTGTACGCTGTCAATATTGTGTCACCACCTGCATATCTTAAGACACTTGTAGTGATTATTGATTAGTGTATAGTATTTCTCTCTGATAACAATGTCTTTACCGTATACGTGTTGAGCACCGCGAGCTCTATTGTACAACGAAATAAGATTTCGTCAAGATAGTCGGTCTACAAACGAAGAAATTACGAAATCATTTCGCATGCATTCCGTTTAAAAACCGAGTTAAAGCTAGGACTCAAAATTGAACATAAAACGATTCTCAAAATTAATCCACAAAACAGGAAAAATTTGCCTTAGACACCTTCTGTCCCGCACATGTAGAGAACCCGTGAATTTTTGTCTTAGGAAACATTCTTTCCAACAAATTTCCACAGTATTTTCGAATTTCTATGCGTTTTGAGTTTTATAAAGGAATTTTTAAAATTAACTCTGAGGCGAAAACTTAATGAAAGATTGATTCTCGAAAATGAAACATCATGCGCAACAATTGTTGTTAACGATTTAGCTTGAATTCTATAGAGGCAGTGGATCAGATAAAAAAATTAAATATGAAGCTCTCGTCACATTGCACTTAATATGTAGTATGACTCTTGTTTATTACGTATAGAAAGAGACGATACGTTTTACAGAGAAGAGTTCATTGCACTGCATTGCTGAGAGCACGATTAGCTCATAACTTCTTTAGTTTGATTAGCTCATAATTTCATCAGCTCACAGCTTCTTTAGTTCCATTAGCTCATAATTTCATCAGCTCATAATTCCTTTAGTTTCATTAGCTCATAACTTCTTTAGTTCCATTAACTCATAATTTCATCAGTTCATAACTTCTTAAATAGGTGCGAGTATCACACGAGCATATAATTTTACTTGTTTCATAAAATCATTTCATTCCATTAAAATACGACCACAAGTTATATATTTGCATAGCAGTTCCTACGCTCCTAACGACAACAACTACATACAACACTGCACTAAAACACGACCATTAGGTATCTAACCTAACAATACCCGTTGCGTGTTAATTTATATATTTGTTTGGTGTCCGCTTCTTAAGATACATGGGATGTCTGGGTCTGCGGTATCATGGATACCAAAATCCGCTGTATAACATGAAAAGATGGCCTTTACATCCATTGATATATCATTGAATTGTATCAGAATGTGTTCGTTTAGGATAGGTTTGGTTAGATTAGGATAGGATAGGCTGGTATTGGTTAGGTAATATTGACAGAATTTTTACACGGGTCCACCTAGGAATTTCCCCGAGTCCTGATACTACCTAACAACACCCTTGGTTTAGTTGTTTTGAGTCTGCTTCTCCCATGTCTCTGTCATGCTCATGAAGATAGCTATAATGACCGTATCTGTGATACGAGTTTCACCAGTGCGCAAGTACAATAATATTTTTTGTCACGTGCACTGATAGATATTTTTGTTAGTTATCCGCGTCTGGAAAATTTTTTCAAGAAAGGTATTGAATCCCGTCATTTTTGGCGGGCCGTGCACACAAGTTATTAGATAACGATCATGTGCTGGATGTAATCTCTACTAAGCTTCATGATTGGATATAATTACCATTCATCCACGTGATTGAATATAACTGCTCGTTCCACACAACCTAATGAATAGATATAATTACCACACAACCCAGGAAGTTATAAATAATTACCACCTAACCACATAATTGAAAATAGTTACCGCTCAGCCACATGATTGGAAATAATTACCACTCAACCTAATGATTGGAAATAATTACCACTCAACCTCATAATTGGAAATAAGAACAACTCAATCACATGATTGGAAATAAGAACAACTCAATCACATGATTGGAAATAATTACCACTGAACCACATGATTGGAAATAAGAACCACTCAATCACATGATTGGAAAAAGAACCACTCAACCACAAGACTGGAAATAAGAACCACCTAGCCACATAATTGAAAATAGTTACCACTCAACCACATGATTGGAAACAATTAACAGTCATAGTAGTACTTATAGGGCGATTCTTAGGGAATCTTATTCTCAATATAAAAAGACGAACCAACGTAATGGAGAACATTTAATGAGGCAAACATTTCGGAATACAAGTTATTCCATCATCATCATCAGCACTGATGATGGAATAACTTGTATTCCGAAACGTTTGCCTCATTAAATGTTCTCCATTACGTTGGTTCTTCTTTTTATATTGAGAATTAACAGTCATGCTCGTGATAGACGTTTGTACCTCATCGCGGACATGATCCGTACGTGAAATGGTCGCTTGCGTGACCGCGGCCAAATAGTAACCCCTTATTAAACTGAAAGAAAAATGGGAAGTTTGGGTTCGAGTGTACTGGAACTGACGAGCTGCCGGACGAAATCCTTCGCTAAGCCGATCAACTTGAGCGACTTGTCGACCTTCGTCTTCTTGAACCCAGGATCTGTCTGGATGTTGGTATTCTTGTCTGACTTTATTTTGGTTTGAAAGTTTATTAGCCGCGTGGCTCACTTTGTTCTGTGGCTGGTGGTTTGGTACCTGCTTGCTTTCTTTATCTTGAGGTTGTAGCTCGATACATGCTCGTCTGATTTTCTTTTGTGTTTATAGCTGGCTACATGCCAGCTATAAACACATGCTTTGTTTGATGCTTTGTTTTGTATTCATGCTTTGTTTGATGATTGTTTGCTACCTGCTTGGCTGTTTTTGATTTCGAGTTGGAGGTTCGTTGCCTGCTAGCCTGACTTTGTTTCTGGGTTGATATCATAGTTTGCTACCAGCTTGGTTGACTTCCAGTATTGAAATACTCTGGGGCTTTTTCACACTTTTTTTGCGTGGTCGTAACACAATTGCGCTGAGTTCAAATCTACGTAATGGCGTCATATTTGAACAAACAATGGCTGCAATAAATAATGCTCTAAATAACTGATAAAATATCAGAGCATCGAAGAGTAAGCCGTGTGTTACCTTTAATGAAATAGCATTGTGCTATTTTTGTGTCGTGCTCTGCTACAGTGTATAATTCACAAGAAAATTTCTGTACCTGCCGATGCGCAACGATGCTTTTATATTCAAAAACAACGCTGTAATCTTGTCACCGCGTCCGTTTATTATTCGCTCTAAAGATTCCAGTAAACTTCCGCGCGAAATAACTCAGCTCAAAATTCAAAATCTACATTGCAATCTTGTCACCATCTCGGACTCGGGTTTCTTGCCGAGGCGGCCTCGATTATAGTGCAGGCATAAAATAATTTTCTTTGCTGCCTCTCAGCTCACTTGAGACCTAAAGAAAGAGGTCACAGTCGCCCTAGCTGTCACACTGAAGATCATCCCAAACCAGGCGTGAAGGGGCGTGAAATTGTCATATTCTTTTGGGCAACTTTCAAGTTGGGCAAAAAAGAAGAAATGTTGAGCTTTTGCCGAGCCATGAAAAGAAAACGATGCTTCTGGGTTTGTCTTGAGGCATTTTGGGACAGCGCAATATCAGCGAGTCGTATAGCTTGGTACTAAGCATTCGAGGCTGCGGTGTGTCCCGTGGGGATAATCACGAACAAAGTACTGCAATAACATCCTCCCTGAGTGAGATAAACGCCTTAGCAACAGGTTTTCTGTGTTTTCCTGGACGGACTTCCTTGATGAATCGAAATTTCTAATGTGACTTCAGTGATCTGTGGTCCTGACTGCTGGCGAATAAAATGCAATAAGTCTTATTTCTTCACAATTTGCTCCGTCAATAGTTTAATATCTTAATGTAAGTCCACGAGAAGTGCTCAAGCAAATATATGAACTGTTTTTCTCTGCAAAACGAAATTTAGGCGAAGTGATCACAAAATTTACGATGTAAAAAGCCGGAATTTTTTCAACAGGGGATCAAAGAGTTTACTTAAACAGAATTTAAGTTGTCTTGAAAGTTCTTATTCATGTGAAAATGAGAATTCGACAGAAACTGTAATTAATATATTTTTATTCCCATAGATATAACTCAGAGTATAAACCAAGAAGCAGTACCTCAGGAGCAGGATGGCCCGCTCCTATTTTCTATTTTCATCAATGACTTTCCCACCATGCCAAAAACACAAAAATTTCAATGTATGCTGATGACGTGCAAATTGCCCCGACATGTGCGATAGCAAACTTGAAAGAAACACAAGCCAACGCTGAAAACCTTCGAAGGAAACTGAAATTGTGGTATGACCAAAACGGCCTTAAACTTAACGCGAGTAAAACGCAATGCATAATCTTTGAAACAAAGAATGCCATCGAAAATTCACCAAAATTTACACTAACATTTGGAGACGATAAAATCGAGAAAGTAGATGAGGTAAAAAACTTTGGTGTTTGGTATGACAAAAATATGACTTTCAAACCACACATAGAAACAATATGCAACAAAATTGGCGGAGCCTTGAAGTTGTCTCATAGCATAAAGAACACCCTTGACGAAAAATCTAGGTTAATGGTGATTCAGTCTCTAGTATAACCTCGTTTGGACTACTGCAGTCTTGTCTGGAGAGATATACTTCAATACCATGAAAAAATCGCAAAAATGTATGAACTCCGCAGCCAAAGTGGTATACAAAAGTAAGTTCAAAAAACGCGATCAAGCAACCCCTCTTTTAAGAAACTTGGTTGGACCCCAAAATTGACCAGACAGATTCATGATCCAAAAAGCTCGACCAGTGTTCTCATCTCGGTACCTCCTTCAGAGTGTTGAAGATGTTGTAAAATTTTTGCCATCCAACATCCCCAATGAAAAAACGAATCGGAGGAATGTTTTTGTCAGTTACCGTTCATCTGACGGGGGACGAAAAGCTCTCTATATTCCTGGAGCTCTTTTATGGAATAAGGTTCCCAAGCATTTAAAAAAATCTATAACTGTTACGAAATTCAAGGAAAATGTGTCAGGCCATTTCGCATCTTTGTCATAGGAAATAATGCACTGCAACATCGACCGATTTACTTAAATATTATCATAGCAACTTAGGGAGAGTATTTCAGACTCTACGAAGTTGTAATGCCTATACTTATTCTAGCTGACTTAGTCCACTTCACCTTGCGAAAACCTCACACTTAGCCTCTGTAGTGCGGTTGATTATATATGAAACCATAATCAGGTTCATATGTAGTCTATGTATAGAAAGTTTGTAGCCATTTGTTACTGATAAGTTATATCAATCTATACACCGTGTCTCTATTTTATCGCATGTACCCATGTCCGTAGGTTGTTCAAGAGAGTACCGACAGGATGAGAAACCTAAAACGTTTTTTTTTAGCTGCTCTCGCACTATGACTTGATTGTTTTGAAAATTCTGTTAGAAAATTGAAAATTATCTCTTTTTTACATTCGTTAAGTAATTTTATCTTATTTATTTCTGTCGACCATAATGAGAAACACAGCCGTGAGCTCAATGTAGCAGCACGAAAGTGATTTTTATTATCACTAAATTTTATCATCTTTATTTTCTATTTTTTGTATTTATATTTACAATCCGAACGATGAACAAGCTCCGAAATTCATTTTTTTGTGCATATCTGTTTACATGTTTTTAGATGTGAGTGTTGTGTTAAGTTTTTTTATAAATTACTTTTAGCTAACCTTGTCTCACTTCTTTGAAATCCTTTACGACGGTGTTTCGGCCGGTTTCGGTAGTGCATTTTCGAATCATTTTTTTCTTTCATTTTTTATTTATAGTGAAGGACTTCCAAGGTATTCTCTAATAGTATTATAAGTTTTCAGTTATCTTACTACGCACAAAATATCACAGATAACATATTTTGTTTGTTTCTCCCAATTACATAATTAACCCCTGGCTAGGATATTGTACTCCTCGTATAATTTTTTTAGCTATTATGGACCTTTACGTTACGAAAATAGTTTAATTCCAATGCATTGTAATCCATTTCATTTCATGTATCAATTTTTATTCGTGGGGGAAATGAGCATTTTTTATTCTTTGTTTCTTTCTTTCTCTGCGACCAGTTAGCTATGAACTCAAAATCAGAAATGTTTCCAAATTTCAGTGAATAAAATTAGAACATTGGCCCGCTGCTTAATGTACGTCTACGTGCCAAATTTTGTAGATATTTGCTACTCTTAAGCGATGTGCGGCTATCACGGTATCTCGACTTTATTCCATATATCCATGTCGGTATGATGTTGGATAGAATACCGAAAGAATATGAAACCCGAGATGGTTTTTATTGTTGTTCTTTCACTATAACTTGATTTCCCTTAAGATTTTTCTAGAAAATTAGAAACTTGTTCATTTTGAAGTTTTTCGAAGTTTTTGTTTTTCATTTATTTATTTTTCAAGTTATTTCTTTCGATTACAATGAGCAATACAGCTGTGATTTCGATGTAGCAAGAGGAAAATTATTTATTATTTTTATTATATTCATTATTTTTTCTCAAATTCAATTCTATACACACAAATATATATGTACGTATGCGTATGTGGATATTCATGTGTGTATATATATGTGTACACACGCATGCATATATATATACATATACAGTAGCACCTCAGAAATCATAGCTGCATTTTATTTACATAGCTTGAGAATGGCGCAAGAGCGCCGAAACGCGTCGACTATTAGCGACCTTTTTAACCTCCTTAGCAATGATGCTAGAAATATATTTAGGAAAATAGAAAATCTTAATAGAAAACTAATCAATAATAAAAACGGCGTACTTTTTAATGAAATATGCTTGAAAGAAAGACTGTTTCCAAAATATACGAATATACATATATGTATATACATGTAAATCTACATACACATATATGTTTTTTGCGTAGAAACAAAACCTCAATGCCCATTACATTTCACACCATTTTTCAGAAATAACGCTATAGTCCAGTAAATGAACTTATTGCACTTGCTGTTTAAAAAATAGATCTATCACTACTCCAGAGTAACAGACATAAAATAAAGCGCAATTTGAGCCAATGATTCGTGAAAAAATTATCTTTCTGTCCGTACAATGAACAAGCTACGAATTTCATTTTGCATGTATATTTGTTTACATGTTTCTAGATGTGCGTGATGCGCGATGTATTTTATAAATAACTTTTTAACTAACTTTTTCTCATTTCTTGATAATCATTTTCGACGGTGTTTCAGTCTACTTCGATAAAACGATTTATGTCTTTTCTTATTTTGTTTCAACTAATAATTAAGGAATTCTGGAGAATTCTCTATAGTATTTTAATTACTCATAAGTTGTCAGCCATCTGTTTATGTATAAAATATCGGAGAGATGATATATCGACTGTTTCTCTCAATAACATAATTAGCCCCCGACACAGCTATATTACGCCTTGTATGGTTGTCTATTAATTAAGGACTTTAAAATTAAGAAATTTTTAAAATCCAATGTGCAATACATCGCATGTATTAACTTTTTTGGAAATAGACGGCTTTTCTTTTCTCCTTTTTTTCCTTTCTGTTGAGTACAAACTAACGCATGCTATGGAAATTTGCTGCTCTACACATTGTCTCGTAGATGTTCTCATTTAATAAGGTAAACACTCACTGAACGCCCCACGGTTCTCATTCACTGCACAAAAGTCTCCATAATTAGGGTCAGTAACAGAAATAGAGTCTATTATTTGAACTGTCGTAATTTGCGTTGACTTTCCACTCATCCTGTGTTCAAACAGACTAACAAGGTCTAACTTGTCATTTGGACAAAACTTCCTATCATTGTTGATTTTCATTTTGCTACCGAATGAAACTATTTCCTTGAATGAGCTATTCCTCTTTTTATCTCCTCATAAAACTGTGTGAACCACAGCTACTTTTCGCTGCAATTGTAAAAGCTGCAAAAAATAAACTTCAATTGAGATGGTCACGCCTGTGCTATTACGTTCATGCTCGCAGCTTGAGTATACCTCATTTCTTGAAATTAGGGCCCTAGAAATGTTGAATTTGTTCGGTGGATGAAAGTGACTTTAGAGCTTTCGAGTTCTATTCACTAGCAGAATAGCTTTTGATGTAATGAGCGTTGCCGGCACCCAATGCGTGCCCAAGTGGTCTTCTCAAACAGATTCCAGATCCTGCAACTTTTATGTTCCTTCATTAAGGCGATCAAACACCTATGTTAAAATAATTAAGGTGAGGAAAGTATAGCAAAGATCAGTAACCTCTGTACAGCGGAAGCTTTAAACAGAAATTATGGCTGTTTCATATTATGATTTAATAGACACTCATTGAGGCAAAATCGCCTTTCACGGCTTATAACACATGACAACACGTGATTAAGCTTCCTCGGCTATGACTTACAGCGCTTCTTGGTCATGGAAATGCAAAAATAATCTTTGAAATACAGTAACCGCAAGGTCGATCTGGTCTCCTTCTTCCCAGTAATGGACCGGCAAACGAAGGCTGAAACCTTGTCGTAAAATGAAAATGAAGACATTTAGTGTCGGGAAAAAGTGACTTACGAACCACGGTCGAGTTCAGCTAGGCAATAGAGCTGGGGCCGCAGCTTAAGTTTCAGGTTCAGTTCATGCAAGCACCTCTTTTATGAAGGGCTCTGCATGGTCATCCTTAACGCCACTTGATCACTCGACAGATTTTTTTTTATAATTTCAGAGCCTGCCGCTCTGAAGCTGATACCTAATTTTCGGCACTAAGCCAAGTATAAACTAAAAATTATCAAATCCTCATGATAAAGCCTATGATTGGCTATTGCAAATTTTGGCCCCCATCTGATTGAATTGACTTTAATTCTGATTGAATTGACTTTATGTTTTATAGTTACGGTAATCTCTTTAGGTCTGTTAGGGTTAAGGAAATTTAAAACTTTATGTCTTTATCTCAGTCACTGCTAGCCCCACTCATCAACACGGTCAAAACTTCATGTGCTCAAATAATGTTCAATAAAACATTGCAAAGCGTATTTTGCACCTATCAGTACATAACTACAAGAAATATTGACACTTAACCCTTGAGAGGACTAAACGGTGTTTTTTCCTAAATAGCCTCATTGTATCGTATTTCTTGCTCAATTTATTCCATAGTGGGTTCTGTGCAGTTCGCTGCCGAGTGGCAATTCCTTCCTCATCCTGATATCGGTAACTACGTGATTGCAGTTCCAGTGTAATGATGGAGGTTGTTATACCTGCGATATGAGCACCAAAAAGCTTACGTTAAAGAGAAACTCCTCGCTTAGGAAATTAATTACTGATATACACGTTGAATTTACTGTTATGCATATAACTCCAACCTACAAAACGAACAATTTTTGTTCAACCGTTCAGCACGAAACTGTTCACTAAAACTATCAATAGTTCACTAATTTGAACATGCGTACTTCATTCAGTGCGTTCAGGTTCATAAAAAATTGATGTCATTACCTAATAGTAATGCATGCATTTAACTTTTGACAAAACTGCTATGAAAATAAGATGTGTTGTTACCTTTGTGGTACATTTCGTTATCAGCTGCGTTTTCCAATGACTGAATGTGTTGTTTACTATTGATTGCGTTGAAGTTAAAATATTTGATCACCTCGCAGGAATTCCGTGCATTCTCGAATGAACACTCGTTACACAAGTCAATTATAATTGAACCTCACATTTATCTATAACAATAACTCTTTATATTATCGGCATGACACAAGTTTAATTAAACACAGCTGCAGCTGCTACGCGAAACGCGCAACGTGTTTTTTTTCGATGTTTTTTTTTCAAATCTTCCGACGAACGTGTCTTGAACTTTCGTCATGAGTCAAATTCAAGAGTTTGATTTTCGTCGACGCTGCCCAGCACTAATGCGTCGCTTAATATTTCCTTCACCACTGAATATCAGAGTGGCAAAAAAAAAAATTTTTTGCCTTCTTTGTTAACTTCCTACTGCGTCAGAACAACCTTGGTGCGGTGCTGAACGGAACACGTAGAATGTACATCAAATTATGAAGCAGACATGAACCACTTTTACGAGAGTAAAAGAAATGATGGTGTAAATCAATGTGATTAATCAGTCTGATTTTTGAAGCAGTATGTAGAATCATCAAAATTTCAAAGAAGAATTTTTAACAGTTACTTTCGTTGGAGAATGAAAGTGTTAAACAGTATGTGTCACCCGCACAGACCGTTGTACAGTGAACGATCACAATCATGAAATATTCGTGTCAGCTTCCACATTTCCAAATTGAATACCAAGACTGCCACAAAAAATTGTTTCATTTCTCACATTCTAATCTTAACTCTCAAGACACTAGCAGCCCACATTTTCAACAGTTACTTATTAGAACAGATGGGGCTTGCATAAGAAATTACACTTTTTAATTCGTCTGTAATAATTCCTGTAGCCATCATTTTTACGTTCCACTGCAACTTGTAACCATTAACTCGGACAGCATTAGATAACACTCGAGATCAAAGATTCTTTGATTAAAAAATTGAAGAATTGCTCGTCAAGTGCTTAGGAAAAATATTACGTATGTTATATTTTTCAGGGAATTTCTAGACATAGACACAGTCACTAACAGTGATTTTCTCGTTATTTTTGCCTAGCATTTGTTATCACATTGCAGGAGATCGGCTTCCTTGAGATTGGCTTCCAGGAAAACTTCCCCTGCCCTCAAATATTGAGCAAATTTTAAATAATTGACATTCTTAAGGAAAGTCTTCTCCAACTCCTTGGCTACTAGGAACCCCAAACAAAGAATGATCGTCTGATGGAAAAATGTAATATGAATAACTTTGTCAAGCTGGTATCCAAAAATTCTACTAGGGTACACCGCTCTTACTATGTGAGCCCCACAATCAGTTCTTTATTTCTCAACTCAATAATACGTGACAAAGGTCACACTTAACGTGGAGTTCATCACTAATCCATAAAAAAATTAGAGAATCCAGGAACACAAAGGTGAGGCATTGAGAGTCAACACAAAGGAGTTCTATATCTCGCTAAAATCAACACAAGAACACCTGACCAAGATTCCTGACACGAGGACGGGGCCGTGCTCTCGATCCCAGCGCACTTTAATTAAGTTCTGATATAACAAAAGCCGCCGCCGACAAGTGTCTTGTTACCATGTCAAAAGCAGGGCCGGCAAATGTTTCATCAGAGTGGAACAGACTGCTGATGCTGAGCGCTTTATGAGGATAACAGAGATCGAGGTCTTTTTCAAACTAGTTATTAGTTATTAGTGAGGTCTTCGTCAAACTTGTCCTAAGTTATTAGTGAGGTCTTTGTCAAACTAGTTATGAGTTATTGGTGAGGTCTTTGTCAAACTAGTTATTAGTTATTATTGAGGTCTTCGTCAAACTTGTTGTTAGTTATTAGTGAGGTCTTTGTCAAACCAGTTGTAAGTTATTAGTGAGGTCTTTGTCAAACCAGTTATGAGTTATTAGTGAGGTCTTTGTCAAACCAGTTATAAGTTATTGGTGAGGTCTTTGTCAAACCAGTTATCAGTTATTAGTGAGTTTTTTATCGAATTAGTTATTAGATCAGGGTGTAAACAGCATTTACTACTGCTGTATGGAAATGGAGCGGCAGGGAGAACACAGGAAACGGTCAATAATTATTGATTACAATACGCATGCTCGGCAAGTCTCGCGTGAGATGTTCAAAGAGTGGACACCACATACCCATGATGCCCAATGCGCACTTCAAAAGAAATAGATTATATAAATCACATGGGTGTAGGAATGTCGGTGGTACATCTTTAGCATCACAAAATTATCGGTATTAAATAAATTGGTCAAAAACAACTCCAGAAGAAATTTGTGAGGTATTTTTCCTGATTTTCTTGTAAAATTTTATATGAAGGAAATTTGCGCGTTCGGAATTCGATCTGATTGGTAAATATCAGAGAAATCCGATATTGTACTACAGTATTCAAATGCTTGGTAGAACACTGAAGAATTTTAAATTTGGTCCTTTTGTATTACTGATTCAATTACCGAGACGTGGAACCTGTTACACATTCTCGAAAATAATTCTCTTTAGCAACGTACTCTATGAAATTGGTGAAATTGGTCTATCGTTGAAAAAGCTGTTTTCCTCACTTTAATTGCCCCGTGTCAATTATAAACGAAGATTGTCTGATTATTAGGTAATTTGTTAACATTTTTAACAATAACTCGGTCCTAGAAAAGTATTCATCAAATGATTTAGAGATACTTCTTTACCATCACAGTCTTTTTGAGCCTTGTATAAAGCGTTGACAGAAGTTAGAAGACAGTCAACGCTAAATACGAAAATAAAGAAAACCTTCTCCCATTTTTAAGAAATCTTCAATGTTACTTCTAAAATTAATTTCTGGAAAACCCACAAAGTAGTAAATACGTAGAAAAACAATAAACTACGAGAATCACAAATTCTATCGAAACGCAGTAATAATTTCCCTTCAAAGATGTTTAAAATCTAGCTGGGGCAGGAAAAGAACAAGAAAGATGTAATTCATTTCTCTAGCATGCAATGAATTACATCTTAGTATTAAACCAAAGGTTTCTTATTTTAGTTCGAAGTGAAGTTAAGAAATTGCAATGTTACTCAAGCTGATGAAAACATAAGTTCAGGTCTAAATTATTAGCTTGGATGCCTTTTATGACAGGAAAAGCCAGATATCTTGCAATTCGAAGTTCATTTTGAACAAGAGAAGTAAAACAAAGCCTGACACCAGCAGGTAACCCATAACATTCATGTATTTAAGAACATTTATTTTTTCCTCATGCATCGAAACTTTTAACTGACACAGCTGATAGTAGATAATTGTTGACCGGATCTGAGATCCATGTTTCACTACCTCACGGGAATATGAATAGTTAAATCATGGGTATTTTACACGGTAGAGGAAACAAGGTAGGGTCATTGCTATGGGGGAAGATACACCTCTTGTTCGGCTAGCCAATAGAAAGGCTTTATTTCCAACAAACTTTATGACGTCACCAACATGCCGTGTCGTTAGGCCAATAGTGGAGCTAGATTTCGGGGTAGCAGTGCTACCAGATGCAGTATGAGCGCTGCTATTGGTTCGTTGCCGTGACGTCAGTAAAGCCATACCGTCAACGAAAAAAAGACTGGTTTGAACCTACCTTGTTTCCTCTACCGTGGTATTTATAAGCGTATTTGTCTGATATCAAAACACGGAAAATATTAGTCGGCGGAAAATTCAATAAGTAGGGATGCAGTGTCATGAATGCATGGGCGCATTTCAGGCTTTTACTAATTCAAGGAATTCGAGAGTTATAATAATTTATATAATCACTAATAAAATAAAAAAGTTAACGAGCTTCATCAAAAATTATCGAATCTCGTCATTTTTGGCGGGCTGTGTGTGCTAGGGAAAAGTGAACACTGAACAAAACTTTAGTAGGATACAAAGATTACATAATTATGCTTTCGTAGTAGAAAAAGTTGCGGCATTTCATCCGCGTAGCATAAATATAGTCATTTAACTAATTCGAATGGCAACTGAATAACCAATCAAAAATCTGGCAACATCCAACTCATGAAGACCATTGGAACTGAATCATGTTTTCGTACTCCAATGTGTTGCTCATGAGGACACTAAAATTGCAAACGACCGATGCTCATTAAATCATAAGCACTAAATTTTTGTTTGCTCTTGATTTCTTCAGAATTTTTTGTTTTCAGAAGTTCAATATATTGGCAAATGGATGCATGTCAATGCAGTTTAATAATTCCATTATCGAGCGCACCGAATTACATTTGAACGAGCGTTGTGCTTCGATGAAATTGAGCTCATCTTTCTATAGCGTAAAAACAAATGAAAATTCAAAACGGAAAGTCTATTGAAGATGTCTCGTGTCTTCAATCATACAGCTCATTTTTTCCATGCATTTATCAAACAAAGGGATCTCGATTTCAAATTTTTGCAGCGACGGTCACTGATATTAAATTACGCTGCCTGTCAGAAGCACTGCCTTCAAAGCTGTATCCAGGTTACTGTAGGTCTTTGAAGAAAATTGTGCAACATATTTGAAGACCTTGGAAAAATGCATGAAGAATGTAGACTGCGATATGAATCAAACTACACCAGCAGTGTTAGAGGACCTGAAATAACGTTTTCTCTTTTTAAAACAGTCTTTTTAAGAGAATTTTCAGTCAAAAAGCAAGCTGTAGGAGTGACTTCAAATCAATCTGATAGGGTAAGCTTGACGCTGGTTTATGAAGAACAAAGTCTCTGGCACATAGTGTGAAGGCTCCGTTTGCTTATTTCGCCTTCATGATTATTATTCAATAATTTGATGCTTTGGCGCATGGCAAGGAACTAGAAAAACACGCGTCAAGGAATTTGGTGCATTCGTTTTCAGTGCCAGAGCAACACACACTGGTAGACAGTACATGAACAAGCGTGTGCGGCAGCGCCGACTCATACTAACACGTACGAGCACAATACGTATGGATATTAATAGTTTCAAATTATTGAGTGACTGATCTGAAATAAAAAAAGACAATTGAATACACATTAAGAACGTACGAGAGCTAAATATTCAGAACTTATGAAAACAATAAACAATGTTCATTTTCGGCAAAAATCTATTCTATAGAACAATACAAAGCAGCAAGATCACAAGATGTGGTTATCCTTCGGGTAGACTACACGAATGCCAAGAGGGCACGTAAGGCTTGACCTAAACTTATTCTTAGTATATGAAAACAGTTATAAGAATGGCGGAGCGCGGCAACACCGGCCCCTAAATTTGCATATTATGCAAAGCTTATATCAAATTTACCTTCTAAATACTTAAATTAGTGGAACATTCTACAGCAGTTCCTGCGCCGTTTGCAAAGGGATCAATTTATTTATAGGGCGCTTCAATACGCTAGTACCTAACTTATACAATGGATTCTTAAAATTAGAAATTCGGACTTCGGCAACGTGGACAAGACCGTGTTTATTTTTAAATACATTGATGATTTGGCCAAGAGGCCAGAGATTGCGGGGCGTATTTTGGTCTAAAATTAAAACCAAATCCCCGATGCCGTGGGATTTCCTTTTCGTAGTCCATTTATGCCTTTCGTGAAGAAGAGTCAGGTACCGGGACTTCCATCTTGTCCAGAAAAGATTTGCCAGATATTGAACCTGTTTCCACCTGCGTTTGGCATAAATTTCGCTCTTGTCAAATAAGCCTGGTGGAAATGTCACACCCGAGTTGAGTAGAAGTAAATCGCTGGGAGTCAGGACCTTACTATCTTCGCTGTCACTGGTAACAACAGTGAGTGGCCTGTTGTTCAGGATAGCTTCCACCTCGCACATTAGCGTGCACAATTCTTCGTTGTTCAATTTCACTGGCTGCTCATTCATTAATGCAGACAAGACATTCCTAACCGAGCGAATTATTCTTTCCCAAGTTCCACCGAAGTGAGAAGCGCCAGGTGGGTTGAAGTGTCATGATATCGCCCTCTGCTTGAGGTATTCTTCTATTTTAGAGTGATTCCACTCTGCGATTGCAGACTTTAGTTCCTTATAAGATGCAACGAAGTTTGTGCCGTTGTCGCTGTACATAGCAGTCACATTGCCTCTTCTGCTGATGAATCTTCGTAAGGCATTTATGAAGGAGTCCGTATTCAAGGATTCGGCAATTTCCAAGTGCACTGCCCTACTAGCCATGCAAGTGAAAATGACGCCGTAGCGTTTCATAGTCTTGCGACCTTGACTGACTGTAAATGGGCCGAAATAATCTACGCCAACCTTGTCGAACGCTGGCGCATCTCCAGTAACTCTGCTAGCTGGCAGTTCAGACATCAACTGAGTGCTTGGTTTGGCTTGTCTTTTCCTACAGAAGATACAACTGCGACAGATTTTCCGGCACAGGGAATTTGCGCTGACTATCCAGAACCTTTTTCTAAGTGAAGTCAACATTGCTTCTCGGCCGAGGTGACCGATTTTCCGATGCTGATCCGTCGCCATTATCTCCACAATAGGAGAATTTCCTGGCAAAATTACTGGATGTTTAAAGTCATAATCATAAGGTGAATTTCCAAGGCGACCACCGACGCGTAGGAGGCCGTCTTCATCGATGAAAGGAACAAGTTTTCGAAGATGAGAACTTTTCGGTAAGTTTTTAGTTTCCTCTAAAAGTTTAAATATTTCTTGATAGTTTACTTTCTGAATATACTTCATTATAGCCATTTCTGCTTTTGAAAGATCTTCGACTTCTATTTTTGTTTTGACGTTGGGAGATTTTTTCATAACCTTTATTAATTTCAGGATTCCCGCTACTCTGACTTTCAGGCGATGCCAGTTTGACGAGGAAGACAGAAGTACGTCAGTCGGATTTTTGTCACGTGCCACTGAGGTGAGTAGTCTAGCTTCCCTTTTTACTTCGTCGTCGTTGCATTTCAACTCTAGGTTAAAATTCTGACACGGTGTTTTAGAAATTGGATCGACTAGAAAGCTGGGTCCGTTGTTCCATAAAGTTGAAGCAATCATTTTAGTCGCGGTTAAACCGCGGCTTAACAAATCTGCGGGGTTTTGCTCGGAAGGAACATAGTTCCATTGAGAAGAGCTAGAGAAGTTGCGTATGAACGCAACTTTGTTAGCGACAAATCGTTGAAATCTCTTTGTTTCGTTTTTGATGTAGCGCAATACTGTCACGCTGTCTGACCAGAATTTAACTTCAGTAGTTGGCAATTGAATTTCCTTCTGAAGAACTTGTGCCAATTCCACAGCCAACTTAGCGCTGCACAGTTCTATGCGAGGAGTAGTTTTAAGGGTAGAATTGTTCAGCGGAGTCAACCGTGATTTTGCCAAAATTAGGGTGTTGATGAATTTTTTCGAAGACATTTCTGGGCTTTGTGCGTAGGCCACGGCGCCGTATGCGATTTCGCTGCCATCGCAGAAAATATTTATTTTTATTGGACAGTCTGAGCATGGTTTTATACAACGGGGTAGCTCATAGTCCGTGACTGAAGTGACCTCCTCTAGCCACGAGTTCCAACGAGCTTGGAGGAATTGAGGCAGATATTCGTCCCAGCCCAGGCGCAGACGGCAAGTTTCTTGAAATATTCTTTTCGCTTCTACGAGCGCTGGAGATGCTAATCCCCTGGGGTCGTAAATTGAAGCTAGAGTTTTTAGAACTTCTCTTCTGGTCGAACAACTGTTCTCGATTCTCAGATGATAACCCAAGGTATCTCTTTCTGTATTCCATGTTACTCCGAGTGCCTTGCTTGCTGGGAGAGGATTCGCAATTTTGACACTTTTGACATGTCTTGATAAGTTTTCGTTGGGCATGGCAGAAAGAAATTCCGCGGAATTGCTGCTGAAATCCTTCAAAATGAAGCCTCCTTTCTTAACAGTCTTTATGGTTTCTTCTGCAACAAACTTTGCATGGCAGTTGGTGACCACCGATTTTAATAGGTCATCCACGTAAAAGTTGCGGAAAACTGTTTTCTGAACGTCAAGGTCAGGTAGTGGATGTTCTCTGGCTGTTTGTTGGAGAGCAAAGTTTGCCACGCTAGGTGAGCTTTTCGCTCCAAAGACATGAACAGTCAATCTATATTCCTGGATTTTGTCGTTTTTCTTCCAAAAAAGTCTCATGAAGTCGGAGTGTTTTTTCGGAACCTTTACTTGGTAATACATCTTTTCGATATCAGCGGTAAAGGCTATCGGTTGCTGCCTGAAGCGCAGCAATACTCCAACTAAGTTGTTTGTTATGTCAGGGCCTTGGAGAAGTTCGTCATTCAGAGAGGTTCCACCGAAGCGCAGGGAACAGTCGAACACGACTCTTAGCTTACATTTCTGTTTGTGTCTTACTGCGTGATGGGCAAGATACCAGGTTGTGCCCCTATGGCGTTGTAGCTCGTCCTCGGGAACTTCCTCAATAAATTTTTGCTTTATCATTGTCTCCATGAAGTTAGTGTATTCCGAGGATAAGTTTTCATCTGTTTTCATCCTTTTCATTACGCTGTTGAAGCGATTAAGTACTTGTTGTCTATTGTCTGGGAATATCGGGTCCTCGCGTTTGAAAGGCATTTCTATTTCGTAGCGATCGCCCAAATTCTTCAAGCTTGAGCTCACGATGCGCAGCCATTTTTTGTCGTTCACTGAGGATGCGTAATCATTTGAGGTGTCGACATAGTCTTGCTTGAAGAAATTTTGGATATGAGTTTCAATTTCTTCTGAAGAATTTACTTTCATCTTGAAATTATAGTGTGAGCCCTTTCTTTGCACAGGTCCATTTATGGCCCATCCCAGGAGGTGTTTAGACGCATATGGGTCGTCGAAGTCTCCATTAACGATTTCGAGCGGCTTCAGCAAAGACGGGACATTCATTCCAACCAGGATGCTCACCTCCGACTCCACGAAGTTGAAAGGTAAGTTTTTAAAATTAACATAATTTTTCACATCCTTTTCGTTGGGTATGTCATCTTTTAAAAACGGCCATTGATGGTTTGGTTTGGTGTAAACGACTGGGATGTTAATAGAGTTGTTTCTGTCAAGATCCATCAGCTGCACGTTGTTCACGACCTTAGTCCTCGTTTCGTTGTTGCGACCTTCCATTGTTGTAAGGCTTATTATTTTGTCTTCCGTTTTTATTCCAAGTTTCGTCAACAGGTCTTCGTTCATCCAGCAATCCGATGAGCAATTGTCCAGGGCAACATTTACTAAAATTTCCCTTTCCCCACCTTGCACCTTTACGAGTGCCGGAACTATAGGGCAGAGAATTTTTGCCGATGCTGCTCCGTGGTTGCGCCCGCTAGACTTCAAAGAAAGACTAGACTGGCCTGCAGACAAAGATGTTTCTTGCGAAGGGCTTGGAACAGAATGTTGGTCAGATTTAGTGCGAAAGGTAGGAGACACTAAAGGAGAATTGAAGGATTCACTCTTGGAATTATCGGGAGCAGGTTTCTGAACGTAATTTGGTTTCGCCTGGAAACTTCGAGTGGAGATGTGTAAAACTGTTGGGTGTCTTTTCTTACAAATCCCACAGGTAGAACGATTAGTGCAATTTTTTGAAACATGATCCGGTTTCAAACACCCGAAGCATAATCCATTCTTCTTCACAAAATCAGATTTTTCTTGTCTATTTTTTTTCCTAAAAAAGATGCAGTCGTCAAGCTGGTGGTTAGTTTTTTTGCAGCAGCTGCACGATTTCTGCTCTTCGTTCTTGCAAACAGAATTTGTCACTAGCGAGCGTTTCTGTTTGTCGTTCGGTTTTCTCTGATGATCGTCAGAAATGTCGCCAAAAAGTGGTTGTCTCACGATGGCTGTTTCGTGCTGCACGAAATCGACGAGGTCTTTAAATTCTATTTTCCCGTACTGTTCGATGGCTGAGTAGGACTTTCGTCGCCATCGTTCCCGAAGTTTGTAAGGGAGTTTTCTTACAATTTTGACGATTTCGTTAGGGCTTTGAAGATGGTTGCGGGCTGACATGTTCTCGAAGTAGTGAAGGCAATCTAGCAAAAATATGGAAAAATTTTGCAGGGAGTCATGATCGTCATTTTTCATTACTGGCCACCTTTCCAGTTTATTCACATATGCATTAGCCGTTTCAAATTCGTTTCCAAATTCTCTTTTTAGCAATTCTTTGGCCTTTAGGAATCCATCAGTCGCATTGTAATGACTACAAGTTCGTACGAGCTGGTTAGCCTTTCCAGTTGTAAATTGCTCGAGATAGATGATCTTGTCTTCGTCGTTGCCACAGTTTGATTCTATAGCACGTTCGAAATTCAACATGAAGGGTTTGAATTTAGTTATGTCTTCTCCACTAAACGGTTCGAGATTTTTCTTAGGAAGAAGTACATTTCTCTGGGCCGCAATTAATGTTTCTGTCATGTCATTTTGACGTTCAAGGATGCGTACGACCGTAGGGACTTTGTTGTCCTTTTCTGATGTGAACTGAATTTTCTCTTTTTCCTGTGCAGACAGGGAGAGCTGAACTACACTAGGAGTTCTTTCAACCGATGCGCCTTTCTCCGAAATTAACGATGAAACAACTGAAGCTTCGTCGATCTTCCGTAATTCTTCTTCAAGGAGAAGAGCCTCAAGTTCGGCTTCTTGTTGTTTTACTTCTTTTTTACGTCTTTCATGTTCTTGTTGAAGTTTTCTTATCCTTATTTCTTCATCGTCAATTTCCTTTGAATTGGCAAGGGCTAATCTTTGTGCAGCGGCCCGTGCTTTCTGCTCTGCTAGCCTAACTCTAGCAGATATCGCAACAGATGATGTAGTCTTGCCTGAAGATCTGCGTGAGGCCCCAGTGAGGGAAACAGGCGGGTGTATAATGGCCTCTATTTTAGACCTAAACTCTTCAATGTGCTGCTGATGAGGCTCTAGCCATGTCGTCAATTCTTCGTCGTCACACGCAGCATAGAGATTTTCAACGCGCTTCAAGTATTCGTTGTAGAGCCCTTTAACCTTTATGGCGTCAAACTTGGGTTTCTCCAAGAGGGTCTCTATTTCATTTTGTTTGCGTGTAACCGAGCCAAGTTTTCCGGAGGGTTTCGTAGAGGCTGCAGTCTTGTTAATTGAATCTTCGAATTCGGACATTTTCACAATAACTGATCATTAATTTGAAACTGAATGAAGGCTCCGTTTGCTTATTTCGCCTTCATGATTATTATTCAATAATTTGATGCTTTGGCGCATGGCAAGGAACTAGAAAAACACGCGTCAAGGAATTTGGTGCATTCGTTTTCAGTGCCAGAGCAACACACACTGGTAGACAGTACATGAACAAGCGTGTGCGGCAGCGCCGACTCATACTAACACGTACGAGCACAATACGTATGGATATTAATAGTTTCAAATTATTGAGTGACTGATCTGAAATAAAAAAAGACAATTGAATACACATTAAGAACGTACGAGAGCTAAATATTCAGAACTTATGAAAACAATAAACAATGTTCATTTTCGGCAAAAATCTATTCTATAGAACAATACAAAGCAGCAAGATCACAAGATGTGGTTATCCTTCGGGTAGACTACACGAATGCCAAGAGGGCACGTAAGGCTTGACCTAAACTTATTCTTAGTATATGAAAACAGTTATAAGAATGGCGGAGCGCGGCAACATAGTGGGTTTGCGAAAAGTGTACTCACGGCTAATGAATGTTGGTTTTATACATCTATGATAAGATGAAAAGGAGAACCAGCATTAACTTGTACATTTATAATGTAAACGTTCCGGAATATTAGAATTCTATCTTCAGAGCTGAAACGTGAAAATGTCTAACTTAGAACACACATAAAATATGATAAAATAAATAGCCGCACATACATAGAAACCAAGATCCTAACCTTCATTCTAACACTAGTAGAACCGATACGTTCCCTCATTCGCTACATACACAATCAATCACGCACAAGCATCAAGATCAACTGACGAGATTCGATGCAACCACAAATGTACTCATGGAAACATCCGTGCATACAGAGGCTTACGTGCACACATACACGCACGGCGCGCACACGCGCACATACATACTTTCATAAATGTGTCAGTAGTGATGTACAGTTTAACTGTACACAAGTTTTTATTTAGGTTAGACAACTGGGGGGTCGTGAATAGACTCCAAAATCCGAAGGTCTTGTTCATTCAGTCGTACAGGGTGTTTTTTAAATACGTTTTAAAATCCTTAATAACTATTTATACAATGAACGGATTCTTGAAAACAAAACGGCTGTAGAATTCTAAGATTTACATATATCTTTATTTTGAGTAATTTTTGAAGATGACATTCTTCATGTGGCATCCACTCGACTGTAAGCAATATTGGGTGCGTGTTCGTTCGCATGCTTCTCATTGCAGCACTGAATCGCATTGCGTAAGAAATTTACTGTGTCGTCTGATTCTTATTTTGACTGTTGTATCATCAATACGTAGGTACCAAATAAAAGATATAAATCTCAACATTATACTGCCGTTCTGTTTTCAAAGATCCGTTCATTGTATCAAAATTTACTAATGATTTTTTCGGGTCCGGTGTTTAAAAAACACCCTGTGCTTGTGTTTAAATGAGGGTTAGGCAAATGGAGGTTTATTTATTTTATGATCTTTTCTGTGTGTTTCATGTCTGAACTTCTTTTCTTTTCATGTTTCAACGCTGAATTTTGGAATATTAATTCCGAAATGTTAGCAATAAAAAATGTACATTTTAACATTGGTTCTTCTTTTCATCTTACGCATGAGATTCCCCAGAAATCGACTTTTTGAAAATATTATACATCGATGATACCGTACAGCAGTTCATGTACGATGAATTTCATAAGCGTTTATTCCCTCAAAATGCGCCTTTTTATACCTGATAGAGAAATATTGCATCAAAGATCTTTAAAATCCGCAAATGTATATCCGTAGACACAATTTGTACAATACATACGTGGAAAATTTACCCGGATATTACATTTATCCACTCCAGTATGCAAGACTACGATGCACATAGTATGAGACTACCCCTCCTGTTAATAATCTATCCTATTATAGGAGCCACGTCCGTCTGTCCGTCCGTCCGTCTGTCCGTCACACCCACCACTAGAAAGTGTGTGATGAGCGTATCTGTGATGCAAGATTCGTGACCACAATAATATTTTCGGTGTATTAATCCATCAGATTCGGAGTCGTAATCAATATCACGTATATTGTTAGGAAATAGGCACGTGTGTCATGTGATTTGTCGAACATTATTATACATTTTTGACGGACCGCGTTCACTCGTAATACTATTAAGTATAGCAGGGTGTTGGCAAAATCAACATTAAAGCACGGAGGCGAGTCCTTTACTGCCCTCCAGTTAAGAAAGCAACATCCGACGACACTGTCGAGACGCTCCAAACTTCTCTTGTTTACTCTTCTTCGCCCCGAGACAATTGTTCCCTCTCTAACTCCTCCGGAAACGGTCGTGGACCCAACGGTAAGTTTGAATTTTACTACCTTGGAATTGAAGAGACATCTACTGCCAGCGAACTGAAGGAACGTCCCAGAATTGAAGAAACGTCTTCTGCTGGAACATTCAAGAAAATCTTATTTTTGATAATTCAAGAAACGTTTATTTTTTGAAAATAATTGGTGAAAAATCTCCTGATGGAGAATTGAAGAAATATCTACTGCTGGAAAATTCAAGAAAAATTTATTCATGAAGAATTGAAGAAACGTCTACTGCTGGAAAATTGAAGAGGTATCAGACAGATAATTCACAAGTATCATCCTCTGAAGCAATGAAGAACATCTGCTGACAGCAAATTGGAAAAAGTTTATAGTAAGAGAATTGACGTAAATTCTACAGTCATACTCGTAAATGGAAAACTTTCCTATTCAACTATCAAAACAATAGAGACAATTTTGGAATCATAGCACTAGGTAAAGATAATTGAGCACTCATTTAATTGAAGGTATTTCAAAAGTAGGTAAACTGAAGACAAATTCGACTCATAGAGAAATTCTTAATTATTCTAATACCAATGCCGTATTGGTGCATTATCTGATACAGGAAATAGAGGATCTACAGCAAGTTATATTAAATAAATTCTTAATTATTCTTATACGAATGGCGTATTGGTGCATTATCTGATACAGGAAATAGAGGATCTACAGCAAGTTATATTAAATAAATTCTTAATTATTCTTATACGAATGGCGTATTGGTGCATTATCTGATACAGGAAATAGAGGATCTACAGCAAGTTATATTAAATAAATTCTTAATTATTCTTATACGAATGGCGTATTGGTGCATTATCTGATACAGGAAATAGAGGATCTACAGCAAGTTATATTAAATAAATTCTTAATTATTCTTATACGAATGGCGTATTGGTGCATTATCTGATACAGGAAATAGAGGATCTACAGCAAGTTATATTAAATAAATTCTTAATTATTCTTATACGAATGGCGTATTGGTGCATTATCTGATACAGGAAATAGAGGATCTACAGCAAGTTATATTAAATAAATTCTTAATTATTCTTATACGAATGGCGTATTGGTGCATTATCTGATACAGGAAATAGAGGATCTACAGCAAGTTATATTAAATAAAAAATATGCTGAAGCACGGAACATTGAAAAAAGTTTGACACTTTCAGAACTGAGCAATAATGTCGGCAGAAGATAAAACAAAACCGTGGGTCTCCGCGTGAAATAAGTAAGTAGTTGTTCATCCAAACTTAAATTAAAAAACCAAAACATTCTTATTTTTTTAAATGAATTCAAGAACTCCGACAATCTCAAGCAAATAAGCACATCTAAATATGAAATCAATAAAATTTAAAACCCTTGCAAACACCACGGAGATGTTTCAAAAATCAATAGACATGAGTCGAGTTCAAATGGGAACACTAGGAGTTCCTGAGAAAAAACTAAGAACACTGTAAATTACAATCAAACTATACAAGAACACTACGATTATTTTCGATAATGATTTTCGTAATAAAAGAAAAAAAAAAAAAGTATATTTCCAATATAGATGGTACAAAAGTACCATCATTGGTTTTTAAAATCTCTTAAAATTAATACACTTAGATGATACACACACACGAGTATTGTAAAACTCGTGTCACTAGTCGAAAATAAATGATTGAGGGCAATGTACTCCTAATCTTGCTTAATCTACATTTGATAATACATGTAATGATAATTATAAGAGACAACACAATTTCATGGACGATGCATTTTCATTGTGAGGTGAAAACACTTTTGACAGTTTACATGTACATGACATAAAACTTCGCAATTCTTGATGCCAGGAAATAATACATGAATCGCTTGTTTCGGCCAATGTTCAAAAGTGTCATTTTGAGGAAGCATGAAAAAAAAATATGTATATATATATATATAAATATACATCCGTATACATATACACACATATATATATATATTCAAACATATATATACATTTTCATATACACACATACATATACATGTATACACGCACACATAAGCATGAGGACCAAGAAGATAATAAGTTTTGTATTTCTAATCCAACAATTTTAACATAGCGGTCATTAGTTGATAAGCATTTTATTTAAACAAAAAGTGGATGATCGCACAACAAATGTATAGTTTTACATGAATGCTTTTTTTTAATATAAAAAGTATATATAATATAAAGTTTAAAATATAATTCAAAATATAATAAATATATAATAATAAAATAATAATATTAATAATTAATATAAAAAGTTTTACGAAAAGAGAATAAGAACCACATAAAATTCACATAAATTCATTTCACTACACCAAGAATTGAAAAAACAAAGGCAATTTCAGTAAAACGAACTTCAAAACACGTAGAGTTTCATGGAAATAAATATTAGGACAGTTTGTGATTAGGGGACATACCTCAAAACATACATAGTTTAACAAGATAAACTGAAATACCGTTGTAAATTTGACATAAATAAAGCACATAATACCGTCAGTTTCAGGGACTTGAATAAAAACAACGTGAAATGCACAGAAGTAATATTCATAACCAGGTGAAATCCGTTGGAATCAATTGCATAACAAGAGGAATTTCAGTGAGTTAAATTTCATTAGAAGGGAAAATTTAAAGAAATAGACTTCATAAAAAGAGAAATTTAAGATAAATGAACTTCATAACAAAAGAAATTTCAGTGAAATAAACTTCAAAACAAGGGAAATTTCAGTGAAACAAACTTCATAACACGGTAAGTTCAACCGACATAAACTTCAAAACAATGGAAATTCCAGTAAAATGAGCATCATATCAAAAGGTATTTCAGGTAAACAAAGAGAAGAACACCGCAAACTCCCTGTAGGTATGCCTCACAACACGGCGCATAAACACAAGACCAGGCCATGCCACAACAACAAGCGCCGTCGTCGCTGAATAACAAATGCGAGTCTAGCGAAGCACGTGAAGTTGCCCGCAGGCATGCGTTACGAGCGTCTCTCTGCCAGATGAGAGAGCACGGAAAATTTTTGCAGACCTCCGCACATTCTTGCTGGGGATTCCTTCGCTTGTCTGCAGTGCTATGTTCGGCGTACGTCATACTGATGTTCAGGTGTTATTCGTCTTCTTTGTCGACAAAAGTGGAATTTGTTTAAGGGTGTTGTTGGAAATGTTTCCATGAACTGTTTGGTGTGTTTAACGGTTCAGTTTGTTGCCTCGTCTCGTTGTGGTTGTCTAGAGAGATAGCGTTGCTCTTAGTTATTAAAGTATGACATTTTTTACCTTATTTAGGACAGGGGTTACATTTTGATTGAAAAAATGGGGTGGCGAGAAATTTTTATCATATGTTGACCAGGTTTTTGCATACCATGGCATCTAAAAACATAATAAAAACAATTTATGCTTCGTTCAAAACATTTCTCCGTCTTATTTCCATCTTTCCATGAAACAACTCGGGATTAAAATATGCTATGTGAGTCAATTCCTGCTTTAAAATTCTGTTCAAAGTTGTGACCTGATATGCTGGACATCATCTGGATTACTGAATCCAGTAGAAATAGAAGAATACGAGTCTCTCAAGTGAAGTGAAATTCCACCAATTGTTCTATGTACAATATAAACAAGTATCGCCTAACAATCAGGTAAATCGAATAATATTCCTACCAATCATTAATGTTGATAGAAATATTCGCACCATTCATTATTGTTGAGAGAAATATTCTTACCAATTATTATTGTTGAGAGAAGTATTTGTACCAATCATAATTGTTCAGAGAAATATTGGCGCTAATGATTGTTTTTGAGAGAAATGCTTATCCTAATCACTATTGCTGAAGCCACAAGCTCCCTATACCTCTGCTAGTGCTGTAGGACGTGGGATGATCGACGGTTACCCGCTCCTGCTAGTCCAGCCTAAGTAGAGAAACCTCACGATCAAAATTTTCTTCACAGTTGCACAGTTTGTGGAAGTTGCAACCTTGGTCGTATTTTGCATCGATGAATGCATGGTTCTGTTAGATGTCCATTCCTTCACCTGATTTCAGTGAAGGGGAATTATAGTGGCTGAATATTACTGAAAAAATGTTCATTAAGGTTTCAGTAGGTGGTACATTCATGTATTGCTAGAAAGAACACTGTGCTTGATACTCCTGGGATTGTACTAATGGTGTTTACACTGCCTTGACAGGGCGTTTGTTGTACAAATCAAACAAAATACATTACAGTTATGTTTAGTACAAGTGAAGAGGCAAACAACTCCTACCCTGTCTGTAGTGGGCTAGGTGGATGTGGTTGAGAAACAGGAATTTAATTTGCATGTTTCGATATATGCTACGAGTTTGGCTGGACCGTTGTTTGTACTCGATTTCAAATGGAGCTGAATGATATTCTTCAAGGTATTTCCATCGCTTTGAAATGAAAAAAGCTCTCGTACGGTATCACAGCGCCTTAAACGTGCCTCCTTACTGGTGTGAAGAAAGAGTAGGGGGTCAAAGTAGGGATTTAAGCCCTCGATATGGGAAGAAGAAAGAAGTGGAAAAAATTGAAAGGAAATATGCACACAAAAAGAGAAATAAGAGAAAAAGAAAAACGAGTGGTAGAGAAGTTTTCCTACACTGTATTTGCTTGATCAACATGGGACTAATAACGACAAACTGAAAGATTCAACTATTTCATGTAAAGTAAACACGTAATACGAAACATTGCGAAAGTGCGCGCATCCTATCATAATCAAATGAAAATTAATACAAGACCCCAGAGTAATTTATTGACACATTAAATGGACGCAACATAACATGGAATTTGGAAGCATACCATTTAGATTTCCACATTGTAATTTAAACTCCTAGCACACTCTGTAAAAGAGAGCTGCCATTTACACTGTAGGCTTGCTGCTTTTTACATACTTTAAACATAACATTTAGACTGCCACATTGTAATTTAAACACCATGCACACTCTGTAAAAGAGAGCTGTCATTTACGCTGTAGGCTTGCTGCCTTTTACGGAATGCAATAGTTGGACACTTGTCGGACGCACTTTTCTTGCTTAGCCTCTGGATTACCACTTATCCTTTGACTCATCTTAAAAATCAAGGTAATAATTTTACTTTGCCCATCACCCTTCAAAGCACTCTCACGTTCACGTTTCGCTCGCCTCGTTGCTGCCTCTGCCAGACTTCTTTTGCTGTTCAAATCATGCATTTCGAACTCTCCCAGCGTCTTCCTTGTCCCTCGACATCGACCACACAGAGACTACGTCTGCCAAAGCTCACCCCTTGAATTTTACCGAATATTTGTATCGACTTAATCGTGCACTCGGTATTCGCCGCGACGTTCTTGCGATACATCTTGTGGCCTTAATGCATTACCCGCCCTTCCAAGCGAAAAATGTTTTCTCGTTACTGCTCATTCATGTATAATATACTCCCCTGCAACCAATAAGGTTGTTGATAAAATGTATAAAGTTTAATCCTTACGAAATACGATTTCCGCTGATATATACGCGTATGATTTGGAATGAAAGTTTTGATTTATTAACAAATTAAATTCTTTTTTTTATTGTTTTGTTTCTTCGAAATAAGCTCCAAAGCAGCTGAAGATGAAATCGCTCACACATTGATGCCAATTAAAGAGAAATGAGCAGAATTAACTGAAAACTTGAATAAAGTCCGTGACTTGAAATGATCCAAGATTGCATCTCCAATCTTCCCCGGTTGGCTACATTGTAACAATTGACATCCCCCATGATGCACAAAATATTTCTTTCGTTCTGTTCTGTCACTAAACGAAATACTCAATAATTGTACCTGGTTAGATACCTCCCGTTTCACCAGCTTTGGTTTTTATATCTCGTCAGTTAGTATAACGTTTGTTCGCGACAATGGCAGGTGCTTAATTGTAAAGAAGACCTCTAATGCCCCCGAAACTGCTTCAATAGCCAGCACCCTTTGGTCCGGCAGTTTCCCTCACACCTCCGAAGCTGCCTAAATAGCCAGCACCCCTTGGTCCGGCAGTTCCCTCATACCTCCGAAGCTGCCTAAATAGCCAGCACCCTTTGGTCCGGCAGTTCCCTCATACCTCCGAAACTGCCTAAATAGCCAGCACCCTTTGGTCTGGCAGTTCCCCTCATACCTCCGAAGCCGCCTAAATAGCCAGCACCCATTGGTCCGGCAGTTCCCCTCATACCTCCGAAACTGCCTAAATAGCCAGCACCCCTTGGTCCGGCAGTTCCCTCATACCTCCGAAGCTGCCTAAATAGCCAGCACCCTTTGGTCCGGCAGTTTCCCTCATACCTCTGAAGCTGCCTAAACAGCCAGCACCCTTTGGTCCGGCAGTTTCCGCGCTGTATTTAGGCATCCCTCGTTCAAACCTCAAAATTATTTTTGCCAACATCTAAATTTTATAAGCATGTCTAATTGTCTATCACTCTTAACACATAGTATTGTACACTAAGAGGATGAGAGGATGCCCTATAAGTCAGTGAACTTAATCTTGCCCACAAGTAGCTATACTTAAATGTGACCGTTGTACTAGACTTGAGAAACAATGTAATGCCGTATCACACGTGGTAAATAAATTGTTTATATGGGTTACTCCCCAATTGCGCATTGAATTTTCATCACTCATTTTTCAAAGTTCAATTAAGCCCACAAAGTCTGTTGAAGGAAGCTTTCTCTCGCTTCACTCCCTTCTGCTAGCCCCAACATGTCTACCCTCTTGGTCACATCCGTTTTTCCCTCCGTGAAGCACACGAATACCCTTATTCTTCCTTAGTAACGCCGTCCCTTGCGTGCTTTTGAAACGTTTTATCACAACTGTACGCAAAATTGGACTGAGTTTTCCCCTGAATGATTTTTCTTAGTCTTGAGGGTCTGATCAAGTATATTTATATACATTGTCATCCCTACAAGCGCTTGAGGGTAACCACGGTTGACAAATACTTTATAAGTATCACAACTTCGTTGTGGAAACCTAACGAAGAGGTTAGCAATTTTACCGCTCTATGGACCAGTGTTTTGATGACTTTCTTCATATAACTGAGAAACGGAACCGAGGCAAAATGAATGTAAATACAGGCATTTGTGAATTTAATATAAACAGAAGTTTTTGTCTCATCTCGATCGATAACGAACTGAATTTCTAGAAAATGGAAGGTATTGTTATGCATTACCACCACCGTAAATTTTAAAACAGAGTTTGATTCTAAGCAACGAAGATAATTATGGAAATGATTTTTAGAATTGAAAATTTCTAGGATATCTTCTATTCTCAAACACGGAAATGGGAGATGTCTTAGCCTAGTAGTATTATTTCCTGAGCTGACGCATAAAAGTCTGCTAGTGCAGAGCTAAGTGGGAGTCCCGTGGAGACTCCGTTCTTCTGCAGGTACGCTTTCCCATCAAACGTGAATGTTGTCGTCGAGATCCAAATCTTTAGCGGAGCCCGTAAATTTCCTTTCGTCAAACCTGGGGGAGCTAGAGTTTCGTAGTTGAAAAAAGTTGTTGATATTATGTTTCTACATTCGTCATCATGAACATCAACTCAACATTTAAAGACCGGAGGTACTGAGAGCGTTGAAGTACGAGCGCCTGTAGCTGCACAAGCTCGCCCCCGAACGTTGCGAATAAAGCGTGAGATGCTACAGTCGATGATAGGAGAGTCGTGTACCAATTGTCCAAATTTCAATTCCAGTGTGTCAAGCTCGGCAGAAGCTCTAGTGTTGAGCACAATTCCAGACCAGCGATATACAATGGAATTAAATAAGAACGATCATCCGTTTCGGGCACATGCACTGAGAGAGTTTTGTTTACTAAATCATATCAAAGTTTACCTAGGATGAACTTATCGCAAATCAATCAAAAAAGCAGGAGCTAACAAATTACATAGACAGGCTGACTAACGTTCCTGAAGCTGAAGAGCAACGTTCAGTAAAGAGATGCAAAGGTGATGCATTGCAGATGCTGATTGCTGATGCACTCATGAATGATGTTATAAACGCTTTGTAGATGGAAAATGACATAAAAGTTTAAGAGGATTTGTGCTGAAAAGGTGTTCGTGATGGAGAATGAAAAGGTGATCGTGATGGAGAATGAAGAATGTCCGGTGTAAAACATTCCAGAAGAAAGGTAAATCTTAAGAACAGACGTTCATGCGAAAATACGAAAAACCTCTAGATATTGCTGAGCACATCTTAATCTTAAGAACAGACGTTCATGCGAAAATACGAAAAACCTCTAGAAATTGCTGAGCACAACAATAAAATAAAGACGTTCATGCAACAGGTAAAAACTCGTCCAGTGTAGACATACAAAAAGGGTGAGCAAAATTTTCCAAGAATAGACGTTCATGCAAAAGTTTAAAAACCTCTAGATAAGATGGCTAAAATGGCGAGCAAAATATTTAAAACATGAACTTTCATGTATGAGGATAAAGCAATTTTACGGAGACGACAAAAAAGGAAGTTTTGAATCTCAAGAAAACGCTCATGCAGGAGGGCGAAAAACACGTTGAGGAGAAGGTCAGGGAAAACTATTGCACTCGCTAGAAAGAATGTAAGAGAATTTGTCAGGGAGTTGCTTGATCGAAATCATTGACACTATAGCTCTTCAACCGCGCTGAGATAGCTGTCCAAAATCATATATTCCATCACCAGACACCTCATGCTGATGAGTCTCAATCTGATGAGCAAGAAATCAATGATACTATCAAGGTCCTGAAATCCACAAAATATTTTGTATAATGGTTGACGCAGAAAGAAAATTATCCCAAGAGTAGTGACTTTAGTTTTAATGAAATTTAGTACAGCAGTATAAAGGAAATTGTGTCGGCTATAATGATCGCCTTGACGTTTATTACGATGTATTTAGCTGGATGATTAGTGCCCTAAAGAAATATTTTGCTCAACTGCTGATCAATTTTTCATAACGCTTATCAGGGAGGAATGTAAATTTCCCTCGCCCAGATTCGACGGAAATTCGTAGTGCACCCTATTTTAATGGGGAAAAATTAAATTCAGGCTTTTTTGTGTGCGAACTCAAGTTTGCATGAAATAATTAAGGCCTCTAACTAGTAATTTACTAGAGGAACTAGAATGAGTTGTGCCTTTGAAATGGAAGATACTATGTTTAACAGACCTTATTATTGTTTATTAAACCAATATTATTAACGAATTTGTATTACTTTCTGTACTCTCGTTAGAATACGTTGACAATCTGGAATAATTCAATCCAAGAATCCTCAAACAGCAAACGATGCTATAGAATTAGCTTTATTTTCTACGAATTTTAGAACAATTCCATATCATTTGTATTTCATTCATCGACTTGAGTTTAATTCATTACTTTTGAATTCATGCCTACGACAGCAATAGTCATGACTGCAAAAATCTACGCAGCATGCATGCTACATTTCGCATAGTGAGAGGAATTCCTTTTCGTTAATAGAGATTAAAATTGACGGTCTTTCACTTAGAATACAGTGGGAACCACGATTTAATTATTCGATGAATGGATGATGAATGGACAATGAATGGTCGATGCGTAATCTTTGAGATATAGCAGCGCCGACATTTTTTCATTATTGTAGGGATGAAGTTTTTTTCATTCACACCAGGTCTCGTGAAAATTCAAGCTCAATACTACCAAGATTTTTCGCTAAAATTCTATCTTATTCTCCCCGTGGATATTTCTCCCAAAATCTTAAGAAGTCATTCTAAATCCCTTGCTCATATCTTCTAAGAATTTACCTCGAGCAAAACCAACAACCACTGTAACCACACTGAAGCGCAGGAACTGCGTTTCCGATTTTTCTAGAGACCCTTTGTTACCTCGGGAATTTGAATTTTTAGTTTTGACATCCCAGCGGGAGCCTGTGTGGTAACATTTTTTTTGTCATTGCTTTCTTTAGTTGTTCAGCACATGTGCACAACAAGAGTTTTTTTACTATGTGTTGTGGATTCATATACGTTGAACTGTACTTGACTTTACGTAACGATAACTTGCAAAAATGACATATTTTGTTTGAAACGGGCCTTGCTTTTGCTGCGATGTGAATTTCCATCTAAGTCTTTCGCATCGGGATAATTGTAGATAGAATTTCTTAAATAGTTCAAGGTAGAATAACAGTTTATGATGAGGAGGGTTAAAGTCCAAAATGCAGATAAAGTTCTCGACAAAGGAATAATTCAAGGAAGAGTCATACTTTAAGACGAAGTATAACTCAAAATAGGAAGATTGTTCTCAACGTAAATTGTTCAATAAAAAATTATGACTCATTCATAGTTCAAACTTGAGACATATGCACTTCAAATAAATTTTAGGTCAAATCTATAATTATAGATGAGAATAAATATGTAGTTCGTGATAAAGTGATAGTTTAAGATAGACTCTTAGTCCAAGAAAGAGTTGTAGTTTATTTTGAAGAAATGGGAAGAACGGAAATTCAAGATAAAGTTATTGTCCAAAACGGAGTAATAGTTCTTAATAAAGTAATAGTTTAAGATAAAATTTCAAGCCCATGAAACATATACTTACATTGCGCTATTAATAATCCAAAGAACTTTGTTTTGATGTCGCTCACGTCGCCATTTGTGAGTGGCATATTCACATGGTATTTTAGTCATTTCATGTTTTAATGCCGCTAGCATTTCCTGAACTACGACAACGCTGACTTACAATGCCCATCGAAAAATAACATATTTTTGCTGGAAATTTCGAGATAAGTTTTCAAACATCATTACATCCAGTCGTTTATTAAAATCTAATTTGTGTTGCACTACTTCCAGTCGTGTGTGGATTATTTAATCGGTGTCTCATTACTGCCAGTCGTGTTTGAGATAATTTAATCTGTGTCTCACTACTTCCAGTCGTGTGTGGATTATTTAATCGGTGTCTCATTACTGCCAGTCGTGTTTGAGATAATTTAATCTGTGTCTCACTACTTCCAGTCGTGTGTGGGATTATTTAATCGGTGTCTCATCACTGCCAGTCGTGTTTGAGATAATTTAATCTGTGTCTCACTACTTCCAGTCGTGTGTGGGATTATTTAATATGTGTCTCATTACTGCCAGTCGTGTTTGAGATAATTTAATCTGTGTCTCACTACTTCCAGTCGTGTGTGGATTATTTAATCGGTGTCTCATTACTGCCAGTCGTGTTTGAGATAATTTAATCTGTGTCTCACTACTTCCAGTCGTGTGTGGGATTATTTAATCGGTGTCTCATTACTGCCAGTCGTGTTTGAGATAATTTAATCTGTGTCTCACTACTTCCAGTCGTGTGTGGGATTATTTAATATGTGTCTCATTACTGCCAGTCGTGTTTGAGATAATTTAATCTGTGTCGCACTACTTCCAGTCGTGTGTGGGATTATTTAATTTGTGTCTCATTACTGCCAGTCGTGTTTGAGATAATTTAATCTGTGTCGCACTACTTCCAGTCGTGTGTGGGATTATTTAATTTGTGTCGCACTACTTCCAGTCGTGTGTGGGATTATTTAATCTGTCTCATTACTGCCAGTCGTGTTTGAGATTATTTAATCTGTGTCGCACTACTTCCAGTCATGTGTGGGATTATTTAATATGTGTCTCATTACTGCCAGTCGTGTTTGAGATAATTTAATCTGTGTCTCACTACTTCCAGTCGTGTGTGGGATTATTTAATTTGTGTCTCATTACTGCCAGTCGTGTTTGAGATAATTTAATCTGTGTCTCACTACTTCCAGTCGTGTGTGGGATTATTTAATGTGTGTCTCATTACTGCCAGTCGTGTTTGAGATAATTTAATCTGTGTCGCACTACTTCCAGTCGTGTGTGGGATTATTTAATTTGTGCCGCACTACTTCCAGTCGTGTGTGGGATTATTTAATCTGTCTCATTACTGTCAGTCGTGTTGGAGATTATTTAATCTGTGTCGCACTACTTCCAGTCATGTATGGGATTATTTAATTTGTGTCGCACTACTTCCAGTCGTGTGTGGGGTTATTTAATCTGTCTCACTACTGCCAGTCGTGTGTGGGATAATTTAATCTGTGTCTCACTACTTCGACAGTCGTGTTTGAGACAATCTAATTTATTTCCTACTACTCCCAGTCATGTACCAGACAGTTTGATTTAGAAACCAGTAATTCCAGTCGTATTTCAGACTGTGCAATTCTAGTGACGTTGCTTACAGTCTTGTGTCACACAGTCCAATTTGCACCCCACAATTTCATGGCTTGTGCCAGACAGTCGCATTTAGACCTCGTAACTTGAGCCTCAGTGTCAGTGCCATGTAATTAGCGCACTCACATGGATGCTCGTCCGCTCCTCTAATCATTGCTGCCCTCATTTTAGGAATGGGAATGACTCATTCCCATTCCATGGAGCCCCGAGTTCGGCGCGCTGGGACTTTAATTTTGCCCGGACGGGAAAGCAATAGTTCATTTTTTTTTGTGTCGTTAGGGCCACTCATTTTTGTGAGTTCATGCATACCGTCCCTGTGTGATGAGGACAATTTTTGGGGCTCTAAAATGTCGTTTTTCGAAATGTTCCTTTGAAAATCTTGCGATCGAAGGCCTTGCCAAAAGAATCTGATTTTTTCGATCAAACAGCCAAGGTCAAGCATTTCTCGAGGGCTTTCGAATTTCATTAGCTTGAAAGGCTATATCTCATGCTTTAAAGAAGGCTTTATCTCATGTAGGAAGCTAGCAATCTTTCGTTTGTAAACGATCAAGAGTGGCTTTTTACGAGAGGCAGATCATGAAAAAATTTCGAAACCAAGAGTGGTCCCACACATAGCCTCTTCATGGAACGCTCTGAAATACACCTATGTGTTTACCATGTATTTTCTACATTATCGTTTCCGTGCATGAGTGATGGTCCTAAGTCAGCGTCAAAGTGACCCTTCTGTCTTACCTAACCTATCCTTACCTTAACTTCTATCTTATCTATGAAAATCTAACCTAACCTATCCCTGCCTCACCTTGCCTTCTGTCTTACCTGCGCGAATCCAACCTAACCTATCCTTACCTCGCCGTATCTCTATGTGTATCCAACCTAAGCTAACCTGAACTCTCCCAACCTAACCTATGTCTGCCTCACCTTACCTTCTGTCTTACCTACGCGAATCCAACCTAACCTAAACTCTCTCAGTCCAATCTATCTTTACCTCACTTTACCTTCTGTCTTGCTTTTGCGAGTCTAACCTAACCTTTAACTTTCTCAACCTAACCTATCCCTACGTCAATAACCATAATAATATTAAAACGTGCGAAAAAGTGACAAACAAGGTCTGATTTTCTCATCTTGATTACCAGCCAATGAAATTCTCAACGGAAATTAATTAAAATCGAAGTCTTGTTATTTTCAAAATTATATCGCATATGCATGTACGATGAAATGATATATAAATTTCGTTTCGCTTTATATCACTACATTTGATACGAGTGCGTTCAAATCCTAGAAGCTCGAGATTCTTAAATAATTCATCACCATCAACGAAAATTCGAATGCATGAATTTTACTTGATCTACATTCGATCAAATTCATACAAAATTTGAAGAAAAACTCTATTTAATTCATTTGGAACCATTCACTCTGAGTAATTTAAAGCACGTGTTCAAAATTACTAAATGCAGACAAAAATTAAATTTCAACCATTTGACGTATGTTGCGGGGGAACTAAAAATTCTTTTGAATTCTCATAGAAACAAATTGACCATTTACACACCTTTGCGAATTAAATGGGAAACAGCATTAGATGCATTCAATTGAGGAGAGAGAGTTAATATTTAATGCAAAATAAAATGATTTTTTAAATTGTAATCCTATAATATCTGTTGGAGTGTGCTACACACCCATTTCACATAATCAAAAACTGAACAGATTATAGGAAAATGTATTCAATTCTATAGAGAAAAAGAAAAATCATAAACCAACCGTGCTTTCAAATCAACCGGGTTTCTGTGCAAAAAGTTCCAAGTATGTTAAATAAAAACGACAAGTACTTAAAGCTGAAAAATGAGCTTGTATGCCGTAGGTTATCATCGAACATATTAACATTACTTGTAAATCCTGGTAAAATATTGTTTTACGTACTATTTGCTTGATATTTATTGATATTACATATCTATCCCAATAAGTTTTATTTCATTAACAAATTTTTACAAATAAAGGGTCTAGTAAAATATTATCAGGGAAAAAATAACTAAATTTTTTACTATTTTGTTTTCGAGCAGCGGCTCTGATCTCTTTCCTTAATTAAGTACTTGGTTTCAGTTTTTAGAAGGAACCTCAGAGGTGAAACGATCACACACGTAGCAATGTCTTGTCGAAACAAATCTGAAATGAGCCACGTCTTTGCGGTGTTGATAGTTTCTCCATTTGCTTGGTTTGGGTGCACAGCACTTGTGTCTGAACTTTTTCTTGGCGGTAAATTGATCGTTCCTGAAACCCGGTAACCGTCGGTAATTGGGCGGAATTGGGGCGAATGGAATGAACTCTTCGAAACTACACAAACTCCCACTTTTAGCACAGAACACAACGCCCAGCTTTCAAAGAGCAAGAACGTTTTTGCAGCAATGGAGAGGTGGAAGGAACGTCATTACGGCCACTGCTTGCGTGTTTTTTTTTTTTTTGTTTTGTTTTTTGTTTTTTTGCACTGCAGCTTTCAGCCTAAGCTGTGAGATGGCAAAGACGTATTTTGGTTCCGTGAAAGTGTGTTCAAGTTCCTAAGAAAGTTTCTCTAAATTTACGTTGAGAATTATTGTCCTTTCTTGTTGTAAGCAGTAAGGTTTCCGGGAAAATATGTAAGTTCTTTGGTAAACACAATTCCTGAAGCTTCTCCGTGGGAAGGAATTATGGTTTCTTGGAAGCGTGCGGCGCTCCCTGGGGGGACATAAGAAGTGTTGATCACTGATAACGGACTGCATTATGGTTTATCCGAAGATGCTCTGTTTCGTAAGAAAATTTTTGTGGCTGATATTACATTTGGGTGAGAATTTTCGGCGCTGATATAGCGTGAGGTCTACCACAGTAAATCATGAGATCTATCTATAGCAAGTACTATAGCGTGTGGCTAGGTGAGGTTACTAATGGATATTACTTATTTCCATACTTTATTTTGCTGTAAACGCTTAATTTTTGCATTTCAAACTGTTTCTAGGCAGGCGATATGTGGCGGTAGACCTCACACTACAGTAGCACCGAATTTTGATGAATAGATCAAATATTGTTTCATAAATTACTGTGTTATTTTTTGTGATTGACATTAATCCAGACATCGAAAAAATTGACGTCATTTCCTCCACATGGGAGATTTGATTTTCATTGAAATACTTCTCTTAATATTAAGACTCTTTTGGCCCATTCAACGCGTTCACTGCGTCTCCACGGTTGTTTACGGCTGGTTAGGTTGTAACTACACCTTTTTCACTTCAAATTAATCTAAGTCAAGTTCAATTTAATCCAAGTCAAGTTCAATTTAATTCTAGTCAAGTTCAAATTAATCCGAGTCAAGTTCAAATTAATCCAAGTCAAGTTCAAATTAATCCAAGTCAAGTTCAAATTAATCCAAGTCAAATTCAATTTAATATAAGTCAAGTTCAAATCAATCCGAGTCAAATTCAAATTAATCCAACCCTGTGTTGAGTTATAAAATGACATAATAATTTGTTAATTTGAGGTTTTTAAATATGTATCTATTGGATGTTATAAGCAAGACTGGTTTCGAGGATTTATTTACACTCATAGATATTTATATACGTGAAATTTCACTTTATCACATCTATGAAATCATGTACACGCAAATACAAATGGTTATCAGTGCACGATATGTAGATTTAATATTTAAAAGAAATATACAAATGCGATTCACTGAGTACTAATGTACAATTCCGTTTGATTACAATTTATACTTGTACATTACTACCCAGATACATTCCTGCATTAGCAATATAAATGTTGCCATCCATTCTAATTCCGTGTTAGTCAATGTGAAGAAATGTACGATCCACTTCCAATAGACAATAATAATAATACAAGAAACAATGTTTCTAACTTAATACTGATTTTATTTGTGTGTGCTCACAATTCATTATATAATACTTTCAAGACTTAAATATTCATAAAATCATTATTATAAAAGTTATTGAAGTCTTGAAAGTTTTATATATTGAATTGTAAACACAAACAAATAAAATCAGTAGTGAATTAGAAACATTGTTTCTTGTATTATTATTGTGTATTGTAAGTGGATCCAACATTTCTTCACATTGACTAACACTCAATTAGAATGGATGGCAACATTTTTATTGCTAATGCAGGAATGTATCTGGGTAGTAATGTACAAGTATAAATTGTAATCAAACGGAATTGTACATTAGTACTCAGTGAATCGCACTTGTATATTTCTTTTAAAGATTAAATCTACATACATATCGTCTAATGATGATATTTTGTACTTGCATGTATTTGATTTCATATATGTGGTAAAGTGGAATTTCACGTATATAAATATCTATGAGTGTAAATAAATTCTCGAAACAAGATTTGCTCATCACATCCAATAGATACACATTTAACACGAAAAACTCAAATTAACAAATTATTATGCCATTTTTTAACTCAACTGAGGGTTGGATTAATTTGAACTTGACTCGGATTAATTTGAACTTGACTTGGATTAATTTAAACTTGACTTGGATTAATTTGAACTTGACTCAGATTAATTTGAACATGACTCGGATTAATTCGAACTTGACTTGGATTAAATTGAACTTGACTTAGATTAATTTGAAGTGAAAAAGGTGTAGTACAATAATTGGGTAATCGACTTAAGTGCTCGAATACAATTTCATCCTTCCTCTAAAAAATATGCAAATACAATTCCATGATAACATTTCCCAATGTATGATAACAGTTATATTTTAAAAAGCTCTTGAAACAGATAAGATGTCGTTTACTTACACCGGTACTTGAATGACCAATTTACCGAATGGTACACATGTGGCCTAATACGCAGTGAACGTGTTGACGCGTTGATCGCGACTTGAGCTGCCAGTGTACACGGAGGAAATTTTCATAATGCTGCTGACCGACCAGTAGTCACAAACTCAATTTTCATAAGTTCTTAATTAAAGCTCAATGAGGGCATGATCAAGTTAATCCTTGCTATTTTCAATATTGCTCAGAACAGTTGATTCAAATTTAAGTAGAATAGAATATTGAACTGCAGTTTAACCGAAAGTGGTTAATGTGTTATTAGAATTTCTATGATTTATTAAGAAAAGAATGAAAGTAAAAGTAAAGACTTTTAATACTGAAGGACAACAATTATCTGGAAAACTAATTCTGATTCCGTTCAAATTTTGTAAGTTTTCTAACAAATATTTTATTCCTCTCTTGCACACTCTCGGGTAGTTTGAGATGTAGTCCTTCCGAAGAAATTATTTTACATTGCTATGGTTTGCCTCATTTTTTTTCGAAATAACCCTTTTTTATCCTTTAAATTGCTCGTCATTTTTCTATCAAAATTTGCCGCTAATGCTCCATTTTTTATTTTGGATAGTTTTACTATCGCTTCTCCCACATTTTTGAAAGATCAAAAAGTAAAATTACAAATTTTTGTAATTAAATTACCAGTCTTGAAATCAAAGTGAAATTCAATGACGCAAAATTCAACCGTAATTTTTGACAGCTTGTGCAACAAACTTTAAAACCGAATGTCCGTGAATTAAGGTGAAAAATACCGTATTTTGTATTTACTTTGGGCATCAACACAACACTATGAAACGCGTACATTTTTCCGGAAACCTTTCCGATTTTCCAGAAATGCTGAGGATTTTCTAGAAATGCTTGATATTTTCCAGAAATGCTTAATATTTTCTAGAAATGCTTTACATTTTCCATAAACTCTTACGATTTCCTCAAAACGTTTGCGAATTTGCAAAACCGTTTACGATTTTCCTTCAAGATATTCATCGTGTTCAGATCCCACTCATTTAATTACAAAATTTATTATTTCTTTCACTTTAATTAACTTTCGTCTCTTATATCATATATTCGAGGAAGAAATCAGCAGAAGGGTTTGTTGACAAAAACATCTCACAATAGGCAATATTATTTTCATGCTCGATAATAATATGCAATATTATGTCAGTATATAGTATTGCAAAACAATAACATATTGGTCTTCAATAACATATTGGCGCCCAAATAATACGACGTCACATAATATCAATTTGAAGTTAGCATCCTAGAGCAATATACTATGGAATGCCAACGTATAAAATATTGATTTCTTTTAGCACGTTGACCATAACCTCGGGTTGAACGCGAGTCACCATGATGTGAATTATAATTATGTTAAATTGAAGTTCAATATTAAACTCAAATTTTAAGTTAATTGCAGAGAGTAATGTTTGAAATAGCATATTTAACTGGATCGCGCCTTTATCTAGCTTTCATGAAGTATATAGGAAAATTGAGATCGTGCCTACTGGTCGGTATGCAGCTTTACTGAAATTCCGTCCGTGTACACCGGCGGCTAACATCGGTAATAATATATCATGTACACAAGTTTTGAAACCATACTATAAGTTAACTCAATAACACTATTGGACACTGTAGGAGATCAACATGATGCTGATGTCCCATAATAATTATTTTGGAGTGCCAGTAGTGAAATAATGCTATCTTATTGCATCAAGATCACAACTCTCATTCAATTTCGATTTTTCAGAACCTATTTTTTATGATCAAATGGAAAAACAAGCATTGCGGTTTGCCGCGAAAATTTGAAAAATGTCGATACTTCCCAAATTAACATGGAGAGACTGCGTACTGATGTATGAATGTTATAAAGTTATTGAATTATTTTTACCTGCCTAATTTATCTATAGTCACCCTGCGTGCACATGTGGACCGTACGTGTGTTTATGTGGTCTCATGCCACTTTTGAAAGATATAAAAGCAATGACGAACACCGATTGGTCCCAAATGCACAGCAGAATAGATTAGATCAACTAGTTTCGGATGCCCTAATCACAGCAAAATTATTCTAAAGAGTGGTAGGAGAAAGGCTCCATTCAGTACAGAGTTTCGAGAAGGAGGAATTTATGCACAACGTGTTCGCACACGATTTAAAGTTATGGAAACAGTAAGTTAAAACAACAGCAGTAAGTCAAGGAAGTTGTGGAAAAGCAAGTTAAAAAAACTATGATATAAGATAAAAGTTGAAAGAGAAGGTCAATAAATATACTGAAAAAAAACGTAGAACAAGAATATGGTCTTTAGTAAAGCAAAAATATCTTTTATTTCAACTAAAGGACAGCCTGCCTAACCTCCATCTTGGGACCTCATATCCTCCCGGGTAAGCATGATAAGCACCAGCAAGGATGCTTAGAATAGCCAGTCATGAGCGACGTTGAAAAAAATAGAACTGCTCGTATCAGTGTGATGCATTACTTATACTAGCGAGCGAAAATAGAATTGTAAATGAGAATAAGTGAACTTGACTAGAATAATCAACGAATTCCTTTTGTAGTAAATTTCGAGCATAATTTTCGTTGATATTTAGCCCTAGGTTTGCAAATGCAAGTCTTCCCCAACGCTCAAAAAATACAGTTTTTATTTCGGGCAAATGGAGCACCAAAAGTTTTACCATTCACCGAAGCTCGCGAGACCAACCTTCACCTTATGGAAATCCCCCGAGTATTTTTCTAACGAAGACAGAAAATCTTCACGTACAGTAAATCCCTCTTTGCGCCGAGTGTTTTTCTGCAAAAGAGAGCCAACTGAGTTGCAAATTTCATTTTGCGTGGATCTTACAAGTGATTTAGGAAGGCTCCAAGGGCTTCAAGAGGCTTGAAAGTGTTCCGGTTTGGTGTGCAGTGCCAGCACAGCGGGGCACCTCATGCTGTAGCGCACGTCTTTTTTCTGCGGCGAAGTGGACGGAATTTATTCGATATTTTCGGCCATCCGGAATTGGCGGTCCGATCCTGCATCTCAATGAAGCTGCTGGTGGTCGCATGCGTGTGGGCAAGTAGATAAGCTGCGTGGGCTGGCTGGAGCCGCCTGCTGGGGCGGAAAGGGTCTCCTGTGGAACAGTGGTGGCATTTTAAGGTGGGACCTTTTATTAACAACACGCTAGATTCAAATGTACATTCCATTCATAAGGTGCGATTTTTTTCTAGGCAACACACGGGATTTAAATGTGTAAGCCTTTTGTAAGGTATTACCTTTTCTGGACAACTTATGGGATTTAAATACATATTCCTCCCGTGTCCGCATCGGGAGAATTAATGCAGGAAAAATTTTGGAGGTAGTAAAGCTCATCTCACACTCTCATTTGTTCAAATGATGGGAAGTATATGATGTTGTACATTCAACAAACTTGAATGCATTATTTACGAATCAATTGATACAAATGAAACTTACTTAGGTACAGCGCCGGGTATTAATTTTGGCGGAGCGGGCACGCTGGAACCTCCTAATTGAAAATTGGCGCATCCATCGAACCATCGGAGACCATCGGAGAAAATTGGTGCACCGAACTCCGATGGTCTCATGCAGCTCGGCGCAGTGAATGGCCACAATGGCCAGTTGAAAGCAATTCATTTCTAGAATAGTTATACTTGCAGAGAAAACCAGCGGCCGCTACAGGTAAAGTTAGTACCGTAAAACTACAGTTGTTCTTGTGCATGCTGTCAGAAGACTAAATTTTGAATTAGAGGTCACTATTGTTTCGTCGTTTCATCCAGGTCGGCGCTGCTCACTGGAGTTAACTAACTCGATTACTGCATTGGCACTCGCTGCCACGGTACAGGAAAACCCCAGTAAATTTGAACATCACGTCTCTATCACTGCTTTTTAATACTGCACCAAACTACTGTTGTATTTCGTTCATTTTGTATAGGGTAGGGTAGTGAGCAATATCGTGCAGATTTTGGGTAGTTCTTATAGTAAAGCTATTATAGCTCAGTGTGTTAAGAATAGTCAATTTGCGAATCGAAGATGAGAATTTAGGAAAAATTTTAATCATGAGTAATAAATCTTTTAATTGTGTGTAACGAATTTTGTGCGTACTTGAAAAAAAAATGTGTCCGTTGAAATATCTTAGTAAATTCCAGCAGTACGGACGGGTCGCTTCAACATAATGTTACATGCCACAGGCCTGTATGTTTGGCTAAACAAATGTTAGGTGTAGTGAGAAAGGCTTTGTGTACATTTGGGCCATAAGCTGTAATGGCTCGAACGATGTCTGTTTATATTAGCAAGGAATTTTTGTGCGGTTAAGCAATCTTAGCGAGGCCTAAAGCGAACCCTTCGACACTGGAGACGTTAGAAAATGCCTACTCAGTTACAAACAACGCCGCCTTGTTGTCGAACATAGAGCGCGAAACTTGAGCGACGGTTTGAAGGAGCTTGGGCGTGGGAAACTGTGAAACCAACACATAGCAAGGGAAAGTCGGAGGCGGGCGCTTTCGACGTTTGGAAGGACCGTATTGGTCGGATATGAGAAAGAGGACAACCCTCAAAATATAAGCTAGGCATCGTGATGAACAAGAGGCAGTTCCACAGTAGACGCCGTGACGCGAAGTACAAGAAAGAAACGCGGGTGTGTGCGCGGTAACAAACGTGCTTAAAGAGATAATTGGAAAAGTGGCTATATTAAAAATTGATACTAAAGTTTCACACTATGATGTAATCCAGAAATTCATACATTTTTTGTTCTTACTTGCAGAGAAGTAAAATTAAAGAAAGACCCAACCTACGTGGGAATCATTAATGGAACATTTAGATGCAACGTCTCTGGGAGGGTAAGAGAAATGCAGTTTCTTGGAAAAAGATAATTTGTTTTTGAAATAAATAGTACTGCAATTATTGGCATTCAGTGATGTAAAAATTGAAATGTTTTTGAGGGAACGTAATTGGCGCAATCATGATTAACGGGTTATAATTTGATCTTGCAGGTGGGAGGCCTGTGCCTTTGGATAGATGTTCGCAAGGGAAGGAAATGCTCGGGAGCTCCGAACTTAGCGATTGGCAACAGACATTCTTTGCACTGTGCATAAGACAGTGATTTGAACTGAAGCTGTGTTAGCTCATGAATGAGTGGGTTGAAGTAATGACCACATCCTGTGCTGCTGGAATAGCTGAGATAGAATAAAATGTACCATGTCTCATGTGTCGTGCTCGTTAACCTATGGCTGGCCAGCCAAATCGAATCATTCAGGATAATTCTGTTATGTAAGCGTTTGGCGTATGCAGGTTCTAGATTCCCTCACTGAATTTGTATCATTCCTAATAACATTCATTGTGCGTACACTTGTCGATCTTGCATAACGTATGGCCTAAAATCATAAATGTTAGGCAAATTTCACCTGTGTATCATGCCCCAATATCAGAAGCAACAGCTCGTAACATCACGAAGGCGCTCAGAAAATGCGCTGTAAGTCGTGTCTCTGCTCATCGGTGAGTACCGCTCTAAATTTAGTATACAATAATTGTTTGTCCTTTTCCTTAGTGACTGTGTTCTTAATATATTCTCGCATTTTTGTGTGTTTAGGTATGTACCCGGAGGTGTGCCAATTCCTCTATTCCGAGAACCTGATCTTCTTGTTAATGTAATGTTAACAAGGAGGCGGGACCTTTTCTCGTGACAAGTGCAATAGTACATGGTACCTACATATGGTATCCACTTATGTATGTGGTGATAGTGCTTGATAGTCTCCGGTCTCCCACGTGCGATTTTGTTACATGAATAATACAATTATCTGTAAAAAAGAAAGTAAAATATCAAATCCTGTGCTGATGAGGTATCAGACCCCATCATATGAAGTTCCATGGTCAACAACATCACTCCTGTTTGGCCAGTACTCCATAAAATAGAATAATCTTCCTAATCTTCCGATGATTTGTCGTTTTCTGAATTACGCTGCGTTTTGGTCGCATTAATAAAGCCTGTTGTTATAACACAGTTATTTAGTGGCTTCATGACGAGACAGCACTGATGCTGCACCCGTTGTGCGGCTTCAATAATTGCCTACATTTCTCTTCCACAAAACTCCTGTGCTTTTAAATTCGAATTGTACAAATGACGTACAAGCAAGAAGCTCAAGTGTTTATTCTAACACATGATACCGAGTTTAAAAAGTTGACTAGACTCTCGAAAAGTCGATGGGAAAGATTCTATCTATAAATGTAAACTGCTCCTAACACTGGACACTGGCACTGGACACTGACACTGGACACAGACACTGGACACAGGCACTGGACACAGGCACTGGACACTGGCAATGGACACTGGCGCTGGACACAGGAACTGGACACAGGCGCGGGACACTGGCGCTGGACACAGGCACTGGACACAGGCGCTGGACACAGGTACTGGAGGGCACGAGCAATGTACATAAAAAATTAGCTCAGTGCATGGTAGCAACACCTGGGCAGATGTTCATTACAACTATAATTTATAATGTGACTCATAAGACTAGTTCAAAGCAAGAAATTAATACTAATAAATAAAATTTATTTTGTAGTAGAGATGAGTAGAAATAAGTTCTCATGTGACTCTGCTGTGCTCGCTAAGGAACTTGTATCGAAATGAATTTAATGGCGAGAATTCTTAACTAATAACGTAATGAATATTTTACCAAAGTTATTAACTAATAACGTAATGAATTTTTTGACATAAATATATACTAATTTCGTAATGAATATTTTACAAAAATTATGCACTAATGTCGAAATGAATTTGTTCGCAAAAATTAAAAATATCCTTAACATCAGAACGAGTTCAAATTCTATATTTAACTCGGTAGGATAAAACATTTATTGCCTTAACCTTCATAATTTCTGTCTTGAGCCTTCTAAAAGACTTTTGCGTTGGTTCTTCAAATTTTTATCTCAATCTTCGTAACTAACTGTTGCTGAGGTTCCATCGATTTTTCTTTAAGATGCAGCGAACGAGTTTCATCTGGATTTGAAGTCAGACTTTCGGAATTTTGAACTACCTTAAGAACACGCAAAAATGCTCACACATCTATAAATAAATACTCTCGGGATAAGCATTCGAAAAGCCTTCCTTAAGATTCTCTGAGTTACTCGAGGTAGAAAATTCTCAGAAATGAAAAGTTTTTACCACAGCCGAACTATTTATTTTCCCAACACGTCCGCAAAAATAAGTGAACACAGCAAACTCATGAATTTCGATATCCAAAAATGATGCAAATTTTCATCCAGTGAATATTCAGTAATATTGTGTTCAGGTTGAAAAGAATACGAAACGCTTCCGCACTAGCTGCTCTCACTGTTTCCTCACGAGGATCTATTCCATCAATAAATTATCATAGAATTACAATGAGCTAAGCGAGAACAGTGCATTACTTCTCTCCACTATGCTATTCTTCGCTCAAAAGACCTTGACTCAACAGTAAAATGATGTTATTCTGATGAATAACCTAATTTACACTTTGAATGGGCTTTGAAAAGAACTGAATGGGCCAATACAACACGGAATTGCAGCCTTCTTCCGCTCAAAATCCTGTCGTTTGCAAAGATCCCCAGATGAAGAGCCGCAAAACTAAGGCGTATCTTCTCAGTTGTGGGGCTCAAAGCAAAGAAAACTCATCGTATTGCCGCCGCATCGCATCAGAAGAGCAGTTCATCTGTCCGCAACACTCGTTCTTTGTTATCTGAGTGTCCGTTGCAGCAATGGATTGGTTGTAACTCTTACTCCTCGGAGGCAAATCGGAGTTTCAAATTTGGGCTATTGAGTAGTTTTTGCTCCGTGGAAAGTTTCTGCATGGTTGACGTCGTGTGTGGTGGGAGTTATTATGAATGATCCTTCAGAGTAAAGTATTAGCTTAGTGCAGTCATCAGAATAGATGATCTTGGACCTTAAAAGGGCTTACAAAAAGTAACTTAACCTTTCTACTTAGAAATACGTATTCGTTTCGCATCTTTAGAATCTTAGTGTGGTTCATCGGGTGGAATTTTGGTCTGGCTTTTAACGCGTGTCCTGCTATGGGTTAAAGTGAAGTTCAATATTGAATTCAAATTTAAAGTTAATTGTAGTAAGCAACTGTTGTATATTAAAATATGCATCGTATAATGTGATACTGGTTTTATGAGTACGAGTTCCGGAGCGGAGGTTTGCGCGGCTTGCCGGATGCCATATCGCGTTCAGGTCAGATGTCTTTATGGGACCTCCGCCGGAAGCTGTGCCTTCGGGGCGCATCGCATTGGTATGCACCGGAAGAGCATTGTTTAACTTCCGAGCGCTATAGCTTATAAGCAGTGTCGGTGTATGGATGATTCAGTACAAGAATAGGAACCTAGCTAAGAGTTTCCTTTTCATACTCCTGAAGTTAACGCTTCAGATACGGTAGTTACAGCTACCGATACTGTAGTTTGCAGCTACAATTACCTATCCTCGTATCGTGATGGAAAACCAAGATATTACAAATGGCGACGAGGCTTCGAACCTCCTAGGTGAATTTGAACTTTACAAGTGCTCTGAAATTAAGATGGCGCATTCTACAGTTTGCTGTCCTCCATTCGACGTTGAAGGGGAAACAGTGAGTAATATCTACAACGATTCAAGTACAGTGTGCAGACGTTCTTCAGAAAGCGGGAAACAATGGTGGTAACAAAGCTAGTATTATAGTTGAAGCTTCGCCTGTAAACATCATTACCGATCTACAACGAAGAATTTAACCTACGTTACTCACTGATGCTACATATGAGGAACTTGAAGGAAAGTTAATACAACAATTTAAAATCAAGAAATCCACTGTTGACGCATCTGTTACATTTCTAAACAGAGAGCAAAGTGTTCATGAATCCATACAAAGTTATGCTAAAACGTTAAATGACTTAGAATCTCCGTGCAACTACGAAAATTGCGGTCGCGATCGTCTCTTGTGAGATGCTCTTGTGGCTGGTCTACATTCAGCGCAAATTCTCAGCGCGGTTCTACAGAAGTGTGACAGCAAGTCCTTCAACGAATGCGTTGAACATGCAAAACTCAGTGAACATTAAAGCTTCGACGCTCCAGATATTGTTCGTGAGGATTCATCTTCATCGTTTTTCACTACAGAAAAACTACAGCCGAATTACATATGCATTCGCTGCGGAACTAGGCAGAAGCACCTTACAAAGAATTGCTATGCCCTAAAATTAAATTAATAAAATGCAAAAAATGTGGAAAATAGGCCACATTTCTAAAGTTTGCAATTTACGACTGCAGCACGCCCTCCTCCTGTTAAGCCTACACGAAGGGGACCTACACAAGAAGAATTTGACGCAGCTCGCACTTACATAGTGCAGCTGGGAAGGAGCGGTACTCAGTGCAACGTCAGAAGAGAAGATGTGTCAATGAGGAGTTCAAGTACGCCTCCACAGCGGAAGAACGAAGTTATTCTACAAAAGCCTAGGAATGATACTTGTGTCGGTAACTATGTTCATAATTTCTCTGATGTACAAACTAATTACGCGTTATTTCAGTCACATTGTATTCCTCAAAGTGTCACAAAACTTACTCCCTCTGTTGCGCTCAACAATCGTAAAATTGTTACTTCTAGAGATAGAGTCATCCTAAATATTCTGTGTACAGGTCTAAGCCTATGTATGTAACTCAATTTGATGTCGGTGATCATGTTCTTGCTCTGAAGTTAAGAAATGGTCCCAAGTGGCTGAAGGGAATTATTGTTAGTAAAGTGGCTGTTAATGTCTTTCATGTTCAAATATTAGCATTAAATGTTATCTTGAAGAGACCTTCAAATCAGTTGTTGCACAGTAGTTTGGGATCTATCCGTAGTGGGGAGACAGAGACTCCTGATTAGCCTGTTAGCAGTTCCCCTGTGCAAAATTAACCTCGTAGATCAAGTAGAGTAACTAAACCTGTAATGCGAATAGGTTGCTAAGTTTTCCTTCCGTGCGTCATATAGTCATCTAAAAGGGAGGGAAATTGTTGTATATTAAAATATGCATCGTATAATGTGATACTGGTTTTATGAGTACGAGTTCCGGAGCGGAGGTTTGCGCGGCTTGCCGGATGCCATATCGCGTTCAGGTCAGATGTCTTTATGGGACCTCCGCCGGAAGCTGTGCCTTCGGGGCGCATCGCATTGGTATGCACCGGAAGAGCATTGTTTTACTTCCGAGCGCTATAGCTTATAAGCAGTGTCGGTGTATGGATGATTCAGTACAAGAATAGGAACCTAGCTAAGAGTTTCCTTTTCATACTCCTGAAGTTAACGCTTCAGATACGGTAGTTACAGCTACCGATACTGTAGTTTGCAGCTACAATTACCTATCCTCGTATCGTGATGGAAAACCAAGATATTACAGCAACTTTTAAAATAATCAACTTTAACTAGATCATGCGGTCACTTGTTTTCAATGAGCATTTATGAAATTGAGTTAGTGACTGCAGCTAGGTCAGTAGCATTATGAAAATCCCCTCAGTGACCACCGGTGGGTCCTTTTGCAGGGAACTTGTGGATTCACTAATTCAAGGATATAGAATTTTTTTGCCACATTATTCAAAGCGTTTAGAAAAACTTCATTTAAGCTACAACAAACTTCGAATTTTAGGAAAATTTCAAAATGAAATTAGAATTTATTGACCTCTTGCCAAATTTGAAATAAGTTACCGATAGAAAAATCGCCTGATAAAAGCAGGAAAATGACGACTTTATACAGATGCACTCAATTTAGCGAATCTTTTATCCGATCGACCAATTCTGGCAGAAACACATAAATGTGGGTGTCGGATAACACGGCTGATAATCCCTTATATAACAAAACTCCACGTGTCTCCTAAAATAAATAAATAAATAACAATAAATGTTCATATTTTTCGGGCGTTATTCTTCTCCTTTGTTATTATAAAGAGAATCTCATTCAAAACAATAAATTGGCTGGTCCGTCTCTCTTTCACGCTCTTAATAAATGACTGTATTTGTAACACGAGTTTCACCAGTGCACAAGTACGAGAATATTTAAATTGCGAGTACTATTGGGAGGATTATATTTGTTTGTCATCCACATCTACAAGATTTCTCTAAAGAAAAAATCGAATCCCGTTAATTTTGAGGGGTCTTAATCACTTCCAAATTGAAAATGAATATGGCAGACGCGATTTTTTAATGGATCTCTGTGTATGAAGCTTTGTTAACGAATCCTTGCTTCAGCCTTTGATCGTCAATTTTAGAATCTTCAATAATGAAACCTAGGAAACTAGTCAAACAAGTTATTCCTTTAAAAACACAATGAGAACATTTGTAGGCTAGGGGCACAACAATTTGCACATCATCAAGATTGAAAATGAAGTCATCTCAAAAAACGCAAAATGGACAACGTTAAAAGAAAATGAAAGGCGAATCAATAAAAACACAATTGAAATATACCAAATTAAGCGTCAATTAGAAGTAAAACTATCATCAGTAACGATACCTTCCTATGAATATGCATTTATTAGCAGCCATGCGGTGTGTACAGGAACTTGTCGTTTGAAAGCAAAATGATCCAGATTTTTGTGAGGAAATAAGACGCTTTAATGATTGAGTAGAGATTAAAAATTGTTTGCGAAATGAATAAGATTTTTGTGAGGAAATTAAATGCTTTAATGATTGAATATAGAATGAAGATTGTGAAGCGATTCGAATTCTTGTAAGGAAATTAGACGCTTCAACAATTAAATACAGATTGGAATTTATTTACTAAATGAATCAAAGTCTTGTCAGAAAATTAGCCAATTTCAGCGGCAAGCAAATGACGTCACATGTAATTTCAGGAACCTGCGTAAGACGTCGGACGGAACCCTAGTACTAAAATTCATTTTTATTCAATTACGATGCCATGTATAAGCGCATACTTGACACAGCAACGAAGAAGCTTGCACATACTGAGGAATTATATTACGTTTTCAAAGTAAAAATGTAGGTTGGTCAACTTTTGGCTTTCAAAAATCAGTTCTTGATCCTAACGGCAGTTACCAGCCTCGTTAACGTTTTAGGGATTCATCGCATCTGGAAAATCACGTTTTTGATTATGAATCCAATCGCTTCGACTTCTTAGGCTGAAATCTCATTAAGATAAGAAGCGGATTCCCAACAAAGGGGTTATGGTATGTCTACGCAAGGCCAAATTGTTAGGCTACCTTCAGTCAGCGTTCGACGAATTTAGGATTATTTTCAGACCGCATTCTACTAAATTTTTCTGCTTGTATTCGACTAAATTAAGACTGTCTTCAGACAGCACTCTACTAAATTAGGGCCGCCTTCTGCCTGTATTCGACAAAATTAAGACTACTTTCAGACCGCATTCTACTAAATTAGGGCTGCCGTCTGCGTGTATTCGACTGAAATAGGGCTGCCTACTCTAAATGAAATCTGAGCTAGCATTAACCCTCACTCCGTAAATTAAGGCTGCCATCTGCCTGTATTCGACTGAAATAGGGCTGCCTACTCTAAATGAAATCTGAGCTGGTATAAGCCTTTACTCCATAAATTAGGGCTGCCCTCATCTCACGCTCGGTTAAATCAGAGCTAGCGATAACCCTCACTCAGCTGAATTAGGGTTGCCTGTAGCCCCCGCCACGCTAAGTTAAAGCCGATAATAACCTCGAGGCACTCAGCTATTGAGGGCTGTCGTTAAACGTGCGCTTAGCTCAGCTAAATTAGCCCAAGTTTTAGCCTGCACTCGGCTAAATTAGGACTTGCCTGCACTAGGCAAAATTGGGACTGGCTTGCACTCGGCTAAATTGGGACTGGCCTGCACTCAGCTAAATTAGGACTGGCCTGCACTCGGCTAAATTAGGACTGGCCTGAACTCGGCTATATTAGGACTGGCCTGCACTCGGCTAAATTAGGACTGGCCTACACTCGGCTAAATTAAGACTGGCCTGCACTCGGTTGAGTTAGGACTGGCCTGCACTTGAATAAATTAGGACTGGGCTGGACTCGGCTGAATTAGAACTGGGCTGTACCCAGCTAAATTAGGACGGGGCTGCAATCGGCTAAATTCAGACTGCTTTTAGCAACGTTAAGCTAAATTAGGGCTGTAGTCTGCTACAAAATGAGTCGGCCGTATCCTTCAGCTCGCACTCCGCCAAATTAGGGTTGCTGAGTGATGAGTTATGACAGCTTTCATTACGAGCTACCGAGGTGGCATGTGCTCGGCCATATTAAGGCTACCTTCAGCCCAACCATGACACCTCTTCATTCATTTCTTGTTACTCGCTCCTTAACACTGCACTTGAGTTTGAGCCTACCGTCTTTTTTAGCGCTTAGCTCACTTAGTTTGTTGTCGTGATAAGCGTGTGTACCCCTCAGACTGCCTTCCAAAAATTTGTCTCGAAAAGTGATTAACGAAAAGTGAATAACGTGATTGGAATAGAAAAAGAAAGAAAGAAAAAGAAAAACGGTTTATTTCCAATAGAGATGGTACAAAAGTACCATCATTGGTTTTCAAAATATCTTAAAATTAATACACTTAGGTGATACACACACACGAGTATTGAAAAACTCGTGTCACTAGTCGAAAAGAAATGATTGAGGGCAATGAACTCCTAATCTAGCTTAATCTACATTTGATAATACATGTAATGATAATTGTAAGAGATAACACAATTTCATGGACGATGCATTTTCATTGTGGGGTGAAAACACTTTTGACAGTTTACATGTACATGACATAAAACTTCTCAATTCTTGACGCCAGGAAATAATATATGAAATCGCTTGTTTCGGTCAATGTTCACAAGTGTCATTTTAAGGAAGCATGAAAAAAAGAAAAATATATATATATAAATATATATCCATATACACACATATGTACATATACGTATGCATGTGTGTATATATCCATACACACACTCACACACACACATACACACACACACATACATACATATGTGTACATATAAGCATGAGGACCAGGAAGATTATAGGTTTTGTATTTCTGATTCAACAATTTTAACATAACGGTCATTAGTTAACAAGCATTTTATTTAAATATAAATGGATGATCGCACAACAAATGTATAGTTTTTACATGAATGCTTTACAATACTAAAGATATGACGAGTTAGGTAATGTTACAAGTTGAGAGTGCACAGAAAAAAGACCATTATCTCTAGTAAAATGCTAGTTGTCAGTCTAGTACACATCTATGTGCACGTATACATGTAAATATTTACACATACACATGCACACATATACCCACGCACATACTTACACCTAACTCGTAAGCATACACAAATGCATTTCTGTGCATCGAGGCAATACATACGCATTCTACAGAGTGTCATACGCATAGCGTGAACACGTACACATTTACACAAGTAAGCATGTGCGCAAATATCAGCGTAAACCAGTCAGTATAAACCAGAATTCCAATCGAGGGAAACGGAGAAAATATCTTTTATTATAGCATGAATTTTATAAAATTTCGTACTAAAAATAGTGGCACAAAACAGTCTACTTAAGTCAGAAACATGAAAACGATTGTGGGACGTGAATAAGAAAGAAAACATTAATGTCCTATAAAGGTTTCATATTAGAAAAAAAAAATCACATTATCTTTGAAATATGGCGCAAATTGTCGTCAATTGAAAAACAAACATAGGGATCACATTATTATAAGCATATAACTATAAGCCGAATAAGTATATTACTGCAGTATAAATGGATGATCACACAACGAATTTATTTTTTTTACATGGATGCTTTACAATTTCATATTAGAAAAAATACATTATCTTTGTAATATGGTGCAGAATGTCTGTAATTGATCAACACACACACACATATAGGTACCATGACGGTCTAGTTTGATGCTTGCAGAGAAACGGAGAGGAATGACATAAAATGCACCTTCGACTGGTTCATCTACTCTAGTGCACACTGTTGTACGTGCACATATACATGCACCCATATGCGCACATACACCTGTATACGTACACACATATACAAGTAAGCGTGTCCGCAAATGACAACGTATAGGCGGTCAAATCATAATACCTACGCATACTTCAAAACTGTTGTTTGATGTCTTGAATTATAAAACAATGAGCGAGGGAGATTGTTCAGCAATGGAGATACCAGGTAAATGAGATTCGTCAGTACTCATTCAGTATGTTCTGTAACTAAGGATTATTATTGAGACACAAGATGACGAGTTATTTTGGCTTTAAATTCTCTCGGTCTTTGAGGGACTTTAATACTCAGGGGAAGTTTGTTCCACAGTAAGGCGCCTGATATGGACAGAGCCTTCTGCCCTAAGTGAGATGAACGATAGTTGACTAAGAAATTATTGTTTCTGTTCGGTTTTTGATTGGTTACAGTGGGTGGATGGAAACGCACTATCTCAGCATTGCTCTGAGGAAGATATAACGAGGAGAATACGTATTGGGCCTTCTGCATGAGGAGCCTTTCTTGGATAGGAATCCAGCCGAGTTTATTGAGGAGAGGGGTTATGTGATCACTTCTTTTGAAATTACCGTTGCATACCACCTTGGCTGCAAAATTCATGCATTTTTGTAAGTCCCTTTGAAGGTATTGAGGTAAGTCTCCCCATACTAGGCTGCAGTAGTCAATGCGCGATAACACAAGGGATTGAATGGCTAATAATCTGGATTTTTCGTCTAGCATACTTTTTATACGATGAAAAAACATTAAAGTTCCGTAGATTTTGTTGCAAGTAGTCTCAACGTGAGATTTGAAGGACATATTTCTATCGAACCAGATACCTAGATTTTTAACTTTTTCTGATGCATTAATTTTATCATTTCCAACTGCAAGAGTAAGATCTGAAGTTTTTTTGATTGCATCTTTGAATCCAAAAATAATGCATTGTGTTTTATTAGCATTTAATTTGAGACCATTTCGGTCGTACCATGATTTCAGGCTAGTCAGTAAAGTTTCGGCTTTAATTTGCGTCTGTGGTATTTCCGATACAGAACTTGTTATTGCAATTTGAACATCATCTGCATACATTGAGATACGTGTGTTAGAAATTTAGAAGCATGTTGTTATTATATTTTCATTTTTTCAAGCGCATTTCAACTGATAACGTAACGCAATGACGGTTACCCCCTCAAGCCGGTCTACATTTGAAACACGAGGTTTCGGGGAGAACTGTGGTGAGCTTTTATTTTTCCCGACGGGAAGAAACGCCGAGCTTGAAGTAGTGGACTTTGAAACTCAGCCTTCCACTTGAAATACAAGTGCGTTGATCATCACCCATTAGCTCATTATGCGAGTAATTTCAATATTCGAGCATTTTCCATTTCTTTGGTACCAGTTTTAATCAGGTTTCATAGTCAGTGCTACCATTCTACCATTCCATGAGTCATAGAACTTTTACGTCACAATTCCAGTTTTGATTGAGCCAGTAAACATGCTAATAATACTTTACACTTCATAATCTGCGGAAATGTTACCTCTCAGCTGAGATAAACTGCTCTCCCGTACAGCTTAGTCGCCTGCTACTCCCATACAGCTGAGTCACCTTCTACTCCCATACAGCTGAGTCGCCTGCTACTCCCGTACAGCTGAGTCACCTGCTACTCCCGTACAGCTGAGTCGCCTGCTACTCCCATACAGCTAAGTCGCCTGCTACTCCCATACAGCTGAGTCGCCTGCTACTCCCGTACAGCTGAGTCGCCTGCTACTCCCATACAACTGAGTCGCCTGCTACTCCCATACAGCTGAGTCACCTGCTACTCCCGTACAGCTGAGTCACCTTCTACTCCCATACAGCTGAGTCGCCTGCTACTCCCATACAACTGAGTCGCCTGCTACTCCCGTACAGCTGAGTCGCCTGCTACTCCCATACAGCTGAGTCGCCTGCTACTCCCATACAACTGAGTCGCCTGCTACTCCCATACAACTGAGTCGCCTGCTACTCCCATACAACTGAGTCGCCTGCTACTCCCGTACAGCTGAGTCACCTGCTACTCCCATACAGCTGAGTCACCTTCTACTCCCATACAGCTGAGTCGCCTGCTACTCCCGTACAGCTGAGTCGCCTGCTACTCCCATACAGCTGAGTCACCTTCTACTCCCATACAGCTGAGTCGCCTGCTACTCCCGTACAGCTGAGTCGCCTGCTACTCCCATACAGCTGAGTCACCTTCTACTCCCATACAGCTGAGTCACCTTCTACTCCCATACAGCTGAGTCGCCTGCTACTCCCGTACAGCTGAGTCGCCTGCTACTCCCATACAGCTGAGTCACCTTCTACTCCCATACAGCTGAGTCGCCTGCTACTCCCGTACAGCTGAGTCGCCTGCTACTCCCATACAGCTGAGTCACCTTCTACTCCCATACAGCTGAGTCACCTTCTACTCCCATACAGCTGAATCGCCTGCTACTCCCATACAGCTGAGTCGCCTGCTACTCCCGTACAGCTGAGTCGCCTGCTACTCCCATACAACTGAGTCGCCTGCTACTCCCGTACAGCTGAGTCGCCTGCTACTCCCATACAGCTGAGTCGCCTGCTACTCCCATACAGCTGAGTCACCTTCTACTCCCATACAGCTGAGTCGCCTGCTACTCCCGTACAGCTGAGTCGCCTGCTACTCCCATACAGCTGAGTCACCTTCTACTCCCATACAGCTGAGTCACCTTCTACTCCCATACAGCTGAGTCGCCTGCTATTCCCATACAGCTGAGTTGCCTGCTACTCCCATACAGCTGAGTCGCCTGCTACTCCCGTACCGCTGAGTCGCCTGCTACTCCCATACAGCTGAGTCACCTTCTACTCCCATACAGCTGAGTCACCTTCTACTCCCATACAGCTGAGTCGCCTGCTATTCCCATACAGCTGAGTCGCCTGCTACTCCCATACAGCTGAGTCGCCTGCTACTCCCGTACAGCTGAGTCGCCTGCTACTCCCATACAACTGAGTCGCCTGCTACTCCCGTACAGCTGAGTCGCCTGCTACTCCCATACAGCTGAGTCGCCTTCTACTCCCATACAGCTGAGTCGCCTGCTACTCCCGTACAGCTGAATCGCCTGCTACTCCCATACAGCTGAGTCGCCTGCTACTCCCGTACAGCTGAGTCGCCTGCTACTCCCGTACAGCTGAGTCGCCTGCTACTCCCATACAACTGAGTCGCCGGCTACTCCCATACAGCTGAGTCGCCTGCTACTCCCGTACAGCTGAATCGCCTGCTACTCCCATACAGCTGAGTCGCCTTCTACTCCCATACAGCTGAGTCGCCTGCTACTCAATATGACTTAGAGATGCTAAGTAACAGAGAACCTTAGAGTGAAAACCGACTGTAGTTTGTGATAACGTTGCTCCTATGCGTTTTTGATCGCTTTTTCGTTGAACAGATCAAAGGTAATCAAAGGTCGTATCTCTAATCTGTCGAGTCATCTTGCCTGAAAGAAGTATCGATAAACAGTATGGCGGCGGGCTTTGTAACTTAGACTTCAAAATACTCGAGAATTTCAGAAGTTAAACATTCAAACAGTTATAAAGCAACAATTTCAATGGTTAAGCATTCAAAGTTTTAAAGCAACAACTTCAATGGTTAAACATTCAAAGTTTTGAAGCAATAACTTCGATGGTTAAACATTCAAAGTTTTGAAGCAATAACTTCGATGGTTAAACATTCATAGTTTTAAAGCAAAAACTTCAATGGTTAAACATTCAAAGTTTTAAAGCAACAACTTCAATGGTTAAACATTCAAAGTTTTGAAGCAATAACTTCGATGGTTAAACATTCAAAGTTTTGAAGCAATAACTTCGATGGTTAAACATTCAAAGTTTTAAAGCAAAAACTTCAATGGTTAAACATTCAAAGTTTTAAAGCAACAACTTCAATGGTTAAACATTCATAGTTTTGAAGCAATAGCTTCGATGGTTAAGCATTCAAAGTTTTAAAGCAACAACTTCAATGGTTAAACATTCAAAGTTTTGAAGCAATAGCTTCGATGGTTAAGCATTCAAAGTTTTAAAGCAACAACTTCAATGGTTAAACATTCAAAGTTTTGAAGCAATAGCTTCGATGGTTAAGCATTCAAAGTTTTAAAGCAACAACTTCAATGGTTAAACATTCAAAGTTTTAAAGCAACAACTTCAATGGTTAAGCATTCAAAGTTTTAAAGCAACAACTTCAATGGTTAAACATTCAAAGTTTTAAAGCAACAATTTCAATGGTTAAACATTCAAAGTTTTAAAGCAACAACTTCAATGGTTAAACATTCATAGTTTTAAAGCAACAACTTCAATGGTTAAACATTCAAAGTTTTAAAGCAACAACTTCAATGGTTAAACATTCATAGTTTTAAAGCAACAACTTCAATGGTTAAACATTCATAGTTTTAAAGCAACAACTTCAATGGTTAAACATTCATAGTTTTAAAGCAACAACTTCAATGGTTAAACATTCATAGTTTTAAAGCAACAACTTCAATGGTTAAGCATTCAAAGTTTTAAAGCAACAACTTCAATGGTTAAACATTCAAAGTTTTAAAGCAACAACTTCAATGGTTAAACATTCAAAGTTTTAAAGCAACAACTTCAATGGTTAAACATTCAAAGTTTTAAAGCAACAACTTCAATGGTTAAGCATTCAAAGTTTTAAAGCAACAACTTCAATGGTTAAACATTCAAAGTTTTAAAGCAACAACTTCAATGGTTAAACATTCAAAGTTTTAAAGCAACAACTTCAATGGTTAAACATTCAAAGTTTTAAAGCAACAACTTCAATGGTTAAGCATTCAAAGTTTTAAAGCAACAACTTCAATGGTTAAACATTCAAAGTTTTAAAGCAACAACTTCAATGGTTAAACATTCATAGTTTTAAAGCAACAACTTCAATGGTTAAACATTCATAGTTTTAAAGCAACAACTTCAATGGTTAAACATTCAAAGTTTTAAAGCAACAACTTCAATGGTTAAACATTCATAGTTTTAAAGCAACAACTTCAATGGTTAAACATTCATAGTTTTAAAGCAACAACTTCAATGGTTAAACATTCATAGTTTTAAAGCAACAACTTCAATGGTTAAACATTCAAAGTTTTAAAGCAACAACTTCAATGGTTAAACATTCAAAGTTTTAAAGCAACAACTTCAATGGTTAAACATTCATAGTTTTAAAGCAACAACTTCAATGGTTAAACATTCAAAGTTTTAAAGCAACAACTTCAATGGTTAAACATTCATAGTTTTAAAGCAACAACTTCAATGGTTAAACATTCAAAGTTTTAAAGCAACAACTTCAATGGTTAAACATTCAAAGTTTTAAAGCAACAACTTCAATGGTTAAACATTCAAAGTTTTAAAGCAACAACTTCAATGGTTAAACATTCAAAGTTTTAAAGCAACAACTTCAATGGTTAAACATTCAAAGTTTTAAAGCAACAACTTCAATGGTTAAACATTCATAGTTTTAAAGCAACAACTTCAATGGTTAAACATTCAAAGTTTTAAAGCAACAATTTCAATGGTTAAACATTTAAGCAGTTATAAAGCAACAACTTCAATGGTTAAACATTCATAGTTTTAAAGCAACAACTTCAATGGTTAAACATTTAAGCAGTTATAAAGCAACAATTTCATTGGTTAACTCTTTCCTTCCTAACACTCAAACAGTTAAGGGAAAATTTTTCTAAGATAATTGCAGTCATTACCCTGAATTATCAGCAAAATTGTCCTAGCATGTTTTTTTCTGTAGAAGCAGCCGCTTACTTCCATTTAAAATTGAAAAAATTAAACGTTAAAGATGTATGCTTCGATGCCAAAAAAAGTGGTCGGAAAATTTTGAAAAATATCAATTTAGTTTTTGCTTAATTTTATCTGTAAATACATGTACGACTGAAAAACTTGCTCAAGCTACATAAAAAAGGTATTAAATGTATTGCATAGTCCATGAAGCTTACACTGAGTGGATATCAATAGCAAATTGCACGTGTCAGACTTCTGGAATATCCAAAAACAGAGCAGCAGGAATACTATTAATTACCCTAATTTTGTCGTTTAGTTCAAATTATTTCCTTACTAGTTGAGCCACCTTGAAATTTTGTCGATTTAACTAAACTGGAAGCACTAGCCATCTGGGAACTGGAGTTCCCGTCGGGAGGCAAAAGGTTAAACATTCAAGCCGTTTTAACGCAACTCGCAGCTGTGGAAAGCAGTATGACAGTTTTCAAGTCACATGTAAAGGATATCCAGGATCACAACTTTCTTTCAGGAATAAGGTATAATTATAATCAGACTCAAGATTTTCTGTGTTAGATACACATATTCGGAAGCATGTACTTCATCGGCTAAATGTTCGTTTTTAAACTTTTGGTCTTAAAGTTTATGGTACTGGTGAGCTAACACCAATTGAGTTTTGATTTGATTTTACACAAGATTTAATAAACACAGAGTTTAAAGTTATGCACACTTAGGTAATCACACTGCGAGAAATTTTATCCATCTTACTTCGCTAAACTTCTTTGTTATTGCGATCGATGGCGTTTTTTCTCAATACACGAATTTTTCAATTTCATTGACCACTGCCACGAAAATCATAAATTCTTGTGAGGCAGAATCTTCAAGAGTTATAATATCTTGCGTACAGGAGCATCAGCATAAAACATCAAGTATCAGAGAACTTAAAACTTCAACAATCAATTTTTCTGGAAAATCATGACATAAAAAATATATATTTTATTCATTTTTACAAAAAAAAATTATTGTTAAACGTACTCGAATTATTCTTTAGGCGGACGAGAGTTCCAGCAACGCTTAAAAAGTCAAAATGCTGTGACAACTGCTCCAAAAGAAAGGAAAATGGAAATGGTATTCACTTACAAAACTCTAGTAAATGGAGGATTTTCGAAGCCCCTACCCTAGTGAAAATTGAATTTATTTTCCATTCACTCCCTTGGGTTACACGAAAAAAAGTCTTTTCGAGCCAGGTTTTATGGCCCTCAGAAGGGCTATTGCGTCCAGTTCCCGTCGAGAACAACGAACTCTTTTGCGTGTTGGCAAGTTTAGAAGCCGGGACATCAAGCCCGGTGCTTGCTAACATGCCTTGTGTTTCTTTTTGCAAGCCATAATGTAGCACTTGGCGCAAACACGGCCTACCAAAGAGGCTTGATTAACTGTTTAGAAACGTCCCTAAAAGCTACCGTTCCACAGCCCTTTACCGCTCACGCAAAACAGGCGCCGCTCTCTCTGACACTTTGTCGCAATAATGCTCATTAGAAACTCTACGGCGGGATTGTGAACGTTTTCGCAGGCTAAGCGACGGTCTACGTGAGAAAGTGTTACAATGGCGCGCCTGGACAAGCTGTATTAAGTGTTTCTGCCTACTCGCGAATGTGACAGGGAATTTGTGATGAAATACGATCTCCAAGTCTAACGGCGATATATACTTGGGAATGGGTTACCATAAATTTTGCATCGAAAACTTTTTCAAATGCGGTGCAGTTTAAAGTCAAGGGTGGAATCTACAATGAGTATAATTTCCTCATCGGTTGTTAGATATTTTTGGGGCAGTCCCTTGTTCTGGCGCCAAATTGCTAGATGTTTTCCAATAGCCGATTCCTTATTTGGATGGCGTTTAATTAGAGGGTTTTTCGTCTTAGGGTTTTTCTGAGGGTGTTATGCTTTCTTCGGGGAAGAGAAGATTCGTTTTTAAGTTTTCTTTTTTATTTGTACGGTAAACAAGGTTAGTCACATAGTCATTCAATATTGGGTAAGACGGTTCCGGAATTTCCAGGGAGCTGACCGAAGCTCTTTTCGTCGGCTCTCTCGAATTTCGGATCAGCCGGATTCAAGGGGGTTTGGCGAGTATCTAGGATACTCGGATTAAATTCCGGCGAATATTATTTACAAAGCCGGGAGCGTAATACTATAATATCCTTCTGGCCATACTGGCGCGGGGCCTAACTACGTTACTGAAAATTAGACGATATCTTAATATTTTTGGTCAAAAAAATGGACTTCAATTTCGGATAAATCGACACATTCATTCCAAATTTTTGACGCTACAAATATTAAAAATTTTCCGGTGTGATCTTAATTTCATGATAAAAACTTGAATAACTTTGCGGGGCAAAAAAAGTTGCTTAAAAAAAACAACTTTACAAATTGTACAATAGTGTGAAACAAGATCCGAAAGGACATTGCGCAGCTGCAAGAACGAACTATTTGCTCAAACTAAAGAATTTTGAGGGCAAATTTATAGAACAAATTAATTAAAATGAGCCATTAATTAAATTTCCCTCTGTAACAAATGCATTTCTGTTGAAATGAGATACACAAAACACGTTGACTTCAAAGGCCGTGACACACTGAACACACGTGTTTTTGACTGCTATATTAATTAATGTGCTGTAAAGACTGTTCTTAAGATCACTGGACGAAGGCAGTTTGTGCCTGTAAAGGAGCTTGAAGTTTTAAAAGTGTTCAACCAATGACTTGAAGGTTAACATCGGCATCTTTGGGACGCTTTATTTCCAATCAAGCCTGATACATATGATCTTAGCATTGGTTTTTCAAATGTCTTATAACTAACCCTATATATAGGACACCATGACGGTTCCCCCGTAAAGCCGGTACCCATTTCCGACACCTGGGCTGAGTGGGGTATTGTGCTTGAGCTTTCCCTTATACCCAACGGGGAAAATCTCCGCGCCAGCGCCGGGATACGAACCCGCGACTCCAACATACGAGCCCGATCCCTTAACCACTGTACCACGGAGCAAGTTGATTGAAAGCTGAACAAAATCAAAATTACCACCTATAATTCATTTCAGTTAACAGTGATCTACATTAAAATCAATTCGAAAGCGGTTAATACACAGTTCATTGCACACACTGAAAGACAACTGACTGTAAAATGTTACGCGCAGTTGGAAGTTCCTTCACGAAAATGAGAAGAAATTTAAAAGTCATAGCACCCCCGATACATAGTAATTGTAGACTTAATTAATTAAAATCACACAATTATCTTGACACAGTAAGTATTAGAATTATAGAACTATAATAAATACGCTTATTATTTCAGATATAGGTAGTCGTAATCAACTATTTCTTTATCAGAGTTTCACTTGCAACCTCTCCAAGAGCCCAGAACACTATTTAACTATAACTATAGGTATGTCAAATTATTCAGAATACTGGAACAGTGTAACAATAATCTAGTATACGAATGATCAAATTACAGTCTGTCAAATTATTTTGTATATTTGCACACGAACGATACTTCTGCCATGAATATCAAAGGGGTTATAGAGATCATTTAATGATAAAAACACACCGATATGTTGATGCATAAAATTTACGACAATCATTACCAGGTGGCAAAAAAATTAAAACTTGATGAATCCCAGTACTTCTCACATTTACATCTTACAGTTTGTTGAAATTTAATACGAAAAATTCATAGAAAATGAACACTTTTTGTTGCGATGTAAGAGTACTTTCGATACTTTTCTTAAGAAATTGCCTTGAAGTTATATGAGTATCAACGTAATGTTTAATGAGATCTTAAATTCCGAATTACGTTAGATGTTTAGCTAAAAAAGTAGCAAAACTCCATATTAGTTAGTTTTCATGCTTTTTATTAGAGATAAATTAACTAAATACTCTCGAAGTCGCTCTACAGGCTTCGTTGTATCGCTTGCATAGTTACAATATCCCTATATTTTTGTTGCACTGTTACAATATCATCTTCTTTCTGTTGCACAGTTAGAGCACCATCATATTTTCTTTGCAGAGCTACAATATCACTATATTTTTTAGGTCTGATACAGCGCTTACCTTGTTCAGTTCATCCCACCAGCAGAACTGTACACTACAAGCTACTGCCATCCCTGAGCCCAGACAAGCCCGAACATGCCCGAACGATGCAATCCAAACCCGAATTTTGATTGGATCCTTGGCTCGTTAGCGATGCCTCCTGGTCCGAACACAGCACACCTGGCCGGGCGAACTCAGCAGAAGGAAGGAGCAAATGGACTGAGCTATGACATGTTGCTTAACACAGTGGGAACACATCTACGACATGTTGCTTCACACAATGGGGACATATCCACGACAAATTGCTTTACACAGTATCAACATATCTACGATATATTGCTTTACACAATAGGAGCATATCTACGACATGTTGCTTTACACAATGGGGACATATCTACGACAAATTGCTTTACACAATGGGAACGCATCTACGACATGTTGCTTTACACAATAGGAGCATATCTACGACATGTTGCAAATGCATATCTACGACACTGTCTACGACAGTGGGAGCAAATCTACGATATTTTGCTTTACACAATGGGGACATATCTACGACATGTTGCTTTACACAATGGGAATACATCTACGACATGTTGCTTTACACAATGGGAACACATCTACGACATGTTGCTTTACACAATGGGAATACATCTACGACATGTTGCTTTACACAATGGGAATACATCTACGACATGTTGCTTTACACAATGGGAATACATCTACGACATGTTGCTTTACACAATGGGAATACATCTACGACATGTTGCTTTACACAATGGGAACACATCTACGACATGTTGCTTTACACAATGGGAATACATCTACGACATGTTGCTTTACACAATGGGAATACATCTACGACATGTTGCTTTACACAATGGGAATACATCTACGACATGTTGCTTTACACAATGGGAATACATCTACGACATGTTGCTTTACACAATGGGAACACATCTACGACATGTTGCTTTACACAATGGGAATACATCTACGACATGTTGCTTTACACAATGGGAACACATCTACGACATGTTGCTTTACACAATGGGAACACATCTACGACATGTTGCTTTACACAATGGGAATACATCTACGACATGTTGCTTTACACAATGGGAATACATCTACGACATGTTGCTTTACACAATGGGAACACATCTACGACATGTTGCTTTACACAATGGGAACACATCTACGACATGTTGCTTTACACAATGGGAACACATCTACGACATGTTGCTTTACACAATGGGAATACATCTACGACATGTTGCTTTACACAATGGGAATACATCTACGACATGTTGCTTTACACAATGGGAATACATCTACGACATGTTGCTTTACACAATGGGAATACATCTACGACATGTTGCTTTACACAATGGGAACACATCTACGACATGTTGCTTTACACAATGGGAATACATCTACGACATGTTGCTTTACACAATGGGAACACATCTACGACATGTTGCTTTACACAATGGGAATACATCTACGACATGTTGCTTTACACAATGGGAACACATCTACGACATGTTGCTTTACACAATAGGAACATATCTACGACATGTTACTTTACACAATGGGAATACATCTACGACATGTTGCTTTACACAATGGGAATACATCTACGACATGTTGCTTTACACAATGGGAACACATCTACGACATGTTGCTTTACACAATGGGAATACATCTACGACATGTTGCTTTACACAATGGGAATACATCTACGACATGTTGCTTTACACAATGGGAATACATCTACGACATGTTGCTTTACACAATGGGAATACATCTACGACATGTTGCTTTACACAATGGGAACACATCTACGACATGTTGCTTTACACAATGGGAATACATCTACGACATGTTGCTTTACACAATGGGAATACATCTACGACATGTTGCTTTACACAATGGGAACACATCTACGACATGTTGCTTTACACAATGGGAACACATCTACGACATGTTGCTTTACACAATGGGAACACATCTACGACATGTTGCTTTACACAATGGGAATACATCTACGACATGTTGCTTTACACAATGGGAATACATCTACGACATGTTGCTTTACACAATGGGAATACATCTACGACATGTTGCTTTACACAATGGGAATACATCTACGACATGTTGCTTTACACAATGGGAATACATCTACGACATGTTGCTTTACACAATGGGAATACATCTACGACATGTTGCTTTACACAATGGGAATACATCTACGACATGTTGCTTTACACAATGGGAATACATCTACGACATGTTGCTTTACACAATGGGAATACATCTACGACATGTTGCTTTACACAATGGGGACATATCTACGACATGTTGCTTTACACAATGGGAATACATCTACGACATGTTGCTTTACACAATGGGAACACATCTACGACATGTTGCTTTACACAATGGGAATACATCTACGACATGTTGCTTTACACAATGGGAATACATCTACGACATGTTGCTTTACACAATGGGAATACATCTACGACATGTTGCTTTACACAATGGGAATACATCTACGACATGTTGCTTTACACAATGGGAATACATCTACGACATGTTGCTTTACACAATGGGAACACATCTACGACATGTTGCTTTACACAATGGGAATACATCTACGACATGTTGCTTTACACAATGGGAATACATCTACGACATGTTGCTTTACACAATGGGAATACATCTACGACATGTTGCTTTACACAATGGGAATACATCTACGACATGTTGCTTTACACAATGGGAACACATCTACGACATGTTGCTTTACACAATGGGAATACATCTACGACATGTTGCTTTACACAATGGGAACACATCTACGACATGTTGCTTTACACAATGGGAACACATCTACGACATGTTGCTTTACACAATGGGAATACATCTACGACATGTTGCTTTACACAATGGGAATACATCTACGACATGTTGCTTTACACAATGGGAACACATCTACGACATGTTGCTTTACACAATGGGAACACATCTACGACATGTTGCTTTACACAATGGGAACACATCTACGACATGTTGCTTTACACAATGGGAATACATCTACGACATGTTGCTTTACACAATGGGAATACATCTACGACATGTTGCTTTACACAATGGGAATACATCTACGACATGTTGCTTTACACAATGGGAATACATCTACGACATGTTGCTTTACACAATGGGAACACATCTACGACATGTTGCTTTACACAATGGGAATACATCTACGACATGTTGCTTTACACAATGGGAACACATCTACGACATGTTGCTTTACACAATGGGAATACATCTACGACATGTTGCTTTACACAATGGGAACACATCTACGACATGTTGCTTTACACAATAGGAACATATCTACGACATGTTACTTTACACAATGGGAACACATCTACGACATGTTGCTTTACACAATGGGAACACATCTACGACATGTTGCTTTACAAAATAGGAACATATCTACGACATGTTGCGTTATACAATGGGAACACATCTACGACATGTTGCTTTACACAATGGGAACACATCTACGACATGTTGCTTTACACAATGGGAACACATCTACGACATGTTGCTTTACACAAGGGAACACATCTACGACATGTTGCTTTGCACAATAGGAACATATCTACGACTTGTTGCTTTACAAAATGGGAACATATCTACGACATGTTGCTTTACATAATGGGAACACATCTACGACATGTTGCTTTGCACAATAGGAACACATCTACGACATGTTGCTTTGCACAATAAGAACATGTCTACTACATGTTGCTTTACACAATGTGAACACATCTACGACATGTTGCTTTGCACAATGGGAACATATCTACGACATGTTGCTTTACACAATGGGAACACATCTACGACATGTTGCTTTACACAATAGGAGCATATCTATACTACATGCTGCTTTACACAATGGGAACACATCTACAACATGTTGCTTTACACAGTGGGTGAATGTTGGTGAGGCTGTAGATGTGTTGGGAAAATGTTGTGAATTTGTTGATGTAATGGGAAAATGTTGGTGAGTCTGTGGATGAAATAGAGAAATGTTTGTGAGGCTGTTTATGTGAAAAATGTTGGTGAAGCGGCTGAAAGAATGGGAAAATTATGGCGACGGGGCAAATGTTAAGAAGAAATGTCGATGAGACTGCAGAAGTAACGGAAAAAGTTAATGAGAAGTGAAGCTAAAATCTTAAAAGTAAAGGAAATGTGTTAGTGGGTGCAGCGACAGAGGAATGAAAAAATATTGGTGAGGCCGTAGAAATATTAAGAAAACATTGGTGGGTGAGGCGGCAAAAGAAATGGAAAACAGTCGGTGAAGAGGCAGAAGTAGTGAGAAAATGTTGGTGAGTTAGGCAGCAAAGTAAGGATAAACAGTGTATAAGGAGACAGCACATCTCAAAGAGAAATTTTGATGTGTTAAATACAGAAGTGATGGGAAAACTTTGCTGGTTGTGGCGAACGAAATAAAGAGCAAAGTTTGGTGAGTTCTGTGGCAAAAGTCCCGAATGAAATTATGTAGAGAAAGAAATCAATTTTTGCCTAACATTTCAGTGTACGAGTATTTTTACAGTCCAGATGAAAAAATTCTGGAATACTGGAATGCTCTACCGTAATATTCAGAGCCGAATAATTTTTTTTTCTCAACGCATTTATGATACAATCTGGGGTAAATTTTAAAATCGTTCTTTCAAATTTCAGCAATAGCTTCGTTCAAAACTATTCAACAGGACTTTAATGCGTCATATTCTTAAAAAATATCGTACTATTTAGCGTCATAATGTTCGGTATTGTACAACTCCATTGCGGCTCTCGCAGCTTAGCCTAGATACCAAAGTCGTCCCCCCTTCTGCAAAACGTGTTGTGCAATTATATTTATTGTTCTCCTCATGCACGCAGAGATCAAACAAACCCGGTGCCACAATGTATACCTAACTCTCATTATCAATGTAAGGGTTTAATTATTTGGTGTAATTCCATGTTCAATTAATTCTATGTCCATAGTGTTACGCACCGTCGAAACCACATTTTGACGACCCCAAATCTACCTCTTCATAGAGTATTTACTTCTAGCACGCAAATTCCCCTTTGTAACAAATGTCGTTTGCATCCAATATCCCCGAATCAACAGTGTATTTATTTATCAACAATTCTGTATTTATTTCTTCATTTACTGGGCCATTTTGACACACGGTCACAAACTGCCAATTCTCCCCCATGGAGCGCTGAACGTGAATACCCGTGTTCTTGTCCCAAGTCCTCGTCTATGTTCCCACAACCCCAGCCATACGTCTCGCAAAAACGGCTAATCCTCTCACTAATGGCTTATTTTCCCATGTTCAAGCAGCAGGAACTGAATACTATTTCTCCTATTTTTTCTTTCAATTTTTGTACCTGAATCTGCATTTATGAGTCCATAGACGAAGCGTCCTCTTTACTTCATTCCCACTCTCTCCACGTGCACCGCCCTGGAGCCCAGCTTCTCATCTAGTGCGTAATGACACCTACTAGCATCCTGCTACGAAACAACCACCTTCCGAAATTAATAGCCATTTGTAACGCTTTGAAAGAGATATGTCTTTCGATGCCCATTTATCTACAAGGATTCTTCATTTTTTCTATCATCTATGACGATTCCAGTAATGCCAAATTGATCGCATTGATTCTGTTATGAAAAAATCTGCTCACCTAGATACATTTCCATACTATATAAAATGATTTATGACTTTAGTCCCCTTGATCCCCTTGATTGCTTAGTCCCCTTCATCCCCACAGAGAATAATCGATAAAGTATAAATAATTATGCTTCACTCCCTTACAGCGAGTGTTTTATCGTGTTAAGCTTGCGGTCTCATTGATTCACGTTTTATATGCAACCCTTACCTCAACTTTTTTTACTCAAAACAACGCTTTTCGGAGACATAATGAAATGACTTCACAAGCATTTTTTCACTAAAAAGACTTTCACTAGCAGTTGATTACAAAATGCCACTAGTTGCGTGGAAAAATAATGAAAGTTAATTCATTTATCAGTGATTAAAGTAAGGTTCCTTTAACCCTTCAACGCCACTGAAGACTATACGATCCTTTTCGAAGATAGTCTCAATATATTGTCTCTAGTTAAATTTATTCCATAATTTTATTTATAGTTCCCTGCCGAGTGGTAGTTCCTTTCTTATGCTGATATCGGCGACTACCTGATGTCAATGTCAGTTCAATGATGGTGGTTGTAATATCGTTAAGATGAGAACAACCACACTGTTGTGAGAGGGTTCATTAATTAGACCCCCAATTTCGTAGGACTCGTATTACATATTTCAACGATCAATTTCTCATTTCACCTCATGTTCACTTTCAACGAAGTTCACGTTTTATGTTTATCAGCATATTTTTTCCCAGATACTCAATATTTGAGTACATGTCGACACTACAGGCAGATTTCTCTTCTAGTTGGAGCTTATTTCAGTAATGGGAGCAATGTCGGAACGAAAAGGGAACTTCGCAGTTCTAATTGGGCACTGGGATCTACCACCTCGAATTACAGGCAGTTGAGCCAACTTTCAGGAGTGCAAGACTTGGACATTTGTTTCGCAGGCGATCGTTGTTGAGCGTGAGATACGCTTGGCTATTTTGACAGTCATCTCCACAGTCTTGCTCGTGTAGTCATTTCGCGGCCACCGACCAAAGACATGAAACACACTCCACAACACTCGTGTCACCTGAGCAGTGTGGTCAGTGTATCATGTAAATCGGTAGCGTCACTGAACGCACGCTCGTTGTGGTAAAAATCGAAAAAGACTGATGTATTAGCCGCCTTACACATGTTATCTGTTCTGAACGTTGGATGTGAGAAGCAGCTACAAAATTTTCTGCACGTTTTTAGAAGATTGAGATCAAAATACTCAAGGCAAAAAGTACGAGCAATACCAGTTTTGAAAGAAGTTAGGAAATTGTCAGTTCTGAAATCCATAAAAGAGGAAGAGAGAGAATTGGACTTGAATTTTTTTGCCAATTAAACGAAGCTTGCTGCTTTCCAGCGCTCTGATAGCGGAATTTAGTGAAGGAAAACTATAAATTGAGAGAATATTTTCTTAAAAATATCATCTAACCAAGCACTAAAACGAACATTTGTGTACCTGACATTTAAATTCTTGAAAAGAAATGATCTATCTCGATCATCTACGCGAACGCAGCTTTACAATAAATGATAGGAAAACATTAACTACAAAGTATGGTGAAGAAATTATTTAGTTTAGGAGTCATGTGAATAATGTTCGAAACAGTAGAAAATCAATCGAAATAGCAAAGTAAATACTTCGTCTCGTCGAATGTGGTCTTATACAAAGGAATGTAAAAAGAATTCTAGTATAAATTATTTCATCAGAAAGCCTTTTCAGTGAGTTTTGTTTCCCAGTCAGGAGGGGTGAAAGGTTGAAAAAAAGTGTGTTAAAAAACACTCGAAGTAATGGGAGGTTGAAAAAATAGCACTTTAGAAAATACTCGAAGTAATGATATTAACGCCTGTAACGAGCATAATGAAAATAGGGAATTAATATACAACTTAATCCTAAACATAAATTAAGAAATTGCCCTGCAATTAATAATGAGCAAATTGCAAATTAAGAATAAATAAGTCAATAGTAAATATCTAAGAAGTGTAGCGACGGAATTAGATTTTTGAGGCTGTTATTAATGAGGTGAATCTATAATTGTTAAATCAAAATATAGTGACATAGGACCACGTACAGGGGCCGCCAGTAAATCCTGCATTTTAGGCTTCCACAGTCTTCTCGGAAATGCAGGATTGACTGTCACACAATGTAATTTCACTGATACCCTCTCAGAATCTGAGAATCTCTCCTAAAGAGCAAGCCACATCAGTTAGATCCCGTCTCCACACGTGGCAAAATACATAAAACTCTTCTATTACATGAGCATTTATTTCTTCAGTAACTTTTTTTTTTTTTGTGCAGCCTACACTTCCCACGTGAATTAGAATTAATGAGCGACAGGTTTGCCGAATGCAATTTTTATAATGCGATTGAATATGTTATTTCCTCCTTGTTTCTCTGGACAAAAAAACAACGCTCTTCATTCGGAGAAATTTAACGATTGAAAAGAACAGCCGTGTACGCGTAGCGTTACCCAGTCTAACATTTCTTCGCATCCATGATTTTAGCTACCATGTATGGTTTCTGTGCAGAGCGGCCAAAGTTATAGAAGCAAGGGCGGTAAAGATATATACTGGATTCGGAAGCCTAGGCACAGGAGTATGATTTCAGCACCCTCTAAAAATATCTTCCGTGAAATTAACTTGGTAAATTTTTCTATAAATGAATGATATAAATTCAAGTTTCATCAGTATAAGGTAATATTCGTCAGAAAGCCTGGGGGTGTTGAACCCATCACACGTATGCAAAACCAATCACACATGTGCAGTAAACCTCGTTCATAAACTTAGGTTAGTTCAAACTTTAATATGTAAACTTGTGTTACCATTTGTCCGATGGGAAACAAAGGCTTAAAAGTTATTTAATTTCTTATTAATAATATCCACCGTAGCTTCAGTCATATGAGTCCTCAACTTCACCTCAAATATTTTCTTGTGTTAACCATTATCATCTTCTATGAACAGCAACTCTGTTAACGTGACTTCTGACGAATGGACGCAGTTGTACTTTTGTGATCTATTAATATATAGACTGCATGAAGATTATAAAATTTTAAAGATTAAAGTTTTTTCATACTGAGTCTTATTCATTACCGAATGATAAATACCATATGCAATTTTAAACCATTATCAACCCCAGTGATGCGAATACTTTTCGGCCGAGGGAAACACTTTCATTCTTAAATTTTCTACTGAATACTGAACTATTTATGAATGGAAAAAAGAACGTACAGCTTGGTTTCGATACATCAAAATCCTTCTAAAGCAGAAAAATTCAGAAATAATCAAATGAAGTTAATACATATAACTGAGAAAATTTTTAAGAATAACATAAAACGATTTTTCAAAGTTAGTGTACTCTAAGTGTGATAGACTAGCGAAAAAAAGGCAGTGCGACGTGTTCAGTTTTCTATATGATAAAGTTATGTGCACGTGAGAACAATACTGTCTGAATTACTCTTGAGTAAGTTACGGTCGTTGAACCATAATTGTATAATAATGCGTGCTTGAGTGGCGATTTACGTTAGAGAACATATTGAGCTACTAACTTATATACAATTGCCGTGAGCACTGCAGGGCGTCTATGTCGACGTACAACTAACCCACAAGTTACATGAATGATTGCACCACCTACATGGAATTACACGCATAACGATAGATTTATATTTCCAATAGGTCGATTCTTAGGGAATCTCACGTGTTCGATAAAAAGAAGAACCAACGTAAAAATATACATGTATAGTTTTACGTTGGTTCTCCTTTTTATCTTCCAATAGATTTATTAATTAAAGTGTGTCGATGTACACCGATTTTTAAGAACGTATTTGCCGAGCGTTGCCTTCTTCGATAATTTTAACGGTATGAACAAAAACTTTTGTGGCTAGGCAACGCTTTCGACAATTCCAGAGGATAACTTTTGCTCTTTAATTTCAGGGAAGGAGTTTTTAGGAGTTATTTTCAGTCCTTGCGCTGTCGCGAGGAGAAAACTTCAAAGACCATCGCAAATTAAAAAGAACTCGAGGTCAACTCATAACTTTTGCAGCAGACGCTCGTTTTATCACAGCTCGTTTTCAACAAAACTAATTTTCATGCCATTCATGATTGAAAGCGCCACATTCCGGCTAAAAACAGGGAATAAAATGACTGCGTTAATGTAAGATAAATGCAGTACAACAAAAAATAAGTTTTAAATTGAATTCCGATGTTCGTTCGTTGCGTGAGGGACAAAAAATCCTGAAAAGACAAAAACAATTTTGCAGCTTTCCCCAGGTGAGAGGAAAGACAAGCTCAAGGTTGGAATAACGAAGGGCTGCAGAAGACTACATCATTGTAAAATGTCGCTCTAAAGTGAGAATTTTTCTTCTTTGTCCATTTGACGCAAATCTGACACCTGCGATCCAGAATCCCTCGGACGAACGAAAGCCTGCTGTGCTACAAAAAAATCCCATTTCTACTGTTTTGCTTTTTGTTGATCTGACCTCAGTCATATATACAAGAATACCGTCATATATACAAGGCGGGTGCAGATTTAATCTGCTCTAAAATATTGTTTTGACATACGAACTTCATGCAATGTTTCTGCTGATGGTGGAGTGTCTACTAGAGGTTTTATACGTCAGCTGAAGCATGATGATGAATTTGAAATTTTTACTATTAAATTTCAAAAGTTATTTTTCAAAAGTTATCCTCTGGAATTTATTGCTTGTAGCTTGAAGAATGGTAGGACTACCACTACTCGTATAACGCCTACTCCTCATTTAGGTTTTTCATTGTTTTTGTTATGAATTTAAGAAAAAAATGTTCGATAAATGTCCTTCTCGGCTCTAGAAACGAAGTGACCATCAATTAACCTTGATTCAAACCAGTGATTTTCGATTGTTGAATATCTTTGAAACTATTTTTGCACGCTTCTTTTCTATGCTCCTACCAGTCAAGGTTCTAACTTATCCTTGAAGCTTATTTTCAGTTTAATGGTACCTCGCTAGAAATCTATAACAGGTATACGCAATAGGTTCAAGTAGACCAGACCGGTAGATATTTAACCCTAGCTGAAGCGTGTATAGGGCATCTGTTCAGAATGTTTCTTCCCAGAATATCACTACATGAAACCCGCAAATTCAAAAGCATAGAACCCTAATATCACTAATCAAAGGCTAGGTTGTTTCATTTCATCCAGGAACTGGTTTTTATAAATTTACGTAACTGTGACGGGATACCGGGTTACGTAAGTCCTTCTGTCAACTTGGCTAAGCTACGTGGCGTTTTTCTAACCAAAATCTAACCAAAATCCTCCAATCCTTCAAAATCCTTTTAAGTAAAATTTAAGCATTTGGCAGCCCTGCAGGGAATATAAATACTGGTGTTCAAATAGCAGAACAGAGTGACAGGTCTTGATATTCGCAATTTATTGCTAAACACTTCTTTAACAGATCTTTTTATTGCTAAACACTTCTTTAACAGATCTTTAGATATAAAAACCGGAAACATTGTGTCGATGATTCACAATCATTGGGAAAATTGAGTAAAACTTGCTTCAAATTATTGAGTCACCGTTCTAACGAGAGCCTTGATCGCCATCGGTCGATCGTCATCAATAAATTTAGTGTCGAGTTAGAACACATTTGGGCGACGCTGCTCCCGCTGTAAACCACGATTAATCATGAGAAATTCATTTAGGGTTTCGATTCCCAGCAGACAGCCTGTCTAGCAGGGAATTAGTGCCACTCAGCTTAACTGATTTTGCAGAGCAGCAATTAATGCAGCGTCGGCATGTTGGAATCCTCGTGTCCCTGTCCAGATCTGGTGTAGCGAAGCCTTGCTTTTTGCAGACCTCGAAAATTTTGTGGCGAGCTGTGTTTTGGAGCCAGGACTTTGTGGCCGGTTTTTTGGATGGTTTTATGCTGGTTATGTTGTAGCGAAGCTTTCATCTTGCAGATCTCAAAAATTTTACACTGAGCTGTATTTACATTGGAGTTACACCTTGTAGCCCTGTCACTATGTAATATCTTTCTATATATCATCTTATACTACGAGTATTTATGTTGTTGCAATGCCTTAGTTTTACAACAGACCTCTAAAATTTAACACTGAGCTATAGACTAGAACGTGCAGTTTGTAGCCGCGGTTTTCTTTGTTCATGACTTGGTTTAGAGGTCATCATTATGGCATTGACTTAGTGGTCGAGTTGTTCTTCATTTATCTATTTATTTTGAAGTTATCTATGTGGCTGTAACTTTTAAATCGCACTGTTGTCTGTTCGACGTTTTTTTAGCGTCGACTTTATATAGCTGTATTGTTCTCTATTTATTGTTTTTGTTTTAAGATTACAATATTAGTGAAAACTTTAGAGCTGCGTTGTTTCCTATTTATAATTTTCTGAGAAGATTACAATATTGGCGCAGACTTTAGAACTGCGTCGTTTTCTATTTATAGTTGTGAGTCAAGGTTCTATTATTGGCGCAATGAAAACGCACCTAAAAGTTTCGATGTTCATTGTTCAATATTTTTTTTACCCTCAGAATATTGTCACTGAATTCGTTGTTGCCTTGTTTTTGTTGTTGATAAGCCTAGAATTGACTCCGAAAATCCTTTTTTTTTTACTTTCCTTTTTTCCAAAAATCCTTTCAGAATTGACTCAAAAAAAAAATCATATCAAGCGATAAGTTCATATCACATCATGTTCATATCCGCCATTTTACCATAAAGTAATTATCAATTTGCATGTCATGATTCGTCAGTTCTCTTGTCTAAATAACCTGGCGGAAGCTACGAGTTGCATGCTCTCCGAACATTCCATTAAGAGAGTGCGATCAAATTGGGAGACCAAGTGGCGCATTTATGACACCCTGCACCTTTAATCTCACGCTAATAATTCTACTTAATGACTGATTTCTCTAAAAATTCTGTTTGATTTTTCTTCATTAACGTCAACCCTAACGGATATGATACTCGTGACTTCCCTTGGAACAAACCTTGCAAGATATCATTTCATTTCACATTCATACTGAGAAGAAGTTCTATTCAATGAACCCTCAGGTGAGGCTTTTAGATTCGACGTTAATTTACCCGAACACCTGATCACATCCACGGAAGTAGAACTCTACGCACATGTTAGGAAGGTAACTCATCCCTGGTGTTCAGATCTCATGAATAAATAAGTAGATTACATCCACAGAAATAGAACTTTACACGCACGTTAGGACGCTAATTCATCCCTTGTGTTCAGATCTCATGAATAAATAAGTAGATCACATCAACGGAAATAGAACTTTACACACACGTTAGGAAGGTAACTCATCCCTGGTGTTCAGATCTCATGGATAAATAAGTAGATCACATCCACGGAAATAGAACTTTACACACACGTTAGGAAGGTAACTCATCCCTGGTGTTCAGATCTCATGAATAAATCAGTAGATCACATCCACGGAAATAAAACGTTATACACACTTGAAGACGCTAATTCAGCCCCGGTGTTCAGGGCTCATGAATAAATGAGTAATCCCAACTTCAGGAATGCCTAATGAGGCAACACCCGCTCGGGAAGTATGAAGTTAGAAGTGACCGCGAGGGACAGAAGTTACTGTCCGCATGCAAGTAAAAGTCGAGGCTCCCGTCGCATCCATGCATGTAGCTCCTGAATGCGTCTCTCATGAATAGGCTCCTCAAACGAAGTTCGTCTCAAAGGTTATTTTGAAACTTTTATTGCCCGGCCATCGTCGGATCGGCTTGCTCGAATATTAGTACTCTTGTTCTCGGGGTATTGCGTAGAGCACTGAAGATGATCGTAAAATAAAACAGTAAAACGTTTTACCTCATGATTAAATGAGTGTTAATGAATTTTCACGATCCATGACGTGTGTTAAGCGTATCTATTTCAAATTTTCTGAAATTTCTAAGCAAGAACGCAGCTGCTGTATGAAACGCGTTCTCCCTCAATGAGAATTTTTCAGCGAACGCGTTACTCTTGAGTCCCGTGAGCAACTTTACGTGTGATATGCACTTCAAACTTTGACCGTCGATTTGCCGTTTTTGCCGTATAGCGCTCATCTCTGAAGTCATTGGAATTCCTAACAGATGCCTCGCACTGCCGCATCCATGTTCCTGAATGTTTCTATTTCTAAAATTCGAGCTTTGATGAGTTTTCCACGCTGAGATCCCCTTTAAATTCCCCTTGTCTCCTTATTTACGTACTGCACAACGCACAGAATTTAACTCGCCATTACAATACGTGATGTTAAGGCGTAGTGAGTGCTACATGTTATCCATTGCTACATGATAGAGTGTAGTTTTGAAGAGGAGCAGTAATTCAACTGCTAAATAAAACTTATTCGTGCGTTAGGTTTTTGCTTTGGCATTAACAACACGAAAACTGTCATAGCGTAATTGGCATTGATGGACGTTACAAATTCGAAATTAGTGTATTGGTATTCGCAATGGTTCCAAATAATCCAATATGTTAAACTGAAATGAAAATACACAAAATGCAAAGTCTTGCGTTTTATCGGGTCTGACTTCAAAATAATTTATAAATGAGCCACCAAATAAAGTAGCGAATAAAAACGTCATTTAAAAACACACGCTAAGTAATTTTCAAATGAGCCACCTGAATATCAGATAAAGTTATGAGAAAAAACACAAGTTAAAAACGAACGCTAAATGTCATTGGCCGAGCGATAGGGAATTTACCTCACGGTAGTAGGATGATGAACACTTGGCTGCCAGTGACAGGCAGTTTACGCGGAATTGAACTCTTCCATTACGCGCGCCGTAGCACATCTGCGCGTTAATATCAGGGCAGGGAACCCCTCAGGGGGATACAACTATAGAACCAATGGAAATTTTCTAGCACAGGTGGGAAAATGGGAGGTCCCGAGCTCAAAGTTAGGCAGGATTTCTTTTTGTTGAACTAAAATATGTTTTTGGTTTTGTTAGTGGCCTTTTTCTCAGTCCACTGCTCTCTTGTTTTTCAGCACCTCGGACTTTCTTCTTCAACTTTAATTTTGCTTTTTAATCTTTCCCAACTTACTGTTTCAACGCGCAGGAGATCCTGTGCGGGAACATGCCTCGTGCATAGATTCCGCGTTCTATTAACTCCATAGTAAACGGCGCATTCATCCTTCCTCTCGTTGAACATCTTTGTTGCAGTAAGGGAAACTGAAACTAACTTATAATCAATCAATCAATCAATCAATCAGGGCAGAAAAGATGAACCTTCGTGACGTTTGCTTACGTTTGGAGTTATAATATGGCTCCTAAATTCTGCGTTCACTTGTGCGAAAAAGGCATTCGGAGAAATTTATAACGACGATGCTCCCAGTTTGATCCGATGCAAACCCATAATTAAATGATCTTGATTTTGACTTAAAAATTTGATGCGCAGCTGTAATAAGAGCATTCCAAAATATTTTTGATCGTTCCATCATTGTTGTTATCGGGTCTTTGAACTAATTTTTCTGGTTTTGAACCTAAGGAGAGAGAGTGGGTCATTGAAGTGCAAATTCCCTGCTAACCAGAGAGCCTTCGTCCGTGAGTCAATACTATCGGCCCCGCACTAGGGTCCAACTTTGGCCGTTCTAGTTGAGTTCGTTGAAACATTCGTTGTGGGCAATTAACTTGTAAATTTGCTGTTTCTTCAGAGCATTTAGTCTGCACAATCCATCAGAGGTTAGATATTCAAACAATTTGTGCAGCCACAGCGGTGCAACTGGTTGAGGAAACTTTTCTATCGACTTGACTACGTTACGTGCGTTTCACTTCACCAAAATTGTGAAAGTTACGCTTTTTCCTAATAAAATTCAAGCTTGAAGTATTTGGTCAGGAAAAAACACAGGAAGCTTAGCCAAGCCGACAGAAGAACTTTCGCTGCCAGCTGTTCCTCTACGACGACGTAAATTCTATCGAAATCCAAACTCAGAAGTCCGGCGTGCCCGAGGAAGTTGACTGCCTGTACATCAGACGCCTTCTGAGACTTTTGCGCGGCAGACGGAGAGCTCTAAACTTGCATTACTGTTACAATCCACTTCTGTCTCCGGCACAAGAAAATCTCTGCGCTTTTGAGATTCCGCGGTCTTTGAAGACCCGAAGTTTTGCTTGTGGTTTTGGTCTAGAAGCGGAGGGGGACTTGAATCAAACAGTGGTTCTACTATTTCAGAACAGAACAGAGCGACAAGAACGAGCTAGACGGTCCATTGTCTGATAGATTGTTGTTCTCTGAGGGGCCAATCCCGCACAGGCATCAGTGTAGTAGTAAAGAAATATCAAATCATATATGAGGTCATTAATCTTCGAGTTAAAGCATCTGTACATTTGTTTTGTTATCAGAAAGTGGCTGATGTACAGATGTGAAGCCTCATGATTTTACAGTGTTTTGTATCAACTCTACACGCGTGTTTACATTCTCTCATTGAATGTTTTGAATGATGCGCAACCGAGCGTACGATATATATCTCAACAGAACGATATACATCTCAACAGAACGATATATATCTCAACAGAACGATATACATCTCAACAGAACGATATATATCTCAACAGAACGATATACATCTCAACAGAACGATATATATCTCAACAGAACGATATATATCTCAACAGAACGATATATATCTCAACAGAACGATATATATCTCAACAGAACGATATATATCTCAACAGAACGATATACATCTCAACAGAACGATATATATCTCAACAGAACGATATACATCTCAACAGAACGATATATATCTCAACAGAACGATATATATCTCAACAGAACGATATATATCTCAACAGAACGATATATATCTCAACAGAACGATATATATCTCAACAGAAAAGGATTTTGATTCTGCCCTTTGAATCACTCCTTTATAATTTCTCTCTCATTATGTCTAATTCATGTCGATCCTCGATTTATCACTTTAAAATACAGGAGGATACACACAACTGAGTTAAGTCTGGTCTTTGTGCCTACAGACAATTTGTGTGCAGCTGATCCCACATCCTGAAAACCTTCGCTAAAACTAAATTTAGGGGACCTCATATACACTAAAAGTTTTCTTATTAAAAATTCAATCCTATGTACATATTAGTTTCATGCAAATATTATTGCTCCATCTACCTGTAATTTTTAATGGGTAAGCACTCTGCTTACCATTCAGGGCCAGTTTCAATTTGTGTTATTTCTTAGATTTTCTTATTAATGTCTTGCCATTATTACAGGTCCATACCTTACCCTCGGTGTTGAGGAGCCCTCCTGGGCCCACATCGTAGAGGTCGTTAAGGCGTTTGTGGGACGCGAATCGTTGGCCTCGCAGTCCGTAGCATTCGCGTTACTGCATTTCCTCTCCAAAAATGTTTGATATTTTACGTGGAACTCTTTTATGCATTTGAAAGGGGGAACCCTAACTTCGTGAATGTCATGGGTGCAATTTTAAGTTGTAAGATAAAAGTTTGTGGAATGAAAGAGAGGGTAAATTTCATCGTGGGTTAGGGTTTCAAAAATTGATTGAAAGTGCATGCTTAATTAGATGTGAGGTAATTGGAATGTATTTGCAATCTAATGATCAAGAATGGAGAGCTCAAATTCTTGCGCAGGAATCTGAGACAGACCAAAAAGTAATTTAGTAACCCATAAAAATATATGACGTTCTAGCGTCACGTTACCTTTCCAAAATCAATAATTCAGTAAATAAGACGATTACGACCATTAACGTGAGTAGGTGTTATTAAACTATGCAGCACCCAAAAATGAACTGAGTGTGAAACCTAATGTGGAGTTGTTTTTCAAAACCCTAGACTACGGTACACAAATTGATGACAACAGTTCTACGTTAAATTTTAAAACCCTCCGGTACGGTAGATATTCGTAAGTTGATTAATGACGGAGGTTGCTCCTGTTTTAAAACATTTGTTGCGGTTTAAGTCTGTTTTCCAGTAAAGGAAAACAGCTTTGTGGCCTTTCTGTGCCTCCGTTAGAGTTCAGACCAACCCTTACACTTCCAAAACGAATCCTGTTTTTACACGTATAACGGTTTTAATACTTTAATACTTCAAACAAAAACGTTCTCATATAAAGGTACATAAATAATGGACTAAACAGAGATTTCTTAAACATAGTTCACGTCCACGTATTGAAATTAGTATTCATTCCCAGAACAATTAGAATATTATACACTCCACTGGGTTGCACGACTGGAACCCGAGTTCCCTTTACCACGTTTTACTTGCGCATTTATTTTGCTGAGGATGAGCGAATGCTCGAAACATTCAATTTTATCGGTTTTACTTGCAATTTATAATCCGAGTGAATGTTTTACACGGTATCTTTAGTTCTCTCCTTTTTACTTAAGATCTGGAAGCCTCCCGATAACTTTTAAGCCCTTAGTAGGAGCAAGTGTGACAAACAGCGACCACGCATCAGCCACAGAACAGGCTCCTTCAGGTGTCCACCACATTGCCGCCTACAAAAAACAGACTAATGAGTCACTGAGAACTACACGGGAACTAAATGGTGTGTCACACTCAAATGAGCTCTGCTCTGGAACTGCAAAGTTACCTGTACCAGAGGACGCTAACGAGAGAGTGATGATAGCAGCAACAGACTAGAATTCCATTTGCAGTAATATGGAACATTTATAAATAAAAGAGCAAAGAAAGTCGCTTTTAAATTCAACATTCTTATTATTACAGTCTAATACTAAAAGAAGAACGTTTCGACCTGTTAGGTCATTTTCAACTTCTGTCGATAGAAAATCACAAAATCCAATAAAATTTCAAGTAAAAATGCAGACAATGAGGAAAAATTAAAATAAAAAACATCATACTAAAAAGCAACAAATACAACCTAAACTAGCTGAAGGGGGAATGCAGACTGACTATCATTCAAAACCGGTTTTTCAGTTAAAATATACAAAGATTCTAAAATACGAAGTTTAATAATACCAGATGTGGATGCAATGATTTTAAAATCGTTTAAGCGCACTGGAAGATCGCATTTCTCTGCATGAGAACGGATGGCAGAATGAGATGGCGTAGAGAGAAGGAGGCCTGTTCTAAAACTCCTACCAGCATGCTCAGCAACGCGAATACTAAGGGCCCGTTTTGTTGAGCCCACGTACTCAGACGCACAACGTGCGCAACAATATTTGTAGATAACAGATGAGAGCATGCCTTTGGGAGTTTTATCCTTATAATTGAAATATGACCCTATTTTGAATGTATTTACCAACATAATTTTGAAATCTATATGCATGAAATGTTTAGATAATAGTAAATGCAATTCCTTTTTCAGTTTTTCCGATTTGTATCCAAAATACGGTAATGTCAGGTAAAACGGCTTTTTATTGACTAAGCATGAATTTGGCTTGCTGTAAAATTTATTATTCAAGAAATTTTTAATAGCTGAATCAATGAGTTGGCAGGGAAAACCGTTGCATCTAAAAAAACATTTCAAAGTATCAAATTCTTTATGAAGAGAGGAAAATGATGAACATATACTATATGCCCTGGAAAGTAAAGTCTTGATGCTGTTCATTTTGAATCTGAAAGTGCAAAAACTAAAAAAACTGATCCCAAGCCCTGTGAAAGTAGGTTTACGAAAGACTGAACTGTGAAATCTGCCATTGTTGCGAGTAATAAGGGCATCCAGGAATGGAAGACTACCGTTTACTTCAGTCTCCATGGTAAATTTTATATTAGGGTGTTGGGCATTCATGTAGTCTAAAAAAAGATTGCAATGAGAACTGCTCTTAAACAGTAAAAACGTATCGTCAACGTACCTCCTATAAAATGCAGGCTTAAAATCTAAAGGACAGGAGTCTAACCACCGTTGCTCATGGAAACACATAAAAACATTGGCAAAAGTCGGCCCTAATGGAAGGCCCATTCCTAGACCATCGAGTTGCTGATAAAATTTGTTATCGAATATAAAAAAAGAATTCAGTACAGATAGTTTAAGAATGTCACGGAATAAGGATTTTGACAAGCCAATAACCGATTCTACGTTAGCAAATAGGTAATTTAGACAAATTTCGATGGTCTCGTGCAAGGGAATATTCGTAAAAAGACTCTCAATGTCGAACGACACCATGAAGAAATTATCGGCCTGGTTAAGGGACGTAACCTCTTCGACAAACGATTTTGAATTCTGGACAGTATAGGGGTTACACGTAAATGGTGCCAAGATTGGAACTAAAAATTTAGCGAGAGAAAAACTTGGGGTTCGGTAAGCGGCAAAAATTAGTCTGAATTTGAAATCTAAATTAAAATTGGGCTTATGAATTTTTGGTAATCCATATAAAGTTCCCGGCCCAGAGCCCGACACAGACAAAGATTTATATATCTCTTCAGTTATTAATGACAAATTTTTCAATTTTCTCAAAAAATTGTTGATCTTATCCTCAACACGAGTAGTAAATTTTAAGATAGGTTCAGTAATCTCCCTAAATTTGGTTTTGTCGGAAATGAGGCAGTGCATACTCTGTAAATACTTAGATCGATCTAAAATAACGACTCCCCTGCCCTTATCTGGCCGGGTGACAATAATGCTATCATCAGAAGAAAGATTTTTCAAAAACCTCATATCTGCGTTACTGAAAATAGTAGAAAATATTTTATACGGCTTAAAACTATAGTAATACCTAAAAGCAAGGTTCTTCAGTTCTCCTTTCAATTTACTAAACTCATCCCGTTGCATGGACTGAAGATTATATGCAAGCTGTTCAAAATGATGAAAATACCGATTAAAATTCAATTTATAAACCGGCAAATAAAAATCTAAGCCAAACGCGAGCAGATACTTAAGACGTGCACACAGTTCCACTGAACTAAAATTAAACACAACTTTTGATGGATCACAGGGCTCGACACTGTTGAAGATCCCTAACTTCTGCAACTTCTTCTTGTGGGTCGATTTCGTAGAGGTGCAGAACGTAGAAATGGTCCGGTTAACGTAGCGGAGGAATAGAAGCGAAGTCAAAGGAGGAAATTCAGCCCGCAGCTTCCGTTGAAGAGTCTCCTCCTCTGTTATTAGCTTCTTCAGAGATTTATTCTTTGAGGAAATTTCACTTACGAGAAGTTTGGCCTGCCATGACTTATAAAAATGTGACGACATTAAAACTTTCTTGTAAAGCTTAAAACGTAAAAACTTTGGTATGGTGTCATAAATTTTGCAGGTCTTCAAAAACTCTAGATCTAATTTCACTTTTGCCAGCTTTTTGCCAGAAAAACTGAAAAAGGAATTGCATTTACTATTATCTAAACATTTCATGCATATAGATTTCAAAATTATATTGGTAAATACATTCAAAATAGGGTCATATTTCAATTATAAGGATAAAACTCCCAAAGGCATGCTCTCATCTGTTATCTACAAATATTGTTGCGCACGTTGTGCGTCTGAGTACGTGGGCTCAACAAAACGGGCCCTTAGTATTCGCGTTGCTGAGCATGCTGGTAGGAGTTTTAGAACAGGCCTCCTTCTCTCTACGCCATCTCATTCTGCCATCCGGTCTCATGCAGAGAAATGCGATCTTCCAGTGCGCTTAAACGATTTTAAAATCATTGCATCCACATCTGGTATTATTAAACTTCGTATTTTAGAATCTTTGTATATTTTAACTGAAAAACCGGTTTTGAATGATAGTCAGTCTGCATTCCCCCTTCAGCTAGTTTAGGTTGTATTTGTTGCTTTTTAGTATGATGTTTTTTATTTTAATTTTTCCTCATTGTCTGCATTTTTACTTGAAATTTTATTGGATTTTGTGATTTTCTATCGACAGAAGTTGAAAATGACCTAACAGGTCGAAACGTTCTTCTTTTAGTATTAGACTGTAATAATAAGAATGTTGAATTTAAAAGCGACTTTCTTTGCTCTTTTATTTATAATTAGGATTTGCAAGACGCCAAACATAAATATTTATGGAACATTTATTTTGAGAATCCCTGACAACCTTGTAGTGCGGAAAATTAATTGAAAATAACCAATTCAATTTGTTTCCTAGATAAAAAAAAATGTTTTTAAATGATTACAGTATTATTCTCACAAGCACGTTTCCCCTATGACGAAAAACTAACCGACTAGATAGATAATTCCAGAACACTTATCAGTGAGACTAAGCCATTAGTGCAGCGTACTCCCTGCACGCCTACGTGTAACGAGTAGCACGCTATAGAGACATGAAACCTCTCAGGGTTTATCGTGAAATGTTGAAACTAACTTAGGAAACGGCAGACTGAGGAAAAGATCTGATTCTTTCCAATGAAAATGCGATATTTTACACATTCAGTTAATGATTCAGACAGAATTAATAGAAAATTTTCTCTCAAAGTATAGGAGTGCCGTCTGATTTAATTTAAAAAAATAAAAGTGACATGTGAAAAAATGACTTGACCTCTCTTAATTGGCAATAAAATTGAAATCTCTAACTGAAGAAACTTGAAACGTAGATGAGGAGCATAGTTCAGATTCGATAAAATTCTATTACAAAATTTACGCAATAAGGTGTAAAAATCTGTCATTTATCGCCTTAAATTCCACAAACTCGTGTGCAGCGAATATCATCGAAGTTCAGATTGACTCCTCAGAACAAGACGCGTCTGATGATAACCGCAGCAAAATAAATAAAAGCATGAATAACATTACAAAATGTAAAAAAAAACAACGCAGTATTTCACGAGGTATACGTGTGGGGACATCCTTCACTAGCATCACATCTCACATTTTTTCCAGAAGCAAAACCAATGTCTCTTTGCAAATCAAATGTGCTACATGGTGCGCAAACGCGGAGATCTTTGCTATCGAGAGGTACTCCGCTATGTTACCCTGGCCAGAAAGAAAAGTTCAAAAGAATTTTAGCGATAATTATAACAGTACAGCTGGGAGTGAAACTCTTTGTGTGGACATTGCTAAGCTACAATCTTTCATTTCTGTCAAAACCCCGTAAGTTAGAGCATTTTCAGCAAATCGATAAAAGAATCTTCGCTGCCGTCTCGACAGCAATAATGACGTAAATTGCTGAAAAATCTGTCTCCTTATGCGCGAGGCTCTCATTTGTGACAATCTGCCGAAAAATAATATTCAAGCGAATCGATTGGCAATATACCTTAGAGAGCACGACACCCAATTGCCAAGCACCCTCGACTTGGTCTGAATATTTGATTGGTTAGCGGAAGATTGGTTCAATTGTTCAACTGTTGAGTAGCAGATTGGTTCGATTGTTGAGTAACAGATTGGTTCGATTGTTGAGTAGAAGATTGGTTCGATTGTTGAGTAGAAGATTGGTTCGATTGCTGAGAAGAAGATTGGTTCGATTGTTGAGTAACAGATTGGTTCGATTGTTGAGTAGAAGATTGGTTCGATTGTTGAGTAGAAGATTGGTTCGATTGTTGAGTAACAGATTGGTTCGATTTTTGAGTCGAAGATTGGTTCGATTGTTGAGTAACAGATTGGTACGATTGTTGAGTAGCAGATTGGTTCGATTGTTGAGTAACAGATTGGTACGATTGTTGAGTAGAAGATTTGTTCGATTGTTGAGTAGAAGATTGGTTCGATTGTTGAGTAACAGATTGGTTCGATTGTTGAGTAGAAGATTCGTTCGATTGTTGAGTAGAAGATTGGTTTGATTAGTCAGTAAATGATTAGTTCGATTCATAATTAGAAAGAATTTTTGATTGGTGAATAGAGAATTGATTCGATTGGTAAGTAGAAGATTGGTTCGATTTATTAGTAGATTTTTGGTTTGATTGGTGAGTGAAAAATTTATTCGACTGGTGAATGTGAAAAAAAAACACGAAGTCACTTTTTATTGGAAATAATGCTGAAATTTATCTATTGCCAGGATGTGTGGGGACAGTTATATGCATTGCAGAAATTAAGCTGGAAACGATTTTTTGATATTTATTTTGTTGAAATCACTCACTTGATCTTCTTTTGCGTTACAAAAAGCTGATTGATTGCACATTGTACGATATATTTTAGCACTTAAAGCCAATTCAAACATTACTGAAAAAAAAACAAATGCTAAACTTCTCTTCCAGAACAGAAAAATAGAGGATAAAGATCAAAAAGCAATTGTTTCCTTGCAAAACTTCTTTATATGACATTAATTTACATCGTTCAAATGTCTGTTACTGTGAATTTCTTCAAATCATATTCAATCATTATAACAAATCCGGCTGAAATTCATTATAACAAATCCGGCTGAAATTCATTATAACAAATCCGGCTGAAATTCATTATAACAAATCCGGCTGAAATTCCTTGAATACTTGAAATGATCGAAGCACATGTCCTGTCAGTGATTGGTATCCATCAAGCATGTAAACAGACGGAGACAAGTTCAATAAATTAATTTGAGAGAAAACACAACTTTCGAAAAATAAGTACAACTCAAAATTTTGTAGAAATAGTTTTTAATCCTGCACCATATCTAGCATCGTATCTCAACCAAATAAAATCTAACGCAAAACACATTTTCAAAATTCGTACATTGAGTGTAAGAAAAATTTCCTTTTATAATTCAAGATGCCTTCTGCTTGGCATTCAGAAGTCCGGAATCCGGACGTTTAGTATTCAGCATCCCTTTGTTTGGCATCCGGGAATCGGCGCGTTTAGTATTCAAGAATCCGTGGTTAGTATTCAAGGCAGGGCGAGCCAGATCTTGGCTTCACGCTCTGAAGTGGCCTCTTCTGACGTCCAACTTTGCCAAGACTTACTCCAAATCTCGCAACTTGGGCTGCTTTTCCGCCCTAAAATTGGCGTGCGGACGTGACACCATGTTGGGCGGCGGTCACAAGTTTCACGGTGTGGGGCGGTGGTCACAAGTTGTGCGGTGTGGGGCGGTGGTCACAAGTTGTGCGGTGTGGGGCGGTGGTCACAAGTTGTGCGGTGTTGGGCGGCGGTCACAAGTTTCACGGTGTGGGGCGGTGGTCACAAGTTGTGCGGTGTGGGGCGGTGGTCACAAGTTGTGCGGTGTGGGGCGGTGGTCACAAGTTTCACGGTGTAGAGTTGTCACAAGGAAAAATCAGCTCAGTACCATCTGTTTGTTCGTAAGGAAAATGCACAAATTGCACATAGAGAAGCAGGAATTACAGTTGCTGTCCGATATTAGGCTATTAATTTACGAATTCCTCATAAACAAACATAATTGAACGCCTCGAACGCCTCAAAATTCAAGTCTGAAAAGAGTCGCTACAAGGAGGAAACGATGATAAGTTTAGCGTATGAGAATTGCTTAGTTGTCTGGAAAATTAAACCGCATTTCTATCAATTATAATGCTACTGTGCATTATGAGATTTAAAATACGGGCATTGACCCGTCTAAAAATCATCTTCTTAATTTATGAAGCTTAGGAAACAGTAGATATGTAGAAGAATAGGTTTGACAGCTAGATTTGTCACTGAATCGTTAGTAATTCGTGTTGAATCTAATGAGGGAAAAAATTATTGAACGAGGAAAGCATCTTTGCAAATATCACAAATGTCGACTAATGTGAAATTCAATTTTTTAAATTGAATATATTCACTCGCTAATAAAGCTTTCATTAATATTACACGAACAAAAAAGGTTTTAAGGCTTGACTGAACCAATGGAACTTGAACCCTCTTGGCCGCTACCTCATTTACCTGATTTATCACTGCACAAAGTGAAGACTTTGCGTATTGAACTCAATTCATGTGAAGCATATTTTATGAAATAAATCACTAATTTAAATTTATGGACAATTAGCCAAGAACTTTCCAAATCTAGAATTAGATGATAGTTTGACTATCATTTCATTTTACAAAGTTACTGGAACAGAAATTCGATTCACCTTCAAAAAGCACAGTGGGTATACTGACAAATTAATCATTTTATTTTCAAACCAAGGAACTTTTTTCGCTTATTGCTAACGTCCGATTTTGATATTCAATTTATCCCGGTCTAAATTTGAAATTATGGTTCAAAATCGTCATGGATAAATCTGTTGAGAGTTTGTGTTCTAATTTTAAAATGAAAAAAGAGAATGAATTTAGGGTAAATACAAGTTTATTAATGAAGCTGTGCGTTAAAAAAGAATACAGAATTACAGTGTATGAGAGCTGTATCGAACAAAATTTTTTTATTTTATTTTTAGCATGTTAATAAAATCGAACTAAAACTTTTACTATAATAATATATTTTTCGCATGCTAAAAAAGGTGATCCGCTCTCAACGTTCGTAAATGTACCGCGATATTTTTTAGTGACTGAATTTCTCAGAACATGGAAATTTTGGGTTCATTTTTCCATTTTTAGAAGCTTGCACATTTCGCATGAGGCACAAGTAGGTTTTTAACGTCAAGAATACTTAATTCTTAAAGAAGAACACGTTGTATTTGACCTCCGTGAGCTCTACAAATAGCGAAATTCGACTTTAAAATTGCCAAAAAAACTTATCACTTTGCCAAAAACCGGCCGCAATGACTACCTTGGTCACTAATGGCAGGTGATGATGTGACTCAGCAAAATTTAGTCGATTTTTTGAGCTAGCGATTTTCTGCGTCACTTGATAGGTGCTGTACATCACCGCAAATGATAGGAGTTCCAAGGATGGCTTCCTACTCAAATATTTGGCCGCAATCCCCCCTCATCCCTCTATGTCACCCCTCATCACCCCATATCACGTCTCATCGCCCCATGTCACCCCTCATCACCCCATATTACCCCTCATCATCCCTCATCACCCCTCATCCCCCCATATCACCCCTCATCACCCCATATCACCCCTTATCACCTCCATATCACTCCTCATCACCCCATATCACCCCTCATCACCCCTCATCACCCCATATCACCCTTCATCCCTCATCACCCTTCATCGCCCATGGCCAGAATTAATTCAGTACTCTCCATCACAGAACCGCTCATTACTCTCGTCCACTGTCACACTTAATGTCTCTTGACCACAATCACTCCTCATTATCATTGCCCATAATCCCTTCTCATCACTTTTGACTCCAGCCACCCTTTATCGCCCTTGACCGCAATCATACTTCATCATCATTGACCAAAATCATCCTTCATCGCCCTTGACCGCATTCATCATATCACCTTTGCCTTAATTACTGCTCACCATTGACATGATTTCTCATCACCTCTGACCCAATCACCATTAACCTAAGCCTCTCCTCATCACCATAGACCTAAGCCCTCCTCATCACCAGAGACCACACTCCCGCATCACGTTTGACCACAACACCCCACATGACTCACCATGAGGGCGCCACTGATCAGAGCCGCAGCAGAGATGATAGAGCAGATACAAGCGTCGGCTAAACGCTCCGCACGCAACCACTTCGCCAGATGGCGACTCTCCTTATTGTGTTCACTCCCAGCCACTGGACCTGACGTGTGTGCCGACGTGTCCCACATGTGTGACGACATGATAAACTTGTGTGCCGACAGGACAAACTTGTGTGCCGACGTGACAAACTTGTGCGCAGATGTGACAAACTTGTGTGCCGACGTGACAAACTTGTGTGCCGACCTGACAAACTTGTGTGCCGACGTGATAAACTTGTGTGCCGACCTGACAAACTTGTGTGCCGACGTGACAAACTTGTGTGCCGACGTGGCAAACATGTGTGCCGACATGAAAAATTTGTGATATGTGTGCCGACATGACAAACATGTATGATATGTGTGCCGACATGGAAAACGTGTGATATGCATGCCGACATGACAAACATGTATGGTATGTGTGCCGACATGACAAACATGTATGATATGTGCGCCGACATGGAAAACGTGTGATATGTATGCCGACATGACAAACATGTATGATATGTGCGCCGACATAGCAAGCGTGTGATATGTGTGCCGACATGACAAACATTTGTGATTTGTGCGCCGACATGACAAACATGTATGATATGTGTGCCGACATGACAAACATGTATGATATGTGTTCCGACATGACAAACATGTATGATATGTGCACCGACATGGTAAACACTATAGGTGCGCTGTTTCATTACAGTGGCCATAATAAACGCTCTATAGGTTAAAGAATATAGAAAACTAATTGTTTGCAATAGTTATATATGGTACTTTTATAAAGCAAATTGAGTCACGAGTAACATTCTCGTATAGTGTTTTTAAAAAGCCTACTATGTCCTAAGAAACATGGAAGTATGGTGCTTTTATAGAGCGAATTGTGTCACGATTGTTCTCTTATAAAGCCCATTATGTCTCAAGTAATGTAGTTGTACGGTGCTGTTATCATTTCAAGCGTGTGAGAAACATTCTGGTAGGGCCCTTTCATATCACCAATTGTGTCTCGAGTAACATGGTGGTATGGTGCTTCTATATCACCAATTGTGTCTCGAATAACATGGTGGTATGGCGCTTCTATATCACCAATTGTGTCTCAAGTAACATGGTGGTATGGTGCTTCCATATCACCAATTGAGTCTCGAGTAACATGGTGGTATGGTGCTTCTATATCACCAATTGTGTCTCGAATAACATGGTGGTATGGTGCTTCTATATCACCAATTGTGTCTCAAGTAACATGGTGGTATGGTGCTTCTATATCACCAATTGTGTCTCGAGTAACATGGTGGTATGGTGCTTCTATATCACCAATTGTGTCTCGAATAACATGGTGGTATGGTGCTTCTATATCACCAATTGTGTCTCGAATAACATGATGCTATCCTGCTTTCTGAGAGTCTATTTTTCCCGATAATAAACGTGAGACAAAATTTGAAGCCGCATTACCTCTTCACTGACAAGTTGTTAACTTATTTAAAGACCCTCTCTTCTTCAGAGAGCGCTTAGAGAGACAAAAGATTCCTTCTAAGACCACCAAGAGACTTCGGAAGTGCAATTGACTTCCCAGTTGCGATATAGTGGAGCCTTTGAAAAGATGGCTTACCTCGGCTTCCGGTAATAGCGGCTCGTGTTTGATGGATTTCAAAAATTTTGTTGAAGCTAAAACGAGAAGAAATTTAAGACTATTGATGCTTTCTTGGAAGCATGGATTACTGAAGTACAATTGCGTTTCCCTTTAGGCGTTTGAATCGGCTAAAATCTCGTTCAATGAGCGAAATTACAATTTGATTGGAATTAAGTTCAAGCAAACGCAGTCCTTGCGCAACTTATATCTTTCTCAGTTACAGCAGCTGTTCAAAAACCAGAAAAATAACTTTCTGACCCTCTTCTCACGTCCATGGACATTTTTGAAAGCTTGCGTCTTTGTTTGTACTCTTTTCTCAACTCTTCCTAAAACCTATTCTAGTTTCAAGGATATATGAAAAAGTTTGAAACTTAACTGAAAATCGGAAAACACGAATAAATTCTGTGCCTGTACGATAAAGTAAGCCCTTACCTAGCAAGTGCCTGTTAACTCGTCTACACCTAATTTATTTTTTTCAGAGTGTGGCAAACAAATTTCTCCGATACAAAATGTATCGAAAACAACCGCAGACTAGTTCATACCTAGATTCAAAGCCCTTCTCAGATCTCGAGTTCTGCATTAAAAATTGCTCCGAAAAGCCAACGAAATCCGCTAAAAATGAAACATATCCCTGAAATAAAGTCACCGAGGAAGAGTTAAAGGGCTTCACTGGAACAAAGAAAAAGGCGTGCACTCAAGGCACGAGGTCAAGACATTTTAGATTTAAATCTTACGTTGAAGAAGGGCTGAATATTTCAGGCCTTTTCGAGGCATAAAAAGATACCGCACTTTACTTTTGCAGCTCCTTCACCGTTACAACTTTTCAGTTTTACGAAATCATGCCACCCTTCGGAAACAAATCATATACTTGAGAGATTTTAACAGCATTTACGGGAATAAATCACATCCATAGGAGACTTCAACAGCATTTACCTAAATGAATCCCACCCCAATGAGATTTAAAGAACAAATACGTCAATAATTTCCATCCTTGGGAAATTCTAACGATATTTACTTCAATAAATAATTTCCCTAAGAGACTATAACAACATTTGCGTTACTAAATCACATCCCTAATAGAATTCAACATTTTAAAATCACACTTTTATTAGCAGAAATTACACCTCCGAAAGAATAGGTTAACATAGTTCAGACGAAGGAGTTAACTTTGTGTGCCAGGCGCAGGAGCCCGTTAGCACACTAGTCTTTAGCTATCAGCGGTGAAGTTAGCCCACTTGTTTTATCAGCGAAGAGATATTATCATGGAAGCGAGCTCTAGCAGGCGCAGAATGTAAGGCACAATTACTCCTCCTTGGAGAGCGTCTTCGATCCCAGGGCCTCTCTGACCTGCTCCATGTCTAGGTCACCTGCTCCATGTCTAGGCCACCTGCTCCATGTCTAGGTCACCTGCTCCATGTCTAGGCCACCTGCTCCATGTCTAGGTCACCTGCTCCATGTCTAGGCCACCTGCTCCATGTCTAGGTCACCTGCTCCATGTCTAGGTCACCTGCTCCATGTCTAGGTCACCTGCTCCATGTCTAGGTCACCTGATCCATGTCTAGGTCACCTGCTCCATGTCTAGGTCACCTGCTCCATGTCTAGGTCACCTGCTCCATGTCTAGGCAATTTGCTTGATGTCAAGGTTGTCTGCATGTTTGATGTCCAGGTTGTCTGCTTTGTGTCTAGGTAATCTGCATGCTTGATGTCTAAGTTGTCTGCTTTGTGTCTAGTTAATCTGCATGTTTGATGTCTAGGTTGTCTGCTTTATGTCTAGTTAATCTGCATGTTTGATGTCTAGTTAATCTGCATGTTTGATATCTAGGTTGTCTGCTTTATGTCTAGTTAATCTGCATGTTTGATGTCTAGGTTGTCTGCTTTATGTCTAGGTAATCTGGATGCTTGATGTATAGGTTGCCTCCTTGATGTCTAGATAACGTGTTTGATGTTTAGGTAATTTGTTTGATGTATAGGTTACCTGCTTGGTGTTTAGGAAACCCTGCTTGATGTCTGGGTCACTTTCTTGATGTGTAGGTCACCTACTTAATGTCTAGGTCATTTGTTGATACCTAAATCCTCATCCGCTTCCTGACCATTTACTTCCTCACTCCCCGTTTACTACAGCTCCTCATCATGCTGTCTGTCACCAAAAGTACGTAATAAATTATTCCACTATGAAAATCCGGGCGTAAATAACAGTACTCTTAATCAATGCTGCTGAACTCATGAGTCGTATTAGTATATTTGCGATATCTTTTTGCGTTAAGTTTATTGATACACATAAAGGCTAAAAATAATTTCATTTTCTATTCAAGCTCGATACATGTGATGTTTTCAAATGCCTTACGACACACACCAGAATGTAATGACGATCAAAGGCAGCAGACTTTTGAGACATCAAAGATCCAGAAAACGGAAAATATTCAATTTCATCTTACCAGCTTTGTAGATGATTTACTGCACAGTTATTCATTGTGTGAGTCTCTTAGCAGAGCATTATTTTTAGTGTTAAAATATATTATTTATATTTTCAGGTAAATATACAGCAATTATAAGAAAAAGTTACTTAACACGGTGCGGCTACAAATACGAGTGCTTTAGTCCACTAGAGTTGCACCGTTTAAAATTTTCCACGAGATGCCGAAATGTTTTGTTGTGAGTCAGTGAGTTACGAGCAGCCTAGGGTCATTTCAGAGCAGTTTTGAGTCGGTTCGAATCAATTTTGAGCCAGTTTGCAGCGGTTTTGAGTCGGTTCGAAGCAGTTTTGAGCCAGTTTGCAGCGGTTTTGAGTCGGTTCGATGCAGTTTTGAGTCAGTTTGCAGCGGTTTTGAGTCGGTTCGAAGCAGTTTTGAGCCAGTTTGCAGCGGTTTTGAGTCGGTTCGATGCAGTTTTGAGTCAGTTTGCAGCGGTTTTGAGTCGGTTCGAAGCAGTTTTGAGCCAGTTTGCAGCGGTTTTGAGTCGGTTCGAAGCAGTTTTGAGCCAGTTTGCAGCGGTTTTGAGTCGGTTCGATGCAGTTTTGAGTCAGTTTGCAGCGGTTTTGAGTCGGTTCGAAGCAGTTTTGAGTCAGTTTGCAGCGGTTTTGAGTCGGTTCGATGCAGTTTTGAGCCAGTTTGCAGCGGTTTTGAGTCGGTTCGATGCAGTTTTGAGCCAGTTTGCAGCAGTTTTGAGCCAGTTTGCAGCGGTTTTGAGTCGGTTCGATGAAGTTTTGAGCCAGTTTGCAGCGGTTTTGAGTCGGTTCGAAGCAGTTTTGAGCCAGTTTGCAGCGGTTTTGAGTCGGTTCGATGCAGTTTTGAGCCAGTTTTCAGCGGTTTTGAGTCGGTTCGAAGCAGTTTTGAGTCCGCTCAGAGCAGTTCAGTGTCGGCTTAGAGCAGTATACTGCGTCAGCAGTCCTTGTTAAAGTGAATCGATCTTGCTATCAGTAGTTCGGAACATTAAAAGCTACGCGGCGGGATTGAAGTTTCTACAGCTTGAAGTTATTTTTGAAAAACAGGTTACGAGCAGTTCAATGCCGCTAAGTGGAGTTCACTGCCGGAATTACCGCAGTAGCGAGCTCAGCTTCGTTATAATTATAAGAAAATTACACATAAACCGGACATGAGGTCTATGTTACTGCACAAATACTGTTGCTACCGCTGGTAGTGCTTCTACTCTGTTCTAAATGTTGCGGCTTTCTATCAATAGGGAGATAAAAATGCTCTGGAAACGGTGCTTGATTAAGCCGAACGTGTAAATTAGAAACCCATATTCAGAGCTCCGACGTTGAAGTCGAAAAATTCAATTGATGAAGGAAAAGAATGCTCCAACTCTGCTCTTTACCAACTTATGAAAATTAAACTGCAAATTTTCTATGTAGTCAAGAGCTACCAACTCGTCGCAGTGAATTACTCGTACTTCTTAAGCTTATTCAGCCCAGAGATGTTCTAATTGGCCACAAAAAATAGAGTTCGTGATAAAGTCAGCTTAATTAAGAAGTCAAGTCCAAGTTTCTTCACCATCAAATGAGAGACCGAAACTTAATCGTGTTCTTACTTGGGACTCCAACTACAGAGTAGACTTTATACTAAAGTAGACTTAACAATAGAGTTGATTTATACTTGAGCACTTTATTTAGTGTTCGCACAAAGCATTGCGCGCTACACTGTTTACTTAACATGTTTCCTGCGATGGGTAAAACTGAAGTTAAATTACCAATTCAAAATCAAAGTCGATTGTGGTGAACAGTTTTGAAAACAGCAAACATTTACTGAATCGTGCCGTCATTTACCTTTCATATAGTCTTATAAAAATTTATTTAGTAACTGCAGGTCGGTTAGCTGCATTATGAAAATTCCCTCAGTGTCCACCGGTGGGTCCCTTCGCAGGAAACGTGTCAAGAGCTATACTAGGCAGCATGTGGCCCTGGCCAACCAGGCTATCAATGAAAGGGAGTAGAGAATCGATTTACATTGATCACAGTGTTTACATTGATCACAGTGTTTACATTGATCACAGTGCCTGATTCAAACGTAAAAAAACGTTCCGACATCGTCGGTCATTTTGAACATTTGAATGAAAAGCCACATGAAAACACAATATATGTTTTACTAAAATTCATGCTTTTGAGAACAACATACCACGGTAGAAGGAATTTTCTGAAGCGAATTGAAAAAAAAAACATTGCACTCGTTGCATGAGGAGGGTGATCGAACGTCATTTAAAACTGGTGTATATTTTACAACAAACAACGATTCCCAGATCCCAAAATTTATGAAGAAGCAACTCAAAATACGTACCTTGTTCCTGGAAACCACCTGCTCCAAATTATGCAAATCATCTTCTACTGAAACACTCAAGCGCAAAACTACAGCCCTCCTCTGCACTCCCTCCGTTGCATTCATCGCGGAAGATTAATTTTCTGATACGGAAACCATGTTCCCTTTTCATCAACTTAACAGAATTAGGGACGGCAAATTGCGGCAAGTGCCACAGCAGCATTCGGCCCGCCCTCCGGTTGCGCACTTTCTGTAATGAAAAGACTTGGCCTGGCGCCGTCGCATGCAGATTGAAGGCTGGGATCTAAGATTAGCTCTAAAAGGGCGCCGCTCAAACGATATTCTGGCTTAGGATTCCGATAAGAACTGCGTGTTTGCTTCGTGTAATCTGGTAAATTTAAAATAAATGGCTCTTTTATAATAAGATGCACTTAAAATTAACACCACAGCTTGTTTGAAATTCGCATGCGCGTTCTGCCGTCTACACTCGCATCGCCCTCATGAACTTCAGATGTCAGATAAATTTTCGCACAGAAAGGCTTTGTGCAGGCAGAATAAATTAGTGCAGGTTAAATGAGGTGCTGCAAGGGCCTAAGGCAAGGACTGCTCTCCGGAGAAATTACGCTAACATACCTACTAACTCATGTATTTTTGCTGCAATAAGAGACTCCTCTGTCTGTTCCGTGGAAACGAAAGTTTATGTCCGTAGCACAGATACACGATCAACTATATCATCTCTATGCACAGTTACACTGAAATATGCCAACTGAAACCGTCTTCTCTGGTTATTTGAAAACAGTTTTTACGAATTAATTGCAGTTCTATTATGGAAATCGAGCCATTATTTTTGAAAAAGCGAGTACACTTCTTCTCGGAATAACTAAAGTATAGTAACACGTGACCATGTCACGATGATATCACACGCTGAAGTTAAAGGTTAGGTTAGGTTAAAGGTTAACATCGGCATCTTTGGGATGCTTTATTTCCAATCAAGCCTGATACATATGATCTAAGCATTGGTTTTTCAAATGTCTTATAACTAACCCTATATATAGGACACCATGACGGTTCCCCCGTAAAGCCGGTACCCATTCCCGACACCTGGGCTGAGTGGGGTATTGTGCTTGAGCTTTCCCTTATACCCAACGGGGAAAATCTACGCGCCAGCGCCGGGATACGAACCCGCGACTCCAACATACGAGCCCGATCCCTTAACCACTGTACCACGGAGACACCAAGAATTTCTCTTTATATCTCTTGTTACGCTCCAGGCCTAGGTAGGCATTGCAAGTGCTGAACACCAAATTTCAAACAGCACGAAAACAAAAAAATTTTGATAAATCGATGACATTTTATGAACAATGATGTATTTAAATGCGTTAAATACACACAACTCTCAACAAAGAAATCTCAAGTGCTTGCCACACTCACAAGCGTGATGTGAGTAATTGCCACACTCACAAGCGTGATGTGAGCAATTGCTACACTCACAAGCGTGATGTAAGCAATTGCCACAAAGCAGTCCAGTCTCACACAGTGCCAGCTTAGCGTGTCAGAAGTCTCCAGTTATCAGCCCTCAATGAAGCCAGCTGTGCCTCGTATCTGTGGCGTCTCTGAAGTTTGAGTTGTCGCTTCAGCTGCACGCTCACGTTATCAGCTGAAGAGAGCGCAGCTGAGTTGTCACTTCAGCTGCACGCTCACGTTTTCAGCTGAAGAGAGCGCAGCTGAGTTGTCACTTCAGCTGCACGCTAACGTTATCAGCTGAAGAGAGCGCAGCTGAGTGGTCGTTTCAGCTGCACGCTCACGTTATCAGCTGAAGAGAGCGCAGCTGAGTTGTCACTTCAGCTGCACGCTCACGTTATCAGCTGAAGAGAGCGCAGCTGAGTGGTCACTTCAGCTGCACGCTCACGTTTTCAGCTGAAGAGAGCGCAGCTGAGTTGTCACTTCAGCTGCACGCTAACGTTATCAGCTGAAGAGAGCGCAGCTGAGTTGTCACTTCAGCTGCACGCTCACGTTATCAGCTGAAGAGAGTGCAGCTGAGTGGTCGTTTCAGCTGCACGCTCACGTTATCAGCTGAAGAGAGCGCAGCTGAGTGGTCGCGTCAGCTGCACGCTCACGTTATCAGCTGAAGAGAGCGCAGCTGAGTTGTCACTTCAGCTGCACGCTCACGTTATCAGCTGAAGAGAGCGCAGCTGAGTTGTCACTTCAGCTGCACGCTCACGTTATCAGCTGAAGTGAGCGCAGCTGAGTTGTCACTTCAGCTGCATGCTCACGTTATCAGCTGAAGAGAGCGCAGCTGAGTTGTCACTTCAGCTGCACACTCACGTTATCAGCTGAAGAGAGCGCAGCTGAGTTGTCACTTCAGCTGTACGCTCACCTTATCAGCTGAAGAGAGCGCAGCTGAGTTGTCACTTCAGCTGTGCGCTCACGTTATCAGCTGAAGAGAGTGCAGCTGAGTGGTCGCTTCAGCTGCACGCTCACGTTATCAGCTGAAGAGAGCGCAGCTGAGTTGTCACTTCAGCTGTACGCTCACGTTATCAGCTGATGAGAGCGCAGCTGAGTTGTCACTTCAGCTGTACGCTCACGTTATCAGCTGAAGAGAGCGCAGCTGAGTTGTCACTTCAGCTGTACGCTCACGTTATCAGCTGAAGAGAGCGCAGCTGAGTTGTCACTTCAGCTGCACGCTCACGTTATCAGCTGAAGAGAGCGCAGCTGAGTTGTCACTTCAGCTGTACGCTCACGTTATCAGCTGAAGAGAGCGCAGCTGAGTTGTCACTTCAGCTGTACGCTCACGTTATCAGCTGAAGAGAGCGCAGCTGAGTTGTCACTTCAGCTGCACGCTCACGTTATCAGCTGATGAGAGCGCAGCTGAGTTGTCACTTCAGCTGCACGCTCACGTTATCAGCTGAAGAGAGCGCAGCTGAGTGGTCGCGTCAGCTGCACGCTCACGTTATCAGCTGAAGAGAGCGCAGCTGAGTGGTCGCTTCAGCTGCACGCTCACGTTATCAGCTGAAGAGAGCGCAGCTTAGTGGTCGCTTCAGCTGCACGCTCACGTTATCAGCTGAAGAAAGCGCAGCTGAGTGGTCGCTTCAGCTGTACGCTCACGTTATCAGCTGAAGAAAGCGCAGCTGAGTTGTCACTTCAGCTGCACGCTCACGTTATCAGCTGAAGAGAGCGCAGCTGAGTGGTCGCTTCAGCTGCACGCTCACGTTATCAGCTGAAGAGAGCGCAGCTGAGTGATCGCGTCAGCTGTACGCTCACGTTATCAGCTGAAGAGAGCGCAGCTGAGTTGTCACTTCAGCTGCACGCTCACGTTATCGGCTGAAGAGAGCGCAGCTGAGTGGTCGCTTCAGCTGTACGCTCACGTTATCAGCTGAAGAGAGCGCAGCTGAGTTGTCACTTCAGCTGTACGCTCACGTTATCAGCTGAAGAAAGCGCAGCTGAGTGGTCGCTTCAGCTGCACGCTCACGTTATCAGCTGAAGAGAGCGCAGCTGAGTTGTCACTTCAGCTGTACGTTACGTTATCAGCTGAAGAGAGCGCAGCTGAGTGGTCGCGTCAGCTGTACGCTCACGTTATCAGCTGAAGAGAGCGCAGCTGAGTTTGCGTTCGAGCAGTCTGCGGTACCTGCGATCGCTTCAGAAGATTTCCAAGGCAGTTATTGTGTGATCATTTGGCTCTGGAATCTTTATAGTGAAATTAACGCGATAACTAGGCTTAAAACCCTCCAGGTTTTGAGATACTGGTAATTTTGTTCAATTTTAGCGTGTGTGTGTGAAGATAATAGCTGTAAATGGGAATCTTTGGATATTTTTGACGCTTGTTTACTTGAATATCAATTGATTTTTCCATATTTTCGTAAACGTTCGGTCTAAAGCGACAAATTCTGACACTGGTTTACTGTGCATTTTAGTAATTAAAAATTTATTTTAAGTTTGCAATACAATCTGAGAAGCAAAGAAAACAAAGAAGTATTTTGGAGCGTAGCTTGTTCAATAATTTGTTCCTCGCAAATTGATCACCACATATCAAAGACCTCTCCAACTCCAGATGAAGCAGCGCAGTTTTACCGCAGTTTCGGCGCAGTTTTACTGCAGTTTCGGCGCAGTATTATTGCAGTTTCAGGGTAGTATTACTTTAGTGTCAGCGCAGTATTACTGCAGTTTCAGGGCAGTATTACTGCAGTTTCAGGGCAGTATTACTTTAGTGTCAGCGCAGTATTACTGCAGTTTCAGGGCAGTTTTACTGCAGTATAGGCGCAGTGTTACTGCAGTGTCGGCGCAGTATTAATGCAGTCTCAGCGCAGTAATAGTGCAGGATCAATACAATATCAATCAGAGGCACGTCAGTGGCTGCGTATCACGTCAGGTCCAGTACTAAAGCGGTTTTCTCGCACCGTACAGCAATTCCGTCGCGTACGCTTCTGAGCGGCACCGAACTGAACTGGATGCTGAGCGACTACTATTTGGCAATAGTGGCTTTGGGTAGCATTTGCTGCAGTAGTACGCAAGTAGGTTGTACTCAATTAAAATGGTGGTTCTACTAAATTAGTTGTACTAAATTAAAATGGTGGTTGTACTAAATTAGTTGTACTAAATTAAAATGGTGGTTGTACTAAATTAGTTGTACTAAATTAAAATGGTGGTTGTACTAAATTAGTTGTACTAAATTAAAATGGTGGTTGTACTAAATTAGTTGTAGTAAATTAAAATGCTGGTTCTACTAAATTAGATCTACTAAATTATATTGGTGGTTGTACTAAATTAGTTGTACTAAATTAAATTGGTGGGTGTACTAAATTAGTTGAACTAAATTAAATTGGTGGGTGTACTAAATTAGTTGTAATAAATTGAATTGGTGGTTGTACTAAATTAGTTGTACTAAATTAAATTGGTGGGTGTACTAAATTAATTATACTAAATTAAATTTGTGGGTGTACTAAATTAGTTGTACTTAATTAAAATGGTGGTTGTACTAAATTAGTTGTACTTAATTAAATTGGTGGTTGTACTTAATTAGTTGTACTACATCAAATTGTTGACGGCATCGATCGATTCGCTTTAACTATCTACAACTATCGGCGCGCTAATGTATTTCGCTGATCGGGCTAGAAATATCGCTATATGCGTGTAAGTGCAAAAAAAAACAATTGGTGTCAATACGCGAATTTTGAATAACGATCCGATGATCTTCTTACAACTCTTGATGTTTCAGAACGTCACGCTTCTATTCTAGATCGTTGATGTAATAAAACATTCATTCAAGTGATTTATCCGTGAACGTTGACAAGTATTTGCGCTTTGTATTTCATGAACATAAGCAGCCATGTATCCATGCGATTAAATTTTCGAGAAATAAAACGCTGAACCTAAAAATAAATTGTATATACGCACATCTCTCAAATCCTGTCAAGGTCTTCTCCATTCTGTAAAATTCAAAGCTCATCACTGCCCACACAGTTAGACATAAAATATATTTTTTACTGAACTCAGAAACATTTCATGCTTATTTGCTGTGATGCACAACTTCGTATTTGACTCCTTAAATAAAGGGTAAATTTGAAAAACAGAATAATCGAATCTAACTAATTTAGCATACATGAGGGCCGCCAAACCTTCCATGCCGCCATAAGGGCAGTGGGGACTGCCATCAGATGCAGCCATAAGGGCAGTGGGGACTGCCATCAGATGCAGCCATAAGGGCAGTGGAGACTGCCATCAGATGCCGCAATAAGGGCAGTGGAGACTGCCATCAGATGCCGCCATAAGGGCAGTGGAGACTGCCATCAGATGCCGCCATAAGGGCAGTGAGGACAGCTGTCAGATGCGATCCTTTAAACGCAAAAATTAAGTAAAATACCGCGTTCTGCTCCATAATCTTGGATCGATTTGTATCTCTTATTCACGGAAATAAAACGACCATTGTGTTGCCGTTACTTACCTCGATTCACCCAGTCTAGCCTCCCCATTTTCCCGTAAAAGGAAACAGAAATGTGGTTTAAAAATACGCTACTTTGACATATCCGATCCTATGCTGTTTACTTTTGAATTAAGAGAAGCTCATGAATCATTGGAATCTTTCGTTTGTTTCCTGTTATTCAAGCTCGTGATACTCGCATGCTACCATAAAAGCAGCGAAGCCTATTTGGTCCAGGCAGCTAATGTCATTGTTTATTTGAAATGAAGAATTCATCTTATTTAGACCAATGCACAAGCTTGTGGTAAATAAAGTTTTCAAACCTAAATCTTTCGAACACAGACATCGACGTTATTTGGTTCTAGTATACATTTCAAAAATGACGGGATTCGATATTTTCATTGAATAAATTTTCCAGAATTAGATGATAAACAAAAATATCCAACTGAATAATACCGATGCGATGAAAATATTCTTGTACTTGTGCACTGGTGAAACTCGTATCCCAGATACGGTCATTAATTAAGCATCCTTATAAATGAGCGTCACAGAGAGGCGGAAGAAGCGGGCACCAAACAAATACGCAAATAAATAGATAAACACACCAAAGGAATTATTAGGTTATATTACGATACATTTTCCCACATTCCTATATTAGAATTTGGTATTTAGGTATGTCATTTTTGTCATGCTCATCGTACACTTAGTCTCAGTGTGATTCAATTCTACCTCTGTATCTCCTGTAGTAAATAAATTGTTTAAAATTGTTTAAAGTGTGAGCGATAAAATTAATACAAACGAGGCAGTTTTCTCTCCCCGGCCTTGAAGACATTCCTAAACCTGCAGAGCAAACAAACTTTTTAAAGCGAAAAACTTGCTAAAAGTTGGAGATGACTTCAAAATAGCTTAGCAAAAAACGATTGTAATCAATTACCTTTGATTGTTTTAGCCATAAAACAAAGGAGCTTTTTGTTCTATTCAACTTCGTTTCCATTACTTTTCCGATTGTCGCTGAGCTTCTCGATATCTTGAGTTGTTCATGCCCCACCCTTCAGTCCCACTGCTATTCAAAATTATTCAACATAAAATAACTTCGCTTTTTTTCAATGCTCAAAAAAATGCGAACGCATCCTAAAATACAATCTTTCTATCCTAAAAATAAATGAGAAAATTATTTCACTCGAAAGAATTTCACAGACTTCGCAACTGTGCAGTATGCAACTGCTATACCAGTGTGCAACTGAACAGCATCAAATATGCAACCGTGCTCTTTAATTGACGATATTTTTGTACTCTAAACGCCCTTGAAAATTGAGCCGAGTTAAAACCTTTTCGAATGCGACACACCGCAGTTGAGTAGCTTAAAAAAAGAACTCAGCAAATTCGATATGTTTTCTCTGTGTCGCATTACTGCCTTTGTTCTTCATCTAATTAACAAAGGTGTTTTATATTTTAAATGCCGTCGACCATCAGCGCAGTGAACACGACTCGAAATTTTGCAGCTTCATTTCGATTCAATCAACGTCGACCTCTGAAAAACCTTCAAATGAACATAGGTTGTACAAAACAATTCAAAAAAATCTTTTCAGCACTGCCTTCTTCTAATTAACATTCTTAAAAAGACGGAGGTTTTTCTTTGCCCTTCGTTCATTTCAATGGTCATAACGCACACTGAATGAGCAAAGCTTCATTTTTTTAGCTCTCCTCAACATAAAGATTTAGATTCTATTATTGGTTTTAAAACCATTTTTTCATGCAATTCTGACTGCATTTTGACTAATGAGATTTGGAATTAATCTCTGTTTGCAGGATAATTATACCACATCCCAAGATAATGTTCACATGTAAAACTCAATAAATCAAGCACTAAAAGAGCCTAGATTTTCCAACGACTTGCCTCTGGCAACCAGGACGATTTTAGGCGAAATAAAACAGCTCGTAATGTAGCCGAGTCGGTCGAAAAACTTACGCAGCCTGCTTTACCGCTGCAACGACATGTATCGTCCAAATCAACCCGCTGGAGTTGGTGACAGAGCTAAAGCGACCCATAGACAATCAATTTAATTGTCAATATCATTGACTCAATGATATTGAAATTTTGAAATTTGAAATTTTTTTGATGAAATTTTTTTTGCCCACTAAGTCAATTTATAGACGGTCGTCAGACGATCAATGTAATTGTCAATATTCATTATTTACAATTGTATTGACAATAAAAATTGGTCGTCTATAAGCCGCTAACGTCGACGGACTGCAAAGTATTGGAGAGAATTGAAATTTGAGCACCGCATCTCTTTATCATGCTGGCGTGACATCAAACCAAGAACCAATCCACACCCACTTTGTCCGTCAGAAGCGTTCATCGTGAGCTGCGTTGATTTCTATACATTAAATATGAGCGTATCTGGAAAAGACATTAACTTATTTTTTTTAACTCTCATGTTTTTATCTACGTAGAAAACAATTCCGAAGTAATGATTTCTTGAAGCATTTGTTCGCTCATACGAAATGATGAAGGCTATCAAAGATCCTCCATAATTTTTATAATGATTACTTGAGGTATTTGTGCACTGATGAGATATAATGAACGTAACCAAATATACTTTATCATTTTTAAAATGATTACTTGACGTATTTGTTCACTACATAGGTTATATCAAACGTAATCAGTGTTGCTTTAACAATTTCGAATGGCAAATTTAAAACGGTGTCTTTTCATTTTCTCGAAGATCTCACTCAGATTACGCGCAAGAAAAACTCAACAGTGACTGAATGAATTGAACATTTAAAAACCTATTTAAATTTAAAACAAAATTTCACGTGTTGTGATTTAAACTACAGTTTCGCAAAATTCTATGCCTAAAATTGTGCGTATTTTTATTTATGTATGAGAACTAATTTTCACCTAGAAAAATAAAACTGAGTGACCTTAAATGCGCAAGCTCGTCATCGTTCGTGTAGCAGGTTTACGGATTGAGTTAATGTCATTGCGTATATGTGTCATGCATATGTACAGTATATTAATATAATTATGTCTTATTTACAATTTCATTTATCCTAGCATTCTTTAATCTAAAATATTTCCTTTATTTGCCTATAAAACGTTTTCTTTCATGACTTTCAAACCGTTTTTTTCAATGGCCTTACTTTAGTAGCCTATAAAAATGTATTCTTGAATAGCTCGCAAATATTTCAGTTTCTTGTTTGCTGTTCAAACTGCATTGATTTTGAAACAGGGACTGCCAAAAGCAACTTCAGAGTACTGTAACACCAGCCTCCGAGATCACCAATGCTACAAACGTACTAGTAGTTTTGCTGGAGAAACCTTACGACGAGCAGTAGCTTAACATAGTAACACAAAAGATATCACATCAATTCATTCCTTTAGTCAGAAATTCTGGACTGAAGAGATTTTTTTTGGTTCTTGTTTGAAATCAAAAACAGGTGTGAGTTTGCTTCGCTGCGGTAAGCGTTAGGAGGACAACAAACACACTTCTGGCCGTGCTCTACCCGCACGCAACGAGAACATCATCAAGCTTTGTTAGAGATCAAAAACAGAACAACCAAACCTGAAATTCGTAGCCACGAGAACATGTCGTATTGCTCTGCCCTTTGCCCTTCCAGGCACGGACAGAAGCTCAGATATGTTGAAGCACGATGAAGAAGTCAGTGCGTGAGACAACAGATGCTTCCCTGCAGGGATCGATCTTTATTTGCATGCGAACAAAGGGCGAAGTGCCTTGTTCGCTGAGCAAGCGGGTTTGAATGTTCATACGCGGTCACAAGTGCAAGTGCGAATGCTCGAGTCTCGGCTATGGTAATGGGGTACGTGCAGAGCTATAAAAATGCGGTCTTATCTCTCACGACGATAAACATTCTCGCTCCCGCTGGTCTCAGAGATAAGAACTGAGCAGTAAAGTTCGTCGGTTACCGTACTACGCTGCAAAAAAATTTCTTTAAATATCGCCAGGATAACTTTCTAGCATGGAAATGCGGGTCCTAATTTAGAAAAGAGCTATTCCGGATTCAAATCATCGAAAAGAATTTGGGAGGCCATTACGGAAGCGAGTGTTTAATAGACGGGCGCTTTAATCGCGTTTTTCGTGTTCCGTACTTTTTATCTGGGTTCCGTGAACGGGACAGAAAAGTGTCGTTCTAGTCGTAACTAAAACCGCACTTACAGTGACTAAGCGTCACCATTACTTATCTTCTCTCGTGCACGGGAGTTTGCACTGAAATTAAGACACCCCTGCTGCACACAGAAAATCAATAAATTACTCAGTTGAATCTCAGGGGTGAACTTCATTTCACTTACTGGAATATTTATCAGGACTCTTGCGAAAAATCTAGCAACGTCTCATCATTTCAATAACCGGTATAATTGAGCTTAGTTGCACTGAGGTTCAACTCAAAATAAGCCCCGCATTTTTATTGGGTGGTGTATTGCAACTTGTTCTATTAATTGGTCGTAGTTATAAGATCATCGTTGATTTAATCGTAGCCTCGCTGTTGACCTAAGCTTGCCTTATTTATCCTCGGCTAATTTAATTTCGCCCAAGTTTGGCGTTCGTACATAATTCTCACTGCACTTCGTCCAGCAAAGATATTTCTTGTACACGGAATTTTCCACCCTTAAACATCGCTTTGAAATCATTCCTACCGATGAACTCCGCATGTTTCAAAAACAATCTTGCGTCTGGCCCGTTGAACTCATAAACGCTAAAACTTAATTAACTCGTTGACTGCCTATAGGGGCATAGGAATACCACTTGGTAAATTGTTCATTTACGTATCGGGGTTTGAATGAACAGCTTTTCAATTATTTCAACATCTTTTTTAAAAGGGATTTGAGCATACGAGGTAAAATATCATCTTGCTATTACATTTTCGCACTTCTTAAGAAAGATACAATTATTTTCCGAGCGGTGAAGTCGTTTTGGAAACTCAGCTACGTACTACCTAACATAACATGAGGCCGCTGGAAGCTCAAATGTGCGTCAAGAAGCAGTGAACATGTTAATCACTTAGAACAATATCGCCGAAGTTAGAGAACTGAGAGAACGGAAAAGCCTTTCTCCCAGTCAACAGTGCACTCCTATCGACTACTGGCATACATAAGAGGGAAAATACTTAATTTAACAAGATGTACAGGGTGCGGCAGTCAACCCAGCATTTTAGGCTCCCACAGGCTCCTGAAAAATGCAGGATTGACAGTCGCACCCAGCATTTGCTGCCTGGCTATCCCCAGCAGCTGTTTGACGGCATTTGCTGGTGCCCTGAAGTTTTTCTGAACTCTGAAAAAGATTACGAGAACAATTCGTTTCTACCCTAAGGTGAAAGTGGACTCATGAAGACATGTTTTTTGGATTAAAACCATTTATTTCTACGTTCCCTGGTGCATGTGAGCCTTGCAAAATATTCCGCTTCTCATTTGACGGCAAACATGCGCACACAAGCTTGCCGCTGCTTCATACTACCGTTTTATGGTTCGTTGATTGTTCGTTGTAGCGACGATGGGATGGTGGTGACCAAGATGATAGATTAGATATTTACGGTCTCTAGCAACGGATCAAGATGATCAATTAGATATTTACAGTCTTTAGCAGCGGAACAAGATGATGAATTATATATTTATAGTCTCTATAGCAACGGACCAAGATGATAAATTAGATATTTACAGTCTCTAGCATGCAACGGACCAAGATGATGAATTCGATACTAACAGACTCTATCAACAGACCACAATGATGAATTAAATAGTAACAGACTCTAGCAACAGACCACAATGATGAATTAAATAATAACAGACTCTAGCAACAGACCACAATGATGACTTAAATAATAACAGACTCTAGCAACAGACCACAATGATAAATTAAATAGTAACAGACTCTATCAACAGACCACAATGATGAATTAAATAGTAAAAGACTCTATCAACAGACCACAATGATGAATTAAATAGTAACAGACTCTAGCAACAGACCACAATGATGAATTAAATAATAACAGACTCTAGCAACAGACCACAATGATGAATTAAATAATAACAGACTCTAGCAACAGACCACAATGATGAATTAAATAGTAACAGACTCTATCAACAGACCACAATGATGAATTAAATAGTAAAAGACTCTAGCAACAGACCACAATGATAAATTAAATAGTAACAGACTCTAGCAACAGACCACAATGATGAATTAAATAATAACAGACTCCAGCAACAGACCACAATGATGAATTAAATAATAACAGACTCTAGCAACAGACCACAATGATGAATTAAATAATAACAGACTCTAGCAACAGACCACAATGATTAATTAAATAATAACAGACTCTAGCAACAGACCACAATGATGAATTAAATAGTAACAGACTCTAGCAACAGACCACAATGATTAAATAAATAATAACAGACTCTAGCAACAGACCACAATGATGAATTAAATAGTAACAGACTCTAGCAACAGACCACAATGATTAATTAAATAATAACAGACTCTAGCAACAGACCACAATGATGAATTAAATAATAACAGACTCTAGCAACAGATCACAATGATGAATTGAATAATAACAGACTCTAGCAACAGATCACAATGATGAATTGAATAATAACAGACTCTAGCAACAGACCACAATGATAAATTAAATAATAACAGACTCTAGCAACAGACCACAATGATGAATTAAATAATAACAGACTCTAGCAACAGACCACAATGATGAATTAAATAATAACAGACTCCAGCAACAGACCACAATGATGAATTAAATAATAACAGACTCTAGCAACAGACCACAATGATGAATTAAATAATAACAGACTCTAGCAACAGATCACAATGATGAATTAAATAATAACAGACTCTAGCAACAGATCACAATGATGAATTAAATAATAACAGACTCTAGCAACAGACCACAATGATGAATTAAATAATAACAGACTCTAGCAACAGACCACAATGATGAATTAAATAATAACAGACTCCAGCAACAGACCACAATGATGAATTAAATAATAACAGACTCCAGCAACAGACCACAATGATGAATTAAATAATTACAGACTCTAGCAACAGACCACAATGATGAATTAAATAATAACAGACTCTAGCAACAGACCACAATGATGAATTAAACAATAACAGACTCTAGCAACAGATCACAATGATGAATTAAATAATAACAGACTCTAGCAACAGACCACAATGATGAATTAAATAATAAAAGACTCTAGCAACAGACCACAATGATGAATTAAATAATAACAGACTCTAGCAACAGACCACAATGATGAATTAAATAATAACAGACTCTAGCAACAGACCACAATGATGAATTAAATAATAACAGACTCTAGCAACAGACCACAATGATGAATTAAATAATAACAGACTCCAGCAACAGACCACAATGATGAATTAAATAATAAAAGACTCTAGCAACAGACCACAATGATGAATTAAATAATAACAGACTCTAGCAACAGATCACAATGATGAATTAAATAATAACAGACTCTAGCAACAGACCACAATGATTAATTAAATAATAACAGACTCTAGCAACAGATCACAATGATGAATTAAATAATAACAGACTCCAGCAACAGACCACAATGATGAATTAAATAATAACAGACTCTAGCAACAGACCACAATGATGAATTAAATCATAACAGACTCTAGCAACAGACCACAATGATGAATTAAATAATAACAGACTCAAGCAACATACCACGATGATCCGTTACGGTAACAAATAAGTCTTTAAAAATTAATTTAAATTAGGCCATTTAATTCACACGTTGTTTCCAGAACTCAATTGTGAATGCGAAAGAGTGTTTGTGCTGTCGTACAATTTACACGAATGACTTTGATAGGAAGCGTGGTTAGGATTCCAAGTGACCTTTTTATGCCTATGTTCAACCAAACTGCCCTTTTTGTACTAAATCCTCTGTAATTAATGTACAAATAATTTCAAATAGAATTTTTTCAAGCAAGTAAATGCATACCTGGATCAATTTCTCGTACATGCAGTAGAAAAATTTTAAGATTGTGCCAATTATCCTCATGATATTTAACATTGTCAAATATTGTATGATGACTGAGCAGAAGAACAGTTAAGACTTGGACATTTATAAATAAATAAGATAATCTGTTTCCGATAATTAAAAAATGACGTTTGCTAAAGCAAAACAAACAAGATGCAATAAATTTCTCTTCAAGAGATCTCTGAAAAACGTCTCACAACGAATATCTGTAATTGCCATTCAGTGTTTATGGTTAAGCTAATGCCTCCGAAACAGTGGCTATGAGTAGAGAGAAAAAGATGATCCATCCAAAACAGTGGTAAAGAGTACGTAGGAAAAGACGATGCCTCCAAAACAGTGCATGGCTATGAGTACGGAGAAAAATACTATGCCTTTGAAGCAGTGGTTATGAGAACGGAGAAAAATACTATGCCTTTGAAACAGTGGTTATGAGACCGGAGAAAAATACTATGCCTCTGAAACAGTGGTTACGAGTACGGAGAAAAAAGTGTGTCTTCTCATACATGTCCCAAAGCTGGAATGGTAGAACGTGTCTGTTTAGACTTTCCCCGTCTCTAGTTCGTTGGAAGGATTCACGCCTCAGTCAGAATAATAAATTACAAATACAGAAATTAAATATTAACGTAAATCAGCATTACAAATATTGGTAATCCATGTACAAATGAATACACTGGCAAATTTAGATCAATGAGATCTTTGGAACAGACGCAAGACAAAAATGTAAAGTTAACGAGAACAAATAACACTGAACACTGAACAGGGTCGTTAGAGTAAGGAGTAAGGCGTAAAAAGGAGTTGTGCATGTAATGATACCTAGAACAAAAGAAATAAATATATGAACAACGAAACGATTCCTTCTAAGGTTGACTAATATTTCGACACTAATCAAAGTTGTAGCATCAAAACAATTAAATTATCACACAAAGAAGTGCTAACCAGCAGCATGGACGTCATAGGTACAAAGGAACAAACAGAGTGAACGTCATCCGTTGCTCGACCACGAACTTAATGACATCGGAAAGGGATTTATCTTTAGATGCTCAAGGTATTTTGATACTACATTATTCTCGCTAACAAATCCTAAGAGTGTCATTCAGATAATGAAGAGGAACTTATTATGAAATTTGTTAAATAAGCTAAATAATTTATTATGATACCAAAAACATGAAATCACACACCATTTTAACTGCTAAAGCTAGCACACGGAAGACAAAATTCTTAAGTTATCGAATTAAAATCTTGCATTAAAACAGCAATGATCGAATCAGTTCTAATTCATTACCCTAACGGTGATTGCTTTATTTTCATAATATATTTCAGAAGGATTGGTTATTCATCAGTGCTCTGACATATTCTGTTGAGCCGGTTTTGGGCCAGAGCCACAATTTTTCTGTGTAGAATTCAATGAAAACCAGTCAGCGAAATGAGCCGATGAGAGCACCCTGGGGAAAATCTTCCGTTGAATAGACCCAAAACCTTGAAGCTTCACGTGAACTTCAATACGTCTATGCTAGTAAAGGGAAATATATTTCAATATTTGCAGAAGTTTTGCTGGAAGTCAGAGGGCTTTTCTTCTCTTTCTTTGGTTCACTCACCTCAGAATTACGCCCAAACTTTGTGTTTTGATCTTCTTTGTGCCCGTGATTGTTTCCTAATTAGGCGCGAAAGTTGAAACAATGCGAAGGCCCCAACTTGCATTAACAGTTGCTCCATTTTCCTTATTTCAGTCCAGCGCGGCGAAATTAACGTAAAACGAGGAGGACGCCTCGCAAACTTTTTCAGAGCCCGACGGTTTTATTGAAAGCTCCAACCAGGAGGAAATGTCAGGCCCGTGTTACCTACGCACAACTTCATATTTATGAGTAATTAGTTCAATGTTTCCTGCCTATTGGAGATAAGTTACAAGTGAGCAGAAGTTATGTCCTTTGATTCTTTCAGTGCATTTCTTACATTTGCGTGTTCTCCCTCTCGAGCTCGATGCGTATTTCTCCCTTTTGAGAGCCTCAACAGTTTTATTAAGATCCCAAGTCGTGGGGAAATATCACGGCTGTGTTAACTATGCCGATGAAAATGAGTAATTAGTTCGTGTTTTTCTACCTACGAAAGCGAACTGCTGGTTCAGCAGCAACTATGTCATGGGGTTCTGTAAATATATTTCTCACATTTATGTGTTTCAAAAAAAAAAGAGGATATGTGGTTGTTAGCGGTGTCAAATCTGAATTTCCTCATGTCTGGCGACTGTATGAAGAGATTATGGCCATTTAGGTTAAATGATCGTATATTAGTCTGAAGAACATCAAAATGTGCCTTCAAGAAAATGTTTTCAACATTTTCCAAAAATTTCTTTCCTGCACTTTTTTTTGAAGGTGTAAGATATATTCAACGAATTTTATTAATATCAAAACTCATTTCAACGCGGATAAAAACTTGCCTTTCATTAAACTAATTAGTGCATCAGCAAAAACTCAAATCTTTTAAGTAACTCTAGCTCTAGCAATCGCTTGTTCTGAATTCCGTACTTAATTGTACTGAACAAAACGAGAATTTTCTCTGCGATGTTCGAATTTAAAGCATTTCCCAACTGCTTGAAGATGCTCAAACTGTGGAGCAATTCGATCAACAGCCTGAAGATGAATTAACCATAAAGTTCTTTGAAGAACAGTTCGGAAAAGGGCTATGTAAATTTCAATCTACTCTGGTGTTTTTCCCAACTTCTACCTCCTCTCGTGACACCCACGTTTTCCTCCTTGATATGCTCACATGTTTATTAATATTACTCTACAATTTTCACTTTCTTGAGCCATAGATCTAATATGATAGAAAAAAAGAAAATATGAATACAAAAACATATGTTTTATGTTTAGAGCGTTTCGAGAGATCAATGTTCCACCTCATTGTATGCACTCTTTGTAGGTGCGTAAATTATCTTTGTGTGAGTGTAAAGAAAAATTGTACATCAAAATTTGTCACATCATTTTTCAAACGATTTCGATGAAATGAAATCATGAAAAACAAGCGATTTGAAATGGACGTCTTGAAAACATTTAATTCAGCAGATTTTAAGATTCAAATATCATTCACAAATATCATTCTTCAAAAATTGTAGAAACAATGCACTTACAAATAAGATCACTAACAATAGCTTCACATCCATTAAAAAGAAAACCGGACTAAATAAGTCTTAAACATTAAAAAAAAGCGATCAGAATTCAACCATTCGTTATATTTTAAAATGTGCTCACGTCATAACTGTCAGGATCCAGCGTCTCTTCACGCGGTGAAAGGTAGAGCTTTACCATGCTTTATTTTGAGTGAATGTTCAAATGAAAACGCCGCACCATTGTTGCACACCACGGAGAGTAGTGATTCAGTTTCATTAAGCCCGTCAGAGGCTGAAATGCAATGTGAGTTTTAGACATTGTAGTTCATTCCAAGCGTCCAAAGCGCGAAGTTGGAGCATTTTGTGTTGCTGCATGACAGTGCACCTCCTCATGTGCCTCGACAACTGGTTAGAACTATTTATTAACAGAGTCCAAAGGTGCAGAGATGATTATCAAATAATTTATGCACGTAGCATTAGTGGTACAGCTGTGCATGTCACCAATCCGTAACAATGTCGTTAATTCACGCTACCATCTGGGCTTCTGCACCAGCAACCATTTGAAAAAAACATTTATTCTCTTGTTCAATTTAAGTTCATTTTTAAATTTTCTTAGCATTCAGGTTTCAAGCATATTTAGTTCAGGTTTAAACTTTCTTCACTCCCAAGTATCGATTAACTTAAACTGTACCGACGTGAAGATTTTTCGTAACAGTCTATGTATAAATTTAACTAAGGTTCACGTTTCAAACGGGCTTCTGAGTTTACCATTCAACTGTATTTACGTTCAGGTTTTAATTTCCTTTACGCACAGGCTTCAACTGTCTTTACTTCCATGCTTCCTATAATCCTTTAATTTTAGTTCTAATTATCATTTTGTTCGAGTCGTACTTATATAATCTAATAAAATAACTCAGATTGCAATATCCCTTGAAACTTTCAGAACACTAGGTGTGTGGATGAGCCATAAAATTGAACCTGATTTTGTTTACTCGTACAATTCTAACCAATAATTTTATATACTTATTTTTATTTATCGTGCCGTAAAAATTCTTTCCACCGTCTTGGGTCACTTTCGTTCTAGGTATATCAAACATAAAGCTTATTTTTCGTCGCTGGAACCAGGCTTGATTCAACGAAACGGAATTTTCCTGGTCTTTTGAAGAAGAAATCATAGCTTTAGGAGAATGTTTCCTCCATGAACTTGCATCATATCGCACCCTAATCTTCGTATCCAAGTGTTATTGCCTGTCATTAGATGCTTTCTTTCTCATCGTGTCTTTTCTGAACGCTTATTAAAGGTCTCTTCAATTTACCCCGACCTTCGTCTTGCCCCAAATTCTAAGGAACTTTTATTATTCTTCCCTTAAAAGCCCCTAAAATTGTGCCTCGCGTCGCTCTCTTATTGGTCGAGTAAGCCAATTATTTGAGTCCGGACGTCCAATCATGTCGCGTCTCCGTCGTTAGCAGCCGGAGCTGAAATGCTGACCCAGAACATCCTCATCCAAAACTCAAATCTTGCAATTTGATCGCTCCAAAATAAGAACCATTTTATACCTACAAAATAAGAGGTTTTTGTCACAAATTTCTTGGATTTCTTGCCTCGAAAAGCTACTGATTGAGCTGCAAACGGCAATTTGGGGCACAAATTGCCGGCGATTACATCGAGGCTTCTTAAAATTTCGCTCGCATTTTTCATTCGATTTCCTGGCAGAACATGAGCAAGTTTTTTTAGTTCATGAATTTTTCCTGATTGCGCAAGAAATTTTAGAGTTTTTTAGGCTAAAGTTCGGATCAAAGCAAGTTATATATTAGCAGTAAAATTCAATGAATTTATGATATGCGTAAATTAAGTTATAATTGGGTCGGACAGTCATTACGTAAGATGGAAGATGACTCCACTTCAGGTAAGCATGTACTGCTGCCACCTGAGATGAACAAGTATGATATTCACCATTCAAGTACATGATTTGATTATTCTAGTTAAATGTTCCTTCAAAAATTAAATTTTGGCTTTGATGACACTTGTACATGTAAATTAGATGCGAGAAATAAAATTAATTTAAAGCATTATTAGAACATATGATCGTCACTGACCGATGTCAATCTTATCTAGCCATAAAATAACAATACATTATTAATACATATACATTACATTACATAGGTTAATACATATACATTACATTACATAGATTAATACATATATACATTACAATACTTGTACACATTATTAATGTGCACGTTAGTAAAAATTACACCTCGTATACGTTACCAATACACACGTTAGTGAAAATTGCACCCTGTACATATTTTCAATGTGCATCTAGTTCAAAATTAGACCATGTACTCATATCCCATGGACTTTTTAGTAAAAATTACACTTCATACACATTACCAATACACAAGTTAGTGGTACACGATCGATGCTTGAGTTATACTCCGTCATTTTGTGCATTTTACTACGTCATTTACTTACGTATACTTCGTCGTTTCATGTGTTTTATTACGGTATACAGATAAAGCTCAGTCCCATTTATTTGAGTAATAGGATGTTCGATTTAAATTATCAGAGAATGACGAAGCAATTTATCTGCACAAGTTGAGGTCCGCATAAGAAGACGCAAAACTCAATGATCTGTTGTGCTGTAAAGTACATCTTATTATCCAACGAAGCCACACATTTCAACGCAAGCCCGTACAAGTTTCAATGAAGTTCGCGTCTGTGATTCCAAAGCGACCCGTCATCGAAAAAAAAAAATACTGACATCCAGTTCTCGACCTTGAAATTATGAGGCTTCAAGATCTATGATTTTTTGTTCCTGATTGCGGGTACACAATCTTCAATTGCTCCTCTGAACACTTCTTTCAATGGAAACAATAGAAATGTGATTGTGAGACATCAGCGAGCTATTTTTCATCGTCCTTGACGGAGGACGTTTTGAGTTGAAGGATTTCTATGACGTTAAGCAGGAAAAAATGTTTGCTTTTTGTCAAGCAGGCTTTTCAGCGCTATTTCAGGCAATGAATGCTCGCTAAAACTCTGAAGGGATTATGATGATAAGTAGGTGTCGTCACTCCGCTTGTAGGACTTATGCGTAAAGCATCAGATTAATTCTGGATGAATTATGTGGAGGGCTTGTATGAAACGCGATATAATGTGTGGGGGAATTCATTTTACACCATGTTGCATGATGCTGAAGTGAATTAACTTTACACAATGTTGCATAATACTGAAGTGAATTAATTTTACACAATGATGCATAATGCTGAAGTGAATTAATTTTACACAATGTTGCGTAATGCTGAAGTGAATTAATTTTACACAATGTTGCATAATACTGAAGTGAATTAATTTTACACAATGTTGCATGATGCTGAGGTGAATTAATTTTACTCAATGCTGCATAATGCTGAAGTGAATTAATTTTACACAATGGTGCATAATACTGAAGTGAATTAATTTAACACAATGTTGCATAATCCTGATGTGAAATAATTTTACGCAACGTTGTATAATGCTGAGGTGAATTTGTCAAACCTAATGTTAGATAATGCGTAAATAAATAATTCGATAGGTTGGAAAACAAGGCATAAATAAATTTTATATAATTTCTTACATAGCAAAGCCAAAAGTATTTATTCTAATATAACGAAATTCAGTGCCAGCGTGAATTAGTAAATTACAACGCAATATAGTTTAGGAATAAGCTTATTTAATAAACTGCAGTACATTGTACGAAAAAACAACTAGACTCCGCAGGAATAAATAGGTTCTAAATAATATGACATAACGCTGAAGAAAATAAATGTAATATAACGCGGTGGTAAATTGCTCAAAAGGCCATATCGATGCAGAGTGCAGCGTCCTCTCGGTACAATTGTGTTCTGCAGAGCTAATTTTATTTTCTTATCAAACGAGGCCCACCAGTGCACCTGATGTAGCATTTAACTCTCAACGGCAGGCCTTCTCGTAGATATTCTCATTTACCCATCGTCTCACGTCGAAAATAACTTAGATTGGCTGATCATTTGCGTTTGTGCATTGCTAACAGATGCCATTATGCTTTGTGCATTATTCTTTTTCGTATACCACTCCACTGCATCATTTAACGTGGTGTCATTCCACCTCTGTATCATTCTACCTTATGCATCATTCCATTTGATATATTATTACACGTGGAATATCATTCATGGAGGTGTATCATTCAAATGGTATAGCATTCCATTTAGTGTGTCATTGTTTCTGGTATATCATTCCACCTGGTACTTCCTGCCACCAGGTATATCATTCCCCTGGTATGTTGTTACCGTGCGCACTTTAATATAGGTAAACCTCAACCTATCTGTGAAGGACCTTGCTCGTGACGTGTCATTTGGTGGCTACTTGCAGACTTGTGAGGATGTGACGCTGGGACACCTGCTTTTGAACGTGTATTTAACCCTTTTTTTTTGTTCATTCCAGTAATTCCTAAAATCACTAATTGACCAACAAAAAGTGAATAATCTAAATCGAATAAATAAACTTAATTAAATTAAACCGGATTAAATTACCCGAATAAATGAGGAACTGGGGCTGAGGTAAGTGGATTATGTGCATATGTGTGCTCAGCCAAGTTCCGTTTGTACAGTAGGTAGAGGATTCTGTTCTTGTGTGCGTGACTTGCTTGGTTAGTTAGTAAATAAACTTCGGTGGAATTCTGCGAATAAACTTCATTCCTAGCTATTAAGTTGTTGAACTATATTTTTCCTATTTTCATTAATCGATTTGTGTGTATTCCCGCTGAGGTGGAACCATTCATAATATGCTTAGTTACTTGGTTCTCAAAAGCCGTGTGTATCGGTCAATATGTGAAATTTAACTAAATTATTTACTTCAATTATTTTACTTCCTATTTGAATATTATTTCTATTATTCCATCTTCTATTTCGTTGTAAACTCTGCCTTATCCGTCAATTGTTGTTCCTGTTAATTAGTGTTCTTCTTGCGTTATTTCGGCCTTAGGAAGCAAACTGTCATTATTTTTAGTTTACCTGTGTTGTCTTTTACTTTCAGATGATGTGTAAAAACCCCTGTGTTTCCCGCCCACGCTCCATTTCTGGGGCTCTCCTATTATCGTTGCGTTTCCTGATTATACTTATTTTCTGGTTACCACTAGTTTTCATTCTGTCTTTCCCCCTGTGTAACTTACGCTGTTAATCTGTTCTGTTATAAATATACCTGAACGCTTTTGGTTATTCTCCTGCATTTTTCTTAAAGTCCTCTGGTAATTGAGAGAGCATTATCCTTTTCCCTAATTCGGCACCCGCTAACAATGTTATTCCACCCGGTATATCATTCCCCTGGTATGTTATTCCACCAGGTATATCATTCCCCTGGTATGTTATTCCACCAGGTATATCATTACCCCTGGTATGTTATTCCACCAGGTATATCATTCCCCTGGTATGTCATTCCACCAGGTATATCATTACTCCTGGTATGTTATTCCACCAGGTGTATCATTCCCCTGGTCTGTCATTCCACCTGGTATTTCCTTACCCCTTGTGTGTCATTCCACCCGGCATATCATTACCCCTGGTGTGTTATTCCACCAGGTATATCATTCCCCTGGTATGCCATTCCACCTGGTATATCATTACTCCTGGTATGTTATTCCACCAGGTGTATCATTCCCCTGGTCTGTCATTCCACCTGGTATATCCTTTCCCCTTGTGTGTCATTCCACCTGGTATATCCTTACCCTTGGTATGTTATTCCACCAGGTATATCATTCCCCTGGTATGTCATTCCACCTGGTATATCCTTACCCCTGGCTTGTAATTCCACCAGGTATATCATTCCCCTGGTTTGTCATTCCAAGAGGTGTATCACACATATATGTGCCTTGGTCACTATTTTACATTGATTTTAGGGGATGAAGTGCGCGGAAGTTTTACGTACAATTCACCGTAACTCGAGAATGAGGCATCATAATTTATATGAGGAGGACCCTGGTTCGATGCCAGCGACTCGCGCAATTTCCACGAAAGTAAAAGTAGCTTTTCTGTGGAGTATAGAAAACCGAGATAACGGGTAAGAGAAGTTAACGGAGAAACTCTGAAAATTGAGTGCATACATTAATCCTTTCCGTAAGTTGAGATGCTGAAATAAGGGCTGTACAATGCCATTTTAACACTGGGCTGCTTAACAAAATTGCATTTATTTTAAAGATGGTTCACTTTTCAAGTTAAGACTGGGGTGCCTGAAATGACATCTAAAAAGACGCCAACTTCATTTTATCAATTAGGTGTTCAAAAAATTGATAGTCGTTTCGGACTACAGGAATGCTAGAAAATATTTTGAATTATACATATTTAATTGCAATCACAGTTAGGGTATTACATTTCTCACGACCGCTGAATGTGGGAAAAATCATCAGCTTAATTTCGGCATATTTTTCTTACTCTAATTGAATTCGGTCAGCGAGTCCCATCATAGGCTCAAACGTATAACGTTCTGGAAGTTAGAGCAACGAGACAATGAATTTTAAAGTCCTGACCCGTATCTGTCTTGCTCAGCTACTCGCAAGCTTCTGCGCATGACCAATAAAAAGTTTAACTTTTGCCCAGATGTCCCCCTGCCGCAGATGTCCCTCTGGTTCAGCTGCAAGAGAGTTATAGCGAAGTCTAGCGCCGTGAAAGAGATGTATTTCGCCCTATAAAAAATGTAATGTCCCTGTGTTTGGAGTCGTGAACTGAGTTTTTGACACAAAGAATGAAGTAAACTAGGGTTTTCCGCCATGATGGAGTCTTGAGTTAAACTGCTATCTTCCGGTGACAACATGAGGCAATAAACTGAGCAATATGATATGGCGGTCTAGTTGAGTAATATGGTGTGACATTTTAGTTGCGCAGTATGATAAGGCAATATAGCCGGGCAATATGATAAAGTAATGAGGCTGAGTAGTGTGATAGTACTAGAAACTGAGCAGTTACGTAAAGTAATATAACTTAGCATAATCATAGAGCAATATAACTGAGCAATAAGATGAGCTAATACAGCTGAGCAGTATATTAAGGCAATATATCGTAGCTGGGCACCCTGGTTTGGCCAAAAAACTGAGCTATAAGCGAAGGCAATGAAGAAAAACTTTGTAGTAACATGACGAAAGTATTTCGCTCAGTGAAAGTAATGCAAACTAATTGAAAATATGTGTTTTGCACTGTGAAATGATGAGGAAACGAAGTCTAGCATCCCAGGATAGATGTATTTCAAATAATAAAATAGGGAACATATGTTTTCAATAAAAGAGGTACAATTTTTTAGTGCCGAACCAGGAAATAATTTACTCCACATAATGAACAAGAATTGTGCCATAAATGTCATGCGTTGTACTATAAAAGAGATTACATAGTTATCACAATCAATGCAGAAGACAAATCTATGCTCTAAATTTAAGGAAATATGTTCAATGTTAATTCTTAACAAACCATCTTTTTTCGAAGGGAACATTGAGGTAGAAATTTATCCGTGAAATCCTTTGAGAAATTCTTTGAGGTAGAAATTGTAAATAAACCATTTTTCGGCGAAGAGAAAATTAAGGCATACATTAAGGAATTTATTCATCAAAATATAACCCAGTCCATCAATTGAAAATAGTTTTATTGAAAATTTTTATGCTTCAGTCTTGCTACGAAATATTAAGGACCCTTTTTTGAGTACTCTGTCGCTTGTATTTCACCTCCAGTGAGTTACTTAGCCCTCCAATTTGAATGAAGCTAAGTTATCATGAATTTAGATTGCGTAAATAAATAAACTTTGAGTGGGTAATTGCAATTTGGATGCATAATTATGATTATGGGCCTAATTTTGATTGTGAAATCCCAACTGCTAGTTTAATTTTGATTGCGTAATCATCATTGTTGGTTTAATTTTGATAGCATAATTATTATTTTGATTTAGTCTTGATTGCGTTACCATCAATGTTGGTTTTATTTCGATTGTGTAATCACGATTGTCGGTTTATTTAGATTGAGCAGTCACCATTAATTATTATTTAATTATATAATTACCATTGTTGGTTTAATTTTGATTGCGTAGTCATCGTAAGGACTACAGCGATCCTACACAAGCGACTGTTAACGAATCATTTACATAAAAAAAATGTTGAACTAAAGAACGCACGCCAGAAAATTTTTGGATAGTTTACTACGATTTCTTGAGAATTATTAGTAAAACATTTAAAATTTGTGAAAAGCATTTACCAATTTTTTACACGATTTAAATGAACTCAAATAGTATTTCGGGTCATCGGAAACATGGGACGATTACTATGCTTTATAGTTAATATTCATATCCTTGCCCAGCCAACGCTGTTCGTACATGATCGATGGGAGAACACTATGAGATCAGAGGAAAAAAATTTCATAAGACAATGAGGGATTTACGCCGTGATGAAAATGAGTTTTAAGAAATTCTTAATGTTCGGTCGCTCGCTTACATCTCCGCAAAAAATAGGTTTCTCATTTTTGGGGGGCACTGTGTAGATACTTTTATGTTACTCTTATTTCTTCTCGCAGCATCTTGCACTGAAATGTTAATTTTCTTCAAGCATGTACATTATTGCAAGTAAAGCACAAGGACAAACATAGTACCTTACAATAAATGATGCTAACATTGTAAGCATTTTTAGTAAACTTTAGTAAACTGAAGGAACCAATTTCAAATTGAATCGTGGGAATTAATTCCGGGGAGTTATATTTCTGGTTAGCAATTTCAAAAAATCACAGGCGCAGTTTTTGTTGAAGTTTCTCATCAGGAAGTTTGTGTATAAAAACGCCCGTGTGCCGACCACTGTGCAATCACTTCTCTCAAATGTGGAGTTCAATCCCTTTGTGCAGGCTGAATTATTGCGTAAATCTCCACGGCTACACAAGTTACACAAGCGAACGAACTTCAGATCCTATTCGTCAGTGATACAGTCATCTTTTTAATATCTATGTCGTTTTTTTTATTCTATGTAGCAGCGAGATGTGAGGACTTGAGGCACAGTGTGTGATGAGATGTTGTTCATTTGACTGGCATAAATTGACAAAGCTATTGTTTTGAGTTTTACAATTGGAATTATTTTGACTAATTTTGAAAATCGGACATCAGCCAGAAAATCAGTTGGCAAATTCAGTAGAAAATGTAGCTGAATATAAGTAACAGATTATGAAGATGAAGTTCAGAAGCAAATTATGCTGCTGAAAATCAGCCAGCAGATCCAGCAGATCAAAAAGCTGAAAATCAATCAGCGGATTCAGTAGATCATGTCGCTGAAGATCTGCCAGCATATCAAACGGATGAAGATTTATCAGCAATCCACTAGAGCAGATCTAGCGGATCTAGCAGCAAATCACCAGGTAGATCTTTGATCAGTAGAGGCAGATCTGGGAAGGCAATTGTCCCGAAGCGGCCGCAATTTTACTGCACCACGTCGGAAAAGGCCCAAATTACGACGGCCGTTCAGAACCAGCAAAAAGTCTACTCTTTCACCCGTAAAGCGTGCTCGCTTTTATAAAATTCTGAGTATTTTTCTGTGTCTGCTCCTCTTAACTTGCGGCGCGTGCCGGCAGCAGCACGAGGAAAACATGTTCGTCTATCTTTTATAAAATTTTGCCCGATACTATTTTTCAAATTCTGTTTTGAGCGATGCAGTTTCGTGTCCTTTGGAACGCCATTACGGTGTTCTGTGAGCCTTCTTTGATGCTTTTGATCACTTAAATTGCTACAAGAAATGTGATTTGGATGTTTTTTAAGCCAGTGTTGATTCGCCGTCGGGATATTTTAGAATAGTTCAAGGTCAGTGGATAATATAGTTTAACATGTGTCAATTTCAACAGCTGGATTTGAGTGTTGCCATCAGTAATCCATGAACAAATAGTTTTTGTAACAAACAAATGGTGAGTTGGGGAAATGAATTCATGAATGAAAACGCAACACAAACAAATTTGGCCCACGGGAGAATGATTAGAGACGCTCTATTACTTAAGTTTGAGTAGTTTCCATGTCATAACACTTGAAATAATTGCTATGAGATTTTATTTAACGAGTGGTCGAAGAGAAGTTCCCTCAAAAAATAAAAGAAATGTTTCATATTAATAGAGAATGAGTTCGATTACATGTTAATGCTATTTATTTCGGGTTGGAATTAAATTTACTGAAAGTTAGTTCAGTTTTTATGACTATTAGGAACGTCTTCGTCAATCGAACATCGAAGAAATCGGCGATATCTTCCTGCGGTATAGCAAAATCTTGGTCACTGTCGACGAGGTGCAGCGCGAAATGTTACTTTATCCACAGTAGAAGTTGGTCCCATTTGATTGAATAAATTGTCATACCGGAAGAAAATTTAGATTTTGAAATCAACAAAACTGAGAAATCTGAATAAAACATCGAATTCTAGTAAAAATTCCAAATCGGAGCTTTCAAATGAAGCGACGCAGGTACCGCATTCATAAATATGTTATCGATTGCACTACTCGCAATAATTAGTTATGTTTCCTGCGTCTCCTAATATCTCATCAACTGCCATTCACCCCGGAAATTGGGTAGAGCAACAACAAGCGCCAATTATTGGCTGGACATCGTCACAGTTTGAACTGGCTATCTATACCGGCCCTGGAAATTGGGTAGAGCAACAACAAGCGCCAATTATTGGCTGGACGTCGTCACAGTTTGAACTGGCTATCTATACCGGCCCTGGAAATTGGGTAGAGCAGCAGCAAGTGACAGTTATTGGCTGAATATCGCCACAGAGCTTAAACTGCCAAGCTATACCGGCATTGAGCGGTAACTGGTTATCTGTACGCATTGCAACTTGCCTGGGAATATCGAAAAGGGACCGTGAACACAAGCTGATGAAATTTCCTCACCTAGCGCCAACAAACTCGTGCCGCGCTCGACCGGCCAGCGGGATGTGCTCTGAGGTGTTCTCGGTAAAGGAAAATTTATGGATAATCTTTCAGCAGTCTATTTCCCTCTCAAGCTGCAGAACAGCTTGATTGACTAGAGATCTAGATTGGCTCATAATTGTGAAAAATTCTTTGTATAGATTAAACAACTGTTGCCTTTCAAATAATGAAGAGTGTATACAAAACCCATCGTGAAATTTCACTGCTGGCATCAACTACACATGTCAAAACGTTATTTATCCCCTTTTCTTGAGATGAATAATCTATCATTTTATGAACTATGATGATCAGACTAGAGATTTTCTTCAAAAAATCGAATGCCTGGATGCTTTTCGAAAACAATGTTCGGTATACCCTTACCTGAAAATTTTAAGCTATCATAATAAGCACATTTCAAACATTAAAAAAAAACAGAATCTGCTGATCCCACAGAGATGCCCAAAGCTGTGTGTATAAAATAGTCAAATTTCATTGAAAAAACGCCAAGTTTAATAGTTTAGGTTGGAAAAAAGCCAATCTGAAGGCCTTATTGTAAGACCTGTCGATTTGCTGTTCATTTGCGTCCCGCGACTGTCACTTCAAGCGCGCGACGCCTCACTTCAAGCGCGCGACGCCTCACTTCAAGCGCGCGACGCCTCACTTCAAGCGCGCGACGCCTCACTTCAAGCGCGCGACGCCTCGCTTCAAGCGCGCGACGCCTCACTTCAAGCGCGCGACGCCTCGCTTCAAGCGCGCGACGCCTCACTTCAAGCGCGCGACGCCTCGCTTCAAGCGCGCGACGCCTCACTTCAAGCGCGCGACGCCTCGCTTCAAGCGCGCGACGCCTCACTTCAAGCGCGCGACGCCTCACTTCAAGCGCGCGACGCCTCACTTCAAGCGCGCGACGCCTCACTTCAAGCGCGCGACGCCTCACTTCAAGCGCGCGACGCCTCACTTCAAGCGCGCGACGCCTCACTTCAAGCGCGCGGCGCCTCGCTTCAAGCGCGCGACGCCTCACTTCAAGCGCGCGACGCCTCACTTCAAGCGCGCGACGCCTCACTTCAAGCGCGCGACGCCTCGCTTCAAGCGCGCGACGCCTCACTTCAAGCGCGCGACGCCTCACTTCAAGCGCGCGACGCCTCACTTCAAGCGCGCGACGCCTCACTTCAAGCGCGCGACGCCTCACTTCAAGCGCGCGCTCAACGGGAAGCAAAATGCAGGATATTTCTTCAAAATACTCTGTACGCAGATGTGAAAATGTCAAGATAATTTGCCTAATGTGTGGAGTTAGATATTTTGAGACGCAGCTGATTAGAAACATTCTATCGCAGTCACTATCGCTGTTTTTTTTAATCATGAAACACATGTAGATACACATTCATTGTACGCATCCGCACGCATTCATTGTTGAACGAAAGTTATTGGTAGCAATTAAACACCATGTGAATGTCATCACTGATAAATATAAGTTATTTCTCACTAGTAATAAATATATAAATGCGTGCCTTCAACACATATCTCTGCATCCAAAAGCCTCAGAAAGGAAGGAAGTCTTTGACTTGCATTGGACAAAAGCAAACCTTGAGGAAATTTTCGAAAGGCTTGATGCAATACCGAGCACGCCTCCCAAACTACCCATAATTCAAACAAATGGCTATTGGCAATCGGAAATGTCCGATGCTAAATTTCTTGCACCCATTTCCGAAATAATCAGATGGCCGTCGTTGCAAGTAAAGCAAGCAAACGTTCAAATTCCAAGGGAAATCTGGGGGGTACGGGAAGCGTACGACATAATGAAGATATTGGCAGTGCTCCGAAGAACAAGAGTTGGATATCACAAGCCTGAATCCTCATAAGAAGGAGAAATTGTACCTACGGAACTAATGTAAGATGTCAGATAAAGGTTAAGGCTGAGGATAAACGAAGGAGAAATAAGGAAAATAAAATGCCAAAGAAAGGTTATGAATAAGAATGAATGCTAGCCTTTTGAGCTGAACTGAGAAATCAAAAACGCTAAAAAAAAAGTTGTTTGAGTTGAAGGGTGTATGGGATGTCAGTAATTATTCTAAAAGGAAAAATGTTGTGAGACCACACGACCTAAAACAAGATTGAATGCTCGGGAAAAACCTATCATGCTTGTGAGCTTGTGAGAATACTTCTGAGTGAATGTCACGTTAATTATTGTCAAACTCAACGAACGAGTGAGAAAACCATCAGAAACGACGCTGGAGCACAACGCTAGAGAGGTTTTGGAGACTGGTGTCGCAAGCTGGCTGTTTCTTCAAGGAATTACGTTTCAAGGAATTACGCTTCAAAGATATACGCTTCAAGGAATTACGCTTCAAGGAATTACGTTTCAAGGAATTACGCTTCAAGGATATACGCTTCAAGGAATTACTCTTCAAGGAATTACGCTTCAAGGAATTACTCTTCAAGGATATACGCTTCAAGGAATTACTCTTCAAGGATATACGCTTCAAGGAATTACACTTCAAGGAATTACGCTTCAAGGAATTACACTTCAAGGAATTACGCTTCAAGGAATTACTCTTCAAGGATATACGCTTCAAGGAATTACGCTTCAAGGAATTACACTTCAAGGAATTACGCTTCAAGGAATTACTCTTCAAGGATATACGCTTCAAGGAATTACGCTTCAAGGAATTACACTTCAAGGAATTACGCTTCAAGGAATTACTCTTCAAGGATATACGCTTCAAGGAATTACGCTTCAAGAAATTACGTTTCAAGGAATTACGCTTCAAGGATATACGCTTCAAGGAATTACACTTCAAGGATATACGCTTCAAGGAATTACACTTCAAGGAATTACGCTTCAAGGAATTACTCTTCAAGGATATACGCTTCAAGGAATTACGCTTCAAGGAATTACGCTTCAAGGAATTACGCTTCAAGGATATACGCTTCAAGGAATTACGCTTCAAGGATATACACTTCAAGGAATTACGCTTCAAGGAATTACGCTTCAAGGATATACGCTTCAAGGAACTACGCTTCAAGGAATTCCACTTCCAGGAATAACTCTTCGAGGACTTGCGCTCCATGGAGTAAAATTCCAAGGAATTGCACTCATTGGAATAAAGTTCCTAAGAATAACACTCTGTGTAAGGGACTTGAGCCGGCACATTCGCTGGCTTAGTCAGAAATAAAAGAAGAATATTGTGTGCGCTTGCATGTATTTCCTAGGAGAAAATTAGCGAGTCTAATTGCTTCGTAGGATGTGAAGGGCGGCACGCTCTCAGTTGTATTTTTTGCATCAGTCGCAAAAAATGCATTTTATCAAATATATGAATGAACTGAAATAAAACGCACGTGAGGCTAATAACTAAATGTTATTTTATTCATGCTTCTTGGAAAAACTACGCATGTGGATATTAATGTTTACGTTATGGAAAGTAACTTAATTTTTTCTAAAAGTCTTTAAAATTTACTTAATATAAATTTCTTTCAAACCTTTTTACCTGAGTTTAGCTCGTTACCTATTTACCTGAGCTTAGCTCGTTACCTATTTACCTGAGCTTAGATCGTTACCTATTTACCGGCGCTTAGGTCATTACCTATTTACCGGCGCTTAGGTCGTTACCTATTTACCTGAGCTTAGCTCGTTTCCTATTTACCTGAGCTTAGATCGCTACCTATTTACCTGAGCTTAGCTCGTTGCCTATTTACCTGCGCTTAGCTCGTTACCTATTTACCTGAGCTTAGATCGTTACCTATTTACCTGAGCTTAGCTCGTTACCTATTTACCTGCGTGTCGCGATACAGAGACGAGGGTGGGTTTATGACCCCCTTTCCATACGCTGAGGGAATTCCAACCCCCGTACACATTTTATAATATTGTCCTTCATGCTTGCGTACACCTGCATACCAGACATGGAGAATGAAAGGATTGAAGATTTACATGAATTTATTTGGAAACACGTGGATTTGAATATGACACACATAGTATTTCAATGCAATGATTAAAGCTCAGGGAAATGTTATAGCAACATGCGCATGAATTTAACGACATGGCAATCCCACACGACACAATGAGGAAACCACACCTTGGCTGTCTAGGCCGATGACTGCCATAAATCGTGCTTTGCGCACGCTTCGTGGCGGCATGACTGGGCAAACATGAGCACAAGATGAACGCGTTAACATGAGCAACGTAATGAGCCACACAAAGAACGAGAAATTTACTCTTCTTGTTACAATGAACGCTAGCACAACAATTACAGGATTACGGCAAAATAACTTTCCGCACTGTGCATAAAATCAGGAAACATAGTCGGTGAATGGGCTAGCATGAACACGAAACATTTGGAATAATGCAATATAAAAATCAAAGAACTTTGCTTACCACAAGTTGTTCAAATTTTAATAAACGCTTCGGGTCACGTACCCTCTAACTCTTGCTTTGTGACCGAAACACATCCTCTTTGCCAAGAGCACACCACCACAGTAGGAAACACAAATCCATATTTATACATTGCGCGCCGCTTTGAATTGCGGCATTCCGTGAACTTCTTTGCACTTTAATTTAACTGTGGATCACTCTTTCCAAACTTCTCAATAATACACATTTAACTCTTAGGCGGTGATTTTCCGGCACCACCCTACATTTCTTTCCGTCACTTTTGAAGATTAACCGCCATCAGGCTCACTTGTCACGGCTGCTCCATCGTAGTCGTATACCGGCGCTCAAGATCTCAGATGCTCCGAGTACCAGGCGCTCGCCCGTGCAGGACTCGCGACTCGTGTTATCGTTGCAGACTCCGACGTTGTTGCGTATCAAGCGGAATTTAATGTCGGTGGTACTTCCGTGTCTCCTGATTACGTGCTCCATCGCAGTCGTAGACCGGCGCTTAAGATCTCAGATGCTCCGAGTACCAGGCGCTCGCCCGTGCAGGACTCGCGACTCGTGTTATCGTTGCAGACTCCGACGTTGTTGCGTAACAAGCGGAATTTGATGTCGGTGGTACTTCCGTGTCTCCTGATTACGTGCTCCATCGCAGTCGTAGACCGGCGCTTAAGATCTCAGATGCTCCGAGTACCAGGCGCTCGACCGTGCAGGACTCACGACTTGTGTTATCGTTGCAGACTCCGACGCTGTTTATTCATGACGATCACCGCTGCGAGGCTGGTTTATAGTTTCTTGTACTTTCAAATTGCAGTTTGGTAGAAGAAGGCCAGCCGGCGCGGCCGGCCTGCGGTGTGGTCTACCCTCAGATGTCGTACGCAGTATCTCACGTGCGTTCCCAAAAATCCCCCCCTTTAATGTACTTGTTCGCCGCTTATATACTCTCGCTTGTTTTCTTTTCCAGACTCTTCTCGAACCCTCCCAAACATTTTGAGCTTCTTCCAAGCAAAGATTACGTGTTTCCCTTAGGATTGGTGGAAATCTTGCCTGCTTCGGGTTGCCGAAATGTAATTGGTGCGTTCTCTGCCACACCCATGCGCCTGATTCGATCCAGAGCGCTGATTGGCCGGCGGGATGTGTTCCCCTTCGAAGCTGCCTCGTCCGGGCGTTCTCACGCAACGCATGTGTGTTGTGTGCTTGTGTTGTGTGTGTCTTGTGTTGTGTTGCCTAAATGTGTTTTGTGTGTTTATGTGTACGCCTGCGCCAGCTCTCTCGTCGAACGCTACCCACTTGAGCTCGACATATTTATAGCCAGACTCATGTGGAAACCTGAGAACAACGCCGTTCTTGTAGAGTTCTGCGGTTAAAACATCCTGTCCACTGTCCCTGGCTCAACAAGATATTGTATTTCCCCAAGTAAAGTATTTTGAAGTGAAGTCTTTCCTCAAATAAAGTATTTCCCAAATTTCCCCGAGTAAAGTATTTCCCAACAAAGGTGAATTATCTCCTGAAATAAGGTATTTCCCAAATTTTCATACTTCTTCGAATAAAGTATTTCCCAAATTTCCCCGAGTGAAGTATTTCCCCACATGCGCTTAGCTCGTTACCTATTTACCTGAGCTTAGCTCGTTACCTATTTACCTTCACTTAGCTCGTCACCTATTTACCTGAGCTTAGATCGTTACCTATTTACCTGCGCTTAGCTCGTTACCTATTTACCTAAGCTTAGATCGTTACCTATTTACCGGCGCTAAGGTCATTACCTATTTACCTGAGCTTAGCTCGTTACCTATTTACCTGCGCTTAGATCGTTGCCTATTTACCTGAGCTTAGATCGTTACCTATTTACCGGCGCTAAGGTCATTACCTATTTACCTGAGCTTAGAACGTTACCTATTTACCTGAGCTTAGATCGTTACCTATTTACCTGAGCTTAGATCGTTACCTATTTACCGGCGCTAAGGTCATTACCTATTTACTTATATTCTTGCTCGCCAGTTCATTAAATTTGATAAGCTGCTAGTCATCGATCAGTCGCTATGATATGTTCAATGATTATTGGTCATAAAATCTATAATTACGACCCTTCACGATGTAACGTAGTATTAATATTAGAACCAGTCCAAATTGGATATGCAATATTTATTAGACATACATCAATATAAATATTAGCACTAAGCCAAGAGCAATGTGAAATAATTATTGGACAAGCATCAATACCAGCGCCCGGTCAGCACGCTATGTCCTATAATCATTTTAGATAGTGTCAGTATCAGCGCCCGGTCAGCACGCTATGTCCAATAATCATTATAGATAGTGTCAGTATCAGCGCCCGGTCAGCACGCTATGTCCAATAATCATTATAGATAGTGCCAATATCAACGCCCGGTCAGCACGCTAAGTCCAATAATCATTATAGATAGTGCCAATATCAGCGTTTGGTCAGCACGCTATGTCCTATAATCATTTTAGATAGTGTCAGTATCAGCGCCCGGTCAGCACGCTATGTCCAATAATCATTATAGATAGTGCCAATATCAGCGCCCGGTCAGCACGCTAAGTCCAATAATCATTATAGATAGTGCCAATATCAGCGTTTGGTCAGCACGCTATGTCCAATAATCATTATAGATAGTGCCAATATCAGCGCCCGGTCAGCACGCTATGTCCAATAATCATTATAGATAGTGCCAATATCCGCGCCCGGTATGCACGCTATGTCCAATAATCATTATAGATGGAGCCAATATCAGCGCCCGGTCAGCACGCTATGTCCAATAATCATTATAGATAGTGTCAATATTAGCGCCCGGTCAGCACGCTACGTCCAACATCTTAAAGCAACATGCTATGAACGAAACATTTTAACAAATACCAAGCGATCGATAACTCTATGCTAACTAAGTTCTATGAATAAATGTAAACAACAAATAGATGCCAAGGAATATTGATTATTATCAACGTCCTATATACCAGTCTTGTACCCCATTCCCGATCATCAAATGAGATTTATTTCAAATGAAGGAGAACCATTTCGGTCAGCTCACTAGCTATAACAGATTGCGGAACCGTCATCAAACAGATAGTCGACGCCGCCACCATTTGGGTCAGTGCACAGCTATAAGAGATTGTCGATGTCGTCATCAAAAAGACATTTGAAGCTACAGCGCCATCAGATACGGCGTAAAATTCACCTCAAGGAGAACCTTTATAGGTGTTGGGATGACCTAATTAGACGGTGCTCGTACGCGTTCGCTCCTCGTACGGACGTGAGTGTTTTAATGATCTGCTGCAAACAGGTCCCGTCAACCGGACTTGGTAACGTCCTTCCATGTTCTCAATGGAAATTATAAAAGAATTGAATACATTATGAACAATTTTTTTCAAATTGTTACATGAATTATCACTCGAACTAATAGCAATACCTTTCAAAATGTTGTTCAATTAATTCTGTTCGAAACATCCGTGTGAGTTTGTCAGCCAACAACGAAGAATAACTGTATAAAAAAAACTAATTCCTAGCATGGAAAGATAACAGTGTTGTATTTCCGTAAGAAAAAAGCTCCGTAAAAAAACATTTCTGAAACAGCTATAGTTCTTAAGTGTAGCTGAGTAGCGAAAATTTTTATAATGAAAAGTTATTTCAGAGAGCAAGTGAAGAAAATGAACGCGAGTACATCACATTCGAATGAGGAAGTCTAAGCGCATAAAAATTGCACATGAGTTGATGTATACTAGTTAACTAATTACGAGTATTTATGATCCGATTACGGGCGGTAAAAATAGTAGGTAGCCTAAAGAGATCATTGCAGAGTAACTTTATGGCTTTGTAAACAAATTATAGCTAAAATTTATGGTGTCTCTCGCTCACATGGTCAGCGCCTGAATCCTTCATCAATGTTTAAATCACATCGATGGTGAGGTGCCATGTCAATATCACCTAACCTAACTTGACGTTATTTTCCTAACGTAAATAATTCCAAGTTTAGAGGTAGGTAAATCAGATTAAAAATCCCTTGGGTAGCACCAAATGGAGACACTCTATGACGAGAACTACATACAATCGCCTATGCTCAATCAAATACAAAAAGCCATTCCTACTGCACTAAATATAAACGTCATTTATTCAAAATTAAAAGTTTACTGTACGCAGTTGAACGCGAACGCTGTTTGACCATAATTTAATGCAGACTCAGTTTGGACTAAAAATGCGAACGATGTCTGTGCACATTTAAATGTAAATTTCATTTCTCTAGCAGTAAATGCTAACAACAAATGCACTGTATTAAATGCAAAATTCCTATTAATTTCTAAAAGAAATTAAACGCTTATAAAAAATGTTATGCAGTAAGAAATGACGAGCCGCAGTTTAACAACATCTGAACTTATGCTTGTAGTTATAATTTCTTTTCAATTTCGTTGCTATAATTTTACCACAGGGGAAATTAATTATTTGGACTAATTCAATTCCACTGTTTCTTGTGCGCAAAAATTAAGTCTTGAAATGAAGGAAGAGAAATGCGGATTTTGTTATTTTTTGATTAGCAAAAAAAACACAATAATTTAATCCTCCTAAGCCATATGAGTGCTCCTTACTTCGAGTACGTACATTGAATCAAATATTGTACTTTCCCTCTGCGTTTTGTGAAATTGGTTACTGAAAGTAGGCGCGAAACATGACGACATTGCTTGAGGCAGTCTTTTTCTCGCTTTGACCTCAACGTGAGCCACCGGTGGCCACGGAGAGGAATTTCATAATACCGCCGACCGAGCAGTTATCACAAACTCAATTTTCATAATTAAAGCTAAATAAAGGAACGAACCAGTTGATATTTACCATTTGCAAAATTTATCAATACAATTAACTTTAAATTTGAGTTAAATATTGAACTTCAGCTACCCCAATTGCTTTCAAAGAAAGTGTTAACCATGTATTTCGTCAGGCAAGCCTTAAGTTTTCATGCACTCCCACGAAGATGTTTTTTGCTTGGTTTTGGTGTAATTTTGCCCTAGACTGAGAACGACTGCGTTCGAGACACATCGACGACCTCTCAAAGCTTCCGTGAGAGATCCATCGAAATCCGAATAAGTTGGGAAGAAGCAAATCATCGTCCGCGTCAGAGTGGAAAACAAACATTGACCAGCAAGCAAAATCAGGTTTCGGGAACTAAGTAGAAGAAAATTTTGTTCAGACATGCCAAAAAACAACGCAGATGATTTTTCAGATGCTTACAAACAGTAAAATTCTCGTGTGAACTTTTAAAAAATGGGCAAATTTGGTTTATATTCCAACCTTCGAGTGAGCATAAACATATGCGAGAAACTCGCTAAAATCAAGGCTCTGGTTCGACAACTGGAACAATTGACTACACTTTTTTAAATTCGTTAAGCGTTGCACGTGAAACTATTCCCATCTTGAGACAATATAAATAAAGCTTGAAATGCTATCGAGTTGTCAAATAGCTCAAGCCAAACAAGCAAACTTACGAGGAATTTTCAGTTACCACCGTCGAAAAATGAGAATGCCCAGTTTTTTTTGTACAAGCCTTTTGTACTACAGCAAAGAGAAACAAAAATACCCTGCAATTTCGGTTCACATTTTGCGTGTTCAGTACATTGAGCTTCACGAGCTAACATCCACAAAGTACGCTAGAAAAGAAAGGCCCAGTTTTTCATTTGAGAATAAGCCAGACATCCGATGAACGCTGGTGTATTTGACTTTGAAGTTCGCGGAAGAAGAAACGAACTCTTGGTCTTCTAGTTGTGACTGATTCAAGCAGCGAAGCCAGAAAGCTCAAATTGCACCAACAACTTCAAAGGGATTTAGTTCTTTGAATTGGTGGGTCTCTCAAGGGCATGCGGGCTTTCTTTGCCAACTAAAACTAATGATTCTCTCAGCATTAACGACATCGCCCACGAGGGATAGATCCAGAGCGAAGACAATGCGCACTCCTTTGTTTAGCTTCAGACCGACGCGTTGCAGCTGGACGGCCTTCAGGACGGCGTTTTGCAAGGGGGGAACGAAACACTTCTCATTATGTGATCTCTTGAACCGCAGTTGTTAAGTCTGAACACAGAACACGTGCACGTAGCTTCCGAAATAAATTGATACCTCTATGCTGATTTTTTCTTTAAGTTCATGCGAACGAAAAAGGTCAAAAGATGCATTAATCCTCGACTCCTGAGTTCAGTTGTTGTTTGACTCTTGAACTGTCCAAAAAAAATCTATTTTAAACACAAAAACCTTCGCTACTGAGTCCTTTAAATTCATCTCAAAATAAATTTATCTTGGGAGATTATGAGCACTTTGTTCATTGGAGCTGATTCGCGAATCGTTTTGCAAATCGGTTCGAAGTATTTGAATATTTGACAACAATTTTTGGCCTGAATAGAAAGAAGTGAAAATATTGTCGTTGACAATTTTAAATCCATTGCATTACCATACAAGAAATCGGCAATATGTGATTCTACTGATTTTAAATATAAATGAAATTCTGTATTTGAACACCATACATCATTTTATTCCTAATAAATATCTCCAACATTTATCCCTTCAAAATACAGCCACATAATCTTGATTAAATAATATTGAAGCATAAGTCATTAAAGTCAGAGAAAAAATTTTCATGGACACCCAGAGCTCAGTTTGCTGCTTGCTTGGGTGGTGTATGCATCACTTGCTTAGGTGATGTGTGTATCACTTGCTTGCTTAGGTGGTGTATGCATCACTTGCTTAGGTGATGTGTGTATCACTTGCTTGCTTAGGTGGTGTGTGCATCACTTGCTTAGGTGGTGTGAGCATCACTTGCTTAGGTGGTGTGTGCATCACTTGCTTAGGTGGTGTGAGCATCACTTGCTTAGGTGGTGTGTGCATCACTTGTTTAGGTGGTGTGTGCATCACTTGCTTAGGTGGTGTGTGTATCACTTGCTTGCTTAGGTGGTGTATGCATCACTTGCTTAGGTGATGTGTGTATCACTTGCTTGCTTAGGTGGTGTTTGCATCACTTGCTTAGGTGATGTGTGTATCACTTGCTTGCTTAGGTGGTGTATGCATCACTTGCTTAGGTGATGTGTGTATCACTTGCTTGCTTAGGTGGTGTGTGCATCACTTGCTTAGGTGGTGTGAGCATCATTTGCTTAGGTGGTGTGTGCATCACTTGCTTAGGTGGTGTGAGCATCATTTGCTTAGGTGGTGTGTGCATCACTTGCTTAGGTGGTGTGAGCATCACTTGCTTAGGTGGTGTGTGCATCACTTGTTTAGGTGGTGTGTGCATCACTTGCTTAGGTGGTGTGTGTATCACTTGCTTGCTTAGGTGGTGTATGCATCACTTGCTTAGGTGATGTGTGTATCACTTGCTTGCTTAGGTGGTGTTTGCATCACTTGCTTAGGTGATGTGTGTATCACTTGCTTGCTTAGGTGGTGTATGCATCACTTGCTTAGGTGATGTGTGTATCACTTGCTTGCTTAGGTGGTGTGTGCATCACTTGCTTAGGTGGTGTGAGCATCACTTGCTTAGGTGGTGTGAGCATCACTTCCTTAGGGTGTGTGTGCATCACTTGCTTAGGTGGTGTGAGCATCACTTGCTTAGGTGGTGTGAGCATCACTTCCTTAGGGTGTGTGTGCATCACTTCCTTAGGTGGTGTGAGCATCACTTGCTTAGGTGGTGTGTGCATCACTTGCCTAGGTGGTGACATCAATTGCTCAGATGATACATGCATCACTACTCCCCCTGTGAAATGGGTTCCTGAACAAGGCATAATTATGGGAGTTTTTCTTTTGAATGAAAATTTTTTTTGCTTGCCTGACTCAAAAATGAAACAATTGCAAAAATAAATTTCACGTATTTAAGGAGTAGTTTTAAAAGTTGGCCTCACTATTTTCGCTCTAAATTCCAAATAAATTAATAATTTGTGACGTGAAGGCAACTCTACAGTGCTTCTAGCTTTGATGAAAACGTTTTCCCTCCCGAAAAAACTACCCCTAAAAATTCAACGTAGAGATGTGTGTGTGTGAAGACTAGAGGCAGAAAGTAAAAGAGGAGCATCGTTGAGAGAGCGCTGGAAAATAAATGAAAGAGTTATATCGTGCGCTAGAATTAGGCAGGTAGAATGTATTAAACAAAATGTTTTGTGCTTTGCAAGGTTTCTTTCAAGGTTTTCACTGTGGAAGCGCTCTCAGCAATACAATAGAATTTATCTTGAATACATTTTGAGAGATTTTACATATTTTGGATCAAAGTGTTTATGAGTAAATTCTTGCTTACTTCTGAGTCCAATAACATTATTTCTATTTGTTTAATATGATGTAAGAAGTCGCTTTTCTTTTGTTTCTATGTACACAATGAAGAAACTTAATTACTCTGAAGTTAATACATTACAAACAAATAAACTTTGACCGACAGAAATAAAACTTCGCCTCTGCTATTATCTGCGAAAATCAATCCTCGAAAACATGCTCAAAAATAAGATTCAGTTCGCAGAAATGAACCGGAAAAGAGCCTTTATCTGAAGATAAATAGAATTCCTCAAAAATGTCTTCATAGATGAAGACAAATAAAACTTGTATTTACCCGAAGCTCCCGGCACAAAAATCCGAGCTTGGCTAAGTAAAAACTTTTATCAGCAGAAGTATATTTCCAGATTAGCCGTGACAGGACTCCGCTTCTAATTTTTGAACAAACATAAGGAAAGGAAAAATGGATGCCCTGATACGCGTTCTATATTTGAGAATTGCGAAATTAGGCTCGTCAAAATGCCTTGCTATTTTATTTGGAATAGAGCGACGAATGGTAGAGGGAATGCCTCTATCAAGACCGCAAGATGACCGTTTCAAACTGAATTTTCCAAAGAACAATCACGCTGACGAAAATAACTTCTTATTTCTGTTGGAACGCATGGCAAAAATGACGGCAATTTAACCTGGATTAAAAAACGACCCGACGCTCGTTCCGAATTCAATTAAGATAAAAAGCGAGTGGTTAAAAATAGCAAGAAAGCTCTTAAGATACGAGCGCGATAGCCCGCCGCGCTGAGACTTAAAGAAAAACAGGAAATACTGAACGCGCATGTTGCCTCTAGCATGCGTGCGAGGAGGCGTTTGGTCGGCACGATTTGTCTTGATACGAGTTGCTAAGTGAGAGAAATGATCTTTTACAACGTCAGGACTGCATAAATTTCGTATCACTGCCTTGATAACATGAGTCCACATACCACCTCGGCCTAAGGGACGAGTCATGCAACGAGACTGGGTATGCGCAGTACTTGACGTACTTTCTGCTTCCATTCTCCTTATATCGAGGCCTTATCGTTTTTACGAGCCTACAAGGGTTCTAAGCTTCTGGGAATTACAATTTTCACCCGTGACGAATTAAAGTTTTATGAATATTCCCTGAAATAAAACACAGGAGCGCAGAGGTTGCGGTGAACAGCAAAAAGATGTTTACCACGTTTGACGAGCGCGAACGAACTTCAATGTTACGTGCAAGATTTTGAATATAATGAGGGCGAGTTACAGATATCAAAGTGGGTTTTCAAATTTAATTAAACTACATCTAATACTTTTCGTCTACTGCTGTATAGCGCAAAAAATAGTTCTGAACAAATAGTGGAATATTTTTGACTTGCGTTTCTCTGACGTATTTGTATCAGATTAATATGAATTTCACGAGTTAAGGAAGGGTTATATTGAATGCAGTGAAATTAGGAATTAGTCTATTGATTAGGGACTAACGCATGAAATACGATTAGTCCATAGTATAAGTTGGCTGGTCACTCTGTACTATGCGCACTTTGGACTAGGAAAAGTTAAAAAAACAATTAAATCTTTTACAAAGTACTGAATATTTTTACAAATAATATCAAGACATCAGCTGAGCATTGAATGCACATGAGAAAAAAGAAGTAGGAAAATTCTCTCTGCGGTATTCGATGCTTGAATAACAAGTGAAGGTGCTTAAGAGCCATAATTTTCGCATTCTAAATTCTGAGATTACCGATCATTGAATGAGTGACTAATGTGGCTGAAGTATTAATTTCACTTACATTACTTGCTCATTAATGTGACTAATGCGACTCCAGTACCAATTTCAGTTACATTCGCCACTCCTTTAAAGTAACCAATGCGACTCAGGTATCAATTTCAGCTACATTCGTTACTCCTTTAAAGTAACCAATGAGACTCAGGTATCAATTTAAGTTACATTCGTTATTCCTTTAAAGTAACCAATGTGACTCAGGTATCAATATCAGTTACATTCGTTACTCCTTTAAAGTAACCAATGAGACTCAGGTATCAATTTCAGTTACATTCGTTACTCCATTAAAGTAACCAATGTGACTCAGGTATCAATTTCAGTTACATTCGTTACTCCTTTAAAGTAACCAATGATACTCAGGTATCAATTTCAGTTACATTCGTTACTCCTTTAAAGTAACCAATGAGACTCAGGTATCAATTTCAGTTACATTCGTTACTCCTTTAAAGTAACCAATGTGACTCAGGTATCAATTTCAGACACATTCGTTACTCCTTTAAAGTAAACAATGTGACTCAGGTATCAATTTCAGTTACATTCGTTACTCCTTTAAAGTAACCAATGAGACTCAGGTATCAATTTCAGTTACATTCGTTACTCCTTTAAAGTAACCAATGAGAGTCAAATTTCAATTTCAACGCAGGCGTTTGAAATTGATGCTTCTAGATAGGAAAATTATTCAGTAAACATCTCGTTGTTAGTTACAAATCTTATAATTTGCTTGAAATACGTGGGAGTAAAGTTTAATTCCCCCACACATATCTCATTGGATGACGTGAGCATCGTAGCTACTTAAAGCTAATAAGTCCTAAGCTAATCCTTAAGAAATGAATACTTTAGTGACCAGGCTAACCACCAAAGAACACAGGAAAGAACATGAGCTCTGGCTGACCAGGATGAGGTTGTTCCAAATCAATTTTTAATCAATAATGCAAAACTTTCACGAGAATTTTGAATTCAACGGAGTTTTGTTTATGAAACCGTCCTAAAGTTTGTCCAATGTTAAACCGAATTCAAGCATCGTCAATCAAAGTAATCTCTGAGGTCCCACACCCCAATTTTTCTGGCCGTCTTCCTTTCCTTAGCGAAAGGAATTTAAGAGCCATCTATCTTGTCAATCATTGAATAAGTACAATTTTGAAATATGTACGGATGACTATCTATCCTGAATGCCACTAAAAAATAAATGACCCTCGTTTATTTCAAATATTTCACTTAAAATATCACACCTCACCGCATTTTATGAGTGGAATTTCAAAGAAAAATTTCATAATAATGTTGGTCATGTACAAAAAACTAATAAGGCAATTAAAAGGAACTCTTTATTTCAGTTAATCCAACCATAAGTTCCGCTAAATTTACACTGGTCGTGATGCGAATAAATTGAAAAAAACAATTATTTGTCATCGAGGTTTAGCGCATGAATTTAGTTCAATTCAAATGAAATTTAGTTCAACCAGTGGACATCGGTGAATCAGTCCTAATCGTCAGAGTGGCATAAATGCTTTAAAAAGATAGACTTGGAGCGAAAAAAATTGGGTCTATACCTTTATCTCAGTAATTCATATCTCAAACTAATTACTTCTCGTAACTGTGCATCCAACAGCGTAAGTTCTTCTGTCGACTTGGCTACGCTACGTACATCAGCCCGTAGCGCACTAAAATTGGATCAAAAGAAATTACGCGGTTAGCTGTACCGTTCCGAAGGTGCACGTTGATTAAAATTAGATTGAAAGGAAGACAGCGAACTCTACATAAAAAATTAAAATTAAAGACATGTGCCATTTAAAATTAAATTTCATGATTTCGGAGGGTTTATTAAATATTTCAGGTATGGTTCATTAGTAAAGAGCCTTTTAATTCATTCTTCCCAAACCAATCATACACATTTTCATTTAAAATTCAAGACACTAACGAATAATTTAGGGATTTTCCTTGAAGTAGAATAATTTACAGCACGAGGAGCTCAGTAAATTATATTTGTTGTTTGTTACCCTAAATAGATACCTTATCTTTGTCTTTTCGAGATATTCTCATGCTCAAAAAGTACTTCGGAGCTCGTTGGAGTTTTTTAAAAGTTAATGAGAACAATCTCGAACTGAAAATTTTGAAATAAATTCTGACTCCTTCAATTATGGGATTGTACATATGTACGGATTTCTTTTTTTCGTTTATAAATCTTCAACTAAAGATATTCTAGATGTCTTTCATTTTAAAGGTGTCTTTAGTTAAAGACTAATCCACGAAAGTTGCTTCATATATAAATTTACTCAATATAAAACGTTAGAATCTCTTACAAATCTCATTACATTCCAAAAGAACTGAGGAGGATATTGTCCATACACTAGCTACCGGGGGCCAAACAAACCGCAACGTTGTTTATTTCTCGAGCGAAACCTGGCCCTCAAAAGCGAATAATTCCTGCACATCAAAAACCCCGCACAGAAAGGAAAAATGCAGAAACACCGGATTGAATGCGTTGTAGACACGCAGAAACACTCGCCCAACGAAGACCGTTTGCTGTCTGACACAGCAACAAGCTACGCTGTACTACGCCATGTAAAAAGGCCATAAAACTCAAGCCTTTTATTTATCCCGCATTCACGAGCTTATAAGTCCTCAGAGAGGGGTAATATCAGCGAAAACTGAAGAAAATAACAGACGTTGAAGCGCTTTTTGCCATACAGATAACTGCTGGATTTAAAGGTTGAGTTTTTGGGGCCATGATGAAAACTTCAATAAACTGCAGACAATTGCAGTCTGTAAAGTATCGTTCAGTGTTGGATGTGACTATTAAGTATAAAAGAGCGAGTTGACGGGCTTTTAAAATTGATGCATTAAATATGGCGTCATGTAGACGGAATTGACGACGTGACTTGTTCATTACAAGCCTGGCGCTGAAGTATTCTCCTCAGCAACCGGAAATTTTACAAAGAATGTTAATCTTTTTATGAGAGCAAAGTATTTCAGTGCACGTGTTCGATCATTAGAAATTAATTATAAAACGATTGTAAGCTAAATTTGCCACATGCAATGGACTCTTTTCGCTTTCCGTTTTGCTTAAGTTTTTCGGTTTTAGTTTTGCTTAAGTTTCGCGCTTTTAGTTTTGCTCAAGTTTTGCGCTTTAGTTTTGCTTAAGTTTTGCGCTTTTAGTTTTGCTCAAGTTTTGCGCTTTTAGTTTTGCTTAAGTTTTGCGCTTTTAGTTTTGCTCAAGTTTTGCGCTTTAGTTTTGCTTAAGTTTTGCGCTTTTAGTTTTGCTTAAGTTTTGCGCTTTTAGTTTTGCTTAAGTTTTGCAGTTCTAGTTTTGCTTAAGTTTTGCGCTTATAGTTTTACTTAATTTTTGCGGTTTTAGTTTTGCTTAAGTTTTGCGCTTTTAGTTTTGCTTAAGTTTTGCGCTTTTAGTTTTGCTCAAGTTTTGCGCTTTTAGTTTTGCTTAAGTTTTGCGCTTTTAGTTTTGCTCAAGTTTTGCGCTTTAGTTTTGCTTAAGTTTTGCGCTTTTAGTTTTGCTTAAGTTTTGCGCTTTTAGTTTTGCTTAAGTTTTGCAGTTATAGTTTTGCTTAAGTTTTGCGCTTATAGTTTTACTTAATTTTTGCGGTTTTAGTTTTGCTTAAGTTTTGCGCTTTTAGTTTTGCTCAAGTTTTGCGCTTTAGTTTTGCTTAAGTTTTGCGCTTTTAGTTTTGCTCAAGTTTTGCGCTTTAGTTTTGCTTAAGTTTTGCGCTTTTAGTTTTGCTTAAGTTTTGCAGTTCTAGTTTTGCTTAAGTTTTGCGCTTATAGTTTTACTTAATTTTTGCGCTTTTAGTTTTGCTCAAGTTTTGCGCTTTTAGTTTTGCTCAAGTTTTGCGCTTTTAGTTTTGCTCAAGTTTTGCGCTTTTAGTTTTGCTTAAGTTTTGCGCTTTTAGTTTTGCTTAAGTTTTGCAGTTCTAGTTTTGCTTAAGTTTTGCGCTTTTAGTTTTGCTTAAGTTTTGCAGTTCTAGTTTTGCTCAAGTTTTGCGCTTTTAGTTTTGCTTAAGTTTTGCGCTTTTAGTTTTGCTTAAGTTTTGCAGTTCTAGTTTTGCTTAAGTTTTGCGCTTATAGTTTTACTTAATTTTTGCGGTTTTAGTTTTGCTTAAGTTCCGCACTTTTAGTTTTGCTTAAGTTCTGCGGTTTTAGTTTTGCTTAAGTTTTGCGCTTTTAGTTTTGCTTAAGTTTTGAGGTTTTAGTTTGGCTTAAGTTTTGCGGTTTTAGTTTTGCTTAAGTTCTGCGCTTTTAGTTTTGCTTAAGTTTTGCGGTTTTAGTTTTGCTTAAGTTTTGCGCTTTTGGTTTTGCTTAAGTTTTGCGTTCAAGTAATAATAGTTTTTCTTAATCTGTCCTTCTCCTTGCTACTATAGAGCTTTTTTCGTGAGCTTTCGATAAAACATGAGTGAACAAGGGTTAAGTAATTTAAATTCACGTTGATGCAACGTGAAATCACGCATTAACTCTCTAGTTGAACTCGAGCGTTCGTGCCACAACGTAAACAAGGTGTAACATCATCTCGGATTGTGGCTCAGTGTGCTACAACATGAAACATCTTCTTCTTGGTTAGTGGCTCAGCGTAATACAAGGTGAAACATCTTCCCATTTCATCCCATTTGCCAATTTAGAAGCTCTTACCCCAATTTCAGCCTCCGAGATTGCCGAACCCTAAACTTGATGGTCGTAACAAAATCGAACGCCGGAAAATTTCAGGGAAAACGTTTCGGCCTGAGAATATAACATCTCACTCGCGTGGCCGACGACCAGCCCTGGAATCGAAAAATTCTCGAGCACTGATACAAGCTGCAGGCGACAGGTAGCGAATGGTCGGTGGTCTGTGAAATGGGAACATGGCTTGCGAAATTGGGGAGCAAGTCGAGTAAAAATTGAAATATCTTGACCCTCTGAACAAACTGGAGATGAAGTCAAGAGTTCATTTGTATTGAAATTGAGTGTCGCTTCGAATGTAGATGGAGTATCGATCGTTGATAAAGGTACAAGGAAAGTATCAGATGTTGCTTATTATGTTACTCTTAACTTAACATTCCATCATTCCCGGTAATAGCTTCCACAATTACTTGAAATGTATTTTATCGACAACAAAAATAAAAACAAATAATTTAAGAGCTCGTTGATAATTTTATTTTCATTTATGCTCGTAAAAATGCATTAATTAAGTCATCTTCCAAAATAAGTTCATTGTTCAAAGTAGCATAAACCGAGATACGATATATTTCATTTATCAAAATACACCGACTACAGATATCACATATAAATAGGATTGCTAAACAAAGCGCCTGCGTATGCTGTATGAAATAATGAACTCTGCGTGCTTTATACGTGCGTGAGTGTTGCACGTGAAGATTAAAAGCGTGAGGAAGATTGGAACTTTTGCACCCAATCGCAGTAAGTGAGCACAACCCACCGAGCATATTGAATGAAATCAATCTACTCAAGCTCTACCCACGCATTCGAACGTTCTCTTTAGTAATGAGTCAGATAAAAAATGCGACCAAGAAAAATCATTGATAACTTTCAAATCTCATATGTATTCAATACATTATTTTTTGCATTCAACCTTGAATGCATCAATGTTCGCAAGCTGAAACTCTTTCAACGAAATGCAAAGCGCGCAACGTTTTAAAGAATTTAAGAGAAAAGGTTTTTAGGCTGTCTCCATTTTGAAGTAAGTTTTGCTTACTAAAAATTATTCATCAGTACTTAACAAAGTCTTTCTTCTCAGTTTTTTTAAAAGTTCGTTGTTCAATGTATTTTTGTTTTTAAACTTCTCTTCATGTACGTTTTATTAGTACCCAATTTTCAATCATTAGTGAAATAAAAAATCAGCTCTCAATTAAATATCGTTCAGAGTTGTCATCGCAATGGTCACAGAGACTATAGCCAACATTGTTAGTCAGAAATAACCAACATTGTTAGTCAGAAAATAACTAACATTGTTACATAACACTTTCCTTTCGTAAAGTTATCTAAACGAAACAAATCGGAAACATTTAAACAGTGGTCTCAAATTCCGCATATGTTTACGAAAGTGCAATTGCGGAACTTGGTTTAGGAAATTCGTAAAGGATCGATTTTAACAATTTTTTTATGAAATGAAATACAAATTTATTATAGATTATAAACTTTTTTATCGTATTTATAAAACATAATTTTTCATTCGATTCTTCAAATCAATTTCTAAGTTAGGAATAACATTGTAAATATTAAGAAAAGAACTTGTTCCAAATAAATTGAAGAAATTCCTTTGAAAAGTATCAAATACTGCCCAACAACCCCGTTGTTTCATAAGAAATTATTATTTCCACAAAAACAACAGGAACGGAAGGACTGAGCAATTGCTTTCGATATTGCGTCATTTCCAACAAACACAAACCTGAACGTGAGTTATTACAATTGGCATTATTATATTGGCATATTCACTACTGAGTACTGAAATAACAGTCATGTCATTTAAATGCTTCACTTCTAGATAAATTTCTCACTGATTGAACCTTAAAGATAAATCCCACTCTAAATGAACTAAAGCTTCAATTCTGCCCTAGCTTAGACATCGGTGACGGGCTGTACAAGAGTGTGCGTAGCACTCAACTTGGTACGATATTAATTTTAAGTTAAGAGTTCGAGAAAATAAGCTTAAAGAAAAACTTATTTTCACTTGACTATACATTTGTGTTGACCATACATTTTTCGTTATCATAGTTGGTTTACTTCTGTATATATTGAACTTATGTTATTATCATCAATATTATAGTTAGTTTAAAACACCGAAGCCAAAACAAAGGAGATCTAAAAACGATGAGAAGAGACCATTTAGTATGGACTGTAGAAAAAGAGGAATCTACGTACAAGGTGTGTTGCGTTCCCACACAGAATACCCTAAGAGCAGAAACCGCAGGTTAACAAGGAAAGAAAAAACATACGAAGAAGTGATAACAAAAAAGAAACGACGAAGACATGTTAAAATTGGAAAGGAATGAACAGTGGATACCATATGATTTCTAATGATTTATATATGCTACAGGACTTATCTCATGAACATCCTCACTTAATTTGAACTAACACCGAGGAAATAAAAAAAACATTAAACCAGTGTGAGGATGAACACATCTTTTAAATCCAGTCATTGTCAACACAGACACAAGTGCTTTCTCAGAAGTCTATTTTTAATTTTCGTTTGAACTATTTTAACAAAATTTACAAATTTGAGAAACGTAATACTAATTTTTTGACAATTTGACCGGTAGAAAATATTTTCCTGCTTGACCCGCTCAGCTATTCCCTTTGTTTGCTGTTAATAACGGTTATTATTTTCACAACCACCTATTAAAAAGCCAACCCTCAGCCTTTATCAAAAACAAGAAAAAGCTTGACATAATTCGCTCATTGCAATAAATCTACGGATATTGCTCCCAATATTTCTTTACCTGGGAATGTGGAAGAAAATTGTCCCTCTGTGGGAAAATTTTAAAAAATTAGTTGACGTTCAAATGGATTTTACTACCAACACTAAACATGGTAAAATTTTTGATTGAGTGAATAAATTTATATATAATATTTACGGGAAAACTCTTAAGGGGAAAGTCCAGGTCAAAATTCTAAATAGTATCGATTTTCTGTTTTTTATCCTACGTTATAGAGATTATTTTTATGAATCTATCGATAAGCTTCACTTCTTGTAAGTGTGTTTGTTTGTTTGCTGCAGCTTGCGGAAGGCCAGACAGTTAGGGGGAACCAGTTTACCTAAAAAAAATTATCCATTTTCTTTTTTTTACCTCATATTAAAGATAATTTTTTTGGATCTAACGATATGCTTCACTGCTTTGTAAGTATGTTTTTTCGTCTGCTACAGCTTGCAAAAGGCCAATTACTTAAGTCATAAATGGCGATGTGACGAGTTTGTCAAGCTCTCCTGGAAACTTGGACTTGACGACGTTTGAAATGCTACTTCTTCAGTTTCAAAGGTACATGAAGGGCAAATATATCAATCGATAGGAAGTAGCAAGAGCTAAATAGAGATGCATGTTGTTTTTTAAACGTTTAGTTTGAAAGTTGTTATAGAAAGAAGATGCCATAATAAAATAAAAATCACTTTTTTGAAAAAAGTTCAAAGTTTAACGAATCAAATTAACGAAAATTCATTCGCATATTTCGCTAGGTAATACATTAAGCTATCTAGAAAACATAATGCCGGTTCTGTAACTTCAAAATGATAGCAGAAGTTATAATTTCAAAGCACCCTTCTTTCAGTTTTTTCGGAAAATTTACTCTTCCAATAAAATTACGAAAAGAACATACGAGTCTAAAAAATATCTTTGCATCATTTTACACCTATAGTGAAAATTTCATAAAAATCCGTTGAAAAATAACTGACTTGAGTTTTAACCCTGACGGTCTCCCTACGTCGTCAAGCCCTCCACTACCGACCCCCTAACGACGAAGCAGGTTCGAGCGTTCAACAGGCGAGAGTTAGCCATTCAGCTCACGCTCGAAATGCTTTGCTTCGAAAAAAAAACATTCTAACACACACAGTGAAGAAATTTAGAGTTTGATTGAGCAGCAGACCACTCAGTGTAGTGACTGGGTTAAGCTCTCATCAAAACCTGAAGTTATTGATCCTTGAAATATATCATCTTCCATAATTTCGATAGGGCTTTGAAAGAACTATAAAAATATGCAGAGCATTTTTTTAATTAAGAGACATAAAAAGAAAAAAAAGGATATTTGTGGAGGAAAAATTTCTAAAATTTGATTAATTAAATTATCGAAAATCCATACGTTTCTTTCATTGAATGATTCATTTAGCTATCTAGAAAACATAATGCAAGTTCTGTCACTTCAAAATTGTAGAAGGATATCTATTTTCCGTAATACCCATTTTGTTCAATTTTTTTGAAAAAGTCCATTTTTATTGAAATTACAAAAAAAACACGAGTATAACAAATTTTTTCAGCATTTTAGATCTCTGGTGGAATTTTAGGAGAAATTCATCTGAAAATGACGGACTTGTTTGCATGAGACTGTCCCCTTAAATATTACGTTCAAATTATTCTCCAACAAAAATCAGAGAGCACAGATAGATATAAAAAGTTCGTTTCAGCCTTTCTTAGACGTTAATGGAACTCCAAATAGAAAAAAATGATAGTATCATTCAATACATAGTGAAGGAAGTTATAAAATCTCTGAACAAGTGTGTTTATACCACAAGATACCCCACGCATAGATAAAGTGAGTCAGGAAAGAAGATTATGAAGCAAAATATTAGTTGAAAAAGAAAGCAGTTGTTGCAAAAAAATTAGCACAGTAGTTAGCCAAAAAAGATCATTCGTAACAAAACAAAAAAAAATATTTTATTTCAACAAGAAGAAGACCCCACCTAACTTTCAGCTGCTCGGGATCTCACACTTTCGAACTCAGGCTTAAAAATAATTTAGAATCAATGAGAAAAGAAATTAACAGCAAATAACCTAACGATATAAAATAATACGATTTAAAAAATTATTTCTTGTTACTGTGAAATCTTTTTAGAGCATGTTCCGTTTGAAAGAACATCATTTGGCTGTGTTAGAGGTATTCTAAATTTTAACTGCCGAAAAACTTGATCAAGAGTCTGAGGTATGGAAACAATCAGTTCCTACTTTATGACTTTAAAAACTCTGGAATTAAGTTTTCCTTTGTAATAATGAGAAAGAAAACACTTTGTTCTATTTCTAAAGCAGCCAAACTTGAGAAATTCAGTGTCAAATGATCTATGAGAGGGACTTACTAATCTGCAACTGAACCTACGCAGGAGAAAAATCCCCCCTATCTGAATCCCCACACATAAAAATAAACAAAATCCCCCCCATATAAAAATATACACCGAGCAGCACATAAAAAACCATCACCCAAACGTTACCAAAAATTCACCACCCAAATTGTACCAAAAAAAATCACCACCCAACTGTACATACAATGTAACACCCAGCAAAAATTCCCCATCCGGCTGTTACCAAAAAATTACCACCCAACTGTTACCAAAAAAATCACTGCCCAACTGTACATAAAAAACCAACACCCAGCTGTACATAAAAATCACAATTTTTATAGAAATATAAAAAAGCTGTGATCTGTGCATTGAGTACTGAGGCAGTTTGTCGGAGATAGTTAAATACTGGTTTCAATTTCCGTAGAGTTGCAAACAGACACCACTGGCGGACTCTCAAACTTGATATATGAAGCTGCCATTCATGTTCTTCAATGAAGTTCATGTTTTAAAATGAGTATACTCAGCTAAAAAGTTTGTTGATTTGAGGTTAGAACACGGTCAACCAGAGGGTGCGAAGAGAATACTGAACTATTGCAAGCGTGTAAGAGTGAAGGAAATTTACCTGAAATGAAAATTTTTTAAAAATGTGAGGCAATAAATGAGTTCATGTTAGCAAGAAGTACATTTGAGCAACGCGATAGATTTTGAATGCCCATAAATACATCAGTGAATGTGTAAAATTCAATAAAACTTAAACTGATAATAAAACGCTAAATGCCTCTAACAATTATAATCAAAGATTTGTCATAAAAATGAAATAAAAATTTCTTATAAGACTGTAATACAAAATTCCGAAGGTCACAGGATTCAAACATGAGATTAAATGGCGTAATAAATAGTATCAAATGACATGAATCGAATTCCAATTTAATCGAATAAAATCCAAGTCAAAAACCGCGCCTTATCGACCGCCCTTCACACTTTAAAATCATTAAAAGAGAAGGCTCAAACAACCCCAAAAGTTATGATAGCGCCATTAATGTACCACAAAACTGCAGTCATTATTAGATGAGTTATTTCGTAGCTTCTTAGCCCCAACAAAGGCTAAAAGCAAAGAGAATGAACCGTCTATCGGATATTTGGAATACACAATATGGGGCATCTATCCTCAAGGTGTGTTCCCAAACAGAATACCGTCTGCATAGACACAGCAAGTCAGAAAGGAAGAGGAAAGAAAAGCAAAAAAGGACAGCGAAGAAGGAATGAAAACGATAAAAAGTGAGTAAGAAATATTTAAGTCCCTAAAACCAATCTATAGCTGAGATAATCTAACAGTATTTCAATGGGGAAACACCCTTGCAATTTTGGGAAGTTATAAGACTGTGAAAATGTAATATGTTATAATATTATGTAAGAACACGGTAGGTCCCATGCAACAATGATAGTATAACATAAAACTCTATTGAATAATAATGATATTAAAATCAAATGTCATCATGATTAGTTTAGGAAAACTGTCTCATTTTCCAGCTTGTATACACAAGAATCTCAAATATTTTCCTATTGACAACATAGACGTGAAGCAAACTTACCTAACCAAATTTCACCGAAAACCTAGCAATTAAACATTGATATTAGTTCTAGCTTCAACCATAACGTTAACCTAACGAACACGTTATAATTTAATTGGACTGAGCCGAAACCAACCAAACCTTGTCATCCTAGTCTAAAGCAATCTAACCCAACTTATCTGCCCTGCTTGTACCTTAGAAACAAAACAAAAAGTCACAAATTGCGCCATCTGGCGTTAGTCTCGGGTAGACTACAGTAATCATTTTCCGTATAAATTTTAAGTTGTTCTCAACACGCGTCAAAACAACGGTGGAGCGCAGGCGGTAATCTAAAGCGGCCCATAGACGATCAATTTAATTGTCAATATCATTGACTCAACATATTGATGAATTTCTTTTTGCCCGCTAAGTCAATTAATTGACGGCCGTCAATCAAGCCCACAGACGATCAATTAAAATGTCAATATTCATCATTGGTAATTATATTGACAATAAAAATGATCGTCTATGGGCCGATTAAGACATGCAAATTTATGCGCAGCGTACATCCTCAATGAAAGATGACTGAATTGTGGTGCATGACTGCAATAATGATGATTTTTGGTGGATAAAAGAAAAAAAGAAACTGCGTGTCAAACATTCATTTAAAAAAGGAAAAATATCCTTAATTAAAAAATTACATTCCGTATGTTCGCGCATCATTAGAACGAACTCCTGCTGGTCATACTAGGAAAAATAATTTGAAAAATCATACCTGTAGCAAATGGAAATCATAAACGCATAGCGAACACCGATAAAAAAAACACGAATTCAATATGCCGTCAGACTGCAAGGGAATTCAATCTAACCTCGCCAGCGTTCCTTCCCAAATATTTTAGGAATCTTGCGAGACATGGTCAGGTTTCACGCAGCTAAGTTATCATCAGCAACGCCTCAATGGCGAGAGAAGTTGCGTCGGTGATATTCTTGTCACGCATAATTCTCACCCTCTTGGTATAGGAATAAGCCTCGAAGCTGAACACTGTTTATTTCCAGCGTGGGCCAACAAAATAGAGCAAGACGTTCAACACATTTGAGGAAATGGCAATAATGAAAACCTTTATCTATTTGAAGCCGGTCTCTAAACTCTTGTTTTCAACATCGTATTAAATAAAATTACATATTGATCAGCATTGAAAAGAGTTGTGTAATTGAGCATTTTAATCCCGTGGTAGTTCTTTCCCGCATCTGTGATCACTTTGCTACACTTCTTTTAGAATGGGAGTCCACCAAATTTTTTCTCGCAGCTGAAGCGAACAAAAATTGAATTAACTCTGAAGTGCATCAGTTTTATTAACGGAAATGCACTATTTATAAAGAAATATTTCAAGTCTGTACCATTCCGGTGACTGGGATGACACTAATTCTTCATCAACTATGTGTACGCATTATTTATTGAAGAAATTTATTATAAGCACAAAGATTCAACACTTAGCTAGCGTTGTGAACTGCTTCACAGTTTCTGTTCTTGTAATTAGTGAGCTATCTGTGACTGAAATATCTCATGGCCGGCAAATAAATTCGGCTGTGCCGTAGGTTCTTTGATGTTTTGTTCATCAGAAATAGATTAAAATCAATAGAAATTATATCGCGAATCAGTCAGTAACTTTTTCTCTCATTTTCAATGATGAATTTAGCATGAATGAAACTAAATTTAAAAGTCACTCAAAGGTCACAAAATCGTCATCTTTTTGAGAGCAAAAATTACTTGAGAAAAGCCTCAAACTTAAACATTTTGAAACTCCGTCCGCTTCGCTTCACGTCCAACACTACCCACATACATGAGCTAGCCAGACGTCTGGTCATTTCTGCCTTGGTTCGAACGAAAAATTCTCCTTCTTGGTATCAATTTCCAAGTCCTGAAGGCGGCGCTTCTCCAGGCAAGTTCCTCTTCTAAGTTCCTATGCCATCAATTCCGTAGCCTGGAGTCTAAATCCTCTCTGGTAAATAAACCTCACTTCCTCGGCCCAGCGCAAGCGTCAAAATTGTATCGCCAGGAGCTACAAATCAGTTACAAAATCGTTTCTCAGAAGCGACAACTCGCGTTTTTTTCGGCGTAGCTCTCCGATTTAAATTTCTGGAATTTTTTTGTAGCACCTGAGATCTTCAAAGCTAATTTCCAAGAAACTGAGCTCGAGATACGATTTTTTTGGCGATTGACTGCTATTGATACGAGATTTTTGCGTGGGATATCTGAGCCCTATCACATTTATAGGATTTTTCTTTCAGCCTTTTCATCTAAAGAGTTCTTTTTCTCTGACATATAAACGCAAAATTTTGCAAAAAGGGAACTTTACAATACTAGGCAGTTTCTCGCTGAGTGGCGTTGCCACTTTCTCCTTCTTTTGGGAGCGCTCTTACATAGGAATAGAATGATGGCCCTGAAATAGCAGCCACCATTGAATGCTTGTGTTTTCCTAACAAACAAAGCTGTCGGGAGAAACATTTTGATGCACCTCCTACGTTCATTTCGTCGGGCCGGCAGAAGCCAAAAAGTGCCGGAGGACAAATTAATAGCAGCAGTGGGTGCTAAGAGAGTGTTTTATTGACTGTCCGATGCAAAAGTTTACTTAGTGCAGAGATTCAGACTGATTGGTGTAGTTTATTGGTAGCATAGTTGGTCAAACAAGAATGATGACTAGATAACAGTTATTTAGCAAATGCGTTGCCAAATTTAAAATAAGTAACTCTTTGTATTGTACGTTGATCGGGAGTTTGACGCTAAACATTGTCTCTTTTATGGGTACTTTAATTAATCCTCCTTTAAATTATATTATTTTTTGAGACGTAGCAATGACTTTAAAATACAGAATTCTTAAAATTACTTATACGTTTCAGTAAAATTTTAAGAAACATTCCATCGACTTCAAGCAAAGAAACTTCTCATCTATTTTCAGGTAAATCTTGGTGTAAAATGTAATAAAAATAAAATAATCTGAACTATGTCCTCGTCCATCCAAGCCCCTTGAACCTCAATAACGCTTAGTCGTGTTCACAATCGAAGATTAACAGCCATCCTGATAGTGCTAATGCAGATCTGCAAAGAAAAAAAGAAGGTGATGTGGTACAAGAAGCCAAGGATATTTTAGCGAGCTGAACACTGCTTTTGAACAAAGATAGGTATTTTTAACGGGTAAGAAAATGAGTTTTCATTCTTTCATTTTTCGCAAGGTACATGCCAATATTGAAATTTTGGTGCTATATTTCCGTCAACTATTGAAGCCCTCTTCACATTAAATTGCAAACCGGTGGTTTCAAGGTTCATGCATCTGTAGACAATCTCACTGAACTTAATGGTGTCGAAACCATTCAATAATAACTACCAAACTCTAGTGATCAGTAAGTAACTATTTTCAGGGAGATAAATTCATTCATTTAAAAAAGTGTTCAGCAAACTTACGGAATCCGACATCGCACATAGGAAATATTGGACAAGTAGTCCAGGAGTTCGACAATTCACTATGAAAACTATGGTAATCGAGGAGCCTAGTAGACCCGTTTGAAAATCACAGTACCCAAAGAGCAGACTACTTCGAGAATTACAGTATCCAAAGAGCAGACTCCGAGAACTACAGTACCCAAAAAGCAGACCACTTCGAGAACTCCAATATCCAAAGAGCAGACCACTTCGAGAACTACAGTACCCAAAGAGCAGACCACTTCGAGAACTAGAGTACCCAAAGCGCAGACCACTTCGAGAACGACAGTACCCAGAGAGCAGACCCCTTCGAGAACTACATACCCAAAGAGCAGACCACTTCGAGAACTACATACCCAAAGAGCAAACCACTTCGAGAACTACAGTACCCAAAGAGCAGACCACTTCGAGAACTACAGTACCCAAAGAACAGACCAATTCGAGAACTACAGTACCCAAAGTGCAGACCACTTCGAGAACTACAGTACCCAAAGAGCAGACCACTTCGAGAACTACAGTACCCAAAGAACAGACCAATTCGAGAACTACAGTACCCAAAGAACAGACCAATTCGAGAACAACAGCACCCAAAGAGCAGACCACTTCGACCGCCTCTATCCCAGGCAAAAACAGTAAATCGGAGAGAAGCATTCGCTTTACGCCCTTATCTAACCTGAGGAATGCCCTGAGAGACAATCAGGAGGAGTTGTGGCGACTGCTGTGCCGATATTCCCTACTTTACTGCCAGCAGGCATTAGCCAAGCCAAGGCTGAATCCCTAAGGTAGTCAGTCTACTTTGCCTTGAAAGCAAACTCTGCGCAAAATTTCCGTTTAATTAGAACGCTTTGTATCCCGAGAGGTATAAATTGGCAATCCATGAGAGGAAGGGGAGGACGTATTTCGCTAGATCGTTTTGAGGTTTTGCAAACATTCATTACAACTATTTCGTTTTACATAAAAATCTCTTGTTCAAAATTGATTATTCCACGACGACTCTTTCATATAACTACATCAGATACGAATCACAGCCGATGAAAATCCATCAGGTACCTATCAGGCAATTCTCACGCTCAGGCTCACGAATAGCACTCAAAACAAAACAAGAAAATTAGGTATTGATCAGCACATCCGCGGAATGTGATGCGCCTCAGTCCCCGTGACTTTAGGGCTCCTGGAAGTTGTTCGAAGTGCTAAAATATCCGTAGCAATTTTCGAACTGAGGTCTGAATTGTAGTTGTTCGACCATCAATTTCATCACCCGATTGCGAAGTGAAACGAGCACGATTAATAAAAGAAAGATTCTCAACTTCAATAATTTTCTATCTTAAATGAGTAAAAAGAACTTTTTACGCTCTGTCGCTGTGGAGGACACTATTAAAACTTTTTTATCTCAGACAAAAATATTTTAACGGCACTGGAAGTATTAGTGCAGTGCTACAAAGTTCAATAATAATAATAATAAAGCGATGCGTAAAATCCCCAGCCTTGAGCTCAATAACAATGAAACGATGCGTAAAATCATCAGCCTTGAACTCAATAACAATGAAATGATGCGTAAAATCACCAGCCTTGAACTCAATAACAATGAAACGATGTGTAAAATCATCATCCTTGAACTCAATAACAATGAAACGATGCGTAAAATCATCAGCCTTGAACTCAATAACAATGAAACGATGCGTAAAATCACCAGCCTTGAACTCAATAACAATGAAACGATGCGTAAAATCATCAGCCTTGAACTCAATAACAATGAAACGATGCGTAAAATCACCAGCCTTTAACTCAATAACAATGAAACGTTGCGTAAAATCATCAGCCTTGAACTCAATAACAATGAAACGATGCGTAAAATCTCCAGCCTTGAACTCAATAACAATGAAACGATGCGTAAAATCACCAGCCTTGAACTCAATAACAATGAAACGATGCGTAAAATCACCAGCCTTGAACTCAATAACAATGAAACGATGCGTAAAATCATCAGTTTTGAACTCAATACCAATGAAACGATGCGTAAAATCCTCAGCCTTGAACACAATAACAATGAAACGATGCGTAAAATCATCAGCCTTGAACTCAATAACAATGAAACGATGCGTAAAATCACCAGCCTTGAACTCAATAACAATGAAACGATGCGTAAAATCATCAGCCTTGAACTCAATAACAATGAAACGATGCGTAAAATCACCAGCCTTGAACTCAATAACAATGAAACGATGCGTAAAATCATCAGCCTTGAACTCAATAACAATGAAACGATGCGTAAAATCCTCAGCCTTGAACTCAATAACAATGAAGCGATGCGTAAAATCATCAGCCTTGAACTCAATAACAATGAAACGATGCGTAAAATCTCCAGCCTTGAACTCAATAACAATGAAACGATGCGTAAAATCACCAGCCTTGAACTCAATAACAATGAAACGATGCATAAAATCATCAGCCTTGAACTCAATAACAATGAAACGATGCGTAAAATCACCAGCCTTGAACTCAATAACAATGAAACAATGCGTAAAATCATCAGCCTTGAACTCAATAACAATGAAACGATGCGTAAAATCACCAGTCTTGAACTCAATAACAATGAAACGATGCGTAAAATCATCAGCCTTGAACTCAATAACAATGACACGATGCGTAAAATACTCATCCTTGAACTCAATAACAATGAAGCGATGCGTAAAATCATCAGCCTCGAACTCAATAACAATGACACGATGCGTAAAATTATCAGCCTTGAACTCAATAACAATGAAACGATGCGTAAAATCATCAGCCTTGAACTCAATAACAATGAAACGATGCGGAAAATCAGGAGCCTTGAGCTCAATAACAATGAAACGATGCGGAAGATCAGCAGCCTTGAACTCAATAATAATGAAGCGATGCGTAAAATCATCAGCCTTGAACTCAATAACAATGAAACGATGCGGAAAATCAGGAGCCTTAATCTCAATAACAATGAAACGATGCGGAAAATTCCACAACTTCATTTTTATTTTCAGTTCTATTTTCATTGATAATCGACAAGGAACAAAAGTCGTACAAGTTTTAACATTTTATTATGGAGCCGTACAAGGTAGTTTTTACCTTTAGGCTTTCAAAAGTGAACACATCTGTTTCCATAAATAGTTTTTCAAGTTTCAAGTTATCAAAGTTTTCAAGGCTTAAGGTTCATTAGTGTGCGACAGTCTCTCAATGACAGTAGGAAGGATGCTTCACAACGTCAAGGCACGGAAACAGCAACCGAGCGGCATCTCAGCAGGACAGAGCAAGGTGTGCTTAACAGAAACGTGCCGCCAGAGCGTGAAGCCAGGGTAAGAGGCCACATGCCGACCTGGAGCGAAAAAATAGCAAGGTAAGTTCAGACTGACGATCAGGAACAAAGTACTACTGTCAGAAAACAAAACTTCAAGATATCAATATAGACAACACACCTAAACGCACCCGCGAGGCCTAGACGAAGTTGCACGTTAGAGGTGAGGAAGACGAGACGCTGGACTGAAGAAGGAAAACTGCCAGTGGAGTGCCCCCAGTGTCAATGGCACGGAACGTAGAGATCATACTGAAGACAAATAGAGCTAAGTTTTACGAACGGTACAACCAAAATTACGAATAATAAGAGCAAACAAAACCAAACTAATTCAAATGAGTCAAAATCAATTAGAACAAACTAAACCTCCAACAACTCACCCAAGTTTATTGCCACACTTGGTGGGTATTATACCACCTTTAGAAGAATGTTAGGAAATTTAGAGGAAAACAGTCAAAGGCAAGTGTTCAGGCAAGGACAGAAAGAATAGTTTAAGGTTTTGAATTTGTTGAAAGTCATAGGCCCAGAGGAAATGAATTTTAAAACAACTCAAGGATGAGTAGTATCGCATTCAGCATCCAAGTATTAGGAGCTGAACTTTAAGAATTTAGGTTCACTGAGATATGAGCAAAGTTCGATCTCTAATAAAGTACGGCGAGATGCCGTTAGTTCAATTTAAGTTCAATGAGAAATGAGCAACGCTCAATCTCCAATAGTTGCGGCAAGATGCCGTTCACGCAATTCAATGTTTAAAGTTCAATGTTGAAAACCCTGAACACCTTTAAGAGATTAAATAAACCCAAAAATAAGCAAAAATTGAATAACAGACACAGTCACGCAAACGTAAAAATAGTTGAAACACAGAAGCAGCAAGAAAATTACGATACTTAGTTATTGTGACGATAAATTAGTGGGTTGACACCAGTAGGACAAACTCCAATGCAGCAACAGCCAGCGCTCACCTTAAATCCTAACTAAAAACTAAAAAAGCTCCACCGACATTACTTCCCACTGACTGCAAACGACCGAAAACAACAGAAAGAAGCAAGCGACTCTCCCAACTTTACGCCACGGTTCCGACTGACAAGTGCACCTCGCGAGCATGTGGGAGATTTTCCCCACAACGATGCGTAAAATCAGTTACGTTTAGCCCAATAATAATAAAACGATGCGTAAAATCAGTTACGTTTAGCTCAATAACAATGAAAAGATGCCTAAAATCAGTACCGTTAAGCTCAATAATAATGAAACGATGCGTAAAATCATGAGCCTTGAGTTCCTGTGAGCAAACTACGAAAAGAATCTTACGATCTGCCTCGCGTAACTCGTTTCTCAGGAAGTTTATGGTCAAATAGCTTTGAGAAGTCGGAAATATTTCTCTGCTGACCAAGACAAATAAAAAGGCATGTCATACACAGAGTTTCGTAAAACTCCCTCTGAAAAATACTAGCATAGCTGACGAAGGTTCAGCCACAGCATCTAGGCAAGTGAACGTTTCAAAAATGCTTGTTCAAGCGTGCCTGGGAACACTGTTTACCCTTTAGGAGCAATATTACGATATATTTCAAAAGTAAAAAGAAAAACTATAGCCTGAGTTTTGTTTCTCTCTCAAAGGTATTTTTGCAATTTCTGCTCTCAACAGGTTTTGTAGCTTTCACCTTCAAAAGTGCGAAATGAAATTTGTTTTTGAGAGTCAAATTCATTTCAGCACGATAATGCATGTTAATCACAGAACTTTCGATGAATTTCTTATCATGCGTCGAAAAATGAATTGGTTGTGATTTTCTTAACGCTCATTTCACGTTATAAGCAACTTTTCAGCATTTCACAGCGGCGGCATTTGTAGGTGAAACTTAGTGACTGGGTACTATACTCTCCATTTCAGAATGAAGATCGTCCGACAGAAAATGAAGGTTTCTGAACTGAAAATTGCAGGAAATCTTTTTGCACTGCCAAAGGAAAACTACTCAAAACTACTCGGAGTTATAACTTAGAATGCTGGAGCTCTGGTGTTTTGCTTCGTTGTTCTATTTGAAAAGAGAAATGAAATTGAGAGCATCTTTCTTTTCGTTTTCTATAGTCGGACGTTTCGGTTTCTGCCGAGCTCACAGTGCCGTAGTCTAACAGCCACGCAGTTTTAAAACATAAAACCTTGTTAATCTTTTATGTTTTTAAAAAGCATGTTTTGCTGGCATTAATCCGATGATCAAATGTTGTTTCGCGTAAGAGGCTTTAGTACATGTATCAAAAATTAGTAATGAGTTCAGGAACTATTTTTGCTAGTTTTGAAGCATGATGCCACTTTAATCAAGCTAAAAGTAAAAGAGTGTTCCAGTGCAGCAAATATGCGGGGACGAACTGTTTCATAGACCGATGTTTTAAGACCGCAGCGTCCAACGTTGCTTCAGTAAAAGGTTTTGCGGTTTTTCTTAACAGGAAGAAAGGAGTACAGGCACCTCCGGAATCAATCAACAGTTTTTAGCAGTTTCCGGAGGGAAGAACGGAATTTTTTTCAAACCGTGCCGTTGAGTGGGAAGTTGTACTCCAGATGTGGGTTAGCGTTCCATAATTCTTCATATGTTTAAAAATAACTGTGAATAATAACGTGGGGTCAACGAACGAAAACTTATATTATTATAATCTAAACTATTGCTTATGTTAATTAAACAAACGCTAAAATATGATTTTTTGCCTACATTTTTAAAGTGTTATTCTGTAGAAGCGATCAAGGAAAAGAATCAGCTGTTGGTGATAAATTCTAATTATTAGATGTTTAAATAAACTCTTTTTTAGCTTTTAGTTTTACGCCATATTATGAGTTCACTTTCATTTCATTGCCTAGTCAGGAGAGATTAAAGTTTATTTGGTTTTGTAAAGCAAGTAAAAGTTTAAGAGAAAAAAAATGTTTACCTTAATTTTTTGCGTCAGATTTTCCGAAATGTTGATCAATTTGTGCTTCCTGAAGCGAAGCAAAAGTCGTCTTGTAAGACCCAAACGTCATTTAAACTCACATCAGACAGAAACATAAAATCTCCACCGATGTTGAGCAAAAAAAAAGTTAGGAAATATGAAAACATCGCGTCATTAAAAACTGAATGTAGTGAAGGCACTGACTGGAAAAAATTAAAGCGTTTAAATTTCGAATTAGTGATTTTCATTTTTCAATAGAGAGGCTAATGTGACTCGAGTGAATTAAATCTACAAATTTGTGTTGTTCTTGAACGTGTTTTGAAATACCATCAACATAAGGGACACTACACTTCATGCTACTCCTTTCATATTTAAAATATTTAAAGTAACGGGTAAACGGTTCCAGATCACTGCACAACTCTCCATTTTTATAATCTATCATAATCATATTTTTATAAAATAATTTTTATACTTATGAATACTGTTTTGACGTAAATCCTTGCCTACCGAGTTTTATCATTTAGTTTCAAATTTTACAAATAATTTTTTCAGATTTCAATATCATAAATCTCTTTGGCAAGTCTTCAAAGTCTTCATACATAAAAGTATTGTTCGTGTGGCTTAATTCTAAATGTTGTTATTACTAGCCTAGAATATTATCTAAATCTCTATTCCATATCTTCAACTACTCGTATATCTGTTTTCCACACCATCAGTGTGCCTACAATCTTAAGTATCATTTAAATCCTTATTTTAGACCAGCATTCCAGTTGGTGAATTCTAAATCCCATTCCACACGCTAACTTCCAGAATAATTCAGATGGTGATCTTTATCCATATATCCAGGATCCTTATCCAGATAATGCTCGGCATGCTCCTAACGTCTGCTAGAACACAATACAGAACAAATACTATATTAGATAGCTCGTATAAGATAAAGATTTAGCAAGACTTGCCCCTGTCTTAGTCGCATGTAACATGAATCTACACCAAGTTAAGACAATGACTAAAGCTGAAGTTGTCCAGAAACGAAATATTGGGTCGGATTTGAATTTTCTATTTCCCCTTCACTTCCAGGGAGGAATTACTGAGCACATGAACATTGGCAGGGAGTAATTGCTCATCAGTACGCCATTCTATATTGATGCTGCCTTTCCTCCTCTACTACATTAGCGCTTGTCAGGCTTTCAATGAAGATTAGCTCTCTGTAATTCTTGTCGAATCAGTGTACGGGGAAGACAAAGTTTGGCGTTAATTTTTTTCTAATTAAGTTCTCACAAACCAGATGCCTCGATTATTTTTCATGAAATAACCATGGGTTTCGTGAACATTTTCGATCATGTATGACGCAAACTTTACTTGCAAAAGCAGTCAGTGCTAACAAGTAAAAGTTAAGCTATTTCTCCCTTTTATTGTCAGCCAAAGCAAAGCTACATCTATGAAATTTTTCGTTGAACCCAAAAAAGTTCCTCACGTTCAAAATAAAGCTGCGAAATATTTTCTTTCGCTGCTACGTAGCTGTTTAATCAAAAAATTCTTACTATGCTTGCTAGTTTAATATACTTTAAAAAATTTCTCGACAGACCAATTCACATCCTAAATCAGCCAGAAGCTCGGATTACAGCAGCATTTCAATCTATACGAAATCGTTCCTTACGTAAATCAAAAAATTTATCTCTTATCACAAGAATTGCTCGTATTTTTGACGCATATTCATTGAAGAACCCATCACATCGACCCGTATAACTGTTCACTTACATTGTTTTGCCTTCTTAATTAGATTGGGAGACTTGAATTAAAAATAAACTGTGATAGAGCTTTTTACCTTAAAATTGCATATCGTTGAAATTCTACCATCACTCATTCAAAATCCAAAATTATCCTGTTTATTTGCATTTGTGAGATGATAATACCCATGTATTTTTACAACCAATAGATCACGTAAACACTCATACGTTCAATTTCAATAGCCTTTATAATTATAAACACTAACTTTTTAGTTGAACTTTTCAAGCCCAAACACGCAGCAGTTCAATGAGAGTAACACCTTAATAAATTGATAAATCTTTGAAAAATACCTAATTACATTCAAAAGCTGTGTTTGCATACCCATGTTCTGATGATCCTTAATTTAAAGACGATTTTTTCATCACTCAAACCAGTTACTTCATTTGAGCATGCTTATTGCTAAAGGTTAATATTTTAGTTTGACCGTGCACATTTTTCCTAAAAACTCCGACCTATATCACCTATTGGGAAACTTTCCCAGTCGGGGTTCCAATTAGCGATTTCACAGGTCATTCTTACAAGCTGCCACCTTTTCAGCATGAAAGCCTTAGCCTTTCGTTGATCAATGAGCGAAGAGTTTATTCCTAGGAAGAGTTGTGTAGAGTTGAGCCTCTACTGCTCCTCATTATCCAGGCTCCATTATCACTCATGATGTGGACTCACAATAGACCGCGGCGTGCACGCCCCGTAGAGTTTTGCCGGCAGACACGCAATGCTGCTTGGCTTGGACTCCTGTTGTGTTGTGCTTCTAGTCTAGAGGGTCTCCATCAGGGGCAAATTTACCCCTATTGAATAAAAAATTATACAGTCAGGGATAAATAATTGAAGAACCTGAAAACTTAAAAAATAATTCAATTAAATTTGATTCTGTAAAATGAGGGAGAGAATGCAAATAAAGTGTGCGTGTGTTTTTTGTATGGGAGTAGGGGATAAATGGAGAAATACATAAATCCGAGGAGGTCAATGATGAAGGAAATGTTGAGAATGGCTTTTCTATACAAATCTTCGATCAAAGTCAGGGCAGTGTCGTATAATGTCTACGGGGAGTTTGATGCCGAATTTCATCACCTCTGGCAGTGTATTTTGAAAATTTTTCACAAACATCAAACATTTTAACGTGTTCTGAAATTGTCATTGGGTATAAATTCGGGTCTCACGTTCAGTACAACTGTATACACAAAAATACATTAGAAACTTCTAATTTGAAGGTAATGCGAGCTTAAATATCGCACCACCCAAACAATGCTCTTAACCCTTTCGGTACTGACGGCTACTCCAGTGCCAAGTTGGCTAGTGCTTTCAGTTTAGGGCATCTAACCAAGTTTTAAAGTAATTTAACTAGTGAGGAAATATTTTGAAGTAAATAACCAAATTAGAGAAATTAAAAAAATTTTAAACTAGTTTTTAAACAATTCCAGAAGCCTGCACATTTAAATTACCATAGGCTATCATTAGGACCCTGTAGCATAGACACGCGTAAGTTCATGCTACAGGGTCCGTGCAACACATTCAATATCCTTTACATTTAACTTGAGCAAGTTTTTTCTGAACTTTGTTTATGTTTGGTAAATTCCGGCAAAAACTTATAAATAATTCCTTCGTAAATACAAAACTATTTCATCAACATCAAAAATCTCTGTCGCCATGCACAGAGCTTCAAAGATTCAAAAAATTGTAAAATTGAAATAAAGAATTAGGCACTTGCTTACGCCAAAAGCACCCACACTAGGACAATTTTACTGAAAATTCAAGGTAAGGACAACTTTTTCCCATGGAAGTTTTTATCCAAACCATTTGAATTATCGTACCGAAAGGGTTGAGTAGCAATTATGCGTAGTGGTTTTTAATTTAGTTATGGCAACTACTTCTATTGAAGCCAACTCTAAACCATAAAGTTGCCCTAAATAAACTGTCAAATCACAAGCTCTTCTATAAACTCGCATGTAGGAGAACATTTCTAAGGATAGTGAAAATATTTGAGGAATTAATTCACGATTAAGAGCCAGTTAACCAAGTTATTCTATCGATTCATATGAAAATCATTTTTGCGCTCAAAAAAATATTATTTTCAAACATTTGCTCCCAATCTAACTTTTCTAATGGGAGATCTATTATCTTAGCAGCACATGTATAGCTTCTGCTCTCGGCCACTAAAATCATAAATGTTCCGGCGAAAAAGTTACACAAGGAAATGAGACTAGTTTACTCAATAATTATAATAATCAATAAGTATACTCAATAATTCAAAGAAATTGTAGAATTGACCAATGAATATTGTATTCTATCTGTTAAATAAGGATTAACAATTTATAATAGCTTATTCTCTAACTGCGCTGCGCAGTGTTCTTACTCGTTGCGTAAACAAATCCTCTTGATTTTCCTTCAGCTATTCATGATAAAATCCTTCATCTTGAATTACATGCTGATAACAAACATAAGCTGACACTCTGCCGTATGAAACAAGCACCAACGCTCACCACAATTACCTTTCTTCTTTGTGCTTGAATAAATATTTCAATGCGTTCGTAAATTTATTCAATTTAGTTTTACGTAATCCATATTATTCGCTTTTTCTACTTCAAATTTTCTGACACTTCAAAGTTCAAGTATTTGCAGTATAAAATATCATTTGCAACCTCAATGAGGATAATATTCAAACTTTATCTTCCTCTATAATTCAAACTAGAAACCAAATAATAAGTCTCTTGATATGACCGTATTTTTGAGCTATTACTGTAAAGGCGGATTGAAAATAACATAGCTGCGTCACCGTTTTCAATTAACAGAAAGAAAATTTTTTTTTAGTAAATAAGTCATTATCGACGAAATTACTAAGCAAAAACTCATGAAACTTTTCGACTCCTTTATTTGTTAACAGCTGCATGACACAATAACAAATATCAATTTTGAAAGTTTTGAAATTTTACCTCCCTAAAACTCCTCGGAATTAAAATGCATCGTACTTTGAAGAACCCAATTCCCAAATTGACTTGCAAATGATTTACTGTACTCCACGTCACGACAGAACCTCCCGCAAAAAGCGACCGTACGTTGATCAACAGCACCGCCGTGCTTGCTATAGGCCTTGAAATTTCCAACAGAAAGATCACTTCTGCAAAAAATTGAACACAAAGCTTGGCTTAGGCGACGTTTTTTGCAGATCGCAGGAAGAGCGGTATCGTGTTTGCTTCTCGTTAGCTCATCCAGAGCAGCCAATTGCCGCTTCATCGAGAATTGGCTCTCTAAAAAAATTATATTTCTGGGGGATCCCTGTAGTGTGAGGTCGGGCGAAAAGGAATGCAATTCAGCCTCGCGCAAAAACCTGAATTTCGGGGTAGGATTATGTGCTGTTGGCACGCGCATGCGCGAAAGAAGTGAGTATCTTCTATTTTTCGATGATGTTTACTTGCGGTATTTTAGTTCAAAATATCCGCATGTCTTGAAAATGCTGAAGAAGAGACGAAATTATTAAAAACTTATTTCGGTATATCGGGTCATGGGTTACTTTCAATGTGTATTGCATAAGTTAAATTTTGATGTGACAAGTCATCGCATTCGTAGTTCTATAGACAGGTCAAGTAGGCCTTTGTTTTTTTTACTGTTAGGCTAACTTACTAATAAAATTTCAAGGCATATACTCAGCCTAGAAATAAAGATTTGCAGCGCGAAAAGAAAAAGAAATAACATTTCTTTAAAATGCTCCTATTTTCCGCCTTTGCACGATCAATTGAGTACCTTCACAAAGCTGCACTGGTCTGGAAAATTGATTGGGTTCGACCAGTACGATTGAAAAAATAACCGCTTATAAAAATGGAAGTTACTGAATAACGAACAGGTACACATAAAAACCTGGAATTGGAGAAAGGCTGCAGTTCCCTCGTTTCGGCGCCTCCCCTTACGTAGCACGGAACGACTGTGTGCGTTACATCTCCTTTCAAAAGTCTCCTTAGAAGAGTTATGTTCATATCATCCATGATCTTTGGGCAAACTCTTTTGGTGCGATTAACTAAAACATTTTTCGTCAGTTACGGTTACCTATTTTGTGAAGGATCAAATCTAAACGTGTCATGAGACCCTATGACCTGACTTTCACTCGGACGACCTCTTTTTTTTCTACCAAAACATTAAACCTCTTTTAACGTTATTTACCGTATGTCAAACTGATGCTCTTGGCACACCTCAAAGTAAATTCAAATTCTCAACAGTGAAAATGTCACATTGATTGCAACGGACGGTTTGGTCAGAAAATTGAGTTTGTGGCCACCGGTGGGTGATATTGCGGTATGTACGAGTAAGATGCAACCCAAATATTGGCTGCATAGCCAGAAATGCATCAAACAAACCCACATTGTTATGAATCGGTACAACATCAAATTGTTAATAGCCCATTTCATAATTGTTAATATGCGTCAAAATACATCGTTCAAGTAATCATTACAATTTTCAACAGTAAAATGTAATCCAACCCATTGGCTAGGTTAGCATGTATATATATAAAGCTATTTATATATATATACATAAATTTAGCTTAATCTTGTACAAATTAATATATACCAAGCAATTGATCAGGATACTAAACAGGGGGCCAGAATACGTGTTGATGACTAGGATAAGGATATAAGTAAAGGTTTTGTTTTTTGTTTTTGCAAAGTCTATCAATGAATAAAAGAGCAAAGAAAATCGCTTTAATAGAAATCATATTTTTTTAAAAAACATTTCAATAAAAAAGAACGTTTCGACCATTTTTTTGTTCATTTTCAACCATCTGAAAAAATACAAAACACCGAAAATACAAATACAAAATACAAGCAGTCCGAAAAGCTCAAAAAACATCTTTACTTGTTGCTCTCTAAATACTTTTTGCATGTCAACTTCAATATAGTATTGGTTAATGCATATAAAATAGGGTCTCATTTCAATAACAAGGACAAACTACCTAAAGGCATGCTCTCATCCGTCATTTATAGATATTGTTGCGCACGGTGTGCGTCTGAATACGTGGGTTCGACCATTCGAGCCCTGGATATTCGTGTGGTTGAGCATGCCGGTAGGAGTTTTCGAACCAAACAATTATTCTCTTCCCCTCCCCAATCTGCTGTTCGCTCTCATGCAGAGAGTTGTGACCTTCCAGTTCGGCTAGACGGTTTTAAAATAATTTCTTTTACATCCGGTATAATTAACCTTCACATTTTAGAATCGCTGTTCATTTTAAAAGATAAACCTACCATGAACAATACGCAATCAGCCTTCCCTCTGCAATTAGTGTAGTCTCTGTCTCTCTTTTTTTTTAATGTCATATTTTAATGTCATAATGTTACTGATGAATGTATTTTGCACTTGTTATAACTCGGTGTTTTTGTATTTTTTCAGATGGTTGAAAATGACCAAAAATTGGTCTAAACATTCTTTTTTATTGGAATGTTTTTTAAAGAAATATGATTTCTATTGGAGCGACCTTCTTTGCTCTTTTATTCATTGATTAACTAGGCTACCAAACGGGATACCAAACATATAATATAGATATCTTCCGGGTGACCAAAATACCATGCAAGTGATTAGGATACAAAGCAGGATACCACGATGGAAATAGGTGACAAGAGCACTAAACAACTGACCTGTGTAATTTAATTTAAATTAATTATTAAAATTTGAAGGTGATGCTGAACAGGAGATACTAAACAGGATGCTAAACAGGAGACTAGGATACCAAACAGATAACATGGATATCTTGCGGGTGACCAAAAACCATGCAAGTGACAAGGATACCAAGCAGAAGACTAGGATACCAAGAGGTGACATGGGGACAAGGATACCAGGGCACCATTCTTATCCAGGATGCAAAGCATGTTACTGGTATACTGTACCATTGAGGTTTCCAGAATACCGTGTGTATAACCAGGATACCTAACCGATATCCAAAATACTATATTGGTAACCAGGATACCATGCAAGTGATCAGAATATCACACACGTAACTGGATACCATGCAATTATTATCCAGGATACCCTGCAGGTCACAAAGACGTCATAAAATGCTGTCTTCGTTTTTTCACTCAAGTGTATTCATTGCTAACCTACTTTGTTAAAGCTCAAACAATCTTTAAATTAAAAATTAGCCCTCAAGAATCTCTGTTCATGATTTTTACACTCGATTGCAGTTCGTATATTCTTCCTTGTAATTTTTATGTCCCTCACGTAGATCCAAATCTTCAATGTATTACCTTGTTTATGTTTGTTGTTAATTCGTATTTTTCTACTTACACTATGTTGAGTTAAGCTTTTCTCAGTTGTAGTACAGAATCGTTCTCGTGTAACTTTCTCCATCTCGTGTACAACACGTACAATGGCTGTATTCATTGTATAGTATACAACACGTACGTAGCATAAGTCACGGATCAGACTCACCCAATACAAACAAGCTTTTTTCCAGCTGAAATTCCATTCACTCATCAAGGTCCAGTTAGGATTCTAATTTCACGATGGTTAAGCCCGGTATTAATCTCTTGTGCGATGCAAATAAGCTCAGTCGATTTTTTAGAAAACTCTACTAGAGCAGACTCGCCGAACTTCTTTTATCTTGCTAAGGTCTTTTTGATCGAAGCTTCTAATCTCGCATCGTCCATCACAGTTATCGGGATGATTTAAGATCTTATTTCCATAGAGCAGCTCGGAAATCCTCCACGCTTGCAAAGTCTTACAAGTCGAGACTCTTTCATCAACAGAAATCGCATGAAATCGGGAGCAATTTTGCCGTAGAGTTATTTGCGTCACACGCGCCCGTCTTTTTGCTAACTCCTTACCGTTCCATAGCTTTGTCATTTAAATGAGGCAGGATGACGTTTAAGTTGTGAAGGCAGCTCACTCAAATGTATGCAAGATCAATAGCTTCCATAAAAGACCCTGCGTGGGCTATTTTTATTACGGAAAAAGTTACACAGGGCAATTTGAGTGTCCTGCTGGAGATAAATGAGGCATGGAAGATGCAGAGACAACTAAAGGAAATCTCTCGGTCACTACAATGCTGCTCGGGAAAAAATACTCGTCTGGAAGGGATTTTTTTGCGTTGGCTTTGAGGAGACAAATGGCTCTCTCTTCTAGCCATCGACGTTCGTACGGTATTTGATGGAGGTCAATTTTGAACTCCACACCAAAATACACTGACGTTAGTATTTTGTAACTGTGAATCAAACAGACATTGATCGATTGGATCATACTTCAGCTGCTCGATTGTATTTACAAAATCAAAGTTACAATACTCTTATTTATAACTAACTTTGTAAAATAAATTGATTACACAATAATTACTCCCAAGATTATCGAAGGATGCTTGGAGGTTACTTCTTCAACCTGTTCATCTTTTCATGATTAATTATTTTTCCGCACATTATTCCCTTCTACGCACCAGAAATTCTTAATTGTTCATCATTATTTTTTTTTCTGTACTCTTGCACGCTAATAATTATTTTAAATTAAATTATTTAAACGAAGTATATTTTTCGCGTTAAAAAATGGCATTGCAAACTAGTAACTCCTCACCTATATTCTTTTTCTTTACTTGAACCAACACCTACTGTCAGCTGCTAATATTGGCAATTTTTGCTCATAATTTGCTACTATTTGAGTATCTTCAGCCAAATATACATAGCTTAGAAAACACTTTTTGCTATACACTTTATTGAGCTCAATACTTGATCAATAATAGTGGCAGTTATCTCCCGTTCGAATTTAGTGATTTTCAAGGGATTTCAAGGTATTTAAAAAAAGTATTGATTGCTCACTTAGTTTTATAATTGCACAGTTTTGCAATTTTTTTAATTTTCAGCTCTTAACCTAATTAAGAGGGAATGAAATGCAAGTTCATGGCGTGCAAAAAGTTTAACAAGACTCAATTGCCTTCTCCTTTTTCTACATCACCATAAGGACCTGCTTGCGCCGGTAAACATACCACGCAGTTGCCGGGAATCGAACCGGGAACTTTCTGGTCCAACGCGTCAAGCTGAAGTTTCGGCTTTATATCTAAATCATAACGTCATTATATTCCAGCTTTGTTTCAGAGCAATTTGTATGGATAACCAGTACCTCGTTTCATGTGTCATTCTAAACTAGCCTAGTGTAACACTGAAATATTTGGTTGCGCTGAAAGATACTCTAATGATACTTTACAGATCCCACACAGCATAAACGATGCGAGTGTGATAGCTTATATCCCATATGCTTTTTAAAGGCGACAAGCTGCGCAAAACTTTCGACTTGTATTCCTTTATTTTTGTAACACACGAGTCTGATTTGTGAGTCCTCGTTCCCCTAAACTGACATTCTCTTGTCACAATTGTGCATGTTTTTATGAAGACAAGCCTAACACCCACAACACTTTTTACATTTGTCTCCCATCACTTAATCCATAATCTTCATTTCTATGATAAACACCGAAATTGCTCACGCACAGCAACGATAAACTTAAACAAGGCATGAACAGCCATCTGAACACATTCAAAAACCATTACATAGTCTTTCAGATACGTTTTACACCGCAACCATTTATCACAGCTCTCTTTCCAAGCTCCATTCCCTCCGATGACGCCTTCATTACGTCGGCCTTCTATTGCCATCTTCCTACACTCTCCTGTGGTGTAATATTCCTCATAATGTACATTATCATACTACGCAACTTTATTTTATGCCCTCACCGCTAACCCTCTCTTGGTTATGTGCATTTTTTCCGAGCTATCACATAAATAACATTGAATGTGCAGTTTAATTGCCCCATCAACATACCGAATGCATGAAGGTTCAACTCCACATGACATATTATCTCAAAACAGTTAAGATAAAATAACTATATTGTACAACTAGCTGTTTGTTCGTTAGAACGCAGTGTTCATTTGGAAGCAGAATGATATTCAAGGTGTACAAAGCTCATATATATACTCCTAATTACATGCAAAATAGCTGCTGAAGCTCTGGTCTTCAAGCTTCAAGCTCAGATTTCTAATTGAGACCTTCAGAGTTCAGTCGCAAGGCTGCGCGCTTGCAAGGCTTTGCGTCATATTTTTGGGACGATGCTGCACGTCTTAGAGACAAAGCAGCCTTAGACAGTGAACTTGACCAAGAAAACTTTGCAGATCTTGACCAAGTCCAAAGCAAAATCAAGGCGACCGCTGAAACAGAAAACTCGCTTCCTCCGTCCTCTTGCATCTTCATGCCGCTCTCAGTCTTTGCATTTCTGCTCGGGTGGCCAAAGGAGCGGTGTTATTTATTGAAGACAAACACAAAGAGCTTAGCACCTGGGTTCAAAAAATCATCGTACAAGAACTGTATTTTTAACTCAAGAATTTCTATTTCAAGAACCTCTTTAAGGGTGGTATTCCACAGCGTAAGGCGATAGGCTTAACAGCAGAACTTCGGAGCATTTTAAGTAAATAAGAGAGCTTTTAGTTCATTGCAAAGATCACTTGTGAACAGCATTGAACAAATGAAAGCAAGAACATTTCCCAAAAACTAATACGAACGTAAGCGCCTTTTTTAATTCCGACGAATAAATTGATAAAATAACTACCAGGAAATCATACTAAAGGCTTTCAAAAATCACGCTTGAACCCTCAGTAGAAACGGGCTTTATAAACCACAGATTCATGCCGCTATGGCGCGATGCTTCACGTCGTGTTCCATGAATAAATATCATTGGGCATTTGCTCGAGCAAATCAATGGCCATTTGCTGCGGGCGATCCATCAGCAGCGCACACGGAAAAGGAAAGGCACCGAGAGCAAAAAACAATTCCCTGGAGTTCTTTAATGAACGCATTTGTGCAGCAAACGAACAGTTGACTCTACAACAAACCACAGAAAGCACGTCTGGGAGCGCTAGTTCCCCAATTTTTAGTTCCATTCCCACCGCTAGACAGCGCTGCAGTGCGTTTAGTGGTTGTTACGCACGCTACACTTCAAATTCTATATATGTAATTCCTGAATGTGATGAGGTTTGGTCTCAGTTTTCTACAGAAATGTTGAACAGCATTATAAATTCGGTCTACAAATTTGAAAATTTGCAGTTATGTTAATATGTCAGGTTCATGAGCTCATATTTTCGACTTCAGGTTTTCAAGAATTAAAATTGTGTTCCTTCATTGCTAGAGCTATGATGGGCTTACCAAACCATTAAATCGTTCACTAATACCTCGAATTTAGGCTTTTTTGCGTGTGAACTTAGGTTAGGGCAGTTGCCCAGTGAGGATAATAAGCTCATCTCAGAGCAAAAAAATGTTTGATGAATAAAGGAAACAGTGGAAGGCATTGTGCAGAACTAGAGGAGACAAAACATCTGAGGTTTAAATTAAATAGTTTATCTTCTTTCCCTTCCTTGTCTTTATCCTGTTAGTTTACCTTTGTTTTGAAACTAAAATGTTTTGCAGCGACGAAATTTTTCGTTAGGACATAAATGAGCGTCAGTTTTGCTGATCTTCATCATTCTTTTCGAATCTTTTTAATTCGTTAAAATAGAGCACCGCAAAGGTTCTCCCACTCATTACCAAATGATTATAAACATTAACTTTTTTTGAACTCCATAAAGTAACAACACATCCCAAATTAACCAAGTGCCTGTCATACCTCTATGCCACATTGTTCAAATACAGAGTATATATCATATTCCAATATGGAATATTTCCCCGAAACACAAATACTTTCAGGACTTACATTTTTCTTCTGAACTATGTCCTTAAACTATTGTGGAAGGAATTAATTTAATGAGAGAAATTTTTTCTTGTGTGCCCTGCCTTTAGCGTTCTCAAGCTTGCATTCAAAGAATTGCTGAAGCTGTCAAAAAGAAACCCTTCCAGCTGCACAAAAATAATGAATTTTACACTTTCTCACTTAAACTCATTTAACTGAACAAACTTATGAGTTAGTTTATCTTAAAATCATTTTGCTGTACGTGAACGTTTTTAAATGAAGCCACGAATTAAGATGAATAAAAAATGTTCAATTGGTGGTTATCATAAATTCACCGAATGGATGTAATGGATGTCAGACCTAAAATGCTCGCTCGATGCTTTAACAAATTTAATATGACTCAAACGCGTTTATTTAAAATGTATCATATTTCTTACGTAAAAGGAGAATGGATCGATAGAAAGCATATTCTTGAGTGTGACTGTTCTTTCTGACTGTTTTAGTACAATATAAGTAAGATTTACGTCTGTGACAGAAATTAGAAGCTGAATTAAACCATTTCTTTCAATAATCTTCCGTTACAATAAAGTTGTTTGCATCCTTTCGTTTATTGATCACGAAATAATTTGCAAAGCTTCAAAATATTCATTGGAAGCAGCTCCCTAATTCCAGGAGGTAAACATGTTTCGGGCATCGAGATTCGCTTCAGTGAATAAAATTCGACAGTGAATTTTGGTATAAACTTAGAATTTTACATAAGGTATGGAGACTGGTTTTCTCAAATTTTCTAAATGGTCAGAAAGAATCAAGAGGATGAAGGTACAAGGAGGTTTAGAACCAGATTGCTTCTAATATGTGACGTGATGATATTTTCAGTGCTTGCATCTCGTTGTCTTTTTCTCTTATGAATCCCTTTCATTTAATATTCAACATTTAGAATTTCATCGCATTTGATATTAATAATTAGGATTATCCACAAGCTGTATCAGTGATGGGTATAACCAATTACTGCACTTAATAAACAAAAACAAAACATATTCGCATGGACGTTCTGCATACAAAAGTTATTCGTGCTCGCATCTGAAAGTCTTCCAAGTTTGCGGTGGCAGCCAAATTCTTATCAAATGCCAGGTCCAGCAAATTCCCAGGCTGGCAAATTCCTCATCTCACAGCCTCGTTCGATCGAACGTTTTAAATTCTTACCGACCTCTGAAGAAACGTCTCCTCACCGATATTTTTTAAAACGTATTCAAAAAACTCCTTCTGCTGTGAACCAATCCATGAATTCCGAATGTGTTGGCCTTGATAAAAGTTCCTTTTTGCCTTCCTTCGGCTGAAAATTGCAAGATGACAAATCGCTGGGACTCCTACGCCATTGCCACCCTCGGATCTGCAAGACATGACTGCAATTTGTCACTGAATTTTTTTGCTCTCGACCTCTCTAGATCGAAAGTGAATTTATCCGGACGTTGAACTCTGCGCAAAATCACTTCTGTTCGTAATGTTCGTAATAAATGGGGCACAAGTGGCTCAAATATTTCAAAGGACAATGGATCCTTAATTCCAATATGTTTCATAGCGCAAGCGCCCTAAAATTTCAATAAATATTTCAAAGTTTTCAATCTGTACTTTCAATTTTGCACAGCATGCAAGAACTTCCTCCGAGGATGAAAATAGTCTGAAAGTAACAAGAATCAAAAGCCTGAAGTGGTTTCGACGTCGCTAGACCGTGAGTAGCGAACGGATAAAGCTTTCTCTCTCACAAAAGAAATTTTTTTGTGAATTTATTGAATTGTAAGCGATGTAAAAGATTTTTGAAAGGGCTGCTAAGAACAATGGTCATCATAAATTAGAATCTGTCTTACAGCTGCACGATGTTAACTTAACAGCAGTTTCGTTTTGACGGTGAAAAATTATACTGTTGGTTAGAGCAGCCTGCAAGTGATGAGGCAAAAATTTGATGATCAGAAGTATTATTTCGGTAAAAAATTTCGGAGCGTAAAATGAGAAGTCAAGTGTTTCAACCGTGGGAGTTTTCTGTGAGAAATCGCATTCCAGAGCGGAAAAAATAACGCAGTGAAAGAGAATAAACTCAGAAAGCTTAGTTGTCTGACGATTTTAATAGCAGAGACCTAGATCTTCTCACCCGTGAAATTGAAACAAATATCAGAAGCAATACCAGGTACGCCACACTATGGACGCTCAAATTCAACGTGGGAATGAACTCATGGGAATGAAATTGTTCATGTGATCAAATTTACACTCCTTTAACATGAGTAAAATGTTATGTCCATTCTCAGCAATAGATAATGATGAAATATACTTCTGCAAAAATTCAGATGCCTATGTACTAAATTAGAATTTTTTCAACTATTAAGTTGTATAATGAAATAAAATATTAAATATTAAAAGATATTCGAGGTGATGGTTGTTGTTTGAAATGGAGGAGATTATTTGAGGTAATGGAGATTATTTGAAAGGGTAAAAATTATTTTAGCTATTGAAAATTATTCGAAATGGTGTAGGTTGTTTTAAATAACAGATGATTAAAATTTTTTGAAACGGTGGAAGTTAATTAATTAAATAGGTTGATTTATTCGAAATGATATTTTTCATTTGAATTAATAGCGGTTACCTCTGACATGGTGAAACACCTGAGCAAGTGGACAATCAGGAAACAGTTACTACCAAGCACTAATAAATAGCGGTTACCTCTGAAAAGGTGAAACACCTGAGCAAGTGGACAATCAGGAAACAGTTACTACCTAGCACCAAGAAGCAAGGCACAAAAACATAACGGCAACAACACGAATGCCAAAATTACAAAAAATCCAATATAATTTCTCTTTAGCTCACACAGTCCATTCTCACGTGATGGAGACAACTTGCAAATTATTGCCCCTAAAAACTCAGAGGCCGATGTCCGGGAATTCTGCCCCATGCGCTGAAGTAACTGCAAGTTTTCGGAACGCGGAATTTAAACTGGCGTGACAGGACAAGCATTTGCATGGAAGTGGGCTCTCCACTGCCTCGCTGCGCTGCAAGCGAGAATTTGTTCCGCGAGCTCGGCAGAATTAGGATGACTTTTTAGTATGCGCGCGCAAATATTGTGACACTATTGAAGAGTTTCGGGAGAGCCTCTCTCATGCAGCCCAGAGCTTGGTGCCCTGTGAAGAGGTGCGATGCCAATTCTCTTTTGAAAATACGGTCTGTGCATAGAGCTGTTCTTGTATTTTAAAATGCGGTCGTCTTGAAATGTGTAACTGGAAGTGGGATTTACGGATATAACGGTTCGAGTATTTTGAAAAACGTATCGTAAAAAATCTGAAAATAACTGCTTTTGTATCTTGAAATGTCTCCGTATTAGCGCATTTGAAAATAGGGTCTACGAATATAACTGCTTGTGTTTCAAATAACATGAGTGAAGGCTCCGTTTGCTTATTTCGCCTTCATGATTATTATTCAATAATTTGATGCTTTGGCGCATGGCAAGGAACTAGAAAAACACGCGTCAAGGAATTTGGTGCATTCGTTTTCAGTGCCAGAGCAACACACACTGGTAGACAGTACATGAACAAGCGTGTGCGGCAGCGCCGACTCGTACTAATGCGTACGAGCACAATACGTGTGGATATTAATAGTTTCAAATTATTGAGTGACTGATCTGAAATAAAAAAAAGACAATTGAATACAAAATAAGAACGTACGAGAGCTAAATATTTACAACTTATGAAAACAATAAACAATGTTCATTTTCGGCAAAATTCTATTCTATAGAACAATACAAAGCAGCAAGATCACAAGATGTGGCTATCCTTCGGGTAGACTACACGAATGCCAAGAGGGCACGTAAGGCTTAACCTAAACTTATTCTTAGTATATGACAACGGTTATAAGTATGGCGGAGCGCGGCAACAATGAGTGTGTGTTGAGTGAGAGAAGGTGGGGGATTTGCACTATACTAAAGATTTTCGCACTGAGATCATCACTCCAAGCGACGAGCAAAGTGTTTTTCTTTTAATTTCTGGTCATTCAAAATTGTTTTTACTAAAGCATTTCATTTCTTCCTAAAAGAATAAAAATAGTACTGAAATATACACCAACGACGTTAGAAAATTACATAACCTTACATATCGCGAGTTTTTTGTTCTATTTGGTCTTCGACTTGTGGCAACACCGCCAACAGTGCCCAAGCGTGGGGGATTTTCGGAAGGCTTCCCCGGACTGTTTTAATTAAGTGTAGTCCGGTTACGCACTTCGGGTTACTGGTATATATTCAGTATTGCCTAGGTAAGGGTTCAATCATCTCTGAAATAAGCTTTGATATGTTATCTGTACAGCTCTCTTTGTGGGTTTTCATGTTCCATTCGTAATTCCGCTTTTCTGACATAATCCATATTCAATCGCTGTTTTTTTTTACCAATCCAGACTTAGCACTGTTAGTATTCGCTCATACATTTATATGAGATGAGATTTACAATCACTGATTCTTTGTGCACCTACCTATACATAAGCTTGTGTTAGCTAACTACTATAACTTCTCAGGTATATATTCATTGCAACTACCTGTAGGTTTTCATGAATAAGTGGACATAATACATTTCATTTTATATTTTGCCTTCAAATATAACTCGATAACATCATATCCGCTTTACAACAATGTTATCAGCCCGTCAGAAAAACGTTGCAACTACGTCAGAATTTGTTACAGCACGTCAAGAGTTTTAATGTCGTAAAAATTACATGAAAATCACGCTTCATAACGACGTCATAATCAAGTTGCAGCCACGTCACAGGCAATAATCATCATTTCAGGTCACAAAAACGACGGCAACTTCCCTACAAGATTATCACGTCTAAATTAATCGAAGATAACGATCATAATCAAGTCACAATTTTGCTAGGATCATGACAATCACGTCGCAATTATGCTAGATTCTTCACACAATCACGTCACAATTATACTATATTATGGCACAATCACGTCACAATTGTGCAAGGATCATGTCACAATCACGTTACAATTATACTAGCATATCGAAGCAAGTCACAGGAACCTTGTAGGTCAGCGTACTTGTAAGTTAAACTATAGTCCGACCAGAATGAAATGGCCTTTTAGGGACGGTTCATATAAATGCACGCGTGCCAAATCACAAACCCCTGCAAGTCAAAAATAATAGACAACAACGATAATACAAGCAGAAAATAGGTGACGTCCATTATCAAAAAATATATATTGAAATAATCTTACATGCATTGAGCTACGTAGGTATATTATATTTATAATGTCTGCGCTCGTGGCACATTTGCCACTGCTTTTTAGGAAGTTATACATTGTTGCCACATCTTATTCGTGTCACGTGGGTGCCATTCGGTGCCAGATGCCTTCCGGTCGTGATACGCTGTACACCTGTTCAGTTGAATACCTCGCCCTGTCAGAATGGCAGGAATAGAAGCACATAAAACGAAATCACGTCACTTACATAGTCAACCCTAGGAAATCGTTTATAATGTGCACCAGTTTTTCGCAGAAGAAACGGCCAATGGCAATTAGGCTACGTGGATGACGTTTCATGCCCCGCTCCCAAACGGTCATTTCATTCTGGTCGGACTATGGTTAGTTGTTCCGAGTGCATTCGTATAGCAGTCCAACTTATCGTAATCGCTTTCCTCGTAGTGCTAATAGTCAATTTTGAGTACGCTGCATGACAGTGGTCGAAAGAGATTTTTATGCTGAATGCGAACGCAGTTAGTACGAATTATCTTCAGCCTTTGTTTGGAGTTGGTCATCGATCATAAGCATTTCTTAAAATTTTTGGTTTTGAGGGCTTTCGCGAGTACGCTTAGCGTGAAATTTCATTTCGGATTAGGTGATTTTGAACACTAAGTTTCATTTATGTCGGCTAAGAGAAAAACACAGCGATGCACCATGTGTAGACGTGAAGTCTGTGAATGGTATAATTCACTAGTTCAAATGTCATGTTTGTTTAATTTTATAAATACACGTTTTCGAGTCTTTTTTCCACACAAGCGTGATAAATTGTATGAGTTTACAACTTTCTTTGATTGAGTGGAGCTTTCCTGAATTTAATGTCACCCTCACAAATTAATGTTTTTTTTAAATTATTTCTTCTGTATAAACGGTAGGCGTATCATAAATCATTAATCTTGTACGAGCAGTAGGTGTATCAATTTATTACTCCAGTACAAGCTGCACACACATGTATCTAACTACTACTTATATTTAAATGCGCTGTTGAAATCAGTTTAGGCAAGGAAGAGAACTCATTTTTGTTGTGCTTTTCTGTCAATTATTTTTTGATTCAACATTTTACACGTGTATTCCGATACCAATGTGATTATTATCAGTTAAGGATGTTAATGTTAAGGTATTTTAAAAACCAATGTAGCAATATTTCATCTTTATACTTTATTGGAAATGAACTGTTTTTTCTTTTTTTTTCTTTTTTCTTTTATCATAAGTTACTGCTCCGATAAAACGTGTGAGTTTATTCGAACTTTAATTACTTAAGTACTAACTGTGCTGCATCCGTATGTCTTGTGTGTGTGTGTGCCATTAATTATGCCGTAATACATGAACACAATACAAAAAGCGGGCATGATGTAGAAAGCTCTTTTCCCCTCGCAAACGTTATTCTAATGTTTAGGCAGAAGATTACCTCTGTGCATAATGCGGAATTAATTCCTCCTTTACGACTAACGTGTCACTGTGTCGCGTAGCTGATCCAGCGGTTATCTTTGGGGATAATCCGGGATTAGCGCGGACTTTCCGGTCAACTTGTTTTAGAAAGATAAATTCTGCCAAGCGAAGTCCCAAGCGAGACTCACACAACTCAAACGATGACCTGCCCGAGCCGATATAATTCTTCCATTTTATGGGAACGTCGAAGACAAAGTGGGAAAGAGTCCTAAAGATGTTCCACTTTCGCATCCTCCCGCTCTGGTCAGGTCCGCGCTAGCGAAGTTCTAATCTGTGTCTCGGAAGTTTTTCCTAGGGAAACTTCCTGAGAGCTGACTTTTGAAAAACGGCCTCGAGATTCCGCTTTGAGATCTAGATCCCAGTTGAGATTAGAAAAAAGGCTCGATGCGTTTCTCCCAATTTAAATGGATATTGTGTGAAATTTAAATTCAACAAATTTCTATTTATATTCTAATATTTCGATTTTTGTGTTGAGCTAAGGACTTATATTGATATTGATAATATATGAATGATTTGTGACTCAGAATTGGAAAAGATTCTTTGACTCCTAAAACTAAGCCGATTGCAAAGAATACTGCCATTTTAATTTTCTTGAAAATTGACTGTAATTTACGATTGTTGTAGTGTAATTTATACATTTCCTCTTAGATATTTGAGCAGTCTCTTCTTTATGACAACTTTATGTTAAGATATAATTTATTTAAGAGCTCCCACTTTAATCCGTGTTGAAGTCAGACTTCATGTTGTGTTACGTCCGTGCGTAAAACTGAATCATAACAATGCCTCGATATCTATACTATAAAATAAAACTTCAGATTTCTCCTTAATTAAATTTATTAACAAATTAATTAACAAAAACTTTGAGCGCAATTCTAATCGTGGGAACTATTAGGATGGATATATTAGTTTGTCATCCACATCTGGAACATTTGTCTAAAGAAAAACCGACTCCCGTCTTTTTGACGGGTCGCGTACACTGGTACAATAATAATAGCCGTCTTGTTCCATGTATTGTATTTGGAGCTGTGGAAATTCCACCATTAATAACATTGCAGAACGAGTTAAGCCTGTGGACAAATTCCCAATTTGTATTTTTAACATAAATAACCGAACCTATCCAGACCCGTCCTTAACGAACTTATAAAATTTTACCTTTTTTCGAACGATTTTTGTGCTTCAACGAACGTTATAAATTCCCGTCATTTTTAACGGAACGAGTGTGCTGCTCTATAATAAAGATAGTCGTCGCATTTTTTTGCCACTGACCATAAACGATTTTGACCGGCAAAGGCTAAGTCCTGGATGAGCGTATTTGTGATACGGGCTTCACTACCTCATGGACTTAAATATAATTTATATATTTAAGGCCATCTTTTTTCACCATTTTTTTTGTTAAAGGCCATCTTTTTTCGGTTCACTGCTGTCCATATTTTTCAGCACCTACTATTTTCTTCTTCAATTTTTCAAGGATAGATGTACATATTCGTTGCGTGTGCATAAGTGAAGAATTAGTGGAATAAAAATTCACGACGCATTGGAATTATTGACATAAATGCACTCTTCACTCTCTTTTTGCGTCGTATAAGGAACCAGGGAATAATATCGCTTTGTGTTATTACCAACCTAATGAAGTGATTTATGCGTTGCACAAAAAACTCTCGAATTCCGTTATTTTTGACGAAATGTTCATTCTATAGAACGGAAGATAATATCAGTTAGCGAAAAGAGATAGAAGTTTAAGCTCAATGTATTGGACAAATGTGTGGTAAAAGCTCATGATTTTTAAACGATTACTTCGACTGTAATATTTAATGTGATCTATTTAATTCATTTCAAAGACCGGATAGTGTGATAATGATTGACAGGAGTGGAAATAGTTGACGGGAATGGGAACGATTATCAGGAGTGAGAATAATTGGCAGGAATGATAAAATAGGAAGAGGCGAATGATTGGCAGGAATGGGAACAATTACCTGGAGTGGGAATGAATGGAATGACGGTACAATTACCTGGAATATGAATGAATGGAATGAGGGTACAGTTACCTGGAGTGGGAATGAATGGAATGACAGGGTACAATAACCTGGAGTGGGAATGAATGAAATGACAGGGTACAATTACCTGGAGTGGGAATGAATGGAAAGACGGTACAATTACCTGGAGTGGGAATGAATGGAATGACAGGGTCCAATTGCCAGGAGTGGGAATGAATGGAATGACAGGGTGCGATTGCCAGGAGTTAGAATGATTGGCAAAAGTGGGAATGATTATCAAGAGTTCGACTGATTGCCAACTTTGGAAATGATTAGCAGAAATAGAAATGAATAGCAGGAGTGGCCATGATTGTTAAGAGTTAGAATGATTGGCAAAAAGAGGTATGATTGGCAGGAGGGAGGATGATGGGCAAAGTAGGAATGGCAGAGCCGAGTCGGAACGTTTGGTAGGAATGGGAATGATTTTCGTCAAAGAGAGTGATTGGCAAAAGCTGAAATGATTGGCGGTAATGGAAATAATTATCAGGAGTGGGAATGATTGGCGGGAGTAGGAATCATTGTAAAGAGTGAGAACGGTTGACAACAATTGGAATGATTGGCCAGAGTGGTAATGATGTGGAAATGATTGACATGAGTAAGAATGATTGTCATGAAAGGAAATGATTGAAAGAAGCAGGGACAATCGGCAGAGACAGAAACACGCGTTTCAGATGAGAGTAATTCATCACCCCGATATTAATGCAAATTATTTATGATGATGAAACTTCGACCGTTAGATCGTCATCATTGTTCAAAACGCGTATCATGTTCTTGGCTTGTGTTGGTGCTGCTCAAAAAAGTGGACCGCAAATGTTGTATTCGGTGAGCACAGCGTCGGAAATTTGGGAGTGAAATGTGAACCTCGAGTTTGTTTGTACTCGCCCTTAGAAATGGGCACACAGGCACCAATACAAGTACAATACAGGCACCAATACAAGCAAAAAACAGGCACAATACAGGCACTAATACAGGCACAAATACAGGCACCAATACAGGTGCAATACAAGCAGCAATACAGGCACCAATACAGGCACCAATAAAGGCACCAATACAGGCACAATACAGGCACCAATACGGGCACCAATACAGGCACCAATACAGGCACCAATACAGGCACCAATACAGGCACCAATACAGGCACCAATACAGGCACAATACAGGCACAATACCGGCACCAATACAGGCACAATACAGGCACAATACAGGCACCAATACAGGCACCAATACAGGCACAATACAGGCACAATACAGGCACAATACAGGCACCAATACAGGCACCAATACAGGCACAAACAGGCACAATACAGGCACCAATACAGGCACAATACACGCACAATACAGGCACCAATACAGGCACCAACACAGGCACCAATACAGGCACCAATACAGGCACCAATACAGGCACCAATACAGGCACAATACAGGCACAATACAGGCACAATACAGGCACAATACAGGCACAATACAGTTCACTCCGTGCAGTTTCACCAGAGCTCAGGGAGACTTCACGCATTTCGCTTCAAATAACACGAGCAAATTTTGTTCTTTGGAAATTTATTTTACGTCGGAAGGGCAGAACGAATATCGTTTCAGTAATTTGTTTTTCCCCAAATGTGGGGCTTTCGAGTACCTCTGAAGTACCTCACTTTACCTCTGAAGCGCATCAATTTGTCCGACACAAATCAGGAAATACGTCAATCGAGTTAGACTTTGGTGCCTTCTTAACTAATAATTCGATTCACCGAGCTAGAGCAGCCATGCGTGAATTATTGTTCACCATCAAGGTCAGATATTTAAAGCTTTCAAATATACACCAGCAAGGAAAGATACCATTATTCGAAAGCTGGTGTTAGTTATTAATAGGTACGAGTATCAGTGATGAAAGAGATGCCCAGTTACACGGGGAACGAAGAAAAAAGTTTCGTATTCGTAAAACAAGTTTGTGCCTCATTAAGTACTTGGTAAATTCGACTTAGTAGTGTAGGAACATAGGAATAACACGAGCAAAAAGATTCCTTTAACACTTTGATCGAAATGTGAGCCGTCAGTATAGAAGAAGAGATTTTTCATAATTCTTCCGACCGGCCAATAGTCATGAACTCAATTTTTAACAAAAACTCAATCAAAGCTAAGTGAAGACGTGATCCAGTTAATGTTTGCTATTTTCAAAAAATGCCAACTTCAATTGACTTTAAATTTTAGTTAAACATTGAACTTCAGTTTCACTTATCGCAGTCAACGTGTCAGTCAACCTAAAAAATAAAATTTGAACCTGGCAAACGAAGAAGTCTACAAGTTCTTAATAATCTTCATTGAAAGACTCATAGCTTCGCAAAATGGTGACTGGGGCTGTGTTGAAAAAAGTTTTTAATATTCGTATTCTAACCTGGAAACCTCGCCTGAAATGCAAGACTAACCCTACTTTTGAGAGAACTTCATGGGTTTACTTTGAACTTTTCTATTTCATCAGTGGAAAATATTTAGTGCATGTGTGCCTCCGCCGGGAGTGACAAGTTCGAATTCAAGTGGGGATATGAATGTGTTCTTCCTAAGCATACTGTAAAAAAATTTTTTTTGATGGATGTCCCGAAAAACGTATTCAAGTCGAATGAAAAACAATTCCATTCGGATACCTAAAAGCAATTCTCTATTGTTTAAAAAGAAGCAAGGAAAGCCAGTCTCCAGCCCGCATTCATTGATCATAAATTCGAGACGGGAATTAGTGCGTATAAATTTCACCAGGAATGGCCCTGATTGCAATCTTTGGGCATTGGCTGGCCAAGAGCTCTGTGAGCTTCTGTGCTGAGCAGAATAAAAACAAGCCAATTGATCTCTCCTTGAGAGCTTGCTTCTCGCTCATACTGGATGTGTGTGCAGGCATGTGTTACTGACACTATGCGTTGGAACATTCCACTCTCACAGGCTGTGAGTGTGTGTGTGTGTGTGTGAGAGACTTAAGCTATCCATGATATAGATATTGAAGGCACCAATGTGTACATTACATATCTTACTGAACTTCAGATATCCATGATATAGATACTGAAGACTAATATCTTACTGAACTTAAGATATCCATGATGTAGATATTGAAGACTAATATCTTACTGAACTTAAGATATCCATGATGTAGATATTGAAGACTAATATCTTACTGAACTTAAGATATCCATGATGTAGATATTGAAGGCTAATCTTAAGATATGCATGATGTAGATATTGAAGACTAATATCTTAATGAACTTAAGGTATTCATGATGAAGATTTTAAAGGCTAATATTTAAATTAAATATAAGCTAATCCCTACAATGTGCACATCACAGAACGGTACGCTCTATCAATCTAGACCATGAACTTTCTGTGAACATTTCAGAAATGCGTTTATTGTTGCCTCTAGAAAACTATTACCAATTTCAACATCATTTTGTCCCAAAGAAAATAAAATTGAGCAGCACTATGTGAAGTTTGAATCATACTCGTATATAGTTATACCTTTCTCCCAAGCAGTTTTGATGCTTTATTCTGTCGAAGAATTGCCTATGACTGTATATTAGGTGAATGCAGTGAGACATGAAAACTATTCAGGAGCATCGCAATGGTAACAAACACCGACAGTCATTGTGCTTTGAGCATTATTTCTGCCAGAAAAATCATTGTCCTAATCAGAATTCCCAATAAATAAAGCAGCGAGAAACGAATCAAGCCACACATTTCAGAAGCAAATTTCACATTTGAACCCTGAGAGAAACACACCAGTGCTGCGAAATGTTCCTCAAGCTTTGCAAAAACGGTGGAGAGCTTGATATGCCGAGCCTGAGTTCGAATGAGAACGTGAGGAGACTTTGCTGGGGTCGGTAGGGGAGCGCGGCCCTTGCACTCAATAATGAACGAGAGCTGGGACCGCAAAATGGCCCAATTTCGCGGCTCTTTTAACCCTTTGCAGCTTAAAAGCACCGTTCGATCCTTTAAAAACAGCCTTAATACTTACGCAAATAGTATATCTTTTAGAAGTAGTGTTCTTTGAAGGTCAATGCCAAGTGTAATTTAGTTCCTTCCAGGCTCTGATTGTACGATCCTTAAAAAAAAACAAGTTATAGAAGTTGTATATCTTGTAGAATTGGTACCTTACCGTGTGCTTCGAAGATGATTGCGGAGTATAGTGCACCTATGTAGTTCCTTCCAGAGTCTGATGTTAGTGACAACCTGATGCCAGTGCCAGAGTGATGACGGTGGTTGTAATGACAGAAATATGAATAAAAAATCAGCACTTGGGATGGGCTAAGGAAGAATGTTTTGCTGTGGCGACCGGAAGCAAGAAATGTGAAGAGTTTTTTTTCCATATTTTTTCTCACCATACTTCACAGCGACGACAAACGTTGAATTTCAGCAGAATGCTCAAAAGAGCCGTTCCTTGTTACTGAAATTTGTTTTAAAAGTTCTTTATTTCCTGGTGAACCATGCCGAAATAATGGCATTAAATCATGTTCAACAGAGGACGTGAATTATTTGATTTGTTTGGGATATAAAGTAGCATCATACAAACGTAGCATCACCCTATGATTACTTGATTGCACTGGAAGTGTGTGATAAGGAAATCTTTCTAAGACATAAGATTCACCACCTATCGAATTTTCTATCTGTCAATCCGTCGTCCACGGATGACTAAAAAATACCCATGTTTTGAATCACATTTAAACCCGTTGGATAGTGAATATAAAAAAAGGCGAATTTTAGAGCTTCACAGGTTTTTCAATAAAGTCAGATATAAAAGAAGGACGTAGTTAACAAAACTACCTGAAAAATATTTATGAATTGATAATTGTTCTCTTTACTTAATGACAAACATTAAAGGGGCAAACAACCAAACAAATGAATGCAATTTATTGGAACTTGTGAGGATAAAAATACCTCCAGCCAACGACGGCCGCGGGAAAAATAACTTTGGCTAATAATTCTAGAAAAATAACACAAGTGGATTGCGGCTCGCAACTAAGTCTAACTTTCTAGCGGGAGCATCTATGATTTTAGACGCCCTCTGAGGAACCAAAACTTGTGCAGCTAAAATTATAGATGCAGCGACGAAAAAATTAAACTTGTGCAGCACGATGACATTTATAGCTGACACAGCTCGTAAAAAATTGGTTAGGTTGAATTCAATTTCCAAGATCAGTTTAAAATTAGGTTGTTTATTCCAGTACAAGTACTGGAAGCGAATTATCTGATACGAATTTTTGTGCGTTAGTAGTAAAAAACAAGGAATTCTTGACTCAAAATTTATTCTTATGGAGCAGCAGCTTATGAACTATTTCATTTCGTTGAATTTTAAAGGTTGTAAATTGAGGTTTGACAGCAATACAAACAAATTTTGTGCTAAATATATGTAGTCACAATATATGATAGTCACAATATATGGTAGTCACAATAAATGGTAGCCACAATATATGGTAGTCACAATATATGGTAGTCACAATAAATGGTAGTCACAAAATATGTAGTCACAATATATGGTAGTCACAATATATGGTAGTCACAATATATGGTAGTCACAATATATGGTAGTCACAATAAATGGTAGTCACAATATATGGTAGTCACAATATATGGTAGTCACAATATATGGTAGTCACAATATATGGTAGTTACAATATATGGTAGTCACAATAAATGGTAGTCACAATATATGTAGTCACAATATATGGTAGTCACAATAAATGGTAGTCACAATATATGATAGTCACAATAAATGTTAGTCACAATATATGGTGGTCACAATATATGTAGTCATAATAAATGGTAGTGATAATATATGGTAGTCACAAAATCGAGTATGCGTAGAGGTGCTCGGTGACCAAAAAAAACAGTTCAAAAACAGTTGAAATACCAGCACAAGTTTTCCAAGCCCGACCTCTGGAATGGAAGTCTTCTTCCAGCGCAGCCCCCTGGGGAGGGCTGGTGGTGCCTGCTGCAGAACTGGGGAGGGCTGGTGGTGTCTGTTGCAGACCTGGGGAAGGCTGGTGGTGCCTGCTGCAGACTTGGGGAGTCTGCTGCAGGCCTGGGGAGGGCTGGTGGAGCCTGCTGCAGACCTGGGGAGTGTGCTGCAGACCTGGGAATTGCTTGTGGTGCCTGCTGCAGATCTGAGGAGTCTGCTGCAGACCTGGGGAGGGCTGGTGGTCATTGCTGGAGACCTGGGGTTGTTTGCTGCAGACCTGGGGAGGGCTAGTGGTGCCTGCTGCAGACCTGGGGAGTCTGCTGCAGGCCTGGGGAGGGCTGGTGATGCCTGATGCAGACCTGGGGAGGGCTGGTGGTGCCTGCTGCAGACCTGGGGAGGGCTGGTGATGCCTGCTACAGATCAGGGGAGTCTGCTGCAGACCTGGGGAGTCGGTTGTAGACCGGGGGAGTCTGCTGCAGACCTGGGGAGTCTGCTGCACACCAGGAGAGTCTACTGCAGACCTGGGGAGTCTGCTGCAGACCTGGGGAGTCTGATGTAGACCGTGGGAGTCTGCTGCACACCAGGGGAGTCTGTTGCAGACCTGGGGAGTCTGCTGCATATATTGTATATATTAACATATGTAATAATAGATTAATATATTGTCTGCTGCGTAATATTTAGCGCATTTCTTAGTGCGGATTTTGATTTGTACGTAAATACGAAGATATTTTTCCGGTTTCATTTCACAACCTTTCAAACCTCTCGGAACAGATCGAGATCTAATGAACTCGTGAGAGCTGAGCAGAAATCTAAAATCAAGTCTTCTGTTGCCCGTCAAATTGAGCTGCTGTGTTATATTTCGATGAGCACACAAACAATCAGATCTCCGACGACAAATACAAGAATACAATTCGATCATTCTCACCACCAAGGCAACAATTTCATTTTCAACGTAATTAACTCTCAACGGTCACCTACGAATTCAAAAAAGCTGTTAGTAGCAGGGTAGGTAATGAACGAAGGAAAATTACAACTAACAAGGAATAATCGTTGAAAAACTGTGTAAGTTATTAGAAATAAATTCTGCACTGATAAATGAGGCAGTTATGACTAAGAACGCAACAAAAATAGAAAATGATACCTGAAACCCTAAACTAAACCGTGATTTTTGTTAGGAGAAAAACTCTCAAACCACAAAATTCGATACCATATCAAAAAAATATAAACGCCGGATGATAGTTACAAACCATATAGGAGCTAAAAAATAAACTATTCAATAAATAAATGCAATAAAAAGTGCTGGAACTTTTGATGAGTGAAACTGTTCTGCAATATGGATGTCATTATTAAAAAAAGAGGGTTGCAAGGGGAAAAGGATGAGTGCAACGGAGATCCGCGGTAACGAAGCACGGAGAGGTAAACTAAGTGGAATTTTACTGCCCCTCACGTCCATCGCAGCGACCTAAAAAGACCGATGCCGTTTCCAAGCTGTCATTATCGAACATCTAATTATCCTTCAGTGACGTCTAAATTAAAACTAATGAGGACAAGCCCGGGGCAATTATCCAGAGTGTCTCATAGAGTAACATTTTCCCATAATCGACGACGGGTTCGTCAATTAATTATAAGGGAGTGAGGAGTGAGCACAAAAATGAAGGGAAGAAAGATGAGCCTCGAGGTAGAAGGGAACTTTCCTCTAGTTACGCGCTCGCTGTTTTACTTGCTGTGATAAACGAGGCAAATGAGGGTGGTTCATTATACTCGGCAATGCAGGATCGAATGAACGAGAATCCGTTCGAATTGAAGAGGAATTTTGACTACGAAAATAGAGGTCATCATGGATGATTCATGTCGGTAGCGTTTTTTTATTTTTTGGTGCAAGAAAACCAAACTCAAAAATGGGAAAGGAGATGATGCAATTAAAAGTAAAACATGCGGTGATAAATAACCTGAGTATACATTTCTCGTTAAGACTGGTAGGTTGTAAACTAGTAGTCTGAGTGCAAGAAGTCTGTAGGAAATATTCCAAATAATGGAACTTTATCAACATATTTTCATTACAGAAATGGTAGACTGAATGTCCATAAATGAACGCACGGTCACAGAACAGAATGGGTTGCTCCCGGTAAAAATCTCATTAATGACTTGTCACTTTCAAAATAAAACTAAAACACCAGTGACCCTTTGGGTCGAGTTGCTTAAGTAATGCATTAGTGCCAAATATTCTCAGTAGCAAGCGTGACAAATTATATCCACGATACAACGTGGGAGAATTTCAAATTTTGTTTCACGTTCTTGCCGAAAGCAGAAAATAGACGATAGCAAACAAGCAAGATCACCAATAAGCTTTACCAGAGTTTGAAAATAAGAATTTATAGATCAGATTAGATAAGTTAGCATAAGCTTCTCTAACTGCAACAAAAGCATTCCAAGGAGAGGAAGGATGAAGGCACCATTTAATATTAAGTTTTGGCAATGCGGAATCAATGCTCAAATTGTGTTATCACACAAGATCCTCTGCAGATGCATAGAACCAGTAAGCTAAGAAAAAAGTTTTTGAAGATGGGGGAAAACTTGATTAAGAATGTAGAAGGTCCTGATAAACGGGAGAGCATTGAAAGGAAAAAGGACGGTCCGTAACTAAACAAAAACCTACTCCATCTAAACAAAAGGTAGGCCTACCATACTACTAATTCTGCTGCTTTATTTTTTCACCCTGGAAATGTTAATTCCTATAGTTACAATAAAGTTTATAAATATATACGACGAGCATAACCAATTTTCCTGTGTCTGACACTATACGAAGAGCATAGACAAAATTATGAACCTGAATTCCAGTAGCAGACACAAATTTCTTGAAATTGTTTGTTAAAGCTGAAATTGGTCGGAGAAAGCAATAAAAATATGATGATTTAAAATTGTTCGCCTAAACTCTACCTATAAACTCACAAATGCTCTATTTAGTTGCTATTAATTACTTCACTAGTTTGCAAAAAAAGAACTTCAGCCTCGGTAATTTTCACATGTAAGAAGTTTCATCGGGGATTTTCTATTCGATGATAAATTAAATCGATTTGGGAAGGAGTGTTCGAATCGCAGTTATAATATAATACATTTCTCGTGAAATTTTTGACGAGCTACATTTTATCGGTTTTCAACGACACGTTCCAATTATCTATGATGATTATTTTCATCATTAAAATTCAGAAGCCACTCTCAAGTTTTACTACCAAATACCAAGCGAAGACACTCATGAACATGTCAGGTACCCAAGAAAATATTTTTAGAATTGTTCATTTTCACTATTTGTGACTGTACACGATGATATTGTACATTTCTGAAGACGATGTATGTATGCTATGAAGTTATGCCATGTCATGTGAACTGAAGAGACAAAAAACACCAGGTATCTTCTTCCCAACATTCTACAACTACTGGCATTTCGATATCAATTTTAGCCAAAAATTACCAAACATTTACCGAACACTTCAAAGAGGGAGGCTCATTTGAATTGCACACTAGGTGTTCACGGTCAAGTTCTCCTTTCAACATTGCTAAATAAATTCTAAATTAATGCAAAAGCTCATCACGCGTTAAAATTGGCCTGCATGAATAAAATTTGTCGAGGAATCGCTCTAATTTCATTCACAAATTTCAAGCCTTGAAAGTTCTGCTCTCGCGGCTCCGACGTCACCAGCATTCGCTCGCAAAATCTGATGAGCTCCACAAAATTAAAAAAAAATAGGGACGATAATTCAATTTTTTTTCTGCGAGTGGCCTCACCTTGAAGATAATATTAACCTGATAACGTTAGTTTTTCACAGCGAGAGAAGAAAACTCGACTTATAACTGCGAAAAATGTGGAAAAAACGCCAGGGAGCTTCGCTCTGTTGTTAATTTTCTCCTTTGACCCGTCATAAGAATTTGGAATTTTCTGAATAGAACTCTCGTTAGAATTGAAAAGCGTGAAAGAATTAAGGGAAAGTTCGCTCTGTCGTAATTATTTTTATCAGCACCGTCATTAGAACTGAAAAACGTAAAAGAATCAGAGGAAAGCTCGTTTTGTTTTGAATTTGCCCAATTGCCCAAAAGTGAAGCTCCCTGGTGTCTCGGGAGTTTAACCCCACGAAGAATTTGATCATTTCGATTTTCAACATTTGAAAAAACACCAGTTTTTTGCATTCTAAATAGACACTGGGCTTCTGATTTTCGAACAGATGTTTTAATTGATTTTGCGTAAAACGTGTGTGAAATAAAATTTAGGTTGTCTCGTTAATGCCCTAGAGTTATTTTCTGCTTGGTTGAGCATCAAATTCCAAATTGAACGCTGATTTTGAATTGTCCCGGAATGTCTGCGATCAATCGTTACCGCGTTGCTGCGAGAGCGCGGTGAATTTACTCATCTTTTAACTTGAATTAAGTTGCGCCTTGGTGAATACGTACGTGGATCATGTTTCATGAAAAAGGAACCAAAAATACACCTTTTCGCGAAAAAATTCATTGCTTTTTGATGAACAGATCACAGTGTATCAACTGAATTCTCAAGAGCTTCCATCGTGAAAAATTGTTAGCGTTTTGCTGATCAGTTCAAGTTGCCTCTAATAAAAACCCAAAATTTTTCAAATGGGGAAAAATTTTTGCATCACAAATCAGAAATTATAAACCATGAATAAGTTAAAGGTGGAACAAAAAATTAATTCCTTGATTTTAATCAAATTTAAAATTCACTAAAAGAACCCTAGTACAGCTTAGTTCTGTAACCCTTCTCATAAAGTAATTGCAATCACATTTAAAATGTTGGGGTTATAAGTAAAAATTTCAAAGAATTCTATGTGAAAAAAACATGAACGTCATTCCTATTATCACTCTCCTACGACCCACAACAACAGCTCGTAACGATGATGTCAGAGGCGATCTCCTTTTCTCCACCGTTGTCTCATCAAAGGCCACGGAGATCAAAAAATGAAAATTTCTAGTAAAAATTTAAGCCTCATTTTACAACACACGTAGAGTAACATTCGTCTACTTTAGCGAATGAGAGTGCGTTCGCTGCAATTTTATCTTTCAAACGTGTCTCAAAAATGGAGATATTTTAAAGTCGAAGTTACTCAACAACTTTATGCAACTTATGTTGGAAGTGACTAATTATACACGCAAAGAAACAAACACATTACAGCTTCTGTGTATTTTTGAAGCTGAACGTTTTGTATTTGTGAGACATGCCTTATCGATTCACTTTTTCGAATAATACGAATTCATCCTCTTGTATCGTAGATTTTAACTCATACAACACTCTTTCAACGATACGCTTGACTTTAACTCGAATGGCTCTTATGGGACTCAATCTTAGACTTTATTTCCAGTTGTTCGTTGACTATTTTGTGTTCCTTGCGAGTCCAACGCACCGTTTCCCAGCACACTGTGGCCATTTTATTTTGATGCGCTTGCGTTCGCCCCGAAGATACCCGCCTCTGTCCTGCAGTTGCAAATCCTCTCCCAAATCCGCCCGTAATCGATGCCACGCTCTTGGATTTGCTCCTTGTCAGTCCAGACAGCAAGAATTTAACGGAGAGATGGCAAAATCTAGCGAAAAAAAAAACAGGAGAAACGGAATCATGCTCGAGATACTACAAACCTCATGTACAACAGAGCATGTTTTTTCTCGGAAATATGAGAAGGTTTGAGCTGCAAATAAAAACAAAAATTTAACGGAGAGTGGGCAAAATCTCATGAAAAAGACAAGAGAAACAGAGTCCGACACAAAATACTACTAACCTGCCGTGTAACAGAGCATGGTTTTTGATAATATGAGATGGTTCGAGTGGAACGTTGAAAGAAAAATTGTCCACGATGGATTTGGAGGATGCCGGTCGATGACTGGTGCAAAAAACAAAAAAATTCGAGGATGCAGGGAAGCCAAAAATTCGCTTCGTAAACTGCTGCTCATGATACAATTGAAATTTACATATTGTTGAGTACTGCCCTCTTACGGGCAGAAGCTTAATTAAAATAAATTTACTGAAGCTTCATGAGGCTTTTGCTTCTGTATTTTCCATTCAAATAATAATGTTTTGTTGAATGAGAATAAAAAGCACGGCGATAAATATGAAGGAATAAATGATTAGGCTTCTACGTCCATCAAAGTGAACGCAAATCACGGAAGCCGTCGCATGGTTTTTTTATTCATTGACTTATTTGCTAATTAATTTACTTTGTTATTTGTTTCTGAACTCCATAGGGACTCCATAAAACTCATTCGTCAAAGAGGAAATTGCAGTCAGCAAGTTACGGAGGGCCCCTCTAAGTCTATCGCTTTTCGAGCAAATAAAAAAATGGGAGAATTAGCCCCAATTTGTAGCATGTGGCTAATACAAAAGGGCAATACCAAATGCAAAGAGTAAAAAGATCACTCATAAGAAGATCAAGCAACTATAAATTATCAAAGACTACCATTAAAAACAAACTAACTTTTTGAATTCCCTCTTGAGACAATGGAATGATGAATAAATACAACTCATTATCTAATTCATCTTTCTATAATTAGTTTGAGAAAGCAATTAATTAGTCAATTCATTTATAAAACACATTTATTAACGTATTGATTTATTTATTTCTAAATAATTTCAAATATCTATTTATTGATTCATTTAATTTTAGTCACTTCGGATAATTAAATCACCTCCTCTGCAACTCATTACGCTCAAACCATGGAGGGAATAATTCTTGATGCAGCCACAAAATGCATTTTAAAATTTCTCCCTGCATTGCTAGAGAATTAAAGCCTACGGGTACAAACTACCTACCTACGAACGTCATCACAGTGGTTTTCACGAATTCTCTGTTCAATGCTACAAACCCACCAGTGATGTTGTCAGCAACATGTACAGAAGCTTTACTGTTCTCCATATCTTCCACGCAACATTTGTTTTTTGGGGGCTTGTCCCGTCCTCATCTGCACGTAAATATAAGTCCTCCTGATGGGTCCATTTCACAACCATCTCCCCTGATCCTTTCATTCCATTGTCTCGACAGCCGCTCCCGCACTCCCAAGGTAAACAAGCAAGGGTCGGAGAACAAGCAACTGCGCTGTTTCAACTCGGACGGTTTTCATTGGGGAGGAACGTGAATTTTTGAGTCTCAATATGTCTTGCATGCATCAATTCAGGGCTTAGGATGGCCGTGTCTCTACATTCACTCGAAAAAATTTACAAATAATTAGAAGAAGGCCTATTTGAGCCATTTCTGGGCATAAAACTGCTGGACGCATTCATTTGAATTGCTCAGAATTCATAAAAAAACTATGATGGTGCTTCGCACCGATATTCGTGCGCACACACGCATAATCTTTTTAAAACTAACGTCGATAGTGAACTCACTAGTTCTATGTAGCCCTATACATACCGCATGTAAATACACGGTGGTTGCTTAAAAAGTGTACCTTTCAGAATTTCAATAACTATTTAAATTTATGAAATAGGAAACTATAACATAGCACATCCGAAAGGAGAGAATTCAATGTTTTCTTACGTATCTGGTATACTTCCCAAATCTATACTATAATAAGAACCGCGTCCGTTCGTTCGTCGGTCGGTCTGTCCGAAGCCAGCCTGCAGTGTGTGATGAGCGTATCAGTGATACAAGCTCCTATCCTATATATTTTGACGGGCCGTGTTCACGCGGCCTCATCAACTCTCGAGAGATTGTAATTTTTTATTTCTCACGGCCTTTCTCTTATTTCGCCCTCTTTTTTATTTCAAATAAAGGGGGTGGACTAGTAAGCATAAACATCAAGAGTGCAGGAGAAAATATTATTGTAATCAGCCAACATGGCACAACTAACTCTTCAACAACGCGAGTTCATCATCGAAGAAATGACGAAAATTGGATCCATCGTTGAGACTCTGATGAGGAATTTTTCTTGGAACAGCGATTCAAACCTAACAAAATAACTATTCAGAGGAACTTCCAAAAGTGGCAATCCCAGTTTATTGTGAGAAATATTAATAAAAGAAGATCTGGAAGAAAAGTTTCTGAACGCACAGCGGAAAATGAGCATTTTGAATCGTAATCAAAGAGGGCATTTTGAATCGTAAGTCCAGCCAAGTAAAATAAAAATAAAAAATGAACTCTTCCTCACTCCAATAATACCAGCTTTATTTCCCTATCCCGTCTGTTAAAAAGTTTTAGCAATTTTAAAAGGTACACAATTTCAGCAACCCCCCAGTACTACATAACTTCGTTTAAATTCTGCATCAGTTGACGAAAGTTTGATCTCCACTCACATTTTGGAGTTTTGGAGGGCGAATGCACAAATATAGCAGTTCTATTCGCACAAAAGCATATTTTCTTCGAATAATGAACTTTGTGTGAACGACCTTGTTTTATCATTCACCCATCCAATCCCACCAAAATTTTCTGAGATTTGGCTATCTGTATTACTCCTGAAATGTTGGTTTTGAGTCTCAGGATCTTAAAAGTCTGACACCCTCGGGCCCATAACGCGACTTATGATCACGAGGCAGCACTTATAATCTCTTGCAAAAGACCGCAGTCCGGCTTTGAATCACTGATGATCATCAGCTAAGCTCAGAAAGTGACAGCGCAGAATTTCCCTGGTGGGCAATTTAATTGCGTTAAAAGCAGGCCAAGTTTGCAGTAACGAGCACTTTGGGGTAAAATTAGCGCTAGTTTGGGGATTAATTGGGGAGAAGATATTCATCGCCCCTGGGAAGCTTAAAGATTGGGGAGGGGTCGAGCAAAGATTTAGTCCTTCGTGACCTTTTCGAAATAGAGGCATTTCCACGTTTTTCACGCTCAATCGTCCTCTTGAGTGTTTTAGGGAAGGCTACGATGCCTGTGAAAAGCTGACACTGCTCCTGTAATTTTGACCTTTTCAAAAAATTGCACGTAAAGTTTTTTATAACGATACTTGATGACAGTACTACAACAGATTGATAAACGATAATTGTTGATAAGCATTCACTTATTTCACTATAATTTAAATATTTTTCTAGTCATAATTTTTCAACGCAATGAGTCAAAACTTAATTTTAATATAAAAAATCTCACTTGAAGCGTCGTCCATACCAACCGTTATCATTTTAAAAATTAAATTTACTTTCGCACAATTCCATTTAAGCTTCAAAAATTTGAAATGTGTTTTCACACCAATAATCTTCCGAGGAAATTTTGACTTCGTGAAACAAACCCTGCTGAGCAGCAACAAAGTTCAAGTGTTTAACCCCCTAAAATGGAACGCCCTACTTCTCATTGAAGGAGCGTTGTACCAGGACAACAACATGGAATTTCGGAAGTGAATTTTGCATCATCGCTGCCTTTCTTTACAGCAAGGCATCAAATATTACTCACCACGACTATGACCTCAGCACTTCAGTCTAAAAAGGAAATTAAACACCTCATCACCTCAAATACCCCATCACTTAAATCACCCCATCATTTCAATCATCCCATCATTTTAATCCCCCATCACCTCAATCACCTCATCACCTTAGTCCCCATCACCTCAATCCCCTCATCACCCTAATCCCCCCACCTCAATCACCTCATCACCTTAATCCCCCATCGCTTCAATCACCTCATCACCTTAATCCCCTATCGCCTCAATCACCTCATCACCTTAATCCTCCATCACCTCAATCACCTGATCACCTTAATCCCTCATCACCTTATTCCCCATCATCACCTCAATGACACCATCACCTCAGTCACCTCATCACCTTAATCCCCCAGTACTTCAGACACCACACCACCTTAATGACCCCATCACTCCAATCCATTTCCTCCTCAATCCCCTAATACCTGAAACACCCTGTCACTTGATCACCTCATCACCTTCATCCCCATCATCACCTCAACGCCTCGTATCACCTGTATTCCCCAAGCACCTCAATGACTCCCATCACCGTTATCACCTCATCACTTTATTCCCCATCATCACCTCAATGACCCCCATCACCGTAATCACCTCATCACCTTATTCCCCATCATCACCTCAATGACCCCCATCACCGTAATCGCCTCATCACCTTATTCCCCATCATCACCTCAATGACCCCCCTCACCAAAATCACCACACCACCTAAATCACCCCATCACCTCAACGACCCCCATTATCACTTCTATGACCCCCATCACCTTAATCACCGTAATCACGCCAGCACCCCAACTCCCCTAAGCACCACGTCCCACTCAGCGACACTCATCACTCACTGTCCCTCCCCTCACCCTTTAGGCAGATGCTGTAAGGCTCCTGCATCTTTGCTTCCCTCAATCTGAGTCCCCTCGTAAATAATCTTTTGATCTTTTCGTACCTCATTACAATCGTTTGCCGCGAGAGCTCAATCACGGCTGATCACATCTGTCAGCGTTAGAATTCCTCAAAAAACGTGGTTATTTAGTAGAAATACGTCGTTCTCGCGCACCATCTATAGTGCGGTACTCAACTTGCTTTACGAGCTTTTCTCTGCTTGTGTCTCTCCTCCTGTGCTGTCACTGCTTGTGCGCCATTCTCTTCTGGTCTATGTGTAGGTAAATATCTGAGCGAAATCTGTATTTTGAATTCGTTTAGAATCGTGCATTTACACTTTCATGGTTTCCCCGTCATTCCTGGTCCATGTGTAGTTAATAAATACTTTGGCGAAATCTGTATTTTGAACTCGTCCTGAGTCGTGCATTCACACCTTCCTAGTTTCCTCGTCACTTTTTTTGTCTTTATTTCGGTAAATATCTGAGAGAAATGCGTATTTTTTGTACATGCTGAATGCCACATTCAGAATGGTTTGTCATTTAACGAGTAATTTGCACAAATGACGATGCTTTCACTTATTGACGACCTCCGCCATTCTGACTCACTAACTCACAACAACACCTCAACCATGAAGTTACTGAAATCATTCTCACTCGCACAGCTTAATACGATGTGAAATTGCGTACATGTTTTCATACAATCGTGCCTAAATTGTCGAGAAAACATTTATTCATGCTCTAACACTGTTCTGCTCATTCGTTAAATGGAGTTAGCCACACACCAAACCATTTTCGTGTGTTTTTGTGTGACAGCTCAACTATTAGAACAAGTTCGCTAAGACGGGTACGAGTGTGTCTCAGATTAGTTCTCCTGCGTACCAGCCCTGTCGCCTGTGCGTGATAGTGTCAGACAACAAGGAATCTGGGCGTGCGCCCAAGATTGGGCTACCGGATTGATTTTGTGTCCGTGTTATAGTCTGATATTTCCCTTTCTAACTCCACGCAGCAACCTCAATCACTCTATCAATCATATCAATCACTTCGATTACCTCAATCACCCTATCAATCTTCTTAAGTACTTCAATCGGCGCATTACCCTCATTCACCTGGGGTGAATGAGGTGATAGGTGGTTTGAAGTACTAGGATCATTAAGGTGATGAGGTGATTGATGAGGGTAAGGTATGCTTAATTCCATCGTACTTCATTCTGTAATTTTGAAAGAAAGGAACAAATTTTTTCTCATTTTTTGTGTGTTATATCGAAGCACAAGATGCACCACATGAACGGACCTCTTCGTAATTCACCGCCAGGTAACAATTTGTTAGTTTATTGTTCAAAGTGTGCAAATGTTGCTAAAATTCAATGGAACACTTTTAGTTCTCTAAAATTATAGGCAAAGTAGAGCGTTAAATTCTCTGAATTATTATTTTGATTTCATTATACAGTACTGTGTAAAGTATGATTGGTATTATCTGCATAGTCTCACTTTAGCGACGCAGTTGAACACCACGCGATTCCTCGATGCACGATGGATGTACTGAATAGTTTGCAGAAACAGCCTGAGGCGTTACTGGCTTAGCACTGAAATAGAAAGGAGCAAGCAGTTTGTAATATTCAAGTATTCCATGCTCTAACGCTGATGAAAAATTCGTTTAAAGCAATTTTTGCATTTATGTGCTATACCAAGAGTCAACAAATTTATTTATATATTTATTTATTTTTCGTTAATTAACTTCATTCCATCGTACCAGGAGTTGCCTACAATTATTTTGGGGTGCCCACGGAATTTTTTTAAAGTTATCACGGGGTTAAGTTATCAATACGAACTAATTGACATGCGAATAATAATTAATGGATAACTAATCTGTGACACGGGCGTGTAAAAATTGACGTTGTGTTACACCTCATCCCTCACTTTTTAAGTAAGAGTGTATTTATAGACGCATGAAAATTAACATTTTTAACCTATAATAATTTTATTTCGAGATTGAATGAAAAAAACAGAACATACATGAAATTTGCAAAGACCATTATTACTCACACATACCTTATTCTTGTTACTCACTAAAATGTACAAGACATAAAACATTTCATTACAAAAACAAAGTTAAAAGTTCCTCGAAGGCGCGAGTTTCTCGATGAAATTATTCGGTGTAAATTCAATGCGCCTTCAGTGTGTGTGTGTGCCCACATATTCTACGATCAGAAATCTTATGAAATAATACAATGGGAGCTTAAAAAAATAAGTTAACCTGTATAACACGCGTATTTACTAAGACACGAGAAAACCAAATAGATTTACAACAAAAATCAACGAAACGTATTACATGGGAAACCGGTCAGAATAATTATAGCATGTTACAGTTTAAATACCTATTACACTAAATATGAATGTCATTTGAAGTTGAGGGCCAGAAGCTTATTGTTTTTACAGCCCTTCAATGATTATGGAACCTTTCATGAGGATCACAAGCCTCCCAGAGTTGTCTCGTGACTTGAAGACACTGCATTGTGTAGTTCTAACGTGCTTTGAATGGCCATTCAGAGTATAAAAACCGGAAAAGAAGTATTGGACGGCTCTTTGGGAGTGTTGTACAGCTCTTTGGGAGTGTTGTACAGCTCTTTGTGAGTGTTGTACAGCTCTTTGGGAGTGTTTTACAGCTCTTTGTGAGTGTTGTACAGCTCTTTGGGAGTGTTGTACAGCTCTTTGGGAGTGTTGTACAGCTCTTTGGGAGTGTTTTACAGCTCTTTGGGAGTGTTGTACAGCTCTTTGGGAGTGTTGTACAGCTCTTTGGGAGTGTTGTACAGCTCTGTGGGAGTGTTGTACAACTCTTTGGGAGTGTTGTACAGCTCTTTGGGAGTGTTTTACAGCTCTTAGGGAGTGTTGTACAGCTCTTTGGGAGTGTTGTACAGCTCTTTGGGAGTGTTGTACAGCTCTTTGGGAGTGTTTTACAGCTCTTTGGGAGTGTTGTACAGCTCTTTGGGAGTGTTGTACAGCTCTTTGGGAGTGTTGTACAACTATTTGGGAGTATTGTACAGCTCTTTGGGAGTGTTGTACAGCTCTTTGGGAGTGTTGTACAGCTCTTTGGGAGTGTTGTACAGCTCTTTGGGAGTGTTGTACAGCTCTTTGGGAGTGTTGTACAGCTCTTTGGGAGTGTTGTAAAGCTCTTTGGGAGTGTTGTACAGCTCTTTGGGAGTGTTGTACAGCTCTTTGGGAGTGTTGTACAGCTCCTTGAGAGTGTTGTACAGCTCTTTGGGAGTGTTGTACAGCTCTTTGGGAGTGTTGTACAGCTCTTTGAGAGTGTTGTACAGCTCTTTGGGAGTGTTTTACAGTTCTTCGGGAGTGTTGTACAGCTCTTTGGGAGTGTTGTACAGCTCTTTGGGAGTGTTGTACAGCTCTTTGGGAGTGTTGTACAGCTCTTTGGGAGTGTTGTACAGCTCTTTGGGAATGCTGTACAAATCTTTGGGAGTGTTGTACAGCTCTTTAGGAGTGTTGTACAGCTCTTTAGGAGTGTTGTTCAACTCTTTGGGAGTGTTTTATAACTTTTTGGGAGTGTTGTACAACTGTTTAGGAGTGTTGTACAACTCTTTAGGAGTGTTATACAGCTCTTTAGGAATGTTGTACAGTCCTCTATGAGGGCAACAATCTTAATCACAAAGAAGTGTTCCTTAAGTTCTGGAATTCTTGCGTAACTCTCAGATGTATGAAGATTGATTCGATTTTCTTAAACTCATTTTCTCATTCAAAATAATGAAGGGCCTTTATACGTAACCATTTCTTTGAATTTTACACAAGACAGTGAATTACCGTGTATTTTCTACGACACCGTCCCTCTGGAATAGCCGTTTGGTTTTGATTTTTTGCTTCATTTGAGAACTGATTTCACTCATTTTTCTACACGTTTCGAAAATACAGACTGAAGTTTTACAGCTGCTCGATACACGGAAAATATTTTTTCCTATGCAAAAATTTATTATTATGCGCTTAATTTCATGTAATTTTGCAGTGTTCACCAGACCATGCATTACATTGCGATGATTTTCATCTCAACCAGTTGTACACTTTAGCTCTGGAACAAGGAATTTCGATGCGGTTGTTCACCGAAATATTGTGGCTAGAAAAGGAGTGAATTGGAAATGGTTTGCCAAGTGAATAGCTATTTTTCGGTGCAAGTATAGTGGTATTAGTTTCTTATAGCTTTTTCGCAATTTGTTCATTATCGTTTTTTATTCTTTGTTTTGCAGCACTGATGATGGAATCAGAGATTCCGAAACGTTTACTATTAAAAGAATGTTCCATTTTATATTGGTTCTCCTTTTCATTTTACGTATTAGATTTCCAAAAAATTCTATTATAGAATTCTATTATAATTTAATTCTATTATACAACATTACTAAAAAATCGAGATATCCACCTCTAATATAGCATCCAAACATTAAACCCAATTCATTTCATGTTAATTTTTACTTTAAACTTTTATTCACGAGTTTAATGCACCGAGGAGACAGGCATTTCCATTAAGCAGGTGAATTTTCCAGCAAGTTCCATTACGCCGCGCATTTTCTGAGTTTTTCTCTCCGGTGAATTCATTCTAAGTTTTAAGTACGGAGAAGCACCACGAGCTGTGCCATTTATTTTCAAGTTGTCTCAGGGAGTGACTCTATGCGCCGGAAAACGTAACAGAACCAGACCGCACTTTTGCACTTGTAATATTAAGTTGCGTCTCAGTCTGTGCCGGCCGGCTGACATTAAAGCAAGTGCTCTTTTTAAGTCTTACGAACACGAGTCTTCGCACACATGAGCTCTGGCACCTACTGTGCATACTGTACACTGCAGTACATGATACTACTGCACATTACAGTGCACTTTACTGCAGTATGGTGCTACAAATTATAGTGCTGCACTACACTGCACACTATAGAACAGTTCAGTGGAATACAGGGCAGTGTAATGCATTAAAGTACTGTTCAGAATAGTGCAGTATAGTGCAGTATTGCATAGTACAGTGCTTTAAAGTACAATACAGACCAGTGCAGTGCAGTACAGAGCAGTGCACTACAGTACTGTAGAGTACAGTACTGTTCATTATAATGCAATGCAGTATTATAGACGACTATACTTTACTAGACGGAGCAGTACTGTACTGCACAGCACTGTAGAGTACTGTACAGTACTGCTCAGTGCAATACAGCACAGCGATGTGTAGCACAGTATGTACTGTGCGACACAGAGCTGTGAACAACAACACAGTACAGTACAATCTCGCTGTACTGCAGTACAGTACAAGCTCGCTGTACAGCAGTACAGTACCATCTCGCTGTCAAGATGCACCACGTGGAACTGCGGCGATAAAGATGGTGTTTCTCTCTGCTGGAAATGCTGACACGAATATCTTACAAAAAATAAAAAACCTCTTTGAACATTTCGCCTCAAAAAACATTTGACTGCAGTAAAAGCAGTATAGTTACGGTAGAGAACACGTGCGTGGCTCAGAGCGACTTTGATCTGCTCTTACGTTAAAGTACTGCTCGCGTAGCGCAGATACAAAACGTTAGTCTTTTGATACTAAAAGCGCTGGCAAATAAAGAGAGCGATCATCCCATTTCAGATGGAGTGAGTGAAATGGAATTCTGTATTGAAAGAGGGGGGATTGAAAGTGAGAATGGCATGTCAATTAACACGAGCAGGGGTGAATATCATGAAGTAATTGGTAGTTGTGTGATCTTCACTACAGTCTGACTCCTACAACTGGGGGAAAAAGTTTACCGTGAAACTGAGAGGGTCTCCCAGTTTCATGACTTCTCTTAGTTTCGTGTCCCTTAACAGTGTGAGTTTTTTCAGTTTCGAGTTTCTCAGTTTCGAGTTTTTGGAGTTTCTCAGATTTTGGAGTTATGTTTACATGGATTCAAACGCGGTAACTTGGGTTCTGTTACATAGGCAGATGCGCATAAACACGCTAACATTTCCCTAAAATTCCAAGGATGCTCATTAGTTCGTATGTTTTAACGCGAGCAGCAATTTTCACAACAATGGATTCTGAGTTAATTAACTGCTGGAATTCAACCCATGCACAACTAAATAAAAAGCGACAATTTATTCCCGTAAGCCAATGAGCGAACCCATTGTAAAGTACGAAAAACTTTGAGGAACAATCCGTTTTATAAAAACACTGACGAAAGATTACGAGCGTTGCAGTATCAAGTCATAGGGTAATTTTGGAGCCACGTGCTGACCTCTGAACATCTCAGTGGTGCATAAATATCGATTTTTATAGGAAACGAGACCGCAAAGAACGCTTTGCGCTCACTCTTCGCAGAACTAAAGCATTTGTTCACTCTGAACGATAGAAAAAATAACAAAATGCTCGTTTAAATATTGCTCCATAATATAGGAAGCAGTCAGCGGTTCCCAAAAACTCGATTTTCTTTCCAGAAGTTCATTTTATCAACATCCGATTTTTCATAGCAAGCAATCAATTAATACTTTTCAGAAGCCCATGAAGTTCCACAGTAATTTTATGAAATGAGCGAGTTTAATTAAATCCCCCGAAAAGTATGGCGTCCTATTGTTAAGTATTGTGAAGTGAGACGTGTAATATTGCTGCTGCACTGACATGTTCCCTCACAACGATTGCCTCAGAGGTCACAGAATTGATCTCTGGCTGCTAAATTAGGTAGGGCATATGCATGTCGTTCTACCCAGTTCCTTCCTGTAAATTTGTAAATTTCGATTAATGTACTTGAAGCTCATGTTTGTCACGTCAGTTTCAGTTGGAGATGATCATGTTTAACCTCCAAAATTGCAGATATACTGCAAGTATGTAGTACTTACAATAAGTCAATAGTACTTCTTGTACAGCATAGTATACTTTTAAGACAAGTACATGGTATTGACACTTTGACTGCTACTACTAAATATTAAGTTCAACACCAAACTCAAATTTAATGTTAATTGTCGTAAGCTATTTTGGAAAATATCAAACATGAACTGGATCGTGCCTTCATTTACCTTTGATTAAATATTCATGAAAATAGAGTTTGCGACTACTGGCCGGTCAGGAGCATTATGAAAATTACCTCCGTGTACCACCGGTGACGCACATCGCAGGCAAAGTGTTGATAGTATAGAATACTTTTACAACAACTTCATAGAACTTTTAGTAAGATAACCGTACGTTTTGATACCATAAGGAAATGCTGCGAAGAAACTATCCCTCGCCATAACTGCACAAAGAATACAATGCCCGTGGAACAAAACCCTCGTGAGGGACGGTATGTTCTTCATCAAGAACAACCAATAACATTTAATCACCCGCACACAACGTATTAGGACAGTATATCTTCAAAGGAAGAAGCTCGTTCAGACCTCTTTCTTTTGCCGCCAGAATGATTTTCGCGAATAATTCTCAGTCATTTTGGAAGTAGTTTCATCAGAACTTTGCTTTACACTCATCAAAACTTTGGATGCAGCCTGCCTCTGGAGTTCATAAGACAGAAAATGAGGAGCTTTATCAGGCAAACGCGCTTCTCGCAAAAAATCTTCTGGGACGATAAAGTTCTTACCCTAAGATGCTCAGAAGTTACCGTGACAGCCACGCTAATGCTCGTTAGATTTCTGCATCGTCAGGGGAAAAACTTCACGCTTTATTACTGAATTTGGTGTCTTGATTTGCGATACGCTTGTAATTTTACGTAGGAGGATATGTATTTTGTGCTATAGTTTTACCTTCCGTTGTCATCACTTTCACCACTTCAGTCCAAGCTGGGACTTGATTTTTATTTTCATATAAAAGCAAGTCTTTTTTGATATTTGTGCCAATATTAATGGTTACCGTAAAGATTTAGGTGCTCAAAAATTGAAACGCCGTCGACGGTGCTCTAGGTAAGGAAGGAGTAAGAGTCTTTTTTAAGCCCATGATCGTTAATAATGCAAATTTCCTAACAACAGAATGAGACAGCAGCAACATGTGCTGAATTATCTTTATAACAAATATTTTATTGGAAATATGCTCTCAAATAATGACACTGATCTAAGGAAATGTACAACATCTCAGCATTTAGCCGAGCAAATTTGTTAATTTCTGCTAAAATACTTTGGGTATATTTTTTATGTTAATTTCCGATGATGAGGAGCATTTTTTACCCATAAATTTACAAACAGACCCTAGGTTCATAGATTTAACCATGTTTGTAACACTAAAAGGAAATACACATTCTCAATCTTCCGAATATCAGGTCCCGGGAAACTCATAAGTTTAGGGATTCATATATCATTCAGAATCAGTGAACATTTCTTCGTAGTCCTACCTTTTATGTAAAAGTTTTTTAACCCATTAATCTTTTACATTCTCAGCAAATCGTGTTGATATTCCTAAGGTAAAAATTTGGTCATTGGACTTATGCACATTTTAAGCTCATAAGTTGGTATATATTTTAACTGTCCTAGAGTTCGTCCAAGTTTCATGATTAAGCAAAATAATATCATTCAAAACGTCAACTGACTCGATTAATTTTTACATAGGTGCCTGGTGTCTCACTGGAGGGAAAAGCACTTGCTTTAATAGCTTCAAAGTATACCCAATCTATACTTTTCTATATTGATCGCTTCGTCATTCCTATCAAACGGTAGTGCTATGATTTTCCAGTTTGTTTGAAAAGGGAAAGAGTAAAGTGCAAACTCGATTAGTAAAATAGTTTCCACTAAGCCTTATACACCCACAGACCATCCCTGTTTTTCATAATCATCAGAGAAGCTACTTTCCCCTGAAAATCACCTCTCGAGTACATCACAGAAGTTGACCCAATTTTTTTCACCAAATGCGATGCTCTTACTCATAAGCGAAGTGTACCGCTCGAGTTCGCAAATTATTTTTCCTACAAATTTTGAAGTTTCGGAACACACTGATGCCCAAATCCTCTGTAATCCTCCGTTAGGCTGTGGAAGCAAAAAGTTATAAGCCGTCACTCCTGCTAGTCACGTAATTTTATTTTATTCAACGGTCTGTTTCTGATATAGCCGCAACCTAATATGTTATCGCTTTGTGAAACAGCGATAATTCCCACTCGACGTAGGCATTTGAAATGGGGTAGAGTAAATGGGTTCAACGAATTTCACAATAATGAATCACCATTATGACCTCCTAGCATAAATTTTTGGGTATTTCAAAGATAAGTATGAGTTGTTGGAATGGAAGATCGTTTGTAGAGCTCGAGAATTGGTCCCCACTGAACCTGTTTTCGTGAAGCTAAGACAGAGCCTCATACGTTGGGAGAGAAAGTCCCACGTTCAATTCTCCGTAACTGCGCGGTACATTTTCCACAGCAAGACGCTCCTCTGATGATGTTGAAAACGGAGAAACCAAATAAAAAGTGTTAGAAGACCCTACAACTCAACGAGCTAGCATTTATTCGTATCCTCTGAAATAAAGCCTGAAAAAATTCCAATTGCAAACAAATTAAATCGCAAAATTCAGAAATGAAAAAATATACATTTTTAAATTTTTTCTTATGCAGTAAGATTGACTCGAGAGAGACTTAGATGAACACCGTCAACTGTGTAGTAACTGAAAATAAAATGTCTCACACCGGGATATTATGAATCTGCTGGAAAGAAAAAGAAAGAAAAAGAAAAACAGTTTATTTCCAATAGAGATTGTACAATATTACAATCATTGGTTTTTAAATATCTTAAAATTAATATACTTAGATGATACACACACACGAGTATTGAAAAACTCGTGTCACTAGTCGAAAAGAAATGATTGAGGGCAATGAACTCCTAATCTAGCTTAATCTACATTTGATAATACATGTAATGATAATTATAAGAGATAACACAATTTCATGGACGATGCATTTTCATTGTGGGGTGAAAACACTTTTGACAGTTTACATGTACATGACATAAAACTTCGAAATTCTTGACGCCAGGAAATAACATATGAAATCGCTTGTTTCGGTCAATGTTCACAAGTGTCGTTTTAAAGAAGCATGAAAAAAAAATATATATAAATATATATCCATATGCACACATATGTACATATACGTATGCATGTGTGTGCATATCCATACACACACTCACACACACACACATACACACACACACAAATACATATATACATATAAGCATGAGGACCAAGAAGATTATAAGTTTTGTATTACTGATTCAACAATTTTAACATAACGGTCATTAGTTAACAAGCATTTTATTTAAATATAAATGGATGATCGCACAACAAAAGTATAGTTTTTACATGAATGCTTCACAATACTAAAGAGATGACGAGTTAGGTAATGTTACAAGTTGAGAGTGCACAGAAAAAAGACCATTATCTCTGGTAAAATGCTAGTTGTCAGTCTAGTATACACATATGTGCACGTATACATGTAAATATATACACATACACATGCACACATATACCCACGCACATACTTACACCAAACTCGTAAGCAAACACAAATGCATTTTTATGCATCGAGGCAATACATACGCATTCTACAGAGTGTCATACGCATAGCGTGGACACGTACACATATACACAAGTAAGCATGTGCGCAAATATCAGCGTAAACTAGTTCGTATAAACCAGAATTCCAATCGAGGGAAACGGAGAAAATATCTTTTATTATAGCATGAATTTTATAAAATTTCGTACTAAAAATAGTGGCACAAAACAGTCCACTTAAGTCGGAAACATGAAAACGATTGTGGGACGTGAATAAGAAAGAAAACATTAATGTCCTATAAAGGTTTCATATTAGAAAAAAAAATCACATTATCTTTGAAATATGGCGCAAATTGTCGGCAGTTGATAAACAAACATAGGTATCACATTATTATAAGCATATAACTATAAGCCGAATAAGTATATTACTGCAGTATAAATGGATGATCACACAACGAATTTATTTTTTTTACATGGATGCTTCACAATTTCATATTAGAAAAAAAAACACATTATTTTTTTTAATATGGTGCAGAATGTCTGCAATTGATCAACACACACACACATAGGTACCATGTCGGTCTAGTTTGATGCTTGCACAGAAACGGAGAGGAATGACATAAAATGCACCTTCGACTGGTTGATCTACTCTAGTGCACACAGTTGTACGTGCACATATACACACCCATATGCGCACATACACCTATATACGTACACACATATACAAGTAAGCATGTTTGCAAATGACAACGTATAGGCGGTCAAATCATAATACCTACGCATACTTCAAAACTGGAACTCGGGAATTTGTCCTTTTTTCTAGACTTGTGTACGCATAAATAACAAATTTAAAAAAGTATCTTAGTTCATCAAGTTGATACACAATACATGATCGTAAAACATTTTTCATTTTCCTAGTAACTATATCAAGACGCAATCACGGCTACTCCCGGCCGAGCGTGTGCGCATTCCAAACGTTTGTGCAGGTAAAGCATTTTCGGCTGATTTTCTTTCTTATCACAACAGGGTGGATGAATCTTTGGGCACTGCGAAGGTAGGTTCGATCTCACGAACTTTGGCTGCATAACGGAGCGAAAGTGCTCATAACCACTGAGCCACGGAGCCCATATTGTGTCTTTTGAATCTTTTTCTGTTCTGAAAACACTGTAGCTTTAAACTCCTCTGACGGAGTGAAGATTACATTTACCGACGCAATACAAACTGAAAACACTGTAACTGCGAACTCCTCTGACGGAGTGAAGATTACATTTAATCTTCGACGCAATACAAACTGAAAACACTGTAGCTGTGAACTCCTCTGACAGAGTGAAGATTACATTTAATTTTCGAAGCATTATAAACAGATTTTTCCTATAAGAACGATTTTGAACCCAACATACGTATCACACATGGATCTAGACAAGCTTTATTGATGGACAGATACGTGCATGTCAGATAAAAATGTGTCAGTTTTTAATGAACTAATAAAACGTTATTAAAATTTACTTGAAGTTTAATCATTTATTACTATAAAGAACTTATGTTCGACCTATTAGTGACTAAATTATGGGGTAATTAAACATTTTTATCACTTTTGTGAAGCTCATTGGGAAACATAGTAAGAGACAAAAAACTACGTTTTTCTGGCTGATTTTTCTTAAAAATCCAATTCATCGGAACTGATTCTGATATATGTCGTTAAATGTTCCTAAAACAAATCACTTATCCCTAGAATAGAAACCCAGAAAGATCTTCAAATGCAACCTTATTCAACTCTAACTTTAGTCGATATTTTCTGTATTTTTGAGTTTTTTTAAGTCACTCCAACAGTATCATATCATTGCTTAAATTTCAAGTTAGGAGAATTGAAAGGCAAGGAGTGTTATTTTCCCTTGGGTGCAACGCCGTTCAATTGATTTGTATTCTAGGGGTAAAAAAAACATATATATTATTACAAGAGTGTTTATTCTACGTCGGAACGTAAATATTTATGATAAAGAAAGTGTTCAATCTGAGAAAATAGTCAAAGAAACTTTAAAAAATACTCAAGATAAGACCCTATAAGAAAGGAACTTTACCACAACAATAAATGAGGCAGGTTAACGCAGTGATTTCCAGCTCAATCAAGGAAAGATTAAAGCAATCCAGCTTAGAAAATATGCTATTTATAGTGCAGGTTTGAAGCTGGAAGTTCTGTCATGAATCGTTAAAGACAATCGTACATCTCAACGCAGAGAAAATCTTCATTTAAATGCAAGGCATTCGTGAAGTTTCCATGTAAAATCTTGGATGTAGAGTGAGAGCTGCATACAGACGTGAGTACTGACCACATTCACGTGTACGGTCGAGCTGCAGCAGTGTTTCTTTCGTCACATTTGCCCCCCGAATTTCCATATCAAAGCAGCTAGAGGAGATAGAGTTCTGCCACTGTAATTGCTTCAATTCTGTGTGTTAACACAGAGCTGTTCGTGTAAACATAACTCTATTGGTTCTGTCAGGTCAAGGGCTGTAGATATTGATCTTGTTAGAGATCTGTTGAACGACATAACTGCGTAGTCGGCGGCAGCGGTAAAGTGATGGGCTCCCACTCTCGGCAGCGTGGACTGGAATTCCCGGTAAAGCTTGATCTATTCTCAAGTCTAATGAACTGGACTCGCGATCCAATTTCACGCAGAGATATTTTCCTCCCTCAGCAAGCATTCATCAGCCACGTTTCCGCGAATCGATGAACAGAATATGAACATCAATGGAAAATGTCTCGGTGGTTTTAGAAATCACGACTGGAAAATATTGGTTTTCAAATGGATATATTTTGCCATCATTTCTGAAAACCACGAGTCTTCACACTTGGTCTTAAAGAAAACGCATTTTAAGTGAACTTTATACTTTACCCTTCACGTGAACTTTGTAAGTCAATAAAAGCGTTCGGAAACGGTCTCATAAATGCATTCGATCCCAGGTTTCATTCACAAGGCTCTCCATGCAGTTGCAGCCTCCGACGAGACTACCGTACGCGCAAATTAGCATTAAAGGTAATCTGTGCCAAAGCGCCATGAACTCGAGAGGAGGACTTGACGAAGTTTCGTAAGCTTTCTATTATCCTTCTGATAGCTTTGTTAAGTCTACGGAGCCTCAGCCAACTTCGATACCTGCGACCGGACCCGCGGCGCTGGTTGACTTGAGAGGTCCCGAGTCAGAGACGAAGAAACTTTCGGACTGACGGACACACATCGGAGCTCTCGCTGAGCTATAATTGACTGGAAATTGAAGATGGAAACACAAAGAATAGGATAGGAGCACGTTGTTTCATAAAGTTTGAATAGCCTTTAAGTACTGCAATGAATCAGGAGTTATTGTGTCACAGTCCTCGTCACGAGTGAAGGTTGTGGTTGATGTCAGGTTTGAGTGTATCACGCAAAATATGTGTTCGTGTGGCACTGAAGAACGTTTTTATTATCAAGGTATTAGGATGGATGCAAAGTTACCACAAGTTTTAGAGCGATCTCATCAAGATGTTGCTATTAATAAAATAAGAGTTATGTTACGAATAATTAACTTGTTTATCTGCAGTCCGTATACAGTCGGTGCTATTCCACAGTAAGAATTAAAGTTGCGTTGCAATTAATTCTCATCAGTGATGTAATTGGTTAATTTTTAAAATCCGAATCCGGGTGTTAGCATTGCAGGGGTTTAGTTTACCGAGAGCTGAGCAGTGCTATGTAGTTTACTGAGAGCTCCTGATCCGGGTGTTAGCATTACAGAGCCGAAACGCATCAAGCTGTTTGTATCAAGGCCACGATTATTGGCTACTCGAGTTGTAACTTGCATTGCGCTCAGCATCCCAGTTTCAATTGAGTAACATGAGTGGAAGGTTTCAAACGCTCCGTATCTGACGCACGAAATGAAATCAAAAGACCCACATCTAACGGTTGTGTACAGGTGGCTGCTCATCAAATTTTTACCACTACAGATCTCTAAACTATTCAACTCGTTTAGTTTTAAGGAGAAATTATACTCAGCTCTCAGTAAACTGCATAGGACTGTTTAGCTCTCAGTAAACTACACATAGGGCTGTTTAGCTCTCAGTAAACTACACATAGGGCTGTTTAGCTCTCAGTAAACTACATAGGGCTGTTTAGCTCTCAGTAAACTACATAGGGCTGTTTAGCTCTCAGTAAACTACATAGGGCTGTTTAGCTCTAAGTTAACTGCATAGGGCTGTTTAGCTCTCAGTAAACTACATAGGACTGTTTAGCTCTCAGTAAACAACATAGGGCTGTTTAGCTCTCAGTAAACTTCGCAGAGTACGGTATTGCTCCGATGATGTACCTTGAATTGAGGCTTGTCAAGTTCAATTGATGGGCTCCTGAGGTATTGCACCACAATAAATTCACCATCTTCATCCTCAAACTTCCAAAATAATAATTGAAGCGATCACTAACTGGCGCAAATGCCCCTAACTGACGTTCCTCTCGAAACCTTTCACTCAAAACTTGCGTGCTTGAGGTCGTTCCTTCAAGTTTTACTCACTTCAAAAAGTTACTTCAACACTCACGTTAAGTTACTTCAACACTCACGTTAAGTTACTTCAATACTCACGTTAAGTTACTTCAATACTCACGTTAAGTTACTTCAACGCTCACGTTAAGTTACTTCAATACTTACGTTAAGTTACTTCAACGCTCACGTTAAGTTACTTCAATACTTACGTTAAGTTACTTCAACGCTCACGTTAAGTTACTTCAATACTTACGTTAAGTTACTTCAACGCTCACGTTAAGTTACTTCAATACTTACGTTAAGTTACTTCAACGCTCACGTTAAGTTACTTCAATACTTACGTTAAGTTACTTCAACGCTCACGTTAAGTTACTTCAATACTTACGTTAAGTTACTTCAACACTCACGTTAAGTTACTTCAACACTCACGTTAAGTTACTTCAACACTCACGTTAAGTTACTTCAATACTTACGTTAAGTTACTTCAACGCTCACGTTAAGTTACTTCAATACTTACGTTAAGTTACTTCAACACTCACGTTAAGTTACTTCAATACTTACGTTAAGTTACTTCAACGCTCACGTTAAGTTACTTCAATACTTACGTTAAGTTACTTCAACGCTCACGTTAAGTTACTTCAATACTTACGTTAAGTTACTTCAACGCTCACGTTAAGTTACTTCAATACTTACGTTAAGTTACTTCAACGCTCACGTTAAGTTACTTCAATACTTACGTTAAGTTACTTCAACGCTCACGTTAAGTTACTTCAATACTTACGTTAAGTTACTTCAACGCTCACGTTAAGTTACTTCAATACTTACGTTAAGTTACTTCAACACTCACGTTAAGTTACTTCAACACTCACGTTAAGTTACTTCAACACTCACGTTAAGTTACTTCAATACTTACGTTAAGTTACTTCAACGCTCACGTTAAGTTACTTCAATACTTACGTTAAGTTACTTCAACACTCACGTTAAGTTACTTCAATACTTACGTTAAGTTACTTCAACGCTCACGTTAAGTTACTTCAATACTTACGTTAAGTTACTTCAACGCTCACGTTAAGTTACTTCAATACTTACGTTAAGTTACTTCAACGCTCACGTTAAGTTACTTCAATACTTACGTTAAGTTACTTCAACGCTCACGTTAAGTTACTTCAATACTTACGTTAAGTTACTTCAACGCTCACGTTAAGTTACTTCAATACTTACGTTAAGTTACTTCAACACTCACGTTAAGTTACTTCAACACTCACGTTAAGTTACTTCAACACTCACGTTAAGTTACTTCAATACTCACGTTAAGTTACTTCAACGCTCACGTTAAGTTACTTCAACACTCACGTTAAGTTACTTCAATACTCACGTTAAGTTACTTCAACGCTCACGTTAAGTTACTTCAACACTCACGTTAAGTTACTTCAATACTCACGTTAAGTTACTTCAACACTCACGTTAAGTTACTTCAACACTCACGTTAAGTTACTTCAATACTCACGTTAAGTTACTTCAATACTTACGTTAAGTTACTTCAATACTCACGTTAAGTTACTTCAACACTCACGTTAAGTTACTTCAATACTCACGTTAAGTTACTTCAATACTCACGTTAAGTTACTTCAACACTCACGTTAAGTTACTTCAATACTCACGTTAAGTTACTTCAACACTCACGTTAAGTTACTTCAACGCTCACGTTAAGTTACTTCAACACTCACGTTAAGTTACTTCAACGCTCACGTTAAGTTACTTCAATACTTACGTTAAGTTACTTCAACACTCACGTTAAGTTACTTCAACACTCACGTTAAGTTACTTCAATACTCACGTTAAGTTACTTCAATACTCACGTTAAGTTACTTCAACACTCACGTTAAGTTACTTCAATACTCACGTTAAGTTACTTCAATACTCACGTTAAGTTACTTCAACACTCACGTTAAGTTACTTCAACACTCACGTTAAGTTACTTCAATACTCACGTTAAGTTACTTCAATACTCACGTTAAGTTACTTCAATACTCACGTTAAGTTACTTCAACACTCACGTTAAGTTACTTCAATACTCACGTTAAGTTACTTCAATACTTACGTTAAGTTACTTCAACACTCACGTTAAGTTACTTCAACACTCACGTTAAGTTACTTCAATACTCACGTTAAGTTACTTCAATACTCACGTTAAGTTACTTCAACACTCACGTTAAGTTACTTCAATACTCACGTTAAGTTACTTCAATACTCACGTTAAGTTACTTCAACACTCACGTTAAGTTACTTCAACACTCACGTTAAGTTACTTCAATACTCACGTTAAGTTACTTCAATACTCACGTTAAGTTACTTCAATACTCACGTTAAGTTACTTCAACACTCACGTTAAGTTACTTCAATACTCACGTTAAGTTACTTCAATACTCACGTTAAGTTACTTCAACGCTCACGTTAAGTTACTTCAATACTCACGTTAAGTTACTTCAACACTCACGTTAAGTTACTTCAACGCTCACGTTAAGTTACTTCAATACTCACGTTAAGTTACTTCAACACTCACGTTAAGTTACTTCAACACTCACGTTAAGTTACTTCAATACTCACGTTAAGTTACTTCAATACTCACGTTAAGTTACTTCAACGCTCACGTTAAGTTACTTCAATACTCACGTTAAGTTACTTCAATACTCACGTTAAGTTACTTCAACGCTCACGTTAAGTTACTTCAATACTCACGTTAAGTTACTTCAACACTCACGTTAAGTTACTTCAACACTCACGTTAAGTTACTTCAATACTCACGTTAAGTTACTTCACTCTGGGTCTATTTCTGTGCACAAAATCCTAGATGGTAACTCCATTTCTCGATGGTAAGTTTTTATCTTGATGGTGACTCCATGTCTTCCCAAGTTCATGCATCCATGGAAAATTTGGAATGAACAAATCGTAACTAAACCGTATTTCATAATTCCATCTGTAGTAAAATGTTGTTAGTTCTCAATAAATTTAAACCAATTTATAATTTAGAATATATCTGTTTGGCTTGAAAAGCGCACAGATTGGAGTCTTCTCTTAAGCTTGTTTATTGTGTTCTCTTCAGAACACAAATTTCTAAAAAGTTACTTTGAGCCTACTCATTTCTCCGCGGTTGTACACGCACGACTTTAATCGTCATGGTGAACAGTGCAAATGCGCCAGTTAACATGCAAAGTTATGCATGGAATTTGCAGCTCAAATACGCATTGAGTTCGTACAATTTGTAATGAGTTTGTGTTAATTGTTCGCGTTAATTCCCCGCATTCGTTTCTTATTTCCAAGGAAAACACGCTAGAATTATTGCAAACAATATTTCTGGCCTAGAATTCCGATCGTATTTCGACAAAAAAAAAAGGAAACTTTCAAGCTATGCAAAGAAACGTTCCAATGCTTCTAAAACAAAGTGAGGAAGTATAAGTTTTTTGTTATTGAAACTTCTTCAGAATCGACTCCAAGCCCTGCCATATTTTTTATTCTATTTAAATTTTTGTGCCAGCTTACGAGCAAGTTATTTCCTACTGCTGGCTCAAAAATAAAAACTAGTTGAAATTACAAAAAAAGAAGCACGGTGATGTGAAAATGTTCACGGCGACTTTTTAAGTGATCAAAACGAATCCCTTGCGCATTAATGTGAACTAGTCGAATGTAATGGCCTTGTTCTAGCATCGTAAGATCATGAACTTTAATTTGTCTTTTGCATTCAGTTAATATATTTAGGATTTAATCACTGCATTCCTATAACCATTTGTTCATTCGAAAAATAAAAATAGAGGAAAATCTAACTAATCGATGAAACCCACTTGAATTATATTTTAGTGTTCTTCAAGGATCCAGTTATGGTACAGCACTTTTTTCTGTTTTCATTTAATGACTTCTCTGCAATGCCTTCTAACACACGAATTTATGTATAGAGCGATAATGTTTTGATTGCAATGACAATTTCTGAAGCAAAATTAACGATGACGCAAATAAGAGCTGGATTTGCTTCTTAAATTACCTGAAATTACGGTATGACCAAATTTAAGCTTCTTAAATTACCTGAAATTACGGTATGACCAAATTTAAGCTTCTTAAATTACCTGAAATTACGGTATGACCAAATTTAAGCTTCTTAAATTACCTGAAATTACGGTATGACCAAATTGAATTATAATCCACATTTAATTAGACTCAAGGTAAACAGACACAAAACACAATATTTTTAAATCCAAAGAAGCTATTAAAAAATTGTCAAACCTGACCCTAACGGTAGCAAAAAATTAAATTGGATCATAAGAAAAAGTGAAAATTCAGTCATTTGGTTAGATGAAAATATGTTGTCTTTCAGATCTCACGTGGAGAAAACATACAACAGAATTAATAAAACACTAATGCTTTTTCCTCGATAACAAATGTGCTCGACGAAAAGTCGTGATTATCAGCCATTCAATCTTTAGTGTTTCATATATTGACTGTTTCAGTTAAGTTTGAAGAAAAGGGCCTCAATATCTTCAAGAAGAGCTGCAAAAGTGCATGGATTAAAAGCCATCAAGGTGGTATGCAAAGTAAATTCATGAAGAGCGATCATGCAACTCCTCTCCTAGATGAACTCGGCTCGACCCCTACTTAAAAAGGATTCCTCACTCATAATGCCCAAAGCGTACTCTCGTATTTATTCCTTTCTCAGAGCAGCGCTGATGTATAACACAATTCTCTTTACCCATTGTAACGACCCTAAAATTAAATCGGAGTTATGAAGTCTTAGTGAACTCCCGTTCATCTGATACCTGACAAAAAGCTCTGTCAATATACTGTGCTTTTCTGTGGAGCAAACTTCCACAGAATATCGAAATCCTTCAAACAACAGAAAAATTCAAGACTATAATAGCATCTCCTTTTGCATCGCAACAATAACTGCATGTTGCAGTACATATTGAAACACAGTTGAAACACACTTTATTTCATTACTCTACATCGCTTAATTTTTTATCACGCACTCGGCAGCTAATGAAGAATTAATTGCAAAGCCGGTGGCTTTTGTTTTTTTTCTCTAAATGCCGTACTTTCTTTTTAGCTATCAACTTGTTGAGTAATTTCAAATAACCTTTAGCTTTAACAAGCTTATATCGTTATTACCAAGTTCATGCGACAATGTCTATAAATATTTTCGAAAGAAAATCAAATTAATAACTTTTGAATGAATTATGCACTTCGATTTGAACGGCAAAATTGCTTGACCATCGACGTTTTCGAAATTTCATTTCCGAATAAATTCCGGATTACCATTTCACTTGCAACATTATTCCCTGATATCGCGAAAGTCTAAGCTCAAATATCAATTTATGTGAACTCCAACAAAACTGTTTTTGTCAATAAGTCTCTGACATTAGTTTTTTGTCTTTTACTATGAATTCATACGCCTTATCAAATTTAGAAAGCCTCTGCAAAAGGAATACATTTTTCATTTTTCCCTCAATCATTTGTTCAAAAATTGACATGTGCGGTTATGATATCCATGCATGTTTACGGACTAAGGATCTTGATATTCAGACCTTTTGAAAACCGACGATGTTCTTTGTATCAGCTTTGTTGGAAATAAAATGATTTTTATTACTTTTCCGTTTCCCTTTCATTTGACATTGTTACTGTTACTATCCCATGTTACTCAGTTAGTATTTGTCCTCAACAAAGTCACCGTGCGCACATCCAACAGCAAGGTGCCTTCATACTCGGAAAGATTCGTAATTTTATAAGATTGTGAGACTAACTTGAAAATCTTTACTGCGATAGTGACCATAAAGTTTAGTTTTGTGAGGAAGCATGCATATTGCTACTCATCAGGTGCATTAAATAAATATAAATTTGTACGTCAGTGTTTTGGGGCTTAGTTTATAGTTTCTTTTTAAATATTAGTTTATTAGTCAACTAATCCAAGTAAAAACAGGTTACCCTTACACGTGAAATATTCTTTAAAAAACCACACCTTTTTATCAAATGAAGCAAAAGTAGACGGCGAATAGAACTTTTTATCAATCAACATTCAAATAGTATCGATTTTATGCATTTAAAAAAATGCTCAAAAAAACAAGTTTCAGGTAGGTGAAGGTTGGTTTTCTATGAATGTTTTGTCGACAGATTTGCCCCGTCGCATTGGACAAGGATATATTCTAAGCACGAAAATACTTCCTCTCTTACTTCTCCTATCGTAAATTTTGTCACGTCACAGAATCTAGTGGCATAATTCAAAAAGCATTCAGCATGTAATTTTTCAGCAGAATTCAAGACTGTCATTCTTCAAGATATCAATTCGTGGCTTACCTAGAATGATTCGTTCACTTCTCGACACCTCGTCAGCAACATGTTAAGCTCTCACTGGTGCAGCTGATCTCATTTCCTTGAGAAACTTCACGTCGCTCATTTCCCGACTTGGGAGCGTACGAAATTTGCGCAGGAATGATTCCACAAGAAATGCCAAAAGTTTGAGACATTTTAAAGCGTTTAGGAAGAATAACTGCAAATTGCCGAGCAAATCGGCTTATTTTGGAATGATGCCGATTCTCAAGGAAGCTTGCCAGAGACCGCTGCTAATGCGCAGCTTTACTGAAACGGCTTTTTATTCTTGTCATTTATTGTTACAATTACAAAGACAAGTTGCGCTCTAATTCAGCTACCAAGAAGCAAACAGTGTTTGCTCCATTTATGAATATTTTCCCTCGAATCAGTCCACTGCAACGAAATTTTGTAGTCGTGTATTAGAACTTGGAAGACATTTGTTGTATTTTTTGAGGGTTTAGTGCTAGCATTCTGTGAAGAATGATAATTTTTGTCATAACTAAAGTCGTGACCCACTCAATAAATTAAAAAGATTTGTCTTACACTTCCAGGTAAATTCAAATACGAAATTGTGACAAGTCCCTCATCTGCACTCCTCCATTCCAAGCAATGTGAAAGAATGATTTTCCCCGAGCAATGCAAGTAACATCTCTCCTGAGAGTTATTGTAAAGCACATGTATAGAAGTAACTTCAAGCCTGCATACAATTTATTTAATAAGGAGCCAAAAAATCTCTGTATTTAGATAAACGAAAGAGTGACACTTTTAAAATTGTGCAATACTAATCAGTAGTTTTTGCTATTTGCTTAAAGAGCATTACAATGCGTCGAAAAAATACGTTGAATGTAGAACATTAAGCTCTTCATTAAAGCAGGGTCACGTAAAATGCATGTTTTGATCTCAGTAGAATGCAGACTCTCGAGGCAAGTTATCAGGAGACCTCACACAGCTCGCTTTGGGCAGGTTTTGAGAGCAAACCAACAGCTGAGTAACTAAGTTCAATTGAGTAACTAACAGTTGAGTAACGAACAGTTACTCAACTAAGCGATAAGCGCGTTACTCAACTGAGCTTGCACCCACACGCACACCTTCCACTACATTTAGAAAAGGTAAACTGTTTTCAATACGATAGTTTGTGGATAAATCAGAAAAGATAAACTGTTTTTCAGTTCTTGGCCTATACGGTTTATTAAAAAACTGATGATTAAAACTTTAAACTGTTTATTCTAAGGAAAACTTGCAGTGTAATAGACCCTCTTACAGAATTGACTTTCGGCCCATTTGAACCCAACTTTCATCACTTTAAGAGCAGAAATATTGGATATTTATGTGGAGTAATAGGATAAAACTTGTCTCAGGTAATAGTATTTTAATAGCTTTCTAAACCAACTTTTATCCTCTGAAAGAGAATCGGATTCATCTGAACGAGAATAAAATATGTTGTGCGAGCTATAAGGCTTGATTAGAGAGAGAGATTAATTATGATTAAATTAATTATGTTTTTTGCGCAAAGTGAAATAAACTCTTCATTTTTTGTATAACCAAGTGACTGAAATAGTTTTTCAGCTTCTTGATTTAAGGAAAGGGGGTAAATAAATGAAGTACATGCTCAATGAGAAGAAAATTTTTTGCTTATCTTTCCTATGCGCTACAACTTTTTGTCATGTCCAACTGAGGAGCTGCACAAACTCTGGTGAAAAGACCGATGAGGGCAGATGTAGGATCTAACCAGGGTCTCCAATGTGGTGAGTAATTTCATGAATATTTCGTTATGGTTATGGTATTCCAACGTGCTAGGATTATTTATGATGAAGCAATTATGAAATTCAAGGCGGTGTTTCACTTTATCACTTTAATCAAGGCTTGTAATTTTTTTCAATCCTTCTCCTTACCCTCTTTCGTCGGAAAATCTAGACTTCGTTTTCTCCATATATGACATGACTAGCGAATAGCATGTTATCATCGAAGTATAGTATTGAATTTTGACTTTTTTTAATGACCTGGCTATTGTATTGCCTATAATCAAGGTTGATTCAGCTAATTATTTTTTCGGCTGTTGGATTGAATATGATGTTCCACGCGTTACTTGTGGCAGTTTGAGGCAGTTAAGCTAGTACAACAATAAAGGTTTAAGCTTTTTGCACTATTTTCTTATTTTTCTGTTTATTGATTCAAGTTATTTCGCATAAAAAAATATGACCTTTATAATCAAAATGAGTGACTAGCTTATCATTTTAAGACGCTGAGAAAAATTATACTTCGGTCAATAAAAAGGAACATAACTTTGCGTAGAATGTCACTTAAACGAACACCAAACTGCAGGAGTATGATGGGATAGATTTTAAATCACTTCAACTTTACTGTACAAAAACACGGAAAAAGCATACCTATCACGCGAAAATGAGAACCACAACCGCTGAAAAGATTTTCAAAGTAGGTGTTTTACAAAAACTTTACGCCGTTGTAACAACACAGCCGTCAACGAAAGTTCTTCAGTCAATTTGGATACGCTACATAATATTTTCCGACCACAATCCATAAGATCGACATTTTTTAAGTAAAATTTATTTCTTACACCAAACATTGTGAAAATCTGTAAATGAGTGAAACCACAAGATTAAAATTCATTATCAAATGTTTGAACAACGTTATTCCGTGCCCCAACGGCCTCAAAGTTCTGAAAAATGGCATTTTTTGCGACTTTTCAGAACTTTGAGGCCGTTGGGGCACGGGTTAACGATGTTCAAATGGGCTGAAACTTTACCAGTATCATTTTTTCTATCAACCTCACCTTTTTAGGGGGCCCCGTCAAGAAAATTCTGCGAAAAAAAATCTACCCTATGAGTACTGGCCACCCTAATGCTACACACACAAGAGTACTGTTATACCCATGTCGCTACTCGAAATAAATGATTGAGGGCAATGTATTCCTAATGTTGCGTAATCTAGATTTGATTATATGTGTAACTACAATAATAAAAGAAAACACAATTACGGTAACGACGCATTGTTGAAAACGCTCATTTTAGTGCACACTCACATTTAGTGTACTAAAATACGAAGCTCAGGGACTTGCGATGTAAGGAATTTGTTGGAAGTAAAACGGGTGAATTAAAATAATGTTGCGTCTAAGGCAGTAAGGTTGACACTCAGAACTATATTTACACTCCTACGTAGAGACTATTATTCAAATCACGGGACTCGAAAAAGAATGTCTTTTAACACGCAACGAATTTAGGATATTTCCATGCTAATAATAGTGGCACAAAAGAGTCTACCTGAGTCAGAAACATGAAAACGATTGTTCTACAACGGTTACCATGACATTTACAACATAATTTTAATTGGAGTAATACATGAAATTAATAACCTAGATAGGGTTGTCATAACATATTCAAGAGCGCAAGAAATGATATAATAATTTGGAACATACAAGCCTAACAAAGACATTTTAGGATGTGAATAATAGAAGAAAACATGAATGTCCTATAAGGGTTTCAAATCAGAGAAAAGTTACATTATCTCCGAAATATGATGCAAATGTCTGTAATGGAAAAACACACACTATAGTACCATGACGGTCCAGTTTGATGCTTGCACAAAAACGGAGAGGAAAGACATAGAAATGTATCCTATAGCTGGTTAATTGAGGTTGAATAGCACTTGTTCATTCATGAAAACAAAAAAGATAATGAACTTTGTGGGTTGAAAACACTTATGGCAGTTTACATGTACATGAAATATGAGCTTTAGATTTCTTGACATCACGGTATAATATTAGAGTTAATTGTTGCGGCAGATACTCAAAAATATCATTTCAAGTGAGCCTGAAAAATGGAAAAAAGTGAACTGACTGCCTAAAAGAGCATGCTTAAGCCCACACAGCAAGTTTACTAGACAAATCGCTCGATTAAGACGCTTGATCAGAAATTTTGCAAAAACTGTTGTGGGTAAATTTATGAGTGTACGCACATATACACGAATGTAAGCATACGTAGACACACACGTGCACCCGGATCCCAGGATACAAGCATGAAAATTATGGAAATTACAAGTTTTGTTTCTCTAATTAAAAATTTTTTATCATAACGGTCATTAGTTGATAAACATCTTTCTTAACATTTATGGGTGATCGCAAAACAAATTTATACTTTTTTGTGAATGCTTTGCAACAATAAAGAGAGATGACGAGTTGGGTAATGTTACAAGTTGAGAGTGAACAGAAAAAAACGGCATTTATGTCTAAATTCTAGTTGCTATTTTAGTACATATGCATTTGTATATGTTCATATACGAGGGGGCTTCAAAAAGTTCGTGGAAAAAGGACATTTTGAAAAAACTCTCGAAGACATAATGTTTATTTTTCAACATATGCTCCATCTAGGTCAATACATTTCTGCAAACGCTGATACCAGCCTTTAAGTCCATCTGTGTAAAACTGAGAGTCATGCGATTTGAACCATGTCATGGCAGCTCTTTTTACTACTTCAACTGATGGAAACTGGGTACCTTTCAATGACTTTTTCAGGTTTGGAAATAAAAAGAAGTCGGATGGGGCTAAGTCGGGGCTATAAGGTGGATTTCGAATGATTTCCCATCGAAATTCTCGTAGCACAGCTCTTGTCTGCCGAGCGCCAAGAGCGGGTTCATTGTCGTGATGGAAGAGAACGCGCCGATGCAGCTTCCAAAGGCGTTTTTCTGCGATTTTCTTGGACAATTTTATCAAAATCTCTTCATAATAAACAGCTGTAGTAGTTTTCTTGTTCTCGAGGAAATTAACTAACAAGATCCTCTCTGCATCCCAGTAGACAGTGGCCATAACCTTTCCTCTTGAACGCTCAGATTTTGCTTTGACTGGCCCACTTCCACCCCCGGGCAGCCACTGCTTCGATTGAGTTTTGTCCTCGGGATCGTACTGCTAGAGCCATGTTTCATTCCCGGTCACAATTCGCTGCAGAAAAAGTTCAAGTTTCTCATCCCACTTTTTCAAAATTTCCATAGAAAGATCTACCCTTGATTCCTGCTGATCTAGGCGCAACAGCCTAGGAACCCTTCGAGCGGAGAGCTTGCTCAGTCCCAAACTGTCCCCCAGAATTGTGTGTGCAGAACCCACGGGGATGCTGAGTGTGTCTGCTACTGATTCGGTGGTTATTCGCCTATAATTTTCAATGAGGTCACGAGCAGCATCAATGTTTTCCACACAAACTGATGTGCATGGCCTGCCGCTGTGGGGATCATCTTCAGTCTCATTTCTTCCGCTTCCGAAACGACTAATCCATTTGTAGGTTGCTGATTTCTTTGGGGCATTGTCACCATAAACTAACTTGTTCCAGTGAGTCAATTATTTGGCTGTTCTTCCACCAAAGCTTCACCATGAATTTGATGTTTGTCCTGGCCTCGATTTTGGCAGATGCCATGTTGCTTGAACGGTTGCTGCCTTGCAAATGGCGGCACCGCGTTGTAACATTCATTTAAGGGATCATGTGAGAACGCGTTATAACACGTTGGTACAGGAACGTTCTGGTGCATTGACATATTCTTTTCATATAATTTTCAGTTATGTCCATTTTCCACGAACTTTTTGAAGCCCTCTCGTGTATACGCATATACTTGCACATACATATCTATATACAAACACATAACCCGCAAACATACACAAATACATACCTATGCATTTAGGCAATCATATAATACATATACGTTCCACGAAAATGCCGTGTGACGTATTGAAATAAAGGATAATGAGCAAAGGAGGTTCGTAACTATTTTTTCAGAAGTGCTGTAGCTTACAATTACCTAACGAATTCTAACACAACATATTCTAACCTAACCCATCCCAACCTAACATATACCCAGTCTAACTTTTTCGCCAGAGCATGCATGTTTTTCGCCGCCTAAGCAATTTTATTAATTGGGCGGCGAAAAATATGCATGCACTCGGCGAAAAAGTTAAACTGGGTACTAACCTAACATATGCTAACTTATAATTTCCTAATCTAGCCTGATTATATGCCTGTTGTATATTAAAATATGCGTCGTTTTAATGTGTAACTGGTTTTGTGAGTAAGGGCTCCGAAAGCTGTTGTTACGCTCCTACTTTCCGAGCTCCGAAAGCTGTTATTACGCTCTTCCTTTACGAGCTCGAAGAGCTATTGTTACGTGCTCTTGCCTGACTTCCGGGCACGGCCGGTTTTAAGAAGAGTCTGTGACCGACAGAGGACAGTACACTGATACAATTTAAACAATTTATTTACCACAGGTGATACAGAGGTAGAATGTTTCTTAAGTCTAGTTCAATGGTCAAATTTGAGTATAGCTACCTGTGGGCTCGAACTAGTTCAGCGACTTCAAGGGCATCCTACCATCACGTTATTCTAAGGTGTACAATAGTGTTTAACCTAATTCACTTAACCTAGTTTCGCATTAGACTATTCAATGAGATAATGAACTCGATATTTGATGCTTCATTTTACAATATAGGTCATATGGAATATATTTAAAAGTATATTCGATAAACGATTTAAGAGCAGACTGAAAATCGTCGATATTACCCATGGCAAATTACATTATTAGGACCAGACATGTAGGAGGCAGGATTTGACTTGGTGATCTTGCACGACTAGTATTCTGATAAGAAATGAGACTCAAGATTTCTTTTGAATACCTTGTAAGAATTACTTTCACGGATCTCCGCAGGTATTGAGTTCCAAGTTTTAGTTCCAACGAATAGGATACTGTGTTGCGACCGGGACTTTGAATAATAAGGAAACATGAATTTACTTCTATTTCGGGTTAAATGGTCGGATGACCAGTTTGCGCAGTTAATAATTGTTTTAGGCCATTGTCGCCATCATTTGTTAATGTTTTGTAAATTAAATTACAAATGGAGATTTTGTAGAGATCCGAAAGTTTGAGCATTTGTAAATTTTTGAATGAATCATTTGTGTGAGCATTATATTCTAGGTTCTTTACCGCTCTGATGGCTCTTTTTTGCAGAGTAAAAATTATGTTGGTTTTATTTTTATCAGTTCCGTGCCATGCTTCTATACCGCATTGCATGTATGGTGAAATGAGCGTTCGGTAGAGCATTTGCAAAGCTGTTTCAGGCAGGAAATTTTTAACTTCGTTTAGAATTCCGATCGATTCTGATAATTTAGAACTAATATGAGCGATGTGCTCCTTGAAGGTCAGATGTTTATCTACTATGATGCCCAGAAACTTACATGAGTTGGTTTCTTCGATTTCACCTTCGCCAATTTTAATGCGTGGGAGGGATATATTTTTCTTGTATGAGAATGTGATATATTTTGTTTTATCGATATTAAGGCTAATTTTATTAGCCTTAAGCCACAAGGAAACCTTATGGAGTTCATCATTTATACTCTCCGCAATCATAGTGGGATTTTGGTTCGGAAGGACTGTAGAAAGCGTACTGTCACCGGCAAAAAGTATGAATTTGAAAAATTATGTAGATTTAATAATATCATTGATAAAAATCAGAAATAGGAGAGGCCCAAGAACCGATCCTTGTGGAACTCCATGGCTAATTGTCTGTGGGTCCGATTTGGCGTCATTAATGACAACGTATTGCTTCATGGCAACCCCTCGAATGCCATAACAGTGTAGTTTCGAGAGTAATATATTGTGGTCCACACAATCGAATGCTTTTCGCAAGTCAAGAAAAACAGAAAACACAAGATTCCCGTTATCTATATTACAATAAAGGAATTGCAAATGATTTGATATTGCCTGTGTTGTTGATTTTTTTACTGCGAAAGCCGTATTATTTATCATAGAGTACTGATTTTTGTTCAAAATAAGAGTACACTTTTTATACACAATTTTCTCGAATACCTTGCTAATAATTGGTAGCACGGAGATAGGTTGATAATTGTTTACACAGGTTTTTTCCCCATTTTTTAATATAGGGGTTACTCTAGCAACTTTGAGGGAGTTCGGGAAAGTGCCTAGGAGGAGAGAGTGGTTAATAATATTGGATGTCAACGGGGCTACAATATCAGTAACAATTTTTAGTACTTTAGTCGGAAACGTTTGTAACCCACTCGATATATTTTTCAGGTTGTTTATGCACGCAATTACCTCGGAAGAGTTGGTAGGCGTAAAGAAAAAGGAGTTGTGTTCTCGAATATGATCCATATTTTAATAATAATAATAATGAAGGCATCTACGGATGCTTTATTTCCAATTTCAAGCCTGATACATATCACCTTATACACTGGATTTTCAAATGCCTTATATCTAACGCCAGGACGCCATTACGCTTTCCCCCGGTCAAGACCGGTACCCATTTCAGACACCTGGGTAGAGTGGGGTATTGTGCTTGGAATTTTTCCCCTATACCCAACAGAGAAAATCGCCACCAGCGCCGGGACTCGAACCAGGGTCTGCCTGGACGGAGGCAAGTTCGCTAGTCTCACGGCTACGACGAGCATATATTCCAGGTGATCTGTAGGTTCACTTGGAATACTATCAGCTATAGTTTTCCCTACGTTTACGAAAAATTGGTTAAAGAGATTAGCAATTTCTTTCTTCTCATGGTATTTTATATTATCTTGAACAACAAATTCGATTTTCTTTCTTTCGGTTTTATTCGGTTTACAAAAAGAGTTAAGGAGGCGACAAGTCTATTTAACGTCAGCTTTAAATTGAGTAAACTTAAGCGTAAAGTAGCTCTTTTTTGATGTTCTTATCTGGTTTGTCACATAGTTTCTGAATCGGTTATGTGTTTCTTTAGAAATTTGCCCTTCGTAAAGGAGGGCTAGGTACGCTTGACGTTTCTTTATATATATCATAGTGTCTCCAGTAATCCAGGGATTTTGTTTATTTTTCGAAGTAACTGTACGAGTTACAATTGGGCAACACTGATTGTATGCGGTCATTATAGTTTCAGTCAATTTCACTACTGTTTCATCAATGTTCGTTTCATTATTGTTGCGTTGAAAGATGTGCAATGTTGGCATTGATTGTCGTGCGTTCCATAGTGTCCAAATGGAAAAAATTGGTTGTCCATATAGAACGTGCGTTCCATAGTGTTTCCTTCTCCTGCCTTGGTAGTCTAAAGCTACTGAAACTGTAGTTTGCAGCTACAGCTAAATAAACCTTATGTTGTGTTGAGAAGAAACTACACAACAATGTCAAACATAAAAAAGACGTGGACCCGTGAAAAGATTTCACCAACATTACCTAACCTATGCTAACCTAACCTATCCTAACCTATCGTATCCTGATAAAATGAAAAACAGATCAATGCATGTAAAGGCGATGTTTTAATGCTACACTCAGGAATTCGGTATCCATAATACCTCAAACTCGGACGAAAGAATAACGGACGGACTGAGTAACAAGCAGAATGTTACATAGATAATAATGCACAGTTACTGCATGCTTAGTCCGTATCTGTGCCACGCTCATAATGATGCTCCATAACCGTATCTGAAATATGAGTATCTTCAGTGCAAGAATTTTTCAATCGCGGGTACTATTAGGATGGATATTTCTGTTTGTTATCCATATCTTGAGACTTATTAAAGGAAACTATCAAATTCTGTACTTTTTGTGTGCCTTGCACACTAGTAAACATTTAATAATGTACCATATATAAGGATAAAACAGAAACAGCAAGCAGGTTTATACATAATGTTGTCTTTTTTGCTTCTTGCCATTCGTATAATGAAGTTTCATTGGTTGCACATACCCTATAATTTTAGGTCTAATAATGAGCCCTTGATAGGTATGAGCCCTAGGGTGGAGCCTATTTTCAGAAAGAATGATGAAAGCTGTGCTAAATTATAAGGTGAGAATTGAAAGAATGCGAAGAAATTTAATGGGTGACTGCCACAACTCATATAATAATGAATATATATATACTGAAGTTGGATCTCAACAGACTGGTATGAGCCAGTCATGTAAAGTGGGCTGTAATGTTCGTCGTGTCGTGAGAGTAATGTTCGTCGTGTCGTCGTGTCGTGAGACTAGCGAACTTGCCTCCGTCCAGGCAGACCCTGGTTCGAGTCCCGGCGCTGGTGGCGATTTTCTCTGTTGGGTATAGGGGAAAAATTCCAAGCACAATACCCCACTCTACCCAGGTGTCTGAAATGGGTACCGGTCTTGACCGGGGGAAAGCGTAATGGCGTCCTGGCGTTAGTTATAAGGCATTTGAAAATCCAATGTATAAGGTGATATGTATCAGGCTTGAAATTGGAAATAAAGCATCCGTAGATCCGTAGATGAATTCATTTAATGACCCACAATGCCTTGGTATCGTGTCTTGACGTACTGGTTATCCCAGTGATGCCGTCGAATGGCAGTTTGTAACAAGGATTGGTGGATCTCGTATAGTATTGGACAAGTCTGGTACACAGGCGCTGAACCCTCTGTGTGAATATTGTGGGTATTGAGGAGGGAATTGTAGGCCGTTACAAAGGCCCCGACGCTGTCCGCCCTAAATTTCAAGTTCAAGGTAAAATCAATTTTAGGGAATTTACTAGAAATGAATTAAAACTCAGAAGAAATATTGTGATGTGTTTAGGAAATATTAAAAGGAAAAAGAATCCAAACGTGCGTAAGACGGCAATATGTATCTAGCGAGTCTGGATCCGGCCACCCGGAGCCGGGCCAGATAGTCGCCACAGGCCCACGAGGTTCGGAATCACTTGTGAAGAGATTGTAAGTTTTTTGAAGAAAGTGAAAAATGGAAAGGCATGTGGCCCTGATAAGATCCCATATGAGTTCTATAAATGTGGAGGAGAGAGTGTAGTCAGTATGTTGAAATGTTTATATGATGAGATATGGAAGAGTGAAAGAGTACCGGATGACTGGAACAAGTGTAATGTAGTTCTGTTGCATAAGGGTGGACATAAGCGTATATAAGAACTTAAAAATTACAGACGGTCAATATTTACTTTATGTCAGGCAAACGACCATTATGGGCGCCGCCATCTTGGATTTGATGTAAACAAGATTGCGGTCGTCACCCTAATGGGTGGGTTAGAAGCTTTATTTATAATTTTCGCTATAAGAACTTTGGCTAACCCTCACGACCCAACCTCTTTACGTTTGTAATAGGGGGTTAACTACCCTTATTAACTAAATAACGGCTCCGGCGCGCGCGCGCCGGCGCCAACTTCAAAGTACAATTATTCAAAAATAACGCATCAGCGAGCAGAATGTCATTCATGTAAAAGGTTATTAAATGTGTTCCTTTATTGATTATTTGCCCCCAAATTATCAATTTCCTTGCCTGACATAAAATAAATATTGTCCTTACAGACCAATTGTACTGGGTGACACTGTATGTAAGATCTTTTGTGGTATTTTGAATGAGAGAATGAAAAACTTAGTTGAGGAATTAGGAGTCCTAGGTGAAGAACAGAATGGATTTAGGCAAGATAGACGTGGGGAGGATAATCTGTTTGTAGTGAGTGAAATAATTGAGCAAATGAGGAAGGATGATAAGAAGGTATATTTAGCATTTCTGGATATTGAAAAGGCGTATGACAGAGTGGATCGGGTTAGGCTCTTTGAAGTTTTGAGAAAAGTTGGGTTTAGCAGAAAAATAGTAAAAATTGTACAAAGTCTGTATGAGAACACAAGCGCAATATACAGGCTAGGAAATTTGGAAACAGGGCAAGTGAGGAGTGTTAGAACAGTGAGACAGGGCTGTACTCTGTCTCCCCTGTTGTTTGGATTGTACACAGAAGAATTAGCAGTTCGACTGAGAAGCAGTGGCTTAGGACTGAAAGTTGGTAATGAGAGACTGAGCTGTTTGTTGTATGCAGATGATGTGGTTGTGGTTAGTGAATGTGGACATGAACTGCAAAGGATGCTTGACATTGTGAATGGATATAGTACAGATTTCAAGATGAACTTTAGTGCCGACAAAAGTGAGGTTATGGTTATAAATAGTGATGAGACTGATAGAGACAGACTGTGGAATATTGGAGAAATCAGAATAGGTAGAATAAAAGAATACAAATATTTAGGTTGTATGATAAGTGAAGATGTATGCACTAGAACTAAGGGTGAAAAAGTGGCAAAAGCTATGCAGTGGAGTGGACGGTTAAGTAGTGTGGCCAGATACAGAGCAAACTAGTATGAATGTGTGAGAGGAATGTGGAAGTATGTTGCTGTACCTGGTGTCATGTATGGTATGAGTGCTCTTGCCTGGAATGGAAATGATCTTGAAAAGCTGGATGTAATACAAAATAAGGTAGGACAGTTAGCATTGGGTGCTCCGAAATGGACAGCTACAGAAGCCATTAGAGGTGACCTTGGGTGGAGCCTATTTTCAGAAAGAATGATGAAAGCAGTGCTGAATTATAAGGTGAGAATTGAAAGAATGCAGAATAGCAGATGGGTAAAGCGAATTTTTGAATAGAATCTGAGTGTTAGCTATTGGGAGAAACTTCCAGAGAAAGTGTGCTGGAGGCATGCAAGGAAACTTAGTATGCAAAAGATTATTCATGTTAGAATTGGGAGACCTGTAGATGACTGGAATTTAATAAACGCTGGAGGTGTAGGGCCTGAGTGGGACTGCAAGAGGTGGAAGAAAGAGATTGAGAGGCAAACAAAAGAGTATGGATTGAATAAGTGGAAGCTTAGCATGATGCGGAAGCCTACACTTGACTGGTATATGAAAAAAGAAGCACCTAAGTTTGAGATGTTCTATGATGGTTGTTTTGGAAGTCAACTCTTTTTTGCTGTGAGATGTAAGTCATTGAGTGTGAACAGTCGTACATGGAGATGGAATGAGAATAATAACAGATTATGTTGGCAGTGTATTAGTGGAGTAGAGGAAACAATAGAGCATTTTGTGCTGGAATGTAGTAAGTATGAGCAGGAGAGAGAAAGTTTCATGAATGTGGTGCTTGAGCAGTATGGAGAGAATGAGTGGTATGCCAGGTGTGCTGAAGATGATTGCGGTATGAGCTGTCTTGCTGGATTGGATCAGGAGTGTAATTTGAGTATCATTGAAGCTATGAAAATGTTTCTTGTGCGTGCCTGGAGTAAGAGACAGTGACTGGAATGAGCCAGTCAGGTAGAGTGGTCAGTAATGACCCAATATGCCTGGGGATGGTGTTTTGACACACTGGTTATCCCAGTGATGCCGTCCAATGGCAGCTTGTGACAAGGATTGGTAGATCCTGAGTAGTTTAGTGGACAAGTCTGGTACCAGGCGCTGAACTCTTGGTGTGAAAATTATGGAGGGAAGTCTAGGCCGTTACAAAGGCCCCGACGCGGTCGGCCCTCAAGTTCAAGTTCAACCGTGGTTCACAACTTCAAATAAGTAGTGTGTCTGACAAACGACAGACCAGGCACAATACTTCCAGAGAAAACTCCCCTAAAGCATCCCCATTCCGTAATCCAGACAGTGCTCGTAACAAGTAAGAAACCCCATTTCTGACGTGGAGCCACATGGACCAGTTTTTGAAGGTCCAATAAACTTCAAAACAAGAACCCTGCGGAACATGCGTTGCTGCGTGCATCGATTAGCCTATGAGTGACTGCTATTAAAATTTCAGCAGTTAATTTTCTACCGACACTAAATATTGATGAAAATGTGGGGGTTCAGCCGCTGTAATTCATTATTGGTTAATAGAACTAATAAATTGCGGTTTTTAACTTATTTCTATGTATATAAAAAAACTATTTTTCTGATCATCGAATCTGTTCTCTTTGCGCGCTTAATATATTTATTGAGTGGTATCTGTGATACAGGTTTTGCTACCTCACATTTATGAATACAATATTCAAAATGTTTTGTTTCCATATGTGAAGAATGAGTGAGGAAATTTTAGAACATGATGCTCACTTCAGAGATATGCTCATCATCATAAACTCATATTGTCTAAGTTATGTAATCTGTATTCTGTAATGCTATCTGATAAAACTTATTTAAATTATTACGCATTCTCTATTGATGATTATTGAATTGTCATTTTTACTGAGCAGATGAGTGAAATTTATCTATTATTCAATTGGACAACAATAGCCCATAGCAGCTCAGGGATATAGGAATATTTTGCAGTATGTCTCTCTTAAGTCAATGTAAATAGGGACTTTAGACTGTGACAACTGCTGTGTCATCTCATATGACCTGCATTGCTTACCCCTTTTAAAGTACAGTGGTACCTCGGTACTCGACCATAATCCGTTCTGAGCTGGTGGTCGAGAACCGATTTGTTCGAACACGGAAACCAATTTTCCCATAAGAAATAATGGAAAGGAATTTAATCCGTTCTTACCATTAAGAAAAATACCTAAAATATTATAAGAACGTGTATCTAAACAACAATGAAGATAGTGGAAATGGTTGATTTTGCCATTTCGTTCTGCGATGCGAGGTTGGACACTCGTACACCACTTTCATATTTTGCAATAATTTCCTTCTTCAGTTCAATAGTGGTCCTCACTATTTTCCTCTTTGCCTTCCCCTTATCACTGTCTTTCTTTAGACCCATAATTAGGGGCTAGAGCAACACGAAAAAGTTTAAATGTGGAAAGAAAAACAGTACTCAAACAAACTGCGTACGTCTTACTCCGCTCACGGTCAGAGTCGAACTGACGCTTACCCGCTGGCCGAGAAGGGCCGAGGGGCGCGTTTGGGTTGACTCGGCTAGTCGAGTACCAAAAATCTGTTCGAGATCCGAAGCATTTTCTACTCGAATTTTTTAGTCAAGAACCGATTTGGTCAAGTATAGAGGCGGTCGAGTACCGAGGTACCACTGTAATAATATAGAGCCACTGATGGTCATTTCTTGGCTATACTTCCATACCTAACATGAAGAATTGTTAAACTTTCTAGTTTCTACAAGTAATTCTCATATCGGACTTTTAATTTTTATATCGTGATTTTTAAGTTTATGTTAATTGAGTTTAAAATGCTATATTACTAGACTTTTTATGCTTTATGAAGTGACAATTTATTTGAAAGAGAAATGCTCAACAAAAAATGTTGAACGTGCATTATTGCTATAGTGAGAAACTAAACTTGCCAAATGAAATAAATAAACTGAATCTGCCAGCAGAAGATTACTTAGGACTACCTAATGAAGGAAATGAATTTTTTTCAATAAATTGTACAAATATTGATGCTAGCTATAAACTTAAACCTAGAGTAGAATAAAAAGATGTGGATTTTGGAGACAGATTCTGTTGTAAAACTGCTCTGAAGCAGTGGTTGTTGAAAAGGCAGATTATGCTCATCAACTATCCTATTATATATATGAGCCTCATAGCTGGTAGTAAACCAAATCTTTGTTTTTATATATAAGTCAATGTTATGTTTACAAAGTGTATCAGAGGCGCATCAACTCAGTCTGCTAATCTGAAAATGTCATGTACTGTATATGTAGATCAAAATTGACTTAGATCTTACATTTGATTTATTTCATTAGTTTATTGGCTGTAAAACCTGTACTATAAAAAGAGCCACATCCGTCTCTGTCCAAAGCCAGCCAAAAGTGTGTGATGAGCGTATCTGTGGTACAGCTTCATCACAATATCCAGTGTGTTAATCCATCAGATTTGAGTAGGAATGAAGATTGAAAGACTTCTTAGGAAATAGGAACCTGTGTCATGTGATTTATCAAACATTATTATACATTTTTGATGGGCCATGTTTACTTGGCCTCATCAACTCTTGAGAGATTGAATTTTTTATTTCTTACGGCCTATCTTTCATTTTGCTTTCTTTCTTATTTCAAATGAAGAGGGGTTGGACTTGTAAGGCCAGATGTTGTGGCTGCTTTGCCTGTTGAGTTCCGTTTGAGGCGAGTGAAGCAGCGGCCTTACTTTTATACTTTTCCAGCTGTAGGTATCGGTGATACGCGGCGGCGAAGTGGGAAAGTAAGGCCGCTGCTTCACTCGCCTCAAATGGAACTCAACAGGCGAAGCAGCCAAAACATCTGGCCTTACAAGTGGTGACCCCAGAGTGACTCCAAAGGCGGAAGCAGCAATGACAGGCCCTACAATTGGTGACCCCAAAGTGACCCAAAAAACGTAACTCAAGGGCGGAAGCAGCAACAACACCTGACCTAATAGACTAGTTATAATAATTTAACAATATGCCATTCTTTCTTTTCAGATTTATTTGAATTTGTTATTTTGATTAAGTCATGAGCCATTTGAGCAATTCAGGAGAAGATGCCCTGGTGGCACGACTTGCAGGGGATGGATCTGAGCACTGCATATCCTATTCTGATGCAGATGTGCCCTTGGTATACTCCATTGAGCGCTGTGTTGCCTGGGTGGAAAAAGAATGTTTCAAAAAGGTATGTTAGCTAACTAAAAGGATGTTTAGAGAAGGCATGTTTGCTTACTAACATCTCTTTATACAAACCCAAAAATGTCTGTCCTGTTGATATTGTTTACCTATTTGTACATTCAAATTATTCTGCTTTTTGTAAAAAATTTAATTTTAAAATTTCATTTCGTGCCTCACAGGTTGTGTAAGAATATCAAGTTCCATCTGTCTGAATTACAATCATGTTATACTCTTCAGCAATCATTTTTAGGATTTTTTTGCCCAAATTCTGTTATTTTATAGTTTGGAAGGGTTGAGTTATTTTGACATTCTGTTTTAATTAATGGGAAAAATCTAGCAATCTGCATGAACAATGTATTTGACTCAATATGAAGCCCAGTCTTATGAGGCTGGTTTATCATATTATCAATAGGAACCAGTTTTAAAAGTTAGTTGGTACACAGCCCACAAAGAGCTCTAAGAAGTATGTTTGCATCATTCAGTGGTTTATTACTGGATCCCTCAAGACTGCAGAGCTTCTTGTTTCTAGATGCTTTTACCTTGTCATCTGATGGTAACTGACAAAAGGAGTGAAAGCTGAGCACAATGAAGTACTGTGGTAGAGTTGGGTTGAATTTGAACATGATGAATATTTTGAAGCTGGATATCAACGTAAGATTTCTAAAATCCTACTAATTATAAGATAAGTTTTTATCAATTACTCATTTGTACCCCCACACAGGATAATTTTTGCTTAAAAAAATGTTTTCATTTAGGTGAGCTTTATTTCTCAAAGGGAGGGCAACATTTTGCTGTCCATTGAAGAAGCAATTCTTCCAGTTACTTGAAGCAATAGAGATGTTATGTAGACACACAAGTAAACAGGTATGAGTTATTCAGCAATACCAAGTGAAGAAACACCATCCTCATAGAGAATAATCTCTCAGCATCATTAAAATGTAGTTTAATTAGTTCATGTAAAATTCAAAAATGCCTGGACTTCTAGGTATGGTAGTAACAGTTTGTGAATGTAAAAAAACTACATAGAAAGGGTTTTAATCTCTGTCTTGTGTAGTGGAAACATTTGATTAACATAAAAAATAACCATTTTTTAGAATTTTCTGGATAGAGCAATGATGGCTTTGTATATATGTCAACTATTACTCCATGTATCAAAGTCAATTGAGGTTGGTGATACAAATTTAAGCTAACCTTGTGCCAAGGTAAGAGTGATAAAAATTTTTTGTCCATCTATTCCGTGTTACGTGCTCCAGGGACTCATATTAGCCAGTTCATTTTTACTGAGCACATTAGTTATTAGTGAAAATTCATCTATTATTCAATTGAAAAGCAATAACCCATAGTAGCTCAGGAATATTTCACAGCATATGGTTTCTCTAAAGTCAGTGCACACTCGTAAGGACAAGCCCTATGTGACAAGCTTATTCTTTTAAAGTAATAATATTGTTAGCAAGTAAATAAAGACAATGAGCTACATCTTACAGACATTCTGGTGTGCAGGTGTGGCTGCAGTTCCCTCAAGACTGCTGCAAGGACGCCCCTCTTGTGCTGCTGCACATGCAGGAGCGCCTGCCTGGGACGGAGCTTGTCATCATCTTCAATTCCAGTGCCAAGAAGTGGGTCTATAAGTCCATGCAATTTATTTCATGTGGAATAATAATTGTAATTGTAACATGAGTAATTATTTAACATCATCATTAGATGCCTAGTTTTGTTGTGAGGCCAAATGTAATTTTTTATGTAGGTAATTCATGGCTGGGTTAGTGTGAGTTAGATTTCCTTATAGTAGATTAAGATAGGTTAGAGAGTAGATTGGTTCAGCTTTGGTTATGCTAGGTTGTATTAGGAGCTTGTCATCATCTTCAATTCCAGTGCCAAGAAATGGGTTTATAAGTCACAAAAAGAGATGCTAAATTGCTTGATCCCTCTTCCAAGTTTTCAGTTACTTGTTTGTGAATGCTCACAACCGGTGTACCTTACAACCAATGCTTCTAATATTTTGTTTTGTATAAAAGCTCTGCACATTCACTCTTGCCTGATTTTTATTTTTGGTTTCAAAATTAATCTTTCTTTAGCTAAACTTTGTGCTAGAGTTATTATTTTACATTTAACTATTGTTTTTAATTTAATCTTCTCAAGAGGCATTGGAGAGGCAATAGGTTGGAGAGGCAATAGTTAGTAATGTTTTTCTATCCTATGATATGGGGACTAATGCCCCTACCAGGGGTATACTCAGCTATAGATTGGCGCTCAGGATTTTTTTCCTTCTTGTGCACATTCTACTTCTTTCAGTATTAATGCTTTCATTTCTGCCTCTTCTTCTTCTTCCTTCCTAACTTTCTGTTTTTATTTAGAGGGTACCCTATATGGGAACACACCTTGTGCATAGATTCCCCATTTGCTACAGTTTATAAGAAATGCTTTATGTTTTACTTGCGAAGTATTGTTCTTTTCAAAAACTAATTATTATAGAAAAATGGTATGATGTAACATAAATGTACCTATAACTAGATCTCCTGGGTATCCTTCTTCTTGTTACTGATACCTATGTATGAGGTAATAAACTTGTACCTATCAATACATCTCATGCTTTCAATACTAACCCAGGGTAAAATTATGATTTCAAAAATTTCCTTGTCAAAAATTTATTTCCATTTTTGACTGTCCTTGTCATATTTACAATATTAGACATCATGCATTGGGATGTGTTTTCTCTTCATTGTTTTTGTAAGTTGATGTGCAATACACTTGTATACTTTCATGTGGCCATCAAGAGCTACTCTTTATTATGAACTTAACATGGTCATCCCTCATGGGTGGGTGCTGTTAGGTTAGGCCTTCTGGACCTCCTTCATTTGTGTCCACTTAGCCTTTCAAGTTCTCATACCATTTTGATATCTCTTTTATGTCTTTTCACCATTTTCTTCCTTCCTAACTTGTATCCTGCATGTAGGATATCCTGGAGTTAAAACATTTTTGGCATAGATTCCACATTTTCTTCTGTTCAAAATAAACGGTCCCTCTTCTTTGATGTCTTGAGATTGCTGTTGTTTTGATGAGGGAGTCTTAACTAATTTTTTTAATAAGAGTATTTATTTAATGTCATGATTAGAAGCCTAGTTTAGTTGTGAGGCTAAATGTCATTTTGTTACTAGATAATTCACGGCTGGGTTAGTATGAGTTAAATTTGCTTAGAATAGATTAAGATAGGTTAGAGGGTAGATTCGGCTAGCTTTGGACAAGCTATGTTGTATCAGGTTAATTGTTGATTGGTCAGATTTTCACATGTTAGGTTTAGATGAAAAAGCTAGGATTGGTTGAGATAAGTTGCACTAGAAACTTAGAAAAAATTCAGTTATATCTTACCTAAATACCTTGATCAACCCTATCCTGAGCATCTTTGTCCTTACTAATTTCTCTTAACATAGCCAAGTATCTCTTGAACCTATTCAAACCTCATCTCTCTTACCTATTTCAATTACCTCCGGTGCGATATAGTTTGAATAACTGAAGCGCTAGCAAACCTATGTTACTACTTCTACTACTTACCTATTTCAATACTATCTTATCAATCATGTCTTAGCTTCTCTTGATTTATCCTGAGCTAACCTATCTTACCCCAACGCATGTATCCTATTCTAAACGTGAATTTTCTACTTGCCCAACCTCAGTTAACCTGGTAGCGAGAATTTACTGAAAAAAATTTACTTTTTTTGCTGCTTAAACTTGTTTCAAAATCGGACCACACACAACTATGTAGGTGTAGAACTGTTCATTGTGGCGATTTGTGAAGAAATGCAATACTCAGCTTAACTCATGATGCGTACATTCTTACCAGTAATGATAGATTTTTCAGTTTGAAAGTATTGACAGTGTAATTCTTACGTATGAACGGCAATTATTAAAAGCGTACCACAAAGGTTCATTCGTAGGTATAAGCGCATAAATAAACAGTTGTTACATTTCAAAATATTTCTACTCTGAATTATAAAAGAGGAAAAATGTAAAAAACTAGTCTAGAGTTATGCTATTTCTATAAGGATGAGGTCCAGCCTAAAAAAAATATTCAAGTGCTATAGGAAAGAGATTAATGATCATCAACTTGAATGCCAAACGGCTGCTAGTATCTGACAAAATTAGTGAGGTCCACAATTGATCCTAAACATCTAATTGTCCACATACGAGTGGGTAATGTATGGTGTTCCTCTTATTATGACCATCCTCATTAAAACGCTCGACTGATATTGGTTTCACATCATTGGTGAACATTCAAGAATTAAAACTGGTCCATAAAATGAGTACAATTTATAGTTTTTACCCTTGAATTTGTATAAGATGAAGTGCCCCATTTCAGCTCGTGGAAGTTATGCTGAAGAACGGCGCCTTAGTTGAATTTGGTTTATTTAAATTGTTCAGATGGTGCTTATGTATGTATGTAAGTATGTATGTGCCTTTCTAAATAGTGTGTATGAAATTCAAGTATCAGCGTAAGAAATTCTTCATTATGTTGCTTATTTATAAACATTAAATTTTTTGGATAAAGAGTAGCTTCAACCTGTATTAAAAAATTTTTTGCTATCTTTATATGTTGAAGCATAGAATATAGCTATAATTTGGGGTTAGTTAGATTTGCCTATCCTAAGGGGACTGGCGCCCCCCCCAAGGATGTTAAAATTAACTCTTCTTGTCTTTAGGTGACCTCAGCGATAGATAGGCATTCATGACTTTCGTCTTCCCCACTTCGCTTTCAGTTGTCATGCCATCTTGGCTGTCTCTTTTTTTCTCTTCCTATCTAACATTTTTTGAGCCGTTGCTATGCACACGGCACCCGTTATGGGAACACACATTTTGCATAAATTTAACGTTTTCTATAGTTCGTTCAAAATAATCCTTCTCTTTCTTTTGTGAAAACATTTCAGGTACGGAAACGAAACCTTAAACTAACTATTACACAATCCTATGTGTTGTTGTTAAGACTCCCTTCAGGGGGATAAGACTATTGTATCTATGGGAATTAGCGCTTCCAGGGTGAAAATGGGCGAAGGCCCGAGCTGATGGTTAGGTAGGCCTTCTTTTTGTTGAAATAAAGTGTTTTTTGTTATGTTAAGCACCACCTTCTTTCGATTCACTGCTGTCCTGTTTTTTCCACACCTACTACTTCTTCAACTTTGATCTTGTTTCATGAACTTCTTTCCCAACTTACTGTTTCTATGCCTCTTCTGCATAGATTCCACATTCCCTAATATCTATACTAAATGGTGTCTCCCTCCTTCCTCTCTTTGAAACGCTTTTGTTGTAGAGGTTAGGGAGTCTTAAACTAACCGATAATCTAATCTGTCTCATGTAACTCATGTTGGTTGCAGGTGCTGTGTGAATTTAAAAAACACGCATTCTCGGCGTGGGGAAGGAATGATACACTTCGGTCGTAGCTGCGGCATCAGCTGCTGCCCCTTGGCGCGGCTTCGTGTGCCGGCTCCGTGTTGGCTCACGGACACGGAGCGAGTGTGTCAGGCTGTTCTCCGCCTCTGTGCAGGTAACTAACTGTTTATTGTTAATATCTGCCTCTCAGAGGGAGACAACTGTTGTCTCCATCAGATCCCCCAGGGAGATACAAGTATTGTCTCCATTAGATCCCTCAGGGAGATACAACTATTGTTTCCATTAGATCCCTCAGGCAGATACAACTATTGTATCTATGGGAACTAGCTATCCCAGCAGAAAAATGTGAGGTCCCAAGCTGAGAGTTAGGTAGGCCTATTTTTTGTTGAAATAAAACGTTTTTTGTTTTGTTAAGGACGGTCTTTTTTCGGTTCTCTGCTGTCCTGTTTTTCAGCGCCTACTTTTTCCTTCTTCAGCTTTTTTTATTTCATAACCTTCTTACTTACTGTTTCTATGTGCACGGAATCCTGTGCGAGAATGCATCTTGTGCATAGATTCAGCCTTCCAGCTTTCAAATTAACGTATGATATCTAATCTATGTTGAAGTGTTGGAAGGTGTAATTATTATAACCCATTTTCATTGATGTATCTTATAATTGTAATAGTGCACTCAATGTCATATTCTTAGTGGTAAAACGATTTAACCATCTACTAATATTAAAAACTTACTGTATTAATACATAACGCAAGTACTTAAATACCGATTAGAAAAATGTATAATTCACTGAGGTGTGGATTGTGTAGCTGAACGTAGAAATTTTACTGACCAACTTTGATATTTCCTCAAGCCATCGTCGGTGGATAGAATGTATATTCGTGTTGAGGTGTACATGACTAAATTGAGAAGCAATTTGCACGTTTTTGTCATTTATGTGAAAAATCCTATGTTCTTGGTTCTTTTTTTCAGAATCACAGCTTGCGGAGGGAACCAAAAAAGTTGTCGTTTTGTATGACATGAGATGTGCTTTTGCCATGGGTAAGTTGTGTCAAAGATTTTACTAGCATTCATGTTGTGCTGAGCTTAGATGTTAATAATGTACGCTTTAATACATTGACTTGATCAAAGCTAAGTTCGCAGTTGGGCGATCCAGTTAATATTTGCTATTTTCAACTTTGCTTAATAAATTTGACTTTAAATTTGTGTTGAATATTAAAATTCAGTTTTATCTACCGCAGTCAAATTGTTAATGAGAACTAGAAGTATTATTGCACCAATAAGAAGAATAATGATGTGCCAAATAGGATGCTTGAAATTAAGGAACTTTGTACCCTTTCAGCAACCTACAAGATGCTTAAAACCAAGTTTACTAATATTTTACACTGTCGTAGGGATGCAGGTGGTATCGAAAGTTCTTATTTTGACTTAGCCACCCTACATGCTGCTCTTTTGGGCCTAAATCATCAAGTTTGAACTTATTAGCCCAACAAAACAGCACGTGGGGTAGCCAAGTTGAGAGGTATAAACATGCGCTACCTGATATACGACTACAATGGCAGAGAATGTTTCAAAATCCGGGCCCAGGTCGTTGTTTTGGGTACGCTAATGTTATTGTTTGTATACCTTAGTGGAATAGTACTGTAAAATACTAGGTGTTCATTATCGGGTGTGTCCCCTTAGGGGGATAATACAACTATTGTATCTATGGGAATTAGCACTCCCAGGGGGATAATGTGTGAGGGCCCGAGCTAAGACTCAGGTAGGCCTTTGTTTCATTGAAAAAAAATTTTGTTGCTGTGTTAAGGACCACCTTTTTTCAGTTCACTGCTATCCTGGTTTTCAGCACCTATTATTTTCTTCTTCAACTTTCATCTTATTTCATAAATTTCTTTCTCAACTTACTGTTTTTGTGCTTGTTCTGCATACGTTTTGCATTCCCTTATCTCCACGCTAAATGATGCCTTCCTCATTTTGGAACGCTTTTTATAGCAGTTAGGGAGGCTTGAAATAACATATAACCTAACCTTTTGGGGTGTGTTTGTGGGGCGCATGGCTGAATCAGGAAAGTCTGTTGTTGGTGGTAGTTCTTGGATTCGTCTTTCCTTTTTCCGCTTCTTCTCATTTGAAAGAAAAGGCCATGGCACTGTCCAGCTACTTTCAGCATGAATGTCTTTGTTTCTCTTCATTTTTCTAATTATTTTCATACGTATGAGACGCGTGCACAATTTATTTTTTCCTTTTGTGTCAACAGAGACTGATTTCTCGTTCTGTTGTGGTTTTCGGCATTTTTACGTGCGGAATTTAAGATCTAGACTGTCAATTCTCATGTCCATTTTTCATTTTCTGGTGCCCAAGCAAATTTCTCTTGTCTTCACTGCTCAATTCTGTGCAGGTCCTGTATATGAAAAGCTTCAAGCGTCACTACCTGGTCTGGTGATGTCAAAACTCTTAATATTTCCAACGGCAAGACAAGCTGATGCAGTCTCTACCTCTACTTTGTCGGATTTAGCGCAAAGCAACCCTGGACGCAGCAACGAGATGAGTTCTGATTCCAGTGACCCTGTGGCACCGAGGGAGATGAAGCACACTGAAGAGGAACCCCAAAGCTGTCCTTCGGCCACTCCAGATGCATGTTGTACTTGTTCTGCTTCTAACCTTCTCGTGTCCGGATTGGAGGAATGCTGTACTTGCCCTTCCGATTTTAGCCTGGGCATTTGCAGAAGTTGTGCTATTAGTTTCTTTCGTGATCCGAAAAAGTTAGGTGATGTACCGGACAGTTACGAACATAATCAAAATAACTGTGATTATTTTAATGTTAGAATTAACAACGTAATTTTCAAGTTACAGGGGCCAGTTGAAAAAAGTGATATCAGCTTCATATACATTGGAAGGAAGGGACCTACTTTAACTTCCTTTTCTCTGAAACTTGCCAATTACACTTTTCACGTTGTCGACCCCGCCACGGGTGAAACATTCCCATCTGATGCTCAGAAAATTGTCATGCAGAGAAGCTACAAAATAGAACAGATCCGCGATGCTCAAAAGATTGGTCTACTCATCTCTAACTTCAACGTCAGCGCGTCCTCGGAAATCGTTAGGCGACTAGCTTTTTTTATTAGGAGATCTGGAAAACAATTTTTCCTTCAATACTCTGCTCATCCTGACTTACCAAAGCTGATGAACGTGCCTGGTGTTGATGTGTTTGTGCACATAGCCTGTGCAGAAAGCACGGTCGTCGAGAGACAAATTGATCCAGATTTGTACAAGTTAGTGGTAACACCTTGGGAACTGGAAGTTGCTCTCAACCCTGATCGCGAATGGAGCTTAAGCTTCGAAACGAACTTCCGAGAACTTCTGTCATGCACCGAATCTCAGTTCGATGACAAGGGTTTTGAAGATGATATGGCTAATGCTAACGAATATTCAGTTTCCGTGTCTCTGTTGAGCAACAAAACTCAAGCTTTGGGGATTGCACCCGCTTGCGAGGTGTCATCACAAGTTCTGAATGGCGAAACTGGAGCGTTGATGGCTGACCAGTGCCGGCAGGTGGCGCAAAGGCTGGAGGCAGGGCGTCACTTGGGCCTTCTGAAGGGAGAAATGCCTTGGTACGGACTGGATCCGAGTGTTAAAGCGCAGGCAGAAATTGGAACTGTGGTTGAAGGGAGGAAAGGAGTTGCTGGAGGCTACTCCGAAGAAGGAAGCTGCTGATCGTTGTGATGCTGGTTAAGGGCGGAATCTTCAAAATCCAATGTTCAAGAAGTCAATTATCTGCTTTTCAAGTCGACGGTCAAATGTGCCAAGATGGGTTTCGAAATCGATATTTGACCAAGTAAGTCAAGTTATCTGTTTAGGCAAAATTAAATCTAGCTACATTTTCAGCATGTTTATTTGAGGTTTGTATTCTCCTCAGAGGAATACGCTATTGTATCTAAGGGAATAAGTGCTTGTAGGGGAAAGATGCAGGTCCCAATCTGAAGGTTAGGTAGTCTTTCCTCTTGTTCGAATAGAAAAGTTGTTTTTTCTATTTCAAATTCTCTTTTTTTCGGTTCACTGCGGTCGTTTTTAGCACCAGTTACATTCTTCTTCAACTGTTATCTGGTTTCACAAACTTCCTTCAATTTTGCAATTTCCGTTTGCAAGGTGTAGGGACACACCTTGTGTATTTATTCCTCGTTCCCTTAACACGTTCACTGCGTATTAGGCCACCTGTGTACCATTCGATAAATTGCTCATTCAAGTACCGGTGTAAGTAAACGACATCTTATCTGTTTCACAAACTTTTTAAAATTTAACTGTTATCATACATTGAGAAATGTTATCATGGAATTGTATTTTCATATTTCTTAGAGGAAGGATGAAATTGTATTCGAGCGCTATAGTCGATTTCCCAACTCCTAGTTACAACCTAGCCAAACCAACCGTAAACAACCGTGGAAACGCTGTGAACGTGTTAATTCCATAGTAAATGGTTCTTTCCTACTTCCCTCCTTAAGGAATATCTTTGTTTTGGTAAGAGAGCTGGCTTAACACATTCATTGCGGTATGACCAAACGGTGGGTCGTGTTTAAGTTTTTCCAGCTGCGAAACGACCCGTAGATGGGTCGTTTGCAAAATTTTTAAAACTTTTAAAAAATGAATTGTATTTATTTTGCTCAGTTAATGTTTGCTATTTATAGATTTTGAAACTACTTTTGACTTAAAATTTGAGTTGGACATTGAACTTCATTTTAACCCATCACCGTCAATGTGTTAAGCGAATTGGTAATTCTGGTTTCAATGAAAATTTTCCCCCACTTTAATGATCTAGGCTGACTTCATGTATCATGAGGGATAAACTTCATTAATTACTTCAATGATCTAGGCTGCCTTCACGTATCATGAGGGTTCAACTTCATGGATTGCAGATTGTATCGCGAGTGTTGTCCGTTCATAGATGCTTGATATTAAATGCTTTCATTACTTCAGAATTCGTTGCAGTTGTAACCAAGAATACTGCTGTTTCAGACAAAAATTGTGTGATACGTACTGGAGGCATTTGTGTAGAGTGATACTGAACTCTTTTGTGTACAATTTTAATGTGTTAATTGTACAATTTCTTAGCATTCATTTATTATATATTCAACAGAAACCTCCCTCGGTGAATTAATCCTTATAAAGGCGGTGACAAAATAAACTGCTAGGCGTAATACTCCGTGAAAAAAAGAAAGAATGAAAGTCATTTTACGTTAATTTCAATGAAAATTTCGTTGTGAAACAGTTTATTGAGCCTCATTCATACTATTCAGCGCAATGTGGTAGCAACGTTATTACATGCTTATCTGTGGTTCCATGTGGTGTGGTAAATGAAAAGTTAAATAGAAAGTAAATATATTTTATAAGATTGAAACGATGCACATGGAAACTTAAATGGCGCACGAAGCAATGCTAGAATACAATAAATGTAGATCATGCTAGAGTAAAAGATGACAAACGATTCATTCTCGATGCAACTTTGCTTCAAAATGAGTTCATGAGAGGAATTCTGGCAGAAAATTTTCGTAATTGGAAATTAAATATATCTTTCCTGCAGGTGCTCCCTAAGCTCTGTGTTCTTATGACATCATAAATTATCAGTATTTCATATAAGACGCGATTATAAGATGTCACTTGTAATGTATTCAATAATAGATTTTCATCGATTGTCGTATTCAATATTCACCTTTCTCAGGTAGATATCAGATAAATGAGATCTGAACTTTGTTGAATGGAGCGTTAAAATAAATCGCACCACATACTGATACGTCAAGTTTTTTCTGGAATCAATTCAGATTTATGGTGAAATTACCTTCGTGTAAAACGCTAATATTGTAGAAGAATGACTCTGTCTTCGGGCGCTCCTCTGAATCAAGTGAAATGATAGAACGTCCATATTTGTAAAAGATAATTCTAGTAAAACAACGCATTGGCAATAAACGCTTTTACAACAAAAATTATAATATAAAGGACCTCATTCATCTGCGCTAGAATACCATCTGCAGTGAGCTAAATCTATAATCATTTTTGCACACAAAGAGGAAACAAGGGGCTGCAAAAACAGCACTCAATACACCTAGTGGAAATAGATATAAAAACGTCCATGTGTTTGAAAAGTTACAATGAAGGAGCAACATCTTATATGCGTCGGTACGTACAACACCAACTTAAGTAGTCCTTTCGTACGTATTCGTATATTTATAGCGTATATATATATCAAGATGAATTTACCATTTAACATTCATTGAAGTGCATTTACAGACCATGATGTATCGCCAGATACTTATACATAATAATTCATTGAAGGAGAATTCATGCAAGATGATTATATCTAGCATTCTAGAGCGCATGACAAGATCTGGGAAGCAGGTGCTGTCCTTTGAAATGCTACTTCGATGTGCCCTAGTCTTATTTCAATTTAAGTAGCACGACATCTTGAAATTAGTTAAAAAAGCTATCGCGCACACTCATGAGTTGAAATAGTAGTTGAATTTCGAACGAGAAGACTACTACCCGTGAAAGACTTAAGGGACATATGCCGATATTGAAACGGCGGCAGAATTCTACTTGGTGTAAATTATCAGAATTTTCGTTCATTTGAATAGCAGAGGACTCTTATCCGCAATAATTGAGCAAAGAAAATTAGACTCAAGAACACGTCAAAAACTTGAAAATGAATTCAAGACTGTACTCAAAAAGGGTTTCACAAATCGTTTCCCCGTAGACACTGAAAGATAGCGGAGTTTGCCAACTTGAAATTTCTAGGATTCGATTGCAGTTATCTTCCATTTGACATTCAGTGAAAGAGGGGACTTTTGAACAAGCACCCCTAAAATCTAACTGGTCACTGTATCAGTTAGTGCAACGTGTAAATGCGGCAGCATTAGCGAGTCATAGAGGTGGGAAGGTGATGGGCGGAGAAAAATTGAATAGATACTCATTCGGGGAGTTAATACATCAACCGAAACGTACAAAAAGAATACATTCCACGCCATCGGACTCAAACAAAAATGTTGGTAATTTTGCAATTCAACGCAACTGTTCGAAATAAATCGAAAGCTTCAAGATAAACTGAGTTCTTGAAAAGCGCTGATAAATTTTCAAAATGCGCTTAACAATTCCCGGCCTACACATTCGTTAGGGATTATCCTAAAATGATGAGGTAAATACAATACAGGCACCTAAACTGAGAACATATGAATGCATCACTAAAATATTTTCAATATCTCGGATTTTATACGATTAGAGCGAGTAAAACAAAAAAATTGTGAGTCGGCAGTTTGAAAGACAGAAGTAAGGAAAGTGGGGCTATCAGAGAAACTACCTGTATCAAATGAAACCTCGAGTTGGAATTGTTTCGAAGATTAGATAAATTAGTTTAAACCTCGCTAACCGCAACAAAGGCATTCCAAAGAGAGAAAGGAGGAAGGTAAAATTTACTATGGACTTACTGGGAACGTAGAATCTATGCTCAAGGTGCATAGAAACAGTAAGTTGAGAGGAAAGTTTATGAAACCATGTTCAAAATTGAATAAAAGCACGGTGGGCGCTGAAAAAGACAACAGTGAACCGAAAAAAAATGGTCCGTAACAAAACATCAACCTATTCTACTTAAACAAAAAGAAGAAGGCCTTCCTAACATTTCGCTCGGGACTTCCTAATCCTTTAGAAGAAAAATTATTTTGCCTACAGTGCACTTCGCCACCAAGCTCTGCGCCATCGAGCTCTGGAGTATAAGAAGCAGAAATCATTGAGACTTTAATGAGAACGATTAGTTTTAGAGGAAATGCATTAGGATCATTAAAGAACATGTCTTCTGGGTTAACGAGCTCGAAATTTATCCTTTAAGCATGCATCAAACATAGATAACTCCGGAACAATTGATCAAAAAGAGACTATTCCGATAACCAAGAAGGTGCCCGGGTTTTTTAATATTTTGTAGTCAATCAAATTCAAAAAGTTCATCTCACATGTTACCATCAACGATGCGAAGCACAAAAATATTCCCACTTTCTTGGCCAAAAAAAAAAACATACGAGACGACGACTGAAAAATCAACTCACACCAAGAAGTATGAAAAAATTGAACTGCTTACCAGAAGCGTAGATTAGCCCATCATACAATTGAAATTGACACAATGTAACTAAAAATAAATCAATCATCGTACCTTTACCATCGTTATCAACCATGGGAAACTGGAGGCAGCAAAAATTAGAATTTGAGTACTTAGTCTGTGGCAGAAATATTGACTCGCCATAGTGCAGTGATGTTTTCTGAAAAGTTAGCGGGAGAAAGCTGAAGATGAAGATGGTTTCGAGTACGTTTTCCACGGCAGAAGCATTAACTCTCGCTCATACAGGAAGCGTGGAAGTATGCGACGTCTACCTGAAAATTGCAGCTTGCGATTCTTGCATAGAAAGAACAAGACTTCCTCAATGTTGGCTGATTTAGACTGTACGATTACACCCATTGCAATATCTTAGGAGACCTTGCATGTCACTCAGAAAATAAGGAATTAGGAGATAAATATTGCGTCTCAAAAATTCACATTGAAGCAGCACTCGTTCGCAAGACGCTGAAGAATTGTCTTTATCGTGCAGCTCTAACATCGATGTATTAATGTCGAAATTAACGACAAATAAAAATGTTCCTATTTTTGTGAACTATGGATGGTATTTCACATTCTTAGACATTTTTATTTGTTCATTTCAGTCACCGTCGACAATGAGCAAAAGCTCTGAAATAATTTTTCAGATTCGCTACCTTAGAAAATAAAATCAAAAAGTTTATAAGTTTACAATTAATATTCCACGACCTGAACACAACTAAGAAAAACAGGTCTTCCTCGAATTTTAAATTGCAAAATTCTGTCATGTATTAAAAGGGAACTGCTCTACATTAATGTACCTATACATAATAAGGTGACAATTTAGAATTGTACATTACATTCCAGAAGCAAAGTTTGACGAGATAGAGAACAGAAGTAAGGATACTTCCTATGGAAATGCAGGTTCACGGTAATCAAACGAGCGACAGCGTCTAAAGCCTGTACCTCATCAGCCTCATTTTTCACCTTCATACCTGTTGCACTCAGCGTCTTAACAATATCTATATTTATATATATGTAGGGTGCACGTCAAAATTCCAGACAACAACATGGCAAAAGTGTTACGTAAGCTTACCGATGGCTGAGTTATACACACAGATTAATTATCTACGAGTGACACCAAAAAGGCAAACAATTATCATTTAATAATAAAAGACGCAACTCCCCTGGAGTGATCGGTATATCTCGAGCGAGCGGTTTAAAGTCTCTTATCAATGATAATTTACTCATAAAACAATGACAATCATTTAGTACCTAATATGTGCCTATACCTATGCGACAATATTGCTATGGTAGCCTCATTGGGAAGGAAAACAGCAATGTGTAAATGAGCCACCCAGTTTATGCCATTGACTGAAATGAACTGAATCTATATCAAATCGAAAAAATTACGCTATCAATTTTTTCTAAAAGTAAGTGCATTACTATGATACCACTATATTAATGAAACAACAAATTACAGTCATTCACCATCCAAATTTGAATTTCAGATTAAAGCTTTTTCTCCACTTACTTTTTTCTCCACTTATTCTATTGCCGCTCGCATAGCAATACTGTTACATTGGAATGTCGCCCGAATTTATTTTTTTAGCTCGCATAGATTTGCAAAGCCGTTCTGTGAGTAAAACTCACCGAGAGACCTCCACAAGTAAATTATATTTCGAGGTGCGTTATCCACAATGCCAGATTTCGGTGAAATTCACCGTTTAGAATGGAATGTAAATAGTTAACTATGCTATTAAGTAAATATTTACTGCCACTAAAATAAGCAATACTGCTGGAGAATGAGCAGAGAAGAATAGTAACACATGCACGCACTTTACAAATTGTTTAGTGAACTTTACAAGAAACGCTGGGTGGAGATGTGCGGCTCCCAGACACGGTAAAATGAAGTAACTTCGTGATCCAGTATACAGCAGAGCAGCGAGCTCTCTTCTTCAGTAGTGGGCAACGTCAATTCTCGAAACGCCTCTCTAGCGTCTCGAGGGACTTGTTTCAATATTAATCTATTGGTAGTTTACAATTTTTATCCAATCTTATCACAGTGGTCCGAGGTTACCCAACGAATGCAGAATCTGGCAAAAAATTAATAACTGGAAAATGAAATTATTTTTCCTTCCGCAATAATTTCCTATCATTCGCTATGATCAATCTTTTACGAAGACGAGTAGTCAAAGAATTGATGCTTGGTTACAGCAAAAAAAACACCATGCACCGGCGCCCAAAACAATTTTTTCATCAACGGGCGTAAATCGGCGTTGAGATTTGTTCGTCTCAAAATTAAATAAACTTTCAGAAACTGACCAACCGAATCGGGATTTCGTGATAAATTGACCAATTCAAGAACCTCGTCCGAGTGTGTATTTCTGTAAAGCGATGAATGAGGTGCTGATGTCAAGTTCGTGCTAAATATATTCACACGCAGGGATTAAGCTTTAACCACGAAAAAATGTACTCGGTTAATGGTCTGCATACACTTACGGTGTACATTGACTGGTTTTTGTGGGTCACCTTTTTCTTAAAACAACTACAGAGGTCAGCCGACTAGCTAGTCAATGGAATCGGCTTATTTAGCTCACTGATAGCAATCAAGCCTTTGAAGAACCAAGATGCGCAATGTCATAAATTCTATTCCAGAAATCCCTACCACTAAAAGCGGAGAGGCCCGTGGCAGTCAACAAATGATTTCATTACGTCCTACATATAAAGTTAAATGGCATAATTTAAACCATATCAGTATAAGCCAACAATTGCCTTGGGCACACGCTATATGATTCTGCAAAGGAGTTTCGCGACAAACACGATGACATAATTTAAATCAAACGGCATAATTTAAAGCCATTTCAATATAACCAACAATAGCCTTCGGCACAAGTTACGTTGATTCTGCAAAGGAGACACGTGACAAACGACCACAATCAATTTACTCCCAGTTCTCTATGAGAAGCTTAAAAATCCTTCATCCCTTGCGACGGAGCCAAATTTACAAGAGCGGCTGCACTGACGAGTAATTTTATTCGTAAAACCTGTGAAGAAAACATTGTAAAAATTTACCAAAATGTTGAAGATAGGGAGGAGTGTATTACATTGGGGAAGAAGTTTACGTCCTATATTAGCCCAATAAGTGTTTGAATAACACAAGAAGTTTTCGAAATTAAAAATTACAAGCAACACCTTAAAATAACATAAACTGACCCACAAGATATCGGTTGTAGGTTACGTGCGTCTTTCCCACGAGAGAGAAAGAGAACCGGGAAACTGAAATACAAGACCCCAAGCAAAACTACACAACTCAGCTCACTACAATCTCCTGCAACAAGTGCAGGTCTGCTGATGTAGCGAGCTGCTAAGATTCCCGCCGAGAAGCGCTAGTTAATCGGGGCACATGAGAAGGATGACATGTGCAATCAACAGTTACTCACTCGAGTGTTGCCCGTAACATCGCAAACCTATATTGGTAGTAGATGAATAATTACGTCGTAATGACGAACTACTAAAACAGGATTTTTTGGGTACCTCATTTTCCTGGCAGGATGAGGTTGAACCTTTGTTTTTGATCAGATGTCGCGCATATGAGAAACAGTAGAACATGCTTCGTGAAATAAATTAACGCTAGAACCTCAAGAAAACTTTACAATTAACATTTCCGAAACTTTAATCACTCGCCCCGTGAATGCTGGGCCTTCGCAGAGCTGTTACGAAGTTGAACACAATTGGAAAGGCCCAGGTCATTACATTGTTTGGCTACGTTTCTCGAGGTAAAATTTCTATAACCTTCAAGACTCAGCTAAAATTTGAGCAAGAAATAGAAATCGACTATATATGGCCCACGAACTTACAGAATAGTGGCATCAAGAAGGCTGAAAGAGTACACTAGAACATTTCTACATCCGAGAACAGTTATCAGGACATTTTGCAACTAAAAGAAGTGGGTATGATGTGACAAAGTTCTACCACCAACACACGCTATCTACCAGAGACGACGAGACTGTCACAAAGACCCTTATGGAGAGTAATTCAAGTGTCGTTGACGTACCAGATGATGAAAGAAATGTACGGTTAAGTGGGCATTGCCAAGAAATCCATGAACACTCACAAGACCCAAAATTTGACGCGAAAAAAAAACAATTAATTTCACTAATTTGACACTATTCATTTCATAAATAAATTAGAGAAATACAATTATCAACATTATCCAGAAATTTTGGGTGAAATATAAGAAAATATGTTCTTTTACAGCGAAATGTGCATCATACTTGATACGATATTGCAAACTTGGTATTCTAATTTTCTTCGTTCTCATACATAGTGAGAGTTCAGTAAGGTTTGTTTTAATGTATTATCATTTCAAAGGTGAAAAATATTGCTCGAGGCGAGATGTTCCTTTTGTGTTTAAATGGAATTTTTCAACAAGAATTGATGGTGCATCGATGAATAAAACTAAATGAAAAGGGTGACGATTAGAATTTAGAAACACAATAGCGAGAAATACTGACTTATTCAGGATGTTTAAAATTTATATGACTGGTTCAGAAAAGTGGTATGATCAGACTGAGAAGCCTAGTTGTGAAATTCAAAGTTTTCTTACGTCCGCAAAACAAAAATATTATGATCTTCGTTAAAAAGGAGAAAAAGTACGGTAAAATTTCCGTCTAATAAAAGTACTTTAAGTACAAATGTGAAGAGTAAGAACGCACAATAATAAAACAAAATACAAACAAAATACAAACTCACTCTAAAGAGGACAAAATAAAATCTCGTACAACAATGAAAATGTACAGAGTTCTTACACCAACCCAGTGCTGAACCGACTTTAAAGGAATATATTTGCGTAATCCTTTGCTTCTTCCATTCGAAACTCTAAAAACGAAGAGTGTTGCAAGAGTCGAAAGAAGTTTACTTTCAATCACAATTCATACCGAAAGTCAACGCAAACAGTGCCAATACCACACGAATTCATAAAATATAAAAGTTGTCGCAACAACTTGAAATGATCCACACAAAACCACCGCATTTATATTAATCAGCATAAAACATAGAGAAGCAAAACTTCATGTATTTACATAACTGACGGAATGAGACAATGTAAAACTGAATATTTCTTTTGATAAAAACTCAACATGCAAAGAAAATTTCCTATGATGTTGTGTGTGAGGCTACAACGCAAACTTTATTTGTAAGCATTTCTGATCACACTTACCTTGTGTTTTATCGGCGTAGCTGGCACAACAAATCCAAAAATCTTCATCATGAACCATTTTACGCGTCACGATTTTACAATTTCGGGCTTTTTCAACAAATCTCTGTAGCAAATGCTGAAGCACAAGAAACTTAAGAGCCGTTTAGAAAACGACACTTAAACGTAATTATTAGCTAACTTTAACCCTTCATTCGGTAGAAAGAGAATAAGTGAGTTTTAAAATTTCTTTGCGAAACTGAGCATGGTAGACCTAGACTTTAGATATTGGTTAAAAGTCTTTCACGTAAAGGCTCGATTTGAATAAAAAATAATCTGCTGAGAATTTAGCACTCCTGCTTTGGTGCTCTGCTATTGAATGACTCCTTACGTAAAATAAGTATATCATGAGAGCGAGCGTCAGGAAAAATATTCGGATTCGTGATTTATGCGTTGAAAATAAGCACCCAACTACGCGATTATCTCCTGCACTATTGGGCAAATTCCCTGGAAATTAAAGGGAATACCTTACTTTCATTGCTGGATCTAGCAATAATATGTCCATTTTGTGACATTTGTGAAATCACCCACTTCACGGGAAAAAATAATCATTAATGGAAATGCAAGACGACAACATGAAACTGCTATCAGAGATTTGAATGAATCATTAATATACGTAAATATTATTATTACTGAAGTTAAATGGAGACCACTGTCATCGTTTCTCAGCATCTCCTAATAGGCATTCAACGACGCAATGAATATTAGATTACTCAACGAATTAACTAACGTTCATACGAGCTTTCCCGTCAAGGAAAAGATGCCAGAACTAAGATTCACCTCTACTGCTAACATGAGATGACTACTTCGTAAACAGAAAAAGTCGTCAATCTACACCTCGAGAATCTGCAAAAAACGATGAACAGTTCACCTCCATAAGAAGAGAAGTTCTAGTTTAACCACCATCAATATTCGATAACATGATAAACTCACTACATAGCTAAGCATTTGTTAGGCTATCTAGCAGTAACACATTGAAGTCTAGCAGAAACTATGGGGCTTTAGCTTGTCTAGTGCTAGCTGGAGATTGGGTAGAATCAGCCTTAGCAGCACTAGCACAATTTGCAGAGGAACTTAACCTACTAGCGTCATTTAGTGTGGCACTACTACAACTGCTTTTGCCATTTGATCTGCTGTTTTCGACAGTGGCGCTACTGTTTTCAGGAGCTGCGGTTTCTGTCGAGTTAGAAGCTGTGCTTGCTTCAGATTTGTCGCCTCCGGCAGCCACCTTGTTTGCGCCTGCCGCCATGTTGTTTTCCCCTCCGGCAGCCCCCGAACTTTCCGCGCCACTTCCAGCAGTTTGATCCATGGATTCATTGAGCTTCCTCCCTTTTGCCGACACCAGAGCCAGTCTTCTCATCTGTCTGATGACTGCCGTCGCGTTGTACGCTTGCTGAAAAACAAATAGAAGCCATTAATAAACGAAACATCACGCTTAATACTCTTTGATGACGCTGTTTCTTCTTTGCATACATCTTAATACTTTTTGTTAATAAATTTAAAAATTAAACACATAAGTTTCATTGATTTAAAAAGTTTTAGGGAGAATCTAAAGGTAGCTCGAAGACACTTCTGAGGGCTTAGCGCGAACGAGAAATTTGAAGTTTTACGCGATCCCCGAATTGAAGGGGAACAGCTAAAATTTCTAAAAGGTAGAAAGCTATTTTAATAGTATTACATGAGTAAGACTGAGGGACTCCTGGAGTTCATGCAACTGGACGAGGGTTTGGCCGCTGGCATAGAGTACGTCTCAATGATCCACATGTTAACGACTGTAGTATTTGTACGGTGAAGAAGTCGATTGTACAGAACGCTAATCACGCAAAAAAAATTGAAAAATTGAAAAATAACTCCAGTTTATGTAAGATGTGAAACCTACACAAGCATCAATGAAACAAGTACAGACGATTCTTTGGTGGGTGGTCAAGTTCCTCACTCAGGTTCGCAATTGTTCAAGATACAATGGTATTAAAATTGTAATTTTCTCATCTTCCGTTTAGGATATTCTCCGTGCCACCATTTTGCAGGTTTGAGAGTAGTAACGACCGAGTTGAAGTTTTAGATGCTTCTCGTGAAAGATAAAATTTATGCGCAAGCTTATACCTGAAAGGCGATCCGCGATCTGTACGGATGTTGCTAGATTCATGGTTTATTCTTTATCAAGTTAACTCTTACGCATCAGTATTTTTGTACTAAAATTTTCGCTATCACAACCACCGTCACTAGACTGGCACAGGCGTCAAGCTGTCACCCACAACAAACGGAGGAAGGAAATACCACTCGGCGGTCAACTTCAAGGAAATTTTAGAGAACAAATTCAACGAGAAATACAATGTATGCAGGCTTTTTTAATTAAAGAGAATAGCAATGTCTTTTGGGACATAAAAAGGATACGACGTGGGGTTAAGTTAGGTTGGGGTAGGTTACATCAGTTTTGGATCATTTAAATTAGAAGAAATTTTGCTTACAAGGTAATCGTTAAAGTTCACTTCAATGCCAAGTTTTCGCTAGCTTTACGTTACGTAAGGTCACAAGTGGCTTCACGGTTTTGACATGACGCAAAATAATTGGACAAATATTAAAAATTGCTGCATAATTCTCTGTGATTCTGAACGGATGATGACAATTAAGACAAGCAATACGTTCAAGAATTAACTGCCATTTCCGCTCAGCTAGGCGAAAATCAACCATATCAAATTCAAGTTTAAATGACACAAAAGGGTACAAAATTTAAGCGTCATGGTTGGCACAGATCGCTACGCTGGCAAAAGCAGGCGTAAACACTCTTTCGAGACGAAAAGATGATGTAAGAATTACGAATAAAAGACGAACTACGACTCTCGAGCAGGTCCGTTGTACGGTACTCGAATATCCTCCATGAGAAAGAAACAAGTAAAGAGTGAAAGATGCGGCCAACTTAACTACAAATCAGGGTTGTTGATTCATTTATCAAGTGTTGGTGGTTTTGTGGGTGAAGCTAGGGGTTTCCGCCGGCCGGGGAAGAGAGCTAGTTATCTGAGAACGTTCAAGATATTTTGACAAAGCTATGTTATATCATATACACAAGAGTAACTCATGCTACACTCATCATCAGAGCTGAAGAGCACATAGCACGCTGTGTTACTGAATGTAAACCGATGAAAAATACACCAGGTATTTCCTTTTCTAGGTACCTGGACCAACCACGAAAAGTTCTACTCCTGCCACAAATAATAAATAAAAACGCCTAAAATCAAATAAGATTCGATGAAGTCCAATTTATAATTGAATATTCATAGTTTAAAAGTCTCCATACTAACAAAAAGACATGTTTTGGGGAAATAACTACCGTAACTTCGTTCGAGCTCGGACCCGCTAATAGTTGGTTTCAAAATCATGGAACCAGCTAAAGTAAAAAAGCATATGAATCAGAACATTTGTGCGGGAGAGTAGAGAGTTTCCACAGCAACGACAATGTGAACACAAAATATTTTATATAGAACATAGAGGAGGCTTTGAATCGTGAACGTGGAAGGGCATAAGACAGACGAAAGGTTGCCTAAAATCAAGCAAAATCATCGAGATAAGCAAAAATCTGTAGGAGGTCAAATCCATCACAAAATCAATTGTAAGATCTGGTCATGAAGTGAAACTTCACACGCATCACAAGGGCCTTCTGAAAGACCTACCTAAGTTGCAGACATTACCTCAAAATCGCATTTGAAAACAGTTTAAGGGAAAACAACAATAAAAGAACATGAATTACACAATGACGTTACCTCAAGTTTTACGGGTACAGCTATTATGTAAAACATAATTTGCATCGTAGACAATTGTTCTGACGATTTCACATACACACAAAGCACAATTATGTAATCATAAAAGTAAAATGGATGAGCGGAGAAAAGTTCGCAGATTTTAATACGATACAAAGGTAGTCACTTTTAAAGGCGATAAAAAAATTCAGTGCTAACATCGATAAAACACACCAGCCTATGAAAGACTATGTCAAAGCACAACATTGAAATCACATAATCACATAACATAACGCAACTTCACTCGAAATTTTACGAAACGGTACAACAATTATAAAAATAGTTTGTTTTTTCAGAGACACTCGGTAATGTTGTAATTCATATGTCTCTCACTATTCTCACTGTTCTTGTTGATATTTTGTGAACTGTAGACTTACAGACGATGATTTGATACCCGATGAGAAGGTTAACCAATTCTCGACTGAGAAAATAAAAGTTTGTTCCGGCAACTGTGCAGTTATACAATTAATTTGTATTACTAAAAGTAAAATTAACGTTCCAAGTAACGTAAATGTAAAATGATGGTAATGTGTTCAACGTGAAAAAATACTCGCTCAAGTACGGAGTAAAGAAGCACAAAATGGACCAACTATGGTGTGAGCCGAAGCTCAAAACTTAATTTTGCAACAAATGCTGATTTAAAGACGAAAACTTTGATGAGCATCAATTCTCAATATCCATGGACAATAATAAATACCGCGTGTTTAAAAAACTACGCACCTTTTAACTGATAACTGCTCATGCACTTTTTGCATGGGCAACCTAATTTTATTCAATATTTAATTTCCTTAAATTAAATTTTCTCTACACTGATTTAACTCATTAAATTTGCACCAATATCAGTCAACACCTACATCAAAACAAAATACACAAGTACTGGGCGGTCAGAGAGTGCAGTTTTGGGGACACTCTGTATAATCAACATACGATAGGAGAGCGCAACAAATCCTTTCGATTATCCATTGAAGGAAAAATAGCATAAATTAATCTTTTTTTTACCATGAATTTCGTGGTGAGGAATATTACAACGAATCAAGCAATCGCATGTGGAAAGCTCAAATCCACACAAAATATACCAAAGAACAATGGAACTAATTGCACTCTATTTTCACAGCCTGATTGATTTTCATACGCAAAGGCTACAGTGAGAACTTGCTAACAGGTAAATATGAGCTCCTAGTTTGAATTTTTAGAATTTGTTCAGACATTCTTGCAAGCTGCCTTCAAAATCTAAAGTGAAAATATCATGTGTGTAGAACAGACGAGTTGCTTGAATCTTCCACAAAATATAATAAAAATAAGCACCTAACCTTAACAGGATGAGGCTTGTCTACGATTAGAGCGCACAGGAAACCATGCATAGACCGAGATTTTCTAAACGAGTTCGAGCTCAGGATACCAATTTCTTGGCCATTATTTGTTATAATAGTAAATTTCCAACCAACCAAATTTATACCGATTACTCGATCATAAAAGGTGTTCAGCGTAAGGAGACAGCTTCAAAATTCTTATCGAAAATATCTAGAAGATGCTGATATCATCTTTCTTTCAAGTGGAAACTGTCTTGAACGATTAAAAGTTTCACCTTTTCTGAATAACTTACGTCTTGACCCACGCTGCTGACATAGAATTTTTTTCTCGTGAGCATCGCATTTACACCGGTAAAGAAGTAAAGTAATTTTAAAAAATCCAATAATGACTTGGGAAAAATGTCGTTAACAACTGAAGGTTATCACAAAGGTGTAATCTGAATCAGTTATGTTCAACTTTCAGAATTTGTTGTCATATAACATGACGAAAGAGGGGATGAAAATTCAACTGACTCGTCATTTTAACTCCTTTTGTTCAGGGAAAATTACGGGCGTACGATCTATGGTAGTTGATTTCAATTCGAACATAAATGTTGTCCGGAAGTTTTGTCCCAAATTAAAGTGAGAGTATATTTGTGTGCCATGAAACCAACTCAAATCGATAGAGCCTCCGTTTTCTCTTCAAGTAATTCACAGAAAATGGCGCCTACGTAGACTGTAAGAAGGTAGACTGTTTTAAATATTCGGAGTTCTGTAGCCAACGCAAAATTTTACCACCTGCTTTCAAAAATAGAAATTGAAAAGTATAACAAATATGTGTCAAGTTTCTAAAATATGTGTACCACAATTAAATTTGTTTGAAATATAATTAAGCGTTGGGTAAATTAGAAAAAAACACAATCAAATGAACTTTTGCAATTAGAGAAGGACCTGGCTAATTCTAATCTTGACTTTAACAATATGAAAGTTCAAAGTCCTGCAAAGAAGGCTATCGGAGCAGCTGAGTTTTACTCAGTTCTGAAAAGGATAGAATTGTGCGAGTCCACAAATTAGAATTAGTGATAATTTTTTCCCCTTCAAATAACTCTGACAAGACAATTTTGACAGCCCAAATGTCATGTTAGTTCTATCGTAAATAAAAAACTGTCCGGAAAATTAAAGGAGCAGCATGAAATTTCAGAGATGCGTCTCTCTTGAAATAGGAGTAATTATATCAACATTAAGACCGATTCTATAACGTCAAATAAAACTTGGTTACAATACATTTACGAAAGTGAAATTTTATACCGCACTCGAGCTAAAATAAAAAATTTCCTCCCGACAAAACTTGGAGTCAAGAAACACAAAGATCCGCTCATGAGAGAAGCAGATTTGCAACCCTATTGAAAATTATCGCCGTTTTCAGGTAGTAAATTAGTCGTAAAAGGTAAAAAAACGGCACAAAAGGGGCCAAAAATCACGACTTCAAACCGACTCCTACCTATACTTGGCCTATTAGGGCGTGAAAAGGGCTCTTCATTCAAATGGCCTTTTATAGGTCAAGTCAATGGCTGTTTTCGGGCTCATTCGGGTCGTTTAAAGTCGTTTTCAAGCCTTTTTCGACAACCTCTAGCCTCGTTCAAGTAGTAGAGAAGCCCAAAATGGCCGTTGCCTTAGCCGTTTCGATGCCCAGAAATAGCCGTTTAACAGGGCTTAAAATAAGTGACATTTGCACTGAAAATGGCTAATTTACTGCTTGAAAACGACTATTTCTTGGCTTATAACTGCCTGAAAACACTCTGTAAAAGGCTCAGAATTTCAATTGGGAAGAACTCTGCCGGACGGGACGTGAATACCATTACAGAATATATACCTCGTTTCCCGACAATAGATGCGTCATTTAGGGCTTTGAATATTACCAATGATAGTTAACACTAGAAAAACCTTCATAAAGTTCATCTAATTTGCTTTATTCTAGCTTTCATAGCAATTCAAAATAAATAATTTAGAAAAATTTTGGGTTACCATGTGCAGTTCCTACAAACATTTTATCTTGAATTTAGTTGAATTTTTCTAGAAAAATTCAATAATCCGGTGACGAGTAGAATGGGCTTCACACGTGAAGAGTGCGTTCGTATGCGTTTTCAAGAGTGACAACGAACAATAACCTAGAGAATTGAATTAAGAGTGATCAGGTTACTCATTCGTCGTTAATGAAAGGACGACCCTTTTCTGCGCATCACAGATGTTATAACTCTTAGAATGATGACGTCAAAACAACACCGAAATAAAGAACAAATTGTTACTCGCCATTCGATTCATTTATACAACAGGGCTCATAAGTTTGAAGAGGCGAGGGAAAATGTTATTTGTCCATTATTAGTCTATTACACCTCGACTTCCAAACTGTACTTTTTTTAGTCCTTCGTTAATTAACATATCGTCAGAATGCTTTCTTTGTTCAAGAAGTATTAATCAAAACGATTATTCTTTTTTCAAAATGAAAACGGAACTTTCGAGGCATGAAAGGAATTAACATAGCATTTTCAGAAAAAATATCAGTTCTACAATTAAGTCTGAGAAGTATTAAACAAATCGTTAGCCGTAAAGAGAATGTTCTGGAGCGTGACACAAACATGATTCTATTTTACAATACACCTTACTGCACTCGAGCCTCTTTTCATTCGAGAAGTTGTTTCGTACGGATCATGCAAAGTGACAGCTGCGGTTTGTCTTCCATATGGCACATCATGTTTATGCTTTGAATTCGCCGGTAATTTCTCTGATAGAATAGGATACACCTTATTTTCCCTCCTGAGTTTACTAAGGTTTGGAGTTCCTTAGGTCTTGAGCACCAAGTCGAGATCGGTCGGTGACTAGCAATTATCTTGAGACAATAGATTTACTTACCTACTTAAGAGTACTCCCCAATACCTGAGAGGTTTTCTTGCTCTATAAATCACAAATGAAATGAAGCCTTTTCGATGCTGTGTGATTATGGATTTTCACATCCATAGACAATGTTCAAGTTAATAACGAGAGGGTATGATAAGATTAGATTAGACTAGATGAGTTAGTTTAATCCACCCTAACTATAGCAACGATGTTCCAGAGAGAGAGAGAGAGGGGGGAAAAGGAAGGCCTAATTTAGTATATGGAGTTTAGGGAACTGGGAATCTACGCCCAAGGCTTATTCCCACATAAGACTCCTTATGCACATAAAGAGTAAATGGGGAAAAAAGTTAATGAAATAAGATAAAAGTAGAAGAAGAAACTAACAGGTCTGAAAAAAGGACAGCAGTGAACCGAAAAAAGATGGTCCGTTACCAAGCAAAAAACCTGTTCTATTTCAAAAGAAGGAAGTCCTATCTAATTCTCAGCTCGAGGCCTAAAATTTTTCTACGGAGGCACTTATTCGCAGTGATACAATAATTGTTTTCCCTGAGGGGACAAAATGCTTTGAAAAAGTAGCTGCAGCTCATTGGTAAATTTTGTCACAAACCTGTTTCGTCCATGGTTATTTACCATTTGTCAAATGATAGCTTGAAATAATAAATTTTTCACGAAGTGAGGTATGTATTCTATTACTAAAAATTGTAAACGTGAGTTTCATCAGTTTCAATTACAACTTTGAAATTTTTTGAAATTCAGCTTCAGCAATCATTCCTCACTTTGTACTTCTCAAATTTTCAACATAATCACATCAAAAATAGAGTTCAGTTTGTATTCATAGTGATGTGAATAAGAGGTTAAAAACGTAAGAACTATCGTTAAAAAATATGCCTTCAGTAATCTAAGAGAAATAATCCCATGAGTTCGATCTTGAAATATGACAAATTAATATTTATTCATATCAAAGGCATTTGACTTCATCCCAAAAACTCGTGTGATTTAGGAGGTCTACTTTAACTGGAACCTCATATTCAAGTCCAAAATTAATATATTAATTACAACGGAAGTATGACTCTCGAAAAAACGCAGAATGGAGATACATAACTACATCCAATACAAGTTCCATTTGCATTTCTGAAAAACAATTATTTTACATTCAAAGCATCGGTTGGAAACGGTTTTTGGAAGTTCAGCCAACACTATAAAAACTATTGTTCGTACTGTTTGTTTAAATCACTAGATAAATTAGAATATGAGATTAAAGCACAATTTAAACGCAAGGGCTCTTCACATCTGAAGTTCGGCGATGTCAAAATTTCGTTAAAAGCATCTAGTGACCCATAAGTATAAAAGAATCTCAGAATAATAATCAAAGAAACATGTACGATATAAAACTCAAGAAAAATCAAAGAATAATTTTCTTAACATGTGCAATACAAAATTTAAGGAGAAGAATGAAGCATGTTTCATTTTAATCTGGAAAGCACGAAAAATCAAAAAACTGTATGGAAGAGCTGAAAATACATGGAAAACAGCACGGAATAAGAAATTGAAGGAGAACCGTAAATAAAGTTGTAAAGAATTCGTGAAGTTTGGGCCTTCTGTCGATAAATTCGAATAATGATTTCATACTGTTTAAATCAGAACACTCAATTTGAGAATTTAGAAAGCAAATCGACTACTGAAAATAGTTTGAGTACTGAATGAATTAACAAACATGAATGCTTAATTTAGTCTTAGAAAGCAACATGTTAGAACGACAACAGGTTAGGAATTTCTGAAATGCATAAGTTAATCATTTTGAGTTAAACAATGAATGTAATTCTTGTGTTATTTCTTTCGTTAATTGCGATAGTAAACCTGATGTAAGTTTTGACCAAAACCTGAGCAAAAAAATACAGATGAAATGGGTCGTTTTCGAATAACGATTTTAGGTCTGAAAAAGCCACAAATATTAATCAAAACGATAAGACTGAGCAGCCGTTTTTAAGGTTTCCAGTCACACATACACAAAAAGCGTGAATGTCAAAAATATTAGTTTCTTCTAAAAATTTTGGGTTGTAAGAAACCTAAAAACTGAGCTTCATGTTAGTAACGCTTGAATCATAACGATAAAACACCATGAATCAAACAACGTCTAACATTGCTAATCCCAATCAGGGTTAAAGCTTTGACTCGATCCCACCGCTGCCACCACTCATATAGCAGCAGACGTACAAGTTGCTGGAGGAGGAGATGCAACATTGTCTCCCTTCTTTTCTTCATTGCCTTCGGCGATAGGACGACAAGAATTTGCCCCATCGACGTCCATGCTGGCAGATGATAGAGCGAGGCGTTGCATCTTGTGAACCATTACGATTGCGTTCATCAGTTGCTGTAACGAAAATAATTACTGACGCATGCGATCACCTCACACCAAAACAAGAGGAACAGGCAGTGCTGTGAACGACCATTGTTATTTCGTTGGTGAAATGTTGCCAGAAATGTGACCAGTCTCTGGATCGTGAATGTCCATAAATATTCAGACAGAATAGTAAGAATGGTTACATGGAAATACAGAAAAGTACAGACTTATAAGTGCTCGAAAAATTACTAAATTTATCTCAGACGTGATATTCTGAGAACAATGCTTAGAAGGATTTTATCATTTCTGGCAAACACGTAGTTTTGTGATTAAAAATTTGTACTTTGCATCGTTTTCATGCTTGAAACAGTAAATTTCAATGGGATACGCAACCATAATTCTCAATCAAAATAGTAGGGCATTATATTCAAGACGACGCAATAAAAAGAACTGAGCACTTATAAGTTAGCACATAGATATTTTTAAGGAACGAGCGAAAAATTCTGGAGCACCAATACTGCAAGCTGAAATAGAAGGTAAAAAGGTAATTCAGAGTATAGAGCGAGCACGAGATGAATACCCATTACTAAGGAGATAATGAATTTCAATAATGAAGAAAGGTAACGAAATAGCGAGATACCAAGAAACTTTAAAAGAGTTTCAAGCTCAGCGCAAGTGCATACACCTACACACCTTATGTTTTGAACCAAATAGAAAGAAAACAATGATTTTCATCTCACTTTAATTGAAAGATTCGAAGTAATAATCGTTTTAGGTGACGGCTGCACACTTGAAATCGAAGGGAGTTATTTTTCGGAAATAACCAACCCACGATAGAGACCGGCAGCGCCTTGGCGAGGAACTACGTTACTTCACTGAGTAGTTTTTGAGATCATTTTACAGATTGAATGGGATCGAAAAAACTATCTATGACATTGACAACCCGATTTCAAATTAAACTCTGCCGTATAATGCAGAAATGAAACTTCTCTTAATACGTAGTCCACATCTATTTAAGATCAGATAAAGCCTCTGAAAACAAGAATTTTTTTGAAACGCTATTCAACGTGATTGGACATTACCAATGCACCAACATCCGTTAAAATTTTCCAGTTTGAATGAATTTACATTAAGTTAAATTTGATCCTTACTAGGCATTTTATTGGAAAGTTCTTTTATTCTTTCATAGTTTTACTGGTTTACTGGAAAAAAAGACGGGCCTGACTTTGTTGAACCGAAGAGACCTTGTGGTCAATATAGGACGGATATCGAATCTTTCAAATTACGAATTTTGAGTGCGTGAAAATCAAAGTTTTTAAAAATGTGACTGCAGAAGCTAAGCTCGAAATGCTCAGATCTACGATACCGTGAAGATACAAATACACTTAAAGTATTTTTTACTTTAAATTAATTATCAATCAGAACTGAACTGTTCCATTGAAAGCAACGAATGATATCAGACATTCATCAAGGAGATAGAGAAATAACACTTGCATGCATTCAAGTAATACAAATGATCTTCACGTACTGTATCTTTGATCCGTTTGTTCTTAAGAAGTCGAGTGGAATTTAATAAAATAATTCCAAGAAAATGAAATACACACAATGTATTATGAAAAGGTGCAAGAATGAAATTACGATTAAGATACCAAGAAAGTTACCCAAGAGAGAACTTCAAACTCAGACCAAGTGCAAACACCAACGCATCATTTTCTTCTACATCCAAATTTTCCTTATTGTCAATAGATTGACTTCGTACACATAGAATAAAGGAATTGATTACACGGAACGCACAATTCGATTGAAATAGTTTATTTTTAACTCCTTAAAGTATACATTCAAAATATTTCAGTTAACATAAGAGTTACTTGATTTTCTTTCATGTATATAATCAAGGAAATTGAAACTGTTTTCCCTGAAGTATAGTACGGAAGGCAGTTTGAGGCTCCATTATATTGTGAAGATGTTTCCTCAGAGGAAAGAAAAAGAACCATTTGTACAAGCTAAGAAAAATGTGTAATTTACGCCACGGTAGAGGAAACAAGGTAAGTTCAAGCCAGTCTTTTCTCGTTGACGGTTTTGTTTCGCTGACGTCACGGCAATGAACCAATAGCAGAGCTCATATTGCATCTGGTAGCACTGCTACCTCCAAATCTAGCTCCATTATTGGCCTAACGACATTACGTTTTGGTGACGTCATGAGGTTTGTTTGGAATAACGCCCTTCTATTGGCTAGCCGAACAGATTAGATTATTAGTTAGTTTAAGCCTCCCTATCCGCAACAAATGCGATCTAAAGAGAAGAAGAAGGAAGGCACCATTTAGTATGGGGCATAGAAACAGTAAGTTGAGAAAGAAGTTCATGAAACAAGATCAAAGTTGGAGAGTAGTAGGTGCTGAAAAACAGGACAGCAGTGAACCGAAAAAAAGGTGGTCCTTAACACAAAAGCATTTGATCTCAACAAAAAGAAGGCCTACCTAACTCTGAACTAGGGCCTCATATTTTCCCCTCGGAGTGATAATTCCCATAGATACAATAGTTGTAAAAATAGAAAATAGAAAAACTCGCAGTAGTGTGTAAGGGAATTTCTGATTCAAAGCGCCATTAACCCACTCATAGATCTCGGTTATTTTTCCAATCGAAAATATGTTTTGCTGCGTTTTCAGAATCATAAGTGACGTACGATTTAACCTGCAAGATAATGACCGGAAAATTTAGGTTGACTCTCGCATTTAAAGTCAGGGTCTGTTATGAAATAAAATCCAATGGAATGATCAGACGCAACAATTAACGAAGGAAGCAGAGCAGCATACATTTTATCATCGAACCACATCATTGAAATATAACTTGCCTGGAGTGAATTTGTTATTAAAGCAATATTGAATTCTAGTTGAAACGCTTTTAATTATATACCTTGCACGCTATAAGGGCAGTGAAGCATTTTTGATGGCATGCAGGGCGCTGTCTTTGCTGAGTTTGTGATTGTGTGTCGAGAGAACGTAACGCCTCGCAGGCAATCCGTTTTTAGGTGAAGTGTACGTCCACTTACTTCAGAAACATCGATTTGAAAACTGAAAATTTGCAAATCCTTTGTAATTCATGCACTTGGCATTAGCTGATTGTCACGCGATTCACTCATCTGCTACTCCGACAAGGAAAGAAATAGTGAATGGGATGCAGAGCAAGTTTTTTTTTTTGTTATAGTTCGTAGCTTACGGTCGTTTACATGTTTTGGCAAAGGAAGGAATTGCGGTTGGTGTTCTATCATTCCTAAGTATTCGCAGGCCGTTTCTCAGCTACGTCGGCATCTCGCTCGATGGTTTGATGACCCTCACTCCTTTACATGGATGACCCTTACTAACTACCTTTATGGATGACCCTTACTCTTCATTCAACAGTTAATCAATCAATGTTCACTAATTTACAACAATTAAGAAGTTTAAAGTAAAATTCAAGTGAGATTATACGGTGTAAGAAATGGCGTAGCGTAAATACGAACTAAAATTTATTTCATTAAAAAAGTTCACTGTTGGAAAAATTTTGTACATCACGAGCTCTGTACACATAAAATGGATAACTATTTTTTTTTCAAAAACGTCACTTTCATTTTCTCGAACTGGTCCCATTATGCACATAAAAATTTTCTCCAGAACCTGGTAATTTTATTTTTGTAGGAATTTTGAACGTTTAGCATTTACTGACATTAGTTTATAACGTGTAAACATTCCCGGACATAAGTTAACATACTTGAATGAGCATGTCACTCAGGTCTACTTTCAGTAAAGGAGTAACTTAAGCAATTTTGTAGCGAGACTTAATAGCTATAATTTGAGAACTGCCACTCGGTCATTTGAATTCTAAATTCTGAACATTTCTTCTTACAGTTAACTCGTGCTAATTAACTTGATTAATGAGACGGAATATAATTCCATTTCTCCTACAATATCAGCAGAAGTTAAAAACCATTTTCCCAATCTTTCATTAGAGAGTTGAAATTCTGAAGAAAGAAAGTCGATTGCCAAACTTGAGTTTTTGCCGACGAAGCAACCGTCGCTTAAAATTGCAAACCCCAGTACGAAGTTAGCAGTGCATCAATGTTTTATAATACTTCTATTTATAGTGTACGCGCACGAGAGAAATCAAGATCTCTCACACTGTATTGCCTTCGAAGACACAATTTGACTTGAAAACCAAGCACCAATCCTTTGTTCTTTATCTATACCCCCACACCAGCAGTACCCCCACACCAGCAGTACCCCCACACCAGCAGTACCCCCACACCAGCAGTACCCCCACACCAGCAGTACCCCCACACCAGCAGTACCCCCACACCAGCAGTACCCCCACACCAGCAGAACCCCCACACCAGCAGTACCCCCACACCAGCAGTACCCCCACACCAGCAGCACCCTCACACCAGCAGCACCCCCACACCAGCAGCACCCCCACACCAGCAGCACCCTCACACCAGCAGCACCCCCACACCAGCAGCACCCTCACACCAGCAGCACCCCCACACCAGCAGTACCTACACACCAGCAGTACCCCCACACCAGCAGTACCTACACACCAGCAGTACCCCCACACCAGCAGTACCCTCACACCAACAGTACCCTCATGCTCCATGCCACACAACACAATCACACTATACACAATACATTTTTCGGTTACCACAGAAAAAAACGAATAGTATATTTTTGTTCTGAGGAAACTGGTTGTACGTGGGAGCAATAAACAAGTTTCCCTTATTTCAGTAAAAAGTATCGAACGGCAAATATTTTTATAACGTTATCTTCGATTATGTTTTAAATTTTTTATACAGAATTCTTTCTTAGCATGCACGTTCGTTATTTAAAATTTGTCATTTGATCTACCTAGGAATAGTTCATTGATGCATAATGCACAAATATGATTTGCAAAGAAGAAGACTATTTTCCCTTTACCGTGGGGCACTTCAAGATCTTTGATCTACACCAACCACACGAGCAGGTGATATAATAAGGACGCGCTAACAAAGGCTTCATGCGAGCTAATTGTTCGCTCGATCGTAACCAGAAGGGAAGTATTTCAACAGACTCAAATAAAATGCTTTGGAAATGCAAGGATTCTTACTCTTAAATGGAAAAATGGCCGGTGTTGGGTGATTTTGCCAACATAAAATGGCCGGTGTTGGGTGATTTTGCCAACATAAAATGGCCGGTGTTGGGTGATTTTGCCAACATAAAATGGCCGGTGTTGGGTGATTTTGCTAACATAAAATGGCCAGTGTTGGGTGATTTTGCCAACATAAAATGGCCGGTGTTGGGTGATTTTGCCAACATAAAATGGCCGGTGTTGGGTGATTTCGCCAACATAAAATGGCCGGTGTTGGGTGATTTTGCCAACATAAAATGGCCGGTGTTGGGTGATTTTGCCAACATAAAATGGCCGGCGTTGGATGATTTTGCCAACATAAAATGGCCGGTGTTGGGTGATTTTGCCTACATAAAATGGCCGGTGTTGGGTGATTTTGCCAACATAAAATATTAGTTTCAAAATATTTCCAAGGGATTTTTTTCTTATTCTTTCAAAATAACCTCCGTACTTCGAAAAGTCAGCCCCAAATATTCCTTAGAGCGTCTACATTAAGAGCTATGTTGAAATTAATTGATATTCAGATCGAAGGACGAGCTCGTTTCAATGTCTTATAATTGAAGCGACCCAACTTTTTCAAAATAAAATGGAAGGTGCGAAGCCACGAAAATTTTGGAATACACATTGTCCCTACTAATTCGACAGTTTCGCACTTTCCCAGCAATGCTGTTGATTTGACAATTTTCCAATTGAAATTCTTTTGGAGTTATGTGTTATGCTCCTAAAATGATGATTGATCACAAGTTAGTTTTGCCTCCGTTACCAGTTACAACAATATGTTCAAAGAGAGGAAGAATAAAAGCACCTTTTAGTATGGAGTTAAGGGAACGCGGAATCTGTGTACAAGATGTGTTCCCACACTAGTTCCCATGCGTATAAAAACAGTAAGTTAAGAAGGAAGGTTAGGAAACAAGATCAAAATTGAAGAATAAAGTCAGCGGGGTTGAAAAACTGGACAGCCAAAAAGATGGTCCTTAATAAAACAAAAACATTTCATTTCAACAACAAAAAGGCCTACCTAATTCTTAGCTCAAGACCTCACATTTTTCCCTGGGAGCGCTATAGTTCCCATAGATACAATAGTTGTATCCCCCTGAGGGGCATCTTCCATGACAATAAATTCATAGAAGCAAGACCTCCTCACGCGACTTATCTCATCGAAATCGCTCGGATAAATTAAAATTAGTTTCATCAATAGAACGAAAATAGACAGCTACATCAGATGTCACCTATCCACAGGAGCAAAACCGTAATAACACCAACAATAATCTCCCATAGCCATCAACATTGTAGTAACCGGCTCCGACTTTTCCTTTGAATTTCTAACGAGAATTAAAATTAACTTTCGGTCGATCACACAACCGTGAGGCCGATGCGGTAATCAAGGTTGAAACCGAAAGAACGCCATCTTGGCATACTAATTCTTCTAAGTCTTTCTTGTTTGCAGTCGATCACAATACGCCTGCCATTATTGTAGCGTCGGCCGCATAACCTCGCTGACCTTGGGCCGTATGTGTAATATTGTATATTGTGTATGTACTACAGCTGAACTGTGCGCAGTTCTACGCACCGACATCTGCGCCTCTACCACCACCAATGCCTCTACCACCACCAATGCCTCTACCATCCCACAAATGTCTCTACTATCCCACCAACGCCTCTGCCATCCCACCAACGTCTCTGCCACCCCACCAATGCCTCTGCCACCCCACCAATGCCTCTACCACTCCACCAATGCTTCTGCCACCCCACCAATGCCTCTACCACTCCACCATTGCCTCTACCACCCCACCAATGCCTCTACCACCCCACCAATGCCTCTACCACCCCACCAATGCCTCTACCACCCCACCAATGCCTCTACTACCCCACCAATGCCTCTACTACCCCACCAATGCCTCTACTACCCCACCAATGCCTCTACCACCCCACCAATGCCTCTACCACCCCACCAATGTCTCTACCACCCCACCAATGCCTCTACCACCCCACCAATGCCTCTACCACCCCACCAATGCCTCTACCAACACCAATACTTCTGCCACCCCACCAATGCCTCTACAAACACTCTCACAAACAACTTTACTACCCCGACCACCGTCATCATCATCCAAATAATATTAACTAATTTTATTGCCTATCAGTTTCTTTACCTAAGGTCATTTCAAGTTGAATCTCGTTCAACAATCTTCAACACTTTGCGACATGAGCCACCGGTGGTCAATGAGAAATTTCATAATGCTGCTTCACCGACAAGTTGTCACAAAATCAATATTTCTGAAATACTGAATTAAAACCAAATGAAGGCATGATCCAGCTAATGTTTGTTATTTTTAACATTTCTTACTGCAATTGATTTTAAATTAGAGTAGAATATTAAACTTTAGTTTTACCAGCCGCAGTGAAAATGTTAAGAAGTTGGAGGTAGCTTAGGAAATGTTCAGATTTCTTGACTGAGGCGTATTCAGAACGAGTTAGCTGTTCTGCAGACATCTGCTACAAATACCAAGTAAAAAATATCGCTTTCCTAGAATGGGTTGTGCTACTTTCAAAGAGCCAGGATGTTTCTCGTTACTGCATTAATACTGGAAACAATTTTGCACTAAATAAAAATGTCCACCTAATGCACCACTTATAATTAACGCAAGTGCATACCTGAGTTTTTTTCCGCAGCATTTTGTTGAGAATGACTCTTTGAGTCGAAACGTTCAATTTTAACAGTAAGGCCTTTAATATAAAATGCTAAGTTTCAAAGCCTTATTCCTCGCTATTATTTTCTTAGTCAAACCTGAACCTGGCAATAAAATATCGGAAGTAATACATTGCAAACATACGAGGCTAATAGTTTGAAAAAAGGAGCAAAATTTACCGTATAGAGAAAAAAGAAAACATTACAAATACGCACCGAAACTACAGTATTCAACATGCTCTAAAAATGTAAAAATAATGTGTCATTCGATAACAAAAATTGAAAAACATGCAAACATTAATAAATTACGGGTAAGCATGCATCATTGAAATAAAAATAGGGCACACATCATGCTATTTGCACTCACTGGAAATTTTCAACTTGCTTAGCAACTCAAGTTGCTACAGCGAGCTGAACACTTACGGCACTGAAGAATTAAAATTTAGGCTTCGATGAAGAGATAATGATAATGAACGGAAAAATGGAAAAAATACATTAGTCGTCCAAAAAAATTAAAAACTCAAGAGACGTCCAAGCAAGAAGTACAACTAATATCGTGACGCTTTTTCAACCTCCGATATCTCTACAAAGTCTTCTAAAGCGTAAGTTGAAACACAGCTCGAGTTGAAACGTAAGTTGAAACCTGATCTCAAGACGAGTCAATAATTTGAAAAAGACGCAAGCAATTTTAGTGTTTCTCAATCTCACAGCTTTCTCTGCAATGCAAATATTCGAATTGATTAAGTCTATCACGGAGGTTTGATAGAATTTCTTTAGTGTCCGACCACAGTCCTCGCTTTTCTGATAAGACATCCAACGTAAAGCTTGTCAGGTTCAGTCCAAGTAACCCAAGTAGAGTAAGTTATTCTAGCTGCCTAGTTAAACAGTCCATAGTAGCCACAAAATTAGCGTATTTCCAAACAACGAAGAGGCAAGATTGAAGAAACCATAGGCACAATGGCACTAGAAAAGGTAACCACGAAACCCACCCACTCACACGAAAAAAGAAAACTAAACCAAATTCATTTTCTTGTAATGGGTTGCGGTTACGTTGTGAATTTCTGCAAAAAGACTGAAAGGATCACATGGAATGCATTATAAGCAGAGGAAGGCAGAGACTCCAAAGCCTCGCCTTCTTCAAATGGAGCGAGCGATTGCCGTGCGTCCTAAAGAGAACCAATTCCTCTGGATACTTTGTAAAACACTTCAGAGCACCCCTTCAAAAGAAACTCAATTAGTCAAATGTCACTGAACTTCATGTGACGAAAAACGAAATGCCAACCAGAATTTTACGTCTTGCACTAGGTACAGAAAAAGGAACGATTTCGTTCTGCGTAAAGTTCAAAGTTTTTCAGTAATTTGATAACTTAAACCTTACATTAACATGAGGCACTTCAACACAAATACTTATCTTGTTGTTAACAGGAACAAAAAACACAATAACAGCGCTGATAATTTAAGAACAAAATATTTTTGAATCAACTTTAACTTTGAAGGGAGTACGAACAAGCAAGTTTCTCTTCAAAATATTCCACGGCTGTTGGGAGTCAAGAACAGACTTCCCTGATGCACAAAGTTCGTTATTTGAAAATGCATTTCCCTTGACATCTAGAGACAAGGCCTCTTCCCAAGGCTTCATGTATTATGGACAACTCCATTAGAGAGCATCTCCAGGAGCGCACAACTGTTCCCTCACACCTCAGATGATCTCATCTTAAGGGATTCGAACCATTTAGGAAAAACAAAGAATTTGCAGGAGCTCCAACAAGGACATGGGGTGTTGTTCCCTGAGTCTAAAAAGGGAAGGAGCATTTGATTTTTGATCAGTCTATTCAAAAATGTTATGAATCAACTGACACATCGCGGCTCTAACTTATTTCAAATGTCAAATAAAATGTATTAATGAAGCGCTCGCAAGGCGATGAAACGTGTTTGACAAAAGGCTTGAAAAAACCTTTAACACAAAAACTTTACGACGCTTTTGATGAAAATATTAGTTTAGTATCATGAATAACTAACATATAGGGAACAGGCTCAGATGAAACCAGCTGGCTTAATTCTGAAAAAACTGGAAACATACGTTTCCTTTTTTCACCTGGAAAATAGATGGCTCAGCTTGTAAAATAATTTAAAATGAATCAACTATTCCCTCAAAAATGAACGGATCAAATTCTTCGTACAATTGAAAAAATATTGGAGTTTCTGTGGATATTCACAACACAGAGGTGATGGTTAACACTTTAAACGCCGTTCAATGATTGAAAATAAAAATAAAATGTTTATGAAATTTTTCTCTTACACAGTTCCCAACATTCCACACAAGAAGTTTAACGACAAAAAATCTCAAAAAATAACGAAAAGAGGACAGTTTATGTAAAACGAAAGAAGCTTAATTCAAAATATAACGGTTCACTGAACCACAGAGATTGATAAATGCAAGACGGATTATTATCATTATTAGAGAGATATTAACCCGCGAACTATAACTGGTCGCCTCATTTACCAGGCTCACTGGTTGCCAGACGTAAGGCATAACCCCAAGTTGTTATACACCAAAATGATCGTCTCAGCGAGTGCTACATAGCTGGAGCCAGAAACCCCCACATTGTGGGGGTTAAGGCAGAGCTACAACCACTTGGAAGTTGGGAGGGGAAAGCACAGTCAGTGTGGTAAATGAGGCGACCGTGAGAGGGTGTGCGTGCGAACAGTCAGTGGCAGCCTCAGTTACCAGCGAAACTACTCAGGGCCTTATTTCGCCTTATTACGCCTTATTTCGCAAAAATGGCAAATGATAAGAAATCTGAAGTCAGTAGCGTGTAGAGCAGTATTTTATTCATATTGTGTGAAAATTACAAGTTTCGAAACACTATACTTACAGTAATATAACCAGACATGCAAACATGCATTTATGTAGGAACTAAAACGAAGAATGGATAACACTTTGTAGACATATAAATGGTCATAACTTTTTTTCTAATTGTTGTAGAGGAAAAATAAAAACATCAGCAGATTTGGAAGGATTTTCTGCATAAAATAGCAATGAAAAACATTACATTGTTCCCAAAACAAAAAAATGGCCATTGATCTCTTTGAAGCAATGTTGTGCAAAAATCTACGGAGTTTGACTCCATATTACAAAGAAACGGTTCAAGTTATCAAAAATCTGACAACATCAAAGTGTAAAGCTACATTTTTTACTCATTACTTCATATTTTTACATCTCTGCCTATTACGGTAAGGGAACAGGGAGCGGCAGAGTAACGCGGGTAAATTGACTACTTTTCTGAGGGATGCGCGACCGTGCGCGGGTTAAAGAGATTCTTGGTTTCACGGATAGGAAAGCTGGAAAATTACACAGTGCTGAACCATCGATGGAGTCTTGGCATACAAATCCATTAAATGGTCGAGTCGAGGAGGACAACAAGGCAATGTCAGTCACCTTTAAGCTTCAAAGAACGTCTGACCGATAAGACGACAGAAACGAAAAGCATAATGTCGCACTGGAGGCTTGTGGAATACGTGAGTTACACTCACAAAAAATGAAACAAAAATACCCTGAAGAATGTTCATACTCTAAATAGACTTTCGCACCAGCGCTGCAGGACCTAAAGCCAGAGCTGCCAAATTAGTATGTTCCTCTCAAAAAATCCTCAAGTTAGCTCTTTCTGTCAATAAATGTGAACAAAATGACCTCTTTGCACATAGCAACCAAGTAGAGAAACTGGATGTTGGCAACCAACACTTGTGGTAAACATACGGAGTTCTCATTCGAACGGTCAAATTTTGATTGTATAAAGCTTTAAATTGAAAATTTTGCCCATCAAAACGCCAATCTGATAACCCTGGATCTGAAAACCCTGGATCTGACAACCCTGGATCTGACAACCCTGGATCTGACAACCCTGGATCTGACAACCCTGGATCTGACAACCCTGGATCTGACAACCCTGGATCTGACAACCCTGGATCTGACAACCCTGGATCTGACAACCCTGGATCTGACAACCCTGGATCTGACAACCCTGGATCTGACAACCCTGGATCTGACAACCCTGGATCTGACAACCCTGGATCTGACAACCCTGGATCTGACAACCCTGGATCTGACAACCCTGGATCTGACAACCCTGGATCTGACAACCCTGGATCTGACAACCCTGGATCTGACAACCCTGGATCTGACAACCCTGGATCTGACAACCCTGGATCTGACAACCCTGGATCTGACAACCCTGGATCTGACAACCCTGGATCTGACAACCCTGGATCTGACAACCCTGGATCTGACAACCCTGGATCTGACAACCCTGGATCTGACAGCCCTGGATCTGACAGCCCTGGATCTGACAGCCCTGGATCTGACAGCCCTGGATCTGACAGCCCTGGATCTGACAGCCCTGGATCTGAAAGCCCTGGATCTGACAGCCCTGGATCTGACAGCCCTGGATCTGACAGCCCTGGATCTGACAGCCCTGGATCTGACAGCCCTGGATCTGACAACCCTGGATCTGACAGTCCTGGATTTGACAGTCCTGGATCTGACAGCCCTGGATCTGACAGCCCTGGATCTGACAGCCCTGGATCTGACAGCCCTGGATCTGACAGCCCTGGATCTGACAGCCCTGGATCTGACAGCCCTGGATCTGACAGCCCTGGATCTGACAGCCCTGGATCTGACAGCCCTGGATCTGACAGCCCTGGATCTGACAGCCCTGGATCTGACAGCCCTGGATCTGACAGCCCTGGATCTGACAGCCCTGGATCTGACAGCCCTGGATCTGACAGCCCTGGATCTGACAACCCTGGATCTGACAGCCCTGGATCTGACAACCCTGGATCTGACAACCCTGGATCTGACAGCCCTGGATCTGACAGCCCTGGATCTGACAGCCCTGGATCTGACAACCCTGACTCCTTCCTCAGATGCCACTTATAAGGTAAGCGTCGCTCAAACGGTAGGCCTAAGGAGAGGATTTTGCGGTCCTGTTTGGAAACATAACAGAGCTACCGTTGCAAAAATATGACTCTGTTCATTTTTAAGTTAGTACAATCAGAAAAGGTCTGTTTTTATTAAACTGGAAGACCCTACATAAGACTTAGTCTCAAATAAAAGGAACATGTCAATTATGGAGGAATCTTCCAATCGTTTGAGAAAATTCGCTAGGACGAAAATCCAAAAAAAGCAGTCTCTTTCCCAACTTATGCATGACCAATAGTAAAATTGGGACTCACCAATAAAAATTAGGGGAAACATCCAGAGCAAACTTCACAGTGAAATGAACTGCTCCCGTATTTTACGAGTACTCTTTACGAGCTCTCCACAAAGTCGATTCCAATCATCAACAGTTAGCGACGAAACACACAAAAAGACGTAAAGATGATGGCTGTTACATGATGAAGAGGACAAATTTGTGATGGAGCGTATTAGCGTTTCGCTGCCATGACCAACTGAGGTAACAAAAAGTAAGAAAATATCAATTTGAATAACTCCAATGACAACGCCGGGGAGAAGTACTGTCTTTCAGGTCATTGATCTCAAAACTGGGCACCTGAACAAGAGGTAACGAAACTCAAAGGAGCTATTTCTTTTTAGGGGACAGAGTTTCTTCGCAAAGGGAATGATAAATTCGTTGAATGAAAAACAAAAAAAAAATAATGACAGAATACAAGCTAATTTTAGACATTCCGTTTGTTTAGATCGCTAAACTAATCACGGAGCTTTCGAGCGATTTCTGGTATATACACCAACGCTGAAATACACGCAACTTTCAGGGTTTTTAGAGTTGGTGAACTTTTAAGAAGGTTTCAGACATGAGTTACATTCGATGTTAATCACTGGGGAAAATTTTCACAAAAACACATGAGCTGCTCCGAACATAACTACAAAATAGAAGAATAAGTGGCGGATAAACTGAAAACTGCAATGGTATGAGGACTGCTAGATGAAAGAACAATGCAATGGGTGATTAGAAAAAGCTGAAGTAAACAATTGTATTACATGATGATCAGCGAAATTACGGTGGAAAAACAAGTTAACTTTCGACGTAGAACTAACAACCAATGTAGTCTAGACACTAACACACCTCTGAAAAACTACAAAAAAAATAACTCACAGCTTCACTAAAAGCATTCTCACTAAACTAAAAAATTTCACGCTTTCTTTTGAACACAACACAGAAAGCACGTCGAAACGGTTAGCAGACACTTAACATCGAACGAGCGGAAGTACTAGAAAAAAATTATAAATTCACTAAGAGCTCGGTTGTTTCACAGCAGGACACGGTCCTCGATTGGGACCCACGCACATTCGTACATTCTAACTCAATATTTTGGTCCGTTTTTCAGTGCGTGTGCTACCAGCGAATAATGTTTTCATGTTACAATGACGTATGTTGGGGACCTCATCACCGATCCCATTAGATACCGGTATATTAGATACCAAACAAACATACCGATCCGATCCTATCAGATACCAAACACGGATTTACGGATCGCATTAGATACCGGCATATTAGATACCAAACAAACATGCCGATCCGATCCTATCAGATACCAAACACGGATTTACGGATCGCATTAGATACCGGTATATTAGATACCAAACAAATATACCGATCCTACCAGATACGGATATACGGATCCCATTAGATACCGACCAGTATATTAGATACCAAACACCGAAATACGGATCTTATTAGACACCAAACACCGATCTACCGATTCCATTTGGCCACACCGAGAAATAATTCAACAAAATCAATGCTTCGAGCAAATCCCGCAACACTTGCTTTAAGGCAAAACCTGACGATTTGAAAGACCCCAAGATCCAACGCAAGTTTTGCGACCACGACTCCCGCGCACGTTTACCGTCACGAGTAATTTTCAGTTCCCACCAACATCGGTTGTACAGTATTCATGACGGGCACCAGTTGATATAGGGTGACAATGGATTCTAGTTCAGCTCTGACTTTGTATTTTACTCAAATGGATTACGAAATTAAAGCAGGAGGTGAGCGATGCTGCTGAAAGGAAACATATCGAACAGGAGGTCGACGCTTGGAAAACACATGATTAAGAAAGGGATGATTTTGAATGTTCTGAACATCCGAAGAGATGTTTTCACAACCATATAATATTTTTATGACCAAGCGTCATAATTTATCAGCTTTCCAACAAAAACATGATGCGTCAAGCTGAAAAACCACACACTGTCTATTTTCCCCAATAAAAAATATAGATTTAACCCCGTTAAATTAATTAGAAATAAACATTTATGGCAAGAAATGTCTAAAGATACCATTCCTAACATATAAGTTAGATTAGTTCCAATTCACTAAATTTCTTAGAAATGCAAGAAATAAACAAATTAGTCTCGCATACAATCCAAATAACTCAGTAACGTTCCTTGATATTCATGATATTCTGGTGCAAATTCAAAATATTTTACCAAAAGATATTAAATTAAATGAAATCTTTGTTTCAAATAATAAATATTCATTTTTAAATAATTATTTCAATATTAATTATTTATTTCAATAAATGGGTTTAACGGTGTTTACGGGTAACACACGTCTGCGAATACTTCAGTTTAAATTGAAGACTTTGAATTTTGAGCATGGGGGCCGGGGAAATTTTTTACTCATTCCGGCATAATTAAAACAAGAGCTGCACTTGGTCTACTTCATTCTGCACCGAAAACTGCTGCCATTTGACGTTTTATGTTCGGAACGGCCATGTAAAAATTTGCGTCGATCGCAGTATAATCCGCGACACACTCGCCAAAGTTCGAAGATTCGCTTCATGCATCGATTACGTTGGATCCTAATCCGCGACCTACAGTTATTAGCCAGACCATTCTGTGCAAGAACAACCAGGCAAATTCTCTTAATACGTTTTAGAATTCAAAAGCTTTCAAAAATTAAACAGCTCAGAAAATTTAAAAAACTGCTCTAACGTCGCTCAGCTTTCGAGTTCAATTTAGATTGTAAAATGCAACAGAATTGAATTACACAATTTATAGCGAAGAAAGAAAACGTTGAGGTGACAATACGCACCACAGTGTTACCGCTTCACCTGAATCATTATTTCTTTCCAATAACCAAAAAGTTTGTGCGTGCATTTCATCCTAAACGGCACATGTTAGACCGTATTTAATGTGATTATAATTAAACTATTTCGATAAATAGTCTCGCTATGCCTTGATTCAATTTAGGCCATGGGATCGGGTCATCCAACTACCACCATTTTGGCTGCCCCAATTCGAAAAATAGTACTAAGAAGCTCTGCTTTGTGCCCGAGTCTTGACAACCAGCGGTCGTTGACCAACAGAAACTTTAACCCCTAAAAGATTAGATTAGATTATAAGTTAGTTTAAGCCTCCCTAACCGCTACAAAAATAGAGCGTATCGAAGAGAGGAAGGAGGAAAGCACCATTTAGTATGGAGATAAGAAAATGAGGAATCTATGCAGAAAGGGCATAGAAACAGTAAGATGGGAAAGAAGTTCATGAAATAAGATAAAAGTTGAAGAAGAAAGTCAGAGGTGCTGAAAAACAGGACAGTAGTGAACCGAAAAAAGTTGGTCCCTAACATAACAAAAAACATTTTATTTCAACAAAAAGAAGGCCTACCTAACTCTCAGCTCGGGCCCTCACATTTTTCCCCTGGGAGCGCTAATTCCCATAGATACAATAGTTGTATCCCCCTGAGGGGTAACCCCTAAAAAAAACTTCAACTCATACAATCACGACATTTATCACCATGAATGGTGAAGTCAAACTTGACGCAGCTACAGAAAATGCATTATTTTATTCAACATGTAACTCCACGTTCCTGACTGAAATCAAACAGATTCGCCATTAATTTCCATTAAATGAGGGATGAGAAATAGATATTCTGGGATTCACTGCATCAAAAACGAATACAGTTACCACCACATTTCAGTACTGCGCAGCAAAGACTCTTCTTCTTCATGAGACTTGGATGTTTTATTTGGTAGACTGAGCAGCATTGTAGAGAGACAGACGAGCGTTCGTTGAACATTAATTTATGCCAGCATCAGCAGCTGCCAGCGCCAGCAGCTGCCAGCGCCAGCAGCTGCCAGCGCCAGCGGCTGCCAGCACCAGCAGCTGCCAGCACCAGCGGCTGCCAGCACCAGCGGCTGCCACCACCAGCAGCTGCCAGCACCAGCAGCTGCCAGCACCAGCAGCTGCCAGCACCAGCAGCTGCCAGCACCAGCAGCTGCCAGCACCAGCAGCTGCCAGCACCAGCAGCTGCCAGCACCAGCAGCTGCCAGCACCAGCAGCTGCCAGCACCAGCAGCTGCCAGCACCAGCAGCTGCCAGCACCAGCGGCTGCCAGCACCAGCGGCTGCCAGCACCAGCGGCTGCCAGCACCAGCGGCTGCCAGCACCAGCGGCTGCCAGCACCAGCAGCTGCCAGCACCAGCGGCTGCCAGCGCCAGCGCCAGCAACTGCCAGCACCAGCGGCTGCCAGCACCAGCCGCCAGCGCCAGCAACTGCAAGCACCAGCAGCGGCCAGCACCAGCAGCGGCCAGAACCAGCAGCGGCCAGCACCAGCAGCGGCCAGAACCAGCAGCGGCCAGCACCAGCAACAGCACCAGCAGCAGCCAGCACCAGCAACAGCACCAGCAGCGGCCAGCAACAGCAACAGCACCAGCAGCAGCCAGCACCAGCAACAGCAACAGCACCAGCAGCAGCCAGCACCAGCAACAGCACCAGCAGCAGCCAGCACCAGCAACAGCACCAGCAGCAGCCAGCACCAGCAACAGCAGCAGCAGCTGCTAGCACCAACAGCTGCCAGCACCACCAGCTGCCAGCACCACCAGCTGCCAGCACCAGCTGCCAGCACCACTCCCCCACCACACACCACCCGTCTATGACCGTACCTTCCATCTGCTCTTAGCGAAGTTCTTCTTGAGCTGCTCGGACACAGAGCTGTGAATGTTGCGGTCGCTTGCAGCATTGCCCGAAATCCTGCGCACGAAAATGTTCCAAGTTATACATTATATCAAAGACTGCTGGTAGGGAGAGGGTCGTTAAGGAGCATTTATAGAAATAAATTCATCCATTAAATCGAAGGCCATTACTGTTGTTAGGAAGATGATCGGTAATGAGCATTTATAAAAAAGAGGTATTGTTTTCGTCAATAGTTCTCTTTTCGTTGTCTATATTTATCTTAAGCCTGCGAATGAATTGCATTTGTACTAAATTGTATAAATCATATCTTTTTCTGATTCGTTTATGAAAACGTTAACAGTGTAATTATGGTGAATAAGAAAATAAAACCACACGAAGAGTGACAAAAACGAACTAACGCAAGGAGACGTTACGGATGTTTTCATTTCCCTATTCTCGAGATATTTTTCGTCTTCACATGCGTTTCAGGAGAGCTTCATTGGAAAATGATCTTAAATAAAGCATCTCTAAGTTTCATGTAAATTTTCAATGTTTTTTTTATTTTAATTAGCCAAGACAAAGTCACCTAAAAACGTTGAGTAAACGGCGACGTCACAGTCAGAAGTGTCCAGATCGTGAGTACGAGTTGCGGTTAGAAACGAGAGATGCAGACAAAAAGCTTGTTGTCAGGCAAAGTCATTCAATGCAGCGTGCAATTCTTCCCTTACTTCTATCCGAATGAAATTGATAACGAATGTGTTGTTGATAATACAGACTAATTCATTTTCGCTCCACATTACATATCGTTTAAGATTTTGAAAGGGTTCGTTACTTATTCTAGAACATTAACCTCGAGAACAGTGACTATGAGGAGTGCCCAAACAAAGACACGAAAGTAATTCGTATCTGAACACAACAGACGCAAATTTCCTTTTCCTTTTTCTCATCGGATTCCCAGTAAAATGCGTAATTTCATTAAATAAAAATTTCACATTTTAGACATTTGATAGACAGCACTTGTGCAATTGTACAGTTCTTACCCCAATTTAGAGATGTCTGATGAAGGTTATTGCATTTTTTTTTCAACATAATGGTAGGCCTACAAAGCGTATTTGAAAACTGAAAGGAACATGGATAGTTCATTCCTAACACAATTTAATGCCCTGTTGACTGGGGTACAGCTCGAGACACTCAATATGCGACTCAAGAGTGAACTTTTGGAGCTGTGAAGTCGGAATATTTCATCACAAGTGGAATATGTCAGAAAGTTACTTGTTCAAAATAAATACCTTGCATCTTTTGTCAACAAACTGGTTAAAAGTTTTTAGACAAAAAACTTTCCACTAATTCTACAATTGGTGACCACACCAAGTGTTCGTCGAGCTCCCTTTCTTGGGGGTATCTGAACAAGGAGATGAGAAATGATCCTCTATCTCTGATACACTCTCATTTTGCTTCCATTGATGTGTTACCATCTTATAAAAATAGTTTTAAAATAGGTTCATTTTTTTAATAGGAAAGAGCGTTTGGAAGAGTGCCTGAGAAATGGTTGTGTCTACTTGTATAAATGTGATTTCTGCCTGCAGTCCTATGTTGGAAGTACCACACTCCAGCAATGTGTCCGTCACAGCCAACACTCTGGTATCTGCCGTAGAACCGGCCGTCCACACTCTTCTCCCTCCCAGTCAGCTGCCAGAGACCATTGCCATAGTTCAAACCACCTGATAAAAGTCCTAATTTCCACACGCTATGCAGAGCTACAGATGAATTTTATCTCAGAATTTTGGAATCCAAATTCCTTTTCACCCTTAGACCTTGTTTAAATCATGATCAAAGTGCAATGAAATTAAAAATTGTCCCAACGGTGTAAATTGAAGGGTGTTCGGATGTGTATGTGTTTAGTTATGTTTCTATGTGTAGATTTTATTGTGTGTTTGTTTAATAGTTTGAATTCGAGCGCATGTGTACGTATGGCTCCAAATGTTTGAGAAAATTCAGTTTTTTAATAGTAAAATGTAGCTTTTTTTTGATGTATGTATATTGTCATTAGTTTCTAATAATTCTTGCAATTTGTTCATTATCGTTTTTGTTCTTTGTTTTACAACACTGAGGATGGAATCAGAGATTCCGAAACGTATGCCATTAAAAGAATGTACCCTTTTATATTGGTTCTTCTTTTCATTTTACGTATTAGATTTCCAAAAAATCACCCTTTTAATTCCAACTTGAATGTCTTACACAGGGACATTGAGGAGTTTTGTGTTAATCGCCCAAGTAACTTTTAGCGAGTGTGGTGTTTTCTATTAGTTCACATCAGATTAGATTATTAGATAGTTTAAGCCTCTCTATATTCAACAAATGCGATCCAAAGAGAGGAAGGAGGAAGGCACCATTCAGTATGGGGTTAAGAGAACGTGGAATCGCTGCAGAAAGGGCATAGAAACAGTGAGCAGAGAAAGAAGTTCATAAAACAAGATCAAAGTTGAAGAAGAAAGTAGTAGGTGCTGAAAAAACAGGACAGCGGTGGACCGAAAAAAGATGGTCCTTAACGTAACAAAACATTTCATTTCAACAAAAGAAGGCCTATCTAACTCTCAGCTCGGGCCCTCACATTTCCCCCTGGGAGCGGTAATTCCCATAGATACAATAGTTGTATCCCCCTGAGGGGCAAGTTCACATCATAATTAAATGGAAACGGGAAGTTGAATGGACATTAACGGTATTAAAATTTCGGCGTGAGAAAATGAAGTTTACGAGTATGTCCGTAAATTGGCAAAAGCATCGCTCACCCTAAGATCAGTTTCAGCAATTAATAGAAAAATTCACATCCCTATTTAATATAATCAGGGAATTACTCGTAGATTAAAAGATTATTTTTTTAGCCTCCCTGACCACAAAACAGATTTCAAAGCGAGGACGGATGAAGGCACCATTTGGGCTTGAGCTGAAGGAACGCAGAATCTATGCACAAGGTGTGTTCCCACACAATATACCGACAGTAAGTTGAGAAGGAAGGTTATAAAACAAGATAAAAGTTGAAGAAGAAAGAAGTAGGTGCTGGAACAAAAAGACAACAGAATACCAAAAAAGATGGTCCTTACCAAAACAAAAAACATTCTATTTCAACAAAATGAAGGCCAACCTATCCTTCAGCTCGGACCTCACTATAATCAAGGAATAATCAAGTTTAAGCCACGAAGCCTTTGTCATAGAATTTTCTATAAGTTACCGTTTGCGTACGTAGAAGTTTCCAACTTCCTTAGAATATCACACTTATTGATAGCTGTATCCCAGATACCGTTATGTTCCTCATGTTAGTGGAAAGGTTATACAACCTTTCCCCTTTCGATAACCCACGAAAAGTCTGTTGACGCAAAAAACTCCGAGGTTAAGTTGGGTAAGGAATTTGCACCCATGCAGTTGATATGTCTAGTATCATGTCTGTAGTCATCCAGCAATATTTCATCAAAACAGAACACCACCTCCAACATTACGGTCCATCACTTTTTCAACATGCGCTGCTTATGCATTCTCTTCAAAAGCATATACCACACCGACACTTCACATATTATACTTCCTTCATCAATCCTTTCAACACACATCACACGCGCGCATCAATCCTTTTTCACATATCGTCCTTTCCCTACACAAGATGTCATCATACTTCTTCATTTCTCATGCTATCTGGCTGAGTACTTTTCCCAACAAAAATGCAAACACTTTCACACAGGTTCTTCCTCTTACACTCACACAAATAGCCCTTGAATTTCACACAAAACAAAGTAAAAATGTTAGGTTATAACTAATTTTTGCCGTCACTCTTCATTTCAAAAATTTCAATACTTCTCCCCAATGCTTTCTTATTTAAGAATGAATGAGTCTGGGCTTAATGCAAAAAATATTAGAAATTCTAGTAACTGAATTGGCCGCTATCTTATAGCGCAAGAAACCGATGATGCCAGAGTTCAACACTTTGGTTGCGATGGGCTGAAGTTCAAAATTCAACCAAAATTTAAAGTCAAAGTTCTTAGCTACTTTATAAATACCAAACGTTAACTGGGTCCATTAATTACTGTTAATTTAAAAAAATAATTAAAAATTTTCAAATGACCCATCGGTGGGTCTAATCGTAATTAAAGTGTTAACAACAATATGAATTAAAAAAATTAATCACTGAAAAGCACAGCGAACCATTTACTTCGGCATCCTCAAAGAAATAAACTGTTTTAATGAAAAACATTTTACACCTTCCACATATTCTTCAGGCCGCAAGAGACAAACAATAATGGGACTATTTTTTTAATAACTCGTCAGTTTACTCGTCAGTTTTTCTCAAACACACCGCATCAGCAAAGTGCCACCTCATTTTTAACGAACATCCTCTACAGTCATCATATGCACAAACATCTTTTCATTCAACGTGAAACAGCTTCTTCACGCTCGTCCAAAACTACACACCAGCTACCGTAAGTACAGTGCATTTATTTTTGATAACCATCGAGTCACTAACGAGCAACATCTCTAAGCCCCGTCAACTGGAAGACAAATCGCGTACTTCACAAGCGTGCACACACAAGCACTCTCTATTCACCTTCGGTTTTCTAATTATTCCGCTAAACTTGGCGGCCTCTCAGCGGCATCGAATCATCAATGAATTAAGAGGCCTCAAAAGGACCTGCTACGGAAGCAAAGCAGCTAAACAGACGAGCATAATTAACTCGTTGAATGCGTATTGGCACAAATTGCTCATTTAAGTGCCAGTATGAAAGAATAACACTTCAGATATTTCATTACCTTTATATAAATTTGACAATGGCGTCCGAGTTAAAATGTTGTCACACAATTATATTTCCCCGCTTCTTGGAAACGATACAAACAAGCAATAAAAACGGCTTTTCAGTTCTGCTACTTCTAACCTAACCAAACCGACCGTAGCAACCACGCGAACGTAGTTAACGTGTTAAACCACGTCAAAAACTCATACAAATTTTTTAGCTGCTCCTCTGACTACCCAGTGCATTTGTGCTGCTATGAAGTATGTTTTTGCCGTATACAGAGCGGCATAATAGAAACTCATCCTTTTAATTTGCTGTTGAAAAATAAGCACTGAAATCGTGGATTTTGAAACAAATTTTGCACGAAAGAACGACATTTCTAATGCTATATTAACAGTGTGTTTCGAATACAATGTCTTTTAAATAATGGCCACTGTTATTTTAACAACTTAAAGCTTTTTTTCGCTCTTTCCATAATTCACTCACAGCACAAGAGATGAGCTTCTTCATATTAAATGTGGTTTTCAGGTCATCTAAATTTGTCAGTGTTGTAATCGAAACTCGTGACTTAAGGTAGCTCCACAGGAAAAGTTCTCATGGGGACAAATCTAGAGAACGAGGAGGCCAAGAGATCTTACAAAATCGTGGATTCAAATAATTTGGGGAGCACTCTCTCAACGTACACTGTTTGTCTTGCTCGTGTTTAGACAAAAAATTGTGAAAGTCCAGTCTCTCAAGTTCTGGAATAAGAAACTCTTTTTTCATAGTTACGTAGGTTATCTATCATCAATAACAGTTTCAGTTGTGCCACCATTGTCAAAAAAGGACCAAGCTCAGCTGAAGCAGTTATCTCGCCCCACGCAGTCGCAAGAAGAGAGTGCAATGGTCTTTCGCGAATTTCCCCTGAATCAAGCTGTATGGAACCATAAAAAAATGCTCTTATGGTTAAAAAGTTTCAACATCGTGGAATTCATAGTTTTTGTTTCCTAAACTAGTTGAAAGGATCAGATAGATGTGAGTTCCACTGTTCATACAAAAAAGAAATTTCCATGCATGTCTTTCTCATTCGCATACCGCACACGCCTCGACCACAACCTCATCCACTTATCACACACATATGCACACCGTTTTCGCACCCCTCAGGAGGATACAACTATTGTATCTATGGGAAATGGACCTCCCAGGGGGAAAGTGGAGGGCCCGAGCTGAGAGTTAGGTAAGCCTTCTTTTTGTTGAAATGATAATTTTTTCTATGTTAAGGACCACGGGACTCAGTGAGGGTCCGAGCTAAAGGTTAGGTAGGCTTACTTTTTGTTAAAATAACGTAGGTTTTTGCTTTGTTACGGACCATCTTTTTTCGGTTCACTGCTGTCCTGTTTTTTTCAGCACCTACTACTTTCTTCTTCAACTTAGATCTTGTTTCATGAACTTCTTTCTCATCTTACTGTTTCTATGCCCTTTCTGCATAGATTCCACGTTCCTTTAACTCCATACTATATGGTGCCTTCTTCCTTCCTCTCTTTGGATCTCATTTGTTGAGGATATGGAGGCTTAAACTAAATAATAATCTAATCTAAAAAATCATCGTTTTCGCACTACTGTAATAAAACATCCACTACCGTATCACAACAAAATCACCACACCTATCACTTCCTTACTATCACTAAGCCACTACCGCCTACACTTACCTCAACACTACTACACTTCTATTATTATGCCTCGTATGGCTTATCTACTTGTACACCTCGGATGGTTTGTCAATTACTACTCCTCGTATGGAACATTTGTTTTAGGATGCCCTATATTAAGAAACTTACATAAAAACAAAATAATCAAGGAGGGTAAAAACATCATTCATGAAGTTTTCTTTATAAAAATAGAGCTTTCGAGTAAACTATACTCATCTTCAGTATCTGGAACGATAATAAAAATTCACAAATTATAGCAGCAGAGTAAACATAGAAAAAGTGATACAAGATTGATACAACATAGAAAAGTGATACAACATAGAAAAGTGATACAAGATGGGAGTCCTAATTTAAAATATACAGAGGTGCAGACGAATCTGCTTCATTTAACGTAGGCCTAGTGTGGTGGATAAGTATACTTTCTAACAAACGAATATCTAGTTTATTGCTATGGCCTATAATTTCGAAACAATTTTCAGTGATTGGGTGGTCAGCTGCATGCGAGTGATCTCTTATACTGCTGTGCAAAGTGTTGGCGGTAGCTCTCCCAGTACGTACTGACACCCCCCTATGCTCTGCTATGCGCGTCACTAAGTGGCGAGTTGTCTCCCCACAATATGTAGCATTACACTGGCCACATTTGTATTTATAGACGACGCAGCTTTGCAGGAACTCAGGCATCTTATCAGTAAACCGGAAAAAACTGCCAACACTGAACATATTGCGAAAAATTATTCTAGGATTTATTTGTGGGTAGTATTTAGTGATAAGCGTTTTTATTTCGTTTTCTACATAGCGATTAGTAAGGACAGACATATATGGTAATGACACGTACAAAATTTTTTTCGGCACATCAAAATTAGCCATCTTTCGCACGCGGTGAGAGTCAATTGTCCTACGAAAACATTTTTCAATTAAAAAAAGGGGGAATGAATTTTTGCAAAAATATGAACGTAAAAATTCTAGCTGTGTTAAAAAAGAGTCATACGTCGAACAAATTTTAAAAGCTCTATCTACTAGGCAAGAAATAAGATTGCACTTGAAGTTGAAATTGATTGCACTATAATATTTCATTCCTAAGCCAGTGTTCGTTAATTTGTGAAACACGGTAGTTTCAAGAAACTGTTGGAATTGTGCACGAAAGATAATCTATTTTTGTTTGACGGCAACTTGTATTCGCAGAGGGATGGTGCCCCAATGGGGGGTTGCGTTTCACCCACTTTGGCTAATATATTTTTGTCTCATCATGAACAGGTTTGGTTGAACGAGTGTCCAAGTTTGTTTAAGCCTGTGTTCTATCGGAGATATGTTGACGATACTTTTGTTTTATTTGAGGATGCTAGTCACATTGCCTTATTCTTAGACTACTTGAATAGTAAACATCCCTCAATAAAATTCACGCATGAGAACGAAAACCTTAATAAACTCAATTTCTTAGACGTCTGCATAGAAAAAACAGCTAACTCGTTCAAAACTACCGTGTTTCACAAATTAACGAACACTGGCTTAGGAATGAAATATTATAGTGCAATCAATTTCAACTTCAAGTGCAATCTTATTTCTTGCCTAGTAGATAGAGCTTTTAAAATTTGTTCGACGTATGACTCTTTTTTAACACAGCTAGAATTTTTACGTTCATATTTTTGCAAAAATTCATTCCCCCTTTTTTTAATTGAAAAATGTTTTCGTAGGACAATTGACTCTCACCGCGTGCGAAAGATGGCTAATTTTGATGTGCCGAAAAAAATTTTGTACGTGTCATTACCATATATGTCTGTCCTTACTAATCGCTATGTAGAAAACGAAATAAAAACGCTTATCACTAAATACTACCCACAAATAAATCCTAGAATAATTTTTCGCAATATGTTCAGTGTTGGCAGTTTTTTCCGGTTTACTGATAAGATGCCTGAGTTCCTGCAAAGCTGCGTCGTCTATAAATACAAATGTGGCCAGTGTAATGCTACATATTGTGGGGAGACAACTCGCCACTTAGTGACGCGCATAGCAGAGCATAGGGGGGTGTCAGTACGTACTGGGAGAGCTACCGCCAACACTTTGCACAGCAGTATAAGAGATCACTCGCATGCAGCTGACCACCCAATCACTGAAAATTGTTTCGAAATTATAGGCCATAGCAATAAACTAGATATTCGTTTGTTAGAAAGTATACTTATCCACCACACTAGGCCTACGTTAAATGAAGCAGATTCGTCTGCACCTCTGTATATTTTAAATTAGGACTCCCATCTTGTATCACTTTTCTATGTTGTATCACTTTTCTATGTTGTATCAATCTTGTATCACTTTTTCTATGTTTACTCTGCTGCTATAATTTGTGAATTTTTATTATCGTTCCAGATACTGAAGATGAGTATAGTTTACTCGAAAGCTCTATTTTTATAAAGAAAACTTCATGAATGATGTTTTTACCCTCCTTGATTATTTTGTTTTTATGTAGATTACGTTTTCCAAAAAGAAAATCATTAAGAAACTTTTAAAAGCCAATATGTTGGCATGTCTCTCATGTGACAACTAGGAAATACACATTTTTTTTCTACATTCACACCACTATAATTCACCTACCCCTACCACACAACACACATATACACACAGCATTATCTCACCAACATATGTACATCGTCACAGTCACGAACCTAAAACTACAACACACACGCCATAACCACAACACACCACTACCTCACGCGCATATGCACATCATCACAGTCACGTACCTAAAACCACAACACACACGCCATAACCACAACACACCACCTCACGCGTATATGCACATCATCACAGTCACGAACCTAAAACCACAACCACAATCCACCACCACAACACCACACCACAACTCACCATGGGTGCTGCAGCGACTGCTTGCAGGTGTAGCGCTTCTCGACGTTCACGCACAGAAGCTGGCGGATGAAATCTTTAGCACTGTCACTGATCTCGTCCCAGTACGGGGAGTCAAACTCGAATTCGCCTGCACACAAGAGACACGAGACGCATGTTAGCGAGAAAGTGATCTCAAATTGCACCTAATGTGGAAGGTCACAGGCAATCAATTGTGTTTGAAGAAATAAACTCGTTACAAATCGCAATTCCAGTCAATTACAGCAAACTTTGCGGCAAATTAATTTAAAAATTTACAAAAATTAAATTCTCTGACTCGTTGACAGTAGAAAGTAGATTTAAACATCTTGAACAGGGCTAACATTTACAAGCCCCGGAAAATATTAGGGTACACGAGCACCAATATTGAATGTAGCACAACTTCTAACCGTTCTTTTGACAACGAAAGCAAAGAGCTGAAATCATTCCCGACCGCGCTCTCAGAGTCCTGATAGGACGTCGCAAGACAAGAGATAAGCAAACATTGTACGGTGCTCTGATAAAAAATACTAATATGACTTCAGAGTCGGACAATACGGCAAAAATAACAATCGGGCATGAGAGTGGAGCAGAATACATGAAAGAATATTGCCGTAGTATCTCAGCACAGGAAAGTGGACGCACTGTTATGTTCTAGTTTGCGCGGATAAGAAAGTAATGTACGCTTTAATAGAGGTAAATAAACTAGAGATGATTATTAACTATATCAATATTATTTTACACAATGTTCGAGCTGTTTTCCTTCAGATGCGCGACAATAAGTTCAGTTAAGTTCATGAACAAATTTGAGTGTAAAATTTGAAGGCATCGGTAGGCACAACACATTACGCTGCACAAGAAGGCGTAAGTACAGGGGCTGAACAAATAATAGAAACATCTTGGAAAATCAACAAAGTATACTTAATACAGTGTAGGTCCACCTTTTGTGGCAATTACAGCCTCAATTCTCCGAGGTATTAAACCATACAAATTGTAAATTGTTTCCAAAGGAATTTTATCCCATTCTTCAGTGGAAACACCCTCCAGTTCTTTTACGGACGATGGCGGCGGAAATCTTCTTGCTTGAATCTCTAAAACCGACCATAAATGCTCAATATTGTTGAGATCTGGGGAGTGTGGTGGCCAGATGAAATACTCAACTTCATTAGAATGTTCCTCATGGCATTGTTTTACAATTCTGGCTGCATAAATTGGGGCAATATCATCTTAAAAGATGACATTCCCCTCCGGAAAGAGTGCTCGAAACATAGGATGAACTTAGTCGCCCAAATTTCCTAAAGAGTGTCGGCTGTTAAACCTCTAACGAAGGGAAATCAATTGCTCAGCAGATTTCCAAGAAATAGCACCTCAGATCCTCACAGAACCCCCGCCATATTTTACGGTTGGGAGAAGGCAGTCTGGATGAAAGGCTTCCTTCGGCTGTCTCCTCTCGTACACTCGGCCGGAGGTCGGAAATAAGGTAAACGATAATCATATTTTCCACTGCTCGACGGACAAATTCTGATGGTTTCTACACCACTCTGAACGCTTTGAAACATTTGTCTTTGAGATCAGAAGTTTTCTAATTGCAGCTTTTCATTAAATCTAGATTTGTGCAGCTCCCGACTAACAATTTTTGTGGAAACTGAGTTCAGTAGGTCTTCATTGAGGTCTCCAGTGATTTAAGAGCCGTGGTCTTGCGATCCACTCAAACAATTCGATTTAGAGTCCGACGGTATCTCTCAGATAACTTCGACTTTCGGCCAGACCTATGCTTTGTTGAGGACGTTTTCCCTCCTCATTCAAAGGCAGCCATTACTTTTGAGATAGTACCTCTTGAAACGTCAAGCATTCGGGCAGTTTCTGTTACACTAGCACCTGCCGTACGACTGAGCACCAACAATTTGGTCTCACTGAAAGTCAGAGAGGTCAACCATTTTTTTAAGTTATAGCCAAAATTTCTATTTATATATCAGTAAAAAACAATTAATTTGAATAAAATATCAAATAGCTACAATAATAAACAATAAAACATTAAAATATGTCCAGATTTCATTATTTATAACATGTTCAGAGATTATGACCCCAAAATATTACGTGTTTCTATTATTTTGTCAAACCCCTGTATCTCGACGAAACAATAACGGGAAATTATACGGAAGGATAAGGGAAAATTAGACAGAAGTAACGATAAGGGAAAATTAAAAAAGTAACGATAAGGGAAAATTAAACAGAAGTAACGATAAGGGAAAACTGGACAGAAGTAACGATAAGGGAAAATTAAACAGAAGTAACGATAAGGAAAAACTGGACAGAAGTAACGATAAGGGAAAATCAAACAGAAGTAACGCCAAGGGAAAATTAAAAAAGTAACGATAATGGAAAATTGGACAGAAGTAAACATACATATACATACATATACCGGGCTTATCCTCCCTATGGGAGGGTAGCCGACAGCAGGCCACAATCACCACACTTAGTCACTAGGAGGCGAGAGAGGCAGCACTGGCCGCACTTGAACTGCCAGGATCAGCAGCAGCCCAGCACAACCACCTTCCACAGTCAGGCCCGACAGCCACAGCTGGTTTACCCCGACCGCTTCATTGAGTGCAGCCCCTCCCCCCGCACATGACAGGTCAACCCCATCACACGCGGGCAGCTTCCAGTAACGCGTCAAAAATAAAATTACCTCCTTATAAACTGCCCCCACTCACTTCGGTCCGCAGCCATCCCTCTCGCCACGTCCAGTCGATCAGACCCCTCTCATACAAAGCACGTCGCACCCCATCCATCCAACTCATCCGTGGTCTACCTCGCGCTCGAAGACCACTCACTTTCGACATATATATCTTTTTCACCAGTGGCTCAACATTCATTCTTTCAACATGCCCAAACCATCCAAGCACTCTTTCATCCACTCGCCTGCTCAACTTTTTGATAACACCTGTCTGCCCCCTAACCAACTCATTCTTGATCCTATCTCTTCTATAGTTACTCCATACATGCTCCTCAAACACTTCATCTCAAACACATCCAACTTCCTCCTCTCAGCTGCTCTCAACCCCCAGGACTCTGCTCCATACAACAAAACTGGCACAATCAAACTTTCATACAGTCCCCTCTTAACATTCATACTCAAACTCCTGCATTCAAAAACTTTCCTCATTGCACCCAATGTCTTACAACCTTCACTCACTCGATGCTTCACTTCTACTTCCATACTATCCTTAACAGTCACATCCGACCCGAGGTACCTAAAATGCTCTACCTCCTCTAAAACTTCCCCATTCAACCTCACATCCAAAGTTCCAAACACTCCACCTCTTGAACATCTCATCACCTTACTTTTATTCACATTTACCCTCAATTTCCGCCTTTCGCACACTCTACCAAACTCTGTAACCAGTCTCCTCAGTTTTTCCTCTGAATCAGCCACAAACGCTGTATCATTTGCAAACAACAGCTGACACACTTCCCAATACATACCATTTCGTCCCACCAACTGCGCACCTTTCCCAACACTCTGGCATTCACTTCTCTCACCACACCATCCATAAACAAATTAAACAACCACGGCGACATCACACATCCCTTTCTCACACCTGTCACAACTGGGAACCATTCACTCACCTCATTCCCTACTCTCACACATGCTCTGCTATCAATGTAGAAACTCTTGATCGCATTCAACAGTCTCCCACCCACTCCATACAAACTTACCACTTGCCATAGAGCCTCGCGATCCACTCTGTCATACGCCTTCTCTAGATCCATAAATGCCCAATATACATCCTTTCCCTTTAATAAGTATTTTTCATTCACCTGCCTCACAGCAAACATTTGATCCACACAACCTCTGCCACACCTAAAACCACACTGTTCTTCAGCAAGCACACGATCCGTAAGCACACGATCACAGAAGTAAAGACAAGGGGAAATTGACAGCAGTAAAGAGTGTCAGATATGCCTTTCTAAATTAAGGATCTAAGCCCCAAAAAGTCGCTGCAACAAGTGTTGCTGAGTCTGTGGAGTGTAGCTCGGGTTCCCTAAGAGGACGAGCTTCCCATGCAAAGTGCACCAACAAGGGCAGACTGCCAGCATTCCTCCCAGAAAGTAGCCCCGGTAGCCTACGTTTCCTAGAAGAGCGCCAAGTCCCCGAGATGCGCAGGAAGACAATCCTTTTCAGGGAGGATAGAATGACGAATAAATTTCAATCTCATTTGACGGGATATAGGGATATATGTGTATTCTTCCATCAAGCTTTAATTAAAGCGAATAAAAAATGAATATAACTGTCAAATGTTTTGAAATGGAATAAACGAACATAAACAAATGAATCTGAACACTGTCTCGAAATGCATGAAACTACAGCGAGAGAAAATGATTATTCAATTGAAAAAATAAAGAGTCGCACAAGGAGAAAACTCCCATGAACTGTGTACATTACATCAACTTTCTTCTTTAACAACATCAACCCGCAAAAAATGATATACATAAAAATGTTATCGATTTTTCTCATACAGATAATGCATTATTCTCACTTTCGTTTCAACATTTTCCAAATTTTGTTTTAGAATAGTGTTAGCTAAGACGTACGGAATCGATTCCATTTTGCATGTAAAAAACTTAATTAATGAATTCTGGCTTCCAGTTCCCATTTACAAATGAAGTCGTGCACAGTGTGTGTCTGAGTATACACGGGTTCGACAGCGCGAACCTTTCGTGTTCGTGCTGCGGAGCATGCGTGCAGTTTCCGCACCAACAAATTCCCCAGCAAACACCACCTCGTTCCGCCGTCCGCTCTCATGCACAGATATGAGATTTTTTAGTGCGTTCAACACGTTCACCACGTTTCCGCGGCTGCTAACGGTTGGTTTGGTTAGGTTGTAAGTAGCAGAATAAGTAAATCGACTTTATTACTTGAATACATTTTTATTCTTCCCAATATATTTGAAAAATACAATGGCACGATAACATTTTACCTCATATGGTGACGTTATGTTTTGAAAAGTTTATGTGTTCGAAAAAAATGTCATTCATTTATACCGGGACGTCAATGGGCAATTTACCAGTTGGTACACATGTGGCCCTATACGCGGGGTACGTGTTAAGCGATTCTAGGTTTCTCTCTATTCTGGTCTCGATAAATTTCCGCATTTTAGAGGCGTTGCTCATTTTAAAAGAAGTTACTTAGAATGACACTCAAACCGCTTTCTTTTTTAAATTGGAACCTGTTCGTATGACGTATTGCCTTTTTGAAGAATTATTTTATTGACTTGTCAGTATTCTTTTAAAACTTGGCCTAAAATGTGATGATTATTAGGCAAGTTAGTTTAAGCCTTCTTAGCCACAACAATGATGCTCCAAGAGAGGAATAAAATAGGCATCATTACTTATGGAATAAAGGGAATGTGGAATCTTTGCACAAGGTGTGTCCCCGCACCGTGCGCGTTGAAACAGCGAGATTAAAAAAACGAGTCAATGAAACACGACAAATGTATAAAAATTAAGTAATAAGGCGGAAAAAACAGTGAGCCCTCCCAAAAAGGTTCGTAACAAAACAAAATACCTGACCTATTTCTATAAAAAACACCTACTTAAACTTCAGCTTTAAACCTCACTTCTTCCCTCTAAGGGAGCTAATTCCCATAGATATATTAATTTTATTCTGCTAAGGGGTTATAGTGAATTCCCTCAATGCTCCCTCTCATTTTTTACATATAGAAGCGCTACTTCATATGGATAAAATTGTTGTATCCCGCTGAAGGGTGACGGATTAGATTTCAAGAAAATTTAAGCTTCCTTAATTAACCAAAGCGAAGGTATTCCAAAAAGAGAAAAAAAGGCGGCACCACTTGGTACAAAATTAAGAGAACTGAGAATCTCTACAAAAGTTATGGTCCCACACCCTACGCATAGAAAAAATATCAGGACGTTAATGAAAGATGATGGAATTTGAAGAAGACAGAAATAGATGTTGGAAAACATTACAGCAGTGAATCAAAAAACGATAGTCCGTAGCAAACAAAAAAAAACTATTCAAAATCAACAATGAAAAGGCCTACCAAATCTTCAGCTCAGAACCTCAAATATTCCTACGGGAGCGCTAATTCCCATAGATATAAATTAATTTTATTCTGCTAAGGGGTTATAGTGAATTCCCTCAATCAAGGATAGCTCCTTCAATGTTTTTTTGGGATTTTTGACGAAGTTGAAAATGACAGAAATGGTATTTTTTCTAATTCTATTTACACCTCATCATAATTCTGAAAGTAGCTACTGTTGCTCTTCTGTTAGAAATATTTAAAGGCAAGCATTATTTCCAAACAGTTTGCTGAGAAGACCTGTACCCTAGTAAGTACCACATATCATTACTACAACTGTTTGTCATCAAAATTTTATTGAATACCCAGGATATAAAAGTACATATAGTAACGTGAAAGTATTGTAAACTCTGAATTATTGAGATGATCACTAAAAATATACTTAACACTGTGACTCCGGATTGGGGCAAATGTGTACCACTAGGTAAATTGTTCATATACGCACCAATGTGAATGTGTAACATTTCAAATTATTTCGCCACCTCTTTCTGAAGGAATTTTATCATACGAGGACAATATTATCGAGCGCTTCCATTTTGTACATTTATTACAAAGGAGATGAACTTATTCAAGCAGGTACGTCAATTTTACCAATCTGTTTTTACAACCTAACCAAATCAAGTTTACGACCCGTGCAATCGTAGTCAACGTGCTAAAGTGACGGTAAATATTGATGTAACTTATCACAGCTAGTTCGCTGCAGCCGACAAAAGGCAGCAGGACCAGCATCTCGAAGAGACGAACAAGTGAAAAGAGAAGAAACGCATATCACGTGGCCTCCTTCCTGCACGATGGGCATACAGGAGGAAGAGCACCCACAACAGATTCATGAATAATGCACTGAGGTGAGTAGCACGGAGAAGTAGGAAAAGAACCCACAACAGACGCATAAAATATTCGCGGAGTTTAGCAAGACAGAAAAGAGGAAAGAGAACGCGTAACAAACTCCTAAAAATTAGTTTTTCGACTCAGTGGTAAGTAGCTATAGGAGTACTGAGACGATGAAGAACATTGTAGTCATACCTCCCCAAGAGAAAGCCAAGGATAGGTTCATACTAATTATAAGGCCACAAATACTTTCAGAGATATCGAATTACAGAAATTAATATAGTGACACTGAAAAAGTTGAATTTGAATGTATCGATAAAATCAGTCTTAAATGTGATTGAAAATACTAGAAATTAATTTCTAATCAAAACCTATCTTTTGCCTCTTCTAACGACCACAGATGCATCTACTCAACAAACCTTTGTCTCTTCTCAGAGCTCAGATGTTATTTCCCTGGCTAATAAGTCATGTAAAGTACACAATTTTCCTCGAAGAATATTGTTCAGAGAAAATAAATAGAAAAATTAAAGAAACAGTAACGCTTACATAATTTCCGCCATAAACTCACCACGAAAGATATCGTTAAGGGACAATGAACAGAAGTCGTGAAGAAACAGAAACGTTAGCATAATTTCCGCAGTAAGCTCTCCACGCAAAATATCGTCAAGGAAAATACGTGGAAGTCGTAAAGTAAAAGGGACACTGGAGTAATTTGATCAACAAACTTTCTGCGAGGAATACCGTCGGGAGGAAACAACCAGAAGCCATGCAGAAGCGGGAGCACTTGAATAACTGGAGCAATAGACCGCGGCTCAGAACTGCGGCGCACACCGTAAAGCCAACCAAGCATCAGCCCTAAAAATGAAGGACGACCAAACGCCGAAATTTACGGGAAGCTGTGGCGCTAGTGACATCTTTATTACTCCATAAAAAAACCACAAAATTTAATCAATGGCTTCTCAGGTATACGGAATCCTGGAAGTTAGTCGTAAAATCTAGTTTAAAGCGAAATTGAATCCTGTTAATCACGTGAATATTCAGGTTTCTATCCTAGGGATTGTGCGAGCATTCTAATCACCGTGTGCTAGCATCCCGATCACATTCTCGTTATTGGTAGATTTATATTAGATAAATTTGTTTGAGTCTCTCTAACCGCAACAATAGCGTTCCAAAGAGAGGAAGGATGAAGGTACCATCTACTATGGAGTTGAGGGAACACGGAACCTATCCACAAGGTGTGTTCCCACACGCAATGCCCTGTGCATACGAACAATAAGAAGGAAGGCTAAGAAACAAGATAAAAATTGAGTTGAAGCGCTGAAAAACCGGACAGCAGAGGACCGAAACAATGGTCCTTTAGAAAATAAAATACGTATTTCATTATAGCAAAAAGACCTACTTGACTTTTAATTTAGGATCTCATATTTTACATCTAGAAGCGCTACTTCATATGGATAAAATTGTTGTATCCCGCTGAAGGGTGACGGATTAGATTTCAAGAAAATTTAAGCTTCCTTTATTAACCAAAGCGAAGGTATTCCAAAAAGAGAAAAAAAGGCGGCACCACTTGGTACAAAATTAAGAGAACTGAGAATCTTTCACAAGTTATGGTCCCACACCCTACGCATAGAAAAAATATCAGGACGTTAATGAAAGATGATGGAATTTGAAGAAGACAGAAATAGATGTTGGAAAACATTACAGCAGTGAATCAAAAAACGATAGTCCGTAGCAAACAAAAAAAACTATTCAAAATCAACAATGAAAAGGCCTACCAAATCTCCAGCTCAGAACCTCAAATATTCCTACGGGAGCGCTAATTCCCATAGACACAATAGCTAAATTTCCCAGAGGATGAATGGCGTTGATCTGAGTATCGTGGTTGCTGATCTAATGTAACTTTGAAAATTTTAGGAACTATCGCGGCGTTAGTGCGAGTATCCCTGTTACTATCCTGGCGTTAGTGCGAGTATCCTGGTTACTATCCTGGCGTTAGTGCGAATATCCTGGTTACTATCCTGGCGTTAGTGCGAATATCCTGGTTACTATCCTGGCGTTAGTGCGAATATCCTGGTTACTATCCTGGCGTTAGTGCGAATATCCTGGTTACTATCCTGGCGTTAGTGCGAGTATCCTGGTTACTATCCTGGCGTTAGTGCGAGTATCCTGGTTACTATCCTGGCGTTAGTGCGAGTATCCTGGTTACTATCCTGGCGTTAGTGCGAGTATCCTGGTTACTATCCTGGCGTTAGTGCGAGTATCCTGGTTACTATTCTGGCGTTAGTGCGAGTATCCTGGTTACTATCCTGGCGTTAGTGCGAATATCCTGGTTACTATCCTGGCGTTAGTGCGAATATCCTGGTTACTATCCTGGCGTTAGTGCGAGTATCCTGGTTACTATCCTGGCGTTAGTGCGAATATCCTGGTTACTATCCTGGCGTTAGTGCGAGTATCCTGGTTACTATCCTGGCGTTAGTGCGAATACCCTGGTGGGTTACTATCCTGGCGTTAGTGCGAGGATCCTGGTTACTATTCTGGCGTTAGTGCGAGGATCCTGGTTACTATTCTGGCGTTAGTGCGAATATCCTGGTTACTATTCTGGCGTTAGTGCGAATGTCCTGGTTACTATTCTGGCGTTAGTGCGAGTATCCTGGTGACTATCCTGGCGTTAGTGCGAGTATCCTGGTGACTATCCTGGCGTTAGTGCGAATACCCTGGTTACTATCCTGGCGTTAGTGCGAGGATCCTGGTTACTATCCTGGCGTTAGTGCGAGGATCTTGGTTACTATCCTGGCGTTAGTGCGAGGATCCTGGTTACAATCCTGGCGTTAGTGCGAGGATCTTGGTTACTATCCTGGCGTTAGTGCGAGGATCCTGGTTACTATCCTGGCGTTAGTGCGAGGATCCTGGTTACTATCCTGGCGTTAGTGCGAGGATCCTGGTAACTATCCTGGCGTTAGTGCGAGGATCCTGGCTACTATCCTGGCGTTAGTGCGAGGATCCTGGTTACTATCCTGGCGTTAGTGCGAGGATCCTGGTTACTATCCTGGCGTTAGTGCAAGTATCCTGGTTAATATCCCGGCGTTAGTGCGAGTCTTCCTGTTACTATCCCGGCGTTAGTGCACGTACCCCGGTTGGTTACTATCCTGACGTAAGCGTTAGAATCCTGGTTACCATCCTGGCGTTGGTGCGAGTATGCTGGATACTATCCTGGCGTAAGCGTTGGAATCCTGTGTGTATCCTTGCGTTAGCGTTGGAATCCTACGAATTCTCTTGGAGTATGAAAATTTTAAAAACTCTCCTGGAGTTACAACAAGTATGCTGATCCTAACAGTAGCGTTATTAGGAATGTTCCTGCGTTAGTCTAAAGATACAGGTGAAATAGAGGACAAGCTACTACTTCTGGGTGAGGCTCATTTTTAAACCTCCATGCACTAACAAACCATGTGATGGAGGCTAGGTTTGTAAACGTACTAATAACAGTAAAATGAATAAGTGTTTTGTTAAGTCATCAGATAGCAATAGGTTTCTACGACGGATATTTGTACGTAAAATTATATAGTAAGTACAAGAAAGTTAGTCTATGCTGACGGCCTAAAATCAGGAAAGAAATATGATAACAGCGCAAGCATGAGATACGTAAAGGCTAGAAAATATGCTTATCAATAACATCGAATAGTTTAAAAACAGTCGATCAAAACCAAAACGAAGAGAAGATGGATAAACAGACTTTGTATTCGTCAAGTAAATTTTGACAAGAGATAGGTTGAGTACGCAATCAATGCTATATGTACAGAACAGAGCTGATATTTAATGGTATGTTCTGGAAAACAACATGAACATGAAATTTGATGGAAAAAATACATAAGGCAAACGTAATATTTTTCAATAAAAATAAAACACAAAATAATGACAATTTCACAACGCAATATCTACAAGAAGTAGATAAAACCTAAAATTACAAAACCCAAACAAACGATAGATAAAAGTAAATCTAAAACACAAAGCACACATACATATAACACATCGAAAAACCCATGGCTAAAATATTAAAATTTAGTACAACGAAATGAAAAATCCTGAACTCGAGGAAATAAGCAAGTTTCTCACCCTTGAGAATCTGAGCGAAGAGGTTGGCATCGTTCTCGTCATAGAAAGGCGGGTAGCCGCAGAGGAGGATGTAGGCGATGACGCCGATGCTCCACACATCTACGGCCTTCCCGTACGGCTTCTGGGCGAGCACCTCCGGGGCTGTGGGGCGAGAGGGATTTACTTAATTACTGGGTCCAACAACGCACTCCAATGGGTAAAGTGCGTTGTGTTACAATTTTTTATTCATTTTTTATTTTTTTAATTTTATTTGTGTATTCATACATCACTGCACGGGGTTGGAACAAGGGCTTCACTTAGTTAATATGCCCAACGACGCATTCCAATGAGCAATGTGCGTTGCGTTACGATCAATACCCATTACCAAGATCACTGGCATGCGGGTGTTTGACACCGTTTTCAACGCGACAAGTTTGATTTAAATTAAGCTTCTACAGTGATTTTAAAGAGTAAAAATCGTCGCACCGCGAACGACCATATCCAAAGATAAGTACGGAAGAAGACGCAATGAACAAGCCATTACAACTAGCCTTCTATACAAAAATTGAACAAGCCATTGGGCAGACACATCAAATGAACTAACAAACAGCCAACAACAGGCCCAACATATGATCCAGTGCACGCGTCGGTAAATGAGCCATCATGGGGACCTCTCAATCTACTAGCAAATGCATCATCAAATCGAGTCAGTGAACGAATTTGAAAATTTAGTCACTGTGAAGAAATAAAAGGAAATAAGGTTCTGACACGCAAATTACTAAAACAGATTCGAGCAAGTTGATAAGCCTAAATGACCCCGGGAATAGACCAATAATGAAGCCCGGAAGTCGGTAATCTTGCTGCCAAATATTGAACGGAATACGAAATGCCTGGTCTGTTTGGCTGGGCTAATTGCCAGTGCCGTTAATCAAGAACAGCGGCCTTCAGGGTGAAATTTGGAGCGTTTTTCTCGTATTCGCTCGATGATGAAATTTTCCAATGTCCCTGAGTTCCATGTCTGATTTTTTATCGATACGTTCGGATTCTCTTGTGGAAGTTTGTAGTTCCATCGTAAAAAAATCGACATCAGAGGAATGAATATGAGTTGGTTAGTTAATTAGTTTGTAAGAATGGGCTGTTTTAAAATTATCTAGCTTCATAAAATGCTGTCTGAACAGAGCGCAAAACAAGGAATAATTCAGTATGGAATGTCGAAAATCAGGAATCTATGTATAAAGCGTGCATACAGGATACCCAACGCATAGAAACAGCCAGTTAGGAATAAAGAGGAAGAAAATACAAAGAAGCGATAGCGAAGTCAGCACGGAAACTGAAAGAATCAAAATGGGCACCGAAGAGCTATTTAAATCTGAGGTAACCTAATAACATTCCCTAGGGGCACTAGTCCCATGGCATTGCATAGACAAACCTAATTACCCTGAACGTCTTGCCCACTTAACCTAACATAACCTTATTCATTCAATCTAATATAACCTAAACAAGCCTACTCTAACGTAACCTAGCCTTACCTAACCTAATCTAACGTAACGTAAATTGATTGCAACACATTGTAACCGAAATATGACGACAAGAGCCTCCATCCCATCCCAAGCCATGTCATTAGGCTGTATAATTATATAAAAAATCACTTACGTAGAACTTTATTTCGCGTTGTTTTCCTACAATTGATTTGGGATTTTAAAATCATTTTTAAAAGAACGTACCAGAAATTTGTCAAATCGGCCGAATATTTTTGGCGTAATTACATTATCAGGCAACATAGACCAGAGACTAAAAGTAGCGCTCTATTTCAGACGGCCACCTAATGTTGCAGCACACTCATGGAAAATACCTTAACCACTGATTCAAATTCCCACACGGTACGACGGAACGAATATTCGTACATCAAGAAATTCTTCATTGATTACACAAATTTCTGACCAACTGAAACGATGCCAATTGACGAAATATTTCTATTAAAATGTGTAAAGGCGGCACGTGCTAGAAAAATCAATAAAAAAACCTATTAAAGATAGTACACGCAGATGTGTATATTTAAGGGTGAAAAAGTATTCGAACAATTCATTCGTAATACCAAAGCCCTATTCAATACTTAGTAGCATTCTCCGTTTTCTTTCCCACAGCAACCAACCGACGCAACCTATACCCTTCAATGCATTATTTGCGCGTTCGTTTGAGAATGCTTTTTATTTTGCAATGCATATCTTCCTGAAACCTTAGATACATTTTAAATATCTTCGTAGGATATCAACTTACATTCAACGCCACAAATTTTCAATAGGGTTGAGTCTGAGTACTAGCTTGGCCATTCGAGTAGCTGCATTGTAATCAGTTAGCCATTTCTTTATAGATCTCACTGTGTGCTCGAGAGTATAGTTTTACTGGAAGACCCAACCTCCTGGAAGCTCCAGTTTTGCCACTGATGAATGCGATTAAAAGTTCAAAATATTTTGGTATAGGCCTGCATTTATTTCATCATCTCTACTGTGTATATTGCCATCTCTTTTCGAGTAAAAACATCCCCAGGACATGGTATTACATCCGCCTAACTTTACAGCAGGAATTGCGTTCATCGATGCAAAAACAGTACCGTCTTTCCTCCCAACTTGATTTCGTGAATTGCAGCCAAATGATTTAATTTTGGTTCAACTGTTCATGCAATACTTCTTAGAATGTTTTGGATTTGGTCTTGCATTCAAAATCTAATTTCATCCTAGCTTCCCCCATGTCGTTTCAACAACAAGTGGGTTTTCCCTGGCGAGTGCAATCTCGGTGCATTTCTGTGGAGATTGGATTCGATAAATTATTTTGAGCCTCCCCAACCGCAGCAACAGCGTTCCAAAGAGCGAAAAGAGGAAGGAACCCTTTAGAATGGACTTAAGGGAATGCAGAATCTATGCCAAGAGTGTTTCCAAACAAGACCCCCAACGCAAGAAAGTCAGCTGAGAAAGAAGTTCACGAAACATAATTGAAATTGATGAAGAAAGTAGTAGGGGCGTAAGAATAGGACAGCAGTGAACCGAAAAAAGATGATGCATAACACAACAAAAAATCTGCTCTATTTCAACAAATAGAATGCCTCCTTAACCTTAAGCTCGGGACCTCACATTTTCCCACTAGGAATGCTGATCCCCCCTTATACATACAATTGTTGTATGCCCCTCAAGGGATTTCTTTGAAATTCAAAACTCATAGTACGCAGTGGAACACTACGTAGTGTCTGAAGTTGATAAATTTTCTTGTGATTCTTTCCGCGTGATCGTCGGATTGTTTTAAACTCACTAGTCTATCTTTTTTTTAATGAACGTAGAGAAATGCTGCATGGGGCAACAGGTTTTCTACTGTTGTCTAAATTTTTTTGACTCTTGTACCTATTAACAGCTGAAGCAATGATCCCAAATGGAATTTGAAGCTTTTCCGAAATTTTTCTACAAGTTGCACTTGTTTCGATTTCTTAATTATCATTTCTTTAAGTTAGTATAAAAGTTTCCCGTTATTAACCATGATTGTATTGCGCTGAGTGGTACTGCAATATTGGTTGATGAGGAAAGTATTTAGTCACAGCAAATATCAGCTACAGAGCGCATTACAAGAACATTCTATGAATCCATGTCACAAACACTGTCTAGAGGCAACTGAGCCTTTAAAAACAGAAACTTATTTCGCACAAATAGTTTTCATCCCACATAAATATGCAAAATTTTATATAAATTTCATTTAAATGTTATAAATTATTGTTTGAAATTCTGCTTTTATTCATTTTTAAGAATATATTCCGGCAAATAGTTACATCTCAGTTCATCAGAAATTTGCTTTAAAAAAAATTTCTTGATATCCGAGTATTTGTTTTCTCCCAATGTTCGTATGTACGTAACCCAGCCTGACCCAATCCAAACTAAGCAAGCCTGAACATGAATTCCTATACATTTCTACAGTATATTACGAGAAGTAAAATTTTATCGTTATCTTTGCAATGGACATGATACAATTTCACTCGTACTACGAACAGTGAACAAAATGTGTGACACGAAAATTATAAAATAGACATGAAGTTTATTATTAACAACACTGGAAGTTGGCATTTGAATTAGGGCGGATCAGCCAACAAATTCATTAAAAAAGGAGAAGTTATTTCTATTCTACCGATCATTTCCATATATAAATAATTGATATTAACAGCACCTCTCGGGCTTTGATGAAATCCAGACAGAGAATTTCAAGCCTGTTCTTCAAAGCAAAACCAAATATGACTGCCAGAACTCCAAAACTTTGAGAGCGCGAGGCTTTTGGTGAAAATTTAATTCCTGAACAAACATGCTTAGCGTCGTATCCCAAAATTGGAGCTTCGTAACCTGAGCCAAAAACAATACGAGGGCCTCAGCTCGACACGAGCATTCCACAATAATTTGCTCGTTTCAAATATCTTGAAATTTTGCTGATATTGCAAAGGCATGTTTAGGGGTTTTCGACGACCAAGTTAAAAACTTCAAGCATAAAATGTGACGCTCGTGTTACATTGTAATATAAATCCTTGCATGCGAATGACCTTTTGACGCCGTTTCTTTTTTGAATGAGATGTGGGCGAGCAAGGCAAAGTGCATAAATTATTCTCAAAAAGTATTCGTAAACGATTATTTGAACACTTATATGAAATGAAAAATTAACTTTTAAGAATACCCAGACCTATTGAGTACGATGACAAAAATCATTGGAGAGTCTTAAATTCGCCAAGAATTCCCAAAGCAGCTTCAACAGCTGTCATGATGCACAAATATCAAGAGCTGCCAGCACTACATTAGATCTTCAGACTTCAGTCCTGTTTTTCGCACTGCAGGAAAATTCATAAGTTTTAAATTTCCGAACGGCAAAATATTCAACTAATCTCACATTCTTCAACGAATAATATCCCAGAATTTTCAATGTTTTGATCGGAGAAGAATTCTCCATCAACAAATTGCCTTTTTAAGCGACCAATATTCCTGAATGTCAAATATCATGAGCCCAGAAAACTCTCACAATTCCTTTCTTCATAAGGACAAAAAATAAGCAAGTTTCAACCAGATAAACAACGAAAAAAATCAAAGCATCCAAATATCACAACGGACGAGAAATTTTAAATTCTCTATTTTTTGAGCAACGCGAAAGCCACCACATTTCGCATGCCCAGTAGCACGCAAAATAAGCCCCTCATGAACAATACGGGCATCAATTCGAGCAAATAAGGCCGGGAAGCTCACCGACATATCCGGGAGTGCCGCAAGCGGTGGCCATTATGCCAGAGTCCTCCAGTTTGCTGAGGCCGAAATCGCTGATCATGATCTTGCTGTCTTCGTCCTGGCTGTAGTAGAGCAGGTTCTCGGGCTGCAGGGAACGCATAAAATGAACATACACACTCGCAAAATTGGTCACGTGCAATACATTCTATTCGGAAGTGATGGTCCACTAATGCAAGTGATCTAACAACACTTTATTAACACGTTCGCTGCCGGTCTCACGGTAAAGTTGTATGCAGCAGAGTTTAAAAAACGACTATACTGCTCGAAAAAAATTGTATCTTTTCTAAGAAGTGTGACAATGTTATAGCAGTATTATATTTTACCTAGTACGCTTCAATCTCGTCTAAAAAGACTTTGAAATAATTGAAATGATGCTCATTCACACCGATGGGTAAATGAGCAACTTACCGAGCGGTACTCTTATGCCCCAATCGTTAGTGAACGCGTTAAATTAGAACTTGTTCATATGCAAAATTGTTCATATGCAATTGATTCTGTTCAAAGCTGATAAATGCAGGTGATTAATAAACCATAAATTTATTAAGAAATCATAGAACTTTTGGGAATTATAAATCAGAGCATAAAAATTCTGACTTCAGTATCAGCAATTGCCATATCACCGACCGAAGAACACGTCAGTAAAAACATAAATAATGAAAGAGATCTATTGGCTCATGACACTGTTGTGCCTGTATTATGAAGCTGAACACAACAATTAAAAAGCTCTATAGCTATCCTTCAAACGTGAGCAAAATCCTTTATAACACTACATTCACCATTTTTTACTTCATAATTCAAAACAGAAATGCACTCAAACTATAAAGGAATTTGGAACACAGTGCGTGTAGTAACACAAAGCAAATTTTTACACAACCTCCGATCGTCCTAAAAATATTTAGTTATTGAAAACTAATTCAGAATATTCGAAGACTGCAAAAATTTAATACCTTCACGAAAAAATTAAATCGGGAAAACATAACGAAAGATTAAGTCATAACGCTCACTTACAAAATGTAACGTTTTGGAGATGAGAAACATGCTTGTATAGTTTTAGCACATCGAGTCTCTTCAAGAACATTTCAGTAAGGACGGTATCTTCAAAAAAGACGAAGGTAAACACAGCGCTTCACAGTTGAGTTGAGAAGAACGCGGCACAATGGTTTAGTTAACAGGCCCAAGATTTTCTCTGCTTCCTATCAAGTATTTGAGTCAAGTTAAGGGCACTGCGAGCGAAGCGATGTCGCAAATGTCCACCAAAAAACACTCGAATTGTTGGCATTCAAAGTCCGCTAAAGAACGGGAAAATTTCCCCAGAAACAAGGAAGGAGAAGCTGTCGTCAGCCAATGGCCAAGCGTTCGGATTAAATCTCGTTACGGAGCAGAGCAATCAATGTATTTGTGCAAATAAAAGAATCAATTCATCCGTGAAAAAGCTTTAACGAAATAAAAAACAATCTGGGTAGAAGAAGCATTGCAGTGAACAATATCGTATTTGTACGTTGTCTGCTTAATGACCCACCGGTGGTCACTGAAGGGATTTCCATTATGCGGGTGACCCACCAGTGGTGTGCCAAGATTCTCATCAAAATTTTTTTTTGCACTGGTAGCTAAACTGTAATCATAAAATTTTGAATTTCACATGAGCGCAGGAAGAAATGTTTTCAGGTATATTAAATTATCCCATAACGACGCTATGGCAGGAAGATAAAGGTCTAACAGTAACTGGACAACTCGACAACGAGCGAATACCGAAAAACATCACAACTTCGAACTAAAAATTTAGATTTGAGCTAAAAAGGTTGGCAAAAAGTCCATATGACTTAACGGGAAGTTTAAGCTCAACAAAATCGGAGCATTTTAGCCAACTCAATGGGTATCTGTCTTCGGCATCCGTGTCATCGTCGTAAACCTAACTTCACCATTGAGTTCCTGCGAGAAAAAATTTGTAACTTCGAAAAAAGAAAATGGGAAAACTTTTTACGTAGACGGGAACTTCGTGGTCCCCGATAGCGACTGTGCCTCAATAGTGTCGGGGAAAATAATCCTAAATAAAAAATATTGAATCTGGCATGAAAACCCATTCGTAGCATCCTTTTTTAACAGCTGATTCTGCCTAAACTTTTTCAGAAACTTAAAAAACCTCAAAAGTTAATGGGAAATATTGGGCTTCAGACATGCTTCTCAAAAACTTTCACTCACGGCCCAAGGCTTTGCTAAAATATATCACCAAAATATGAGCTAAATTTGTGCCCTGACGTACCAAAGCTTAGAAACTAGAATTGTGGTTCTCAATTTTGACTACTTCCTAACGACACTGAAAAAGGCCAAGAACTTGCTCAAATATTGTATAAAGCTTCTTTAATGCCAGTTCGATCTGGAGTGTATTCAAATAACAATTAGAAATTTTGTGGAACAAGTGTGCGCTTCGAGAAGCTTACAAGAACCATCTCCGGAATGCTCCAAGAAATTAACACCAATGGCCGTTTGATGCAATGGTCAGAAATTATATGGTACAAGCTCGGGTCGCCACGTGGTCGCCAGGTTCATTTGGGTAGACGAAAGCCAGCATTTTCAATGAATAAATAAAGGCAAAAGAACTTAACATAGGGACACTTTAGCCAACGCACCTTGAGGTCTCTAAGGAAAGCACGAATTTTTAATACCAGCAAATGTTTCCCAGTATTTTCGCCGACGCAAAATTCTAACACGCATTGAGATCCTTATGGAAAGCTAGAATGCTTAATACTGGCAAATGCATCCCAGTATTTTCGTGGCTTCGTAAAAATTAGAAAAAACCAGACACACGGAAGCCAACTCATCTTGAGATTCCTATAAAGAGTTCGAATGTTCAAAGTATGTCAGCATTTTCGCCGACTACGTAAAAAACAGAAAAAATCGACACACAGAAGCCAACACACCTTGAGATCCCTATGGAAAGCACGTATGTTTAATACTGTCACATGTATCCCGGCATTTTAGCCGACTACGCGAAACAATGAAAAAAAACTACACACACGAAAGCCCACACATCTTGAGGTACCTATGGAAAACACGAATGTTCAATGTATCCCAGAATTTTCACCGACTACGTAAAAAAAGAACAAATCTAGGTACGCAGAAGCCAACGCACCTTGAGATCCCTATGGACGACGCCTTGCTCATGCATATAGTCCACAGCCTCGAGCACTTGGCGGATGAGGTCTGCGGCATCTTTCTCGGTGTAGGAGCCCTTCTCGACGATGCGGTCGAACAGCTCCCCGCCGGTTACCCTGGAAAGCAGGGAAGGGTCACTACGTGGCACTTGTTGGTTACAAGCGGCACTTGTTAATTACTAAGGGCACTTGTTAGTTACTAACGGCACTTGTTAGTTACTAACGGCACTTGTTAGTTACTAACGGCACTTGTTAGTTACTAACGGCACTTGTTAGTTACTAACGGCACTTGTTAGTTACTAACGGCACTTGTTAGTTACTAACGGCACTTGTTAGTTACTAACGGCACTTGTTAGTTACTAACGGCACTTGTTAGTTACTAACGGCACTTGTTAGTTACTAACAGCACTTGTTAGTTACTAACGGCACTTGTTAGTTACTAACGGCACTTGTTAGTTACTAACGGCACTTGTTAGTTATTAACGGCACTTTTTAGTTACTAACGGCACTTGTTAGTTACTAACGGCACTTGTTAGTTACTAACCACATGCAAACTGCAAAGCTTGAATAGAAGCGGAGGCGTATAAATGGGTTCTTTGAAGAAATAAATGAAATCAAAAAGCCAGCTGTGTAAAATTGATTTTAACTGTAATCAGACCGAAGAGGAAAACTTCTCGAAAATTGTGTCTAAATTTTGAGCAGTATATGAAAACAGACTGCAAAGCACATGTTTGGAACTTGAAGAGATTTAACCATGAAAAAAAAAACACTGTCCAAAATGATATAGTTCTTTCAAAGTTAATGCCAAACAGAATTTCTTTCAATTTATAGAACTCGTAGAAAGACACCTGCGAAACACAAAAATAGAATATTATCCGTTGAGGTTATCGTAGCACTATCTCACTTCGCCAGTAAACTGAGATTGTGTCCGTTCTAGCTATGAGATGAAGATGATTAACATCGCATTCGGGATAATTTAGACCACAATTCTGTAAAAGACGTACGACCAACAAAATGCTGCACTGGAACAATGTATTCATGACCTTTCTGTAAAATTATTATTAAATTGTTAATAAAAAAAGGACGTTTGAATACCTCGACAGTCATTGTAAATTATGCTTCTTCAATTGAATGCATCGGAGAAGGTATTTTAAAAAGAAATATATTCACATTTTAAGACCCTTCACATAACGAAATTTAATCCAACAAATTGAATGAAATCTGGAAAAAAGAGCTTTATTCATTCAAAATGATAAAAAATTATTAAATAAATCCACACGTTTAACAATCGATTAGGCAATAATATCATTTAGAACAAAAATTTTTTCATAGTTTTCTTCAAGGTATTTCTCTAATCACATGTTAAATACTAACTAATCACATCTTAAAAACAAACTAATTGCTTGCACTTAGCATTAAAGAAAAACGGAATGTCATGCAAAGTGTTCTCCTATAAACTAATAATACCATGCAGCTCAGAATAATATCAGCCAATTAGAAAAACAAATCTTCATGATAGCACAGAGTAGCATCACAAAAACGTTTCAGTCAAAATGCTGTTGTAAGTCAAGTCCTGCTGAGTTGCAGTCACGTCCCATTTTGTCGGTCTGTGTGAGTCGATTCTCGGTGCTCCTCAATCAGGTGATCCAGTACATCCAGACCGCAATTAAATCTTCAGTAAACATACGCGTCAAAAGAGCCTCAGGCTTGATTCATTAAAAAAATCGTGAGCAATTTTCCCGATAGTTCATTCAAAGTTGTTTAAATATTAAACTTTTGATAAGAATCAAAACCGAAAAATTTTTGAATTAAATTACATTCCTAATATATCCATTGAAACAAAAGCGTGTTTGCGATGACCTCACGACCTTTCTAATTTAGTTAACTTTAAAATAGCATTGTTACCTAGAAAATCATCCCAAGTTCTACGAAACGGTATTTAAGACCGGATTTTAAATCTTCCCAAAAATACTATTAGAAAAAATACCTCAAAAACTCTTGCTTGGGAAACTGTTTTCAAAACAAGGAGAAGAAAACTATCGTCCCAAAACAGGACACAAATGGCGTTCTACGCCGTTTACTCTGACAGCAACACTCTACCTCAAACTGCGCTTAAAAGTCACAGTTAATCACGCAGTAACCGTTTCATGCGATGGATTACGCTAAAGTTCAATAAAGATTAGATTATATGTTAGTTTATGCCTCCTTAACCACTAAAAACAAGAGCATTTCGAAAAGGGTAATAGGAAGACACCATTTAGTATGGAGATAAGGGAATGCGGAATCTATGAAGAAGGGGAATGGAAACAGTGAGATGAGAAAGAAGTTTATGAAACCAGATAAAAGTTGGAGAAGTAGTATGTGCTGAAAGCCAGGACAGCAGTGAACCGAAAAAAGGTAGTCCTTAACATAACAAAAAATATTTTATTTCAACATAAAGAAGGCCTTCCTAACTCTCAGCTCGGGCCCTCACACATTTTCCCACTAGGAGCGCTAATTCCCATAGATACAATAGTTGTATCTCACTGAGAGGCTTGCATTTAAATTCTCATTAAATTATTCCAATATAATTTGCCAATAACGGTATCAAAATTGCAGGCGTAATGAGTTATAAGCAGATTACGTTTCAAGCTCCCGAATATGAACTCAATTTCCGCAGACCAACTTTACATGTACAGGTTACCTTTTCCCAGTCACTTCGATGTATTTTCTAAAAAGATTCAGTACAAGAAATATTTGCTTCAAAGATTATGAAACATAAGCTCACGCACGCTACCTTTTCCCTTAAAAAACAGAGCGGGAAAATTTACCGTAACCAAACTTGGGAATAGTAAAACATCGCCTGATTTCGACCGATGCCGTAACTTAGCGTGCTTCACAGCCCATTACGGAAGCAGCTCGATAGCCGTTAATTCTATAGAGAGCAGAGCCGTACAGAGCGCGGACATGCGTGCTCCATATCACCTATTTCATTCGGCGCCTCGCTAACGAACGAGAAATTGGAGTCAGGCTCCAATTTGGAGGCATTGGAAGAGCCAATTACAGACGCCCGCTGGCGCGGGTCGTTCTCGAGAAAATGACGGGCACAAACTGTCCAAAATATTGCGAGGTGACACGGCAAATATAGAAAAATATTCGGAAAGCCGCGTGAAAACGCCCAAATTGTGGCGGCTCAGGCATTTAATAGGGAAAACTAAAATGTTACGGGTGAACATACACGTGAAAATTACTTGAAAAGTTAAACAACGAGGACATACGGAAAATTGTCTAGAAATGACGGTTTGTATCAAGTGAAACTTAGTTTACACGAGGCTATAAAAGTATACTCAACCTCATATTAAATGGATTTACGGAAGCGCGAAGGTTGCTTAGTTATTGCAGCCCGAGGAACACATCTACGCACGACACCTCGTGAACGCTTTCCAAATAGTTGATGGCATTTTCCGACAACGTCCAAGCCATGTCTAAAACAATACCATGTTTTTCCAAGCGAGCGGAGAATATAACTGAAACGGAATTGTCAGGAAATTTACAAGACCTCAAGCCAATTGAGTATGTTCAGGCAGTCAAGAAATGAAAGGTCTTCGATGATAACTCACCATGGTGAAGCCTTCTACATGCTGAGGTTATTGAAGAGAAAGGAAATATTCCTTATTAACTCTCAATATAAATGTACGCGATGATTTGCAAAATAATAGGTGCACAGCAGTTGAAATTAATATTTTACGACTACTTTCCTGGTTAATTAGCGCAGCACTGCTTCCACCATGTGGCAAAACTGCACTGCTTGCACGAGTGGCAAAATTGCACTGCTGGCACGAGTGACATATAACCTTAGATTAGAACTAATTATAACTAATGAATTTCTAATTTAATTTATAATCTCTATAAACTCCCAAATGGGTTCCCAAGAGGAAAAAGTACCAGTTACCATAGAATTAAGGGAACAAGGAATCTTAGAACAAGTGTGACTCTCACATGATTCCTTGCGAACAGAAAATAAATATTGAACTAAGCTTCTGAAAGAAGAGAGAAATTGAAGCAAAAATACATGTTGATAAAGAGGACAACAGCGAACCGGAAGAAAATAACCTGAAACAGAAAAATAACTTTTTTATTCCAGAAAAAGATAGACCCATTTAACATTCATCTGGAGACATCACATTTGCGCTCTGGACGACGTAATTACCACGAATGCTGGAGTTGTCCCATAGAGAGGGATTAAGCCTACGGAATTTAAAACCAACATTTAAGTATATTTTCAAAAAAAATTCATCATTTCAAAAAGAACAAGATATCAATATTGAGCAAGAGTTGGCCTACAGGCACCACAACACACGTGATATGCGCATGTTGTGGTGTGTGTATCATACAAGCAGGCTCGTGGTGATGAAAAATTTAAACATCCTTCGCCATTGAAGTTCAAATTAATTACATACATACATATGCCAGGCTTCTCCTCCCTATGGGAGGGTAGCCGACAGCAGGCTACAATCATCACTCTTAGCACTAGGAGGCGAGAGAGGCAGCACTGGCCGCATCAGACTGCCAGGATCAGCAGCAGCCCAGCACAACCATCTTCCACAGTCAGGCCCGACAGCCATAGCTGGTTTACCCCGACCGCTTCATTGAGTGCAGCCCCTCCCCCCGCACAGGACAGGTCAACCCCATCACACGCGGGCAACTTCCAGTACCACGTCACAAATAAAAATTACCTTCTCCCGCACTGCCCCCACTCACTTCTGTCCGCAGTCATCCCTCTCGCCACGTCCTTAGTCAGACCCCCCTCATACAAAGCACGTTTCACCCCATCCATCCAACTCACCCTTGGTCTACCAACGTGGTCACCCCATCCGTGGTCAATCCGTAGACCCAAATTAATTAATTTCGATTATTAACGTGTTGACGGCGTTTCCGCCGTTGTTAACGGCTGGTTTGATCAGGTTGTAAGTAGCAGAATTGGAAAATAGACTATACTGCTTCACTTCATTTTTATTCTCCCTAAGACTTATGAAAATGCAATTGCACGGTAACACTTTATGTGGCATGACAACATTTATACTTTAAAAAGATCGCAAAGCAGATGAAATGTCATTCATGTATACCGGTACATGAATGAGCAATTAGCGATAGGTACACATATGGCCCAATACGCAGGTAACGCTGTAAACGCACTGTATGAGAGTCGAAATAGTCGAATGCATCAGCAGCGTGAGCCGCCGCTCGTGCCCGTGGGCGGCCCGCCAGTCCAAAATAGAGAAGAATACGGAAGACGTGACCTCGGTTACGCCAAATCGATACGAAACTGTCAAGTCTCGGCTGATCATGTCTGATTAGCAGAGACCAAATGAGGCCAAAAGCAGAACAACAATAGGGCGATGAAACGCGCACTGCCGCTTTATTCCATTTCCGGTTTGCGGTTTTTATCTGCCTTTTGTTTCATGCACACGAAAATAACCGGAAACTAAAAACAACACAAGTTAAAAGATGAGGTTCTATTGAAGAAATACTTCAAAGGAAATAGAATTGTCCAGTGGAAAGAAATACCAGACGTATGGGAGAACAACTAAATCAACAGAGAGTAAAATCCACTTGATTTTGCCTAATAATATCAGTTCAGGTAAAATTCATAGCAAGCGCCGCCAGTGCCTCCAGTTGTTCCTGTTCTGCGTCGAGTTCATCTGAAGGAGACTGACGTGACTCGCTAAAACTTCGACTGAAGCGAAAACAACGGACAAGAAAGGGACAGTTCATTTGGTTCGAAGTTGCAAAATCGAACAGGACGTGAAATTCAATCAACGGTTTTCTGAAGACGCAGCAGCCTCAAACGAAAGGTTAATTGAAGTGGACTAATTTATTTTCCAGTCAATTAGTTCACTGGCTTCGTTTCAAGTGACACTGAACTCGGGTTCCCAGAAAACACCGCACAGTGCAGGTCCTGTGACCACGTCGAGCACTTCGTGAAGAGTTCGAAGTCTTTTTCTTTTGAAGCACCACTCACACGGTCATGTTCGTGGCCGCTCTCTGCATCGCTTTACTCATGCCAGCATTCATGTTAGTTGACGTTCTCCGTATTACTTATGCATATTGGCGTTCACTTTCGTTGACGCACTTTTTATTACTTAGTACATGTTGACGTTCTCTGTATTACTTTATACATGTTAACGTTCTCTGTACTACTGTATACATGTTGACGTTCTCTGTATTACTTTATACATGTTGACGTACTTTTTATTACTTAGTACATGTTGACGTTCTCTGGATTACATTATACATTTTGACGTTCTCTGTGCTACTTTATACATATTGCCGTTCTCTGTATTACTTTATACATGTTGGCGTCCTTTTTATTACTTAGTACATGTTGACGTTCTCTTTATTACTTTATACATGTTGACGTTCTCTGTATTACTTTATACATGTTGACGTTCACGTTTGTCGGCGTTCTCTGCGATAAGGGGCCAAATTGAAAAAGAAACACGGTGCCTTTAAGTATGAAATTATTGAATAAGATAGAATGTTAGTTTAAGCTTCCTTAACCGCAACAAAGGCGTTTCAAGGAGAGGAAGGAAAAAGGCATCATTTAGTGCAGAGTTACGAAAACGCAGAATCTATGCAAAAGGTGCCTAGAAATGGTGAGTTGAAAAAAAATATAAAACAAGATAAATGTTGGAGAAGAAGTTAGTCGGTGGTGAAAAACAAGACAGCAGTGAACCGAAATAAAAAGATGGCCCTCAACAAAACAAAAAAAAACATTTTATTTCGACAAAAAGAAGGCTTGGCTAACTGTCAGCTCGAGACCTCACATTTTTCCCATGGGAGTGCTAATTCCCAGAGATAACCCGACGGAAGAACTTTGTGGCGAAGGCACCACCACAACATCAGGAATAATTAGAAAGTTATCCCCAGAACTGTGTTACTAGCAACGTAAAGGACCGGACAAATATAGGCCGGTGAAATGTAGTAGTAGCGAGACATGAACACTATCGTGTTCACGCAACACCTTCCTAGAGCTGCACGCTCATAGTATTGCTTTATCGCGTCTGATATGTCACTTTATTGCGGCATAGAGCACGGCAGCTGTCGCAAGCCCGGGAATATTGTGCGCTGTGCTCCCAAGTGGCTGCTCCAAGACTATTTACACATTCGCATATTAGATGCAAAACATGGCTTGCAATATGTGGGACGGTATTTAGAATTGCGGTCAGGTTTGATAACGTAGTTTATGAACAAAAACCCAAGCTTCACAAACACTGCGAGGCATTAATATTGAGTATAAAATAAGTCAAGTTTTTGTACAGATTGAGAGTTGCCATTCATCATAAAATGTATACACTCTATAAACAAACTTTAAACCAACCAGCATTTTTCCGGAGCATAGTTGTGATAAGTTTTCATAATATTCTTCATAAGCTAGTTGAAGACACCTTAGCAACAACAAAAGCTGTCTCAAGAGAGCGAACAGAAATAACTATTTAACATGAACTGAACAAAACGAGAAATCCACGCGTAATCTCACCAAAACGCGCTATTCTAACAACCAACCAACCCAACAGTTTCAAAACAACAAATACCCAAATCAAAATAACGGTCGCTTCCAACACCATCAGAACGTCAACCAACTCGTGAAATTCCAAGAAGCTTCGCAGGTTCCCAGAAGCTCTCGTACAACACAAGGCGGGCAGCTGGTGCGGGCAGCTGGTGCGGGCAGCTGGTGCGGGCAGCTGGTGCGGGCAGCTGGTGCGGGCAGCTGGTGCGGGCAGCTGGTGCGGGCAGCTGGTGCGGGCAGCTGGTGCGGGCAGCTGGTGCGGGCAGCTGGTGCGGGCAGCTGGTGCGGGCAGCTGGTGCGGGCAGCTGGTGCGGGCAGCCGGTGCGGGCAGCCGGTGCGGGCAGCCGGTGCGGGCAGCCGGTGCGGGCAGCCGGTGCGGGCAGCCGGTGCGGGCAGCCGGTGCGGGCAGCCGGTGCGGGCAGCCGGTGCGGGCAGCTGCTCACTACAGACCGAACAATACACGCACGCTGTGCTCTACAAATTAGCCAGGCAAGGATATACTGTAAACTGGATCAAATGAAGCGGATCCCAATAGATCTACTATTCGCTGGTTGGAATAGAATAGTTTTTGTTTTGTTTAAGACTATCTATTTTTATGTAGAAGTCGAATGTAGTATGATTGTTCGGTGAAGGTTAAATACCCTACCGGGGTTAAATTATGCATATTTGTTTAGATGTCGTTTATTGATGTGTGTAAATAGATGCTGATGCATAAATAGACGCGTTTGTGATTAGCACCAAAATAAATCAATCTATGTGAGCAAATACAGCAGTAGCATGCAGTTGAAGTAATACATTCATATTAACATTAAAGTTGAGTTAGACATTGTTTCAAGTGCAGATAACTTTCTCTGCCTGTCTTGAACAACTTGCAGTAACAGCAGCAGCAGCAGCAACTGCAGCAGCACCAGCAACAGCAGCGGCAGCAACAGCAACAGCAGCAACAGCAGCAGCAGCAGCAGCATAGCAGCAGCTACATGTAGATACTCATCACTAACACGAGTAAGATACTCCGGAAACACTCATATTCGTAACCACTAACACTTCTCAATGCAAGTAAGCGCTTACTATTTCTGCTCTAGGTGATCATGAATGCAAGAACTCCACGTATTACCCTCCTCATAGGCATGTGCAAGTACAACGCACACAAGCATATGCACGGGCGACGTACAAAAGCAGATGTACGAGCGGCCTACAGGCACCGTACATAAGCAGATGTACGAGCGGCGTTCAGAAACAGAAGAACGGGCGACGTACATAAGCAGATGTACGGGCGACGTACATAAGCAGATGTGCGGGCGACGTACATAAGCAGATGTACGAGCGGCCTACAGGCACCGTACACAGGCAGATGAACAAGTGACGTTCAGAAACAGAAGAACGGGCGACGCACACGCGAACGGGCCGCACAGAAGGGACGCGATGGCGCCGGCAGAACAAAGCAACAAGTGTGTGCGCTGTTGCGGGTCCGATCGATGGGTGCTGGGCAGCGGCAAATGTACGGCGAATGCGTGGGCCACGGCACCTGAAGCACTCAAACTCGTGGATAGCAAAAGAAAATAGAAATAAATCTCATGGAAACCTCCCCGTCCGTCTGTCTGGCCATCACACCCACCAGCAAAGAGTGTGTGATGAGCGTATCTGTGATGCAAGCCTCATTGACTCCACAATTTTCGGTGTATTGATTTGTCACATTCGGAGTCCGAAAGAATGTCACATGTAGGAAATAGGAACGTGTGTCATGTGATTTGTCAAACATAATTGTACAGTTAACAATAATGACAATAATTGTTGTACATTTGTACAATAATGACAATAATTGTTGTACATTTGTACAATAATGACAATAATTGTTGTACATTTGTACAATAATGACAATAATTGTTGTACATTTGTACATTAATGACAATAATTGTTGTACATTTGTACAATAATGACGTGTAATGGCGTGCAATGGCCTTATCAATTCCAGAGAAACTGAAATTTTTTATTTTTTCCGGCCTTTTTTCATTCCGCCTTCTTTGTTATTTAAAAACGGTGCGGACTAGTTATTCATAAAAAAAAGTTGGAGATGTGGCAGTCAGCCTATGAAAATTCTGAATTTGATGCTGAACGGGTTTGTATCACTGATGCACTCCGCCCTCTACTGATAAAAAACGACACGAAAATAACGATTAATGAACGAGTTGTTGGTATTACTAACGCTGCCACACTAGCGTTGATGTAACTGCCTTCATCACGGCAAATAAGCAATATTAATTTTATATCGATATATTTAATTAACAACCATCACGCGCTATAATTTCACAAGCATTTTCAAGAACTCATGAAGCGAAAATAAATATATTGCAATCATTACATAAAAGAAAATTGAACAGTAGTTCTTAGTAATAGAAAAGCCGGGAAAAAAGCGAAAAAAGCAGACTATTACTACTCGCTAGTGGAAATCGGTAGTGTATTAATGGTGTAATAATAAGTAGAGGAATACAATGAGGCTAGGTCCTGATATCCAAACTCATCAACAATTCGAGTTAAGTACAGGATGAACTGAATTTAATTCAGGCCAATCACGGACAAATGCAACGGCTGCGCACAATATAAAAGTTGACGGAAGACGCGGCGGGAATTTAGAAGTAATACCTGCAGCGTCGTGTACGGAGGATAATTTTAGCACATTCTTCGATCTGGTATTAATTTATGATAATTAGATTTAAATGTGTAAGTGAGACACGCTTGCGAAGGAGTTAGTGCACGAAAACAAATCGCCTCAGTGCAGTCATTGGGGTACACAGACATGTATGTAATGGGAAGGATGTCATAAGTTACACTACGTGCATTCACATATTGGGGTGAGATAGTTCGTCAAAAATGACATTGTACAAAGAAGAGCTTCTCAACCCGTGGGATTCTATCCTACCGGGGTAGTCAGGAGGACACTAGAAATATATAGATAAATATTTACTACTAACGAGTCAAGTAGTACTAGTAGTATTAGCATTGATTTGCTAGCGCTTCAGTCATTCGTACTATATCGCACCGTAGGTCTCACAATTCAAAAGATTATACTAATCTAGTATAATCTTTTGAACTGTGAGACCTACGGTGCGATATAGTATAGTTAGTTTAAGCCTCCCTATCCTCAACAAATGAGATCCAAAGAGAGGAAGGAAGAAAGCACCATTTAGTATGGAGTTAGGGGAACGTGGAATCTATGCAGAAAGGGCACAGAAACCGTAAAGATGAGCAAGAAGTTCATAAAACAAGATCAAAGTTGAAGAAAACAGTAGTAGGTGCTGTAAAAACAGGATAGCAGCGAACCGAAAAAGACGGTCCATAACAAAACAAAAACCTATGTTATTTTAACAAAAAGAAAGTCTACCTAACCTTTAGCTCGGGCCCTCACATTGTCCCCCTGGAAGCGCTAATTCCGATAGATACAATAATTGTATCCCCCTGAGGGGCTCACAGTTCAAAAACACACAATTCACATCTTTTAAGCAAAAGCACACTGTATAATCGCTGTTCAAAGTTTGTCACAATCACCATTACGGGAACATAGCAACAGTCATCACAAGGGCCGCTTTAATTGCCACCCACACACTTGTCATCCAATAAGAGCCCCAATTTATCTTTAAAAAATCATGCACAGAGCCACACAATCCGCAAGCAAGTGGTCGACGACCTGCATCCGCAATACCAGCGAGGACCATTTGAATTAAGTAAAACAGATAACAGTCTTCCTTCTTTTGCACCCTTACTATCGTGATTTCAAATGAGGCAGTTAAGTGTTAATAACAATATCTGTACATTTTTTTGTATCTTGTATACCTCGAAGTCAACACGAAGGTTTTTTTGTAATTAATAATGGAGTAATAGGAATGATGAATTTGACAGCAAATCACTGTCTAAGGTTGGAAACCTCTGGTATAAATGAGCTGTACATACAGTGTGTCCCACAAAAACCCGAACCGAGCATTTATTTTCCCGTACCAGTAATATCATCATAATTTTGCTAGAAATTAAATGCTTAGGGTATTCTCATGATGGTATTACTGATACAGGAAAATAAATACTCGGTTCGGGTTTTTATGGGACATACTATAAATAATTGTGCAGACCGTTGGCACAGTAAGCCGGGTGGCTACGTACTAAGGTCAACAGAGGTCGACACAGTGCGCGCTCACCATAGACGCCGTTTATAAAAAAAGATGACGCGCGATTTGGGGAACTTGACGCAACATCCCAGCGTAGCGACGGGCAGGTTGCGTACGAACAGGGATGCGCAGCCAGAATGCCAACCAGAGAAACCCTGAGTGCGCAACCCTATTTACACTGATGTACTGCCAATACCCAGCGTGTTGCACAAGCACTTAGAATCGCAAGGATGTGCGCGAAATGGGAAGCACATCATTACATGGAAAACCTAAGTATGATCAAGGACGTAACAGATTTGAACTGTCGCCCGCGTTGACAGCTCATCTTCACTGCAATGGAATGTCTGCTGTCTGCCTCTCGCAACAACTTAAATGCGGTCAGCGAACGTATTATCTTCGACGCGTGGGTTATAGAAAAATAACCTAATAGAAACATCACCAGTGGCGATTTGTGAGAAATTACCAAGACTACACGTACTTGGCGGTGTAGTAGAAACACCCTGTGTTAATGGTGGTGTAACTATGATGGTGGCGCACCTGTAATGGTGATAAACTAAAATGGTGGCGCAACTATAATGGTGGCGCAACTATAATGGTGGCGCAACTATAATGGTGGCGCAACTATAATGGTGGCGCAACTATAATGGTGGTGCAACTATAATGGTGGTGCAACTACAATGGTGGTGCAACTACAATGGTGGTGCAACTACAATGGTGGTGCAACTACAATGGTGGTGCAACTACAATGGTGGTGCAACTACAATGGTGGTGCAACTACAATGGTGGTGCAACTATAATGGTGGTGTAACTATAATGGTGGTGCAACTATAATGGTGGTGTAACTATAATGGTGGTGCAACTATAATGGTGGTGCACTTATATTGGTGGTACAACTATAATGGTGGTGCACTTATATTGGTGGTACAACTATAATGGTGGTGCACTTATAATGGTGGTGCAACTAAAATGGTGATGCACTTATAATGGTGGTGCACCGTGCAACTATAATGGTGATGCACTTATAATGGTGATGCACTTATAATGGTGATGCACTTATAATGGTGGTGCAACTATAATGGTGATGCACTTATAATGGTGTTGCACTTATAATGGTGGTGCACTTATAATGGTGGTGCACTTATAATGGTGGTGCACTTATAATGGTGGTGCACTTATAATGGTGGTGCAACTATAATGGTGGTGCACTTATAATGGTGGTGCACTTATAATGGTGGTGCACTTATAATGGTGGTGCACTTATAATGGTGGAGCACTATAATGGTGGTGCACTATAATGGTGGTGCACTTATAATGGTGGTGCACTTATAATGGTTGTGCACTTATAATGGTTGTGCACTTATAATGGTGGTGCATTAATAATGGTGGTGCATTAATAATGGTGGTGCGACTATAATGGTGGTGCAACTATAATGGTGGTGCTACTATAATGGTGATGCAACTATAATGGTGATGCAACTATAATGGTGGTGCAACTATAATGGTGATGCAACTATAATGGTGATGCAACTATAATGGTGATGCAACTATAATGGTGATGCAACTATAATGGTAGTGCACTATAATGGTGGTGCAACTATAATGGTGGTGCAACTATAATGGTGGTGCAACTATAATGGTGATGCAACTATAATGGTGATGCAACTATAATGGTGGTGCAACTATAATGGTGGTGCAACTATAATGGTGATGCAACTATAATGGTGGTGCAACTATAATGGTGATGCAACTATAATGGTGGTGCAACTATAATGGTGGTGCACTTATAATGGTGGTGCACTTATAATGGTGGTGCACTTATAATGGTGGTGCACTTATAATGGTGGTGCACTTATAATGGTGGTGCACTTATAATGGTGGAGCACTATAATGGTGGTGCAACTATAATGGTGGTGCACTTATAATGGTGGTGCACTTATAATGGTGGTGCACTTATAATGGTGGTGCACTTATAATGGTGGTGCACTTATAATGGTGGAGCACTATAATGGTGGTGCACTATAATGGTGGTGCACTTATAATGGTTGTGCACTTATAATGGTTGTGCACTTATAATGGTGGTGCATTAATAATGGTGGTGCATTAATAATGGTGGTGCATTAATAATGGTGGTGCATTAATAATGGTGGTGCATTAATAATGGTGATGCAACTATAATGGTGATGCAACTATAATGGTGATGCAACTACAATGGTGATGCAACTATAATGGTGATGCAACTATAATGGTGATGCAACTATAATGGTGATGCAACTATAATGGTGATGCAACTATAATGGTGATGCAACTATAATGGTGATGCAACTATAATGGTGATGCAACCATAATGGTGATGCAACCATAATGGTTATGCAACTATAATGGTGATGCAGCTATAATGGTGATGCAACTATAATGGTGATGCAACTACAATGGTGATGCAACTATAATGGTGATGCAACTATAATGGTGATGCAACTATAATGGTGATGCAACTATAATGGTGATGCAACTATAATGGTGGTGCAACTATAATGGTGATGCAACTATAATGGTGATGCAACTATAATGGTGATGCAACTATAATGGTGATGCAACTATAATGGTGATGCAACTCAGAGCAGTCAATGTTGAAGATGAGTGGGGTTTTGAGTTCAATTTCATAGTAGCTAGTCATTATGAAAACTGGAGTCCTGGTTACATGTATCTAGGCCATTACTGGTGTACAATTGATCTTAAACCGAGGAGTGGGAGGGGAATGAATTCAAATGTCCAGTAAGAAAATGTGTTAGCAATGTTTTGTGGAGGTTCTGACATTTCTGTTCTGGCTCTTTACCTGTGTAAAGTGAATGCTGCTTTTTATACATTATGATTTTAGATGTAAGGCCCCTGAACACGACGCATCGCAAAGCTGCTGGCTGTCAATTTGTTTTTTTTCTTTTGGGATTCACATATTCCGTGCCTCCACATTTCGTACTTGCATTCGTAATCAATAAAAATAATCTAATCTTTCCGAAGTTTTCCAAGTGAATAAAAATATTTTTAATTTTTTAGTTTATTGTCATCACCCTCACATTGATCCCAAGTTGTAGCGTAGGACTTTCTTACGTCTCTTTTCTTCCCTCTTCCCGTCACCTTGTCCGTAATTGACTTCCTTTTATCTCCGTCAAGGGATTAAATTTCCTCTCTGTCATCAGATTCTCCGCATATCAGCACGCAGAGTCAGCGTCCCACGACAGATGTTGCTGATACTACACTAGAGTTGGTATCACTGATACCACTACACCAACGCCAATATTACTACCACCACCACACCAGTATTAGTGTTACAGTCGCCACCATCACCACCATCCACCACCACAATCATACACACCCACCACCATCCACCAACACCACCACCACACCAGGGCCGGCAGCGTGGGTGCCACACCGCCATGTTGACCAATACCAATAGCGGCACAAAGGCCGGACCAACAAGGGAAGTACAGCGTGTTTACACGACGCAGACGCGAGACTCCTAAACTTCTCCCTGGGCAAGTCACCTCATTAACGAGAGCGATGCGTTTACTCTTCTAACATTCCCAAATTAGCTCCCCACATCAGCACATGCAATTAATGAACTTCTAATCGGGGTTCGAAACCAGCCTCGAAAACAGTCGTGAATTCACTGACTGTATATCTGCTGTACGTTTAGTGTGCGAGCAGAATGTCTGATTTACTTGCTATGTTGTAACAAGTGACGTTGGAATCTATTTTCGCCCACATGTGATGTTTCGTTCATGTTTATAAGGTATTTTTAAAGTCCAAGTAAAAGGTTTCAAGATTTTTGCCCCACGTGTAGGGTTTCGTTCACGTTTATAAAGGTGTTCAGAAAATAAAAGCAAAAATGTTTACCAAAAGTACCTAAACGCACTCGTTATGACCTCAAAATTCAGGAAAATCTGTTCAAAAATGCCGTTTTTCAGATCACAGATCGAATTTGTTCACATCTTTCAAAAGAGCACGTCTGAGTGAATGAAACTTCAAACATGTTGCGTTACATTCAAATTTTTGCATCAGGATAACGCAACAAATTTTGTCCCACGTGTTCATGCACTGCCGACCCGCGACCTCTATATGGACGACATCATGCGAAGCGAACCTAAAGTTATCCGACCAAAAATTAGTCATAACATCCATCATACGAGATGACTAAATGGAACTGATATTTTGTCCAGCTGCTCACATTAACTCGAGGCTCAGCTGTGCATCGTCCTAAGCACGAAACGTCGGAAGAGGCGCGAACAAAATTTTTTTGATAAAACTATAGAGACAAATAACGACTGTGCGCTGCTGAAATTTCAACTCAAAATAAAAAATGATTTAAAATTAATGGCGAAAATTAAGGCACGCCATTAGGGAGTTTTACGTCTATCGTTATTCTTCGAGGGAGACAGACGAGAAATAATAAAATAACAAGACCTCCAACAGCCAAACTCAAGCAGAAGAGCGCAATTCTCAATGATATGGGGACAACACCACACACCAACTCGCATCGTTTTTTTTTTTACTTTTAAGATACCAAATTCCAAATCCAACCCGAAACTGGAACCGCTGAATGCAATAATTAAGTGAAGTGTATTCCAATTGCTCCAACACAACGTTAATTGAAATATTCTTCCGTTAATGCGTTGTCTGCGTATAGGGACATAAGTGTACTACAAGATCAATTACTCATATTTGTACCAGCAAAAATGAATAGCACTTCATCTATTTGGTGACCGTTTTAAAAAATAAATGGTACCACACGAGATAAAATGTTATTGAGCAATTCAATTCCACATATTTCTTAGATAGGATGAAAATATATTCGAGCAGTAAAGTCGATTCCCCAATTCTGCTAATAACAACCAAACCAACCGTACGAACCGCGAAAACGCAACCAACGTGTTCAAAGATGAAAACGAAAACCGAAAAGGATCTGTACGACACAGAGTATTAATCAAATTGACTTCCATGATTACACGAGGCACACAAACACCGGCACGCAGCAGCTCGTCACGCGAAGGAGAGCACAGCGAGCGTAAAGGTTAACTGCGGGATTAGGATATCAATAAAAGAAAGCCCCGGATCGGATTAGGAGCTTCGTGACGCACTCGAGTGGGCGTGCGATACCAATTGGCGAACCTACGAGATTAGCAAACATTTAACCGGTGTTCTTGACCTTTTTTGGCAGCGTCCCAAAATCTGCCCAAAATAACTGCCGCGACCCAAGCCTCCATGACAATCATAAGGGCTTTTAGAAAGGGTTTTTATATTTATATCGCACAAGCCCTCAGCTACCCAATGAAATGGCCCAGCTTTTGAGTCGCGATCCAGGGGTTGAAAATCAGGTAGCTGAAGAGAGGAACGAAGGAAACTCTGTTTAACATGGAATGAAGGGAACGTGGAATCAAAGTACAAGATGAGTCTTCTCACCCTGCGCAGATAGACAGTAAAATCGAAAAAGTCGGTGATGCTAGATGAAATATATTTTAAATGAACAAGCGTTGAGGAAAAAGAAAATCTATCGGTAAGAAAAAAAGACTATCCGGAGCATAAGAAAAAGACAATAGGAAACCTCACCTATAACCTCCAGCTCGCGACCTCACATTTTCCCCCTGGAAGCAATAACTCTCATAGATCGCTTCCATAGAACTCATAACTCTCATAGAACAGTTGTATCTGCAGAGTTTTTATTGTTGCATTTTGCACGGAGTTGTTTCCGCCCGGGAAGTTAGCAAAGCTAAAAATAAATTCTAAATCATCAAAACATGGTATCTAAATAATGATGAAAGCTACGAAACATACGAGCGCAAAACTTTCGTTTTTGTGAATATATAACATGTCTATTGAGCAATGTAGCAAGGTGTTCTCATATGCAAAATGTAGAAAATGCCTTGGGGTGTTGTGAAAGTCATCAATCAAATCCTAGTGAGAAGATAAAAAAGTTGAACTAATTTTTAGGGCAACATTCCGATTTGTTGACAGACGCGGCCATCTTCAGCAAAATCTGGTGAGGTTATGAATTTGCCGACCGCAGGTTGCTACATTACAGGAGTTTCTTGCAGTTTCTGCGATATTTATGAATTTGTAAGAGATGATACTCAAATTATACTATAAAATACCGATGATTTAAATGATATCAATTTGTACTCCGCTTACTTTTGTATTAAAAATTTTTTCATTTATTGGAGCCGCTGCATTTAAAAAGCCGCTGCGCATGATTTTCTGTGTGACAATGAGTTTTATTGTATTCTGATTTAATATTGTCACATGCATATATGTTCCAGTAACTGCATGAACTCTTCACCCCAAACCGAAATTTTCAAACGATATCAATAATAAATAGAGTGCTGCAGATACTAATGCGAAGGCACCGCGCATTTAGGAAAACCTCCCGTGAAAAAGTGGCGGACGTTGTAGGAATGCCATTGCGTACAATCACCGCGGACAATCTGATGACACGAAACAGAAAATCGAAATTCTAAACCCTTCGAAACAAAATATTCAGCATTTCTCAACCATCTGTGGGCATGTAAGAGTATATTCAAATTACATACCCTTCCAAACGAAATACTCTGCATTTGTAAAATATACCAGAGTCGAAATTTTTTGTCGCATCAATACCACGGAAGACGCAGGAAAGATGAGCAGTGACGCTGCCTCCAGGCACACAGACGCGCGCCCGTGCACGCTGCACGTAAACAACAGACCTGCATTAGCGAGATGAGCCAGTGAACAAAGAGTGACCGCACCAACACACAACCGTAACAGACACAACCGTAACAGACACAACCATCACAGACACAACCATCACAGACACAACCATCACAGACACAACCATCCCAGACACAACCATCCCAGACACAACCATCCCAGACACAACCATCCCAGACACAACCATCCCAGACACAACCATCCCAGACACAACCATCCCAGACACAACCATCCCAGACACAACCATCCCAGACACAACCATCCCAGACACAACCATCCCAGACACAACCATCCCAGACACAACCATCCCAGACACAACCATCCCAGACACAACCATCCCAGACACAACCATCCCAGACACAACCATCCCAGACACAACCATCCCAGACACAACCATCACAGACACAACCATCACAGACACAACCATCACAGACACAACCATCACAGACACAACCATCACAGACACAACCATCACAGACACAACCATCACAGACACAACCATCACAGACACAACCATCACAGACACAACCATCACAGACACAACCATCACAGACACAACCATCACAGACACAACCATCACAGACACAACCATCACAGACACAACCATCACAGACACAACCATCACAGACACAACCATCACAGACACAACCATCACAGACACAACCATCACAGACACAACCATCACAGACACAACCATCACAGACACAACCATCACAGACACAACCATCACAGACACAACCATCACAGACACAACCATCACAGACACAACCATCACAGACACAACCATCACAGACACAACCATCACAGACACAACCATCACAGACACAACCATCACAGACACAACCATCACAGACACAACCATCACAGACACAACCATCACAGACAACCATCACAGACACAACCATCACAGACACAACCATCACAGACACAACCATTACAGGCACAACCATTACAGGCACAACCATTACAGGCACAACCATCACAGACACAACCATCACAGACACAACCATCACAGACACAACCATCACAGACACAACCATCACAGACACAACCATCACAGATACAACCATCACAGACACAACCATTACAGACACAACCATTACAGACACAACCATTACAGACACAACCATTACAGACACAACCATCACAGACAACCATCACAGACAACCATCACAGACACAACCATTACAGACACAACCATTACAGGCACAACCATCACAGACACAACCATCACAGACACAACCATCACAGACACAACCATTACAGACACAACCATTACAGGCACAACCATCACAGACACAACCATTACAGGCACAACCATCACAGACACAACCATCACAGACACAACCATCACAGACAACCATTACAGGCACAACCATTACAGGCACAACCATCACAGACACAACCATTACAGACACAACCATTACAGGCACAACCATTACAGGCACAACCATTACAGGCACAACCATCACAGACACAACCATCACAGACAACCATCACAGACACAACCATTACAGACACAACCATTACAGGCACAACCATCACAGACACAACCATCACAGACACAACCATCACAGACAACCATCACAGACACAACCATCACAGACACAACCATTACAGACATAACCATTACAGGCACAACCATCACAGACACAACCATCACAGACACAACCATTACAGACACAACCATTACAGGCACAACCATTACAGGCACAACCATCACAGACACAGCCATCACAGACACAACCATTACAGACACAACCATTACAGGCACAACCATTACAGGCACAACCATCACAGACACAACCATCACAGACACAACCATCACAGACACAACCATCACAGACACAACCATCACAGATACAACCATCACAGACACAACCATCACAGACACAACCATTACAGACACAACCATTACAGACACAACCATTACAGACACAACCATTACAGACACAACCATCACAGACAACCATCACAGACAACCATCACAGACACAACCATTACAGACACAACCATTACAGGCACAACCATCACAGACACAACCATCACAGACACAACCATCACAGACACAACCATCACAGACACAACCATTACAGACACAACCATTACAGGCACAACCATCACAGACACAACCATTACAGGCACAACCATCACAGACACAACCATCACAGACACAACCATCACAGACACAACCATTACAGACAACCATTACAGGCACAACCATTACAGGCACAACCATCACAGACACAACCATCACAGACACAACCATTACAGACACAACCATCACAGACACAACCATCACAGACACAACCATCACAGACACAACCATCACAGACACAACCATCACAGACACAACCATCACAGAAACAACCATCACAGACACAACCATCACAGACACAACCATCACAGCCACAACCATCACAGACACAACCATCACAGACACAACCATTACAGACAACCATTATAGACACAACCATCACAGACACAACCATCACAGACACAACCATCACAGACACAACCATTACAGACACAACCATTACAGACAACCATTATTGACACAACCATCACAGACACAACCATCACAGACACAACCATCACAGACACAACCATCACAGACACAACCATTACAGACACAACCATTACAGGCACAACCATTATAGACACAACCATCACAGACACAACCATCACAGACACAACCATCACAGACACAACCATCACAGACACAACCATCACAGACATAACCATCACAGACACAACCATCACAGACACAACCATCACAGACACAACCATCACAGACACAACCATCACAGACACAACCATCACAGACACAACCATCACAGACACAACCATCACAGACACAACCATCACAGACACAACCATCACAGACACAACCATTACAGACAACCATTATAGACACAACCATCACAGACACAACCATCACAGACACAACCATTACAGACACAACCATCACAGACACAACCATCACAGACACAACCATCACAGACACAACCATCACAGACACAACCATTACAGACACAACCATTACAGGCACAACCATTATAGACACAACCATAGCATAAGCAGTATCTTACACTCGCATGTTCGTGTTCAACACTCGAGCTCTGCGATGTCGAATGCAGCAGTGCTTAAAATTACACCTGCTACAGCACGTGTTCCACGTTAAAGCTGTATATGATACCTGCTACAGCACGTGTTCCACGTTAAAGCTGTATATGATACCTGCTACAGCACGTGTTCCACGTTAAAGCTGTATATGATACCTGCTACAGCACGTGTTCCACGTTAAAGCTGTACATGATACCTGCTACAGCACGTGTTCCACGTTAAAGCTGTATATGATACCTGCTACAGCACGTGTTCCACGTTAAAGCTGTACATGATACCTGCTACAGCACGTGTTCCACGTTAAAGCTGTATATGATACCTGCTACAGCACGTGTTCCACGTTAAAGCTGTAAATGATACCTGCTACAGCACGTGTTCCACGTTAAAGCTGTATATGATACCTGCTACAGCACGTGTTCCACGTTAAAGCTGTATATGATACCTGCTACAGCACGTGTTCCACATTAAAGCTGTAAATGATACCTGCTATAGCACGTGTTCCACGTTAAAGCTGTAAATGATACCTGCTACAGCACTTGTTCCACGTTAAAGCTGTAAATGATACCTGCTACAGCACGTGTTCCACGTTAAAGCTGTATATGATACCTGCTACAGCACGTGTTCCACGTTAAAGCTGTAAATGATACCTGCTACAGCACGTGTTCCACGTTAAAGCTGTATATGATACCTGCTACAGCACGTGTTCCACGTTAAAGCTGTATATGATACCTGCTACAGCACGTGTTCCACGTTAAAGCTGTAAATGATACCTGCTACAGCACGTGTTCCACGTTAAAGCTGTATATGATACCTGCTACAGCACGTGTTCCACGTTAAAGCTGTATATGATACCTGCTACAGCACGTGTTCCACGTTAAAGCCGTCAGACAGAGATGAATTGAAGCCGCTGCACAGGGTAAGCGCACCGCTTGCATCACGAGATTTGGAATACAGCTGCTGCGTATAAATAAAGCTGCTTCATGTGATTTGAATCAATGCTCATGCGCATAATTTACGCACCAACTGTATCGCGGGATACTAAATAGAGCCCTCACGCATGGCAAGTCACCTCGTTGGTGTATTATTTTTCGTCAGAGACGAGGATGTTGGTGTTCCCTTGTCGCGGCTACGTACTTACTTTACCTCGCGTTCTTCCAAGTTCCGCAGGAAACAATTGAGTGAATCGAGAACCCGATTCTAACATTAGCTTTTGGTGTCAGCGATTAGCGTAAGTGTACGAGAGGTGAATGAGGCGTTAGTCGAGAATACACAAAACCGCGTTTAAAATCCCTTTGACTAGTTGAAGAAATGCTTTACGTTATTTAGGATGAATGCCATCAAAGTTCAAAGATATTTAATTTCTTCGGTCATGTTCAGTTTTACACATATCCTGGTTATCTATCATTACATAATTTCTCCAAATGGAGCTCTCACCTTATATTTATGGGCGACCGTATTTTACCGCCCTAAACATGGGTAGCGACAACACCTCGACTATTTTATCGCACCAAAATATTTCCAAGCCGGAGTGGACGCAGAAGACCGCCGTGGCTGCCCAAAGAGACCCAGCATAGACCGCCGTGGCTGCCCAAAGAGACCCAGCATAGACCGCCGTGGCTGCCCAAAGAGACCCAGCATAGACCGCCGTGGCTGCCCAAAGAGACCCAGCATAGACCGTCGTGGCTGCCCAAAGAGACCCAGCATAGACCGCCGTGGCTGCCCAAAGAGACCCAGCATAGACCGCCGTGGCTGCCCAAAGAGACCCAGCATAGACCGCCGTGGCTGCCCAAAGAGACCCAGCATAGACCGCCGTGGCTGCCCAAAGAGACCCAGCATAGACCGCCGTGGCTGCCCAAAGAGACCCAGCATAGACCGTCGTGGCTGCCCAAAGAGACCCAGCATAGACCGCCGTGGCTGCCCAAAGAGACCCAGCATAGACCGCCGTGGCTGCCCAAAGAGACCCAGCATAGACCGCCGTGGCTGCCCAAAGAGACCCAGCATAGACCGCCGTGGCTGCCCAAAGAGACCCAGCATAGACCGCCGTGGCTGCCCAAAGAGACCCAGCATAGACCGCCGTGGCTGCCCAAAGAGACCCAGCATAGACCGCCGTGGCTGCCCAAAGAGACCCAGCATAGACCGCCGTGGCTGCCCAAAGAGACCCAGCATAGACCGCCGTGGCTGCCCAAAGAGACCCAGCATAGACCGCCGTGGCTGCCCAAAGAGACCCAGCATAGACCGCCGTGGCTGCCTTAAGAGACCCAGCATAGACCGCCGTGGCTGCCCTAAGAGACCCAGCATAGACCGCCGTGGCTGCCCAAAGAGACCCAGCATAGACCGCCGTGGCTGCCCAAAGAGACCCAGCATAGACCGTCGTGGCTGCCCAAAGAGACCCAGCATAGACCGTCGTGGCTGCCCAAAGAGACCCAGCATAGACCGCCGTGGCTGCCCAAAGAGACCCAGCATAGACCGCCGTGGCTGCCCAAAGAGACCCAGCATAGACCGTCGTGGCTGCCCAAAGAGACCCAGCATAGACCGTCGTGGCTGCCCAAAGAGACCCAGCATAGACCGCCGTGGCTGCCCAAAGAGACCCAGCATAGACCGCCGTAGCTGCCCAAAGAGACCCAGCATAGACCGCCGTGGCTGCCCAAAGAGACCCAGCATAGACCGCCGTGGCTGCCCAAAGAGACCCAGCATAGACCGCCGTGGCTGCCCAAAGAGACCCAGCATAGACCGCCGTGGCTGCCCAAAAAGACCCAGCATAGACCGCCGTGGCTGCCCAAAGAGACCCAGCATAGACCGCCGTGGCTGCCCAAAGAGACCCAGCATAGACCGTCGTGGCTGCCCAAAGAGACCCAGCATAGACCGCCGTGGCTGCCCAAAGAGACCCAGCACAGACCGTCGTGGCTGCCCAAAGAGACCCAGCATAGACCGTCGTGGCTGCCCAAAGAGACCCAGCATAGACCGTCGTGGCTGCCCAAAGAGACCCAGCATAGACCGCCGTGGCTGCCCAAAGAGACCCAGCATAGACCGCCATGGCTGCCCAAACAGACCCAGCATAGACCGCCGTGGCTGCCCAAAGAGACCCAGCATAGACCGCCATGGCTGCCCAAAGAGACCCAGCATAGACCGCCGTGGCTGCCCAAAGAGACCCAGTGTCGATACCGTCGTGCGGTCGACGTGAGGGTTCGTGGAAAAGGGGTTGTCTTCTGTACAGCTACCTTTTCCGGGGCGCTAGCTTTTCTTCGCAGCTGCCCTTCCTGAGGTTCGTGTGGGTACCGCCCACGCCGTAATCAGTCCGCTAGGGCAACAGAAGTAAATTCTGTTAGTGCCGAACTACGGCGGTACCGTTGTGTGTGGGGGGGTGAGTGAGGTTAGTGTAGGTACCACCTGCGCCGTATTCAGTCCGCTAGGGCAACAGAAGTAAATTCTGTTATGTGCCGAACTACGGTGGTACCGCTAGGGAGAGGTGTGTGTGTGGGTACCACCTACGCCGTAATAAGTCCGCTAGGGCAACAGAAGTAAATTCTGTTAGTGCCGAACTACGGTGGTACCGTTAGGAAGACGAGCAACTGTCTGCGCCGTATGAGACCGCTAGGGCAACAGAAGTGAATTCTGTTAGTGCCGAACTGCGACAGCGTCTTCCTATCGACAAACTATGCGAAATAGTTCGTCCTTCCGAGGTGGCTCCTTAAACCCCTTATTAGGCGAGGTGTCGTATAAGACTAAAGCCTGTGTCAACAAGGAGAAAGGAAACTCTTTTGACCCCAGGGTGTGACTTGTTTAATGATGAATCTCTTTGAAGTCCCTATCACATACACTGATATATTTTAACAAACACAGTGATTTATTTTCTATTGCAAAAATAGTGCGTACAGACGTGAGCTACTGCATAACAGGGTACAACACTCAAAATTGCATTTAAAATATTAGTCACATTTAGCTAGATAACACAAGAAACATTGGAATATCGACATGTAATACAAATGATATTTAAGGGCTAACTAAAGTAAATGCACAAACGCAACATCAGCGCGGGGAAATAGATAAGTCGGCGTTCAGAGAGCTGGACACATGAAGAAAATACTTAAGATTAGGGGTAACTAACACAAAAAGGCTCGACAAACCCTGTGCGGCCTGACACGCCCGGGGGAGGGTGTCTCTGCTACGATAGCCGAGACAGGAAATCTGCAAGGTGGTTGTCGACTCCCGGAAGGTGTTCGGCTCGGAACCTAAAAAGGCTGAAATACAAAGCCCAGCGTTTCAATCGGGGGTTCAACTTGTCTGCCTGTTGCAAATAAAGGAGCGGTCGATGGTCGGTTTGTAACACAAATTCTCGTCCATACAGGTAGACCTCAAACTTCTGTAGAGCCCAGTAGATGCTTAACGCTTCTTTTTCAATGGTAGAATAGTTTATTTCTGCTCCTCTCAGTCGACGTGAAGCATATGCTACCGGCGCGTAGTGACGGAAGTCTCGTTTGCTTGGCTGGAGAAGAGCTGCTCCAAGTCCAGTTTGGGAGGCATCTGTCCTCAGAATGAAAGGACATCTGGGGTCTGGTAACTGTAAGACCGGTCTCTTGACTAACGCTATCTTCAAACTTTCGAACAGATCTTCTGTTGTATCGGTCCAAGGTATTTGTTCTGGGGAGTTCTTCTTTAGGAAATCATGGAGTTTAGATGTCAGTTGAGAGTAGTTAGGAATGTACTGTTGGTAGTACCCAACTGTACCGAGAAAACTTCGGAGCTCCCGTTTGGTTTTTGGGAGTGGAGCCGATTTCAAGGCTTCGACTCGGTTCTCCAGAGGCTGGATCTGATTACTGCTCAGTTGATGACCCAAATACTGGAGGCTGTCAAATCCGAATTCGCATTTGGACGGCTTCGCCTTAAGGCCATGTCGAGAGAGAGCTTCGAACAGTTTAGCTAATGCTGTGCAATGATCTTCCCAGGTTGTCGAGGCGATTAAGATGTCGTCCATGTAGACCTCGGTGTCTTGCAGTCCTGCAGTGACTTGACGTATAAGGCGGGAAAAAGTGGCTGGAGCATTTGCTAGGCCGAAAGGCAGTACGTTGAATTCATAGAGGCCAGACCTAGTTTTGAAGGCGGTGTATTGGCGGGACTCAGGGTGTAGAGGTACTTGCCAATATCCACTGGTCAGATCCATTTTGCTGAATATTGTTTTGCCTGCTAAATTGGTGAAAATAGCAGTGGTGTCTGCTATCGGCTCGGCATCGAATACTGTCTGGCTGTTGAGGTGCCTGCAGTCCAGACAAAATCGGTGGGTTCCGTCTTTCTTCCGGACAGCAAGGAGCGGTGAATAGTAAGGTGATGTGGATGGCATCTCGATTCCCATCTTCATCCACTTCTCTAAACTTGACCGCAGTTCAGGCTCCAGCGCTAAGGGAAGTGGATACGAATGTTGAAGTCGAAAACTGGAAGGGTCCTTCAATTTTATTTCATGAACTGCCGTGCTGGTTCTTCCGGGAGTATCTGTGAAAAGATCGCGATATTCTTCAAGTAGTTCCTGGAGTTCTGAGCGTTGTGTTGTAGTCAACGTAGAGGAGATGAGACAGTCTTCAATGGTTTCTCCGACGGGTGACGGTATCTCTGGTTCTTTCCGGTCGAGTTCTTCTTCTTCGCAGGTAGGTTCTAGGGCGAGGCCAACCGCTGCAAATGCTTCCTCTACTCTCTCGTCGTCCTCGCGATCTTTCTCGCTTGGTGAGGCGGAACCTTGCTGCTCCCGGTCGTGGTACTGGCGAAGGAGGTTGATGTGATAGACTTTGTTGTTTCCATCCACGTCCAATGTATAGGTATAGGTTCCCAGGCGTGATTTCACTGTATAGGGACCTTTCCAAGTCATAAGTAGCTTCTTTCGAGAATCGGGCAGAAATACGAGGACTTTATCTCCTTGCTTTAGAGTTCGCATCTTGGTACGTCTGTTGAAGAACTTGGCGCTTTTCTCTTGGCTCCTGTTTAGATTCTCGCGAGCGATTTTACATGTTTCTTTCAATCGGTGCTTCATTTCCATCAAATACTGAGCAGTGCTCGTGTCGTCTTGCAAGCTCTCATCGGTCCAGCATTCCTTGAGCACGGTTAAAGGTCCACGGACGCGATGGCCGTAGATGAGTTCGAAAGGAGAATACCCGGTTGAGGCCTGAGGAGCGTCTCGATAAGCAAAAAGGAGTGAAGGCAGATACAGGTCCCAATCTCGCGGCTGTTCTACGGCTAACTTCCGCAACATGACTTTGAGCGTACCATTGAAGCGTTCGACTATGCCGTTCGATTGGGCATGGTATAATGGCGTCAATCGGTGCTGGATACCGACGAGTTTCAGGAAAGCTTCGAAGGTTGCAGCTGTGAACTGAGTGCCGTTGTCGCTTGTTAGCGTGTGAGGGAAACCAACTCTGCTGCAGATTTCGAGTAGCTCCTGGGCGACTGTTTCTGCATCTATATGTCTGAGCGGGGCTGCGTCTGCGTACCGAGTTGCTTGGTCCACCACGGTGAGAATGTATCGGTGGCCACGTGCCGAAGCTGGTTGTAATGGGCCTACCAAATCAACACTGAGCGCGGAGAATGGAGTGGTGATCGGTGGGGTTGAGATAGGTGCCTTTCTTGGTCGAGATGGAGCGTGCGTCTGGCAGGTATGGCAGGAGTGACAGTATTGGACCACATCTTTTGCTAGGGACGGCCAATAAAAATCGCGTTCTAGTCGAGCCTGAGTCTTCTTTTGGGAATAATGGCCAGCAAGTGGATTGTCATGAGCCATTTCCAAGATTTGTGGGCGCACGCTTGCAGGTGCTACAAGTTGATGAGTTTCCTGACCGTCTCGTAACGTTTTCCGATGGAGAATGCCGTCATGGAGTTCAAAGGTAATGACTCTGCCATCCTTGTGTGTTTCTTCTTTGCCAGTATCAACTTTCTTAAATAAAAGCTGCAATGTTTTGCACTCCCGCTGTAATTTCTTGAAGTCTTCTTTGTTGTGTTGCAATATATCGACAGTGCTTGGTGCGGCAGTGGGATCTTCGATCGCTTTTGCTGCTGCCCTTGTGACAACGTGAGAGACTTCTGCAGCAACTGGTTGCTCTTCATAGTCGGTCATCTGTTCTTCGAAGGAGGTGGTTCCGGGAACTCGGCCGAGAATGACATCGTGGGAGAGCTCTTCCATGGCTACGGCTGTCACCTCTCCGTGGTAATAGGGGCACACGAGAGAGACCCGGGCCAGAGGCGCTTCGAAAGAGTGATTGTTGGCCAGCCGTACGGTTATTTCCTTCTTCAAAATGGCGTCAGCTGGGACGAGAGCCTTCTTGACGAAGACCGCCGTTGCTCCTCCATCGAGTAGTACTTGAACGGGTTGTTGGTTCACGGTGCCAGAGCATGTTTTCAGCTGTCCCAATTCGATCAGCTTGTTCGAGGCGATGTGATTGCATGCGACTGGGGGAATATCGTCGTATTCATCTGCTTCTTCATGCGTTGCTAGATTGTTTACTCGAGCGGTAGTACTGGAGATAAGTGGGCTTGCATGGGCTGCTCCATTACTGGGACCATCACCTTGCCTCCTCTGTAATTGGCGGCACTCGTCACTGGAATGCGATTGGTTGGGACCATGAAAAGTACAGTAAAATCCATTGTAAGGTCCTCGTTGTTCGCGCTGCGGAGTGTTGACCGATCCTGAGCGGGTGGGACCACCACGTGTGTTAGAAGTTCTTGGCGGCGTTCCTCGAGAGTTGTTGCTGGAGTTGGGTGTTCTTGCTGGAGTGCTCGGGGCTCGGACAGGGAATGTCGCGCGTCGCTCTGGTGCTCCTGATGCTTTGAGTGCTGGAGGGCCCGCATCCGTCGATGATGTCAGTGTGCGACCCTTACAAAGCTGATGGAGCGATGTATGAGGTCTTGCTTGTAAGAAGCTATCACCTTGCTCTCCTAGGCTTGCGACTGTGTTACCACCCCTGTCACGCAACTGAGTAGCGAGGAAGGGCGGCAAGCTTGAATAAGCTCGGTCAACAATTAGAAAGTCACGAAGAGTCTTGTAGTTGGCTTCGATGTTGCATCCTTTTAACCAAGCGTCAAAGGATTGTTCGAGTCGCCGTAGGTAACGTGACATATTGTCGCCTTCTTCTGGCTTCAATTCGTAGTAGTTGGCACGTAGTTTTGCCGGAGTAACTTTATGAGCATCTAGTAGGAGCAATTTAATTTCAGGAAGCTTGAAGCGATCTGCTGCGGGCAGGGTATCGATGAGTCGACGTTCCTTCGGTGTGATCAAATTATGGAGCATGACAACAGCATCGACTTCAGTAAATCCCATCGCTGTGGTGTGAGTGCAGAAGCGTTGCAAGAATTCGTCCATCCTTTCTTTCGTGGGATCGAATGAGGCCGGTGGAGGTATCTTCACTCTAGCATTTTGGGGAGCGATTCGAGCATCGAGTTGTCGGAGTCTGAGCTCGTGGTCTCGTTGTGCTGCTTCTCGTTCCGCTGCTCGTTCTGCGGCTTCTCGTTCCGCTGCTCGTTCTGCGGCTTCTCGTTCCGCTGCTCGTTCTGCGGCTTCTTCCAAATGCCTCAGGCGGCTGGTAAATTCTTCCCGGTACTCTGCATCGGTGGGAGTGAGGCCAAGGGCTTCGACGTATTCTCGAGCTTGAGCGACGAGGTTCATCTTGTTTTAATGGTGCGGTGTCCGCGTAGTTGTGTAGAACCCAGAAATCCTAGGCAACGTTGGTAGTCGCGCAAAGCTTCTGAGTCCCTGTTCGGGCGCCAGAATATGTCGATACCGTCGTGCGGTCGACGTGAGGGTTCGTGGAAAAGGGGTTGTCTTCTGTACAGCTACCTTTTCCGGGGCGCTAGCTTTTCTTCGCAGCTGCCCTTCCTGAGGTTCGTGTGGGTACCGCCCACGCCGTAATCAGTCCGCTAGGGCAACAGAAGTAAATTCTGTTAGTGCCGAACTACGGCGGTACCGTTGTGTGTGGGGGGGGTGAGTGAGGTTAGTGTAGGTACCACCTGCGCCGTATTCAGTCCGCTAGGGCAACAGAAGTAAATTCTGTTATGTGCCGAACTACGGTGGTACCGCTAGGGAGAGGTGTGTGTGTGGGTACCACCTACGCCGTAATAAGTCCGCTAGGGCAACAGAAGTAAATTCTGTTAGTGCCGAACTACGGTGGTACCGTTAGGAAGACGAGCAACTGTCTGCGCCGTATGAGACCGCTAGGGCAACAGAAGTGAATTCTGTTAGTGCCGAACTGCGACAGCGTCTTCCTATCGACAAACTATGCGAAATAGTTCGTCCTTCCGAGGTGGCTCCTTAAACCCCTTATTAGGCGAGGTGTCGTATAAGACTAAAGCCTGTGTCAACAAGGAGAAAGGAAACTCTTTTGACCCCAGGGTGTGACTTGTTTAATGATGAATCTCTTTGAAGTCCCTATCACATACACTGATATATTTTAACAAACACAGTGATTTATTTTCTATTGCAAAAATAGTGCGTACAGACGTGAGCTACTGCATAACAGGGTACAACACTCAAAATTGCATTTAAAATATTAGTCACATTTAGCTAGATAACACAAGAAACATTGGAATATCGACATGTAATACAAATGATATTTAAGGGCTAACTAAAGTAAATGCACAAACGCAACATCAGCGCGGGGAAATAGATAAGTCGGCGTTCAGAGAGCTGGACACATGAAGAAAATACTTAAGATTAGGGGTAACTAACACAAAAAGGCTCGACAAACCCTGTGCGGCCTGACACCCAGCATAGACCGCCGTGGCTGCCCAAAGAGACCCAGCATAGACCGCCGTGGCTGCCCAAAGAGACCCAGCATAGACCGTCGTGGCTGCCCAAAGAGACCCAGCATAGACCGCCGTGGCTGCCCAAAGAGACCCAGCATAGACCGCCGTGGCTGCCCAAAGAGACCCAGCATAGACCGCCATGGCTGCCCAAAGAGACCCAGCATAGACCGCCATGGCTGCCCAAAGAGACCCAGCATAGACCGCCGTGGCTGCCCAAAGAGACCCAGCATAGACCGCCGTGGCTGCCCAAAGAGACCCAGCATAGACCGCCGTGGCTGCCCAAAGAGACCCAGCATAGACCGCCGTGGCTGCCCAAAGAGACCCAGCATAGACCGCCGTGGCTGCCCAAAGAGACCCAGCATAGACCGCCGTGGCTGCCCAAAGAGACCCAGCATAGACCGCCGTGGCTGCCCAAAGAGACCCAGCATAGACCGTCGTGGCTGCCCAAAGAGACCCAGCATAGACCGTCGTGGCTGCCCAAAGAGACCCAGCATAGACCGCCGTGGCTGCCCAAAGAGACCCAGCATAGACCGCCGTAGCTGCCCAAAGAGACCCAGCATAGACCGCCGTGGCTGCCCAAAGAGACCCAGCATAGACCGCCGTGGCTGCCCAAAGAGACCCAGCATAGACCGTCGTGGCTGCCCAAAGAGACCCAGCATAGACCGCCGTGGCTGCCCAAAGAGACCCAGCATAGACCGCCATGGCTGCCCAAAGAGACCCAGCATAGACCGCCGTGGCTGCCCAAAGAGACCCAGCATAGACCGCCGTGGCTGCCCAAAGAGACCCAGCATAGACCGCCGTGGCTGCCCAAAGAGACCCAGCATAGACCGCCGTGGCTGCCCAAAGAGACCCAGCATAGACCGTCGTGGCTGCCCAAAGAGACCCAGCATAGACCGTCGTGGCTGCCCAAAGAGACCCAGCATAGACCGCCGTGGCTGCCCAAAGAGACCCAGCATAGACCGCCGTAGCTGCCCAAAGAGACCCAGCATAGACCGCCGTGGCTGCCCAAAGAGACCCAGCATAGACCGTCGTGGCTGCCCAAAGAGACCCAGCATAGACCGTCGTGGCTGCCCAAAGAGACCCAGCATAGACCGCCGTGGCTGCCCAAAGAGACCCAGCATAGACCGCCATGGCTGCCCAAAGAGACCCAGCATAGACCGCCGTGGCTGCCCAAAGAGACCCAGCATAGACCGCCATGGCTGCCCAAAGAGACCCAGCATAGACCGCCGTGGCTGCCCAAAGAGACCCAGCATAGACCGCCGGGGCTGCCCAAAGAGACCCAGCATAGACCGCCGTGGCTGCCCAAAGAGACCCAGCATAGACCGCCGTGGCTGCCCAAAGAGACCCAGCATAGACCGCCGTGGCTGCCCAAAGAGACCCAGCATAGACCGCCATGGCTGCCCAAAGAGACCCAGCATAGACCGCCATGGCTGCCCAAAGAGACCCAGCATAGACCGCCGTGGCTGCCCAAAGAGACCCAGCATAGACCGCCGTGGCTGCCCAAAGAGACCCAGCATAGACCGCCGTGGCTGCCCAAAGAGACCAAGCATAGACCGCCGTGGCTGCCCAAAGAGACCCAGCATAGACCGCCGTGGCTGCCCAAAGAGACCCAGCATAGACCGCCGTGGCTGCCCAAAGAGACCCAGCATAGACCACCGTGGCTGCCCAAAGAGACCCAGCATAGACCGTCGTGGCTGCCCAAAGAGACCCAGCATAGACCGTCGTGGCTGCCCAAAGAGACCCAGCATAGACCGCCGTGGCTGCCCAAAGAGACCCAGCATAGACCGCCGTAGCTGCCCAAAGAGACCCAGCATAGACCGCCGTGGCTGCCCAAAGAGACCCAGCATAGACCGCCGTGGCTGCCCAAAGAGGCCCAGCATAGACCGCCGTGGCTGCCCAAAAAGACCCAGCATAGACCGCCGTGGCTGCCCAAAGAGACCCAGCATAGACCGCCGTGGCTGCCCAAAGAGACCCAGCATAGACCGTCGTGGCTGCCCAAAGAGACCCAGCATAGACCGCCGTGGCTGCCCAAAGAGACCCAGCATAGACCGCCGTGGCTGCCCAAAAAGACCCAGCATAGACCGCCGTGGCTGCCCAAAGAGACCCAGCATAGACCGCCGTGGCTGCCCAAAGAGACCCAGCATAGACCGCCGTGGCTGCCCAAAGAGACCCAGCATAGACCGTCGTGGCTTCCCAAAGAGACCCAGCATAGACCGCCGTAGCTGCCCAAAGAGACCCAGCATAGACCGCCGTGGCTGCCCAAAGAGACCCAGCATAGACCGTCGTGGCTGCCCAAAGAGACCCAGCATAGACCGCCGTGGCTGCCCTAAGAGACCCAGCATAGACCGCCGTGGCTGCCCAAAGAGACCCAGCATAGACCGCCGTGGCTGCCCAAAGAGACCCAGCATAGACCGCCGTGGCTGCCCAAAGAGACCCAGCATAGACCGCCGTGGCTGCCCAAAGAGACCCAGCATAGACCGCCGTGGCTGCCCAAAGAGACCCGGAGTTTGCTCCACATAACATCAAGTCTCAGAAAAAAAAAAATATCTTACTTATTTCAGCAACTACTTTTGCCTACGGGCCTCTTCCTAAGGCAAATACAGCATCTGGTTAGTCGTTAGACGTTAGTTTGAGCCACCTTAACAGCAACATAAGCGTTCTAAAGAGAGGAAGGAACTATTTTGTATCGAGTTGAGGAAATATACACTCAAGGTACATACATAGAAACAGTAAGTTGTGAAACTTCATGAAACAAGATATAAGCTGAGCAAGAAATTAGAAAATGATAAAAAACGAAAAAGCAGTGAACCGAAAAAAAGATAGTTCGTAAAAGAACCAAAAAAATATTCTATTTCAATAAATGAAATGCAAAACTGCCTAATCTTTACCTAGGGACCTCACATGATCCTCCTGGGATCGCTAATTCTTATAGATACAATAGTTGTATCCCCCTGAGGGGCCGTATACGGTGAACTCAATGCAAATACACCAGTAATAATTTACTTCATAGCATTGTGCTTAGTACCCAAGTGTCTCAAATTATTGGAATGTATAATTAAGTATTAAAATAATTAAGAAACAAATCAATAATAATAGTAGCAGTAGTAAGTGTTTGGATGTAGTGCAAAAACTCATACAAAATCCGGTTTTATGCGCTGGGCGTCGGAACTAACAAATTTTTGGCGGAATTTAGAAAGTGCGTAAAGATTTAAAATAGTGCAGCATCAACCTTATAGACACAATCAGATTAGATCAGATTAGATTATTAGTTATTTTAACCCTCCCAGTCCACAACAAATGCGATCCAAAGAGAGGAAGGAGGAAGGCACCATTTAGCATGGAGTTAAGGGAATGCGGAATCCATGCAGAAAGGGCATAGACACAGTAAGTTGAGAAAGAAGTTCATGAAGCACGATCAAAGTTGAAGAAGAAAGTAGTAGGTGCTGAAAAACAGGACAGCAGTGAACCGAAAAAAGATGGTCCTTAATATAACAAAAACATTTTATTTCAACAAAAAGAAGGCCTAACTCTCAGCTCGGGCCCTCACATCGTCCCCCTGGGAGCGCTAATTCCCATTGATAAATATCTGTATCCCGCTGAGGGGAGACATAATCAGAACCTAATTTCCTTTTGATTAGTAAGTCAATTTTCCAAGATACTTCGACTAAAATTCATCATTATCTCCATTCCTTATTAATCGATCATGAACACACATTGCATTTGTTTCAACTTCCTACAAGTCATCAGTATTCACTCCATCAGTTAGGATTCAAGTTAATTCTTATGAAGGCCATCATTCAGCTCCAGCTTCCATTAATTAAGCTAATAGGAAACATTAAACCCGCGGCCTCGTTAGCAAAGAAGTTGGGAAGAGGGCCGGCGATAGCGAGGCGCGCAGTGCGCGTTTGCTGCTCTTCCTGGCCGGGACGGAACATTTTTCTCGAATCAAGTTCCGATTTAGGCATCATCGTATCGCCGTCACGTGACGGGATGCGGGCGTTGTACACGTCTTGTGCCGCTCTGACTCTTCGCTGGTGTGTAGGGCCGGTGTCTGCCAGTACTTGGTGGGCTAATTAGCCAGTATGTGCTAATTTAGCCAGGGCTGTACGCGCTAATTAGCCAGGGCTGTACGCGCTAATTAGCCAGTACTGGACGCGCTAATTAGCCAGTACTGGACGCGCTAATTAGCCAGTACTGTGCGCGCTAATTAGCCAGTACTGGACGCGCTAATTAGCCAGTACTGGACGCGCTAATTAGCCAGTACTGGACGCGCTAATTAGCCAGTACTGGACACGCTAATTAGCCAGTACTGGACACGCTAATTAGCCAGTACTGGACACGCTAATTAGCCAGTACTGGACGCGCTAATTAGCCAGTACTGGACGCGCTAATTAGCCAGTACTGGACGCGCTAATTAGCAAGTACTGGACACGCTAATTAGCCAGTGCTAGACACGCTAATTAGCCAGTGCTAGACACACTAATTAACCAGTGCTGGACGCGCTAATTAGCCAGTGCTGGACACGCTAATTAACCAGTGCTGCACATGCTAATTAACCAGTGCTGGACACGCTAATTAAGCAGTAATGGACACTCTAGTTAGCCAGTACTAGACACTCTAGTTAGCCAATACTTGACAAGCTAATTCGCCAATACTTCAGCGCAGTGGGACACTACTCGCTCGGAAGAAGTCTGGCAGTAACTGATCCTAATGTTCTAATACGCAACAGCAGTTAACCAAAACACAACAGCAGTTAACCAAAACACAACAGCAGTTAACCAAAACACAACAGCAGTTAACCAAAACACAACAGCAGTTAACCAAAACACAACAGCAGTTAACCAAAACACAACAGCAGTTAACCAAAACAAAACAGCAGTTAACCAATACGTCATCACAGTGCGCCAGTACTTGATGCCAATACCTAAATACTTGACAGAGTTGCGTAGGAGCTTTACAGGATTGAAATAATACATGACTCACTTACTGATACTTGGCAGAATTTTGCCAATGCTCGACCGCAGAGTGCCCATATTTGACCGCAGAGTGCCCATATTTGACCGCAGAGTGCCCATATTTGACCGCAGAGTGCCCATATTTGACCGCAGAGTGCCCATATTTGACCGCAGAGTGCCCATATTTGACCGCAGAGTGCCCATATTTGACCGCAGAGTGCCCATATTTGACCGCAGAGTGCCCATATTTGACCGCAGAGTGCCCATATTTGACCGCAGAGTGTCCATATTTGACCGCAGAGTGCCCATATTTGATCGCAGAGTGTGGGCCCATATTTGACCGCAGAGAGTGGGCCCATATTTGACCGCAGAGTGCCCATATTTGACCGCAGAGTGCCCATATTTGACCGCAGAGTGCCCATATTTGACCGCAGAGTGTCCATATTTGACCGCAGAGTGCCCATATTTGATCGCAGAGTGTGGGCCCATATTTGACCGCAGAGAGTGGGCCCATATTTGACCGCAGAATGCCCATATTTGATCGCAGAGTGTGGGCCCATATTTGACCGCAGAGAGTGGGCCCATATTTGACCGCAGAGAGTGGGCCCATATTTGACCGCAGAGAGTGGGCCCATATTTGACCGCAGAGAGTGGGCCCATATTTGACCGCAGAGAGTGGGCCCATATTTGACCGCAGAGAGTGTGCCCATATTTGACAGCAGAGAGTGGGCCCATATTTGACCGCAGAGAGTGGGCCCATATTTGACCGCAGAGAGTGGGCCCATATTTGACAGCAGAGAGTGGGCCCATATTTGACCGCAGAGAGTGGGCCCATATTTGACCGCAGAGAGTGGGCCCATATTTGACCGCAGAGAGTGGGCCCATATTTGACCGCAGAGAGTGGGCCCATATTTGACCGCAGAGAGTGGGCCCATATTTGACCGCAGAGAATGGGCCCATATTTGACCGCAGAGAGTGGGCCCATATTTGACAGCAGAGAGTGGGCCCATATTTGACCGCAGAGAGTGGGCCCATATTTGACCGCAGAGAGTGGGCCCATATTTGACCGCAGAGAGTGGGCCCATATTTGACCGCAGAGAGTGGGCCCATATTTGACCGCAGAGAGTGGGCCCATATTTGACAGCAGAGAGTGGGCCCATATTTGACCGCAGAGAGTGGGCCCATATTTGACCGCAGAGAGTGGGCCCATATTTGACAGCAGAGAGTGGGCCCATATTTGACAGCAGAGAGTGGGCCCATATTTGACCGCAGAGAGTGGGCCCATATTTGACCCCAGAGTGCCCATATTAGATCGCAGAATGCCAATAATTGAACGCAGAATTTTAGTACAAATTCGTCACTTAGCAGTACTCGACCAAATTTTTGAAGACTTTAATAAATTTACATACAATTTAACCTACATGTACCAGTATTTGATTGCAGTTTTGAAGTTTACCAATCCTTCACGAGTATTTACAATACCTAACTGAAATTTACCAATACTTGACCACCATTCATGAAAGCTTGCCTGAAATCTAGCTATACTTCACTAAAATTTACAATTATTGATCCCGGCTCATATACACGGAACCGCAGCTGACCAAAACAAAGCAGCAATAGTCGAAAGTAATAGTCTTAGTAACTCTTTACTACGTGATTTTATGCTCGTTACACCGTTATCACGACCACCACCGTCATTAGACCGGCACTGACGTCAGATTGTAACCGATGAAGAAGCTGCCGCTCGGTGGTGAACTTCGGAAAAAAATCAGTATAAAAATTGTGCGTCAATATAAAAATAAAAAACCTTTGAGCATTTTATTCAAATAGATATTGAAATTTACCTGAACGGCAAACGGTAACGACAGGCAACACTACAAAATAAAAGCAAATAAAGATACGACTGTGCTTCAATCATCTGTCTCTCGAGCATCTAAAAGAACTACTATAAAACTGCAATTATTCACAACAACTGCTGTAAAACGGCAATTATTCACAACAACTGCTGTAGAACGGCAATTATTCACAACAACTGCTGTAAAACGGCAATTATTCACAACAACTGCTGTAGAACGGCAATTATTCACAACAACTGCTGTAAAACGGCAATTATTCACAAAAAACTGCTGTAAAATGGCAATCATTCACAAAAACTGCTGTAAAACGGCAATTATTCACAAAAACTGCTGTAAAATGGCAATTATTCATTGAAATTCAACGTGTAAACCACCTTTTAACTTGTCCTGTCCGCTGCATAAATGTGCTACTTTTGCTGTTCTGCGCCACACGACCATTTACTCGAATCAGAGAGAAAAAGACATGTTCACAAAAAATGTTATTTCCACAGTTCAGACCGTTCAGAAAGAGGCATAAAAACTCGACGAAGTTTGGATCAAAGTAAACAAAAAGTTTACACCGACGGAAGTTTCGCAAACTTACTAAGACGAGAGACATTAATATTATTTTCACCGAATACCAGTCGTCTCAAAAAGCGCATGAAGTTTCCGGGGAACTTGAGAGGGCGAAATGAAAAAAATTCAGCTTCTCTGACGAAAAAATATAGCATCCGATCAGAGTCGCGTCGCTGATCGCGTGTCCCGAGGATAAAGGATAAAGATGAGGTGGGAGAGCATTGGGGCTGCTGTGGGATGTTGGACAGCTTTAGGAAATTGTACAGCTTTAAGAAATTGTACAGCCTTAGAAATTGTACAGCTTTAGAAATTGTACAGCTTTAAGAAATTGTACAGCTTTAAGAAATTGTACAGCTTTAAGAAATTGTACAGCTTTAGGATATTGAATGGCTTTAGGAAATTAAAGAGCTTTAGGAAATTGAAGAGATTTTGGATATTGAACACTCCTAACAAATTTAAAGCTTTAGGAAATTAAGTAGTTTTTGGATTTGGAACAATTTGAAGAAATTTAAAGAACTTTGCGAAGTTAAACAAGTTGAAAAATAATTTTGGAAATTAATCAGCTTCTAGAAATCATCTATTTCAAACAAATAACCCACTTTAAAGGAGAGTTTTAAAAATCTGAACTCCTGACAAAATTGAACAACTCTTTCTAAATGAACAGCTCCTGAAAGTTGAAAACCTTTTGGAAGCCAAACAGGTTTTGAAAACTGAACTGAATCGAACCGCAGCAGTTACCTACCTTCATGTCTCGTAAATAATTTTCAGCTTCAACGAATGCCTTCGCTTACTAAATATGACCAGAGATGCATATCGTGATGAGGGAACTGGTCCACGGGAACTAAGTCACTTGATGCGTCACCACACCATAACAACACCACTTCGCTGTAGTTGGTGGCTACCAGACGGGACGGTTCATCACCCTTATGTTCCGGCCAAACTCTACGCTTCTTCATTGCCATTACTCTTCGATTTTTCACTGAAATTCCTCACAAAACGTGAATAGAATTATCTCAGTAACAGCCAAATTGTTTTGCTTCAACACAAAATATTAGGGTAATGCCGCATAAATTATCATTCATGAAAGTGAAAATTGAAATTTTCACCGAAGTCTTTAGAATGTAAGAACGATGCAAGCAACTTCTTAATGAAATTCAAAGTAAAACATAGGCCGGTAAAGAGTTAAAGTTATTCACAGAAGCACGGTATCATGGGTTCACAAATCGAAGAAATGAACTATTCCTTTTCATTGGATATTTTAGAATTAAACAATGAGCAATTTTGAATTTAATAATGATGAAACCTGAGGAGATAAGTCCGAGCCTATTTCTGATATAATATAAAACTACTAGTATACCCGTCCTACAAAGCTAGCAGCATTGGATAATGTTTGCTTAAGCACGAGATTTGTTTGACACGCTGTACCTACACGAATACAATGGAATTACTCTCAGAAAATGATGCGGTCAAGACTGGAGAGCGAGTGACATGCGAATCATCAGTGATACAGGCTCGACCTCCTTCCGAATTTTCCGGATATTAATCTTTGAAGTGAAGATTTAACAGGAACATACTACACAGAGTGTAGTCGCGCTGTCAGAAATTATGGTGAATTTTAAGAAAGAGCTATTACTCTTTCGTGGTAACACTTGCTCAGAGACCCTTATTACAGTCTCAAACTGTTTTAGTTGTGAATACTACAGTAAAATATCTGTATTTAAAATCCCACTTAGCTGTGAATACTATGTACAGTAAAATATCTATGTTAAAAACTACACTACACTACACACAGTAGCGTTGCTATTTGTGTCCAAATGAATTATTAAACTAATATCAACAGACATCCCAGATGAAGTTCAGCAGAGAGAAAACGATCGCTAACCGTGAAACACCTTTGCCTCGTATGAATGCCTGCAATAAATTTAGCCACGCTATCAATTCTCCGTACTAATGTACACGCAACTTGGCCGTTGTTAATTTAACCAAATAAAATTCTGAATAAATAAAGTAGCGTTACGTATAGTTGAAATCTTATGAAGTATAGAAAAATCATGAAAACGCCTAAGTTATCTACGCATGTACTTGCCGAGATTTTACTTATGAGATGGAACGAGAAAAAGCTTAGTTTTTTATTCAATTTGCGTATCCAAAGTGTTCCTACCCTAAACAAATCACACCCTATTGCAGGAAGAATTTTAAAACTGGACTGGACTACGGATTTCTCATTTTGCCTAGCTTTCAGCCCTTTTTGTGGATTATCATGAGGGCGTTTAGCACGAAAATTCCGGACGTAAAAGGAACTCCATGGTATCTATGCTACAACTAAGAAGTAATATTCTAAAGGACAAAGACACCTCAGTAGAACAAATACTTGATGTAGAGAGAAATGCCTGTAATTTAAGCACTGCCATCTTGAAGGAACGAATTTGGTGATCCCCTGGTTATATTGGACAGAGATCGTCCACTTAAGGGGATACAACCATTGTTTTATATGGGAATTAGCACTCCCACGGGGAATATGTGAAGTCCCGAGTTAAAGGCTGGGTAGGCCTTCCATAGTTAAAATTGAGGTTTTTTTTTGTTTGTTTGTATGTTAACAGACTATATTTTCCGGTTCACTGCTGTCCTGTTTTTCGGCACCTTTCACATTCTCATTCAATTTTTGTTATGTTTATAAACTTCTTTCCCTACTTGCCGCTTCCATGCACCCTATGCTTAGATCCGCGTTCCCTGGAGTCCATACTAAAAAGTGCCTTCCTTTTTTCACCCTTTTGAACAGCTTTGTTAAGGCTAGGAAGGCTTAAACTAACATCTAATCTAATAATTTAAACTTGGAAGAGAACTTTAGTTTTTCTGTTTATAGGTGAAATAATTTCGAGATGAACGATGCTTCTTACGAACTTTCAAGCACGAGCCTCATTACAGAGCACAAATTTGAAGATCCATATTTATCTCATAGCAAGTTTGCGCAGTGCGTTGTTAGACATTATTAATATATTTTTTTTAATTTTAAATGCTCGATTATACTCCGGCAGTCGTTGTTTTAGTTGCTTTCCACTAACGCGGACGTAGTTGGCCGGGCATAGCACAACCTTTTGTATTCTAACTTGACCTATACTAATCTAACTTGACCTATCCTAACCTAACTTGACCTATCCTAACCTAACTTGACCTATCCTAACCTAACTTGACCTACCCTAACCTAACTTGACCTACCCTAACCTAACTTGACCTACCCTAACCTAACTTGACCTACCCTAACCTAACTTGACCTACCCTAACCTAACTTGACCTACCCTAACCTAACTTGACCTACCCTAACCTAACTTGACCTACCCTAACCTAACTTGACCTACCCTAACCTAACTTGACCTACCCTAACCTAACTTGACCTACCCTAACCTAACTTGACCTACCCTAACCTAACTTGACCTACCCTAACCTAACTTGACCTACCCTAACCTAACTTGACCTACCCTAACCTAACTTGACCTACCCTAACCTAACTTGACCTACCCTAACCTAACTTGACCTACCCTAACCTAACTTGACCTACCCTAACCTAACTTGACCTACCCTAACCTAACTTGACCTACCCTAACCTAACTTGACCTACCCTAACCTAACTTGACCTACCCTAACCTAACTTGACCTACCCTAACCTAACTTGACCTACCCTAACCTAACTTGACCTACCCTAACCTAACTTGACCTACCCTAACCTAACTTGACCTACCCTAACCTAACTTGACCTACCCTAACCTAACTTGACCTACCCTAACCTAACTTGACCTACCCTAACCTAACTTGACCTACCCTAACCTAACTTGACCTACCCTAACCTAACTTGACCTACCCTAACCTAACTTGACCTTTCCTAACCTAACTTGACCTATCCTAACCTAACTTGACCTATCCTAACCTAACTTGACCTATCCTAACCTAACTTGACCTATCCTAACCTAACTTGACCTATCCTAACCTAACTTGACCTATCCTAACCTAACTTGACCTATCCTAACCTAACTTGACCTATCCTAACCTAACTTGACCTATCCTAACCTAACTTGACCTATCCTAACCTAACTTGACCTATCCTAACCTAACTTGACCTATCCTAACCTAACTTGACCTATCCTAACCTAACTTGACCTATCCTAATCTAACTTGACCTATCCTAATCTAACTTGACCTATCCTAATCTAACTTGACCTATCCTAATCTAACTTGACCTATCCTAATCTAACTTGACCTATCCTAATCTAACTTGACCTATCCTAATCTAACTTGACCTATCCTAATCTAACTTGACCTATCCTAATCTAACTTGACCTATCCTAATCTAACTTGACCTATCCTAATCTTACTTGCACTACCCTAGCCTTTTCTGCTCAGCTTGCCTACCACAACCTAGCCTACCACACAACCTAGCCTACCACACAACCTAGCCTACCACACAACCTAGCCTACCACATAACCTAGCCTCCCACACAACCTAGCCTACCACACAACCTAGCCTATCACACAACCTAGCCTATCACACAACCTAGCCTACCACACAACCTAGCCTCCCACACAACCTAGCCTCCCACACAACCTAGCCTCCCACACAACCTAACCTCCCACACAACCTAGCCTCCCACACAACCTAGCCTCCCACACAACCTAGCCTCCCACACAACCTAGCCTCCCACACAACCTAGCCTCCCACACAACCTAGCCTCCCACACAACCTAGCCTCCCACACAACCTAGCCTACCACACAACCTAGCCTACCACACAACCTAGCCTACCACACAACCTAGCCTACCACACAACCTAGCCTACCACACAACCTAGCCTACCACACAACCTAGCCTACCACACAACCTAGCCTACCACACAACCTAGCCTACCACACAACCTAGCCTACCACACAACCTAGCCTACCACACAACCTAGCCTACCACACAACCTAGCCTACCACACAACCTAGCCTACCACACAACCTAGCCTACCACACAACCTAGCCTACCACACAACCTAGCCTACCACACAACCTAGCCTACCACACAACCTAGCCTACCACACAACCTAGCCTACCACACAACCTATCTTACCGTAACCTACCCTACCGAAATGTATCCAGCCATAAGCTGTTCGGTCATTTACTATCCTTCCACATACCATTCGGTCTATCGTAACCTATCCTACCACAAGCCATGCTGTCATGATCTATCTAATCATAACCTAGTCCGCAGTTTCTAACACTCATAACAGTTGTTTGGACTTATTCTTATGTTTTGAAGTTTAGCTATAGAAAGGAGGACATAACTTTCCGGTCCCCTAATCGTTCGCCCTAATTTGACCTGTATATTTAGTGGAAGAGCAACTCACGATGAAATACCGCGATTCATCCAAAAGATACGATTCCGTACACGGTCTCTTTCCTAATTTTTCATCGTAATTTTGACTTCACAACGCAATTCAAATTGAAGATAAATTTCCGAATCCGCATTTGAAGAATTATTTCAATGGTATATTTTCTACCTCGAAACATTAACGTTAATTACATTATGAGGTTGATTAGAGAGTTAGTAACTCCAGTATGACGGGTACACCTGAAATGGTGTATCAGCAGTGATTATGACAATAGAATAAAAGCATTAAGAATTGCACTAGCACATAAGCGTCACCATTTGCGTTGAATAAGAAACACGAAATATATCATACGTTCAATGCCACAAGCTATCAGAGAACAATGCTGTTATGTATCTCTTAACTCTATCTTATAAATGATTTACGTGTCGTAAAATTAAAGGAGATTTTGGGAGATAAAGATTTAACCGTCGTTCTCCCGAGCAAAGGTACATTTAAAATGTGTATGATGAAGTTACTATGTCGCACAGCCCGACAAAAATGACGGTATCCAATAATGATTGATAAACCAAATGAATCTTTCAATTAGAATGAAAAGAATATAGAATAACATAACTCTCTGATTGCTTTAACAACGTACGACACAGCATTACAGCTTTTCGATTTTTTCTATATTATTACTTCGCATTAGGTAACAGAAAAGAAACATAAATCTCATCAACCCCAATCATTTCATTATATCTACGCTGTGAGGTAGTAGAAATCGTGTCCCAGATACACTCGTCAAGTACTGTCAGCCAAGTCAGTTGAAAATTGCAAGGCTGCACACAGAAAAATTTCATACATTCCTCGATGCACTTGAGTATTGAACAACGCAACTACGGCTAGTGTTATCATGGATTAGTTTTTGTATTTTTTCTCCGCGACTATCATATCCAACCATAGTTACAAACACATGCGCTACCAAACTATACGTTAACTAAGCAGGTGATGTAATAAAACTACTGTAATCAATATAACTCGTTTAAACAAACAGCGATGTCTTACTACGAGTACTGCACTGGTACTTCAACAGTGATTAAAACTTGAAAATATTTTTTTTCGTCGCAATGGTAAAAATTATACTCTTCCTCTAATACGTCGGTGCACGAGTACTAAACAGTTGAATTCTAAATCTGTGCGAGAGACGTAACCGTCTTAAACTATTTTCAAAGCCCTTCCAATGTTACCAATAATACATTTCAGGTATGACCAAAACCTGGTCTAACACTTTTTTTCCATAATAAGAAATAGGCAATATCGCTCAGCAGGGGTCCTCAAAGTGGGGTCCGCTTTGACAGGGGGTCCGCATAATTTAACGAATTTAATTAACAGTGGATGCAGACATATGTAATATTCATGAGGGAAACACATATGAGGGGGCCCTCAGCTTATTTTCTGTAATAAAAGTGGTCCTTGGTTGAAAAGAGTTTGAGAACCCCAGCTCTAAGCAAGGCATTAAGGGAAAGCCATGGAATGAAACAAGCGCTAGTAACAAAAATTTATCAAAATGTGAGCCGAAAAAGACTAAAGATGAGAGTTATAAAGGACGCGCGGATGATTTGTAATCTACTTTTTGCCCTCTCAATCGGAGAGTACATACAGCCTGTAGAATCTACGCTTTTAACGATGAAATATCAAATTTTATCTTTCTCTCAATCGGAGAGTACATTCAGTCCTTAGAATCTTCTTCGTTTTTAGCGATTAAAATATCAAATTTTATCTTTCATCCTTACACTCAGTGAGATGTCAGCTGAGTTCGGCATCTTGGCTCGATTTGAAAAGTTGTATTTTTTGAAGCCTTCAAAGTGTTACACAGAAAAATTCTTCAATATTCACGAGCAATTACCTTTGAATATCTCCGTATATTTCATGATGAAATGGTCACCTAGTTGTAATTATATTAAATTATCGAGACTCCAATGAAAAACGATAGGATACAATGCGTCATACGACACGTTTTTTGCACCTACTCGATGAAATTCTCACAAATACACACACAAGTGTGTGTCATTAACGCGTTATGACACACTGTGTCGTGAGCAGTATTATTCACACACAACTGTGTCAACCACGACACACTTAGTAAAGTCTGCGGTATTTCCCATCATAGTTTCACCTCCCCTGCCTAAGTAACAATTGCGCTGAAGACAGAATAATCAGAAATTTCGACAAAAAAATGCGAAATCTCGAGGTTTCTACAGATTTTAAGACAATTAATAAGTTCATTGTGCGGTATAACTCCCACCTCGAAAACTTTGCCTTCTGAAACTTGAATATGTGATTTAAAAAGCTCTCCCAATCTTGACTCGCAGAATCATCAAGCTTTCCCGAATGAGGCTTTAACGCAGCCAGATGTTACAAGATTTCTCTCCCTGAATTTGCATTAAAAATTATCTCAAACACAAATATTTCTCGATGAATATTTATAAAAAAATAACGTATATGACAACGATTTATCTCAATGAATATTCACGGGGAAATTCCGTGACAAACACTAATGATCAATTTAATGAAGGACTCGATAAGTAATGCTGAGCATTTCTCAAGAGCACTTCGTTCCAAGAAAAATTACTCAGTCCACCGAAAAAATTCTGATGCCATTATAGAAATTCGACACTTTTGGTATATTTGACCAGTCCCGCTAGCAGAAATATAGCATTGAGCGTTGAACTACGGAGAGTGAACGCCTCAAATAAACCACGTCGAATAACTTCAGAGGCTCGCAACAACGCAGCCAGCTCATCGGAGTGGATAGCAACTTTTCATCAATATTTATGAATGAATGAAATAGAGTTTGCAATAAACTGAGGGAATTCTAGCACGCAGTGCAAAGAATTTTAGAGATACAGTTTGATGAATAGGATAGCAAGAGTCCGTTTTGATAGAAAATTCGTTTTGTTCTCTTTTATCTCACACCAGAACATTTCTCTTTGATCACGTGAACAAGGTTTGAGTACTTCTTGCTGTCAACCTAAAATGGCATACTTTTTTTTAAAACTACAATTGGAGGGCAAATATGCAGAGTGTCCTAACCCACAAATCAGAGGTCAAAACTGGAGAGTGGATTAAGTGATAATTTCACCTCATAGCGGCGTAGATGTCTTTCAGGCCGAGTGCATGGCCTAGTTCCTAATTCAGTTCCTAGTCAGTAACTTGGCTAGGAAAAGCCAGTTTGGCAACCCTGCGATGAACACCACGCCTTTAACTTGAGTGTTCTAAAATTCTGTGTTTTGTGGGTTAGGACACTCTTTATATTTGCCCTCCAATTATAGAAGTGCTTCAAAATAAGAAATACAAAGGTAGCACTTCACTGAAACAATTATTGAGAAAACATAAGATATTCTAATATATTAGATTTTAAGTTAGTTTAAGCCTTCCTAACACCTACAAAGGTGTTCACAAGTGAGTAAAAAAGAACGTACCATTTGGTGAGGAATTAAGAGAACGGGGAATCTTTGCACAAGAGGATATCCCCACACACACTGCGCATAGAAATAAGATTTTAAAAAAATTCTGAAGCAAGATAGAAGTTGAATTAGAACAGTATTGAATGAAAAAATGGTCGTACTGTTGTGAAGCAAAAATCTATCTTAATTCAGCGAATAGAAGGCTATTCAGTTGGGGACCTCACATCTTCAAACTGGGAGCGCTAACACCCAAAAATACGATGGTCGCATGACTTTTGAGGGCGACTAGCGTTGTCGTAACGGATTTTCATGACTTAGCACGAGATTTATTATTACATAAAAACTCAGAACTGCTTGAAAGATTCCAGAATAATTGCCAACGGAAAGCTCACAAACTCTAAACCCGACCTTAACACGTTGACTGTGGCATGTACAACTGAATTTTAATATTCAACTCCAAAGTAAAGTCAGTTGTAGTAAGCAATGTTGAAAATAGCAAACATTAACTGTATCGTGCCTTCATTTAGCTTTGATTTAAGTATTTATGAAAATTGAGTTTGTGACTACTGGTCGGCCTGCAGCATTATGAAAACTCACTGTGTCACCACCGGTGGCTCACGTCGCAACCAAAGTGTTGAATAAAAAAGGTCTGACAATGTGCCAGTAATATAATGTATCAACAACCCACAACAACACTACTGCAAACTATCAATTCACTACTGCAAAATAGCAGTACAAATCTGATAGGCCACTCAGCTTTCTCGCTTCTGACCTTTACGTCTCCTGATTCAAGTTCGTCATCCAAGGGACCCTACCACTATTTTTATCGTAACTGAGAAACGATAAAATTTCTGAGAACTACGACAACTTTAGACGTAAACGATAATTTAAGATAACTACGATAACTTAAACTGATCAGTGAAAGTTATCGTAGTTGTCTTAAATATGGTAGTTATCGTAATTTTCGTAGTTGAGTTTAAAAGAGAGGAGAGTGCACATCACTTTTACCATCAGTGTTCACATTTCTTCAACAATGTTAAATAGTAAGGTATGGCAGTCCCTTAGTTCGGGCGCCACTTTTGTTAAATAGTAGGTTGTGGCGTATCCACATTGGGCGCCAAATTGTTAGATATTTGGTTTTGGCAATATCCTCTTTGGGTGCCAAATTGTAGATAGTTGCAATTTTTGCTGGTCCTTCTTGGGAGCCAGCGAATCGATTATTTAGGTGGGCTAGTCCTGTTTCAGCCCGATTGAAAACTAGATTGGTCCTTCTTGGGAGCCGAAATTTCAGAGTCTTCTTATCCCGGAAGGATCTTCCTGATATCTTCAGGGAAAATGGAAAGTCAGGTTTTGGCGACTTAATTTATTAGTTGGGGCTTGCCCACAGGTTTTCAGGAGGCGAATTATTTTCCAGCAGTTGAAATTTAAGCCGATATAAAAATCAAGCTTTGAAGTTTTAGAGCCGAAGAATTTCTGGATGCGAGCTAATCAAGCTTTGAAGTTTTAGAGCCGAAGAATTCTGGCTATGGAGCTTTTCACGCTGGTAATGCAGCCGTCGAAAGTTAGAGCCGAAATAAAATTCGAGCTGCGAAATTGGAGCCGATATAAAAATCAAGCTGTTGAAATTTTGAAATCTGTGATGGATATAGGGTTCGTAAGTATCTGTGATACGCCAGTTCGATTATTTGCGAGAGAATTATTTTTCCTCCCGCGAAATTACAAAGCACTAGTCGGCATCTCTGACAATAGCCTGACACGCCCTTACCGAGAAGACATTACTGCAAGTAATGTCGCGAACATGCTATGAAGCCCGATGTCGACGGTGCTTTTTGGCCTATAAATTAATATAATGGTGCATATGTACATCAGATAGCTTATAAAGAATACTTAAGACTATTTCTTAACAATTAGAAACACTTATTCTAATACAGCTCAGGAACAGTCTTGTCCTTTCTCTTCTGAAGAGGCTGAATCCAGTTCTGGTTGGTTGGGAGAGCGCGATAAGAAGTCGGCGAGATGGTTCTCCACTCCAGGAATATGTTCCGCTTTAAATTGAAAGAGGCTGAAGTATAAAGCCCATCGTTTAAGTCGTGGGTTCAGTTTATCCGCTTGTTGCAGATACAGAAGAGGTCGATGGTCGTTTTGTGCGTCGTTGATCTTGGTCGCCAATTTTGGTCGCTGATATGGTCGCCAATTTTCGATTGCTGATCTGGGCGCCAGTTTGATCGGTGATCTGGTCGCCAGTTCGATCGGTGATCTGGTCGCCAGTTTGATCGGTGATCTGGTCGCCAGTTTGATCGGTGATCTGGTCGCCATTTTGATCGCTGATCTTGTCGCCAGTTTGATTGCTGATCTGGTCGCCAGTTTTGTTCGTTGATCTTTTGAGATGACGAGCTCGGAACGCATTCGTCGTTTTCTGGCAGCAGCTGCTGTTTGGAGGCGTGGGCTCTTCTTCAAAGGATGTGGTTCCCGGCACACGTCCTAGGATTACTTCGGTTGCAGGGTTATCCATCACTACAACTGTGATGTTGCCTCGATAATATGGGCAGTCAAGTTTGACGTTGGCTAGTGGCGCTTCGAAAGTTTGGCTGTTAGCTAACTTGATGGTGATTTTGTTTTTGGATATATTTTGTTCGGGCACTAGGGCTTTCTTCACAAACACGGCTGTGGCTCCTCCATCCAGTAATATTTCTACTGGTTTGTTATTGAGTTTGCCCTGACACTTTTTCAATTTACCTAGTAATAGCCCGGTTGTATCCGCAGCATGATTGCATTCAACGGGTGGCAAGGTATATCCTGGGGACTCCTCTTCGATAGAATTTATGTGGGCAGTAGGTTGGGCCGCACCTCCTTCATTTCGGGAAGAGGTATTTTGCTGAGATTGCGGGTTAAGTACTTGGCACTCTGCGCTAGAATGAGTTGGATTTTCTCCATGGTGATTACAGAAGAATGTTCTCCAGTGGATTGGCGGACGGTTAAAGTAGTTGGGTCTGCCTTCTACGTGAGCTGGTCCAGTTGTCCTTGGCCTATACTGGAAATTCTGATTCTGAGGCGGTGCAGGTCGAGACTGGGGATTTCGGTTCTGAGGAGGTCGATAGTTGAAATTTTGGTTCTGAGGAGGTGAAGGTCGATAATTTCCGGTTGAGGTGTTAGAAAATCGATTCACTTGAGAACTTCTGGAAGGTTTTCGCATTGAAGATTCTTGACCTTCGTTTTTGTTAGTCGACAGACGGTTCTCACAGAGTTTCTGGAGAGTTGTATTTGGTCGGGCTTGTAGAAATTTGTCCCCTTGTTCAGCTAGAGTCGCTAAGGTGTTACCGCTTCTGTCCTTGAGTTGAGTAGCAAGGTGAGACGGTAGACTGGAGTAGACCCTATCCATAAGCATGAAATTTTTCAGTTGGTCGTAGTTTTCTTCTACTTGGCTTCCGGTGAGCCATGCGTTAAGCGCTTGTTCCAATCTCCGGATGTATCGACTCATGTTGTCTCCTTCCTCAGGCTTCAGTTCATAGTAGTTACTGCGCAGTTTAGCGGGGGTTATCTTGTGGGACTCCAGCAGTAAATTTTTGATTTCCCTAAATTGGTAGCGGTCGACAGCGGCCAATGTCTGGATGAGTCTTCTTTCCTTAGCCGTTACTAGATTTTCTAGTGCGAGAACAGCCTCAAATTCCGTGTATTCGAGTGCGTTGCTGTGACTCTCGAAACGCTGCATGAATTCTTGGATCCCCTCTTGTTCAGGGTTAAAAGCAGCGATATCGGGTATTTTGACCCGTCTGGCTTCTGGTGCCCTTTGCTGGTTGAGTTGTTGGAGCTGGATTTCATGCTCTCGTTCTCTTTCTCTCTCTCGTTCTCTTTCTCTCTCTCGTTCTCTTTCTCGTTCTTCTCTTTCTCTTTCTCGTTCTTCTCTTTCTCTTTCTCTTTCTTCTCTTTCTCTTTCTCTTTCTCGTTCTCTTTCTCGTTCTTCTCTTTCTAGTGCTCGTTCTCGTTCTTCTCTTTCTAGTGCTCGTTCTCGTTCTTCAGCTTCCTCCAGAATTCTTATTCTTTGAAGGAAGGTTTCACGGTAGTCTGGTTGCTCCGGAGTGAGGCCTAGGGCAGTCATGTACTCTCGGGCACGTTGAACGCAATCCATTTTGAAATTTTTCTTTTGCTTCAGGAAGTCGAAGTTCCTTTATTTTTGTTATTTTTTTTCTTGGGTTTTCAGGATTCAAAGTCCTTCTTTATTTTCTTCTGCTTCAGGGAGTCAAGTCCTCCTGTTTTATTTTAGTTTTTCTTAGCTTTCAGGATTCGTAGTCCTTCTGTTCGGGCGCCACTTTTGTTAAATAGTAAGGTATGGCAGTCCCTTAGTTCGGGCGCCACTTTTGTTAAATAGTAGGTTGTGGCGTATCCACATTGGGCGCCAAATTGTTAGATATTTGGTTTTGGCAATATCCTCTTTGGGTGCCAAATTGTAGATAGTTGCAATTTTTGCTGGTCCTTCTTGGGAGCCAGCGAATCGATTATTTAGGTGGGCTAGTCCTGTTTCAGCCCGATTGAAAACTAGATTGGTCCTTCTTGGGAGCCGAAATTTCAGAGTCTTCTTATCCCGGAAGGATCTTCCTGATATCTTCAGGGAAAATGGAAAGTCAGGTTTTGGCGACTTAATTTATTAGTTGGGGCTTGCCCACAGGTTTTCAGGAGGCGAATTATTTTCCAGCAGTTGAAATTTAAGCCGATATAAAAATCAAGCTTTGAAGTTTTAGAGCCGAAGAATTTCTGGATGCGAGCTAATCAAGCTTTGAAGTTTTAGAGCCGAAGAATTCTGGCTATGGAGCTTTTCACGCTGGTAATGCAGCCGTCGAAAGTTAGAGCCGAAATAAAATTCGAGCTGCGAAATTGGAGCCGATATAAAAATCAAGCTGTTGAAATTTTGAAATCTGTGATGGATATAGGGTTCGTAAGTATCTGTGATACGCCAGTTCGATTATTTGCGAGAGAATTATTTTTCCTCCCGCGAAATTACAAAGCACTAGTCGGCATCTCTGACAATAGCCTGACAAACAACAACATAGAACGACAAAACGCATCCAACTTGCTGTTGACTTTTGACATTGTAATCAAAGTGAGCAATTTTACGGAAAGGTTTTGTTATTTTTTTTACCATATGATGTCTAGTTGAGTTAAGTCAATACTCACTTCATGCTCCACCAAGGCCCGCAGTTGCGCTTCTTGATAGTGTTTTATAAACGAAATCAAGATTGAAAAAAGCTAATGAGCCCAAATTAGAGACGTAGAGTCTTACTCTTTCTGGATAACACAGAAATTGCAAGCTGCACGACTGCGCTTTACGTTCTACAAAATAACCCTAGTAATAGTAACTGACGCTAAACAATCTAGTTACGCTGGCGAGCACTCCTCGCCATTACTTCGAACTCTAAATGATAAAAAAACAAGCATTAATAACGTACAATCAGTAAAAAAGTTTACAAAAACCGCATTTTGGAAACACGGGTTCTTTGCTGAATGCCTCTGTTAACAAGTCAGGAACGTTAACCCTTGAGGATAAAGGATTCATAAAAGTGTTAAGAGCGTCGATACTTTTAACTTGAACTTCATGTGTTTGTGACCAGACCATGATTTCAAGTGACCTCTTTTGAAGGTATTTGTCTAACTTCAACTCCATCGTTTACATATGAAGTATGTTGAATTTACGAACTGCCAAAATTTTTCCCGCAAAATAAGAATGACACCATTTTGTAACTGCGAAAGATTCAGCTGCTAAAAAAGACACACACTAAATACACAATTTCAAGAACTGAGCACTCACACTCAAACAACTGTCATAAACTCTTAATAAGACACGGTAAGTAGAACTTTGTGTGCCATCAATTCAGGAACACGAAGCTAATGAGAGGAAGAGGATGAGGTCGCGGTTTGGAAGTATGGAGACGGCGATCTCGGCCACGAGACTTGGTTGAGACAAGGCTGGGCGGTCGTCAGTGAAAACTAGGGTCGGTGACAACTAAGATGAAGGAAGTACGTAACTTAGTGATGCATAACTAACAGCCTAGTGGCAAACACTGGCGTGTCCGGAAAAGATGAAGGTCGCATGAGCTGGCTTGCAATTTGCGCCATCATCCGTTTTACCATCCGACCGTTTGATGCAGTCAATTTTAGCTTGGATTTCATTTGCTCTGCACAATTTCCGGACACGCTATAGAGGCCACAGCTGAGTGCTAGGCCAATGACGTCAGGGTATTGGTAGAGCAGCGGTGGGGCACTACAGAGCAAGCCTTCAACGACAGAAACTACGAGAAAATGTGTACTGGCGGAAACGAAACAAATGCAGGCCAATTAATGCAAGGAAAGGAGGCATAACAAGGCAAAAATATAACTTAAGGATAAGGTACCAATATAAGGAAAGTAAGAAAGTAAATTTTATCGTCAAGTGGAGTAGAGATTAAACACGCGTGCAAACGATTTTGGGGAAAATAAAGAATTCATTTACTTACAATTCCATTACCAAATAGACTTTGAGTTTGTCTTCAAAAGTTTCTAAAAGCTGCACTATGTTGGCGTGTGCGAGCCTGCAATGTAGAGAAACAAAGAGGATCTCAGTGGAGCGTCTACGGAAGGCACAAATGTTCATTCATATCATGGACCCCTCACCATTAGTTCAGTTGTTACCGTCAATATTTAGCTCTTAAATTTAGCCCAGGGAAGCTCACGGGGTCAGTGAATAGCGCAAACCAGGTGTGGCCTCAACGTGACACTGAACTTCTGGTATGAAACAAACGGGTTCATCGAGGGAACCAGTTTCCCGATAAAATGTGACTATTTGAATTGAATAACTGAGCTATGTTTTGAAATTGAAACACTGAAATTTACTCAGCTGTATTATTGTTTGAAAAGACGATGAATTGGAGTAAACCTGTCATCTTGGTCAGCTCGAATCACCGGTCTTTAGTGAATTCAATGTTCAGATAATGCTACACATTTCGGGCCGTGTGTATTGATGGCTATAAATGTAATCGATATCATCCTCTCTAACTGCTGCAGGTAGACGATATTAATACGTGTTGCTTTATATGCATGAATACAACATTTTATTCTAAGTACTTTTATACTTGTCCAATTTTGAGTTCTAGGATGAAATTCCGAACATTTATGACAAATTTTTGAGTTGTGGAATCCAACTTTGAAATTAATAATATAGCTCAAAAAATAATATAGCTGAAGAGGCGTCTGATCAAACCAGTCACTTTCATAAATGAAAGATAAAGACTCTAAAGAAATATAAACTCTCAAATTTTGTAAAAATCAATCATCATAAGCTTGCCTCAGCCCCAAAAGAAATGCGACTGATTTCAAATCCAATTTGGATGCTTGCCACTGTTCCAATTATTTAATGGGGAATAATGCCACGAAAATTTGAATCACATAGGGAAATGTTCTCACGGAACACTTAAATTATTAAAAACATAACGAGGTAACACAAGTGCATTGATCATATCAGTGTGTGGGCGAGTACAAGGGTCTAAAGACTAAATTTAAGTTAAAGGAACATTTCATGACGAATGAGTTGCAGTTGTTTAAGGGTCATCAGATCATTCCAGGGTTCACTGGAAGCGGAACAGACACTTAAAAATTGGAGAAAATTGGTTAAAAAATACAAGAAGCATCATTCAAAACATGTAGCACATCGCATGGTTATTTGGTGAGCGGAATTAGTTCATGGTAGGAATCTCAAGCTATATAATTTTAATATTACGTATTAAGCTTAATAACTAAAGATTAAGCTATATAAAGGTATATAATTTCATCAGAAGTGGGTGGACCTTGGCTTTTGAATACGCAAAATTCAACTCTTATGCAGTACATATTAGATATTTATGTTCATTTTTCAGTAAGCAGAAGGTATTTCCTTTCTAAATCGTACATTTTTACTTTTGAATACTTCGTTTTTATTCCTAAGGAGTAAATTTTTCATTCTGAAATAGACGTTTTACACCACAATGGTAGATTTTTGACACCTAAGTTGTACAGCTCGTCTCCTAAGCAGGTCAATTTCCTCTCTTAAGTACATCAATTTTCACTCCTAAACACCTCAATTTCCATTCCTAAACACCTCAATTTCCACTCCTACACACCTCAATTTCAACTCCTACATACGTCAATTTCAACTCCTACATACGTCAATTTCAACTCCTACATACGTCAATTTCAACTCCTACATACGTCAATTTCAACTCCTACATACGTTAATTTCGTCTCCTACAGACGTTAATTTCGACTCCTACATACGTCAATTTCAACTCCTACATACGTCAATTTCAACTCCTACATACGTCAATTTCAACTCCTACATACGTCAATTTCAACTCCTACATACGTCAATTTCAACTCCTACATACGTCAATTTCAACTCCTACATACGTCAATTTCAACTCCTACATACGTCAATTTCAACTCCTACATACGTCAATTTCAACTCCTACATACGTCAATTTCAACTCGTAAATACCTCAATTTCAACTCGTAAATACCTCAATTTCAACTCTTAAATACCTCAATTTCAACTCTTAAATACCTCAATTTCAACTCCTAATTACCTCAATTTAAACTCCTAAATACCTCAATTTCAACTCCTAATTACCTCAATTTCAACTCCTAATTACCTCAATTTCAACTCCTAATTACCTCAATTTCAACTCCTAATTACCTCAATTTCAACTCCTAATTCCCTCAATTTCAACTGCTAATTACCTCAATTTCAACTCCTAAATACCTCAATTTCAACTCCTAAATACCTCAATTTCAACTCCTAAATACCTCAATTTCAACTCCTAAATACCTCAATTTCAACTCCTAAATACTTCAATTTCAACTCCTAAATACTTCAATTTCAACTCCTAAATAACTCAATTTCAAATCTTAAATACGTCAATTTTCACTCCTAAGTACCTCAATTTCAACCTCTAAACTCTTCAATTTCAACCTCTAAACTCCTCAATTTCCACTTCTAAACACTTCAATTTCCACTTCTAAACACTTCAATTTCAACTCCTAAATACGTCAATTTCAAATACGTCAATTTAAACTCCTATATACGTCAATTTCAATTCCTAAATACGTCAATTTCAATTCCTAAATACGTCAATTTCAACTCTTAAATACGTCAATTTCAACTCTTAAATACGTCAATTTCAACTCTTAAATACGTCAATTTCAACTCCTAAATACGTCAATTTCAACTCTTAAATACGTCAATTTCAACTCTTAAATACGTCAATTTCAACTCTTAAATACGTCAATTTCAACTCCTTAATACGTCAATTTAAACTCCTATATACGTCAATTTCAATTCCTAAATACGTCAATTTCAATTCCTAAATACGTCAATTTCAATTCCTAAATACGTCAATTTCAATTCCTAAATACGTCAATTTCAACTCTTAAATACGTCAATTTCAACTCTTAAATACGTCAATTTCAACTCTTAAATACGTCAATTTCAACTCCTTAATACGTCAATTTCAAATACGATAATTTCAACGCCCAAATACATCAATTTCAACTCAAATACGTCAATTTTAACTCAAAAGCTTGAATTTCAACTAACAAATACGTCAATTTCAATCCATAAATACGCCAATTGGAACTCCCAAATACCTGAATTTTCCTCGCTATATACGTTAACCTACATATCTAAAACGGGGGTTTAAACTTTCCCAACGCAACAGAAGCAAAACCCGAAAAGCGACCTAAATTTTGCAGCAAAGATGGGAGCTGTCCATATCCACAAAATGGAAATAACACACAGCCTTTTTTGCGTGTCAGTCCAACTTTAAACTAAACTCTGACTATATATGAAAGTAAAAATGCACGCTCGAGTTTAAACAAAGTTCGCGGAACATTATGTAGGGCTTGAACAGAGCTGAACTAGGCTCATGAAACAAGGGAACACCTTGGATTATTAACAAAGACGGCGTGTTACAGGAACAATTTTGTCTGCGCTACGTGAAGAACATTTACAAATGTAGGCGTTTTTCGTGTGGTCCAGCTCACCTGAATTTAAGAGAGCATTTTTCGTCACAAAGGAAAAGCACGATCAAGTTACTCCGAGCAAGTTCTTTTACTTTTGCAAGTTCTACTGGAAGATTAAGAACATGGTTTCAAGCTCTTACAACCTCATACACGCACCATCTGTACGAGCTAATGTTAGTCTTGTTTTGATTTTTTGTCTATCTAAATTTTTTTCAACTATATTCAAGCGGATTTTGTACAAGTGTCGCAGCCATGAAAATTAGCATATTTATAATGAGTGCTACAAAACTAGCTGCATTTTATAACAAACTATAACTGTACATAGTAAAAAATAAATAGTCGTTTTTATACATTTCATGGGCCTAAAATCTTGTGGTACAACTAGTGTATGCTATGGTTGGTAATGTAGTTAGTTTACTCTACAACACATGATACAGTATACTCTTAAACTGTAGACACAATTAGTGTGCTATGAAGCTCATGATACAGTGTACTCTTAAAACTCCCGACACAATCAGTGTACTGTTGAGCAGGTGATACAGTGTTCTCCAGGATCGTTGACACAATCAGTGTATTATGAAGCTCGTGATGCACAGTACTCTACGACCGTAGACACAATTAGAGTTTTGAAGCTGTTAACATCAAGTGTAGTTGAAATATCGCGGAACAAAACGCTGCTGCGGCACAAGTGGAGCTGTGACACAAGAAGACACACACAACGTACGGCACAACAGCAGATGGGACACAACACCTGGTGGGGGTGTGACACGTACGGCACGGGCTCAGAGGCAACACACACACATACACGCACGATAGGGATGTCAAATTGGCCCTTTGCGTAGTCAAAATGCGATCTTCAAATCAAATTTAGCCACAAAAATATGTATTCAAGTCAAATTTAGCCGGTAAAAAGGTCAATTTTGGGAACGATTGGCATGAAAACGCTAATTTTGGGATTAATGGGCAGAATAAAATTGCAATTTTGAGAACTGTTCGCGAAAAGTGTTAACTTAAAGAATTGGGACCGGAAAGCGCCAATTTTTATACATGTGGGCAGCAAAATGTGAATTTTAAGAATTGGGGCCGGAAAAGGCCAATTTTGAGAATTGTGGTCAGAAAAATGTCATTTAAGAATTGTGGGCAGTAGACGCTAATTTAATTGACTCAGGCTAGGAAAAGTCCAATTTTAATAATTTTGGCAGGAAAGGCCGGTGTGACACCCAGAACACAAGACACGCACTACCTTACAGAGGCTTCCCTCCCTCCGAGTGACGCCGACGCTCTCTGCAACACCAGACATGTGAGACCGAGGTCGCCATCAGATAAGAATGTCGTAAGCGCACATTGACACTCTTATTCGCGGCATGAGGGCTACATTACAGACTTAATACTCATATGATACTTGTACGTATATATATGATACTTGTACGTATATGTGATTCTTGTACTACCAGGAATGAGTTCCAGTAAGTAAGTATGAGTACCACTACGTACGTATGAATAACACTACGTACATATGAATACCACTACGTACGTATGAATACCACAACGTACGTATGAATACCACTAGGTACTCAAACTTGTATCTGAGTACCACTAGGAATAATACTCATTCACGTACCGGTTGAAAATGTGTAGCATTTCAACTCTTCCACAACCTTTTCAGATTTTCGCGCACAAGTTGAAATATCGCGCACGTATTTTTTCGCACTCCTCAGAAAGGATAGAAAAAATTGAGTTGTAAAATAGGTTTTTAATTCTGAAACTTACATCTAAACAAACCGAAGCAACGGCGCTTAGGTAGTTAACGTGTTGAGATCGGATGTTAGTTAAAGCTCACCTAACCGCAACAAAGGCGTTCTAAAGGCAGGAAGATGGACGGCACCATTGAGCATGGAGATAGGGGAATCCGGAATCTACGCACAAGGTGCACAGAAATTGTATCTTGAGAAAGAAGTTCATGGAACAAGAAAAAAGTTGAAGAATGTAGTAGTAGGTGCTGAAAAACTGGACAGCAGTGAACTGAAAAAAGATGGCCTGTATCAAAGCAAAAAACATTTTATTTCAAAAAAGAAAGCCTATCTAACTCTCAACCAGAGACCTCACACATTTCTCCTCTGAGGGCTAATACCCATAGATACAATAGTTCTATCCCCCTGAAGGTAGTTAACGTGTTAAGCATTGTGACCGTAGCATGAGTGCTGTCTGCTTGTATTTGGTGCAGAGTTCATTTTGAGAAATTGAACAACGGTTTAAAATAATTGAGATATTTACGGTGCGCTCCTTGAGAAATAATTTTAAATGAGAAAAACCGTGGAATCAAAAGAAAGAAAAATAGAAGTAAAGCAACTCGTACGAGAGTCATATAATTCTACAATTGAACCATTGAGAGTAGAAAGAATTATGCAATGAAGACAAGGAGCGCGAAAAAATATCTTCATTTTTCCATAGAATCAACGCACGTCGTATTTTTGCTTAAAGAAACGAATAATTTTCTGGGACGCGAAATGCTCGCGGAATAAATACAAATAAAAACGCAAATCCTGGAGAAGTTAAAATGTTTCATCAATTCTCAAAAGAAAGACTAAATGAAACATAAAAAGAACGTCAATTTTTGTAGGCTTTCTGCCCGCATTAAGATAAGTAGGATTAATTTTAAACTTGATTTTTTAATATTGCTACCGTCAGTAATACATTTAATTCTCTGATTAATAATTAGTCACTGTAACAAATTCTATCATCGCGAAATCATTTCTGGATGATTTACAAGACCTTTCTACGAGTCTCGAAGTTTTCATTCAGATTCTTACTTAATGAGTTTTTGCGTTGACAATGTTAATTTAGTTTGTGTATAACGAAAGGTCAGCGAAGATTGTTTGTTTGGTTATAAGTTAATTTTGAGCCTCCCCTAACACAACAAAGATGTTCAAAGAGAGGAAGGATGAAGGCATTATTTGTTATGGGCTAAGGGAACGCAGAATCTATGCACATGGTGTGTTCTCGCAAAGGATTCCGTGCGCATAGAAGCAGTAAGTCAATTAAGAAGGAAGGTTAGGAAGCAAGATAAAAGTTGAAGAAAAGAGTCAGTAGTGAACCAAGAAAAGATTGTCTTAAACATTTTGACAGCTGAAGGGAAATCTGAAGTTTAATATAAAATTCAAATTTAAAGTCAACTGTAGTAAGGTTTGTCGAAAATTCAAAACAGTAACTGAATTATGTTTTCATTTAGTTCTGACAAAGTATTTTTTCTAAATTCAGTTTGTGGCTACTACTTGGTTAGCAGCATAATGAAAACGCCCTCAGTGATCAAATATGGCTCACGTCACACTCTAGAGTTAACAAAACGAAAAACTTTATTTCACCAAAATTTTCAAAATTTTATTTCACCTAACTCTCAGCTCGGGGTCTGTGCAGAGAAACGGGGACGATTCCCTACGAAAAAATTAAAAAAGTCGCGTAACTGAACAAAACAAAAAGTACTTAAATACGTTTTAAGCCCTGTATGAAGCACTACATGTTTCAAAAACTGTACAGAGAGCCCAAGTATAATGACAATGCACCATGTGAAAACACAGTACAGTAATTTGCATAACAGTCAGTACAGTAATTTGCATAACTGTCAGTACAGTAATTTGCATAACTGTCAGTACAGTAATTTGCATAACTGTCAGCACAGTAATTTGCATCACTGTCAGTACAGTAATTTGCATCACTGTCAGCACAGTAATTTGCATCACTTTCAGTACAGTAATTTGCATCACTGTCAGCACAGTAACTTGCATCACAGTCAGCACAGTAATTTGCATCACTTTCAGTACAGTAATTTGCATCACTGTCAGTACAGTAATTTGCATCACTATCAGTACAGTAATTTGCATCACTTTCAGTACAGCAATTTGCATCACTTTCAGTACAGCAATTTACATCACTTTCAGTACAGTAATTTACATCACTGTCAGCACAGTAATTTGCATCACTGTCAGTACAGTAATTTGCATCACTGTCAGTACAGTAATTTGCATCACTGTCAGCACAGTAATTTGCATCACTTTCAGTACAGCAATTTACATCACTTTCAGTACAGTAAATTGCATCACTGTCAGTACAGTAATTTGCATCACTGTCAGCACAGTAATTTGCATCACTTTCAGTACAGCAATTTACATCACTTTCAGTACAGTAATTTGCATCACTGTCAGCACAGCAATTTGCATCACAGTCAGCACAGTAATTTGCACCAGTCAGCACAGTAATTTGCATCACTGTCAGTACAGTAATTTGCATCACTGTCAGTACAGTAATTTGCATCACTGTCAGTACAGCAATTTGCATCACTGTCAGTACAGTAATTTGCATCACTGTCAGTACAGTAATTTGCATCACTGTCAGTACAGTAATTTGCAATACTGTCAGTGCAGCAATTTACATCACTGTCAGTACAGTAATTTGCATCACTGTCAGCACAGTAATTTGCATCACTGTTAGTACAGTAATTTGCATCACTGTCAGTACAGCAATTTACATCACTGTTAGTACAGTAATTTGCATCACTGTCAGTACAGCAATTTGCATCACCGTTCTCGGTCCGAAAACTTCACATTCACTCGATGACATCAAGAGAGACACGACACCGAATAGACACAGAAAAGCGAGAGACAGTATTGCCGAACTTGCGCCTTTGGCACAGCCTCGTCTCTCAAGATTAGCTGCTCAATTCCAGCCAATTAAAAATACAACACAAATGAATTAATTTCCTGAACTGGATACGTTAGGCTCCATTGCAAAGCTAGCTTAGGAGTTCGGAAAGAATTAGCTGAATTAAATCCTGGCATTCAGGTTTCCATTCGAGTTCGTCAGGGCCCGAGTGGCGAAGATTTGAATTGCAGTGTCGCTCTGTGAGATGCGAACTGGATGTAAATAGACAGGCTCGTGCCTTCAAAGGGAAATCGACACTGGGCTTTTTAGCTCATCTCAAGAAAAGCAAAAGGATTGCAAGAGAAAGAAAAAGCATGAAATTTCTACCGAACTGTGTATGATGAAAATGTTTCGACTTAGCACATCGTAACGAGTATATAAAAGTCATTTTCAAGATCAGCAATTCTCGTTGACTTGAGACTTGAAAGAACCAAATGTGACAAGGATTATCGAGCTTGTAGAATTAAATCAATTCAACAAAGAAATAAATAAACGGATTAATCGTGAAAGCGCAATACCCTAAAGTTCAATAAAATAACATTAGGATATGATTCAAAAGCTATTTTCTGTAGCACAAAAGACGCATTTACAGAATCAATTTCACGAATGAAGTTTTTAGCAGAAAAAAAAATTGTAATTCTACTTTCAAGGTTTCTTTTGACGTGAAATTTGATACAGACAATGAAAACAGTTCATGTCGCACCACGAAAACAATTCCTGCCATGATAAATAGATCTCACACTAGATATTAATAAACTACCGTAGACATGATACACGGACTTCTTAAAAACATGCTGAAAGAGAACACGCTTGGGCGCGTACATATCACCTGACTTGGGCAGAACATAGCTGGCAATACCAAGTGGATGCAATACCAAGTGGATGCAATACCAAGTGGATGCAATACCAAGTGGATGCAATACCAAGTGGATGCAATACCAAGTGGATGCAATACCAAGTGGATGCAATACCAAGTGGATGCAATACCAAGTGGATGCAATACCAAGTGGATGCAATACCAAGTGGATGCAGTACCAAGTATATGCAGTACCAAGTGGATGCAGTACCAAGTGGATGCAGTACCAAGTGGATGCAGTACCAAGTGGATGACATACCAAGTGGATGACATACCAAGTGGATGCAATAACAAGTGGGTGCAATACCAAGAGGATGCAATACCAAGAGGATGCAATACCAAGTGTATGCAATACCAAGTGTATACAATACCAAGTGGATGCAATACCAAGTGGATGCAATACCAAGTGGATGCAGTACCAAGTGGATGCAGTACCAAGTGGATGCAGTACCAAGTGGATGCAGTACCAAGTGGATGCAGTACCAAGTGGATGCAGTACCAAGTGGATGCAGTACCAAGTGGATGCAGTACCAAGTGGATGACATACCAAGTGGATGACATACCAAGTGGATGCAATACCAAGTGTATGCAATACCAAGTGTATGCAATACAAAGTGTATGCAATACCAAGTGGATGCAATACCAAGTGGATGCAATACCAAGTGGATGCAATACCAAGTGGATGCAATACCAAGTGGATGCAATACCAAGTGGATGCAATACCAAGTGGATGCAATACCAAGTGGATGCAGTACCAAGTGGATGCAGTACCAAGTGGATGCAGTACCAAGTGGATGCAGTACCAAGTGGATGCAGTACCAAGTGGATGACATACCAAGTGGATGACATACCAAGTGGATGCAATACCAAGTGTATGCAATACCAAGTGTATGCAATACCAAGTGTATGCAATACCAAGTGGATGCAATACCAAGTGGATGCAATACCAAGTGGATGCAATACCAAGTGGATGCAATACCAAGTGGATGCAATACCAAGTGGATGTAATACCAAGTGGATGCAATACCAAGTGGATGCAATACCAAGTGGATGCAGTACCAAGTGGATGCAGTACCAAGTGGATGCAGTACCAAGTGGATGCAGTACCAAGTGGATGCAGTACCAAGTGGATGACATACCAAGTGGATGACATACCAAGTGGATGCAATACCAAGTGGGTGCAATACCAAGAGGATGCAATACCAAGTGTATGCAATACCAAGTGTATGCAATACCAAGTGTATGCAATACCAGTGTATGCAATACCAAGTGGATGCAGTACCAAGTGGATGCAGTACCAAGTGGATGACATACCAAGTGGATGACATACCAAGTGGATGCAGTACCAAGTGGGTGCAATACCAAGAGGATGCAATACCAAGTGTATGCAATACCAAGTGTATGCAATACCAAGTGTATGCAATACCAGTGTATGCAATACCAAGTGTATGCAATACCAAGTGTATGCAATACCAAGTGTATGCAATACCAAGTGTATGCAATACCGAAGTGGATGCAATACCAAGAGGATGCAATACCAAGAGGATGCAATACCAAGTGGATGCAATACCAAGTGGATGCAATACCAAGTGGATGCAATACCAAGTGGATGCAATACCAAGTGGATGCAATACCAAGTGGATGCAATACCAAGTGGATGCAATACCAAGTGGATGCAATACCAAGTGGATGCAGTACCAAGTGGATGCAGTACCAAGTGGATGCAATACAAAGTGGATGCAATACCAAGTGGATGACATACCAAGTGGATGACATACCAAGTGGATGACATACCAAGAGGATGCAATACCAAGAGGATGCAATACCAAGAGGATGCAATACCAAGTGTATGCAATACCAAGTGTATGCAATACCAAGTGTATGCAATACCAAGTGTATGCAATACCAAGTGTATGCAATACCAAGTGTATGCAATACCAAGTGGATGCAATACCAAGTGGATGCAATACCAAGTGGATGCAATACCAAGTGTATGCAATACCAAGTGTATGCAATACCAAGTGTATGCAATACCAAGTGTATGCAATACCAAGTGTATGCAATACCAAGTGTATGCAATACCAAGTGTATGCAATACCAAGTGTATGCAATACCAAGTGTATGCAATACCAAGTGGATGCAATACCAAGAGGATGCAATACCAAGAGGATGCAATACCAAGAGGATGCAATACCAAGAGGATGCAATACCAAGAGGATGCAATACCAAGTGGATGCAATACCAAGTGGATGCAATACCAAGTGGATGCAATACCAAGTGGATGCAATACCAAGTGGATGCAATACCAAGTGGATGCAATACCAAGTGGATGCAATACCAAGTGGATGCAATACCAAGTAGATGCAATACCAAGTGGATGCAATACCAAGTAGATGCAATACCAAGTGGATGCAATACCAAGTAGATGCAATACCAAGTAGATGCAATACCAAGTAGATGCAATACCAAGTGGATGCAATACCAAGTGGATGCAATACCAAGTGGATGCAATACCAAGTGGATGCAATACCAAGTAGATGCAATACCAAGTAGATGCAATACCAAGTGGATGCAATACCAAGTAGATGCAATACCAAGTAGATGCAATACCAAGTAGATGCAATACCAAGTAGATGCAATACCAAGTGGATGCAAGTCTAATCAAGAAATCATTGAACTCCATTCAAACGCACCTCTTCTGTCAATACATCACTCGAATTTCAAAAATGATTACAAATTACACTTAAAATTGGCGTGTGCAGCACTTATAAAAACCCACACGTCGTCACAACTGACGGCCAAGGTATTGCCTTCTTGATTAATTTGATTGTATGTAGTGTAAATTGCATTTTTATCAGTATTAGATAAGTTAATATAAGCCTCCCTAACTACAACAAAGGCGTCTTTAAGAAAGGAAGGATGAAAGCACCATTAAGTGTCGAGTAGAGGGAACGCGGAATCTATGCACAAAGTGCATGGAAACAGTAAATAAAGAAAGTTTATGAAACAATGTAAAAGGTGAAGAAGAGAGGAGTAGTAGGACCTGAAGATAATAATATAATACCAATAACATATCACCATCACGAAACTGTTCCAATTTAGCAGCAGTAACATATTACCATCATAGAACTGTTCCAATTTAGCAGCAATAACATATTACCATCATAGAACTGTTCCAATTTAGCAGCAATAACATATCACCATCACGAAACTGTTCCAATTTAGCAGCAGTAACATATTACCATCATAGAACTGTTCCAATTTAGCAGCAGTAACATATTACCATCATAGAACTGTTCCAATTCAGCAGCAGTAACATATTACCATCATAGAACTGTTCCAATTCAGCAGCAGTAACATAATACCATCATAGAACTGTTCCAATTTAGCAGCAGTAACATAATAACATCATAGAACTGTTCCAATTCAGCAGCAGTAACATAATACCATCATAGAACTGTTCCAATTTAGCAGCAGTAACATAATACCATCATAGAACTGTTCCAATTTAGCAGCAGTAACATATTACCATCATAGAACTGTTCCAATTTAGCAGCAGTAACATATTACCATCATAGAACTGTTCCAATTTAGCAGCAATAACATATTACCATCATAGAACTGTTCCAATTTAGCAGCAGTAACATATTACCATCATAGAACTGTTCCAATTTAGCAGCAGTAACATATTACCATCATAGAACTGTTCCAATTTAGCAGCAATAACATATTACCATCATAGAACTGTTCCAATTTAGCAGCAATAACATATTACCATCATAGAACTGTTCCAATTTAGCAGCAATAACATATTACCATCATAGAACTGTTCCAATTTAGCAGCAGTAACATATTACCATCATAGAACTGTTCCAATTTAGCAGCAGTAACATATTACCATCATAGAACTGTTCCAATTTAGCAGCAGTAACATATTACCATCATAGAACTGTTCCAATTTAGCAGCAGTAACATATTACCATCATAGAACTGTTCCAATTTAGCAGCAGTAACATATTACCATCATAGAACTGTTCCAATTTAGCAGCAGTAACATATTACCATCATAGAACTGTTCCAATTTAGCAGCAATAACATATTACCATCATAGAACTGTTCCAATTTAGCAGCAGTAACATATTACCATCATAGAACTGTTCCAATTTAGCAGCAATAACATATTACCATCATAGAACTGTTCCAATTTAGCAGCAATAACATATTACCATCATAGAACTGTTCCAATTTAGCAGCAGTAACATATTACCATCATAGAACTGTTCCAATTTAGCAGCAGTAACATATTACCATCATAGAATTGTTCCAATTTAGCAGCAGTAACATATTACCATCATAGAACTGTTCCAATTTAGCAGCAGTAACATATCACCATTAAGAAACTGTTCCAATTTAGCAGCAATAACATATCACCATCATAGAGCTGTTCCAATTTAGCAGCAGTAACATATTACCATCATAGACCTGTTCCAATTTAGCAGCAGTAACATATTACCATCATAGAACTGTTCCAATTTAGCAGCAATAACATATCACCATCATAGAACTGTTCCAATTTAGCAGCAGTAACATATTACCATCATAGACCTGTTCCAATTTAGCAGCAGTAACATATTACCATCATAGAACTGTTCCAATTTAGCAGCAGTAACATATCACCATTAAGAAACTGTTCCAATTTAGCAGCAATAACATATCACCATCAAGGAACTGTTCTAACTTGGCAGCAATAATAATACGATATAATCACGGAACTGTTCTAATTTAGCAGCAATAACACATTGCCATCACGGAACTGTAACAATTTAGCAGCAGTAATAACTCTCCCAAACACGGCCGGGTATTCGAAGCAACAAGACAGAAGCAAGAAAGACAAGTAGCAAGAGGTGAAGCCTGTCTCCGCATGTTAAGCAGGCGTTATGAAACTCTCTCCCACAGCTGCCCCAGCTGCATTCCACATCGTGTAGCAATTGTTATAAATATCCGGATTCTTTAATTAAGTTCATTTGAAGAATGGCAACACGTCTATAAATAATTAAGCCCAGCAACCAATCAAATTGTGATATATAAGATACGATTTGATGCGATTATGAGTCAGCTTAATCCTGCTTAACTTCATAAGATGCGCTCCTAAAAAAGGAAAAAAAGAGACTATTGCATCATGCTTTTAACACTGAATGCGACGTGCGCCACCGGTGGTAAACGGAGGTAATTTTCATAATGTTGCTGACCGACCAGTGGTCGCAAATTCAATTTTCATAAATACTTAAAGCTAAATGAAGGAACGATCCAGTTCATGTTTGGTATTTTCAAGATAGTTTACTACAATTGACTTGAGTTTGAGTTTGGCATTGAACTTAATATTTAGTAGTCGCAGAGTGTTAAAAAGCATGGGATCTATGCACGAAGTGTGTTCCCCCTACACAGCATCCTCTTCGCCCAAAACTACAAGTTAGGAAGGAAGAGGAAAAAAGACAAATAAGAGGTAGGAAAGATGGCATGGAAACTAAAAGAAGCAAAGTGGACTCGAAAAAGGCCTAGCTATGTATAGCCGAGGTAAATGGACAGAGTCTCCTCTCCCTAGGGGACACCATTTCCAAAAGCATTAGATAATTAACTACCCTAACTAATCATTGCTTATCCCGTGCCCTCTAGGGGTATTAATAAGGAACAAGAAATCGAAATAAGACAACGAAACGTATTTTCCCCAAACTCTTAAAACGAGATTCAGAAATAAAGTCGCGCTATATAATAAAAGATACACGGACAATTATTCAAATTCAGAATCTTGATACAGTTTTAAATTCTTAAAAAAGCACCGCCAGTTTGAAGAATACTAAACAATCGAAAATACTTGACACATCATCGAAGAGCAACTAACATTAGCGACGGAAATTTCTTTCGCGAGTACAAATTTCGGACATTTCCGCCGCTAATGCAACACACAAGTTCACCCACTTGTAACTTTTGAAATAATGCACCTAGAGATTCAAATCATTCTCAAACGAAAGGATGTTTTAATCTTTCTTTAGGGAGTAATTTAAAGTCGATAGGTGAATTATTTTAAAAGTTATAAGTGGGTGAACTTATGTGCTGCATTAGTGGCGGGGCTAATCTAGAAAAGATCCCAAATTTCCCGACCGTCGCTGCACGCATCTCCGCAAAAAAGGCCCCAAAACTTCCCCAAAAAAACTAAAATAAGCGCTGAGAAAAAACCTGAAAAGAAGAAACGATATCGTTCAGAATTGGCTTTTCACGCGTGTTTAAACACGGCGTAAGAGTGAACTTTTCGGCAGGATGGACCATCCACGTCCAAAATATGAGATCACTTCTCGTGAGCAAGCCAAAGGTTCAGAGAGCAAACTGCGTCGGGCAAACGTAGCGTGCAAACGTAGCGTGCAAACGTAGCGTGCAAACGTAGCGTGCAAACGTAGCGTGCAAACGTAGCGTGCAAACGTAGCGTGCAAACGTAGCGTGCAAACGTAGCGTGCAAACGTAGCGTGCAAACGTAGCGTGCAAACGTAGCGTGCAAACGTAGCGGGCAAACGTAGCGGGCAAACGTAGCGGGCAAACGTAGCGGGCAAACGTAGCGGGCAAACGTAGCGGGCAAACGTAGCGGGCAAACGGTCGGGCCTGCGCTGCGGCGCGACGCGGTGGTGGTGTTAGCACACACGCAGCAGTGGCACACACACCGACACACGCTGGTGGTGCACACACAATGGCACACGCTGGTGTCTGTTGACACACACATTTTCACTGATGCCTGTTGATGCACACAAACACACAGTAGTGCCACTTCTAATTCCAGATATCAACACATGCTACTGTCACTATTTTTCACTGAGATCATTTTTATTCCATGGAAGCTAAATTAAATCCAAAGAATGCAATAAATATCCGATACATGACGAAAGGATCGTTCACCAGAGTCGCACAACAGCTAGGTGGTGAAAATTTACATCGCATGTAGTTCAGACGCTGAATAAAAATTCGGTATTATCGCAATACACAACTTGTAAGACATTACAATGACTACTGTGAAAATATACATTAAACGTTTCAAGAAGCATTTAGTATTTTGTGATATAACCTCTCGTCACCAGTACAACTTCTGACCGTTAGGTATACTGTATTTACTTTCAAAGTTCATACAAACATTTGTAGGTATCTTGGTCCATTCGTCTTGCAACATTCTTTTTAAATGAAAAATTTCTTGGGTTCCTTTTCTGAATCTTTGGTTACGATTCTCGAAAAATTTTCTCGATAAAATTTAAGTCTTGCGACTCACTTGAAAACCTCATAACTTATTTTCTTTTACCAAAACCCAGTGGCCTAAGCCCGTATATTGTAGATCATTGTCTCATTGTAATGTCCATCCTCTTATACGCTTCAAGTAGTGTGCACATTGTTAAGAGATTACCATTAAAAATACCGTGATCACTATTCAGAATAATGATTTACCTGAGCGTTCATTTCCTATCAACACGTTGCTTGCAACACGACCCATCGATGGGTTGTCCTACAATTTTTAACAACCTTTCAAAATTAATGGCATTTACCCAGTTTATGTTTGGTATTTGTGAAATTGCTAACAACTTTTGACTCTAAATTTAAGTTGAACATTGAACTTCAGTTTAATTTATCGCAGCCAAAGTGATAAACAATATTTATTTTGCCAGGACCTGCAGAGGGGAAGGCTGCCTTCACCAAACATCATTGTTGGGACCTCATAATTAGGGTCATGCGCTGAGTTTTTCTGCCTTCAATCATGATCACCCCTGCTCGGCCTATTTAACTTGAACTCAGTCTGGTATGACCATGGTGCAGCATCCCAAAAACTTACAGGGTCCTTTAGATGTTCCTTGGAAATCTTTAAAAGATACCTGATATGAACTCATTGGTTTCAACAAAGGCGTCTTTTTTAATGTCTGCAGAACGAAATCCCCCATCTTTATGAACAAACCTAATTGTATTTCGCCATACATTCCTCCTGGCTGCTTCCAAACCATATTGAAATTCATATCAAGTTCTCATCAAATCTCTTGACACTAAAATTTGGTCTAGAATAGTTCAAATCTAGTCCAGTCTCGATTCCTGTGAAGTTCAACCTAGTCAAATCTAGTCTTAAAATCTTCCAAGTTAAAATTAGGTTTAAATCTGTTAAAACCTGGTTCAAATTATCATCTAGGATTATTTACTTCAAGGACTACAAGCTACGCCAGACGGTTTAAAATTTCAGAGGTGCCCCTGAGCGTGGTTTACAGCCAGTGGACTGACATGACGTAAACCGGCCAATTGTGTAACCAAGGATTACAAAAGACTCGTACTTTTAGCACAGACCAACTTTTTCTGTCGCCCAAATCATTTTAACGTAATTGAATAACTAGTTTTCTAGTTCTTACGTGGCAATTATACTGTTAAAATTACAGGGCTGAACGATGACCTACTATACAAAGCACTTCTCAAGCACTAAGGTCAGCTGTTGCACGTGAACGTAGTTAAGTTTTTTCTAGCAAGTTCTACAGCATTTTTGCTTAGTCGTTTGAAATGGAATGTTCAGGACCATGTATAATCACTTTTAAGGCAATTATTGGGGTGGTTTGGACACTTTTTGCGTCAATAATCTACCGCTTTTGATCAAAACGTGGGAATGTTTCAGGTATTTGCATTTGTATACCAGAATTGCAGTCGAGTACAAAACAAAATGAGATGTTCATTTTCTCATTACTATGCTGTTGACCGAACATAAGCTAGTTTCAGCTTCCTTCATCCCAACGAAGATGTTCAAAGAAAGGAAGTAAGTAAGGATTAGATTAAATTAGATTATATGTTAGTTTAAGCCTCCCTAACCGCCACAAAAAAAGAACGTATCGAAAAGGAGGAAGGCACCATTTAGTATGGAGATAAGGGAATGCAGAAAAGGCATAGAAACAGTAAGTTGAGAAAGAAGTACATGAAACAAGATAGAGGTTGAAGAAGAAAGTAGCGAGTGCTGAAAAAAATGACTACAGTGAACCGAATAAACATGGTCCTTAACATAACAAAAAACACTTCATTTCGACAATAAAATGCTTCCTTTACTCTCATCTAGGGCCTAACACATTTTCCCCCTAGGGGGAGTGCTAATTAGAGAAAGGAAGAAAGATGAAGGCACCATTTGGTATGGAGTAAAGGAAACGCAGAATTCAAGCACAAGGTGTGTTCCTTCAGATATTTACCCTGCGTATAGAAACTGTAAGTTGAGACGGAAGGCCGTCAAACAAGATAGAAGTAGAAGAAACAAGTCCGAGGTACTGAAAACCGAGACAACAAGAAACAGAAAAAGTTGGCAACAAAACCAAAAAATTTGATTCCAACAAAAAAAGACCTACCTAACTTTCAGCTCGGGACCTCCCGTTTTCCCCCTGGAAGTGCTAATTCCCATTGATGCAATCGTTGAATGCCCCAGAAAGGTAGTCAGTTATTTTGTAACTATCAATGCTAAATGAACTAATGACCAAGTATGGGACACTTATTGTATCAACTCAGCATGAAAATGAATTTATTGCAAATTACATAATAAAGAAGCTTTCTCTCGAATTCAACTAGAAAAATAAAAAAACGCATCCTCAACTCAAGCTTAAAACGAATCTCTTTAAATTACGAAACTTTAAACCACATTTAAACTTTACATTTCTTCAAACTTTAACCTACATCACAAGTTAGCGGGCAAAATCGACTCCAGCGAGTTCATAATACTCTGCATACCAACAGCAAGTTTACACTAACTCTGCATGGATACGAAATCACTGTAAAATATATAATTAAGGACTTGTACTTGAGTACAAGATTCAAAACGCGCTCGAATATCGAAGTTAGACGAATACGCGTACGGGGATCATAGCATGACTTTGTGAAAGTACTCTAAACGGGGTACCACAAAAAGACATTTGTAATTCAGTACCACCTGGCTTGCGCCACGCACCATCTATGCTCTCGCCAAGCCCGGACCACCTGGGCTCTCCCACGCACCCTTCAAATGGAAACTTTTCCGTAACACACGCAGATGATCGATTGAGTGCGGCCAGTTTAAAAAAAAAAACATTTCAAGAAACCATTGTTCCAGTGGCATCCTTCTCTTCAATTCACATAGCACACGAACACATACAATCGATCGAGTGCTGCCGGTATAAAAAATAGATTTCCAGAAATCATTGTTCCAGCGGCCTCCTTCACTGAGATCCGAGACAGGACTCGCTCAACGCATCCAGAACAGCAGCACAATCCTCGAGCGCGGTACAGCAGCACGCTTTATTGAAACTCATTGCAACAACTATATTCATTTTCACGGACACTGCAATTCTCGCCGTGAATCTCGAATAAACTTTGGTCTAAACAGCCACGTGGGGGCAGGCAGAAACAGCTTAAGCCTGTTTTGATGCCCAAGCAGTTTTACCGCAAGGTGCCGTCGCCCAGATTTTGTGTCACAAATTTACTTACCATCAAAATATCGCTCAAAAATTTCCCGTTTCGCCATCGAGAAGGACGAGAAACACGCGGAAATTGTACGTATTTTGGGGATCTCTAAAAAGTAACCGGCCACATCAAGGTCGAACGCCACGTTGTGCTGGAAATGGGTCTTTCGTTCGCGACTCGTATCCCTCCATTTCCTGGCCGAGATCGGCTTTTAGTTTGATAACCGATACCTGACAACGATCGGGACAGGTGCTGAACAATGGGCAATGTGGTGTGATCCGGGAACTTTTTCGTACATTAGGAAATAAATGATCAGACTGTCGCTGATATTTCTGGTTCCGAATGAGAGTTGCATCGAAAATGATAAGTTTCTCATGAATGCACGGTTCAATATCCACTTTGTTACATGGAGCAATTAATTCTCATACTCGTATTAGATAAATCAGAAAAACAGACAGTTGCCTAAGCAGTACATTTGATTTCTAACACTTCCAAGCCCGCATCATAAACATCAAATAAATAATTCAAGTCTCGTACGCAGCAGATAAAAAATCTCTCTACGAACTAACGTTGCGCTCGAATCCAATCTGCAGTAAAAAAACACGTCAAAATTGGAATTCGAAGGAAAGAAAAACGAATAGAAAATAAGGTCATATCACATCGCATCGAACATTGCAGCAGCTCAAAAATATGCGAATAATCCAATAAAGGTTTTTTAAAATTCTCATCTCTCTCTCCGCACCGAACCACGTTCCTAAAAGTGTCAGCGGGTACACGGTAATCGCAGTGGTTCACATTTTCAAAGTTGAATACTGGCAGGAATAAAAAATGTATCACATGACCCTGCCCCACACGTCTACAATAAAAAACAACGCAATGGAACCCGTGATGATTAATTCGAACATGGCATAATAGGTAAAAAGATTGAAATGATACACCCTTAAAACACCGCAAGTTTGGCTTACCCTCATGGACCCACCAAAAAAAATAAATCGTTGGATCTCCAAGCAAAAATTTACAGCTCACAGCGGGTACTACACCAGCATACTAACCATCCGACCACCGGAGTTAGACTCCCTTGTTGAAGACATTAACTTGAAGTCTTGCTAATTTCCAGTATTAGTGGTGTAGTAAACACTCCTATTGCAGTCAAAAGTAATGTAATGGAAGACTGACCACCGGTCGTGGTTGTCAATGTGAGGTTGTCAATGTCATACGTCAACACACGCAGTCAACACAAATGTCATACGTCAACACAGGCAGTCAACACAAATGTCATACGTCAACACACGCAGTCAACACAAATGTCATACGTCAACACACGCAGTCAACACAAATGTCATACGTCAACACACGCAGTCAACACAAATGTCATACGTCAACACACGCAGTCAACACAAATGTCATACGTCAACACACGCAGTCAACACAAATGTCATACGTCAACACACGCAGTCAACACAAATGTCATACGTCAACACACGCAGTCAACACAAATGTCATACGTCAACACACGCAGTCAACACAAATGTCATACGTCAACACACGCAGTCAACACAAATGTCATACGTCAACACACGCAGTCAACACAAATGTCATACGTCAACACACGCAGTCAACACAAATGTCATACGTCAACACACGCAGTCAACGCAAATGTCATACGTCAACACACGCAGTCAACACAAATGAAACACAGCAACTTGCTCCGAGTCATGAAGTTGTGACACTTATAACTTTCATACAACTTCCTACGTAACGAATAGTAAACATTTGTAAACGGTTGGACGAAAGCTGAATAATTGTTAAGCCAAATTTGCTCTAATAAATGGCCAAACTGTTTTTGACGCTACAATAATTATTTATACACAGGACGTAGAAAGGTGAATCGGAAACAACCTCTATACTAGGAAACTGAATCAACAACAAATTTGAAAAAGTCAAGAAATTTACCTGGCTGTTGATGCAAAAACAGCGCAACGTCAGTTTTAATTGGCGCACGATATGCGTGTTTCAATCATTATTTATCTCAATCTCCGACACTCAAAAATATCACAGATAAGATGCAGAATTGTCGAAGAAATAACTCAACACCTTCGCCCAACCATGTACAATTTTTTTCGAAAAATTCGTCTAACAAATTTATTATAGCAAAGAATCTAGCATAGCACAGCACAATGATACCAAAAATTAAACAAAACCAACATTAACTATTTCATTAACGAAGATACTCAACCAAACAAATCATGGAATACCTGATATATTAATTTCAATAACGTTTTAAATTATCCATGTTTAACAACACAACACACAAAACCGCGTTTATCAAATATAAAATTATTTCAACTCATTACTTGCGATCAATACTTCAGTACATAGCACGCATACATGGATCTCAACACATTATATACAAATCGAATACGGCCAACAATATATCCTTGGCAGCAGCCAAGCACACTGCGTACGGGGTACATAATTTAAATAATAATACGAGTAACATAACTCGCACAGCGCAAGTGAATACAAGAGAACCGTGACCCACAAGAGACTCACAGTTCGATGACCAAGAAGACCTGATCCTTGCTCTGATACGTGTCGAGCAGGCGCACGATGTTCGGGTGAACAAGCCTGTAGGAGCAACAGTTAGTGGTCCGCAAAAATCAATGAAACGTAACTCTTATAAAATTAGAGGGAAAATTTGAGGTAAAAATTAATGCTCGGGGAATAAGTCCTAGGAATAACTGGAAATGAAAAAGTATTAACGTAACCGCTATAAAATAAGAAATTAAGTAGTGCACGAGGTTTAAAATCGGGGGAAAAATTAGTGCACGGGGTATAATTCCCAGAGATGACTGAAAATAAAAAGTACTAACGTAACCGGTATATAAGAGGGGTCAAAATTAATGCACGGGGTATAATTCCCTGAGAAAAATAATGATACAAGTATACAAGCTCTCCACTTAAATGGGCGTAATGGGTATAAATCTAGAAATGAAAATGGTGCAATGAGTTGTTATGCAGGGACGTAAATGAAAGAAATGAAATTGAAGAAATGTAATTTGGAAACAAAAATAAACTTAAAGGGGTTAGAAAGTAGGAATGCTAATCAACGTAAGAAGATATCAACTATACATCGAAATGAATGCGAGGGGAGGCAGAATAGGGATACAAATGAAGGACCAATGTGAAGGCATATTCAAGAAGGGACACCAATGAATGAAAGAAAGATATAAAGTATACAAATGAACGCAATGAAGGTATAACGCAGAAACAAATTGACCGGAGTTAGAAATAAAAAAGAGTGTAAATGAAGAGTAGTAAACAAATGGAGGTAGGTAGCATCAGGATTGAATTAAGTGAATGACACGATGATTTCATATCCAAACATGTATAATTCAAAAAATAGTATGAAATGAAATATACTTAAAGCCACGAGGAAATATCGGAATGGATAAGAGTGAAAATTATCATATAAATGAATAAAACAAAGACGCACGCGATCAGTGAAAAAATTATGTCAATTAAAAAACAAAAAAAAAATAATAAATGCGAAAATGAGCATGAATACTCATGTATCTTTCATATAACTGAAGCAACAGATTGCAAAAAATGAGCATCGAAAAATAAGAATGAAACGAAAAACTAAACATAAATTAAACTGAAAACATGGTTGTAACAAAATCAAGACTAGGAAGAAATACACCTAAACAGACTATAAAAAATGATAAAAAAAACTTGAAAAACAATTGCAGATTTAAATTATTTTATAAAAATCAGTAACATAACATACTAGCTCGTCAAAGTGTAGAATCAAAAAATATCAGAAAGAACAAGTGTGGATAAATAAATTCGGGCACAAATTAGGCAAACACTTTCAGATCATTATGAAGAGATGGAGAAAAATTGATAGGGGAGAACTAGAGCCAATTTGTCCGCATCAGTCATCCCGTGCTGGATATCTGGTACATGGATTTGCAGCTGGGCTCTCTGACGACAATTGAAAAATGAATTAAATAAAAAAAGAACCATGGAAAAAAATTAAAGAAGAAAGGGAAGCATGGTTAATAATTGAAATAAAAAATGATGTAACATGAAAAATAATTGAAATCAAAAATGCAACATGGAAAATAATTGAAATAAAAAATGCAACACGGAAAATATTTGAAAAAAAATGCAACATGGAAATAACTGAAATAAAAAATGGTGCAACATGGAAAATAATTGAAATAAAAAATGGTGCAACATGGAAAATAATTGAAATAAAAAAATGCAACATGGAAAATAATTGAAATAAAAAATGCAACATTGAAATAATTGAAAAAAATGCAACACGGAAAATAGTTGAAAAAAAATGCAAAATGGAATAGTTGAAAAAAATGCAACATTGAAATAATTGAAATAAAAAATGCAACATGGAAAATAGTTAAAATAAAAAATGCAACATTGAAATAATTGAAATAAAAAATGCAACATGGAAAATAGTTCAAATAAAAAAGGCAACATTGAAATAATTGAAATAAAATATGCAACATGGAAAATATTTTAAATGAAAAAGGGGACCATGGGTAGAAAATAGTATAAGAAACAAAAACTTCGACTGCACGCGCTCCCACACAATCGCTACCTAGTTCAGATCACCTGGTGTGATCTGAACGGAAACAAAAAATTAACAGACACCAGATTATACAAACAGGAAGCAACACTGACAGTGAAATAAACATCGGAAATCAAAAAAAGCGCAACCAACACGAGAAATGAGCAAAATTGTACGTATAAAAAACCTAACACTACTAATGAACGAAACATTTTTTCAGTGTAAATTAAATACAATTCCTGGAAACACAGCAAAATTACATCGCACGAACAAAGAAAATGCTGTCGTGAATTAAATAACACAAATTAAAGAAAGAAATGCCATCAATAATGACGCACGTAACCCAAGTGACCTAAATACCTAATGGAGTAAATGTGATGGTGGGACATCCAGAATTTAAAAAAAGTAAGCTACAACAGTTATTTAAAACATCCCCAACCACAACAATGGCGCTCCAAAGAGAAGAAAGGGAAAGGCACCATTTTGCATAGAATTAAGAGAAAGGGGAATCTTTGTACAGAGTGTTGTGCTCCCACGCAAGGACCCTCGCGGATAGAAACAGAGTCAGAATTTAATTTTACGAATAAAAGTTGAAGAAAAAGTAGTGCTAAAACCAGTACAATTGTGAACTGAACAAAAGATGGTAGGTAAAAAGACGAAAAAACCTGTTATTATTATTATTATTATTATATAAGAAAGTTTTAGCCTCCCTTAACCACGACAAAGATGTTCCAAGAGAGGAAAGAGGAAGGCACCATTTAGTATGGAGTTGAGGGAACGCGGAATCTATGCACAAAGTGCACAGAAACAGTAAGCTAGGAAAAAAGTTCATGAAACAAGAAAAAAGTTGAAGAAGAAAGTAGTAGGTGCTGAAAAACAGGACAGCAGTGAACCGAAAAAAGATGGTCCGTAACAAAACAAAAACCTATTTTATTACAACAAAAAGGAAGCCTACCTAACCTTTAGCTCAGGCCCTCACATAGTCCCCCTGGGAGCGCTAATTCCCATAGATACAATAGTTGTATCCCCCTGAGGGGGGAAAAACCTGTTCTATTTCAACAAAAGGAAAGCCTACCTAACTTTTAGCTCGGGACCTCGCATGTACCCATTGAGAGCGCTACTTCCCATTGATACAATAGTTGTATCCTTCTGTGCGAAGCTGCATATCTTACAAGGCGTAATACAATACAAGTGAGATCAAAAGACTAGAAATGATGGCTACCATCGGAGTGTTCGGAGAAAAACAGGATAAAATCGAAAAACTAATAATTTTTACAGTGGAAGTGTTCTAAGAAAATTAAATCAAAACTTAAAGGAGACTAAAATTAAGTATCAGAGAAAAGAAGCAGCAAAATTAAAAGAAGAAAGCAAGTTTTCAACATGGGAGTGTTCTGACCAAAATACCAGTAAAATGAAAGACTAAAACTCATGATCAGCATGAAGTGTTCCCAGTATAAATGTAGGCGAGGGGAACAAAAACTCGTACGTAAACGCAAATCTTCGATTGCGACGCGCACGCCACTGCTTGTACGTAAGAGAATCTGTTCAGTTTCCAAAAAAAATAAGAACTCAAGTTACGTAACAAACATTAGAACGTAAACTTGAGGTAAAGTAATTTTTGAAAAAAATGTAAATTTTTACGCACAAGCGATTCCTTGAGTTGAAGTCATTTTAGGCGCGTGATGTTTAAATTTTTCTGTAAGAGCGATTCTCGGAGTTATAGGAATTTGTGCGTGTTTTGTTTCAATTTTTACGTACAAGTGAATTTCTTTAGTGCAATCAATTTACTTGCGCGTAATGTTTAAGTTTTATGTACGAACGATTCTTGGAGTCACAGCAACTCTTAAGAGTAGAGTTACAATTTTTACGTACCAGCGGCAGCGACAGCGCAGATGCAAGTATTGAACACAGGACCTCGTTACCCTACTGGCCTTTTTACTGGCCAAAATTCCCCAATTTGATTTTCTTCAAATACAATCACAAAAAACAGGATTTAACAAGCCTGCAGAATTGACAGTAATTTTTAAAGGCAACTGTTTATTTTAAAATAAAAACAGGGATATATGGAGTGTTTTGGCCACAACGAAGCCCTTCCGGCAACCGTGAACAGACGAACAACTCAGGGAACAACAGACAACGTAGATAAATAAATAAATTATTAAACAAATAAACAAGCAAGGAAATAAAAGTAGCGTAGCAGGAGCAGGAAAAATGAGGTGTTAATTTTATTCTTCTAGAGCACAAGGAATCAGTTAATAACCGTTCTTGCAATGTGGGTTGATTTACCACACCAACTGAAAGGCAACATGGCGCCAACAGAAGGTAGGCATCAACTGAAAGGCAATATCACTGAGCAGCAATATTATTCCAGAAGGCGGACAAAACTGAAGAGCAATACTGCAGAAGACGATATTACGACGGTAGAAGATAGGCAACAATTGAAAGGCCATATTGCTTCTTAGAAGATGAGTCTGCACCACGCAACAGAACATCACGCCAGCAACACAACACCGCGCCAGCAACACAACACCGCGCCAGCAACACAACACCGCGCCAGCAACACAACACCGCGCCAACAACACAACACCGCGCCAGCAACACAACACCGCGCCAGCAACACAACACCGCGCCAGCAACACAACACCGCGCCAGCAACACAACACCGCGCCAGCAACACAACACCGCGCCAGCAACACAACACCGCGCCAGCAACACAACACCGCGCCAGCAACACAACACCGCGCCAGCAACACAACACTGCGCCAGCAACACAACTTCGCGCCAGCAACACAACATCACGCCACCAACACAACACCGCGCCAGCAACACAACACGGCGCCAGCAACACAACACCGCGCCAGCAACACAACACCGCGCCAGCAACACAACACCGCGCCAGCAACACAACACCGCGCCAGCAACACAACACGGCGCCAGCAACACAACATCGCGCCAGCAACACAACATCACGCCACCAACACAACACCGCGCCAGCAACACAACATCACGCCAGCAACACATCATCAGGCCACCAACACAACACCGTGTCAGCAACAACACAAAACATGGGCTCCAGGTTAACAGTCTGAGTGGGAGAGGAAGGCTGCATTAGTGAAGAGTAACTTGAGGAGACGCAAAGTTTCATTGCATGACACCTTGAGGAGGACGTATAAGTTTCATTGTACGACAACTTCAGTTCCGAGACACGCTGCCGTACGTGTCCGTCGCCGTGCCAAACGTAGCTTCTGTGAGGGAAGGTGCACATGGTTTGTGTGCTTTTCCTGCAGCCTCTTCGTTCACGACCTTCGTGAGACAATGACGCAGCCCACAGAAAAAAACAGTCAAGTCTGCTCGCCGCTCGTATGATTTTCAATACTCACTCTTCCAAGAGTCTCTGATAGTACAGTAATTGTCCGACTTTCTTTTGCGCATGTCATTTAGGAACTTCATTTTCACCAACAGTCAATGCTCACACGAAAATTCACGACCATCTCGCCAAGTAAATTTGCCAGGGCAACCACGTCATTGTCGTTGTAAGCAATTTGCAGGAGATCCTGCACATCCACAATTAAATGAAAGTAATAAAAACAATGCTTACACGGCAACTGTGAACAGATTAGATACGTAAGTTTTAGTCTCCCTAACCACTACAAAGGTGTTCCAAAGTGAGAAATGATTAAGGCACCATTTAGTATGGGCTTAAAGGAATTGGGAATCTATCCACAAGATGTGTTCCCACACAACATCCCATAGGCATACAAACAGAAAGTTCAAAAAGAAGGTTCTGAAACAAGATAAAGGTTGAAAAAGAAAGACAGATGTGCCGAAAGGACAGCAGTGCACCGAAAAAATAGCCATGACAAGACCAAAAAACCTATTCAATTTCAACAAACGGAAGGCCTACTTAACCTTCAGCTCGGGACCTCATATGTTCCCCAGGGGAGTGGCAACTTCCATATTTGCATTGTTGTGTCCCCCGGCGTGTTCGCCGCCCATTCCTATAGAAGCTAGATAACCTTAAATGCAATGAAACGCTAACCGTGTTCATTATATGCCATGAAACGCTAACCGTGTTCACTAAATGCCATGAAACGCTAACCGTGTTCATTAAATGCCATGAAACGCTAACCGTGTTCATTAAATGCCATGAAACGCTAACCGTGTTCATTATATGCACTGAAATGCTAACCGTGTTCATTAAATGCAATGAAACGCTAACCGTGTTCATTAAATGCAATGAAACACTAACCGTGTGAATTAATTGCAATGAAACGTTAACAGTGTTCATTAAATGCCATGAAACGCTAACCCTGTTCATTAAATACAACGAAACGCTAACCGTGTTCATTATATGCACTGAAATGCAAACCGTGTTCATCAAATGCAATGAAACGCTAACCGTGTTCATTAAATGCAATGAAACGCTAACCGTGGTCATTAAATGCAATGAAACGCTAACCGTGTTCATTAAATGCAATGAAACGCTAACCGTGTTCATTAAATGCAATGAAACGCTAACTGTGTTCATTAAATACAATGAAACGCTAACCGTGTTCATTAAATGCAATGAAACGCTAACCGTGTTCATTAAATGCAATGAAACGCTAACCGTGTTCATTTAATGCAATGAAACGCTAACAGTGTTCATTAACTGCAATGAAACGCTAACCGTGTTCATTAAATGCAATGAAACGCTAACCGTGTTCTTTATATGCACTGAAATGCTAACCGTGTTCATTAAATGCAATGAAACGCTAACCGTGTTCATCAAATGCAATGAAACGCTAACCGTGTTCATTAAATGCCATGAAATGCTAACCGTGTTCATTATATGCACTGAAATGCTAACCGTGTTCATTAAATGCAATGAAACGCTAACCGTGTTCATTAAATGCAATGAAACGCTAACCGTGTTCATTAATTGCAATGAAACGTCAACAGTGTTCATTAAATGCCATAAAACGCTAACCGTGTTCATTAAATGCCATAAAACGCTAACCGTGTTCATTAAACGCAATGAAACGCTAACCGTGTTCATTAAATGCAATGAAACGCTAACCGTGTTAATTAAATGCCATGAAACGCTAACCGTGTTCATTAAATGCAATGAAACGCTAACCGTGTTCATTAAATGCAATGAAACGCTAACAGTGTTCATTAAATGCGATGAAACGCTAACCGTGTTCATTAAATGCGATGAAACGCTAACCGTGTTCATTAAATACCATCAAACGCTAACCGTGTTCATTAAATGCCATCAAACGCTAACCGTGTTCATTAAATGCCATCAAGCGCTAGCCGTGTTCATTAATTGCAATGAAACGCTAACCGTGTTCATTATATGCACTGAAACGCTAACCGTGTTCATTAAATGCAATGAAACGCTAACCGTGTTCATTAAATGCAATGAAACGCTAACCGTGTTCATTAAATGCAATGAAACGCTAACCGTGTTCATTAAATGCAATGAAACGCTAACCGTGTTCATTAAATGCAATGAAACGCTAACCGTGTTCATTAATTGCAATGAAACGCTAGCCGTGTTCATTAAACGCAATGAAACGCTAACCGTGTTCATTAAACGCAATGAAACGCTAACCGTGTTCATTAAATGCAATGAAACGCTAACCGTGTTCTTTATATGCACTGAAATGCTAACCGTGTTCATTAAATGCAATGAAACGCTAACCGTGTTCATCAAATGCAATGAAACGCTAACCGTGTTCATTAAATGCCATGAAATGCTAACCGTGTTCATTATATGCACTGAAATGCTAACCGTGTTCATTAAATGCAATGAAACGCTAGCCGTGTTCATTAAATGCAATGAAACGCTAACCGTGTTCATTATATGCACTGAAACGCTAACCGTGTTCATTAATTGCAATGAAACGCTAACCGTGTTCATTAAATGCAATGAAACGCTAACCGTGTTCATTAAATGCAATGAAACGCTAACCGTGTTCATTAAATGCAATAAAACGCTAACCGTGTTCATTAATTGCAATGAAACGTTAACAGTGTTCATTAAATGCCATGAAACGCTAACCGCGTTCATTAAACGCAATGAAACGCTAACCGTGTTCATTAAATGCAATGAAACGCTAACCGTGTTCATTAAATGCCATCGAACGCTAGCAGTGTTCATTAAATGCCATCAAACGCAAACCGTGTTCATCAAATGCACTGAAGCGCTAACCGTGTCCATTGAAGCGGACTCATGTCATCACTTTTTGTCACTGTAATAGCGCTTTGTCAACGCTCTCTTTATAATTTGTATGAAATTTAACACTAAGATAAAGCCGGGAATGTCAAGAGAAGGGTCGATACAATTACAAACGAGTTAAAGATGATAAATTACCCAGTCTGAAATTTTTGGCATTACATTAATAATTTTTGTATGCAACTCTGAAACTAAGCTGATAATATTCTATCAATCTCTAAAATACAGCTCGTTATCTTATATACATACTTCTGATATTTACCTGTTGATGCTTTAAAAGTCCCTAAAATTGAACTGATGATATTTTACACAGAGCAAGCTGGCCATATTTCATGGAGCTAATTGAAGGAGTATTCAGATAATTAAATTAAATTCGAGCTCGTATGTAATAACATGCATGTGCTCTATCTCTATATAGAAATTTTAACTTTTACATATCCAACTGCTGTATTTAACTTACACATTACTGCCATATAAATTAAAACTCTCCAGAGAGCAAAGAAACGAGGGCGAGCATACAAAGTTTACCGTGCGTGAAAAAGCCTCCGAGATTAATGTCGGTTTAGAAGCTCAAATTCAAAAGCGACGAGCTCGCCCCGAGCCCTCATTTTAATTCGGAAAGGAAAAAAAATTAAATATATCACTTGTGAATTATAATCCAGAGCGTAGCTCAGAAGCGGACCCGCCAGAAATCACCGGTTTTGAGCCCTAATTACATTTATTCGGAGACCAGTTAAAACTCGGCCATCCAAAGCGGCTTCTATACTTGAAGCTTTAGCGTATACGCTCCAATTTTTAGGGCGGAATCATTTTGCGACTCAACGCGCTGAAGGGAGGGCACAACCTTTCGAAAAGTGGCGATTGAAGCGATTTTTATCTTTTTTTATCTTTAAATGAATTCTCGCTGAGCGAGTGACACGCTGCAGCCTGAATGTGAGCAAGAAAATTCAGTTATGAAGACTAGAAATTTCAAACCTGAAGCAGACGAGTTCCTCCAAAAATATTTACATTAAAGTGTAGAAAAACTGTCACCGGGAACATATCAGGCATTAATTTAAGACTTTTGGTGCTTCGTTCCCTTCATTCTCAATGCGTTACGCAAAAATAAAAATTCTCTTGGTTACATTACATTCAAATCAAAAAAGTTCCCTCGCATAATCCAGGTTATAATATCGCATGGGTTCTACCCAAGAGATAAAATTAACAAATAATTAAATTAACAGAACGTACTATGCAGAGGTTTTTAATTTAAATAAGCACTCGTATTTCTGAATCAAAACAATGGTGATTCCTCCCTAGGACGATACACAAAAGTTTGACATACGGCCACAAATAACTCTTTGCCGCTATTATTTTTGTCTACACTGTACGGGGATTGAAAACATAAGGGTACAAATTAAAAAAACACGCAGTACACTACATAAGTTTACAGAAATAGATTTTGAAATCAAATTGGGCCAGTAGAATATTACGACCATGAGAAAGAATACCCCACAGAATTACACTATAACACATGAACAAAACACCCTCAAAACAATTAGGCATCGATAGCAGTGGGACAGCTCAAAAATGGAAAATGCATATACAGTGAAACATTATTGAGAGTCCACTACGATACCCTACAAGTTTAGAAAGGTTAACACATCCTCGCAATAGCGTTCAAACACAGTTTCCTAAATGCAATGGTCTAAAGAACGAAGCCAGTGAATTCAAATCCCTGAACTTGAATGCATTTGATGCTGGCTATCGGCCACAAAGTTCACAAGGGGGCCAGACTGAGGAGTTGAGATGTCGATAACACTCGCGAACCTCGGCCATGGACTTCAGTAGGAAACGCGGGCAGTTTAGGCGCAACTCAGATCGCGAGTTTTAAGGAAAAAACTCCCAATTCTGCTGATTACTCTCAGGAAAAATTTCTGCTTTTTAGCTATTGTTATAAGAATGGGTTAGATTAGATAATATGTTAGTTTAAGCCTCCCTAACCGCTAATAATAAGAACGTTTCGAAAAGAGGAAGGCACTATTTTGTACGGAGATAGAGGCAAAAGTTGCATAGAAACAGTAAGTTGCGAAAGAATTTCATGAAACATGATCAAAGTTGAAGAAGAAAGTAGTAGGTGCTGAACACCAGGACAGCAGTGAACTGAAAAAAAGACGGTCCTTAACATAACAAAAAACATTTTTAGTCAACAAAAAGAAGGCCTATCCTAATTTTTAGCTCGGGCCCTTACACATTTTCACTCTGGGAGCGCTAATACCCATAGATACAATAGTTGTATCACCCCTAAGAACTGTAAGTACGGGAAAATTAGGTTTTCTCAAACTTGAAGATCAAATTATAAGTTACTCTAAGCCTACCCTAACAATAACAGAGGTGTTCCCAAGAGAGAAAGGAGAAAACCACTATTATTTACGTGATTAAGGGACGAGGAATCGTGTACAATGTGTTCACTCATATCCTGTGAGAAAAAACAGCAAAATTGAAAAAAGTTTGTAAAACAAGATAAAAGCTGAAGAAGAAAGCAACAGGTGTCAGAAAAAACAAACAACAATGAGCAGAAAAAAGGTTCTCAACTAAACAGAAAAAAAACGTTTGCTAGCAAAAAAAGGCCTACATAATCTTCAATTTGGGACCCCACATCTTCCTCGTGAAAGTACTCGTTCTTAAAGATGCTGAGATACAATTGTATTCCCCTGAAGATAATACAAAGAAAGGACACAGGCATTAAGAATTTTTTTTTAACACTTTTAAGGCAGGTCTAAGATGGCCGTTTTGAAGAGAGGGTTAGCAGTTTTGGAGCTATGTTAGGGAACAAGAACCATTGCAGTTTTGGAGCTATGTTAGGGAACAAGAACCATTGCAGTTTTGGAGCTATGTTAGGAAACAAGAACCATTGCAGTTTTGGAGCTATGTTAGGGAACAAGAACCATTCGAAAGAACAACCTATGAAGTGGATGTTGTGTAATCGGACATGGAACGACAGATTAGATTAGAGGTTAGCATAAGCCTCCCTAACCGCAACAAAGGCGTTCCAATGAGAGGAAGCAGGAGTGTACCAGTTAATATAGAGTTAAAGGGGACGCAGAATATATGCTCAAGGTGCATAGAAACAGTAATTTGTGAAAGAAGTTTATGAAACAAGATAAAAGTTGAAGAAGAAAATAGTAAGTGGGCCATGAAAAAAACAAAAAACATTATATTTCAACAAAAGGAAAGCTTACTTAACCTTTAGCTTGGGACCTCACATATTTCTACTTCACATTGAATGACATTGACAGTCAAGAAAACGCGTCTCTGCCAACAAAACGGCCAAAAACTGCCGTTTGCAGAGCTGTATAATACCAAACGTTAATGTTACATAGTGTTACAATAGTGTTACAATAGTGTTACAATAGTGTTACAATAGTGTTACAATAGTGTTACAATAGTGTTACAATAGTGTTACAATAGTGTTACAATAGTGTTAAAATAGTGTTAAAATAGTGTTAAAATAGTGTTAAAATAGTGTTACAATAGTGTTACAATAGTGTTACAATAGTGTTACAATAGTGTTACAATAGTGTTACAATAGTGTTACAATAGTGTTACAATAGTGTTACAATAGTGTTACAATAGTGTTACAATAGTGTTACAATAGTGTTACAATAGTGTTACAATAGTGTTACAATAGTGTTACAATAGTGTTACAATAGTGTTACAATAGTGTTACAATAGTGTTACAATAGTGTTACAATAGTGTTACAATAGTGTTACAATAGTGTTACAATAGTGTTACAATAGTGTTACAATAGTGTTACAATAGTGTTACAATAGTGTTACAATAGTGTTACAATAGTGTTACAATAGTGTTACAATAGTGTCACAATAGTGTCACAATAGTGTCACAATAGTGTCACAATAGTGTCACAATAGTGTCACAATAGTGTCACAATAGTGTCACAATAGTGTCACAATAGTGTCACAATAGTGTCACAATAGTGTCACAATAGTGTCACAATAGTGTCACAATAGTGTCACAATAGTGTCACAATAGTGTCACAATAGTGTTACAATAGTGTTACAATAGTGTTACAATAGTGTTACAATAGTGTTACAATAGTGTTACAATAGTGTTACAATAGTGTTACAATAGTGTTACAATAGTGTTACAATAGTGTTACAATAGTGTTACAATAGTGTTACAATAGTGTTACAATAGTGTTACAATAGTGTTACAATAGTGCTACAATAGTGCTACAATAGTGCTACAATAGTGCTACAATAGTGCTACAATAGTGTTACAATAGTGTTACAATAGTGTTACAATAGTGTTACAATAGTGTTACAATAGTGTTACAATAGTGTTACAATAGTGTTACAATAGTGTTACAATAGTGTTACAATAGTGTTACAATAGTGTTACAATAGTGTTACAATAGTGTTACAATAGTGTTACAATAGTGTTACAATAGTGTTACAATAGTGTTACAATAGTGTTACAATAGTGTTACAATAGTGTTACAATAGTGTTACAATAGTGTTACAATAGTGTTACAATAGTGTTACAATAGTGTTACAATAGTGTTACAATAGTGCTACAATAGTGTTACAATAGTGTTACAATAGTGTTACAATAGTGTTACAATAGTGTCACAATAGTGTTACAATGTTACATAGTGCTGTACCGTCCTAAACACACACCCACGTGAGACTCATGTCCATTATCAAGAACGCTTTTCACAGCTTTTTAGCAAACTTTACACCGTATACAAGTATCAACCTACCCAAGAATTACTTATTTAATTATATCAAGGGCCCATATAACTTGAAAGGAGAAAATTTAGTTCGAGGAACTTGTTCAAACCGCCTCTAAATTTAGATAACGCCTAAAAATAACTTCTTGATACAGAGAATAAAATGCATCAAAACGCAAATAATGATGACAATAATGGTAGATTTTCCCCTTTATAACAATTTTTCTATTGGGCTGTACAGAAACTATTTCCAATAAGTCTATACATACACATATAAATTCCACTTGCTTTAACAACAGCCTTAATATTTGGATCTACTTAAAAACTCAAAATAACAAACAAATTGAACGTTAACACTAACGCAATCGACGCAGGTTCATGACCAGTCCAGTAAATACATGTATTACAAATCAACACAGAGCCGCACAAATCACATTTATATCAATAACCTTGAGAACTACCACATGCAGAGGGTGCATGGCCATAATACGTCATATGTTAATTGATAATCAAAAACTCAATCTCAAACCCATGATCATCGTTCTTACCATCAAAAAACATAAGTTGAAAAATCGAAAAAAATCCATCGTCCAAATCAGCTTTACAACACGCTCTGCACTTTCAAAACGTTGCCGAGGTGTGTAAAGTTGTGCGTGTGTGTGGAGTTGTGCGCGTGTGTGGAGTTGTGCGCGTGTGTGGAGTTGTGCGCGCGTGTGTGGGGTTGTGCGTGTGTGTGTGGGGTTGTGCGTGTGTGTGTGGAGCCGTGCGTGTGTGTGTGGAGCTGTGCGTGTGTGTGTGTGGAGCTGTGCGTGTGTGTGTGGAGTTGTGCGTGTGTGTGTGGAGTTGTGCGTGTGTGTGTGTGGAGTTGTGCGTGTGTGTGTGTGGAGTTGTGCGTGTGTGTGTGGAGTTGAGCGTGTGTGTGTGTGGAGTTGAGCGTGTGTGTGTGTGGAGTTGAGCGTGTGTGTGTGTGGAGTTGAGCGTGTGTGTGTGTGGAGTTGAGCGTGTGTGTGTGTGGAGTTGAGCGTGTGTGTGTGTGGAGTTGAGCGTGTGTGTGTGTGGAGTTGAGCGTGTGTGTGTGTGGAGCTGTGCGTGTGTGTGTGTGGAGTTGTGCGTGTGTGTGTGGAGTTGTGCGTGTGTGTGTGGAGTTGTGCGTGTGTGTGTGTGGAGTTGTGCGTGTGTGTGTGTGGAGTTGTGCGTGTGTGTGTGTGGAGTTGTGCGTGTGTGTGTGTGGAGTTGTGCGTGTGTGTGTGTGGAGTTGTGCGTGTGTGTGTGTGGAGTTGTGCGTGTGTGTGAGTGGAGTTGTGCGTGTGTGTGAGTGGAGTTGTGCGTGTGTGTGAGTGGAGTTGTGCGTGTGTGTGAGTGGAGTTGTGCGTGTGTGTGAGTGGAGTTGTGCGTGTGTGTGAGTGGAGTTGTGCGTGTGTGTGAGTGGAGTTGTGCGTGTGTGTGAGTGGAGTTGTGCGTGTGTGTGAGTGGAGTTGTGCGTGTGTGTGAGTGGAGTTGTGCGTGTGTGTGAGTGGAGTTGTGCGTGTGTGTGTGTGGAGTTGTGCGTGTGTGTGTGTGGAGTTATGCGTGTGTGTGTGTGGAGTTGTGCGTGTGTGTGTGTGTGGAGTTGTGCGTGTGTGTGTGTGTGGAGTTGTGCGTGTGTGTGTGTGGAGTTGTGCGTGTGTGTGTGTGGAGTTGTGCGTGTGTGTGTGTGGAGTTGTGCGTGTGTGTGTGTGGAGTTGTGCGTGTGTGTGTGTGGAGTTGTGCGTGTGTGTGTGTGTGGAGTTGTGCGTGTGTGTGTGTGGAGTTGTACGTGTGTGTGTGTGGAGTTGTACGTGTGTGTGTGTGGAGTTGTGCGTGTGTGTGTGTGGAGTTGTGCGTGTGTGTGTGTGGAGTTGTGCGTGTGTGTGTGTGGAGTTGTGCGTGTGTGTGTGTGTAGTTGTGCGTGTGTGTGTGTGTGTGGAGTTGTGCGTGTGTGTGTGTGTGGAGTTGTGCGTGTGTGTGTGTGTGTGTGTGGAGTTGTGCGTGTGTGTGTGTGTGTGTGGAGTTGTGCGTGTGTGTGTGTGTGGAGTTGTGCGTGTGTGTGTGTGTGGAGTTGTGACGCGTGTGTGTGTGGAGTTGTGACGCGTGTGTGTGTGGAGTTGTGACGCGTGTGTGTGTGGAGTTGTGCGTGTGTGTGTGGAGTTGTGCGTGTGTGTGTGGAGTTGTGCGTGTGTGGAGTTGTGCGTGTGTGGAGTTGTGCGTGTGTGGAGTTGTGCGTGTGTGGAGTTGTGCGTGTGTGGAGTTGTGCGTGTGTGGAGTTGTGCGTGTGTGGAGTTGTGCGTGTGTGGAGTTGTGCGTGTGTGGAGTTGTGCGTGTGTGGAGTTGTGCGTGTGTGGAGTTGTGCGTGTGTGGAGTTGTGCGTGTGTGGAGTCGTGCGTGTGCGGAGTCGTGCGTGTGTGGAGTCGTGCGTGTGTGGAGTTGTGCGTGTGTGGAGTTGTGCGTGTGTGGAGTTGTGCGTGTGTGGAGTTGTGCGTGTGTGGAGTTGTGCGTGTGTGGAGTTGTGCGTGTGTGGAGTTGTGCGTGTGTGGAGTTGTGCGTGTGTGGAGTTGTGCGTGTGTGGAGTTGTGCGTGTGTGGAGTTGTGCGTGTGTGGAGTTGTGCGTGTGTGGAGTTGTGCGTGTGTGGAGTTGTGCGTGTGTGGAGTTGTGCGTGTGTGGAGTTGTGCGTGTGTGGAGTTGTGCGTGTGTGGAGTCGTGCGTGTGCGGAGTCGTGCGTGTGTGGAGTCGTGCGTGTGTGGAGTTGTGCGTGTGTGGAGTTGTGCGTGTGTGGAGTTGTGCGTGTGTGGAGTTGTGCGTGTGTGGAGTTGTGCGTGTGTGGAGTTGTGCGTGTGTGGAGTTGTGCGTGTGTGGAGTTGTGCGTGTGTGGAGTTGTGCGTGTGTGGAGTTGTGCGTGTGTGGAGTTGTGCGTGTGTGGAGTTGTGCGTGTGTGGAGTTGTGAGTGTGTGGAGTTGTGCGTGTGTGGAGTTGTGCGTGTGTGGAGTTGTGCGTGTTGAGTTGTGCGTGTTGAGTTGTGTGTGCATTTACATGACATAGATACAACAGTTACCATAAATACTTCCTTTTTGAAATCTTAAGAAAGTAAATATTCATCGATATTAACGAAGAAATCATATAATATATAATATTACGAGGTGTGGCAAGAGGAGGAGTAATTTACAGAGGTATCAAAAAATTAGGCCGAAACCTTAAAATTTTGCTGAAACCATGAAAGTACGCAAAAATCCTACAATTACGCTAGAGTACGCAACAAATCACAGCATAACAATACGCAAGAATCTTACAATGGCGCCTAAGTACGCAGCAAAACAAACCATAGAAGTACGCAAGAATCCTATAATTGCGCTAAAATCCTAGTAAAGTTACACTAAAATCAACACACAGACGGCCGGTAATCAGCCGGAGGCAGAAAAACTTGCGTAGCGAGTTAGTTAGAAACGCTTGCAAATAAACCGAAGCCGCTGATTAGGACATTTTGATGTTCTCTGAAAAGTTAAAAGTTTCAAAACTCACCAGCACATAGCCTAGTGAATTAGCGAACACGGATCACCAATTATCAGCTAAAGATTACAGCCAACCGTTACCAAGCAGCCCAGATGGCGGGAACACTTTGCTGCCGGATCTATGAGACGAACGAGCCGAGAGCTGACACGAGCTTCTAGATTGTCACAGAATTACTCTAGAGCTGAGACGAATTCTTCATGATTAGCGAATTACTCTAGAGCTGAGACGAATTCTTTATGATCAGTGAATTATTCTAGAGCTGAGACGAATTATTAATGATTAGCGAATTATTCTATAGCTGAGACGAATTCTTTATGATCAGTGAATTATTCTAGAGCTGAGACGGATTATTAATGATTAGTGAATCATTCTAGAGCTGAGACGAATTCTTTATGATTAGCGAATCATTCTAGAGCTGAGACGAATTCTTTATGATTAGTGAATCATTCTAGAGCTGAGACGAATTCTTTATGATTAGTGAATCATTCTAGAGCTGAGACGAATTCTTTATGATTAGCGAATCATTCTAGAGCTGAGACGAATTATTAATGATTAGCGAATTATTCTAGAGCTGAGACGAATTCTTTATGATTAGTGAATCATTCTAGAGCTGAGACGAATTCTTTATGATTAGCGAATCATTCTAGAGCTGAGACGAATTATTAATGATTAGCGAATCATTCTAGAGCTGAGACGAATTCTTTATGATTAGTGAATCATTCTAGAGCTGAGACGAATTCTTTATGATTAGCGAATCATTCTAGAGCTGAGACGAATTCTTTATGATTAGCGAATCATTCTAGAGCTGAGACGAATTCTTTATGATTAGCGAATCATTCTAGAGCTGAGACGAATTCTTTATGATTAGCGAATCATTCTAGAGCTGAGACGAATTCTTTATGATTAGCGAATCATTCTAGAGCTGAGACGAATTCTTTATGATTAGCGAATCATTCTAGAGCTGAGACGAATTCTTTATGATTAGCGAATCATTCTAGAGCTGAGACGAATTCTTTATGATTAGTGAATCATTCTAGAGCTGAGACGAATTCTTTATGATTAGCGAATCATTCTAGAGCTGAGACGAATTCTTTATGATTAGCGAATCATTCTAGAGCTGAGACGAATTCTTTATGATTAGTGAATCATTCTAGAGCTGAGACGAATTCTTTATGATTAGCGAATCATTCTAGAGCTGAGACGAATTCTTTATGATTAGTGAATCATTCTAGAGCTGAGACGAATTCTTTATGATTAGTGAATCATTCTAGAGCTGAGACGAATTCTTTATGATTAGCGAATCATTCTAGAGCTGAGACGAATTATTAATGATTAGCGAATTATTCTAGAGCTGAGACGAATTCTTTATGATTAGTGAATCATTCTAGAGCTGAGACGAATTCTTTATGATTAGCGAATCATTCTAGAGCTGAGACGAATTATTAATGATTAGCGAATCATTCTAGAGCTGAGACGAATTCTTTATGATTAGCGAATCATTCTAGAGCTGAGACGAATTCTTTATGATTAGCGAATCATTCTAGAGCTGAGACGAATTCTTTATGATTAGCGAATCATTCTAGAGCTGAGACGAATTCTTTATGATTAGCGAATCATTCTAGAGCTGAGACGAATTCTTTATGATTAGCGAATCATTCTAGAGCTGAGACGAGTTGCAGAAAAGCAACTCGCAGGTGAACAACACAGGAACAAACGGGGCACGCTCACAGGACCCGCAGGTCACAGTCCTGCAAAGAGAAACTCCTACGACAGCTGTTGCAGCTGTTAGTGTTGATAGTCCAACAGCTGCAGCCGTCACTATTGCTTTACCTTATGAACGTCAGTATTAATAGAGGTACAGCCATTAGTGTTGCTAACAAGAGACATATAACCTGCAATAGTAAAAATAACTGAAGTTACCAGTATCATTAGCAGGGTGCGTACAGGCTCTGAGGTTCAAAATTCCACTACTTTTTCATGACTTTTTATGCCAACCAAATCACATTTTCACTACCTCTCTCTGCCCAAAATAATGTCACACAAAGTTAAATTGCAGCACAATAAATGTATTTCAGTCATAAACTTCACAGAACATTCATCATTACTTGCAGGTCTTGTTTTCATAAATGTGTAAATGATCATCACAACTCCAAACAGTCATGCTGGACAGTTCAATAGCATCTGCTATGCATTTGCCAGTGCATTAAGTTTGTCATTAATTTCCGCATTCAGCCCCTTGAGTTGTTCTTGCTTGTCTTTGGCTGATTTCCTCAATGCATTTGACTTTGCCAGTAGGCGCAAATCATTCTTGTCCTCTGCCTTCCGTGCAAAGCTGTCAGCATTCTCCACCAGCGCTTGCAGACTCTCCTCCATCCTCTTCCGTTTTGTCTTCAGGTTCTCCACTTCATCCAGTTCTCTCTTCCTCTTCTCTCCCTTCTTCTGCTTCTCTGCCTCTTCCTTCTTTTGATCCAGGTAGTGTTGATAGCGCTGTCTGCCCTGTGAAGCTGAAAAGAGGAGTTTCTTGGAAATGTCAACCTTGGAGATACCTCCTACATGTTTGATGTGGTCCATGACCACTCTCTGCGCCACGATGGTGTTCTCACCCATGTTGACTTCCATGAGCTGCTTGCTCACAGAAAAGCCCCTTTCCACTGAAGCCTGGCCATGTGACAGGACCAGTAGCATCTTCACAACCAGCCACAGTTTCTTGAGGGAGGATGTGGCCAGCTGGCTGCTCCAGAAGACATCTAGCCAATCAGTGTCTTGCTGAAAACTGTTGAAAGTGCTGATCTTCCTCTGTGCCTCATCAAAGAACTCTGAAAACTGGCTCATCACCTCATCGATGTCACCCTGTGGTAGCCTCTTAGCATCGCTGAGCAGCTGCAGACAGTTTTTCAGCATGGACTTGGTCTTCTCTCTCTTTGTGCGATCCACAAAGACACTTGGCACCAGCCAGCCCATGTTTCGGGCCAACCCGAACTTCAAAGGTGACTTCTCAACAATCTTCTTGATGACAGCAACAAGGAAATTCTTCACATCATCCCTGAAGGAGAAAGCAAGCCTCTCATTCACTTTCTTTGCAGCCATCTGATCTTTCAAAATACTTGCAGCAACAAAGCCAGGGTCAATCTTGCTATTTTGCAGGTAGATGGTCTTGTCATTGAAGTCGAGGGCAGCATACTTAGCTGGTGTGGTCAGTTTTTCCAGCACCTCTGCTTTCACACACCTCTCCAACAGAACCTTCAAAATCTTGATGATGTCATTGCACATGAAAGGCAGAAGTGGCGCGTCTCCTTGAAACTTTTTGAGAAAGGGGTTCAAGATCTTCGCAACTGACAGGAACGCTTGCACCTTGGCCTCGAAGAGGGGGTCCAGTGAGAGTCCTTCAATTGTCTTGCACGACTTCCCTTTCGGCTGTGGAATGTTACCAGACTTGACAGCCTGGACAAACTCCTTCAGATGTGGCCACAGTTCCAAGTTTCAGTTTGGGATGCGGTGCTATCCATTGTTGAAAGTCTTTGTCTCGCAACCACAAGTTGTTGAAAGAACAACTGCCTGGCATGACGATAATTCCTCAGCTCAGTCTCGGCACCGTAACTCTAGTCACACACACACGGGATGGTCAAGAACGATGATAAAAACTCAGCTCGAAAATGTTCAACAGTGGCGACAGGTCAACAATGGTCCGAGCGAGCGCGTGTCTTCAGTCACACTGAGCGCGTTTGGTTTCACGTGACGCCTGAGAACCAATCAAAATCGCGGACACTAAAGACGTAGCTGTATCAACCAATCAGAGCCCACGTAACACTCGAAGGTTACTGACAACGCCTCGCTCAACGCGGACCAAACGGAACGAAAATTTTCAACAGTAAAATTTTCTTTTCACGAAAATCCTAAAATTTAATGACTTTCAATGACCATTTTTGAAATTCCACTACTTTCGAGGCCTTGAATTTTATTTTCGAAATTCAACTACTTTCCATGCTTCTCCATGCCTGTACGCACCCTGCATTAGACGCATAAAGCTATCAGTATCATAGACACGCACAGCTGTCTGTATCAGAGACACTCACAGCTGTCAGTATCAGAGACACGCACAGCTGTCAGTATCAGAGACACGTACAGCAGTCAGTATCAGAGACACGTACAGCAGTCAGTATCAGAGACACGTACAGCAGTCAGTATCATAGACACGTACAGCTGTCAGTATCATAGACACGTACAGCTATCAGTATCATAGACACGTACAGCTATCAGTATCATAGACACGCACAGCTGTCAGTATCAGAGACACGCACAGCTGTCAGTATCAGAGACACGCACAGCTGTCAGTATCAGAGACACGTACAGCAGTCAGTATCAGAGACACGTACAGCAGTCAGTATAATAGACACGCACAGCTGTCAGTATCAGAGACACGCACAGCTGCCAGTATCAGAGACACGTACAGCTGTCAGTATCATAGACACGAACAGCAGTCAGTATCAGAGACACGTACAGCTGTCAGTATCATAGACACGCACAGCTGTCTGTATCAGAGACACCTACAGCTGTCTGTATCAGAGACACCTACAGCTGTCAGTATCAGAGACACCTACAGCTGCCAGTATCGGTAGACACCTACAGCTGCCAGTATCGGTAGACACATACAGCTGCCAGTATCGGTAGACACATACAGCTGCCAGTATCGATAGACACACACAGCTGCCAGTATCGGTAGACACATACAGCTGCCAGTATCGATAGACACACACAGCTGCCAGTATCGATAGACACATACAGCTGCGAGTATCGGTAGACACATACAGCTGCCAGTATCGATAGACACACACAGCTGCCAGTATCGATAGACACACACAGCTGCCAGTATCGGTAGACACATACAGCTGCCAGTATCGGTAGACACATACAGCTGCCAGTATCGATAGACACACACAGCTGCCAGTATCGATAGACACATACAGCTGCGAGTATCGGTAGACACATACAGCTGCCAGTATCGATAGACACACACAGCTGCCAGTATCGGTAGACACACACAGCTGCCAGTATCGATAGACACATACAGCTGCGAGTATCGGTAGACACATACAGCTGCCAGTATCGGTAGACACACACAGCTGCCAGTATCGATAGACACACACAGCTGCCAGTATCGATAGACACACACAGCTGCCAGTATCGATAGACACATACAGCTGCGAGTATCGGTAGACACATACAGCTGCCAGTATCGATAGACACACACAGCTGCCAGTATCGATAGACACACACAGCTGCCAGTATCGGTAGACACATACAGCTGCCAGTATCGGTAGACACATACAGCTGCCAGTATCGGTAGACACATACAGCTGCCAGTATCGATAGACACACACAGCTGCCAGTATCGATAGACACATACAGCTGCGAGTATCGGTAGACACATACATCTGTCGAATCGCCTGATACATACAGTTATCAGTATCGGTAGCCCCGTACTGTTTCATTGGGAGACGCATACAGCTGTTACCGGCAGACGCACACAGAAGCGAGTCGAGTCTACTTTCCATCAGAAATTTCTCAGAATTCTCAAGTCTACGAATGAAGAAACAAAGAAGAAATGAATAAACAAGAAATGAAGCAGAATAGCCTGACCTCCTGAGGACGGTGATCTCGTTGTCGAGCGAGTCCTCCTTGCCCTTGAGCGCCTTCTTGTCGATGATCTTGATGGCGCACATGCGGCTCGGGTCGTCGCGGTACTCCGCCAGCCGCACCTGCGAGAACGCGCCCCTGCACACACACACACCTGGGTTAGGGTTGGTGGTCATGACTTCTAATGATAAGTGTTCATGAATTCTAATGATACGTGTTCATGAATTCTAATGATACGTGTTCATGACTTCTAATGATACGTGTTCTAACTTCTAATGATACGTGTTCATGACTTCTAATGATAAGCGTTCATGACTTCTAATGATAAGTGTTCATGACTACTAAATCATTAGTGTTCATGACTACTAAATCATTAGTGTTTATGACCAATAATGGCCACTGAAGATCAGTGGTCATGAGAAATGATTGAACTCATTACGGCAAATTATGTTGTTGTGGACAAGGCATGTGGACATTGTGGTGGGAAATGGGCAATGGATGTGGACATTGTGGTGGGAAATGGGCAATGGATGTGGACATTGTGGTGGGAAATGGGCAAGGCATGTGGACATTGTGGTGGGAAATGGGCAAGGCATGTGGACATTGTGGTGGGAAATGGGCAAGGCATTTGGACATTGTGGTGGGAAAAGGGCAAGGCAAGTGGACATTGTGGTGGGAAATGGGCAAGGCATGTGGACACTGTGGTGGGAAATGGGCAAGGCATGTGGACATTGTGGAGGGAAATGAGCAAGGCATGTGGACATTGTGGTGGGAAATGGGCAAGGCATGTGGACATTGTGGTAGGAAATGGGCAAGGCATGTGGACATTGTGGTGGGAAATGGGCAAGGCATGTGGACATTGTGGTGGGAAATGGGCAAGGCATGTGGACATTGTGGTGGGAAATGGGCAAGGCATGTGGACATTGTGGTAGGAAATGGGCAAGGCATGTGGACACTGTGGTGGGAAATGGGCAAGGCATGTGGACATTGTGGTAGGAAATGGGCAAGGCATGTGGACATTGTGGTGGGAAATGGGCAAGGCATGTGGACATTGTGGTGGGAAATGGGCAAGGCATGTGGACATTGTGGTGGGAAATGGGCAAGGCATGTGGACATTGTGGTAGGAAATGGGCAAGGCATGTGGACACTGTGGTGGGAAATGGGCAAGGCATGTGGACATTGTGGTGGGAAATGGGCAAGGCATGCGGACATTGTGGTGGGAAATGGGCAAGGCATGTGGACATTGTGGTAGGAAATGGGCAAGGCATGTGGACATTGTGGTGGGAAATGGGCAAGGCATGTGGACATTGTGGAGGGAAATGAGCAAGGCATGTGGACATTGTGGTGGGAAATGGGCAAGGCATGTGGACATTGTGGAGGGAAATGAGCAAGGCATGTGGACATTGTGGTGGGAAATGGGCAAGGCATGTGGACATTGTGGTGGGAAATGGGCAAGGCATGTGGACATTGTGGTGGGAAATGGGCAAGGCATGTGGACATTGTGGAGGGAAATGAGCAAGGCATGTGGACATTGTGGTGGGAAATGGGCAAGGCATGTGGACATTGTGGAGGGAAATGAGCAAGGCATGTGGACATTGTGGTGGGAAATGGGCAAGGCATGTGGACATTGTGGTGGGAAATGGGCAATGAATGTGGACATTGTGGTAGGAAATGGGCAAGGCATGTGGACATTGTGGAGGGAAATGAGCAAGGCATGTGGACATTGTGGTAGGAAATGGGCAAGGCATGTGGACATTGTGGTAGGAAATGGGCAAGGCATGTGGACATTGTGGTGGGAAATGGGCAAGGCATGTGGACATTGTGGTGGGAAATGGGCAAGGCATGTGGACATTGTGGTGGGAAATGGGCAAGGCATGTGGACATTGAGATGGAAAATGGGCAAGGGACGTGGACATTGAGATGGAAAATGGGCAATGAATGTGGACATTGAGATGGAAAATGGGCAATGAATGTGGACATTGAGATGGAAAATGGGCAAGGCATGTGGACATTGTGGTGGGAAATGGGCAATGAATGTGGACATTGTGGTGGGAAATGGGCAAGGCATGTGGACATTGTGGTGGGAAATGGGCAATGAATGTGGACATTGAGATGGAAAATGGGCAAGGCATGTGGACATTGAGATGGAAAATGGGCAAGGCATGTGGACATTGTGGTGGGAAATGGGCAATGAATGTGGACATTGGGATGGAAAATGGGCAATGAATGTGGACATTGAGATGGAAAATGGGCAAGGCATGTGGACATTGTGGTGGGAAATGGGCAAGGCATGTGGACATTGTGGTGGGAAATGGGCAAGGCATGTGGACATTGAGATGGAAAATGGGCAAGGGACGTGGACATTGAGATGGAAAATTAGCAATGAATGTGGACATTGAGATGGAAAATGGGCAATGGATATGAACAAAAATTCACTGTCAGCAATTCAATAATTTCATACAAATGTGGAAACATTCTCAACATCGTTGCTGTAGAACCACAAAATTTATTTCAAACCGCAATACCGACAGCAATTGTTAAAGGCACTTCCATCGCAACACCAAGAGAAGAATTAGAAACGCAGTACAAATGAAAACCGAACTACGTAATGGAGAAATGAACGTAAACTATATAGCTAGTTACATAACGCGTAAAATATGGTAAAACGCTAATGGAATTTTAATTTTTTTTTCTAAATGTTACTAGTGTTTATGTATACAATAATTTCAACGCAACAAAAAAAAAACGACTGAGAAGCCTTTAAGTTCATGTTTTCATAACACATTTTTAGGGAAAGCCTTCAAAAATATAACAGAATTTTATTCAAACCGAACTCTGAACTTCAAGTTGATATTTGTACTTCGAAAATTTCAATCCCGTATCACCTTCCCAGTCCCTCATCACCCTCTCAATCTCTCATCACTTTCTCAATCCCTCATCACCTTCCCAATCCCTCATCACCCTCTCAATCTCTCATCACTTTCTCAATCCCTCATCACCTTCTCAATCCCTAATCACCTTCTCAATCCCTCATCACCTTCTCAATCCCTCATCACCTTCTCAATCCCTCATCACCTTCTCAATCCCTCATCACCTTCCCAATCCCTCATCACCTTCCCAATCCCTCATCACCCTCTCAATCTCTCATCACTTTCTCAATCCCTCATCACCTTCTCAATCCCTAATCACCTTCCCAATCCCTCATCACCTTCTCAATCCCTCATCACCTTCTCAATCCCTCATCACCTTCTCAATCCCTCATCACCTTCTCAATCCCTCATCACCTTCTCAATCCCTCATCACCTTCTCAATCCCTCATCACCTTTTCAATCCCTCATCACCTTCTCAATCCCTCATCACCTTCTCAATCCCTCATCACCTCCCCAATCCCTCATCACCTCCCCAATCCCTCATCACCTTCCCAATCCCTCATCACCTTCTCAATCCCTCATCACCTTCTCAATCCCTCATCACCTTCTCAATCCCTCATCACCTTCTCAATCCCTCATCACCCTCTCAATCCCTCATCACCCTCTCAATCTCTCATCACTTTCTCAATCTCTCATCACTTTCTCAATCCCTCATCACCCTCTCAATCTCTCATCACTTTCTCAATCCCTCATCACCTTCTCAATCCCTCATCACCCTCTCAATCCCTCATCACCCTCTCAATCTCTCATCACCCTCTCAATCTCTCATCACTTTCTCAATCCCTCATCACCCTCTCAATCTCTCATCACTTTCTCAATCCCTCATCACCTTCTCAATCCCTCATCACCTTCTCAATCCCTCATCACCTTCCCAATCCCTCATCACCTTCTCAGTCCCTCATCACCTTCTCAATCCCTCATCACCTTCTCAATCCCTCATCACCTTCTCAATCCCTCATCACCTTCTCAATCCCTCATCACCTTCTCAATCCCTCATCACCTTCTCAATCCCTCATCACCTTCTCAATCCCTCATCACCTTCTCAATCCCTCATCACCTTCTCAATCCCTCATCACCTTCTCAATCCCTCATCACCTTCTCAATCCCTCATCACCCTCTCAATCCCTCATCACCCTCTCAATCTCTCATCACTTTCTCAATCTCTCATCACCTTCTCAATCCCTCATCACCTTCTCAATCCCTCATCACCCTCTCAATCTCTCATCACTTTCTCAATCCCTCATCACCTTCTCAATCCCTCATCACCTTCTCAATCCCTCATCACCTTCTCAATCCCTCATCACCTTCTCAATCCCTCATCACCTTCTCAATCCCTCACCACCCTCTCAATCCCTCATCACCCTCTCAATCTCTCATCACTTTCTCAATCCCTCATCACCTTCCCAATCCCTAATCACCTTCTCAATCCCTCATCACTTTCTCAATCTCTCATCACCTTCTCAATCCCTCATCACCTTCTCAATCTCTCATCACCTTCTCAATCCCTCATCACCCTCTCAATCTCTCATCACCTTCTCAATCCCTCATCACCTTCTCAATCCCTCATCACTTTCTCAATCCCTCATCACCTTCTCAATCCCTCATCACCTTCTCAATCCCTCATCACCTTCCCAATCCCTCATCACCCTCTCAATCTCTCATCACCTTCTCAATCCCTCATCACCTTCTCAATCCCTCATCACCTTCTCAATCCCTCATCACCTTCTCAATCCCTCATCACCTTCTCAATCCCTCATCACCTTCTCAATCCCTCATCACCTTCTCAATCCCTCATCACCTTCTCAATCCCTCATCACCTTCTCAATCCCTCATCACCTTCTCAATCCCTCATCACCTTCTCAATCCCTCATCACCTTCTCAATCCCTCATCACCTTCTCAATCCCTCATCACCCTCTCAATCCCTCATCACCCTCTCAATCTCTCATCACCTTCTCAATCCCTCATCACCTTCTCAATCCCTCATCACCTTCTCAATCCCTCATCACCCTCTCAATCTCTCATCACTTTCTCAATCTCTCATCACCTTCTCAATCCCTCATCACCTTCTCAACCTCTCATCACCTTCTCAATCCCTCATCACCCTCTCAATCTCTCATCACCCTCTCAATCTCTCATCACTTTCTCAATCCCTCATCACCTTCCCAATCCCTAATCACCTTCTCAATCCCTCATCACTTTCTCAATCTCTCATCACCTTCTCAATCCCTCATCACCTTCTCAATCTCTCATCACCTTCTCAATCCCTCATCACCCTCTCAATCTCTCATCACCTTCTCAATCCCTCATCACCTTCTCAATCCCTCATCACCTTCTCAATCCCTCATCACTTTCTCAATCCCTCATCACCTTCTCAATCCCTCATCACCTTCCCAATCCCTCATCACCTTCCCAATCCCTCATCACCCTCTCAATCTCTCATCACTTTCTCAATCTCTCATCACTTTCTCAATCCCTCATCACCTTCTCAATCCCTCATCACCTTCTCAATCCCTCATCACCTTCTCAATCCCTCATCACCTTCTCAATCCCTCATCACCTTCTCAATCCCTCATCACCTTCTCAATCCCTCATCACCTTCTCAATCCCTCATCACTTTCTCAATCCCTCATCACCTTCTCAATCCCTCATCACTTTCTCAATCCCTCATCACCTTCTCAATCCCTCATCACCTTCTCAATCCCTCATCACCTTCTCAATCCCTCATCACCTTCTCAATCCCTCATCACCTTCCCAACCCCTCACCACCTTCCCAATCCCTCACCACCCTCTCAATCTCTCATCACCTTCTCAATCCCTCATCACCTTCTCAATCCCTCATCACCTTCTCAATCCCTCATCACTTTCTCAATCCCTCATCACTTTCTCAATCCCTCATCACTTTCTCAATCCCTTATCACTTTCTCAATCTCTCATCACCTTCTCAATCCCTCATCACCTTCTCAATCCCTCATCACCTTCTCAATCCCTCATCACCTTCCCTATTCCCAATCCCCGTTGCTAACCTCAATCCTCTTTACAGTCTTTAACCCTGCCTTTTACCCCTACATCGTCCAGTTCTTTGCCCACATTCTATTTTAAATTGAATTTTCCTCATCACTCATCAACGAACTACACAACCACACATCGCCCAATAAACTTCTTCACAACACTATACCTAAATTTCATTCCAATTCCAACACTATACCTGAAAATTCCAGCACTATACCTAAATTCCATTCAACAACAAACACGCGTGAATTTTTTTCTTGTTTCTGAACTGTTCATTTTACTCAATACTTTTTTCTGAATGTCTGTCGTTAATTTTTGTTTCTTTCTTCCAGGTCACGAGGGCATTTCCGAGTTGAGACCATGGCTTCGATACCCGTCGCCACTCGGATATTTGCCACTTGAAAACCTGGCAAAATTCCGACCCCTCCAGCCCATTTTTGGAGCGTCAGAATGGAGCGAGCTCTGTGCTCAAAGAAGCACATTCAAAACCAGAACTGGCTGAACGGTTTTCTTCAGCGGAGATATCGGGAAAAAAAGTACGCCGGCAGTACTACTATTTCTGAAATGCTTCTTTATTCGCCTCACAGCGCACGCCATATGTTTAAGCTAACGCCGGACCTGTGCGGCAAGGCATCTAACACGGCGCTGGAGCTGCGGGGTATCGATCCCCGTACTTCTCGCATGCTAAGCGAGCGCTCTACCATTTGAGCTACAGCCCCTCTCTCACTTGACCGAGTTCCGTCGAATCAGTTGCACATTTATTCGATTATTTCTCCATCAAAAAATCGTATACATATCATTGCTTTGGTTGTGAATTTCCAATGAGAGAAATAAAGACTCCTTAAAAAAAGACATACCAAAGATCGATCACAATCTGAATTTAGTTTGTTTCCCGGCCTCGCAGCACCTACTGCCAGCTAGAACACAGCCCATCTCGAACTACCACAAAAAAAGTTGTGAGCGCGTTCAAACATGTGAGAATGTGTTGAAAAAACATATTCTAACACTGCGGCATCTCATTATAGATCAATACAGGCAAAGAATGGTTTCAAATCAACGAGTTTCGAACATGCCTCATCTGAACAAGCAGTGACCGGATACATGGACAGCACAGAGAATATAATGAGCGAGTCTTGTGAACATTACATTCTGCTTCTCCCCATTGTTGTCCGGTGATTCTTTCATTCCCCACAACACTCCACACAGCAACACAACACAACACAGCAACACAACACTAAATACTGCAACACAACACTACAGCACAATACACTACAAACAACACATAACACTGCAACACACAACACTAATACAAAACACAACACTAGTACAATGCACAACACTGTGGTACAACACACAATACCGCAACACACAACACCACAACACACAGCACTACGTTACAGCACACAACACTAAACAACGCAACACACAACGCTGCAACACACAACACTCGTCAGCACCAGATAAAACAATATTTTACAACAAACAGATTTCTTCACCGTAGTTTGCTAATGTAAGCAGTAAACAATAATAAAAAATAATTACACGCTGAGATAAATTCCTGAATTTTAATTTTTACACCCAACTCGAAATCCCACTTTCTGAACATTTTTGTACGAAGTACAAATTCTCTGGACGAAAACGAAGAAATCAAAGCAAGATCGACCAACGCAACCGTCCGTAACGTCCCCTGTAATCAAAAACAACTAATTTATTACGAAGGATCTCACGCGAGACGTATTTCAAGCCATACGTCAACATTACCTCCTACTGAACACAAAACTGAATATGGGTTCCCAAAGTATTTACACGAACCCATTTTGAAGAGAATTGAAACCCATTACATAAATTGGAGCTTTTCATACTAATCGATCATTATTTATATTCACATGTCTTATATTTTACAACTTAGGTAACGGTAGCGTGGCCGAGCGGTCTAAGGCGCTGGTTTAAGGCACCAGTCTCTTCGGAGGCGTGGGTTCGAATCCCACCGCTGCCAAGCGTTTTGCCTGATGCTTTGCTGCAAGGTCACGACACATGTTGCTGAACAGATCGATGAACGCGTGCGAGAGGCCCCTAAAAGTTTGACATATTGCAGCCTTTATGGCTTACGAGCTTCTTTGTCGACCTAAAACCTTTCGGGGCCGTGTGCGTGCATGATGTTTTTACTTTACAGTCCAAGAAGAACACGACAAAACTAGTACGAGATTCACAGAACTTGGGGGTGTATTTACCATGTGCCGTACACTAAATGGTCTCATCTTTTCCCTCTTCTGTATTCGTCTTTGTTCTGGCGGGGGAATCTTAAACATACACGATAATAATCGTGGGAATTGTGTTAAAAAAATAGAATCAAGAAGAGTTGATTGATAGCGAGTTATTCATAATAAAAATACTGTAGGAAACATTAAAGAAAAAATGGAAGCTCTCGCTCGAAAATCGCGACCCATTCTCACTCACGTGAATGAGGCTCCCGTATTTCAAGACGAACATTTTTGCAGCTCAAATTCCACTCGGTGCGCCACAACAAGTTACAAGTAACGAACGAATTTGCTGATTCCTTATCATTAATAATAGGTTGCGATTTTCCAACGCGAACCTTCACTTTTTCACCAATTTTTCCGACTCTATTTTTATAACGAACATCTCCGTTATACATCAACACTTATACCTTTATAACGAACATCTCCCTTATACATCAACACTTCTTGATTCTATTTTTCACACAATCCACACGATTGTTATCATAGAAGTTTCAGCCAGAACGTAGACGATATCAAAAGAGCACAGAGATACGGCCATTTAGCATGGACTACTAATAAAACACAAGGCGTGTTCCCTATGCACAAGGCGTGTTCCCCGCGCACAGAACCAGCAAGCCGGGAAGGAAGAGGACAAAAAGACAAAGAAGAGACATCAAGCGGCAACAAAACAGAGAGAAGCAAAGGGGCAGCGAAATATATATATAGAAGCCCCTAAGGCACATGTAGCTGAGGGGACCTAACAGTATCTCCCCTGGGAGCGCCAGTCCCATAGCAAACGGTAGACAAACCTAAACCCTATGTCTCTGTCATGCCCTCTGAGGTGTAGTTCTAATGATTAAGATTATAAGATTAAGATTAAAAGTTGGTTTAAGCCTCCCTAACCGCTACAAAAGAGAGCGTATCGAAGAGAGGAAGGAGGAAGGCATCATTTAGTATGGAGATAAGAGAATGGGGAATCCATTCAAAAGGGGCATAGAAACAGCAAGTTGAGAAAGAAGTTCATGAAGTAAGATAAAAGTTGAAGAAGAAAGTCAGAGGTGCTGAAAAGCAGGACAGAAGTGAACCGAAAAAAGGTGGACTTTGACATAAAAAAAAGCATTCTATTTCCACAAAAAGAAGGCTTCCTAACTCTCAGCTCGGGTGTCGTTCCAACGAACACACTCATCAAACTCAGCTTTATATTCATCGAGGCTCGCATGCGCTGCTCAGCACAAACGCAAGGAAAGAAGAAATCATTCTAAAAATTATGACACATTCTAACGAGTTCTGCATAACGTGAAGTTTTCGTAGAGTTTTTTCCATTTAAAAATGTATTCTTGAATGCGTTAGAACAATTTTAGTGATGAAACCTGAAACATCCATCATTTAAGTGCGGCAACGCTCTGCACTGAATTCTGTTCAACTGCACTGGCTGCTGTTAAACAATGGTCAATCTCGCGTATTTTACGGCTTAATGTAGAGTAAGCTATGCCTCAGTTTTCTGCAACTAAAAGAGAAGTAATCGAATTCTTCACGACTTGGATTGAGAGAAGAAGGTATTCCCTATTCATTTTTTAAAACAAGCCCTCGAATAAAAAGTATATCAAGTACGAAGTTACATACACGAGAAATGTAAATTTTTATTAATTTCAGCCGTAAACTTTGATGCTAAAACTTAAAGGAGAAATATTGCAACAGCAACTTCATTTACACTCCAATTAATCTCAATTATACAGGATTTATCCAACAAACAATTTTCTAAGGCGCCCTGGATTTTATCAAAATGAGTTCATAAATGAACACAACGAAAAAATTTATCAGAAAATACTGCGGGAAATATAAAAAAAGCTTGGGCGAAAATTAAAAAACACTACGCAATGCTGCCAAAAATTTCTTTCATTGAAGTGCTTCACTATCTCAACAGGAAAGAAGTTCTTCCCTTAATCAGGTCCTACGAGCTCATCTATGAGATCACTCTGTTCAATGGAAACTAATTAAAAAAGACATGAAGAGACTTTAACTTCCTCGAATCACGCATAAATTTTAGCAACCGATCGAAAAAAGTCGCTCGTATAATCCGGCGAGCGTGAAATGACCCGGACCTCAGCAAAGCGAGACAGCGTCAGTTTTCATCAATAGAAAAAAAAGGAGAAAAAAAACAGTTTATTTCCAATAGACTTGAAACATGTAATGTTCAACATTGGTGTTTAGAATATCCTAAACGTCAACATCCTTAGTTGATAATCGGTAACGTAACACCCGCGCAAAAAATCGGAACAAAAAATGATTGACAGAAAAGCACAACAAAAATGAGTTCCCTTCGTTGGGTATCAGATTTTGACAGTGCATTCAAATATAAGTAACTAAGAGAACACAATCCTCGCCACGCTTAGCAAAAACACTTTCGTTAGTGCGCACTTATATTGCAATAAAAGCGAAAAACGCATTCATATGGGAGAATTAGACCTGGAAGCGAAGATTATATCGCTGTCGAGCAGCGAAGGTTATAACGCTGTCGAGCAGCGAAGGTTATATCGCTGTCGAGCAGAGAATATTATATCGCTGTCGAGCAGCGAAGGTTATATCGCTGTCGAGCAGCGAAGGTTATATCGCTGTCGAGCAGCGAAGGTTATATCGCTGTCGAGCAGCGAAGGTTATATCGCTGTCGAGCAGCGAAGATTATATCGCTGTCGAGCAGAGAATATTATATCGCTGTCGAGCAGAGAATATTATATCGCTGTCGAGCAGAGAATATTATATCGCTGTCGAGCAGAGAATATTATATCGCTGTCGAGCAGCGAAGGTTGTATCGCTGTCGAGCAGCGAAGGTTGTATCGCTGTCGAGCAGCGAAGGTTGTATCGCTGTCGAGCAGCGAAGGTTATATCGCTGTCGAGCAGCGAAGGTTATATCGCTGTCGAGCAGCGAAGGTTATATCGCTGTCAAGCAGCGAATGTTATATCGCTGTCGAGCAGCGAATGTTATATCGCTGTCGAGCAGCGAAGGTTATATCGCTGTCGAGCAGCGAAGGTTATATCGCTGTCGAGCAGCGAAGGTTATATCGCTGTCGAGCAGCGAATATTATATCGCTGTCGAGCAGCGAATATTATATCGCTGTCGAGCAGCGAAGATTATATCGCTGTCGAACAGCGAAGATTGTATCGCTGTCGAGCAGCGAAGATTATATCGCTGTCGAGCAGCGAAGATTATATCGCTGTCGAGCAGCGAAGATTGTATCGCTGTCGAGCAACGAAGAATATATCGCTGTCGAGCAACGAAGATTATATCGCTGTCGAGCAGCGAAGATTATATATATATTGCTGTCGAGCAGCGAAGATTATATCGCTGTCGAGCAGCGGAGATTATATCGCTGTCGAGCAGCGGAGATTATATCGCTGTCGAGCAGCGGAGATTATATCGCTGTCGTACAACAAAGATTGTATCGCTGTCGAGCAACCAAGATTCTATCGCTGTCGAGCAACCAAGATTCTATCGCTGTCGAGCAACCAAGATTCTATCGCTGTCGAGCAACCAAGATTCTATCGCAACGCTTAGCGTAACGGTCGCGTTAAGAGATATTGTGCTAACATGAAGGCACTTGTGCTAGTGCGTGAAAATTGATGGTTACAATTGTGTTGCGTTGTTGCCTGTGCGTGATAGGTGTCTCAAGGCAAGGGACTTGGGAGACAACCCGAGAATGGACCACCTGGCTCGTTCCTGTTGCTATTTGTTTTTGTTATTCTATTCTACAGGGTGTCCACGAAGTCTCTTTCGCCATTCTAAAACTTCATTACAACTAGAATTGATAGAATATTTAATTCAGATTTGTCAGATTTGTTTTATTGTACTCAGCATTAATAATATTTTTTTTGCGTAGTTCAATGGACTTCAATGGACTTCAACATTAGTTGCACGAAGCACATCAAGACGGTATTCGATTTCTCGCCATGTACGCTGCAGCATGGCCTCATCAATTGTTGCTATAGCATCAGTAATCCCTCGCTTTAGGTTAGTAATGTATCTTATCTTTGTTTGATCTACGATATCTTTTACCTGGCCACACAGAAAAAAGTCCAGAGGAGTGATATCTGGTGAACGTGGAGGCCAAGGTATTGGCCCATCTCTTCCAAGCCACCGGTCTGGAAATATTTGATTAAGGAAGCCACGAACATGCATTCCCCAGTGTGGTGGTGCACAATCTGGCTGAAAAATAATGGTTGGTTGAAGGTCATTCAGTTGTGGCGCCATATTTTCAGTTGAAAGGTCAAGATAATTGAGGACTCGAAGAAAAATGGACCAATTCATGAGGCGATGCTACACCGACCATAGCAAGAAATCGAGTACCGTCTTGATGTGCTTCGGGCAACTAATGCTGTCGAAAAAGTACCCTTTTTTGTGTACGGATATATGGGAGCAGAGCCTTATACTTTAATTACGAACACTTCAATAGTACAGTTGACAATTCTATATCTTACAACCGGCATAGCGGTTTACGCTGTCGACATTTCATTCACTGCCAACTGACTTTCTCTCAAAGCAACTGTCGGCAGATCCAACCTCAGATCCAAATCGTCAGACTATCTCATGGAGCTAGGATATACTGGAGGGAGCATAGCCAATTCCAATCGGGTTCAAATTAGCTGCAAAAGTTGGGAGACTGGGGCATTGGCAAGGCCCCACACGTGAGCCAACCACAGACGCTTGGCTGAAGTTGGCTCCTCCTCGCCTCCTCACCTCCTCTACGATTCGCCCCCCATTTTCCAAAGCAAGATTAGTACCGCTCCACAAATCGAAGGATGAGGTGCGCGTTCAAGTCGCTCTCTAATTTGTTATATTCAAGGGCCTGTAATCTTTATAGTTTTCAACTCTAAATGTATCTTTGCTAGCAATTTTGATATTATTAAGTGTCCTCAAGTGAGGAAACACAATTTATTATCTTTCGGAGTCTTAGAATCCCAAATTAATGATTAACCAAAACTCAACAGCTGGAAGAGCATTCAGCGAGCGTGTGCGCATCCCAACGTGGTCAGGAGGTAACTGGCTTCCGTGCTGACGTCACACTTGCGAGACGGCTATTGGTTACCACAGACAGAGGAGAAATCTCAAAAACTGGTTCTCTTCACTGACGGCTATGCTCCCTCCATATATCCTAGCTCCATGGACTATCTGACTATCTTCAGACTTCACCGCTAGCGCATCAACTTCAGGAATTCTGACGCTCCGCTACCTCACCATCCGGTACGGCTTCTTCCACCGTCCGTCCATTCAGTGCGCTCGTGCCTTGTTGACGCACCACGGTCGGCATGGGAGGAGGCGGCTAACCACTCTGTGAGCGCGAGTGCGCACCCGTCATCATCACCTCACCGCCTCACTCACCGCATGAAGACACTTCGCTTCGCCATTAGAGCAGTAAGTCGCAGTGCTGTCGTGTGTCGTGCGTAAGCATTAGATTGTTCGGCTGAAGCTCATTGAAGTGTTCCGTTCCCTCCTGTTAAATAATAGCGCCTAGGGTAATCAATCTATATGTTAATTAGTTAGAAGTAGATCAGTGTGTATATCAGATCGGGGTGTGTTAAGTTAGTTTCGGTGTTGTAGATCAGATCGGTGGGTGTTAATTAGTTTCGGTGTTGTAGATCAGATCGGTGGGTGTTAATTAGTTTCGGTGTTGTAGATCAGATCGCTGGGTGTTAATTAGTTTCGGTGTTGTAGATCAGATCGGTGGGTGTTAATTAGTTTCGGTGTTGTAGATCAGATCGCTGGGTGTTAATTAGTTTCGGTGTTGTAGATCAGATCGGTGGGTGTTAGTTAGTTTCGGTGTTGTAGATCAGATCGCTGGGTGTTAATTAGTTTCGGTGTTGTAGATCAGATCGGTGGGTGTTAGTTAGTTTTGGTGTGGTAGATCAGATCGGTGGGTGTTAGTTTAGTTTCGGTGTTGTAGATCAGATCGGTGGGTGTTAGTTTAGTTTCGGTGTTGTAGATCAGATCGCTGGGTGTTAGTTTAGTTTCGGTGTTGTAGATCAGATCGGTGGGTGTTAGTTAATTTTGGTGTGGTAGATCAGATCGGTGGGTGTTACGTATGTTTAGGTGCAGATTAGATCGGTGGGTGTAAATTTAGTTTCGGTGTTTATAGCCTATTATAGGTATCAGATCGGGGTTAGTTTTGGGTGTGTTTAACTGATTTATTCACCAAGCAAGTCAGATCCTCACACTTCGTATTGACTCCTTCTCTTTAATTTTGCTAATTGTTTCACCTAGGTGCACTAACGGAAGGAGCGAGGATTGCGCCTGGAGAGACGACAGCGGCTCCGATACATCGGGCCGAGTCTCCGACGCAGCTCTCTCATTGGACGAAAATCGTTCTTCACCACCTAATTTATTTTTCATTGCACGATTATTTATTTATATACCGGCATTGTTAAATATTCGGGTGGTATTATTAAAGTTCAATTCCACTGTCTGTATTTCATATTCCCCCCGCTCGCTTTTTTCGTTAAATGCTGTCCTAGTAGAAGTCTATTAAATGAGGTACAAAAATTGTAATAAATGCGGAACACAATAGAACAAATCTGAATAAAATATCCTATCAGTTGCATTTTCAATACATTTCTGAAAGGGTAAAGAAACTTTATGAACACCCTGTAGTACCTGTGCCATACAACGTTTTCGCAACAGAAGAATTACAAAAAAAAATCTGCTTTGTTATCGAGGCTGTAGCGTCAGTTGCTATCCCATGATGGAGGCGAAAACTTCGCTGACCAAGACACCAAACAGAACCGAGTGATGAACTTGGCGAAGGAGGATGATGAAGCATCAGAGTGGCATTAAAATGGCCTAACAGATTTCGAGGGCTAAATGCGATGCGCATGAAGAGCAACGAAGAAGAAAGAGTTTCCTTTAAATTCAGCGATATAACACAGACAGGTCATATGGCTGGTGTTACACCTTCACTGAACAACAGCAAACGTGATCCAAGCGTTACCAATATTTTTGAAAATTAAGTTCATGGAAATGTATAGGAAATGCAAAATAACAAAGAAAATAACACTCTTTCGATTTCATTGCTTCCTATACGAATTAACTTAATGGCAGTACTAACGACATGACTTGAGAAACTCCGAAAAAATGTTCATTATCTCTACTTGTGTTAACATTATATCAAGTTAACCCAAGTCCGGGATCCCCCGAGATTTTGCCCAATGGTTAAAGAATGAATGGCCGCAATTATAACATTCAACCAATCGACAAATGCGTAGAATAGACGTTCCCGTACGTCACACCCCATTTACATTACCAATTTAAGTCTTATATCCCGGTGTCGCATTCGCTACTTGAAACAGAAAATAATATTTTTACGTTCTCACCCTCTCACACACGATCAGAAGCATCCGACAGCGCGGTCGAGAAGCCAAGCAACTCAATACGCTGTCATTCTTGGCTCAGACGGAATGGAATCTTTTCGAAAATCTGCCCGTGCGGAACGCAAGCAAGTTCATGCGAGAAATTATATCTTCTGTCGCAGCACAATACGTGGGACTGACGGTCGGAAGCTAATTCTATAGAATAGCGATAAAAAGTGACATGTGCGTTCCTATGCGAAATTCATGAGCCATCCACGCAAAAAAAATAAAACCGAAAAAAATTTATGGTCAATATGGCGCCTTGTTGAAAACCCGATTTCTCATTCAATTCTGCAATCCAATTTAAATACTCAAATGCATCAACCATCCTTTCAAACCGGATGGAAAATAATACAAATAAATAGAAATCCATAGAAATCCACCATGCCGTAAATCCATGACGAATAGCACTAGGTAGGGTAATTTTGGCTAAAACTGAGATCCGGAAGTCAGATTGTCAAACATTTTTCACGTCGCCGTAGCGGCGATAGAGCCGGCAGCGCAAGTTCTTCTCCCGGCCATCTATCACATGTCACCCCTGCGGTGTAGCCACTTTTCCAACAATTTTCCCGGCAAATAAATTCCAAAAACTCTAAAATCGCAAATAGCAGTGCGAACGGTAAATTTCATCAGTATATTCATCAAAAAATTCCCAGAAGCGGCGCGACACACGGCGCGCGGCGGACGTCACAGCAAAGTTCACGAGGAGCGTCGCTCAACAAAATAATCGAAGCCAGCCAGCAAAGGTCAAGAGCGCGTCTCATGGGCTCCTACCAGCGCAGGCTTTTAGTGTGGGCATAAAAAGGCGGCGTTGGTGTGACGCAGGAGCCCTCGCCGTAATGGAGGGCGCAGCCTGCATAGCGTGCTGCAGCGACTGTCTCTACGGGCCGTGGCTGCACCGAGGGTTGGTTGTACCGAGCTTCGGCATGGGGGTCGCGTGAAATGGTGCGCGGCGAAGTGGCGTGAAAATTGTGAATGGGCAAGTGGCATGGTAGTTTCGTGAAAATGGTGAATGGGCAAGTGGCATGGACGTTTCGTAAAATGGCGAATGGGCAAGTGGCATGGACGTTTCGTGAAAATGGTGAATGGAGAAGTGGCATGGAAGTTTCGTGAAAATGGTGAATGGGGAAGTGGCATAGAAGTTTCGTGGAAATGGTGAATGGGCATGTGGCATGGAAGTTTCGTGAAAATGGTGAATGGGGAAGTGGCATGGAAGTTTCGTGAAAATTGTGAATGGGCAAGTGGCATGGTAGTTTCGTGAAAATGGTGAATGGGCAAGTGGCATGGACGTTTCGTGAAAATGGTGAATGGACATGTGGCATGGAAGTTTCGTGAAAATGGTGAATGGGGAAGTGGCATAGAAGTTTTGTGAAAATGGTGAATAGGCAAGTGGCATGATACTTTCGCGAAAATCGTGTTTTGAAAAGTATTCTGAAAGTATACGTGAAAATGGCACGCAAGAGTGTACATTTTTGCACCAATCAAGTAGCGACACACTACTCGATTAACATCTTATTTATTACTAATCTATTCACGCCTCTCAAGCCACACCAAGGGCGACCTCAAAAAAGCGAGGACAAGGGGCCATTTAGTAGGGACTGTAAAATATATAGATTAGATTAGATTATTAGTTAGTTTAAGCCTTCCTATCCGTCACAAAGGCGATCCAAAGAGAGGAAGGAGGAAGGCACCGTTTAGTATGGACTGTACAATACAGGGAATATTAGCACAAGGTGCGTCCCTATCCACAGAATCCTGAGCATAACAATACATGAAGGAGAAGAAATACAAGATAAAGAAAAAAAGGCGATGAAGGCATGAAAAAGTAAAGACTGGACACGGAACATAAAGTCTCAAAGTCCCACCTACGTAAAGTGAGGTAACCTAATAACAGCATCTTCCCAGAGCAACAATCCTGAAAGCATAGGATAGACAAATCTAACTAACCTGAACCCACTTCCCACCTTATGCCCTCTGAGAGGACAGCGCAAGCCCTAACTTGAGAATAAATGCTAGGCGATGATAGCGTGCCAATCAGCTGAAATGAGATTAGCAAAGAAAAAAAAAGCACTTCAGAGATGATAATTTGCTGTAACCAGACGTGATCACCGGTTTAAGACAATACTGTGAACGTGAATCAAATTTAGAACAAAATACACATAAAACACTACAAATAAGAATGAAGGAGGAACTGGTTATTGAAAATTTTACCTATACGAACAAATAAGAACGAAGGAGGAACTGGTAATTGAAAATATTACCTTTGCGAACAAATATAAACAAACTCGGGCTACGTGACGTAGAATACTCGTTACTCGTTCGTAGTCAATCGAGTCCTAACGAACAAAATATCCTTTCCTCATCGCACCCGAATGATGCGTCAAATGATGGTGTTCGGATGATGTTCGAGGCATCCGAATGATGTATCAAATAAAGCGAGATTTTCGCACAGCACTTGCCACAATAGACTGAAGCCCACACTCGTTCTGAACATGAATGTTGCTGCTCACAGGACGCGACGCATTGATCAAACCGTCCTGCCTGGGCATGCGCAGTTTCTGAACTCTGATATCAGAGACGCCGTGTTTGAATCGTCTCGCAATAGATATCGACGCATCTGCATTAAATTCAGGATCAAACTCGGAAATTCTAAAGCTGAAACTCTCGCAACGATTCTTTAGACTTCAAGATATTGAGAGGTCCGTTTTTTTTACGAACGGTCGAGCGGCCATTCAAGACGGCGGCGCTTCCAGAGGACCTGGAAGGCAGACGAACGTACCTCCAATCGGACGTCTTTCGAGAGCAAAGCAGACGAATAATTCACGAGTTCTGGTAGACTGAAATATACCTCGGGAAAAAACATCAGATTCACTGAAACGAAAATGCTTTTTCCTCTCTCGTCTGTTTACAAATTACGTTGAACTCTTCCTTCAGTAATTGAACGCGTACTGATTTAAAATCCCTGGAGCACCTAAACCAACACAAAAATGAGAAAATAGGAACCCTTTACGTTTAAGAAACATCAAAAAGACGCAAAAAACTTTCGAAAAATACTATTCTAATTGTACAATAATCTTCTACACCCTAAAACTCCTAATCGGACAGTTCATGAGCCACAAAATACGGGTCCGAACGACTTGAAGCCTCAAATACACCAGACCTCAAAGCCTGTGAACCACCGAACTGAAAGAATCAAATACTTCAAACCCGATATTCTTTCCACTTGGAGAACCGCGGAAAAGGAAGAACCAGATCGAGTAATTCCGGCTCACAGCTCACAGTCGGATCGAGGTGAGCAAAGTAACATTCATCCAGGCTCAGCAACTCGAACCCATTTTCATTTCTCAGGCCAAATGAGGCTTAGAGGCCTTCATTTCACGTCCGCCAGACAAGCGAGGGGCTGTAAGTGACAGCTTCCTTTTGAAGCCACGTTCTTTCCCCTCTCTTTTACCCTCGCCAGAGAAAACAAAGTTGGCCGTGGTCTACCAGAATAGCAGGGCTGCAGTTTCTGCACCGTACGGTTATTCTTTTGCTTCACACTCGATCCATGAGTTATCCTGCATCCATGAGCTATACTGCGTCACCTTCTCTATATACCTCAACTTACATGGATAAAACATACTTCCAGTTGTTCAAAACTTGATTTAAACATCATATTAGAACAGAGTTAATTTTTTATCGCGTAAGTTGATGTTCAGCAAAGCCGTCGTACACCTAAAAGATTTTCAGTTATACTTACCATTTTTTTCAGTTACGCAAGCTTCGACTTTTGTACGCATTTTGTGCGCTGGTGTTCCAATACAATTCTTTTCTGTACAACACTTTCCCTTTCTCTGGGTGAGAATATCTTTGTGATTCCGATTAACCAAAAACTTTACATTATTCATTTGTTTGGCAACATTTTAAAACCATACTCTACCAACACAGCAAATCAAAATCAATCGGTAACACACGCACCCACACTATGAAATTGCAGCAAGCTTGAGGAGACACCCGCGCACGGGAATCAAATTAAGCGCAATTTGAGCAACGCGAATTGGAAAATTAGAATCAATATACAAGCAAAATGGAAAAAAGTTCGAGGTCTCGGGCACATTTACATGTGACCTTGAGATCACTAAAAATTAAGCTGCAGAAAGTGATAAAAATCTGACACGGCCTTGAAAAATGTCAACCCACGACAAGTAAAAAGCCCTCTCGAGATCCTGAAATAGTTCACAAGAGTTCACAAGAGTTCACAAGAGTTCACAAGAGTTCACAAGAGTTCACAAGAGTTCACAAGAGTTCACAAGAGTTCACAAGAGTTCACAAGAGTTCACAAGAGTTCACAAGAGTTCACAAGAGTTCACAAGAGTTCAAAAGAGTTCAAAAGAGTTCAAAAGAGTTCAAAAGAGTTCAAAAGAGTTCAAAAGAGTTCAAAAGAGTTCAAAAGAGTTCAAAAGAGTTCACAAGAGTTCACAAGAGTTCACAAGAGTTCACAAGAGTTCACAAGAGTTCACAAGAGTTCACAAGAGTTCACAAGAGTTCACAAGAGTTCACAAGAGTTCACAAGAGTTCACAAGAGTTCACAAGAGTTCACAAGAGTTCACAAGAGTTCACAAGAGTTCACAAGAGTTCACAAGAGTTCACAAGAGTTCACAAGAGTTCACAAGAGTTCACAAGAGTTCACAAGAGTTCAAAAGAGTTCAAAAGAGTTCAAAAGAGTTCAAAAGAGTTCACAAGAGTTCAAAAGAGTTCACAAGAGTTCACAAGAGTTCACAAGAGTTCACAAGAGTTCACAAGAGTTCACAAGAGTTCACAAGAGTTCACAAGAGTTCACAAGAGTTCACAAGAGTTCACAAGAGTTCACAAGAGTTCACAAGAGTTCACAAGAGTTCACAAGAGTTCACAAGAGTTCACAAGAGTTCACAAGAGTTCACAAGAGTTCACAAGAGTTCACAAGAGTTCACAAGAGTTCACAAGAGTTCACAAGAGTTCACAAGAGTTCACAAGAGTTCACAAGAGTTCACAAGAGTTCACAAGAGTTCACAAGAGTTCACAAGAGTTCACAAGAGTTCACAAGAGTTCACAAGAGTTCACAAGAGTTCACAAGAGTTCACAAGAGTTCACAAGAGTTCACAAGAGTTCACAAGAGTTCACAAGAGTTCACAAGAGTTCACAAGAGTTCACAAGAGTTCACAAGAGTTCACAAGAGTTCACAAGAGTTCACAAGAGTTCACAAGAGTTCACAAGAGTTCACAAGAGTTCACAAGAGTTCACAAGAGTTCACAAGAGTTCACAATAGTTCATCCTTAAATTTAAGTTTGCAAAATATACTACACAACAAGCTCGAACCTAATGAAATACGCACATGGAAAACATATAACTTTTTGCATGCTATTCTGAGCAGTCCTGTAATAAGCACGATACGGTGACCACATCAGGGAACGCAGGAAGACTCGACATGCAGGGGGAACCAAAAAACTGAAGTGAAAAACGAAGCGCTCGTAAATGAAGAAAAGAGCACCACAGAATTTCTGGCGCGTTTTCCGACCTTCGATGGAAATAGGGGGATAAATTTGGAGGAAATTTCCAGGAAATGACAAGGGCAGGCGGTGATAGGATTACCAGCATCTTCAAAAAATGGTAAATATCGTATCGGTGCCGCGACTGCAGCCGCCGTGCCAATTTTGAGGCGTGCAGAAAAGGTGAATGCTTCTCGATAGGAGACGGCCTTCATAGGGAAACTTCATGCATGAGGTGATGCATAATTCCAATGACAACTACGGAGAAAAATGGAAAACACAGGGAATGTTGATACAGGATTCTTGTGAAAGACAGTATCTCAGGGTGCTGATGTTATAGTGCACACTGCGTTCAAAACGCAAAAAAATAGAAAAAAACTGGATGGTCCAAAATAGAACAAATCAACCGAATTGAAAACCGTATTGCCTTAAAGCCATTAAGTGTTGCACAGATATGAATAGAGGCTCTAATTAGGATAAATAAGTCCACTTACAGCATCTCACGTTGCTAACTGTGCTCACAACGTGAATAAAAAATACGACCCAATGCTTGTTGTAATGACAGCTGTTCCATTAAACTTCGAGAACATCCGCCCAGCAGGAGGCATCTGCAGTTGGGACTTCCTCTAGAGTAGATTAAATGTAATTAACGCTGTAACTTCTGAGCTCCCAGTCAAACTCTCCATTAATACAGCTGCTCTACCTGTTCAATAGACAACGGCTGATGTACCTGCTTAATATAAAACAGCTGCTTTACCTGCTTAATATAAAACAGCTGCTTTACCTGCTTAATATAAAACAGCTGCTCTACCTGTTCAATAGACAACAGCTGATGTACCTGCTTAATATAAAACAGCTGCTTTACCTGCCTAATATAAAACAGCTGCTTTACCTGCTTAATATAAAACAGCTGCTTTACCTGCTTAATATAAAACAGCTGCTTTACCTGCTTTATATAAAACAACTGCTTTACCTGCTTAATATAAACAGCTGCTTTACCTGCCTAATACACAACAGCTGATGTACCTGCCTAATGTAAAACAGCTGCTTTACCTGCTTAATATAAAACAGCTGCTTTACCTGCCTAATATAAAACAGCTGCTTTACCTGCTTAATATAAAACAGCTGCTTTACCTGCTTAATATAAAACAGCTGCTTTACCTGCTTAATATAAAACAGCTGCTTTACCTGCTTTATATAAAACAACTGCTTTACCTGCTTAATATAAAACAGCTGCTTTACCTGCTTAATATAAAACAGCTGCTTTACCTGCTTAATATAAAACAGCTGCTTTACCTGCTTTATATAAAACAACTGCTTTACCTGCTTAATATAAACAGCTGCTTTACCTGCCTAATACACAACAGCTGATGTACGTGCCTAATATAAAACAGCTGCTTTACCTGATTAATATAAAACAGCTGCTTTACCTGCCTAATATAAAACAGCTGCTTTACCTGCTTAATATAAAACAGCTGCTTTACCTGCTTAATATAAAACAGCTGCTTTACCTGCTTAACATAAAACAGCTGCTTTACCTGCTTAACATAAAACAGCTGCTTTACCTGCTTTATATAAAACAACTGCTTTACCTGCTTAATATAAAACAGCTGCTTTACCTGCTTAATATAAAACAGCTGCTTTACCTGCTTAATATAAAACAGCTGCTTTACCTGCCTAATATAAAACAGCTGCTTTACCTGCTTTATATAAAACAACTGCTTTACCTGCTTAATATAAAACAGCTGCTTTACCTGCTTTATATGAAACAGCTGCTTTACCTGCTTAATATAGAACAGCTGCTTTACCTGCTTAATATAAAACAGCTGCTTTACCTGCTTTATATAAAACAACTGCTTTACCTGCTTAATATAAAACAGCTGCTTTACCTGCTTAATATAAAACAGCTGCTTTACCTGCTTAATATAAACAGCTGATGTACCTGCTTAATATAAAACAGCTGCTTTCCGTGCTTAATATAAAACAGCTGCTTTACCTGCTTAATATAAAACAACTGCTTTACCTGCTTTATATAAAACAACTGCTTTACCTGCTTAATATAAAACAGTGCTTTACCTGCTTAATATGAAACAGCTGCTTTACCTACCCCATGTAAAACTGCTGCTGTACCTACACCATGTAAAACAGCTGCTGTACCTACACCATTTAAACAGCTGCTGTACCTGCTAAATGTAAAACAGCTGCTGTACCTGCTCAAAACACCACAGCTGCAGTACCTGCTCAACACACCACAGCTGCAGTACCTGCTAAACACACCACAGCTGCAGTACCTGCTCAACACACCACAGCTGCAGTACCTGCTCAACACACCACAGCTGCAGTACCTGCTCAACACACCACAGCTGCAACACCAGCTCAACACACCACAGCTGCAACACCAGCTCAACACACCACAGCTGCAACACCAGCTCAACACACCACAGCTGCAGCACCAGCTCAACACACCACAGCTGCAGCACCAGCTCAACACACCACAGCTGCAGTACCTGCTCAACACACCACAGTTGCAGTACCTGCTCAACACACCACAGCTGCAGTACCTGCTCAACACACCACAGCTGCAGTACCTGCTCAACACACCACAGCTGCAGTACCTGCTCAACACACCACAGCTGCAGTACCTGCTCAACACACCACAGCTGCAGTACCTGCTCAACACACCACAGCTGCAGCACCAGCGCAACACACCACAGCTGCAGTACCTGCTCAACACACCACAGCTGCAGTACCTGCTCAACACACCACAGCTGCAGTACCTGCTCAACACACCACAGCTGCAGTACCTGCTCAACACACCACAGCTGCAGTACCTGCTCAACACACCAAAGCTGCAGCACCTGCTCAACACACCACAGCTGCAGTACCTGCTCAACACACCACAGCTGCAGTACCTGCTCAACACACCACAGCTGCAGTACCTGCTCAACACACCACAGCTGCAGTACCTGCTCAACACACCACAGCTGCAGTACCTGCTCAACACACCACAGCTGCAGTACCTGCTCAACACACCACAGCTGCAGTACCTGCTCAACACACCACAGCTGCAGTACCTGCTCAACACACCACAGCTGCAGTACCTGCTCAACACACCACAGCTGCAGTACCTGCTCAACACACCACAGCTGCAGTACCTGCTCAACACACCACAGCTGCAGTACCTGCTCAACACACCACAGCTGCAGCACCTGCTCAACACACCAAAGCTGCAGCACCTGCTCAACACACCACAGCTGCAGTACCTGCTCAACACACCACAGCTGCAGTACCTGCTCAACACACCACAGCTGCAGTACCTGCTCAACACACCACAGCTGCAGTACCTGCTCAACACACCACAGCTGCAGTACCTGCTCAACACACCACAGCTGCAGTACCTGCTCAACACACCACAGCTGCAGTACCTGCTCAACACACCACAGCTGCAGTACCTGCTCAACACACCACAGCTGCAGTACCTGCTCAACACACCACAGCTGCAGTACCTGCTCAACACACCACAGCTGCAGTACCTGCTCAACACACCACAGCTGCAGTACCTGCTCAACACACCACAGCTGCAGTACCTGCTCAACACACCACAGCTGCAGTACCTGCTCAACACACCACAGCTGCAGTACCTGCTCAACACACCACAGCTGCAGTACCTGCTCAACACACCACAGCTGCAGTACCTGCTCAACACACCACAGCTGCAGCACCTGCTCAACACACCACAGCTGCAGCACCTGCTCAACACACCACAGCTGCAGTCCCTGCTCAACACACCAAAATGGCATATTCAGTGGGGACAAACGGTGGTTTTGTACTAGTCCGTTAACACAGTACAGAGATTATCTTTAATTCCATAAAAATCGGCAGGTGCAGAGCAATATTTCGGAAGATTTTTTTAATGCGATGCAAGTCTGACTGTTAGATGCAGTTTACTCTCTAGCAGGGTGAATAATAGCATAAATATTCAAGATGGATATTGTGTTCGATCGGAAATATGCGTTAATGGTAATTCTCTCCAATATTTTCGAAAAGGAAGCTGTAAGTAGATTGCGAATATAAAACCATAATTGAAGGACATGATGAAGCCCCAAACCTTAATTACTAAATTACAAAACGGTTATGAATTCGACGAAGATTTAAAAACAGCCGCACGTCTTAATTTATGAACACGACAACGAAATCTGAAATACCAATACCTGGACAGAAATTATGAACGTGTTGGAAGTATTATACCTATATAATAAAAACCCTGTTTGTGTTTCTTATTTATACTATGTAGTGCACACAGCCCGTCAAGAAATGACAGGATTAGATATCGGAGCAACTGAGCTTTAACGTGGCTTTCCCGTAATTTCTTTTGCTATTCTATGGTTTTCCCATACTTTCCTCAGTCTCAACTGCTGATATTCTATACAACCTAATCTAACCTACCAATACACGTGATAGTCATTCCAACTCCCAATCTGCAGGGTTAAGGCACCGAAAATTGTGGAGTTGATGAAGCACAGATACGCTCATCTCACACTTTCGGCTGGTGGTGGATGTGACACACGGACCGACGGACGGACGCGGCTTTCATTATAGAATAGAACTGACATTTTTGAATTTTCGATACGAAACTTTTCTTTTTCCATTGATAAGCGATATTTGATCACTCAACTATAATACACGAAATTTTTGCTTTTGAACAATGACAAAATTAAATGAACAAATTGGGAAATCGAAGACAGTCAGTTTGTTAGAAATGTTCCAAGGATTCTAAAACTGTCTTTGTTTTTTCCTAAGCACCGTGATTTTCGGCATTTATATTGCGTCTCACTTAACTTGAGCATTGGCTTTACATTTTCTTCAGCGCCATGGCGAATTTGTGTTGTATTATTTCAGCCTAAAGATGATCTTAAAAACATCGAAACGTTGCTTTTCACGGACATATATGGGTATAGAATTTTTCAGTTTGACTGTATTTTATAAACATGATCAGCAATTTTCTTCGTTTATAACACGTGATAAACTCGAACCATTTCTTAAGGCTAAGAAAACGTAAAAGAAATTAGAATGGACTATAAAAAACAGGGAATCTAAGCACAAAGTCTGTATCCGTACAAGATACTTTGCACACAGATACAGAAAATTAATAAGCTAAAGGAAGAAAAGACAAAGAAGTGATAACGAAGAAGACATGAAAAATGAAAAAAATAAATACAAAACATAAGAAATAGGATACCGGGGTAAACGAGCCGTATCTCCCCTGGGAGCGCCTGTCTCCGTAGCATACAATGCACTAATCTAAGTAGCATGAGCCTAGTGCCCATCCCATGAAAAAAGGAAAAACGTCATTTTCAATACAGGTGATACAAAAACCATCAATGGTTTTTGGAATGTCTTAGCATGAAGATCCTTTACGATTTACACACGATTTTTTATTTATTATTATTTATTTAAACGATTATCGTTGTACCCATGTCAGTAGTCGATACAAGTAACTGAGGGAAACGCGAGGACAAATGCGTTCCTTTTCTTGCGTAATCTAGTTCGACAATGCACGTAAGCACAAGTTAAAAAACGTACTACCAGTGACGATGCATTGTTGCAACACTTTTATTAGTGTGCACTTCTATTGAAATACGTGCTTAGGAACTTGCGAAATCAGGAATTAATGTTATAAGTCAATTGGGTGGAGTTAAGTAATTTTGCGTGTAAGACCATGAGGTCGATGTTCAGAAGTATTTTTTCAATGCCGCGTACCAATGTATACGCTTCTACTGAAATAATTGGAGATATTTTTTTCATTCCTACACATGTATAAATGCAAAGTCTCCAAAGTGTGTCCCACTAAAGAAATGAAAACAATTTATTTAAAAAAAATTATATATGAAATGTACTACAACACATTGGTTTTAAAAAAAAATTCCAGATATACGAGGCCTGTCTAAAAAGTATCCGACTTTTGGCCAGAAAAAATATTTCGAATACCTGACGGAGTTGGGACCCTAATCCCCTTCAAAGTAGGCTCCTTGTGCTTCCACACACTTAGCCCACCGATCCTTCCACTGCCGGAAACACCTCTGGAAGTCTTCTTTTGGAATGGTGTTCAGCTCTGTCGTCGCGTTCCGCATTATCTCTTCTCTACTCTCAAAACGGGATCCTTTCAGTGGTGTCTTCAATTTTGGAAACAACCAGAAGTCGCAAGGAGCCAGGTCTGGAGAGTAGGGAGGTTGGCGAACGGTCGTAATTCCATGTTTGGCCAAGAAATTGCGGATCAAATGGGATGAATGTGCGGGCGCGTTGTCGTGATGCAAGTGCCAGTTGTTCGCAGTCCACATGTCTGGTCTTTTGCGCCGAACTGCATCACGAAGTCGCCGGAGAACATCCTGATAGTACTCCTTTGTCACTGTTTGTCCTTCCGGTGCGTATTCGTGATGCAAAACTCCACGGACATCAAAGAAAACAGTCAGCATCACCTTGATTGATTTTGCTTCGCACCAGAAAGCGACGACGGAGCTGAACACTATTCCAAAAGAAGACTTCCACAGGTGTTTCCAGCAGTGGAAGGATCGGTGGGCTAAGTGTGTACAAGCACAAGGGGCCTACTTTGAAGGGGATTAGGGTCCCAACTCCGTCAGGTATTCGAAATATTTTTTCTGGCCAAAAGTCGGATACTTTTTAGACAGGCCTCGTAAAGGTCCTTAATTGATAACCAAACCGAACGAGGTGTACTAAATTTCAAACCATTAAGGAGGTCTATACCTCAAGAACAAAGTCGCAACTCGCTATAAGGGCACAGCGAAGTTGAGGGGCATGAACACTAAATACCTGCCCCAAAAGGCATCAGTAATGGCGAGAACACGGAGCTCAGACAGGACAGAGCGCTGGTGTTAAAGAGCATATTGCGAGCCTCAGGTCAAGTGAGCAGATTTTGTTACTGTCGGCAGCGTGAGGCAGTCGCAGTTGTCGTACGCCGCCGCTGACATGCATCACGATTGACTGCACTGCGGATCGATGAACAGACTACCTTCAGGTGTCGGATTTACACGCAGTTTACATCGTTACACCTGTACTACCGGCAGTGATACTTTTTCTGTTGGCTTAGCTACGTTATGAGCAATTTTTTCTGTCAAAGTTCTCATATCTGAGCTTTTATGAAGCAAAATTTGGGCAATGAGCATCTGGCAACCCTACAGGGTTGCCAGATGCGCCTAGTCGAACATTTCATTTGAAAAAAAGCTCAAATTTCAGTATCATGGTCGGAATAAACAGTACTTGGTACAGGCAAGCTGACAGATGAGCTTCTGCATCCGGCTGTACAGCCGTAACGACGTAAATTGTTTCAATATCATAGGATGAGCTTTTACGATGTGATTTCTGTGCTCAGCTCACCACTACTCCATTCACAAGACGCGCCGTGAGTGAGCTGCAACATTACAACGGAGATACGCAATTTATCTATTCCTCCTATGCTCACATCTTGCATCCAATGTAGAAATAATAAGTCCATTTCTCTATTTTAAAAACCAATGATGTTTTTCGTATAACCTTTATTGGAAATAAACCATTTCCTTTCTTCTTTTCTGTCTTTCTTCCTTTTCTATCAGCTCACCGCAAAAATAAATACCGACCTTGATTTTTTCATACTCTGAGCAATCAACTCGATCGTTTTTTTCACGGATAAAAAGTTCAGTGTGTTCCCACGGCCAAATGATCAACCAAGAAAAACGAACAAACTTTCATTAAATCTTCTAAAACTTGGAACCGGACAACTGAGAAAAATCTTCCCCGATAAAACTTTAGTGATAAACGTTCAAGATATCATCATTCTTTTTTCTCAACTCAATTGAATTCAAACAAGGCACAATTTTAGAAGTTTAAAAAAAAATGAAATTGAATTCTGAGCAGCGATTACAAAATAAAATTATCTTTTGCGTCGTTTCTGATACGGACAAAAAAAAATTCATCTAAAATTCAAAAGAGTCTAGTAGGAACTAGAATCTAATTTGCTTTCATTTCGAAGTCTTCAACCAAAAGACAAGTGTTTGTCTGAGGATGAGTAAAACGAAAACGGCATCCTTTGAGAAACATAGCCAAAGGTTACCAACATTCGAAAACCTTCACACCCCACCACGATACCCAAAATGCAAAAATGTCAGCCACACCTACAATTTTTACAACACACTGGCGAGTAGATAACTATCCACCAACTAATGTTCCTAAGTTTGACAAGTAATTTAGAATACTTGAAGCTCCTCATCTCAGCTAGTCATCCTATACGAAAATAATAAGATGTAACCACACCTGAAAGACGTCAGTAAAAACACATCACACATTCATTAAAGAGAAAATATGATAAAAACAAAACCAGATGACCTGAAACCAAATTTTGGAACAATTTACGTCATTGTAGCGATGCACTTGGCAGCGCAAGTCGACTTGAAATAACTTATGCTTCTTAATTGCTCTAAAAAAAGCTACGACAGTGCAAGTTGCTTGAAAATCCAAACCCATAATGACACATCAAAAAGAGATTATCCTTAGATGTTTGCTTGAATAAACTAGCCAGTAACACACAACCAAGGAGCGTTGAACGGTCGTTCATCAGTCAGCTAATTCAACGCGAAAAAATATCAAGATCAGAACAAATTTAGATGTTTTGATGCTCACACGGACGGCATCTTTATCTCATCATACCTATAAGGGCACGCAATAAGAGACCATTTTCATAATTGACAGAAATGAAAGCGACGTCTCACCTTCACTATAATAACTCAAACTATAATGCATGCATAAATTAGACACCTATGGCATTCGAACATGAATGCACGTTCCATTGCGCAGCTTAATAAGAATTAGATTATGTTAGTTAAAGCCTATCTAACTCAAAGAAAAGAGTTCCCATGAGAGAAAGAAGAAAGACTAGATAAATTACCTAGTCCAAGACTAACTACACGAAAAATGATCCTGAGAGAGGGCGGAAAGAGATCAAATTAAATTAGGAGTAAGTAAGTTCAAGCTTCTGCAATCTTAACTAAAGTGTCCCCCCCCCCCCAAAAAAAAGGAGGTAGGCACCACTCAGAAAGGAGTTGAGAGAAAGGGGATTAGATTAGATTATTAGTTCGTTTAAGCCTCCCTATCCGCAACAAAGGCGATCCAAAGAGAGGAAGGAAGAAGGCACCATTTAATATGGAGTTAAGGAAACGCGGAATCTATGCAGAAAGGGCATAGAAACAGATGAGAAAGAAGTTCATGAAACAGAGATAAAAGTTGAAAAAAGAAGAAATAGGTGCTGAAAACAGGACAGCAATGAGCCGAAAAAAGATAGTTCGTTGCTGAACAAAAAACTATTCTATTTCAACAAAAGGAAGGCCTATTTCACCCTTAGTTCGGGACCTCACACATTCCACCTGAGAGCACTGATTTCCATAGGTACAATAGTTGTACCTCCCTGAGAGGAAACGACTAAGCTTCCAAAGAAAGTGGTCGCACACGCAAACTCTCGTGTATGTTGATGACGCCTAATGTCGGTTCCAATAGCATTCACAACAACATTCGACCACAACACCATTCGAACACGACACAACACCATTCGAACACGACACAACACCATTCGAACACGACACAACACCATTCGAACACGACACAACACCATTCGAACACGACACAACACCATTCGAACACGACACAACACCATTCGAACACGACACAACACCATTCGAACACGACACAACACCATTCGAACACGACACAACACCATTCGAACACGACACAACACCATTCGAACACGACACAACACCATTCGAACACGACACAACACCATTCGAACACGACACAACACCATTCGAACACGACACAACACCATTCGAACACGACACAACACCATTCGAACACGACACAACACCATTCGAACACGACACAACACCATTCGAACACGACACAACACCATTCGAACACGACACAACACCATTCGAACACGACACAACACCATTCGAACACGACACAACACCATTCGAACACGACACAACACCATTCGAACACGACACAACACCATTCGAACACGACACAACACCATTCGAACACGACACAACACCATTCGAACACGACACAACACCATTCGAACACGACACAACACCATTCGAACACGACACAACACCATTCGAACACGACACAACACCGCTCCGACACAACACCGCTCCGACACAACACCGCTCCGACACAACACCACTCCGACACAACACCACTCCGACACAACACCACTCCGACACAACACCACTCCGACACAACACCACTCCGACACAACACCACTCCGACACAACACCACTCCGACACAACACCACTCCGACACAACACCACTCCGACACAACACCACTCCGACACAACACCACTCCGACACAACACCACTCCGACACAACACCACTCCGACACAACATGTTGCGATACAGAGAAAGGGGTGGGTTTAGGACCCCCTTTCCATACGCTGAGGGAATTCCAACCCCCACACATGTTATAGTATTATCCTTTATGCTTGCGTACACCTGTATACCAGACATGGAGAATAAAAGAATTTGAAAGATTAAGACACATTTATTTTTGAGATGAACACGTGGATAAACACACAAGGCATGGGAACGAAATGATTTGAAATGGCACAGCGGCGTCAATGAAAAATACGTAAGTTTCTACCGCCATAATATTTAAACACGACATCATACAAATGTGCTGCTTACCGAGCCTTCAAGTTACAAATACTCCCTCGTTGACAACGATTCACGCATCCACAGTAACACAAATCATAATATTTGCGAGAGTAACACATCACGATTTAACCTGGAATTGTGACACGGTGTCGAATCATACAACGGGAAGTCGATCCTCGACTAAATAGACACAATAAATCGGTTGCCTATAAAATTAGATGATCCTTCACGATACTTTGGAAAGCACTTATCTGTGTGCTGCTCTACATCTGAAATTGAACTTCAATCACCACCTAAAAGAGCTCTCACAACTATGAAACACTCGCACTTTTGATAATAAATGATTCACTGATGGACATTCACTGACGATGCTGTTGCTCACTGCTAATGTTCCGCGTCGTAGCTTTAGGTTTGCTGCAGGTGTAGGCTGATGTCTTGCCCGCGCTGCAGCGACGCCCCTGCCGCTCCCTCATCGTGCCGCCGGCATTCCAACTCGAGTTCACAGCCGCCGTGGTGCCTGGAGTGTCTTAAGAGTTTTAATGGCAAGCCACTTCACTGTAGATTTGCGTGTTGCTTTACGCATTGTGGGTGGACGAACTTAACTGTTTGCCATTTGCAATGTTGACGACTGCCGCTGAAGTTGACTGTGAGTTCGACCCCGATGCACAGATGTTGAATGCTCTTGGTTGAATCTCCGACGCGTTTATTCATGACGATCACCGATGCGAGGCTGGTTTACTTCGATTAGGCTTCCTTTGTAAGACGATGCTTCAATGACTTCCGACGTCCAACGTTATTTTATGTGCCTCGAATTATTAACTTTCAAGTTGCAGTTGGGTATAAGGCCAGCCGACGAGGCTGGCCTATTGTGTAGAACACCCTCAGACGTCTTGCGCAGTCTCTCACGTGTGTTCAAAAATTCCTCCCCATGCTTCCTTCTACGGGCCTTATATGTGTTTCGCTTCCCTCTTTCTCGATCGTTCTCGACGCTTCTATTCTACAGAGGCAGCATCTGCAACCTTATTGGCGGAATTCTTGCTCGTTCTGACGTCTGGGACTCTCATTGGTGCGTGTTGAGACACACCTTCTTGCGTCATACCTTTGGCGCGCGGTGATTCGCTTAGATTGTGTGGGCCTCTGTTACTACGTCACATCCGCCCAACGCCCTCGAAACCCCGGCTTGCCTTGTGATACCTCTACCCCAAACAATCGCCGCTTGTTTTTCCGACCGAACAGTTAAGAATTGTCCTTAACACACACGTGCAAACTTTGGTCCACATTCTCACGCTCAAGAATAACAGTGATAACGGTTTTTTAGACATTTCCTAAAGCGAAGTATTTTTGCAAAAAAAATAAAAATATGAATTTACGAGACATGTTTCCCAAAATCTTGTGAGGGTAGTATTTCTGGACAATACCCTCATCGCCCCAGAAAAATTTGGGCCAACTTGCAAAGTTGGTTCAAATTTTCACCCGTTAATTTTAATTATGACCGTGACATACCCCTTACGTTTAAAATTAGAAAATGTTCATCCCCTTCTTTCAATTCCTTCGCTTTCCCCGACATCAGAATGTCCTTACGTATCACCTCATGATTTACCTTCTTGCAACACGCCTATGTTGACGCTTTTATAACAAAAATTCATTAATGCCTGACACACACTAAATAATTGAAACGCATCTCTTACACACATTATTGTAGTACGCAAATAGCAAAGAACACAGTAAAGATACCGCACATATCCGACAACTTGCACGCATCAAATAAAACACACACGACATATTATTCTCGAATTGCCCTCGGCAAATTCATCAACATAGATAAACATATAAATTAGAGATCGGAAAAATCGGCGAATTTGTTACAAGTAGAGACATCCTTTCAGCTTTCTCGGTTGCAATCCACCTAAAAACACAATCTCAAGAATGGAGGTGATTTTCCAACCTCAAGTTTTCTTCCTCATAATTATTATTTCATCCTGTGGTTCAAAAGTAGACGTTTTTTTTTTTGCAACAAAAGCTTGCTGTTGCTCCTCCTATTCACGTGGCTACAGCTTGTTGTTGTTGTTCCTGTGACTGGCTGCTCCTCTTCGGCTTGCCACTGATCCTGGGGAGGGGCCCCCTGCTGAGAATCGAGGTATTCTGAAGCTTTTCCATTAAAAAATTCATCCTTGGCGTCACGTGAATTCGTGGAAAATTCCGTAGATCCTCGTTTCGTCAAATCGCGGACAAATCCTGTAGATTACGGCGTCAATACGCGTAGGACTCCCACGTTGGAGCTCATAAGCTCTTTCATAAAATTGTAGCAAATGAAGCACATTTATTTGCGAAGATCTTCAGGTTTTGATTCTCAGTCCGCTTGTCGACTAGCATAACGTAAAACCCCCGAGGTTCGCGTTAATGGTTAATGATCTCCTTCCGAAAATACGCCTTTGATTGTCTAACATGGTTACTTGGTAATCGAGAGACAGCGCATTCCGTAAGAAATGTTTCCTCGGTTTCCTTCAAATCTGCCTTGAGTGAGGCGGATGTGAGCTACGCGAAGAATTCCTACATACATACATAAATATTTAATCCGGCATCCTCAACCAACTCTAGACAAAGCCGAAATTCGTTCGACGGTGTTACTAATCAGTTGATTCACCTAAATATTTCGAAGAAAATAATACATCTCATTCCAGTAACTTACGACCAGCCCCATTTTTCAATCGTAGGCGTCGATTACCTTGTCACAAGACTATATGAACATTCTTACACATGATGTACGAACTCGCAGGAGATTTACCTTGTCGGCCGAAATCCTGAATACGCACCAATAAAAAAACACATTTACATTGGGTATTGTCACGGCGTCTAACTTTACATTATACTCTGCCGCGAAGGCTTTTCTAACGATCAGACATTATGACAACACCGACACACCAGAAAAAATTACACATACATTGGGTACTATCAGGTCATCGGACTTTACGTTATACTCGGCCGCGAAGGCTTTTCTAGCGATCCGACATTCTAACAATACCGACATACAAAGAAATGCAGAAATAAAATATCCGATTCTCAGCCCCAGATTCAGAGCAGCACATTTAAATGATTCCACGTTGCTCGACGACATCGTTCGTACATACAATTTGTATATATTCTTTCTGTTTCAAAGTTTCACTAACGTCGTCAAACAACGCATTAGGGAATTACCACCCTAATGATTATCATGCCTACATGACAATGAACAAAAATGAAATTAATGACGTATACCAATGATGTTTGAGAATGACCAGCGTCAGCGTCAACAACATTATGGGGAAAGAGTGATCAAGAAATTCCCACACCACGGCGCTGATACCTTCACCAGTTTGACTCAAATAACTCGTCATTTTGATACGACACATTTATAAATCAATGTTACTGATCATACTCTCTCAGACATTTCCTACTTTCAAATCCTACATTGTAACCTCACGTAATACCACACCTAACTTCACGCACAAGAGAATTTTATAGCCTTGGCTCAGAACGGCCATAAATTACATAGCTTCGCTGCACCGCAGACTGTCACGCTGATTCTTATTGTTAAGATAAATTCCATGTATTCACTGCAATGCTTTTCATTTCAATTCTCACGCTGTATTAAATCCATCTAACAGAAAATAAAGTCTCCATATGGAATATTGTACATTTCCGACAATGTGAAACGCTCATATTTCCGTGAAGCTAACTCGTTAACTTTGCCTAAGCAAGAACACACTCTCAGTGTCACACAATAATTCAGTTTGAATTACCGACGAGAATGGACAGCATCATTTAAGATTTTATAAAAATATTAAATGCATTACGCTTGCAACTTCAAACACGAAATTTATATATCGAGTATTGTAGCTGACTTCATGAAATTCTCACTTTGATACAGCAAAAATCCTCCTTGATACAGCAAATCTCCTCTTTAATTTTCATTAACTCCTTAGGAACAAACTCCAATTGGGTGGTATATTCCAGTGTTAACAAAATTATTAAAAGTTTCAATTCATCATGGTGAGCATCAACTTGAAGGTTCCTATTCTGGGCAATCAACGATTTAAACAAAAATGCGAGCTTAAATTCAATACGCGTTCAAACTGATACAGAAAAATTATTTTATCGGCGACCTGTAACCGTTTAGACTACAAAAAAAATTGCATTTAATCCACGTGTTTACCTTTTAAAATCTACAGACACTTAATATAATAAAATTCCTTCCTACCTGAAGGCAGCTAGGATTGAATAATCTTAAATTACTACGCTCTACTGTCGAATTCACATCAAAAGGAAATTTTCAAACATCATGAATTTATAAAAGTCAAGGAAGCAAATTTTTATGCTCAGTGAATTTGATATAAAGGTATGGATTAACTCATGTCAGGGTCGAAATGGATTGTATACTTGGCACATGTGAAAAATCACCCAAAATATTTAATGATTTTGGTGTATTATTATTGAAGCAATTATTTAAATTCTCACTCTGATGTACTGGAGCTTATCACAATGATCTTGTGATAAGAAGAGGATGACGAATTTACTTTACTTAACACACGAGCAGCGGCGTCATTTCTATCTAAGCAAATAAAATTAGACCACGAACTGAATGCGCAGCATCGTAGAAAATCATCACTTACTTTAACACACTACATTTAATTTTTATCCTAAGCACCGTCACTTAATTCATTCAACAATTTTGCAACAAGAATTTACCACCCCTTTGATAGCAAGGAAATTGATTCTCAAAATTCCCATTACTGCTTCTCAGCAGATGTCAATTTTATAATTGAAGCACTCAGATATCAACGAGTGAAAATATGAATTATGTTGCTGAAGCTGATTGGAGAAGCTTGACGCACACGAGGCCCAAAATTTTTGCAAATTATTTATAAGTGAGGTATCATTTAAAAGAAAATTCCAACTAGATTAATTACTGAATGTCTCAAAGCCCAGATAGATGTAAACTTGTTCCAAAGATTCTCTTAAGATGAGGCGGTGTTTGCTAAATTTACGGCGTTATTCTCCAGAGCCATCGCTGCACACCTAAATTCAGTTAAACCTAATAATTGTACACATGATATAAAATTCAACCAAAAAATTCAGCACTCAAGAAAAATTTTATCGGACACATTGTCAAGAAACTAGCGTGACTAAATTGTGCTGGCTCTCGGATGCACCAAAAATAAAATGTTCCAAGAAGACACCGCTATAAATTGACCTTTGATGCAATATTCACTCAGATGACGTTACTTGAATCAACTTAGCGGCACAAAAAATGAGCAAAGATTCCAGAAGGTATAAATTTCTCGTAGCATTTCGAAAACTTAATGGCCATGGATTACACACAGTCAAGTACACTTCAAATTAGGCGTTCAGGAAATGGTTCAACTGCAGCTCCCAGAATCTCAACTTTTATTACTCCGTCCTCCAACAGCGCGATCGGCGGTAGGCATCGGTATACAGCACGCCCGGTGCAGGCGACGACACCGCTCTACGTTAGAATTTTACTCCAAAAATTGGAATGTCCACGAAATGACACAGGGTGTTTGTACTTGCAGAAAATTCTGCTTAATTATCGAGCGACTGTTTGACTGAATTAAAAGAAACAGAAATTTTTAGACAACTGAAATGAATTCCTTTAAAATTTCCAAGCTGGCATACAGACAGTACGCTTACATAGGACAATTAATATATATTTCTCCTGTTGCGATACAGAGAAGGGGTGGGTTTAGGACCCCCTTTCCATACGCTGAGGGAATTCCAACCCCCACACATGTTATAGTATTATCCTTTATGCTTGCGTACACCTGTATACCAGACATGGAGAATAAAAGAATTTGAAAGATTAAGACACATTTATTTTTGAGATGAACACGTGGATAAACACACAAGGCATGGGAACGAAATGATTTGAAATGGCACAGCGGCGTCAATGAAAAATACGTAAGTTTCTACCGCCATAATATTTAAACACGACATCATACAAATGTGCTGCTTACCGAGCCTTCAAGTTACAAATACTCCCTCGTTGACAACGATTCACGCATCCACAGTAACACAAATCATAATATTTGCGAGAGTAACACATCACGATTTAACCTGGAATTGTGACACGGTGTCGAATCATACAACGGGAAGTCGATCCTCGACTAAATAGACACAATAAATCGGTTGCCTATAAAATTAGATGATCCTTCACGATACTTTGGAAAGCACTTATCTGTGTGCTGCTCTACATCTGAAATTGAACTTCAATCACCACCTAAAAGAGCTCTCACAACTATGAAACACTCGCACTTTTGATAATAAATGATTCACTGATGGACATTCACTGACGATGCTGTTGCTCACTGCTAATGTTCCGCGTCGTAGCTTTAGGTTTGCTGCAGGTGTAGGCTGATGTCTTGCCCGCGCTGCAGCGACGCCCCTGCCGCTCCCTCATCGTGCCGCCGGCATTCCAACTCGAGTTCACAGCCGCCGTGGTGCCTGGAGTGTCTTAAGAGTTTTAATGGCAAGCCACTTCACTGTAGATTTGCGTGTTGCTTTACGCATTGTGGGTGGACGAACTTAACTGTTTGCCATTTGCAATGTTGACGACTGCCGCTGAAGTTGACTGTGAGTTCGACCCCGATGCACAGATGTTGAATGCTCTTGGTTGAATCTCCGACGCGTTTATTCATGACGATCACCGATGCGAGGCTGGTTTACTTCGATTAGGCTTCCTTTGTAAGACGATGCTTCAATGACTTCCGACGTCCAACGTTATTTTATGTGCCTCGAATTATTAACTTTCAAGTTGCAGTTGGGTATAAGGCCAGCCGACGAGGCTGGCCTATTGTGTAGAACACCCTCAGACGTCTTGCGCAGTCTCTCACGTGTGTTCAAAAATTCCTCCCCATGCTTCCTTCTACGGGCCTTATATGTGTTTCGCTTCCCTCTTTCTCGATCGTTCTCGACGCTTCTATTCTACAGAGGCAGCATCTGCAACCTTATTGGCGGAATTCTTGCTCGTTCTGACGTCTGGGACTCTCATTGGTGCGTGTTGAGACACACCTTCTTGCGTCATACCTTTGGCGCGCGGTGATTCGCTTAGATTGTGTGGGCCTCTGTTACTACGTCACATCCGCCCAACGCCCTCGAAACCCCGGCTTGCCTTGTGATACCTCTACCCCAAACAATCGCCGCTTGTTTTTCCGACCGAACAGTTAAGAATTGTCCTTAACACACACGTGCAAACTTTGGTCCACATTCTCACGCTCAAGAATAACAGTGATAACGGTTTTTTAGACATTTCCTAAAGCGAAGTATTTTTGCAAAAAAAATAAAAATATGAATTTACGAGACATGTTTCCCAAAATCTTGTGAGGGTAGTATTTCTGGACAACACCACTCCGACACAACACCACTCCGACACAACACCACTCCGACACAACACCACTCCGACACAACACCACTCCGACACAACACCACGCCGACACAACACCACGCCGACACAACACCACGCCGACACAACACCACTCCGACACAACACAACTCCGACACAACACAACTCCGACACAACACCACTCCGACACAACACCACTCCGACACAACACCGCTCCGACACAACACCGCTCCGACACAACACCACTCCGACACAACACCACTCCGACACAACACCACTCCGACGCAACACCACTCCGACACAACACCACTCCGACACAACACCACTCCGACACAACACCACTCCGACACAACACCACTCCGACACAACACCACTCCGACACAACACCATTCCGACACAACACCATTCCGACACACCATTCCGACACAACACCATTCCGACACAACACCATTCCGACACAACACCATTCCGACACAACACCATTCCGATACAATACCATTCCAACACGGTAACATTCCAACACGATAACATTCCAACTCAGTACCATTCCAACACGGTAACATTCCAACACGGTAACATTCCAACTCAGTACCATTCCAACACGGTAACATTCCAACACGGTAACATTCCAACACGGTAACATTCCAACACGGTAACATTCCAACACAGTAACATTCCAACACAGTAACATTCCAACACAGTAACATTCCAACACGGTAACATTCCAACACGGTAACATTTCAACACGGTAACATTTCAACACGGTAACATTTCAACTCAGTAACATTCCGACACAGTAACATTCCGAAACAGTAACATTCCAACACAACATTTCAACACAGTAACATTCCAACACAACAACATTCCGACACAGTAACATTCCGACACAGTAACATTCCGACACAGTAACATTCCAACACAGTAACATTCCGACACAGTAACATTCCGACTGTAACATTCCGACACAATACCATTCCAACACAGCAACATTCCACCACAACAACATTCCAACACAATAACATTCTATTTCACTACAGTAAAATAATGTAAAGTCTACATTCCTCCCGAAGAAGCACCCAGCGAGCGCAACTAACCCGACCGTAACTTTCCTGAAACGAGGAGACCGCTCGGTCAGACTTGCGATGAGCGTGGCCGCAAGAGGGACACTAAGTTGTCACTCCAATAAACTATGTGTCGGCCCGCAAGAAGTTCGAGCATCAAATACAAACGAGCCTGAAACTCTTTGGCGAGGAACGGCATCGGCGTGGTGTCTCTAGCGACAATTTTGTTCTGGCAAGCAGATGTTCATTCGCGGTATGTTGAGGAAGAAAGATATTGCTCATGAATTTTACCGGACAGCAAAGTTCTGAAATTTGGGCACGTTTGATGGTTTTTTGAAGGTTTTGGACTCTGGCTACTGAATTTAACCCGTCGCCACGTCCTTAGAAGGTCGGCAAGGCTAGTACATGTTTCACATCAGCAAACCTAGGGTTGCCATATATGGTCTTAAGCGTCTCGTTGATCGCTATTCATTGGTGTAAGATAAAATTAGATGGGCGGAACAGGGAAGGAGAGGTAACAAGCTCAAATCTGTATGAATTCTTCTGCTCAGTCTGGAGTGTAGCTACCGGCGCTGCACAACCTCTTAGAAGGCCAGCAGTGTAGCTGAGGCATACCAGCACACACTCTGCCTCTAAGAAGGTCGCCAACATTTTTATTTTCTTATGTTTTTTGTTCCAAAAATGGGAGTCCGAATCCTCAGATTTACTCCTAGGCAAAAAATAATACCACCATTGTGTTCTGGAGGAAAAACTTTATGCATATCAAACTCTTTACAAGTAATGAAACTGCTTGATAACAGCCTATACACAAAATGAACCAAAAAATAAAAACTGTGTTTTACATATAGTGCACATAACTCCGGAACTATTGGACCTGAAAAAAAATTCACATACCACAAGATTCAGCAACTCAGAATCTATGAAAATGCATCATAAAAAAACATTAAAGTGCAATAAATAAAAAATGGCCGGTGATTTTCTGATTTCTGTTTTTTGTATTTTACCGAAATAAAAACTCAAATTTCGTAGATTTTCATTGGGGTAGCAGTATTTTTTTCCCACTGACAGAAAGAGCAACTCTCTCTCTTTACAATGAACCTCCAGTGAAACTTCTAACATGATTAATGAATGTACAGTAAGTTGCACAGTTGACCCATTTTCTTCAAACCTCTTGGTAGGTCGACCATGTGGAGACGGGTTAAAAAACAAACTGAGAGGCAGGGATCTTTAGAGGAATCTGTATTTATCACGAGAATTGCCGAGTCGACCTTCAGAACTCGTTAATTTACAGTTTGGAAATTTTAGAAAAGTTTGAAAGTCGGAATCGTTTCAAAGTGACGCAATCGTGGCTATAACTGAGAGTCAATTCGAATATTTTCTAACTCAAAATAATCATTATAGATTATCATAAATAGGTTACTTTTTATTCGTCATTAGATTACGGCGTACCTTTTAAAAAGGCGATAAGGCGCATGAAACGCCTCCGAAAAAAAAATCATGTGTCCGTTTTTATACGAGTAAGTTCGACACGAAAAAATGAAATAAAAATAAAATAATATAAATCAAATTCCCCGATGTAAACGTACCAAACGCGCTGAAAAGAAGGTGGAAAGCAAAAGAGTAGCTAGCTTAACGTAGCTCGATGCCCTCACCAGCTTCTCACAAATGCTGCAGTACCTTCGTTAGTGCACTCATGACGTCATATGAACACAAAATTCCCCTGAATTCACTGAAACGAGCTCAAGTTTCAGCAATCATACCTGGCAGTTTCCAAGAAGAAAAGGGACAGATAAATTTATGTCCACAAAAAGTGACAAAAAAATTACGAGGTTAGTTTTGTTCTAAACCTAAAAGCCTTCAGAATCGGTGACATGGAGACACGTCATTACACCCAAGTATCTCCCAAGTATCACCAAGTCTCAACCAAGTATCATCCAAGTATAAAAAAGCAACCGTATCCCATGTACACCACCTGCAGCTAACCAACTCGCCGCGTTCGATGAAGTAATTCCGACATTTGTATACAGCGACTCATGAAAATATCTTAAAACAACCCGCGGAAAAAATGTTTTAAGAAGTTATTTCCATTTTCCAGGCAGTGACTTCAAAATATAATCTTAAACACTACGAGGAAAAAATGTTAGATGAAATCGAAGTCATTTTTTCGAAGGGCAAGGACAATACGAAAACATTTCAAAGTCCCACGCGGAAACAGGTTTTCAGGCAACGAATCACAACAGAGAGCAAAAAAGGTGCAACACTGAACACAAAGTGATTCCGCGCGCATCAAAAGACCTACCTTGAATGCATCAGAGCCGACACGGAAGCCCGAGGAAGACACCTAAAATTGAGTTTTGCCAAATGTCCCGGAAGTGAAGTGACTCATATGCCAGCGAGACACAGAACCGTTAATGAACTCGCCGCTCAAAGAGACTAAAGACAACGTATCCTGCGACCTCGTGGGGGGTGAAGCGAAAGAGGATTGTCCTTTGGCGCATCTTAGAAACTTACTTTTATCGAGTGTTCCACACAAGGCCATATGAAGTAAAGGGGTAACAAAATTATTAAAAAAAGTGATGTCAAAAGAAAGCACAAACATAATACTAAGTTTGAGTCTCAAGTTTCGAGCACCTATAAATTTTTCACTTCTATGGAGAATATCATTTCGTTCAACGTAATCTTAGCGGCTGGTATGCAAGAGGGTTACCCCCATTTCGTATGGTAAGCGCTTCATTCACATATTAGATTATTAACAGGGTTACCCCCATTCCGTATGGTAAGCGCTTCATTCACATATTAGATTATTTTTCAAGTTTTGATGACAACTACGAACCCATTTCAAAGTTAGAGTAAAGGTACAGAATTGAAGGCATATCAACGAATCAAACTTCTCAGCACGACTATGAATGAAAAGTTCGAAGTCACACATTCAGTAGCGGCTCAAAAACTCGAGTTTAAAAAATCTAAATTACATAGAACAGTATGTCACAGCAGCGGAAGTCGTTTGAATTTATGAACTCGTAAATTTCCGAAATAAAAAAACAGTTGATGGTAAAAATTTACCCTAAGAATGAAGTCCCGAGACGTATCAAACATACATTATTGCTTAACATAGAGTTTACTTGCCTATTCAATAATCACTGCAATGAAACTGCCTTTAAGGAAATTTCATTGATCGCTCCTTCCTACCCTCTCTTTCTTTGACGCCAAGATATTTTTCTACTCTTGACTTTTGAGGGAGAGAGAATGACAAAATTTCTCATTAAAACCCTCGCTACGCGCCTGCTTCGTTTCCTACATCGTTAGAGGAGCTGCTTGCCCCGGAAAACGCCCTTCGCAGTTCCGGGAAATGAACCCTAGACTTTCTCGTCCAGTCCAAAGTGCAACGCTCTCTGCATGTGTATGGCTGAGACGACGGCATAGGGAACGTCTCGAGGCAACGAAGCGGTTACTTATGGACTATACCCCACGCCAGTTCCTGCAGATGCAACATGACAACCACGCAAAGATTAGATTGTAAGTTAGCTTAAGCCTCCCTAAGCACAACAAAGGTGTTTTTCGAAAAGAGCAAGAAAGAAAGCCCCATTTAGTATCAAACTAAAATAACCTAGAATCTATTCAGAAGATGTATTTCCCGTACCCTGCGCATAGGGACAGGAAAATTGAAACAAGTTCATGAAACAAGATATAAGTTGAAGATCTACGCACGGCACGCATCAGCAACAGGTGTGCGGTTTCCACTATCAACTGCTGACTACTTCCACGTGACGAACATCATATCTACACGCTTTGCGCTTGCCCCGTGTTCAAGATGAAAACCCGAAAACCAACGGAGTTTCAAAATCAATTTCCGTAAGCCCTGTCGCACCAAATGCAACACAAACATACTCATCGCCTCGCTTTGCACCGTACAAAAAGCCGACAGATTTTGGAGACTTCCGCCTAAGAAAGGTATTTTTCAGCTTCATATCAGGCAGAGCAGCGGTGTTGACTTTACACAGGTGCCTGCGTGTCGCTGTTGACTGTGCCTGATTGACTGACAGGTGCCGTGACTCCCAAAATTGTATTTCGGCCGAAAATAAAAAAAAATAATGTTGAGCGTTCTCGGCCGTATCGAGATTGCGATACTCCGGCAGAGATTTTTGGGAGCGTTCCGTATTTTCAGAGAAACTTCGCACGATGTGTTGACCGTTTCTGACGAGACCGCGAAACTTAGATCAGATTTCTAGATAAAGTTCGTGACAACTTTGTATAAGTGGGGCGTATTTCGTGGAATATGCTTTGCCGTCGCCCGATCTGGTGCCTGATACATGGGGTTTGATTAGAAAAATCCTTCGTATTCTTAACTTCGATACCTCATCGAAAGTTTCTCATTTTCAGAAAAAAATTTTATTCACTGATCAAAATTCTCATTATTTACACTTGGACGTAGAGTTTCGGAAGGCCATTCCCCTTGGAAATGAGTCTTTTTCTTAATTATTCAAACATGGTAGATATTTTTCAAAAGTTGCGTGCATCCGATTTGATTCATTACACAGAAAGTAATTGACCGTCCTCGATCCTGAATAGTTATAAAGACAAAGTACATAAATGCCATCCAATCAAGTGAATTGTCGCGTTCGGTCAAAGTTTTGGTGACTGCAATTATGAAACACACAACACAACGATTCATATTTTCATCTTCATATCATACAATTTCTTCCTTCATTTCATCAATCGTGTCACGTATCACTTCATAGCATACGTCATGTCCCACATCATTTAATGATGATCATGCAAGTATCACGAGGGATCCTCGAGACAAACTCCAAAAAATCACAGGCCAACTTTCCCTCCCTCCACACGACCGTCCACACATCCTCACCAGGATGGCAGCCTCACGCCAGAGGCGAGTTGCAAGATACGCAAGTTCACCACAAGAAATGGAAATGATTAAAGCCTAGCTCAATGAAAATATGAGCTCGCAAGAAGTACCCACCATGACAGTTGGTGCTGAATTACAGTCAGGCCAGCCTCAGGGTGCGCAAATCGCCCCAAAAGCCAGCAAGTTTTCTCTGCGCTTCTTCCAGCAACAAGCTGGATTCGATAATTTTTTTTTCTTCAGTAACAATGGACGCTCATCAATTGTTGAGCAAGAATGAACCTCTCCAGTACTAACGATCTTAAATACATGAATAACATTTTTATGCGCAAATACCTTAGCTCAAACGACTTTTTCCTAAGGAATGATGTCCAATTTATGAACCACATTTTCACCCACATGGCATGAGTTCGCGTAACAAACCTGATCGATAAGAATGACTTCAAAAAGACGAAATGCATTTTCAGCCACAGTAGGTGTTTAGAGTTAGCTTATCAGGTTACAGCACTGGGGGAGAATTATGCAAGTACGTATTAGATGTTTACGTAGCGCGTACGCTCGGCTTTCTATCAACAAAGCTGCACCAGGTGCGAGTGACTACCATCGTCAATTCAATGAACTTTTCATTTCTGAGAAACAGATTTTAATCTCCCCTTAGATATGGAAGTTCGTTGGGCAACTACACGCTTATATCATCATGTTTTTCTCACTAAAGTTATCATGTAACTCATGTTCATGTTATTTTGTTATCCTAATCATGTTTACATTGCGTAAATAATGTCCTCTGAGATAATATTATCATGTTCTTCGTGCTAATATTGTCAGGTTCTTCGTGCTAATATTGTCATATTCTACGTGCTAATACTGTCATATTCTACGTGCTAATACTGTCATATTCTACGTGCTAATATTGTCATATTCTACGTGCTAATATTTTCATATTCTACGTGCTAATATTGCCATATTCTACGTGCTAATATTCTACGTGCTAATATTGTCATATTCTACGTGCTAATATTGTCATATTCTACGTGCTAATATTGTCAGGTTCTTCGTGCTAATATTGTCAGGTTCTTCGTGCTAATATTGTCAGGTTCTTCGTGCTAATATTTTCAGGTTCTTCGTGCTAATATTGTCAGGTTCTTCGTGCTAATATTGTCAGGTTTTTCATGCTAATATGGTCATTCTACGGGCTAATATTGTCAGATTCTTCGAGCTAATAATGGCAAGTTCTTCGTGCTAATATTGTCAGGTTCATTGTACTAATGCATTACTATCATGTTTTTCTATGCAAAGCCACCATGTGTATACAAGTTGAATTGTGTTCACCAAGCTCCTGCTAATCGCAAATGTATAATTTCAATAAACGTAAGACCAAACGTAATAAGTATTTTAACCAGCAAATATCTCAAAACAAGATCTTAACATTAGTGCTAAAACAAATATGAGAAGTAAACTTTACCCTAAAAATGCACGTAAAATTGCAGAAGAAGAACTCAGACTCGTCTGTAAAACTCATAACCTAATACACCGACACAACTTTTGAGAGCAGCATCAAATTCAGCTGCGTAAATTCACCTGCTCGCACAAGTCAATGCATCCTAAACAAGAACAAAAAAAAAGTAAAATTAAAATCTGCTGTGTAAATTCATCAGCACACGCAAGCCAACACACCCTGGAAACAGTAATCAAATAAAATTAAAATCTGCAGCGGAAACTTAGCAGTACACGCAAACTAAAGCAAAAACAAAGGTGAAAAGTTAGCGGAGACAAGACGGCGGTCACAACAATTCTGATATCCGTGTCCGATAACGAACTAATTTGAGTCATTAAACACTACTAAGGAAGGCGGAAAAATTGTTTAATTGAACGGGAGAAATTACAGTTGTTAATTTAGTAGCAACTCATTAAAAATTTAATTGATACTAGTTACCAAAAGACAATAGGGACGTAAATCATAGACGCTGAAGAGGGTTAGATAGAGAGGCCTTCAGAGAAGCTACACAACCACCCTGTACTGCAAGTGTAACTTCTTTTTCAGATAACTTACGACGTTGTAAATATCGTTTACAGAGAACTTACTACGTCGTTGAGGTACTGCCAAGCGCAAGTTAACCCTCGGGTAGACATTGTTTTCATAGCACTTACGACGTCACAGCGGTACAAGCAACAGTAAGTATCTTCCTGTTCACTAGGCTGCGCTACCTCCTATTTCTCGCCAACTGTTTGTGTTCGAGCGTTTTTAACAGAACTAAAACAGAGCGCCTGGTACCACAGCAGGTGCTCCGACTTCATTTGAAAATACTCCAACTCAATTTTAAAATACGTCAACCTAATTTTAAATTTATAAAATGCGCCAACTCGAGGATTTCGGCGCCAAAAAAACGCCCTTAGCATAGCCAAGTCGACAGAAAAACTCTTGCTCCCGGCTGTATCGGAACGATGACATCAATTGCTGGAAAATTTGGCCTCCGAGTCTCCCAGGCGCACCAGGAATGAGGCTGTGCAACTACGAGCCTCGGACGACTTCGGGAGGAGATCGACAATCGTCAACGAATTTAGCCAACGAAAAACGTGCGAATTGTGACTGTGTGAATTTCGAGATGAAAGTGTGAGGCTTCGTGAGATGAAATTGTGTGAGTCTACATGAGATGAAACTGTGCGAGTCTACATGAGATGAAACTGTGTGAGTCTACACGAGATGAAACTGTGTGAGTCTACACGAGATGAAACTGTGTGAGTCTACATGAGACGAAACTGTGCTAGTCTACATGAGATGTAAATGAAATGAAACACGTAAACACGCGTTTCATTCACGAGTACAACGCAAAAAGTGCACCATCACCAATTGGAACATTAGGTGCGCACCACACTTCACGTCTCCAAGGACTCGTAGTAAGCGCAGTTCCCAAAGTTTCCAACGAAATTTCCGCCGGAAGAAAAACAGCGATTCAATAATAATACCTTTATCGTGTTTTGTGATAAACACAACGCGCACACACACGAACAAATCACTCAACTAGGAACATTCCTCAGTAATAAATCAGGCTCAATAACATAAAATGAACCTAAAATTCTAGGAACAAATTTCAAATATGTTGTACTTCCACAGCCCATTTCGACGGTTGCAAAAACATCCTAAAAACTTGAACGTCTCAAAATAATTTTGTTAACTTAGAGTTCAGTGGTTTGAGTACTACACAGCAGAGGAGAAGCAAAGGCAACGTCGAATTTAAAAAATCTGTTTTTCGTCAAATGTGCATTGCTGTCATATTGCAGTTCATTTTTGTAACGTGAGGCAGTGACATGGCACCACAATCAACAGCTGCTATTGCCACTTTGGTACGCACATTACCATTATCACAGCATGAAGCCATTCCGTGTATTAGAGACAATATTAATTTCGCTGCAGTAACATTACGATCATTACGGTCGAACATCATTGATATCGCTGCAGTAACATTACGAGCAGTACGGTCGAACAACATTGATATCGCTGCAGTAACATTACGATCAGTACGGTCGAACATCATTGATATCGCTACAGTAACATTACGATCAGCACGGTCGATAATCATTGATATCGCTGCAGTAACATTACGATCAGTACGGTCGAACATCATTGATATCGCTGCAGTAACATTACGATCAGTACGGTCGAACATCATTGATATCGCTACAGTAACATTACGATCAGTACGGTCGAACATCATTGATATCGCTACAGTAACATTACGATCAGTACAGTCGAACATCATTGATATCGCTGCCTTAATATTACGATCAGTACGGTCGAACATCATTGATATCGCTGCCGTAACATTACGATCAGTACGGTCGAACATCATTGATATCGCTACAGTAACATTACGATCAGTACGGTCGAACATCATTGATATCGCTGCAGTAACATTACGATCAGTACGGTCGAACATCATTGATATCGCTACAGTAACATTACGATCAGTACGGTCGAACATCATTGGTATCGTAGCAGTAACATTACGATCAGTACGGTCGTACAACATTGATATCGTAGCAGTAACATTACGATCAGTACGATCGTTCAACATTGATATCGCTGCAATAACATTACGAGCAGTACGGTCGTACAACATTGATATCGCAGCAGTAACATTACGAGCAGTACGATCGTACAACATAGAAATCGCTACAATAACTCAACCCACCGACGGTATCACCCAATAGAAAAGAATTAAGGACTCATCGACCGTAATCAAGAGCTACACGGAAATATCTTCCCAGCGATTACGAGCATCAATCAATACGCGAGTCACCGGACAAGTCTGCCACACCGTGGCGCCTAACGCCGCAGCTCAACTTTATTTCGGGCATTCGTATCCCGCGGAGTTTTGTACCTACTCCAATTTGTGAGTCAGACGCGGCATTTAAAGTTAAACTATCTCTAACTTTTGCGATTGGTTTTCTTTGGTTAAATTTGTTCTAGCGCACGTCTTGTTACGGCAGTGAGCGCAATGGTCTACTTTACACCACAGTTCACCACACCGACACAAATCACAAATAACATATTACCGATGACCACGCACCACCATAAGTCACCACACACCGCACATCACCAAACATTGCATACCACCACACATTGCACGTCATCAAACATTACACATCATCAAACATCGCACGTCATCAAACATCGCACGTCATCAAACATCGCACGTCATCAAACATCGCACGTCATCAAACATTGCACATCACCATACATCACACATCAACATTGCACATCACCACACATTACACATCAACATGTTGCACACCACCACACATTACACATCAACATTGCACATCACCACATATTACACATCAACATTGCACATCACCACCACACATGCAATAACACATCGCTACACACCTCACACAAGAAACAAAGAACACCGTGTAGTCCCTCCCCCGATGCAGCAACAAGAGAACGCGCCCTTACGTAATGTGCTACTGTAGAGACATCAAGAAGTCCGCATTTGTTTATAAACCGTAACTATATCCTAGAAGTCACCTTCTCACAGCCCAGTGACGCGTTGGAGAATCTCTTTATGCGCACACGCTTTACAGTCGCTCTAAGGACCTGCCCTTATCATGATTCGCTGACGATGATCGCAAAAAATGAGAAAAAATTAAATAATAGACATACAATAATTATATATATATATATATATTATGGTTACTAAAGATAATAATTATACTAATGCAATAAATAATATATTGTACTCTATTCTTTGCTATGAATCCAATAAAATCACTTGGTGTATGTTTTGTGATGTATTGTAGGAGATTAGGAACTTCACCAACGACAGTATGACCAGTACAGCTCATGACCAGATTTTCAAACAACGACAGTATGGTTGTTCGTTTTCAGCTCATGACCAACTTTTCGAACAGATTTACGTCGTCTTAGCGCACAGCTCCAGCGCAAGTTATTCTAAATCGACTGAAAAGTACTTATTGTACACTCTGAAGACGTTAAATGTCTTAAAAATCAGAGCACTTAAGAACTGTTAAATATGTCAGCAGACCCATTAAGCCGCTATCTAGAGCTAAAAGTAATTAAAAAGCTCAATTCCAAACCAGACCACCACGTGCAAGCAGAAACAAACGCGAACAAACAAAGGAAATTTTCTCATCATTCGATGATTCGATGCGCAACGTAAACAAACACAAGTCATGCGATCCAAACAAAACAGTAGCTGCAACAGCTGGAGTGTCAGATACAGACAACCCTCAAGCATCATACCAATCTTCGACTCAGATAATTTCGGTAAATCGTCGCCTCTCTAACAAATCACCAGAAAATACACTTCGAAATGTGCAAGATAAATAAACTTGGCTGTCGCGTTAATGCACTTTTTAGGGAAGTAATCACAACCCTGGAAGAACTAAGGCAAGTTTAAGCATAAAAAACAAGTTCTGGCAAAAGGTCGGAGTTGAGATGCAGGAAAAGTATTCGCCATCAGCACCAAACTCGCCAAGCCTCCCCAGCACAAACACGTCGCACGATTGCTGGCTCCCGTCAACTTTTTTGACGGTTTGAGCGTAGGCGGTCGATGCTAAGAACAGAGTGCATCAAAGCAAAATATAAGAATTGCCTCCATTGCGCTCGAAGTGATCAATTATTGACCAGAAGTTTAGAAGAACGCCACTTCATATAATAAGTGAAAACAATAAGAAGCTTAAGCTTTTAATCTTTGTGTAATGAATCAGTGTGATGAGTACACATGGAACAAAATGTGTACTTCGCTCTGAATTTCACTCTGTGCGTCTGAAACATCAGGAACAGATTAGATCCGCGCCGCAAAATTCCAATAGCTGCAACACATCCGTTCCTCAATTTCGATAAGCATCATTGAATGCGAGACGCAACAAGCAGTACAGCATTCAATGGCTGCATTTTCGAACGCAGACCATTACGCGGAAATTTCTTTCCTTGTTCCCTCGACATAACACGCCCTGCCGCACGGGTTCAGGTGCAGTAGTTCGGAACAAAATTAAGGATTGAAAACGCGCGACGCCCGCACTTAGTTTTCCGTGCTACGTGAAGCATGGGAAGCCCAAGTGAGGGAAACGTGAATTCCGTCCTACGACATCTTTTGTGATGGAACGAACCCAACCACACACGAAATACCAACCGTCTCCTATTTACTTCAACAGACGCCGTTTTCAACGCACAGCACAATTCATGGTTGTCGAAAAGATCAAAAAATCATAAAACTAAAAAAATTGTATACATGAAACGAAAATTGCAAAGTACATTGGCGTGTGCCACTAATGAATATTAAAATTAAATCCTAAATCACATGAATTCAGCTGTTGGAAAAACAATAACTTATTCTATGAGAGCTCTTCTTTCCATAAAAAACTACATTAGGCAAGTTAGCTTATGCCTCTCTAACTGCAACGCAAGCGTTCCAAAGAGAAGAAGGATGATGGCACTATTTAGTATGGAGTTAAATGAACACGGAATTTACGCACACGGTGAGTTACCACACAAGGTCTCCTGCGCACTGTAACAGTAAGTTAAGAAGAGAGGCTATAAAACCAGATAAACGTCGAAGAAGAAAGTTAAAGGTGCTGAAAAAAGACAGCAGTGAACCCAAAAAGATAGTCCTCAACGAAACAAAGAACATGTTTAATTTCGACAAAAAAACAAGGCCATCTAGCTCTCAGTTCGTGACCTTAATAAATAAAAGAACAGAAACAATAGAACTCGAGAAAAGAAAACATCGCCGCTTATCTTGAAAATACGGCGAAACTGAGCTCCTCTAGAAATTTCTTCCTAAGCCACAGCCGTTTTAAACACATTAACTAGAACATGGATATGCAACACGCACCGCGAGAGACAGATCCTTCGACTCCTCAACCACCAAACGAAGTCGGCTCTCTCCAGCGCAAACAAAGGGGACTATAACATGGAATCGCTTTTTATTTCAACAGCAAGGGACGAAATCATGATTATGGCATTGACTATTGCAAGGAACTGCTTTTTATCACGACAGCAAGAGAAAAAACCATGAGTACTGCTTCGACTATTACAAGGAACTTCAATGCAGTACTCATGGGTTTTCTCTCTTGCTATCGTGATAAAAAGCAGTTCATTGTAATAGTCAATGCAGTACTCATGGTTTTTTATCACGATAGCAGGAGAGAAAATCATGAGTGCTTCAGTTCCTGGAGACTTGCAAAATAGTCTCAAGGGGCATAACGCCGAGAGCTGGTATTGTTGACAAGCGCAGATTAGCCTGATTATCCGGTGACCTTTGCAGATCGGCAACCTCTTCGGCTTGAAAGGTAAATGCGTAGTTGCAGGCAGAGGCGAGCTGCGCAGAATACAGCAGGTATGATACAGTTGCTGAATGTGCAGGCGAGCTGCGTAGAATACAGTAGGTATGATACAGTTGCTGAATGTGCAGGCGAGCTGCGTAGAATACAGTAGGTATGATACAGTTGCTGAATGTGCAGGCGAGCTGCGCAGAATACAGTAGGTATGACACAGTTGCTGAATGTGCAGGCGAGCTGCGTAGAATACAGTAGGTATGACACAGTTGCTGAATGTGCAGGCGAGCTGCGTAGAATACAGTAGGTATGACACAGTTGCTTAATGTGCAGGCGAGCTGCGTAGAATACAGTAGGTATGACAGAGTTGCTGAATGTGCAGGCGAGCTGCGTAGAATACAGTAGGTATGATACAGTTGCTGAATGTGCAGGCGAGCTGCGTAGAATACAGTAGGTATGACACAGTTGCTGAATGTGCAGGCGAGCTGCGTAGAATACAGTAGGTATGATACAGTTACTGAATGTGCAGGCGAGCTGCGTAGAATACAGTAGGTATAATACAGTTGCTGAATGTGCAGGAGAGCTGCGTAGAATACAGTAGGTATGACACAATTGCTGAATGTGCAGGCGAGCTGCGTAGAATACAGTAGGTATAATACAGTCGCTGAATGTGCAGGCGAGCTGCGTAGAATACAGTAGGTATAATAAAGTCGCTGAATGTGCAGGCGAGCTACGCAGAATACAGTAGGTATAATACAGTTGCTGAATGTACAGGAAAGTTGCGTAGAATACAGTAAGTATGACGCCGCTGCTGCATGTACAGGCGAGCTGCGTAGAATACAGTAGGTATAATAAAGTCGCTGAATGTGCAGGCGAGCTACGCAGAATACAGTAGGTATAATACAGTTGCTGAATGTACAGGAAAGTTGTGTAGAATACAGTAAGTATGACGCCGCTGCTGCATGTGCATGGCGAGCTGCGTAGAATACAGTAGGTATGATACAGTTGCTGAATGTGCAGGCGAGCTGTGTAGAATACAATAGGTATGACACCGTTGCTGCACGCATAGGCAAGCAGTGTAGAACACAGTAGGAACGATACCGTTGATAGCTATATGTTCGTGGCTGCACGGGCACGGACGACATGATATTCGTTTGGTGCAGATATTCTTGCATGCGTTTTGAGTTCGAGTTGTTGCGCGGAAATTATTTCGAACTAATCGAATCGTGACATGAGATTCGTGAGAAGAATAAGAATTGGAATGATGTTGATAAGAGGGATGTGACAAGTGATGGTGATGAGAATAACAATTACAGCGATATCAATGAGAGGGATGTAATTATTGATAGTAATGAGAATGATAGCAATACAAGCGAGGTTATTGACAGTGATGTGATAAATGATGGTGATGAGACAAAAGCTTTAAAGTGACATGAATGACAGTGATATAAGTGATAGGAATAAGAATAGTAGCATTTAAAGTAAAGACGAAGGTAATGATGTGATAGGTGATAGTGATAAAAATTATACCTTTTAAAATAATGACAATAGCAGTGATACACGTGACGGTGATAAGAATGTTAGCAAGAAAATAATCGTGAAAGTGACCCACAGGAAGTGATAGCAAGATTTATTGATTCTTCTTGAAATTATCCAGGAAAAAAGCTAGTAGAACCATTTGTATACAAAAACAGGGTTAAATAATCACTCATTAACAATTTAAGGGAAGCGATTGTTCAGAAAATGCTGGCAATTTAACCTCAATTTGCAACTCAGTAATGAAGGAAAATTTTTCACACAAACTTGAACGCAGGAACAAATTTTTATTTCTCAATGGAAGCAGCACAATTGATTCGCCAGAGCACATCAAAACCACCGCAAACTTTAGCGAGTTGAAAGAAACAGCAAAAATTGAGCGAAGAAATAAGAAGACGATAGGAGAAAAAATTTCGAACAAACATGCAAGAGGTCAATACAGCGGCCAACGCACGGGGAAGCGGAAAACAAAGAGGAGAAAAATGCAAGGCAGGCCGTGAGCGCAAAACCTGAAACTTGAGCAACAGAAGATTTCTTTGACATTTTCTAGACAAGATAACTAACTAATTCAGCTGACGAGAACAGACACTCCACAGAGATGAAAGAAGTGATCGGCTTACCCCTACTAAAAGAGCGATATTTATATAACAATATAACATCTAATCTAATCAACAATATAACATCTAATATATAACAATAGAACTTTGATAGGAGCTAGTGTGGGGAAATGCCGCTTCTAATATACAGATTCAACGCCATCTCCCAGCGCTGAGGGCGATCGCAGTTGGGCAGAGAATTGCACTTCACAAAACGCCTTAAATTGCATGTATTCAGATTACAAATTCCATGAACTGAGTTGATCTAAAACATGAAAATGAGAATTTCACTTCGTAAAGCTCCTCAAATCGCATGTATGCAGATCACAACCCCTAAGAACAAAGTTGATCGAAAACACTAAAATGAGCGAAAAGGAAAATGTACCCCCTGGGTTGCCACAGTCTGAAACTACGAGACCGTCTTTGCAGCACCGCCTCGATCACCGCACTACACCCTTATTTGCAGCACCGCCTCGACCACCGCACCACACCCTTATTTGCAGCACCGCCTCGATCACCGTACCAGGCCGCCTTATTTGCAGCACCACCTCGACCACCGCACCACACCCTTATTTGCAGCACCGCCTCGATCACCGTACTAGGCCGCCTTATTTGCAGCACCACCTCGATCACCGCACCACACTGCCTTATTGGCAACACCGTCTCGATCACCGCACCAGGCTGCCTTATTTGCAGCACCGCCTCTATCACCGCACCAGGCTGCCTTATTTGCAGCACCGCCTCGATCACCGCACCACACCCTTATTTGCAGCACCGCCTCGATCACCGCACCACCCCCTTATTTGCAGCACCGCCTCGATCACCGCACCACACCCTTATTTGCAGCACCGCCTCGATCACCGTACCAGGCTGCCTTATTTGCAGCACCGCCTCGATCACCGCACCACACCCTTATTTGCAGCACCGCCTCGATCACCGCACCACACCGCCTTATTGGCAACACCGCCTCGATCACCGCACCAAGCCGCCTTATTTGCAGCAACGCCTCGATATCACCGCACCACACCCTTATTTTCAGCACCGCCTCGATCACCGCGCCACACCCGTATTTGCAGCACCGCCTCGATCACCGCACCAGGCTGCCTTATTTGCAGCACCGCCTCGATCACCGCACCACACCCTTATTTGCAGCACCGCCTCGATCACCGCACCACACCATTATTTGCAGCACCGCCTCGATCACCGCACCACGCCGCCTTATTTGCAGCACCGCCTCGATCACCGCACCACACCCTTATTTGCAGCACCGCCTCGATCACCGTACCAGGCTGCCTTATTTGCAGCACCGCCTCGATCACCGCACCACACCCTTATTTGCAGCACCGCCTCGATCACCGCACCACGCCGCCTTATTTGCAGCACCGCCTCGATCACCGCACCACACCGCCTTGTTGGCAACACCGCCTCGGTCACCGCACCAGGCTGCCTTATTTGCAGCACCGCCTCGATCACCGCACCACGCCGCCTTATTGGCAACACCGCCTCAATCACCGTACCAGGCTGCCTTATTTGCAACACCGCTTAGATCACCGCACCACGCCGCCTTATTTGCTGCACCGCCTCGATCACCGCACCACGCCCGCCTTATTCGCAGCACCGCCTCCTTGATCCCCGCACCAGGCCGCCTTAATAGGCGCTCTCTTGCATCCCCCAATGTGTTTCCGACACATTATCTCTGGCGAGCTCCTTGAGTTCTAAAAAGAACTCAGGCGCACACAAAAAAACCCGCTCAGTAATTTGTGTGGAGTCACAGTCATAACGGCAAGACCGAGGAATACAACTGTGTTTCACTGCTCCGCTTCTTTCATTTCCATGTTGCATTTCATGGTTGTAATTCATGGTTGCATTTCATGTTAAGAAAAAAATGTTAAGTGTTAAGAAAAGTGTTAAGAAAAAGCACCAGAGGATGTTTGCGTTCACCTCACAAGTGCAGAAAACGTCAACGAAGGAATACAATGAAGTTCGAGTAACAGAAAATACTGTACCGGAGATTTAGGTGTCATTGTCACATCTGATCATCTTGACCGGCGGTAATTTATTCCTCTTATTATCTAGGCAATTGATAACTTCTCGCACGTAGTTTCAATGGAAAACAATGCATATCTTATAGTGTATATTATTATATTATTTGTTAGTTTACGACTCCCGAACCAAAACAAAGGTGTTCCTAGAGGGAGAAGAGGAAGGCACCTTTTAGTAAGGAAGGGAACAGGAAATCCACGCACAAGGCGCATTGCCATCCCTTAAGCATAAAAAAACAGCATGATTGAAATTAATAAGTGTACAGAAAAAGATAAACGTTTAAGAAAAAGGAGATATGTGTAAAAAAAACGCACTGAACAGAAAGAAGATGGTTCATAATAAAACAAAATATTTCATGTCACCATAAGTAGGGCGTACCTGACCTTCAGCTCGGGACCTCACATATTGTTTCTGGGGGCGCTAGTTCCCATTGATACAATAGTTCTCTTTCCCTCAGGTGAGAAAAAAATTTATGCAATTAATATATGTATGCCAATTACGAAAAATCACACATGTATACCTTAGCATGTATCAAATTGAAGCTTAACAACTGACTGACTCGTCCAAATGTTCTATGAAGGTCACACTTTGAGAGCATCAACTTTATAACAAGATTTACTGATGGCAGTTTGGTAAAGCCCTCCTATATTTCATGCTACACTCTCAGAAAACCAAGTAAAAAATGTAAATAAATACTACTTAAAATAGGAACTTAAAGTCGAAGAAATCCAAATGCAAATATTCAACAAAAAAATGACAACGCAAAATTTTCTGATCCACATCTCTGGGTCAAAAATGAAATGGCAGATTTGCTGAACCATAAGCCAAGAAAATCGTCTGATCGCGAGTGAAGAATTTATAAAGCTGAGCTTCAAAATAAAAGTGCGATTAAGTTCCCAACTGCAGGACAAGCAACCGCGCTGTTGCATGCTACAAGTAAATCAGGTGAACCCGAGATCCCACAACATTTTATTGTAACTAAATCCCAGATCACACGACCACATTTTATTCCAATCTAACCTAACATAACACAACTCTGTTCTTAACACTCTATTTTAACCCGAAATCACATAACTTTTTTTCTATTCCATTTTAATGCGAGATAACTACTGCATTCCATGCAATTTTAGTCAAAGATCTCAGAACTCGAATCTATTTTCTATTCTATTTTATTTATCCCTAGATCAAACAACCCAACTATTATTCGAACAATTTCAAAGCACGGCCATAAAACTTTACGACTCGAATTAACTTTTTATGATCGACAAATAATCATTTCGCTACTGCTTGAGAAAGTAATAAACTTGACAGCGGGGCGACCCCGGAACAAAAAATCTCTAGATCAGGTTAATGACGTTCATTCTATTAATGATTTCGTTTCGACAGAAACGTGAAGGAATTCTAAAGCAAAATCAAACGCATAATAAAAACGACATATGGAAAAATAAAAAAGGTCAAATAAGAAGTTATTCGGTTGAGCAGTTTCAGCGAAATGTTAAGAAAGCGTAATAAAATGTGAAATATATAATAAAAAATAAAGACGAAATGATTTTAACTTAGTTCTCGAAAATTGAGAAGGTTCACCGCCTCAAGTCTCAAACACTGAACAAATCATAACTGTTGGTTATGAACTACCACGAAGTATACTCTCAAATACTGAACAAATCATAACTGTTGGTTATGAACTACCACGAAGTATACTCACAAAAACTGAACAAATCATATCTGTTGGTTATGAACTACCACGAAGTATACTCACAAAAACTGAACAAATCATAACTGTTGGTTATGAACTACCACGAAGTATACTCACAAAAACTGAACAAATCATATCTGTTGGTTATGAACTACCACGAAGTATACTCACAAAAACTGAACAAATCATAACTGTTGGTTATGAACTACCACGAAGTATACTCTCAAAAACTGAACAAATCATAACTGTTGGTTATGAACTACCACGAAGTATACTCACAAAAACTGAACAAATCATAACTGTTGGTTATGAACTACCACGGAGTATACTCACAAAAACTGAACAAATCATATCTGTTGGTTATGAACTACCACGAAGTATACTCACAAAAACTGAACAAATCATAACTGTTGGTTATGAACTACCACGAAGTATACTCACAAAAACTGAACAAATCATAACTGTTGGTTATGAACTACCACGAAGTATACTCACAAAAACTGAACAAATCATAACTGTTGGTTATGAACTACCACGAAGTATACTCTCAAAAACTGAACAAATCATAACTGTTGGTTATGAACTACCACGGAGTATACTCTCAAAAACTGAACAAATCATATCTGTTGGTTATGAACTACCACGAAGTATACTCACAAAAACTGAACAAATCATATCTGTTGGTTATGAACTACCACGAAGTATACTCACAAAAACTGAACAAATCATAACTGTTGGTTATGAACTACCACGAAGTATACTCACAAAAACTGAACAAATCATAACTGTTGGTTATGAACTACCACGAAGTATACTCTCAAAAACTGAACAAATCATAACTGTTGGTTATGAACTACCACGGAGTATACTCTCAAAAACTGAACAAATCATATCTGTTGCTTATGAACTACCACGAAGTATACTCTCAAAAACTGAACAAATCATAACTGTTGGTTATGAACTACCACGAAGTATACTCTCAAAAACTGAACAAATCATATCTGTTGGTTATGAACTACCACGAAGTATACTCACAAAAACTGAACAAATCATAACTGTTGGTTATGAACTACCACGAAGTATACTCTCAAAAACTGAACAAATCATAACTGTTGGTTATGAACTACCACGAAGTATACTCTCAAAAACTGAACAAATCATAACTGTTGGTTATGAACTACCACGAAGTATACTCTCAAAAACTGAACAAATCATAACTGTTGGTTATGAACTACCACGAAGTATACTCTCAAAAACTGAACAAATCATAACTGTTGGTTATGAACTACCACGAAGTATACTCACAAAAACTGAACAAATCATAACTGTTGGTTATGAACTACCACGAAGTATACTCACAAAAACTGAACAAATCATAACTGTTGGTTATGAACTACCACGAAGTATACTCACAAAAACTGAACAAATCATAACTGTTGGTTATGAACTACCACGAAGTATACTCACAAAAACTGAACAAATCATAACTGTTGGTTATGAACTACCACGAAGTATACTCTCAAAAACTGAACAAATCATATCTGTTGGTTATGAACTACCACGAAGTATACTAACTCAACTCATTTGTAAATTTTCAAATACGTTTTTTCAATGGACTCCTAATTAAACTTAATATCGTTTGTTCATGCGTCCACTTACTACAGCGCACTTTAGACCATAAACTTGGGACCAGTTATAAAATTGAAAAAAAAACTATTTTGCAGGCATAGACTCCGAAAGCTTCGTAAGTCAAGTTTAACGAGATCAATTTAATAGGAAAATTACAAAAATTATTCACCGGCTTAAAAAATTTAGAACAAGGCACCCCTAACGTCCGAGTGTAGGGATATTCACGGATTTCACTTCAGTTAGGAATCATAACAGGTGCCACTATATGGCCAAGTTCAATCAACTATTGTCCTGCGAACGTGGTCAGATTATGTGGATTAGATTAGATGTTAGTTCAAGTCACCCTAACCGCAACAAAGGCGTTCTAAGAAGGAGGAAGGCACCATTAGGTATGGAGTTCAGGGAACGCAGAATCTATGCACTAAGTGCCTACAAACAGCATGTTGAGAAAGAAGTATATAAAACAAGATAAAAGTCGAAGATGAAAGTAGCACATGCTGAAAAACAGGACAGTAGTAAACCGAAAAAATATGGTCCGTAACAAAACAAAAAACATGTTCTATTTTAACAAAAGGCCTACATAACCTTTAGCTTGAGACCTCACTTATTCCCCCTGGGAGCGCTTATTCTCACAGATACAATAGTTGTATTCTCCTAAGACGTGAACGCGGTCAGATCGTTGAGTTCCATCGGCAAGGTTTGTGCCAGCGGCGTCAATCGCAGCTGATAAACGCAGCAATACAATGGTTTGCACCTTCTTGGAAAACCACTTCTGTCATAGAACAGCGAAATATGATAATAGGGCAAAAATATCACCAGCGTTATTAGGAAGAATCTATAGGGTTGTCCGGTGACGGATAACCCTAAAATAAGGATACGATTTTCTACCTGAAACAGCTGTTTTTCTACCTGAAACAGCTTTACAAATGCTCTACCGAACGCTCATTTCTCCATACTTGCAATACGGAATAGAAGCATGGCACGGAACTGATAAAAATGAAACCAACAAAATTTTTACTCTGCAGAAAAGAGCTGTCAGAGCGGTAAAAAACCTAGAATATAATGCTCACACAAATGATTCTTTCAAAAATTTACAAATACTTAAACTTTCGGATCTCTACAAAATCTCCATCTGTAATTTCATTTACAAAACATTAAGAAATGATGGCGAAAATAGCCTAAGACAATTATTGACTGCGCAAACTGGTCATCACGACCATTTAACCCGAAATAGAAGTAAATTCATGTTTCCTTATTATTCAAAGGCCCGGTCGCAACACAGTATACTCTTCGTTGGATCCAAAACTTGGAACTCTATACCTGCGGAGATCCGTAAATGTACTTCGTACAAAGTATTCAAAAGACATCTTGAGTCTCACTTCCTATCAGAATACTAGTCGTGTAAGATCACTATGTCAAATCTTGCCTCCTAGATGTAACTAATGATAATGTAATAATGTAACTTGCTTTGGGTAACATAACCGATCTTCAGTCTGCTCTTGAATCGTTTTATCGAACATACTGTTAAATATAGCCGATTTGACCTATATTGTAAAATACAGCATAAAATATCGAGTTAATTATCTCAATGATCAGTCTAATGTGAAACTAGGTTAAGTAAACTAGGTTAAACATTATTGTACACCTTAGAATAACGTGATGATAGGATGCCCTAGAAGTCGCTGAACTTGTTCGGGCCCACAGGTAGCTATACTCAAATTTGACCACTGTACTAGACTTAAACATTCTACCTCTGTATCACCTGTGGTAAAATAAATTGTTTGTTTAAATAAATTGTTTGAAAAAAAATGGTTTAAATTGAGTCAGAGCCTACGCTGATGTCGACTGCTGTCCCATAACAAATAGGCGACACCTGAGGCAAAAGAGCTTGGAAAATAAAAAGCATCAAACGTTGGACCTTGAGAATTGGAAGATAGTTTTGTTCGCTGCTGAGAAAAAAAATTAATTTAGACAGTTCTGCTTGCTTTCTACGTTACTGGCACGACTAAGTTGCCTCTAGTAGGTTTTCTACGCGACAGGAGATTCCGTCATGTTTTGGGATGCCTCATCCTCCACAGACTCAATAGAGCATTAGGTTGAACGAAGACATCAAACAGTGGCTGATTATCTTGACAATTTGCAGACAGAATTCATTACAACTGAGGGCTCCAGTTGGTGTGGTGATGGAAGATTATTCCAACGGAAAAATGCAGCGATCCACAATGCCCGCCTGATCACGCCTTTCTATCAGGCAGCTGATTCTCATTTTCGCCATCCAGCGTGTTATCCAGAGTTAAATCCAACAGAGAACGTTTATTGACAGATGGTAAGGAATGCCTAGAAAAATAGGTAACTTGATTCAGTAAATGACCGTGGTGATATCTCCATCGCTTGCAGTAATCTTATCCTAACGCAATTAGAAACCCTCAGGACACTAAAAAATTTGAGATTAGCAACAAAAATGAAGGCATGGCTCATTCCTAAGTGATTTTGTTGACTTCAACTTCGCTGTAAAGAGCTTTTTTATGTTTTATTTACAACTCTTGAATATCGGATCTGCTGGCAAGCACTCATTTACTTGAAGTACTATTTTTTATTCAAAAATAATTAGATAAAAATTCATCCTTTCCCTTCACACGAGTGAACTTTTAGTCTAGTAAACACCTTTTAAAGATTCCATGCAAAACAGAATTTTTTTTTATTTTTATCAAGTACTCCACATGATCACAAGTGTTACGTGCATTTAATATTCTCATTTTTAAACATTTCAAAAGAAACAAAAGGCAGCGTATTTACGCCTTACACTGAAACTTCTAAAAATCATTCGCTACTCGCCAGCCGCAGACAACATAAATCGAAAACCAAGACACAACATAAATCGAAAACCAAGACACAACATAAATCGAAAACCAAGACACAACATAAATCGAAAACCAAGACGCAAAACAAAACCCGCGCTCAAAAACTTGATTGTTTGAGAAAGAGCATTTCGTCGTCAAAAAATGCACTCCACACATTCGTTTATAACATGTGAAGGCCTCATTTTCAAGTTGCTACTTTCAATGGTCACGACCAAAATAAAGATAACATCGTAACTGGGACGCAGGTGATCGGTCCAGTTCAAACTAGAATAAAAACAAGCGGAATAATCAAGAAATAACAAATAAAACGTTTCCACGGCAAAGGCAGTGCCACGCTGTAGTAAACACATGTGTACGTAATACAGGCACACAGATACAAGAACTAACACATTTTGCCACCGGGAATTCTGTCTCACTTCCGGAACTGCAAGCAAGTTACCCAACTAATACACGCATTTTAATTTCAGAAATCCTTGTCTCTTTCAACTCGAACAGCCCTGCGAGGCTCCGACATTTATAAAAGCAACCAAAGTTAAACACAACCATTTCGTTACGCTCAACTTTCTTCGCAAAAAATGTGTTCGAGCAAATCAAACTCACAATAGTTGGGCGAGCTCTAGCACCGTCATAATTATAAAGTTAAAGTCAATTATACCTTGTGCATTAAAAAAACCCGGTACTGATATATAGAAGTTGCTTGCGGCGGTTTCAACGAAAGCTCACTACTCAAAAGTTAATTTCAGCCATTAACTCAGAAAATGGTACACATTAAAAGAAACATGCCTCTATTTAGTTTTAGTTGAAATTTCATTAAAAGAGCGTTTGTGGCCACCGTTGGGTCACATTGCGGTGCTAAAGATAAGCTAATTCACAAAGAAACGCTAATTTACCGATGTCTCGGAAACTCATCAAATGAAGTGACATTGCGTTCGCTGCAATCAATGAAAAGTTAACCCCTTCTGGCGCGGCTTTCACTTGGAGGTAGCATTTTATTTTCGAATGAATTTTTTAGCTGTTTTTTAATAGGGTTTTTAATTCATACCTTGTTGACACTTGGGAATTGACAGATGAAGTGTAACGAGGCAGTTCATGAGGCCCTGTGTTTGGAAGAATTTATTAAAAATATTGGAAGAATTCATTAGAAAATTGAACGAATTTCTTAAAAAATTGGATACGTTATTAGGAATTTTGAAAAAAAAAGATGAATTAGGTGGAGAAGAGATGAAATTTTCCTTGCTAGCGTGGAGTTGATTCAGGAATAATTACTTGAACACACAGGGCACACTTTCCTGCCGCACTTGAACTTAAAAATAAAAAAGTTGAGCACAAAACCACATAGACTGAAAGCGTAAATAGGTTCACTCATAAACAAAAAATTGTAAAACCAAATTAGATTAAAGACAAACATAAAAAGAGCCAACAATCGACCGCTAACAACTTCCAAAAAACTTCATTGAAACGGCCCGCTGGAAGCGTACTTTAATGGACAACATTTCCTGACCAAAGGATTACATACCTCCATGCATCCAAGGCACAGAAAATTTCAACGTTTCCTAGATAAATCACATGATCATCATCTGTTCTATCAGAACCCACGCAATTACAAAGGCCGTAATAACGGTTATTTTCGTCCTCTTGACGTTGTAAGAAAAGCTCAAAGAATCAGCAGCACAGCCGACATCGTCACGCTAATCCCACTTACCTTGACCAATATTTTTTTCTGACGACCGCAACTTTGAAGTTTACCGACAGCAATGAAACTGTCAGCGTTACATGCATGGATGAAAATACTTCAGAATAGCTCGAGTAATTCTGCAAATAAAATCTGAAGACTCACTGTACTAATTGCTAGGATAGTCCCTTTTACTTCCAGCAGAAATACGACTATTTTATCTAAGATCGCTTATTCGTCTGTAATAGATGAGTCATGGGTAAATTTTACCTTCTCCAGTTTTAGTTGTCAGACAATATACACTTGAACCGACTATCTCATGCATGGTATAGGAGCGATATACAGTAGCTCTCTAGATGTACTGTTCTAATGTACGCTGCGCATACGTTTTGTGAGACTATATTCTATTTATCGGTAATATTTTTAAAGAATTGATTATACCCTTTATTGATGCAGGTACATTAGACTTATATTGTTCCGCGGATGAGAATATTCGACGAGAAGACAACGAAAACAATACATTCACACATACTTTATATTCAACGATGTACCTAAATACCCCACGTTCATGATTACCCCGGACTGGCTCTCCAAGAACCCTGATATGAGCAGAAATTCAACTCTCTCCGGAGAGAGAACTGTAGTTTACCTTGCAAACAACGAGCACCATGAGCAAGCATTGCAATAACGGTAATTTAGAGAAGCCGAAAAAACTTGAACATTGGTGCGTTTGACTATCAAACTACATACAAGCTGTAATGACGAAGTAATGACGAATTAACACAGTAAAAACTGTTCATACTCATTTCTTGTTAGTAACCACGAATATGTTATACATTAAACATTGCGATACTATAACGTCCTGAGAAAATTACGCCATCAGACCCGGAATGAAATGATTAAAGCGATAGCGAGGATACGTAGTCTAGTATTCAAATGCTTAGTAGGAGGGAAACTTAGTGGCTTAGCGCAGGAGTGAGGGCTTAGCGCAGGAGTGAGGGCTTAGCGCAGGAGTGAGGGCTTAGTGCAGGAGTGAGAGCTTAGCGCAGGAGTGAGGGCTTAGCCCAGGAGTGAGGGCTTAGCCCAGGAGTGAGGGCTTAGCCCAGGAGCGAGGGCTTAGCCCAGGAGCGAGGGCTTAGTGCAGGAGTGAGAGCTTAGCGCAGGAGTGAAGGCTTAGTGCAGTAGTGAGAGCTTAGTGCAGAAGCGAGGGCTTAGTGCAGAAGCGAGGGCTTAGCGCAGAAGAGAGGGCTTAGTGCAGGAGGCAGGACTTACACACACACACACACACACACACACACACACACACACACAATAAACACACACACACATACAATACACACACACACACAAAAGACACAACGCAAAAAAGACACAACGCACAAAAGACACACAACACACACACACACACACACAGAACACAACACACACACAACACACATGCACAACACAACACACACAACCCACAGCAGCACCTCCAAAGGTCAGAGTTGAGAGCGTCACGAGCCGAGCGCGTCGATCCAACTTCGTTCTTTCTCCCTCGGTTGCATTTCCCTCTGCCTCTCGCAGCTTCCCTCGCGTTTCCTACATTTCCCTCGTACTCTGTCTTCATTTTGCTGCTTCCCTCGCGTTTCCTACATTTTCCTCGTACTCTGTCTTCATTTTGCTGCTTCCCTCGCGTTTCCTACATTTCCTTCGTACTCTGTCTTTATTTCGCTGCTTCCCTCGCGTTTCCTACATTTCCCTCGTACCTTCATTTCGCTGCTTCCCTCGCGTTTCCTACATTTCCCTCGTACTCTGTCTTCATTTCGCTGCTTCCCTCGCATTTCCTACATTTCCCTCGTACTCTGTCTTCATTTCGCTGCTTCCCTCGCGTTTCCTACATTTCCCTCGTACTCTGTCTTCATTTCGCTGCTTCCCTCGCGTTTCCTACATTTCCCTCGTACTCTGTCTTCATTTTGCTGCTTCCCTCGCGTTTCCTACATTTCCCTCGTACTCTCTCTTCATTTCGCTGCTTCCCTCGCGTTTCCTACATTTCCCTCGTACTCTGTCTTCATTTCGCTGCTTCCCTCGCGTTTCCTACATTTCCCTCGTACTCTGTCTTCATTTCGCTGCTTCCCTCGCGTTTCCTACATTTCCCTCGTACTCTCTCTTCATTTCGCTGCTTCCCTCGCGTTTCCTACATTTCCCTCGTACTCTGTCTTCATTTTGCTGCTTCCCTCGCGTTTCCTACATTTCCCTCGTACTCTGTCTTAATTTCGCTGCTTCCCTCGCGTTTCCTACATTTCCCTCGTACTCTGTCTTCATTTCGCTGCTTCCCTCGCGTTTCCTACATTTCCCTCGTACTCTGTCTTCATTTCGCTGCTTCCCTCGCGTTTCCTACATTTCCCTCGTACTCTGTCTTCATTTTGCTGCTTCCCTCGCGTTTCCTACATTTCCCTCGTACTCTGTCTTCATTTTGCTGCTTCCCTCGCGTTTCCTACATTTCCCTCGTACTCTGTCTTCATTTCGCTGCTTCCCTCGCGTTTCCTACATTTCCCTCGTACTCTGTCTTCATTTTGCTGCTTCCCTCGCGTTTCCTACATTTCCCTCGTACTCTCTCTTCATTTCGCTGCTTCCCTCGCGTTTCCTACATTTCCCTCGTACTCTGTCTTCATTTTGCTGCTTCCCTCGCGTTTCCTACATTTCCCTCGTACTCTCTCTTCATTTCGCGGCTTCCCTCGCGTTTCCTACATTTCCCTCGTACTCTCTCTTCATTTCGCAGCTTCCCTCGCGTTTCCTACATTTCCCTCGTACTCTGTCTTCATTTCGCTGCTTCCCTCGCGTTTCCTACATTTCCCTCGTACTCTGTCTTCATTTCGCTGCTTCCCTCGCGTTTCCTACATTTCCCTCGTACTCTGTCTTCATTTCGCTGCTTCCCTCGCGTTTCCTACATTTCCCTCGTACTCTGTCTTCATTTCGCTGCTTCCCTCGCGTTTCCTACATTTCCCTCGTACTCTCTCTTCATTTCGCTGCTTCCCTCGCGTTTCCTACATTTCCCTCGTACTCTCTCTTCATTTCGCTGCTTCCCTCGCGTTTCCTACATTTCCCTCGTACTCTGTCTTCATTTCGCTGCTTCCCTCGCGTTTCCTACATTTCCCTCGTACTCTGTCTTCATTTCGCTGCTTCCCTCGCGTTTCCTACATTTCCCTCGTACTCTCTCTTCATTTCGCAGCTTCCCTCGCGTTTCCTACATTTCCCTCGTACTCTCTCTTCATTTCGCTGCTTCCCTCGCGTTTCCTACATTTCCCTCGTACTCTCTCTTCATTTCGCTGCTTCCCTCGCGTTTCCTACATTTCCCTCGTACTCTCTCTTCATTTCGCTGCTTCCCTCGCGTTTCCTACATTTCCCTCGTACTCTCTCTTCATTTCGCTGCTTCCCTCGCGTTTCCTACATTTCCCTCGTACTCTGTCTTCATTTCGCTGCTTCCCTCGCGTTTCCTACATTTCCCTCGTACTCTCTCTTCATTTCGCTGCTTCCCTCTCGTTTCCTACATTTCCCTCGTACTCTCTCTTCATTTCGCTGCTTCCCTCGCGTTTCCTACATTTCCCTCGTACTCTGTCTTCATTTTGCTGCTTCCCTCGCGTTTCCTACATTTCCCTCGTACTCTCTCTTCATTTCGCTGCTTCCCTCGCGTTTCCTACATTTCCCTCGTACTCTCTCTTCATTTCGCAGCTTCCCTCGCGTTTCCTACATTTCCCTCGTACTCTGTCTTCATTTCGCTGCTTCCCTCGCGTTTCCTACATTTCCCTCGTACTCTGTCTTCATTTCGCTGCTTCCCTCGCGTTTCCTACATTTCCCTCGTACTCTGTCTTCATTTCGCTGCTTCCCTCGCGTTTCCTACATTTCCCTCGTACTCTCTCTTCATTTCGCTGCTTCCCTCGCGTTTCCTACATTTCCCTCGTACTCTGTCTTCATTTCGCTGCTTCCCTCGCGTTTCCTACATTTCCCTCGTACTCTCTCTTCATTTCGCTGCTTCCCTCGCGTTTCCTACATTTCCCTCGTACTCTCTCTTCATTTCGCTGCTTCCCTCGCGTTTCCTACGTTTCCCTCGTACTCTGTCTTCATTTCGCTGCTTCCCTCGCGTTTCCTACATTTCCCTCGTACTCTGTCTTCATTTCGCTGCTTCCCTCGCGTTTCCTACATTTCCCTCGTACTCTGTCTTCATTTCGCTGCTTCCCTCGCGTTTCCTACATTTCCCTCGTACTCTGTCTTCATTTCGCTGCTTCCCTCGCGTTTCCTACATTTCCCTCGTACTCTGTCTTCATTTCGCTGCTTCCCTCGCGTTTTCTACTCCTTTTCAGTCAATTTCGATAGAGTTTTATTCTGGGCTTCCCCCAGGGTTTCTCCCTAGAGTTCCTCCCCAGAGTTCCTCCCCAGAGTTCCTCCCCAGAGTTCCTCCCCAGAGTTCCTCCCCAGAGTTCCTCCCCAGAGTTCCTCCCCAGAGTTCCTCCCCAGAGTTCCTCCCCAGAGTTCCTCCCCAGAGATCCTCCCCACAGTTCCTCCCCACAGTTCCTCCCCACAGTTCCTCCCCACAGTTCCTCCCCACAGTTCCTCCCCACAGTTCCTCCCCACAGTTCCTCCCCAGAGTTCCTCCCAAGAGTTCCTCCCCAGAGTTCCTCCCCAGAGTTCCTCCCCAGAGTTCCTCCCCAGAGTTCCTCCCCAGAGTTCCTCCCCAGAGTTCCTCCCCAGAGTTCCTCCCCAGAGTTCCTCCCCAGAGTTCCTCCCAGAGTTCCTCCCCAGAGTTCCTCCCCAGAGTTCCTCCCCAGAGTTCCTCCCCAGAGTTCCTCCCCAGAGTTCCTCCCCAGAGTTCCTCCCCAGAGTTCCTCCCCAGAGTTCCTCCCCAGAGTTCCTCCCCAGAGTTCCTCCCCAGAGTTCCTCCCCAGAGTTCCTCCCCAGAGTTCCTCCCCAGAGTTCCTCCCCAGAGTTCCTCCCCACAGTTCCTCCCCACAGTTCCTCCCCAGAGTTCCTCCCCACAGTTCCTCCCCAGAGTTCCTCCCCACAGTTCCTCCCCACAGTTCCTCCCCACAGTTCCTCCCCACAGTTCCTCCCCACAGTTCCTCCCCACAGTTCCTCCCCAGAGTTCCTCCCCACAGTTCCTCCCCAGAGTTCCTCCCCAGAGTTCCTCCCCAGAGTTCCTCCCCAGAGTTCCTCCCCAGAGTTCCTCCCCAGAGTTCCTCCCCAGAGTTCCTCCCCAGAGTTCCTCCCCAGAGTTCCTCCCCAGAGTTCCTCCCCAGAGTTCCTCCCCAGAGTTCCTCCCCAGAGTTCCTCCCCAGAGTTCCTCCCCAGAGTTCCTCCCCAGAGTTCCTCCCCAGAGTTCCTCCCCAGAGTTCCTCCCCAGAGTTCCTCCCCAGAGTTCCTCCCCAGAGTTCCTCCCCAGAGTTCCTCCCCAGAGTTCCTCCCCAGAGTTCCTCCCCAGAGTTCCTCCCCAGAGTTTCTCCCCAGAGTTTCTCCCCAGAGTTCCTCCCCAGAGTTCCTCCCCAGAGTTCCTCCCCAGAGTTCCTCCCCAGAGTTCCTCCCCAGAGTTCCTCCCCAGAGTTCCTCCCCAGAGTTCCTCCCCAGAGTTCCTCCCCAGAGTTCCTCCCGAGTTTTTCCCCAGAGTTTTTCCCCAGAGTTTCTCCCCAGAGTTTCTCCCCAGAGTTTCTCCCCAGAGTTTCTCCCCAGAGTTTATCCCCAGAGTTTATCCCCAGAGTTTATCCCCAGAGTTTATCCCCAGAGTTTCTCCCCAGAGTTTCTCCCCAGAGTTCCTCCCCAGAGTTCCTCCCCAGAGTTCCTCCCCAGAGTTCCTCCCCAGAGTTCCTCCCCAGAGTTCCTCCCCAGAGTTTCTCCCCAGAGTTCCTCCCCAGAGTTCCTCCCCAGAGTTTCTCCCCAGAGTTTCTCCCCAGAGTTTCTCCCCAGAGTTTCTCCCCCAGAGTTTCTCCCCCAGAGTTTTTCCCAGAGTTTCTCCCTAGAGTTTTTCCCCCAGAGTTTCTCCCCAGAGTTTTTCCCCAGAGTTTCTCCCCAGAGTTTCTCCCCAAAGTTTTTCCCCAGAGTTTTTCCCCAGAGTTTTTCCCCAGAGTTTTTCCCCAGAATTTTTCTCCAGAGTTTCCCCCCAGAGTTTCCCCCCAGAGTTTCCCCCCAGAGTTTCCCCCCAGAGTTTCCCCCCAGAGTTTCCCCCCAGAGTTTCCCCCCAGAGTTTCCCCCCAGAGTTTTCCCCAGAGTTTTCCCCAGAGTTTCCCCCCAGAGTTTCCCCCCAGAGTTTCCCCCCAGAGTTTCCCCCCAGAGTTTCCCCCCAGAGTTTCCCCCCAGAGTTTCCCCCCAGAGTTTCCCCCCAGAGTTTCCCCCCAGAGTTTCCCCCCAGAGTTTCCCCCCAGAGTTTCCCCCCAGAGTTCCCCCCAAGAGTTTCCCCCCAGAGTTTCCCCCCAGAGTTTCCCCCAGAGTTTCCCCCAGAGTTTCCCCCAGAGTTTCCCCCAGAGTTTCCCCCAGAGTTTCCCCTAGAGTTTCCCCCAGAGTTTCCCCCAGAGTTTCCCCCAGAGTTTCCCCCAGAGTTCCCTCCAGAGGTTTCCCCCAGAGTTTTCCCCCCAGAGCTTCCCCCCCAGAGCTTCCCCCCAGAGCTTTCCTCCCAGAGCTTTCCCCCCAGAGCTTCCCTCAGAGCTTTCCTCAGAGCCTTCCCCAGAGCTTTCCTCAGAGCTTCCCCAGAGCTTCCCCCAGAGCTTTCCCCAGCGGTTCAACCAGAGTTTTTCCCATCCGAGTTTTCCACCAGAGTTATCCAAGAGTTTCCCCCACCGTCGAGAACGCTAGGTTACCACAAGATGAACAGGTTAGATTAGTCGTTAGTTTTAGCCTCCCTACCCAGCAACAAATGCGATCCAAAGAGAGGAAGGAAGAAGGCACCATTTAGTATGGAGTTTAGGAAACGCGGAATCTACGCAGAAAGGCATAGAAACAGTAAGTCGTGAAAGAAGATCATAAAACAAGACAAAAGTTGAAGAGGAAAGTAGTAGGTGCTGAACAGGACAGCAGTGAACCGAAAAAAGGTGGTCCTTAATATAACAAAAACATTTTATTTCAACAAAAAAAGGCCTGCCTAACTCTCAGCTCGGGCCCTGACATTGGCCCCTGGGAGCGCTAGTTCCCATAGATACAATAGTTGTATCCCCCTGAGGGGTACAAGATGAACATGCCGGCCAAAATTCGCTCCTTTCCCCTCACTTTCCACCTCCCCCTACGCACGCACTAACACAGCAGCGGATGCCACAAACAAATAAGAGGGGATAAACTATAACTTAAGGGAATCGCTCTTTGTTCCTGCTTCTTTAGTACAAAGACGCGAAAAAGGCACACTGAACTGTCTTCGAGCCGCTTGAAATTATCGAGGTGAAAGAATGATCTCTCTCCCATCCTGAAATCGATCTCTTCTTTACCGAAGGCGAGCTCTCCTTTACTGTAAGCTATCTCTCCTTTACTGGAGGCGATCTCTCCCTTACTAGAGGCGATCTCTCTCCCTTACTGGAGGCGATCTCTCTCCCTTACTGGAGGCGATCTCTCTCCCTTACTGGAGGCGATCTCTCTCCCTTACTGGAGGCGATCTCTCTCCCTTACTGGAGGCGATCTCTCTCCCTTACTGGAGGCGATCTCTCTCCCTTACTGGAGGCGATCTCTCTCCCTTACTGGAGGCGATCTCTCTCCCTTACTGGAGGCGATCTCTCTCCCTTACTGGAGGCGATCTCTCTCCCTTACTGGAGGCGATCTCTCTCCCTTACTGGAGGCGATCTCTCTCCCTTACTGGAGGCGATCTCTCTCTTACTGAAAGTGAGCTCTTTTACTGAAAGCGATCTCTCTCTTACTGAAAGCGATCTCTCTCTTACTGAAAGCGATCTCTCTCTTACTGAAAGCGATCTCTCTCTCACTGAAAGCGATCTCTCCCTTACTTGAGACGATCGCTTCCTTACTGAAGTGATCTCGGCGACCAAGTCAACTCAAGTCAACTCAAGACAAAGTCAACTCAAGAAAGGCAACATACGAGGCACAGTAAACAAGGCGTACGAAGCAGCCTTTCCTTCAAACATTACTTGTTTCAAAAAAATACGATGACTTCGGAATAAGCGTTTCAGTTCTGCATGAGCCTATTTAGAATTACGCTGTATCCAGGATACATTACGGGAAACTATGTAGTCGCGGGGGAAAAGGCAACAATCTTTTTACACGAAGGAAACAATGTAAATATGTACAAGCTGTGATCAGTAATTACTCCTGTAATCTGTGATTACTTGAACCAGCTCAAGACACCAGGACGTATTCGTGATAAGAGTTTCTTTTCATCTCGAGTCAAATATATTCACACTAGTGTGCACGGCACGGTAGAGGATACAAGGTATGGTCATTTTTAAGGGATAAAATACACCCTCTCTTGTTTTGCTAGCCAATAGAAAGGCTTTATTTTGAACAAATTTTATGACGTCACCAAAACGCCGTGCCGTTAGGCCAATAGTGGAGCCAGATTTGGGGTAGCAGTGCTACCAGATGCAATGTGAGCGATGCTATTAGTTCGTTGCCGTGACGTCAGCAAAACCACGTCGTCAACGAAAAAATGACTTGTTTGAACCTACCTTGTTTCCTCTACCGTGGTACACGGCATGTCAAAAATAGGGGGATTCAATATTTGCCTTAAATAAATCTTGCAGATGTGGATGACGAGTACCCGCGATTAAAATAATCTTGTACCTGTGCACTGGTGAAACTCTTATCACAGATACGGTCATTAAGCATTCTTACGAGCGTCATAGAGAGACGGACCAACCTACAACTCTGAACTATTATACGAGGTGTTCCAAGAAAAACGGAACCCAAAATGAAAATGATATAATTCAAAAAATATTTGCCGCATTTTATTGTTTCGACCATACGCAGAGTTTCCCCTCAGTGAAGGGGGAAACTCCGAGTTTCTACCACGGTAGAGGAAACAAGGTAGGGTCATTTCTATGGCGGAAAGTACATTTCTTGTTCGGCTGGCCAATAGAACGGCTTTACTTCATACAAACTTTATGACGTCACCAAAACACTATGTCGTCAGGCCAATAGTGGCGACGAATTTTGGGGCTAGCAGTGCTACCCGAAGTAATATAAGCGCTGCCATTGATTCGTTGCCGTGACGTCAGCATGCTCACACAGACGACGAAAAAAACTGGTTTGACCCTACCTTGTTTCCTCTACCGTGGTTTCTACGCAGTGAAGTTTATACAGACGAAGCGCCCAAGTCGACACACACAAAAGTGCACACAACATGCACAAGCACAAAGAAGAAGCAGCACAGGTTTCAGCGCAGAGATAGCGCTACATCGAGAGGTCTGGGAGCCTCCTCAATTCTGTCATATCATTCCCGGACTGTAATACCTGCCTCCCTCACGTCGGAAGCAGATATTGTCAAATTCCTGCCTCCCTCATGTCGGAAGCTAGATTAGATAAGAATAGATTAGAGGTTAATTTAAACCTCCGTATCTGCAAAAAGGGCGCTCCGAATAGAGGAAGGAGGGAGGAGCCATTTAGTATGGAGATGAAGGAATGCAGAATTTACGCACAAGGTGCGCAGAAACAGTAAATTGAGAAAAAAAGTTCATGAAACAAATAAAAGTGGAAGAAGAAATTAGTGCGTGCAGTAAAGAAGGACAGCAGTGAGCCGAAAAGAGAGATGGTCCTTGACATAACAAAAAAATAATTCAACGAAAAAAAGCCTTACCAAGATCTCACCTAGGAACCGCACATTTTCCCCCTAGAAGTGCTAATGTGGGTCCGACAGATACAATTGTTGTATCCCCCTGAGGGAATGTCGGAAGTAAATATTGTCAAATTCCTGCCTCCCTCACATCGGAAAAAATACGGCCTAATACAATAACTCCCTCCCTAAACCTCGGTAGGAAGTTTTTTTGAACGTCTACCTCGTTCATCTCAGCAGAATATGAAGTGAACTGTTTACCATGAGTGGGAACTATTCTCTACCCACAAGATGCATCGTGCGTGATACAAGTTAAAGAAACAAGGAGCACGATCTCACAGCATTACACACCCCGCCACCACCATCAAGTTAACGTGCACCGGAGAGGACGCACACCACGGTAGGGGAAACAAGGTAGGGTCATTTCTATGGAAAAAATACACCTCCTCTTGTTCGGCTAGCCAATAGAACAACTTTATTTCAAACAAACTTTATGACGTCACCAAAACGCCGTGCCGTTAGGCCAATAGTGGAGCCAGATTTGGGGTAGCAGTGCTACCAGATGCAATGTGAGCGATGATATTGGTTCGTTGCCGTGACGTCAGCAAAACCACGCCGTCAACGAAAAAAAGACTGGTTTGAACCTACCTTGTTTCCTCCACCGTGACACACACGCACGGAGCATCTCTTCAATAAGCGCAACGCCGGCAATGTCAGAATTGTAATAACCGAGTCCTGGTAGCGCAGGCGAATTCCCTCGGGTTAATAATATTCAGGACGGGTAAATATTCTGCAGGGCAACGCACGGCCAAGATCAAAGCTAATCAAGAGCGTCGTCTCACAAGGACAACCCATCTATAACATTCATAGGTGTCGTATATTTGTATACAAATGAGTGATTAATTTTTGCCAGCAAACATCAGAACTTCGGACTGGAATAGTGGGAAACATTTGAGCGTATCTGGGATACTAGTTCCACTTCCCCCGCTAGTATGAATGTGTACTACAATAGGATGGGTGTCTGTCGTTCCGTCTGTCTGTCCAAAGCCAGCCTGCAGTGTGTGATGAGCGTATCTGTGATACAAGCTTCATCAACTCCACAATTTCCAGCGTATTAATCCATCAGATTCGAGTAGGAACGAATATCACAAGAATAATTATTCTAAGAGATTGAATTTCTCGAGAGATTGAATTTTTTTAGTTCTTTCTGCCTTTCTTTCATTTCGCCTTCTTTCTTATTTCAAATAAAGGGGGGTGGTCTAGTATGAATAATACTTAAAAGACATATCTTATGAAAAAGATGCATTTGTGTGGTGTATTTACACATGTGATAGCTAAAACAGAGAAAATGCTAAAGGTAGTGATGCTTGTGCCATAGAAAATGGTAAATGTTAAGGAGAGGACCATAATCGATTTTCCACTTTTCGCTGCCTAAACATAGTTAATTAGATCGAAATAGACAATTTTTCTTCTATGCACTTAACGCGGGAAATGAGTATTTAATGAGTTATAGCGGTAGGTTTAGTTTCGACTTTGATGAATACGCTCGAATAAACAGTTACTAATCGGTTTTCGAATTTTTGTTGCTGGAATCACGGTAATAACATCGAAATAAACTACTTTTCTTCAATACACTTTTTGCGGCATATGAGTATTTTACGAGTTAGAGCGGTAAGCTTAGCTGTTGCGCGATTGAGCTGTTAAGAGTACGTTTGGGTACTTTGTAATTTATTATTAGCCAACCTCGCGGAGCATGCGGAGCCTATACCCACTTCTAGGATCTTTTAGTTAATAACACAATGAAGGTTATCTCCCAAAAATAACGAATTATAGCGGTTTGTTAATTTTCGTCTTAGATGGCGGAAATGCGCTCGATCATTCAAGCGCGTCGGAAGAGAGAGTCCATCGTAGTCTTCCCGTCCGACGCGCTCGATGAACTACTTTCCGCTTCAAACACTAGATTTGCGGTAGGTAATTTACCGCTATAACTCGTTAAATACTCTTTTCCCGCGTAAAGTGCATAGAAGAAAAATTGTTTATTTAGATCTAATTAACTAGGTATAGGCACCGAAAAGTGGAAAATCAATTATGGTACTCTCTTAACATTTACCTAGAAAACTTTCGATTATTCAAGAAGTTAGACACTAATGCTGCTTGATATTATTATCACTAAAGTATTAAATGTGTTAGGTACATGATCGAACATTATCGGATCCAGGCATTTTTCTCGGGACGTTTACGTTCGTTCTACGAGTATAATAAAAGCGTTCGTCGGTCACAGTTTGGAAACACTAAAGATCGAACCCGTAGCACAGACACACGATTCAACTTATTTGTACTCGCGTTCTGGTACGCTAGGATACTTGAGCCGAGATACACTTCTTAAGTTCATTAGAAAACGGTTTTCAAGAATAAATTATAGCGAGAATTTGAAAATAGCCTTCTTTTTAGACAGCGCAGTTACACTACTTTGAATTAAAACCACGTGGGTGTACTCCAAAACTAAACTTTCCACTACAATACTACACATAATACTGAAACCGCTATTCATACACCCAACACACTACATGTCCGTTAGGGATTCAAACACCACTGCACGCACAGACGCCTAGCATGAAACAAAAAAGATACCAAAGAAAACTTGATAAGAATTGCACCACAGAAAGGAGCACACAAACAAACAAACGAACGCCACAGCCTCGAGTCTGTCCCGAAGCACACAAGGCACCCCCCACGGGACGGCGCTATGGCCCCATTAGCTTCGGTGTCGCGGAACCTAAAGGCTGTTCACTTCTTTGTAGCCGTGATCGAAGGAGCAGGCGATAATGCGAGAGCTTAATTTGTCAGCGCAGCAGTTGCTGTGAAGCTTGGAGCACAGGGAGCCTCCAGTCAATGGCCATTATCTCGGCAGTTCTCAATTGAATTTAAAATAGATTACCAATTCAAAGAAAAGAAGCTTGAAGTTTGAGGACGTGAAGTCTGGAGTTATGTTTTGAGTTTCACTTTATTTTGCGAAACAAAATGTTGATCTATATCCTATCACTCCATCGGCAGCTTTTTATGACCCCGGTTACCAAATATTGAATATTGGATGTTAGTTTAAGCCTCCCTAACCGCAACAAGGGCGTTTCAAACAGGGGAAGGAGAAAGGCACCATTTAGTATGGACTTAAGTAAACGCCGAATATATGCTCAAGGTACTTAGAAACAGTAAATTGAGAAAGAAGTTCATGAGACAAGATCAAAGTTTAAGAAAGTAGCTGGTACTGAAAAACATGACAGTAGTGAACCGAAAAATGATGGTCCGGAACAAAACAAAACAAAAAACCTTTTCTACTTCAACGAATTGTAGTGTTCTCCCCCAGGCTGCAACACGCTTCGGGCAGGCTTTGAGCTATCTTTTTCGTGATAGGATAGCCCGAAGCGAGTGCCTGAGGTACAACCGTATTCGGCAGGATATGGACAACACGGGGGTAACACGGTAATTATATTGGTGACTGTTAGGTACATGGAACACGGACCATTACACTGGGCCCTCGGTGACTACTATGAGCACTGTTCGTTACTCGTAAATTACGTAATGATTGGAACACAGCACTAATACGTGATGGTTGAAATACAATACTATTCGAGAAGTACGTAATGATTGAAACACAATCCTATGTGAGAATAGTACAAATATGTGGTGATTGAAGTACAATCCTATTCGAGAATGACATAAATTGAAACTTAATCCTATGCGAGAATAGCACAAATACGTGATGATTGAAGCACAATCCTATTCGGGAATGACGTAATGATTGAAACACAATCCTATGCGAAAATAGCACAAATACGTGATGATTGAAGCACAATCCTATTCGGGAATGACGTAATGATTGGGACACAATCCTATGCGAGAATAGTACTAATACGTGATGATTGAAATACAATCCTATTCGAAAATGACATAAATTACGTAATGATTGAAACACAATCCTATGCGAGAATAGCACAAATACGTGATGATTGAAGCACAATCTTATTCGGGAATGACGTAATGATTGGAACACAATCCTATGCGAGAATAGTACTAATACATGATGATTGAAATGCAATCCTCTTCGAAAATGACATAAATTACGTAATGATTGGTACACAATGCTATGCGAGAATAGCGCAAATACGTGATGATTGAAGCACAATCCTATTCGGGAATGACGTAATGATTGAAACACAAACCTATGCGAGAATAGCACAAATACGTGATGATTGAAGCACAATCTTATTCGGGAATGACGTAATGATTGGAACACAATCCTATGCGAGAATAGTACTAATACATGATGATTAAAATACAATCCTCTTCGAAAATGACATAAATTACGTAATGATTGGTACACAATCCTATGCGAGAATAGCGCAAATACGTGATGATTGAAGCACAATCCTATTCGGGAATGACGTAATGATTGAAACACAATCCTATGCGAGAATAGCACAAATACGTGATGATTGAAGCACAATTCTATTCGGGAATGACGTAATGATTGAAACACAACCCTATGCGAGAATAGTACTAATACGTGATGATTGAAATACAATACTATGCGAGAATTACGTAATGAATGAAACAAGCACCAATAGCGGGTAACGTCCGCGAGGACGCTACTTACGAACGCAGCGGCGAGACGTGATGATTGGTGCTACGTCGTGCGACTGGGGCGCCGAGACGAGGCTAGTCAGCTGGGTCGGGCCCAGCCGCCACGCGGTTCACCGTTGTAGCTGGTAAGTAGCTACGGCGAGGCTAGCCGGCCGGAGCGGGCGAGAGATGTCGTAGAGCGGCTTGGCCGACGACGCCGGCGCGGGGCGTTGCAACGTGACTTGTTTAAGGCTTTGAAACACCTTGAAGCGTCAAGACGCTACTAGGTTTAAGACCTTGCAACACCTTGGGGCGTCGATAGGCAGGGCCGGTCTCCGGAGCTTGGTGCAGGTACGCGAGAGCCAAAGTCGACCTCGGAAGCTAGATGCAGGAACACGAGGCTGGTGCTGGAGATGTGACTTGAACGAGGACGAGGGCTTGAGTGAGAGCGAGCCTTGTTGGGGTCGCCTTATGTAGGCCTCGAGTGCAAGCCTTGAGTCCGGGCGTGAGTCCTGATTGGTCGCGAGTTTGTGGGCCTGTGGTGCTGGAGGCAGGAAGCCGTTGTAGCTTACGGGCACCTTTTCTCATAGTCGCGAGGCGGCTTCTCTCAGGTCCCGAGTTTGGTTGACTAGGCGCTTCGGGTCCGGAGGTGCTCTGGAACGGATGCAGTTGTAGTCTGGAGGCAGCTTTTCTCAGGTCTTGTGGAGGTCCGCAGCTTGCCGCTGGGATCACCACAGAATGGAAGGCCTACCTAACCGTTAGTCCGGAACCTCACATATTTCGCCTGGGAGTGTAATTTGTACACATACAATAATTTTATACCCCTCAGAGGAGTTGGTTACCGAGAGTAGTTATTTTCTAGGTTTTCCACTGACAAGTTTAGAGTTCTGCTCGTGTTGAATCATACGCGTTCTTCCTACGTTCATATTATAAGTGAAAGTGTTTGTGATATGATAGGCATGAAGGAGTACGGTATAATTTAGATTTTCTTTGATGAAATAGACAGGAATGAAGCATTCAGCATCCATGTCATTGGTAAATAGATATAATCCATTCACGTCAACAGACTGATGCAATTAAATAATTTCTATCGATGTAAACAAGGCATTCAATCAAGTTCGATAATGACCACCGAAACAAGAAACATTCACGCTATAAACGTGTTCGTAGGTATTATGCATTACTTACAGCTTTCGATAACCACTGAGCAAATACGAAGAATAATATAACGAAGTTCTAAGACGTCAGCATCGAAATTCTATCGCTCAAATATGACGTAAAAAGAATGTTGTGGGTAAATGAAACCTTATCCCGAATACCCACGGTCCTGAAACTTGACCATGGAGCAACACTTTGGTCTCCAATAAGAGGAACAAACTAGAAATTTGTACTTCAGAATAATTGCTACTTGGATATGGCCTCGATAAAAAAATTCTGATTGAAATGCAGTGATAAGAGTTTAGAGAAAACACTTGTCGCAGAAATGCTACAACAAGTAGCAGAGATACACACAAAAATTGAGGCAGTTTTCTCTGCCAAAAATTCAAATATACAACTAACTAGTCAACCGACGTTACAACGGTGATGCTAGTTCGAGCATACAGCACAAACGGCGGGACAGAATAACTGTACTTCAAAACTGAACCGCCAGATAAGCAAAGGAAGCTCAGGTACAAAGTCCTCGCCTCGCATTCTATACACTGCCACATTCATTGAGGAAAGAGGAACCAAACGTCAGGCTATCAAAAGGTATTTAGCTCTAACTCTACAGGCATATTGAAGACAACCACACACGGAGATATTGACAAAGCTCAACGTATGACCGAGCGGAGTCGCAAGCTGCACATTAGCACTCAGAAACGAAACATAAATACGGGAGCAGGAAAAAACGCGCACATAGACACCCCAGACCAGGGACTTCCAACACACAAGCTCCACTCAAAAAATTGCGACGCGTCTCTCTGAAACCAAGCAATTTCGTACTCGGAACACCGTACTTCAAAAGCAGCCCTCGAGGATTTTTAATTCCCTTTGCTTTGTACTCAGAGCTCTTGCGTATTCCTACCCTGCAAGTCTCCAAAGAAGCCAAGTCGGAAAGAGCTCTCACATTGGAGCAAAGCGAGCAGCAGCAGCAGCAGCAGCCTACAGTCGAGCATGTGGACACAGCCCCAAAAGGGAACCAAGACAAGAGTGGAGCCAGAGCAGAACTGCAAGCGAGGCCCGAATGCAGCGTGGGTCAATACTCACGTTCCGAGCAGGTCCTTGAGGATGTATTTGTCTTGCATAGTGGACATTTTTGGTTCCTTCTCTTCCTTCTTAGTAGACCGCTTCGACGATGACGCTTCTTTATCCTTCCTGGATCCGAACAGTGGCATCACTCGTCAGCCTGTGGGGGAGAGCAGTGGTGATTAGCGGGGTGGGATCTTGGGAGAACACCGTGAGATTATAGAATACATGGTGAGATGAGGCAGAGAACATGGTGAGATGAGGTAGAGAACGGGGTGAGATGAGGCAGAGAACATGGTGAGATGAGGCAGAGAACATGATGAGAAGAGGCAGAGAACGGGGTGAGATGAGGCAGAGAACATGGTGAGATGAGGCAGAGAACATGGTGAGATGAGGCAGAGAACGGGGTGAGATGAGGCAGAGAACATGGTGAGATGAGGCAGAGAACATGGTGAGATGAGGCAGAGAACATGGTGAGATGAGGCAGAGAACGGGGTGAGATAAGGCAGAGAACGGGGAGAGATAAGGCAGAGAACATGGTGAGATAAGGCAGAGAACATGGTGAGAAAAGGAAGAGAACATGGTGAGATAAGGAAGAGAACATAGTGAGATAAGGAACAGAACATGGTGAGATGAGGCAGAGAACATGGTGAGATGAGGCAGAGAACATGGTGAGATGAGGCAGAGAACATGGTGAGATGAGGCAGAGAACATGGTGAGATGAGGCAGAGAACATGGTGAGATGAGGCAAAGAACATGGTGAGATGAGTCAGAGAACGGGGTGAGATAAGGCAGAGAACGGGGTGAGATAAGGCAGAGAACATGGTGAGATGAGGCAGAGAACATGGTGAGATGAGGCAGAGAACATGGTGAGATGAGGCAGAGAACATGGTTAGATGAGGCAGAGAACATGGTGAGATGAGGCAGAAAACATGGTGAGATGAGGCAGAAAACATGGTGAGATGAGGCAGAGAAAATGGTGAGATGAGGCAGAGAACATGGTGAGATAAGGCAGAGAACATGGTGAGATGAGGCAGAGAACATGGTGAGATAAGGCAGAGAACATGGTGAGATGAGGCAGAGAACATGGTGAGATAAGGAAGAGAACATGGTGAGATACGGAAGAGAACATGGTGAGATACGGAAGAGAACATGGTGAGATAAGGAAGAGAACATGGTGAGATAAGGAAGAGAACATGGTGAGATGAGGCAGAGAACATGGTGAGATAAGGAAGAGAACATGGTGAGATGAGGCAGAGAACATGGTGAGATAAGGCAGAGAACATGGTGAGATAAGGAAGAGAACATGGTGAGATGAGGCAGAGAACATGGTGAGATAAGGAAGAGAACATGGTGAGATGAGGCAGAGAACATGGTGAGATAAGGAAGAGAACATGGTGAGATGAGGCAGAGAACATGGTGAGATAAGGCAGAGAACATGGTGAGATAAGGAAGAGAACATGGTGAGATGAGGCAGAGAACATGGTGAGATAAGGAAGAGAACATGGTGAGATAAGGAAGAGAACATGGTGAGATGAGGCAGAGAACATGGTGAGATGAGGCAGAGAACATGGTGAGATAAGGAAGAGAACATGGTGAGATAAGGAAGAGAACATGGTGAGATACGGAAGAGAACATGGTGAGATAAGGAAGAGAACACGATGAGATTCGAAAGAGAACACAGCGAAATTACTGAGAACACGGTGAGATTACTGAGAACACGGAGAGATTGCAATGGACATGGTCAAATTAGGAAAAGAACACATGCAAGGTGGTAAGATTAGCCACAAACGAATAAAATTAGGTAAGGAACGCAGTGAGAGTACTTAGCACATGTTGAGATACGGGTGGAGCATCCGGAACCGCGGCAAAGGGGAAAGATTTTAGTGATACGAAAATTACGAAGAGAAAAGAAGAGAAGAAGATGGAGCAGCAACAACAAAGTGAAGGCAATAAGTACAAGGCGAAGTTAACAGAGAACAGGGCGATAATGAGAAAAATAACGTACGAGTTAGGAAATAGCAGTGACATAAAAATGTGAAAAGAACCCGACTGTGAAGATCGGGAAAGAATACGACAATTTGAACGGAAGAAAATTTGTGAAACGTGTCAAGAGATTATGAGACTAAGGAAATAGTTATGATGTATTGAAAGTTTAGCCAGTGTTTCCGAATATCTGAGACGACAAACTGAAACTTGACGTGCGATATTAAGTTTGATGATAACAATGAGGCACAAACTTTCAGTGACACGACTGGCAAAGCCTAGGTATCAGTTGACACGAATGTTGCCAGGAGCGTTTTATTTTTTTACGTAAAGACGCAACGAAATGGAGATGTAAAGGGCGAAACTTAACTAATAAAAAAGACAGATCTTCCCCGGACATGCTGAAAACCAGCAACTCCGCACCATAGCTTAACATTATTATATAAGAAAGTTTTAGCCTCCCTTAACCACGACAAAGATGTTCCAAAATAGGAGGAGGAAGGTACAATTTAGTATGGAGTTGAGGGAACGCGGAATCTATATACAAGGTGTATAGAAACAGTAAGCTAAGAAAGAAGTTCATGAAACAAGAAAAAGTTGCAGAAGAAAATAGAAGGTGGTGAAAAACAATACAGCAGTGAACCGAAAAAATATTGTTCGTAACAAACCAAAAACCTATTCTTTTTCAACAAAAAGGAAGCCTACTTAACTTTTAGCTCTGGCTCTCACATAGTCCCCCTAGGACAAAAATATATAGATCACATCTAAACCCATACCCGACTTCTGCTTCCCTAGTCAACGCATGTTCTGATATGCTAATGAAGAACAAAAGCCTGGAATACCTCTCAAGTGCGCTACTTCTCCATAATACACTGACGAAGATGAACACTACCAGCATAACCTCGCAGTAGCCAGAAGCAGAACGGTCTCAACTGTCTCGAAGAGAAAGCCAAATTTGACAATTTCGGCCAGAAAAAGGCAATCTGCAACCCTCCTTAATCGGGTGAACGACAGAAATATTCATCAAAGGAAATTGAGGCCCAAAAGAAAGGGAAAATGATCACGGGAACAACAATTTACAAGGGAGAAAAAAAAGCAATGCTATATTAACTCTCAGAAATTTTGTAGGGTACCACAATTCCGCGTCTCAAGCGAGCAATTAAACCCTCAATTTGGCTAATGCTTCGCGCCGCTTACCGCGGCAGGAGCTTACAAAATAGGGGCATAGTAAGCTACAATTCGTGCACGCATGAGGCAGTATACTGCGCTCAACGCACTCGTATAATTTTACACCATTTCCACGCCGACATACTGTAACTTAAGCCAAGTAACAATGTACAATTATTTCGAAAAATCTTCCTCTGAGGAAGATATTGACGTAAAATAATTCCACAAAATCCTATAGATACACTGAAATCGCCACTAAATATTTCAATCACACCTTGATATAAACACCTTGGCTGCGCCAGGTAAAACTGAGAATCATTATTCAACTCAAATACAAAGGCAATTGTCGTAAGCAATGTTGGAAATAGGCAACATTAACTGGATCTTGCCTTTATTTCGTTTTCATTAAGTAATTATGAAAATTTAGTTAGTGACTACTGGTTGATTAGCAGCATTATGAAAATTCCCTCCATGTACCACCGCTGGCTCACATCGCAGTGTTAACGACACACGCAACGTAACAAAAACGGAGCTTCAGATCTACGAAAATTAGCTCCTGCTTCAAAAACGGAGATTTGTAGCACTCTACGTAGCATCAAGCACGCACAGATTTGCACATGCCACACAGGACTGTACTGCCCGACTGCTGCCATCACACGAACATGAAGAAAACAAGCGCTATGTCAAAATTTGCAGCAGGACACGCACCAGCTTGGCATCGGCACCGTTGAGCAGATAGCGCTAACAGAGGAAGCGAGAGAAAGAGGGAGATAGAGGGAGGGAGAGAGGAGATAAGGCCGGTTCTCAGACAAGATAACAGTATCAAGTTGCAGGTCTTTTCAAGCCTCACAACACTTCGCTGAACAGCGCCGGACAAATGTGGAAGTATTGGATTGTATGCGAGGGTTAACGGCAATAGATACCTGTACCTTCAGTAGTTCGCCACGTATAATGAATGTAAGAATAAAATCTTGAAACAGCTTCTTCGTACCCGTTAAATTTGATAAGGCTGTGCTGAATTTAGCGTTGTATCCTTCATATATGCCCTTATGGAAGTAATTTTGATGCAAGTGTGCCAAAATATATGAAAAAACCTGTTGCAAATTAATCCAATAACATCAAACGCAGATTTTGATTATGCTATGATCGTCAAACAAAAAAAAACAATCAAATATGGACAAATATCCTTTGAGCGCAAAAAAATGATTATAACACACCGAAAAATCTCATGATTCACCACAGAAACACTCCGCAAAAATAAGCTTACAGTGAGCGACCATCCATACAACTATAAAGACGAGCTCATACACAAAGCTGCATCGCGAAACTACAGGGCATAAAACGTACCAGCACCAAATTTCAGCCTCTGGGACACCCCCACACGCAGCGCCCTCTGGGCAAACCAGAACGCACCGAGGTCACATGATAACATGTTGTTAGCGATACGACCCATCGATGGGTCGTTTGACAAATTCCAAGACTTTCAACATTGACAGCATTTATTGGACAAAGGTAATGTTTGGTATTTTGAAAATTATTAAAAAATTTTGACTATGAATTTGAGTTGAATACTGAACTTCAGTTGAATTAACCCAACCCCGTGAACGTGTGAACTCTTGCCACTGAACCAGAGACGAGCAGAGCTCCTCTCATGGTACGAGCTGGCTAGGGACCGCGGGTCTTCCGCTCGGAGGGAGTGTAGTTGTGTGTGCACATGTTCGATGTTGTTCACAGAGAACGCAGCGCATGTTATGTAGTTCACAGAGAACGCAGCCCATGTTGTGTATTTCACAGAGAACGCAGCACATGTTATGTAGTTCACAGAGAACGCAGCCCATGTTGTGTAGTTCACAGAGAACGCAGCCCATGTTGTGTAGTTCACAGAGAACGCAGCCCATGTTGTGTAGTTCACAGAGAACGCAGCCCATGTTGTGTAGTTCACAGAGAACGCAGCCCATGTTGTGTAGTTCACAGAGAACGCAGCCCATGTTGTGTAGTTCACAGAGAACGCAGCCCATGTTGTGTAGTTCACAGAGAACGCAGCACATGTTATGTAGTTCACAGAGAACACAGCACCCCCAACCTTTTCACAACTGAGCAAAATATAAACTTCCATCAGAACTAAATTTTGAAGCCCATTTTAAAGTTATTCAAAAGAAGCATACAAGCTAGTAAAAATTTCGACAAGCTTGGTAACCTGCAGGGCTGCTTGTCGGTCTCCATCGTCAGATATGTGCAAAGAAACAGAACACATACAGCCTTAATTATGGTGATATTTACATTGTATGTAGGCACGTAAAGCTCACCATCGCCTTTTATAATATTTATATTGGCAGAAAACACAACTGGACATGCAAGGCGTTGGAAGACAGAACGTGTTCTGGCATTAGTGCCATCATAATCACTATTATTATGTCATAGATATAAGCATTACACACAATGATCAGGCAAATTATAAATGTAAATTATATTATTTTAAACTACAATCATTAATGGTAATAATAATTGAGTAATAATCATAGCATTAATAAATGCGACCAGGAAAACTACTCTCATAGAGAAAATACTTGGTCTTTAAAAAAGAAATTAAATGGATAATTTTAAAACCTTTTGATAGAAATAAGTATATTTAATTTTCAGGTCTGTAACCATAGCACTTGTTTTGCTCGAACAGCAGGAAGTGCTTGATGAACGTATCTGTTGAACGAGTTTTATCACCGCAAGGGTGCGGAAACAATTGATAAATCATGATTGTTCTGAAGATAGTAGATACAATAGTTTGTATTTCTTATCTAAAAGATTGATATAGGAAAAATTCGAACGGTAGTGACGCAAGTGTCAATACTGATACGTTTTTTACACAATTTCAACTTAAAGTAAATACATAGATTGAGGTAACATTGTTCACTATCACTGACCTAACTCAATGATATACGCGCTCCCTCAAACATTTTCGAACGATGCCGTCACTTTAGAAGGGTAATGGTTCCTTACATCAAACTGAACAGAATCAATTTAAATGTTTTAGATGTGATCATAAGATCGCAGTTTCAGCCTCCCCAGTCATATAAAATGTGTTCCCAAAAAAGGATAGAAGGATTTTGTGTACAATTAAAGGAATGAGGAATCTACGCACAAATGTGTTCCCACTCGGATTTTGTGCGCATAGAAGCAGCAAGATTAAATTAGTTCATGAAACAAGGTTGAAGTCGAACAAGAAAGCCATAGGTGTTAAACACAGGATACAAAGCCGAAAAAAAAATGATCCGTAGCAAACCAAAAAATATAATTTACTTCAAACCTTCCTCCAGGGCGCGCTAATATCAAAAATACAATAGTTGTATCCTCCTTGAAGAACAGATCTCTCGGTGAGTGAATCCATAGGTTATGAATATCAACAAAAGTGAAGCTAAACTGAAGCAAGCTGAACAGCTTGATAAGAGCATCATTATGAAAACCGTCCAGTTCAGCACGACTGGGGACGCTGGCAACACGACTGCAGGCGCTGGCAACACGACTGCAGACGCTGGCAACACGACTGCGGACGCTGGCAACACGAAACCGGACGCTGGCAACACGGCCACTCAAGCTGGCAACACGGCCACTCAAGCTGGCAACACGGAGCCGGACGCCGTTGACAGGTTCTGCTTCTGATAACTTGGCTGACGGAACAAACGGTGCTCACCAGCGCCTCTCTGGAATGTTGCCAAGCGCAGCGGCGCTGGCCATTGTGTCCCTTGCCCTTGTGCCAGCCCCTGTCCTATGGTTGTGCCAGCCCCTGTCCTTTGGTTGTGCCAGCCCCTGTCCTTTGGTTGTGCCAGCCCCTGTCCTTTGGTTGTGCCAGCCCCTGTCCTTTGGTTGCGCCAGCCCCTGTCCTTTGGTTGCGCCAGCCCCTGTCCATTGGTTGTGCCAGCCCCTGTCCTTTGGTTGTGCCAGCCCCTGTCCTTTGGTTGTGCCAGCCCCTGTCCTTTGGTTGTGCCAGCCCCTGTCCTTTGGTTGCGCCAGCCCCTGTCCTTTGGTTGTGCCAGCCCCTGTCCTTTGGTTGTGCCAGCCCCTGTCCTTTGGTTGTGCCAGCCCCTGTCCTTTGGTTGTGCCAGCCCCTGTCCTTTGGTTGTGCCAGCCCCTGTCCTTTGGTTGTGCCAGCCCCTGTCCTTTGGTTGTGCCAGCCCCTGTCCTTTGGTTGTGCCAGCCCCTGTCCTTTGGTTGTGCCAGCACCTGTCCTTTGGTTTTGCCAGCCTCTGTCCTTTGGTTGTGCCAGCCTCTGTCCTTTGGTTGTGCCAGCCTCTGTCCTTTGGTTGTGCCAGCCTCTGTCCTTTGGTTGTGCCAGCCTCTGTCCTTTGGTTGCGTCAGCCTCTGTCCTTTGGTTGCGTCAGCCTCTGTCCTTTGGTTGCGTCAGCCTCTGTCCTTTGGTTGCCTTAGCCTCTGTCCTTTGGTTGCCTTAGCCTCTGTCCTTTGGTTGTGCCAGCCTCTGGTCTTTGGTGCTGCGGCCATACCAGCCCCTACCCTTTGGTGCTGCGGCCATACCAGTCCCTACCCTTTGGTGCTGCGGCCATACCAGCCCCTACCCTTTGGTGCTGCGGCCATACCAGTCCCCACTCTTTGGTGCTGCGGCCATACCAGTCCCTACCCTTTGGTGCTGCGGCCATACCAGTCCCTACCCTTTGGTGCTGCGGCCATACCAGCCCCTACCCTTTGGTGCTGCGGCCATACCAGCCCCTACCCTTTGGTGCTGCGGCCATACCAGCCCCTGCCCTTTAATTATGTCACTCCGCAAAGCTCGAATGGCCCGCCAGCATGCAGAGAGCAATTCGGGTCAACCATCGATCAAAGAAAGGCGTCAGTCACGCCTGCGCTGGAGTTTGGTATCGTGAATAATGGTTACAAGGACATGGAAATGAGAAGGGACGAGGGAACAATGGCAAGATATTTTTGGGTCGTAAAAAAGAGTTCGTCGCTTGCGTGCACATCGCTTCAGCCAGCAATGGAGTTTGAAAAGTGCGGCTCCATACCGCTCTTATTTCTGAATTTCCAAAAATGATTTTAAAAAACAGTACGTATCCGTAATAGTACGTACTTGAGAAAAGGTATGATGAAAATGACGAACATTGTTATAAATAGTATCGTATAAGGCATACTGACGTGATTTTTGTTTGAAAAAATTGCATACACTCTGATATTATGAATACGTTCAATATTGTGTACTTTTAGCACGAAAAAAAAAGAGGGAAATAAATACTAAAAAAATAGCTTCCGTAGCTGACAAAAATGCTGGAAAAATAGATTCGATAGTAAACAGAAAATCGTCATTCTGAAGAGTGTGTTAACATCGTGCGAAATCACTAGTTCGTGCATACGGACACTCACACAACTGTATAATGCTGATGCTACAATTACCATCGCATATTATTTGATTCAGCTCGGAACATATGCTTTAATTGAACACGAGGGGTTAACTAATCCACGTTAACCCCTAATCCACGTTAACTAATCCATGCAAAATCACAATCAATTACAACTTTCATGTCATGTGCAAAGGATGCACCATCGATTAGTTTAGATTACAAAGACTACAAAATTCTTATGTTGAATTCTTATGATTATGGTAAAGAATTTGGATGCTTCAAATCCGCCGAAAACAACGCTTTGATGTTATGATGATCCATCACATTGAGCAGAAAGAAATAACGATGGTAGAAGATCGCGCTCCAAATAATGGTCATCCAAAATATTAGATAATAATGGCGTTCCAAAAAGAGGAAAGACGAGGGTACCATTTAGTGTGGAGTTAGAGGAACGCAAAATCTAGGCACAATCCGTGTTCCCGCACAAGATCTCCAGCGTATAGAAACAGTAGTTTAACAAGGAAGGCTAAGAAACAAGATAACGCTTGAAAAATAAACTTAGAGGCGCCAAAGAACAGGACAGCAGTGAACCGATAAAAGATTATCGCTAACAGAACAAAAAGATTTATTTCAACAAAAATAAGGTCTACCGAACTTTCAGCTCGAAATCTCATATCTTCCCAAAGGAATGCTAATACCCATAGATATAATAGTTGGATCCCCCTGGGGGGATCCAAAATAATATGTCCCTTTCCCCCAATTAAAAATGGTAAGTTATATTGAAATTAGCCCAACGCACCTTTAACATCAATTGGCCATCCCAACTTCAACCAACTTCAGACAACCACGTCAATTTTTGCCCAATCTACTACACGCAGCTCAGAGAAATTTACTTAGGGGAGCGGAATTTCAAACCACCGCTTCAAGACGCATTTTTAGCACACCCCAGTAAGAGATTCTCAGAAATCCTAAGCACCGTCTGTATGTTGAGTCACCAAAATACTTTGAAAGAATTCTAACAACCCAACATCTTGGGTAACGAAAACGTAAGCAGAAGCTACTTAATTGAAGCAGAATAAAGCCCTGAGAACACTGTACAGTGTACACCTGTTCAGCACAGTCAACACTGCACAAGCGAGCACAATAGTGGGCCAAGTGTGAGGTGTTCTTAAAACAAAAGCTTGCCAACAAATCGATTTCCAATAGAGGTGCTGGCCGAAGAAAACAAACAATGGAGGCTTTTCTGGGCAAGTGCATCAAACATCTCACCCATCGCACTAAAGGTAAAAAGATTCCCAAGTTTTTGGGTCAGGACAAAGATTATTTCATGGATGTGGACCACGTTCTGAAACAAGTTCACCGAGACGCGTCACATTGTGATAACGACGAGAATGTGGGGCGGCACTTGTGAGCTGCTGCATGCGCATCACCATCACAGTCGGGAACGCAGTAATTCACTATATTGCAAGAGAAATACATGGAAGTGTCCATGCTATTTTCCCTTCGCAGCTTGCAAACTTACATCACGATCAAACAGAATTCCAATCCCCTGATTGTAAACACAAATTCAGGACAAATACATGGAAATAATAACGTTATTTTTCCTTCACACGGTTTGCAAACGTACATCACCATCACGTACAAATAGAATTAAAAAAATCTGATTGTAACAAAGCAAAGGAAATTGAGTTAGTGGGTTAAGAAAAGAGAAGAATTATATACAAGAAACATCCTGCGCCTATCTTCTTAGTTACACGATGTCATCGGTTCATCGAATTCATATACAGATATTTATTCAGATGGTCATAACATAAATTCATTCGTTCACTATATAAAATACTATTGTCATTGCAGAAATTGTAAAGACAGTATAATTTCATATGGTTATAACATTCACTTCGTCATAATACAAGTTCATATTGTCTTAATATGACCTCACATTTTCGGAAAATAGTTCCGTACTATTATAAAAATACTTCATTTTGTCATAATGTAAGTCCATGTTGTCATAATACAAATTCTGGCGGTCGTTTCATAAATTTACGTGATCGTAGTACACGTTCCGTTGACATAACTTAAAGTCATTTAGTTTATACAAGTGCAACCACTCCCAACCAAGCAAGTGCATCTTCAGTAGCAGGAAGTACCAGAATATCTCAAATGAAGTATCTTTACTACAGGATGTCGAACTATACAAGCCCATCCGAGGAGATAGAAACACAAATAAAATAAAAGATGGCTTTCCTGTATTATTCCCGCACTGTCATTAAACACGCACTTTATTTTCGCAGGTTGTACACAAATGAGCACTGGTCCTCTCTTTACGCTAGAAACTCAACCTGCGACACAGACTTTAGGAAGAAGAGTTGCAGATTTAGAGGCAAATAATTACCACCTAGGAACATCAATACCCCAAGGTAGCCTATTGAGAAGAGGTTCTGGTATAATTCCTCCTTATAAGCAAACTTAGGAATTCAAATTATTCAGAGACGAGCTAAGTTTCAGTTCTAAAAGCTGAAGAAATAATGATAGATTTCTGCACCTAATTCAGCAGTGAACTGCTCGTATCGCTAAAAAAAACAATCAATTTTGACTCTAAAAACGCTGCATTGCCGTTTCATTGGGGCACTTAGAATTTATCCCATTAATTTTTTCCATTCAAGGGCAGCGGTGAAGACCTGGTCTCACTTAAAAAAACGATCAGTTTTGACTTCGAAGACGATACAATATCGGCGTTTCATCGGCGCGCTTAGAATTTATGCCATTAGTCTTTCCCCATTCAAGAGCACCCCAGGAGCGCTGAGGAAGACAAACGGCAAGGGTGCTAGGTGATGACCGTAGCAACATTGTAGCACAACTTCCAAATGACATCCAATGCCTGAACATCTTAATTTCATCTAGTGCAAGGTCTTCCAAGAACGACAAATCTCACCCGAATAGCCGTTCTTCCCTTCAGCTTAATATGGAAGAATATGATTAGATAATAACCACGCTTTTCCTCTGCATAGAGCAGACGGATACCCCACATGAATAACCAACCCATCTATATCATAAAATAGAAAAACATCCCTCGTGAATAACCAGCCTTAGCTTCATTGTAGAACAGAACATCACACATGAATACCCAGGCTTATCTTCATCATAGAATGAAAGAACATCACACATGAATACCCAGGCTTATCTTCATCATAGAATAGAACATCTCACATAAATAACCATTCGTGTCTTCAACATTGCACGAGAAGAACATCTCAGGTAACTAAATAACGGGCCCAGAAGCAGCCCCGGCCTAACCTTCAATATTGTAGAGGGACAAGTGAGCTGATGAGGCATCTTAGCCAGCAAATGTTGGAGTGGTGCACTCGAGAGGGTACAAGACGACCTCTTCGACCGCGGGTCCTCAATTCAATTAGAGGAGCAGGGACGCGAGAGGGAGAGGGACAGCTTATGGGCCTCAGAAGTTGCCCTTCCACGTAAATTAGCCCGTGCATTGCATCCCAAAACGAAGGTCGCTTGATCGCTGTCACGTTTGATGCGTGTGTTGCGTGCGGCATGCCCGAATGAAAATCAACCGAGTGCACTGGCGTGTTTTCGGGGAGCATTACGTTGTATTATTACCGAGGTGTTTCAAAAAGTTGGTGAATTATTATTGTTATTATAATTACTATATAAGAAAGTTTTAGCCTCCCCTAACTGCACGACAAAGATGTTCTAAGAGAGGAAGGAGGAAGGCACCATATAGTATGGAGTTGAGGGAACGCGGAATCTATGCACAAGGTGCACAGAAACAGGAAGCTAAGAAAGAAGTTCATGAAACAAGAAAAAGTTGAAGGAGAAAGTAGTAGGTGCTGAAAAACAGGACAGCAGTGAACCGAAAAAAGATGGTCCGTAACAAAACAAAAACCCATTCTATTTCAACAAAAAGGAAACCTACCTAACCTTTAGCTCGGGCCCTCACATAGTCCCCCTGTGAAAAAGTTGGTGAATTATTTCATCATTACATGGTATATAAGGAAAACATTGTCGACAGTGAAAAATTTCCCAAAAATAGCATACGTTTCATATTTCAATGAATTAAAAAATAAGTGTCTCATCACGAGCTAGCTGACAGCACTAGAAAAACAGGTCGGGCTTGCCTAATTCAATTTTATTCCGTACCACAAACCACATCTCACACCACGAAGCGACAACACGAAAGTTCGCCATTTCTTTCTGACTTCTGAGAAATAAAATTAAGCGGCACGGCTCCAAAAACTTCCTGCCCAATTAAACACGTTTGTCTCTTTCGCAAGATTGAAGAAAACGATGAATTGGACAGGAAGAACATCATTCACTCGCACTATATGGAAGCACAGAACTCATTCCAAGTATCGCGAACATGATCGGAATGGCTTCACATCAAAAAAATTCCCTTGTAGCCTTCATGTGTGTCTCCGCTCATCAAACATTCAGGACGAGAGGTTTGAAATAGGAAATATAAGAGTGTAACCTTTCAATACGTTTCTTTCTTATTAAACATTCAGGACGAGTTGGAGACGCTGAGGGACGAACCCCGCTGCTTACCTTGATCATTTCACGAGCAAACTTTCTTTTCCAACACACTCGTCTCAAGGAGGAGACGAGGAAACATTTATGCTCAGGACGTCTGTGAACACCCCATGATAAGAGAACAATAACAGTTGTTTGTAAATAAAAGGTATTACGTTTCCCACTTCAGCAGCCATCGCTGTTTTGCAGTTCATCAGTTGAGCTGCTTCTTCGGTAAATGCCCCACGCATACGGGGAATCGAACCCGGGACCTCCTCGCTCAAAGTATAACGCTCTGCTTAGCGTCAAGAAGAAACCACAGTCCTACAATGATACTTTTAAAAGAGGAATTATTTTCAAACTTCTCAGAAGTCATGACCTCTGAATCGCGTTTCGCCAACTGATATTCATTGAGCTTGATGAACTGTGAAATGCCCCTGTGATGGTGCAAAGATAAACCATCAATCTTAGTTTTATGATATCTTTTTTTGTAGCATTACCAAATGCTCAGAGACACGTTTGGGAAAACCCGTAGCGTTGCCACGTCGACTTCAAAACACTTACGCTACGACGACGTAAATTGTTAGAAACATCTGGTCATGAGCGGGTGAGAAGGCAACGCGGAGCTGCGAGAAGACAAGCTGCCGGCAAGTTTACAAGGAACATAAAACTTGTTATGACCAGGACGCAGCTCTATGGCTACGTTCTTCAATTCTGTCGCCTTGCACGTGAGCAATAGATCTGATGTCCACCCACATAACGTACTTTTATATTGAAATAGATAATATTTCGCGTTGAGAGATCTACTACCTTCCTACAGCAAATGACTGGATGAAATGCTACGCCTCGATTGAAGTAGAGTGTGGTTATACCGATTTACGAAAAAAGGCACTTTTATTCCCTTAACAACAGTTAAGGGATTTAATTCGGTAATTTATTTTCAGAGCTTAGATGTGCATATCCTGTCCAACTGACAAGCTACGCGAAATTTTTTTAGCATAATTTGACAATTTTATAACTTTGTACCTTGTACCCCACCTTCAACAAACTAACACCCAAATTTTTCTTAGAAAGTTAATTCGCTTCGATAAATAGGACCAAGTATCACAAAATTTAAGTACAGTGCAGTTAATAAAATGTAAACACGTCCGATGACAGCACGACTTCTAAAATATACATTAATATTATCAAATAGCTTGGAGGCCGAAAAAAGCCCGAACAGCAGTTTTGCCTCCGCCAATTGGTACGTACGTACAAAGCACACGATGCACAAAATTAGCTTGCTCATCTGACAAAAAAAAAACGAGCATCAAGGATTACAGGAATTGGTAACCGGGTTTCACAAATTTCTACATTCTAGCTTCACGAATTTGAGTTTTCGTGCAACACAAACCTTTTTAAACGGATAAATTTGATGTTGATTGATTGATTAAAGATTAGTTATAGCCTCCTTTACCACAACAAAGATGTTAAAAGAGAGGAAGGGTGGAAGTGCCATTTAGTATGGAGTTGAGGGAACGTGGAATCTGAGCACAAAGGGTGTTCCCGCAAAGGATCCCGTGCGCATAGAAACAGTAAGATAGCGAGGAAGGTTAGGAAACAAGATGACAGTTGAGGAAGAAAGTCAAATGTGCTGAAAAACAGGACAGCAGTGAACCGAAAAAGATGGTCCGTAACAAAACAAAAACTTTATTTCATCAAAAAGAAGGTCTAACTAACTCTCACCTCAGGACATCCCATTTTCCCCAGGCAGCGCTAATTCCTACAGACGCAACAGTTGTATCCCCCTGAGAGGTCGATTAGATATTATTTTAAGCCTCCCTCATTGCAACAAAGGCGTTCCAGAGAGAGAAAGGAGAAAGGCACCATTTAATACGGAGTCAAGAGAACGCGGAATCGATGCACAAGGTGCATAGAAACAGTAAATTGAGGAAAAGTTTAGAAAGCAATATAAAAGTTGAAGAAGAAAGTAGAAAGTGCTAGAAAAACATGACAGTAGTAAACCTTAAAAAAGACGGTCCGTGACATAACAAAAACCTATTCTACTTGAACAAAAAAAAGGCCTGCATAACCTTTGGCCCGGCACCTCACATATTCCACTCCCGCCTACAAATCGTGATATAACGGTTGTAGTCCACGCCAATTGCGATGAATCGAAATGGTGAAATCGAGTTAGCTCTCATCTATTGTTGATTTCAAATGAAGCGGGGCCGACCAGAGTTTGAAAATCCTCGCTCACGTGCCGTAATAACTTTCATTTTCAATGAGCACAAAAAATTTAGTTTCATTCAATTATTTCTGATACGACAGACAACAGAAACATAGTCGAGCTTGTTTGAGCTCGGCATTAACTCGAGGTCTTAAATTAGACAACAAAAACGAGAATATCACATGCATTTTCTTGCAATATCGGTAAGTTCGGACCCCATTTTATCGCCGGTACGCAAGTGTTGCACAAGGCAGAGCTTTGTTACTCCATTTTTTCGTTTTTGGCGGTACATTTTCTTCTTTTTTTTTATGGCGTATCGATACAACAGGACGAGGTCGTCAAAAATTGTCAGAACCAAAGTTTGGCTCAGACCAACAAGCGAACGGTACAGCGCTCAAAATTGGACACCATCACAGCTGTCTGCCTGGCCAACACAGCCTCGACCCTGCAAGCGCTGTGTCGCCTTCTCATTCAATCATTTAATCCGCACATGAATCAGAGAAATCAGAGAAATCAGAGAAATCAGAATTTGAAATATGAATCAGAGAAAAACTACGATTTTTTATTATTGATAAATCATGCGAGCATGTGTCGACTCTGTGTTGGACTCTACACATCTTTGCTACGCACATGCGTAACTTCGGATCCCTCTCACACAATACCACATATGTTTTCATGGAAATTATTGTTATTATTATTGGAAATTATTCGGTGCTACTCATTTACTTCCATTCCAAACCTCCAACCCTTGGGCCATTGCTACGACCAGAAGTGTGACGTCACTGCGATGTTGTCAAGTCTGGGATCAGGTCTGGGATCAGGTCTGGGATCAGGTCTGGCGATGCAAGAGCACCGACAGAACGCGTAAGGCCTCTACGCATAAATAATTCGAGAATCACTTCCTCAAACATAGAACTTGTTCCAAAACAACGCGGTAAAGCAACTCAAATGTATCAATAACTAAATACAATACAAACACCTGTGCTAAAGCAAGCCGCGGAACGTATGAAGGTATGCACAATATTTGCCGTTATCGCTTGCTGCGGTGAATATTACAAATTGAATAAAAAAAACGAATCCAAAAGGTAATATTTCATAGTTACAGCGGTACAGCTGGTAGCATAAGTTTATGCGACGATTTGGCAGCGGCCCTGTTTTTCAGACCGAAATCCTTTATTTTGCCGATTTCCAATTAAAACATAAGCAAAGGACATCTAGCAACCATCATCAGCCGCCTTTTTTTTAAAAGAGTTAAAACTTGAGAATTTTAGGCCGGAAAACTGCACGTTGCGCAGCCAAATCAGTGGAAAACTTTACGCTGCCAGCTGTACCGCCCCACCAACGTCCATCAATTATTCGACAGCCCGGACTTATATTATAAGACAGCTTCACAACACACGTGTGTTGCAGTGACGGCGGGTCATCACAGCTGATCTCCAACGCTGCCATGACGTGCCTCGTTAGCATACAGAAACATGTGCATGCATATGAGCTGCTGAAATTTATACATGACCTGCACCTGGTTCCTGGAGAGAACACGGCAGTTCAACGTTATTTCCTCGGCTGGATAGAATTGAGAATGATGGATGACAAGGTCGGGGGTTAGAAAAATGATTATTTGCTGTCAACGCCCACAGCGCACGGGAAGTTGGAGGTCTGAGGTGTGCATTGACTGACGCAGGTGTGCGTCGCGCCGCTGGAGCTGGAACACGCAAATAAATGCAGCAAATACACGCATATTTATACACAAACACACGTGGAAACGCGTACTAAACTCAGATTACGAGCGAATACTCAAAAATGCGGACTTGCACGCACAGTTTGACTTTCTTCAAGTTTCTATACACGCACATTAGTATCAGTCACTCTAACTTCTGATGAACCCTAACGTAATACTAGAGCGCTCAATGGCAATTTTGGCTTTAAAAGTTCCACATTTGCTTAGAGAGTCTCCACATTTGCCTTGAAAGTCTCCACATTTGCCTTGAAAGTCTCCACATTTGCTTTGAAAGTCTCCACATTTGCTTTGAAAGTCTCCACATTTGCCTTGAAAGTCTCCACATTTGCCTTGAAAGTCTCCACATTTGCTTTGAAAGTCTCCACATTTGCTTTGAAAGTCTCCACATTTGCTTTGAAAGTCTCCACATTTGCTTTGAAAGTCTCCACATTGGCTTTGAAAGTCTCCACATTGGCTTTGAAAGTCTCCACATTGGCTTTGAAAGTCTCCATATTGGCTTTGAAAGTCTCCACATTGGCTTTGAAAGTCTCCACATTGGCTTTGAGAGTCTCCACATTTACTTTGAGAGTCTCCACATTTGCTTTGAAAGTCTCCACATTTGCTTTGAAAGTCTCCACATTTGCTTTGAAAGTCTCCACATTTGCTTTGAAAGTCTCCACATTTGCTTTGAAAGTCTCCACATTTGCTTTGAGAGTCTCCACATTTACTTTGAGAGTCTCCACATTTGCTTTGAAAGTCTCCACATTTGCTTTGAGAGTCTCCACATTTGCTTTGAAAGTCTCCACATTTGCTTTGAAAGTCTCCACATTTGCTTTGAAAGTCTCCACATTTGCTTTGAAAGTCTCCACATTTGCTTTGAAAGTCTCCACATTTGCTTTGAAAGTCTCCACATTTGCTTTGAGAGTCTCCACATTTACTTTGAGAGTCTCCACATTTGCTTTGAAAGTCTCCACATTTGCTTTGAGAGTCTCCACATTTGCTTTGAAAGTCTCCACATTTACTTTGAAAGTCTCCACATTTGCTTTGAAAGTCTCCACATTTGCTTTGAAAGTCTCCACATTTGCTTTGAAAGTCTCCACATTTGCTTTGAAAGTCTCCACATTTGCTTTGAAAGTCTCCACATTTGCTTTGAAAGTCTCCACATTTGCTTTGAAAGTCTCCACATTTGCTTTGAAAGTCTCCACATTTGCTTTGAAAGTCTCCACATTTGCTTTGAAAGTCTCCACATTTGCTTTGAAAGTCTCCACATTTGCTTTGAAAGTCTCCACATTTGCTTTGAGAGTCTCCACATTTACTTTGAGAGTCTCCACATTTGCTTTGAAAGTCTCCACATTTGCTTTGAGAGTCTCCACATTTGCTTTGAAAGTCTCCACATTTGCTTTGAAAGTCTCCACATTTGCTTTGAAAGTCTCCACATTTGCTTTGAAAGTCTCCACATTTGCTTTGAAAGCCTCCACATTTGCTTTGAAAGTCTCCACATTTACTTTGAGAGTCTCCACATTTGCTTTGAAAGTCTCCACATTTGCTTTGAAAGTCTCCACATTTGCTTTGAAAGTCTCCACATTTGCTTTGAAAGTCTCCACATTTGCTTTGAAAGTCTCCACATTTACTTTGAGAGTCTCCACATTTGCTTTGAGAGTCTCCACATTTGCTTTGAAAGTCTCCACATTTGCTTTGAAAGTCTCCACATTTGCTTTGAGAGTCTCCACATTTGCTTTGAGAGTCTCCACATTTGCTTTGAAAGTCTCCACATTTGCTTTGAAAGTCTCCACATTTGCTTTGAAAGTCTCCACATTTGCTTTGAAAGTCTCCACATTTACTTTGAGAGTCTCCACATTTGCTTTGAAAGTCTTCCACATTGGCTTTGAAAGTCTCCACATTTGCTCTGAAAGTCTCCACATTTGCTTTGAAAGTCTCCACATTTGCTCTGAAAGTCTCCACATTTGCTTTGAAAGTCTCCACATTTACTTTGAAAGTCTCCACATTTGCTTTGAAAGTCTCCACATTTGCTTTGAAAGTCTCCACATTTGCTTTGAGAGTCTCCACATTTGCTTTGAAAGTCTCCACATTTGCTTTGAAAGTCTCCACATTTGCTTTGAAAGTCTCCACATTTACTTTGAAAGTCTCCACATTTGCTTTGAAAGTCTCCACATTTGCTTTGAGAGTCTCCACATTTGCTTTGAAAGTCTCCACATTTGCTTTGAAAGTCTCCACATTTGCTTTGAAAGTCTCCACATTTGCTTTGAAAGTCTCCACATTTGCTTTGAAAGTCTCCACATTTGCTTTGAAAGTCTCCACATTTGCTTTGAAAGTCTCCACATTTACTTTGAGAGTCTCCACATTTGCTTTGAAAGTCTTCCACATTGGCTTTGAAAGTCTCCACATTTGCTCTGAAAGTCTCCACATTTGCTTTGAAAGTCTCCACATTTGCTCTGAAAGTCTCCACATTTGCTTTGAAAGTCTCCACATTTACTTTAAAAGTCTCCACATTTGCTTTGAAAGTCTCCACATTTGCTTTGAAAGTCTCCACATTTGCTTTGAGAGTCTCCACATTTGCTTTGAAAGTCTCCACATTTGCTTTGAAAGTCTCCACATTTACTTTGAGAGTCTCCACATTTGCTTTGAAAGTCTCCACATTTGCTTTGAAAGTCTCCACATTTGCTTTGAGAGTCTCCACATTTGCTTTGAAAGTCTCCACATTTGCTTTGAAAGTCTCCACATTTACTTTGAGAGTCTCCACATTTGCTTTGAAAGTCTTCCACATTGGCTTTGAAAGTCTCCACATTTGCTCTGAAAGTCTCCACATTTGCTTTGAAAGTCTCCACATTTGCTCTGAAAGTCTCCACATTTGCTTTGAAAGTCTCCACATTTACTTTAAAAGTCTCCACATTTGCTTTGAAAGTCTCCACATTTGCTTTGAAAGTCTCCACATTTGCTTTGAGAGTCTCCACATTTGCTTTGAAAGTCTCCACATTTGCTTTGAAAGTCTCCACATTTACTTTGAGAGTCTCCACATTTGCTTTGAAAGTCTCCACATTTGCTTTGAAAGTCTCCACATTTGCTTTGAGAGTCTCCACATTTGCTTTGAAAGTCTCCACATTTGCTTTGAAAGTCTCCACATTTACTTTGAGAGTCTCCACATTTGCTTTGAAAGTCTCCACATTTGCTTTGAAAGTCTCCACATTTGCTTTGAAAGTCTCCACATTTACTTTGAGAGTCTCCACATTTGCTTTGAAAGTCTCCACATTTGCTTTAAAAGTCTCCACATTTGCTTTGAAAGTCTCCACATTTACTTTAAAAGTCTCCACATTTGCTTTGAAAGTCTCCACATTTGCTTTGAAAGTCTCCACATTTACTTTGAGAGTCTCCACATTTGCTTTGAAAGTCTCCACATTTACTTTGAAAGTCCCCACATTTGCTTTGAAAGTCTCCACATTGGCTTTGAAATTATCCATATTCGCTTTGAAAGTCTCCACATTTACTTTAAAAGTCTCCACATTTAATTAGAAAGTGTGCAAGTGACGAGACAACCCCGCACAATTCCAGACCCAGCGATGCATGGCGCTATCTGTTCATCAAGCGAATATTTTCGAGTCAAAAGACCAGTAGCTACTGCGCAGAAGATGCCTAGTTATTGCACACTCCGACCACGCTGGATTATATAAAAGAAACATTTACGTTCGATGTATCTCATAGAAGCCTCCGTCTACGCGTGTTCCAGAAATAACTTTGTAACGAGGGAAAGACAGTAGTATAGAATGATACTGCGATACCTGTGAGCTTCATCTATTGCTCTTCAAAGCGTCTTTCACAGATTGAAATAGAATACGTTTACTAACAAAAAAATAAATTTCTAGCTATGTTTACTGCCACGAGCAAAGAAGTAAAACTATGATACCGCAACCTCCGGCGGGACTCGAACCCGCAATCCCTGGCTTAGGAGGCCAATGCCTTATCCATTAGGCCACGGAGGCGCCTTACTTATTATTAGCATGCAAGTTAATACTTATATAATATTTTAACAAAAAAATCGCATAAAAACAAAAATACCATATTCAACTGCAAGAATTTAAAAATACCCAAAGCCTAAGAGGTGAAACGATTGATCCAACAGCTAGAATGAGTGAGACACCAATTTTTACATACACATACAAAATATAGCTTGAAGACAATCAGGAACAGTAGTCTTTCATTGACAAACGAAATCGAACAAAAAACATAGATTAACCTCCGGCGGGACTCGAACCCGCAATCCCTGGCTTAGGAGGCCAATGCCTTATCCATTAGGCCACGGAGGCGCCTTATGAATAGTTTAAGTGCAGGCTAATATTTACACAAATCATTTGAAGAAATGTTTTACATGCGCCTGTAAAATGTAACACAAATTCACAAAAATCATATAAACAAACGTATAGTATGCGAAAAACAACTACTTAGCAGCTATGGAATTTAAAAGCACTTTTAATCTTGAGGTTGAAAACATAGACGAGTATGCTAAAACCCGTGCGATGCCCATTTTGCCAAAGATGCACTGAATATAGTTTTAGAACCATTAGATAGCTGATCACTGCAAGGAAGTTGGATACATGGAACCGGCATCTTCGCTCTAAAGTGAAGCCTATTTCGGTAGCTGTTGGCAGACGGCCCCAGACACGGAGTTGGTGATGGGGCTCAGTCATGGAGCTAGGATTCCTAGCTCCATGGGCTCAGTGCGCAACTGGCACTCGGAGTGGACGGGTGCAGCTTATCCATGCTGCGTTCAAGGACTACTTTCCCAATATGCCGAGCTCATGCATTATACACAAGCGTAGTAGTACTTTCATAAAAGATTCAGACATAAGTTTTCACGTGTACGTACAGAAATTTCATGAATTACATGAAATTTCGCTGATGATGGAGGTGGTGGTACACCTCCGCTGCAACACAACCTCCAAACCCGGGGCCGGGTGGGCGGGGCTTGGGACGGCAGAAGTGGCTTCACTCGCTTGACTGGCGAAAGATATCGATGCCGGTTCCATGTATCCAACTTCCTTGGATCACTGTTCTAACGAAATCAAGATTAAGATTATAAGTTAGTTTAAGCCTCCCTAACCGCTACAAAAAAGAGCGTTTCGAAGAGAGGAAGGAAGAAGGCACCATTTAGTATATAGATAAGAGAATGATGAATCTATGCAGAAGGGGCATAGAAACAGCAAGTTAAGAAAGAAGTTGATAAAATAAGATAAAAGTTGAAGAAGAAAGTCAGAGGTGCTGAAAAACAGGACAGTAGTGAACCGAAAAAAGGTGGCCTTAACATAACAAGAAACCATTTCATTTCAACGAAAAGAAGGCCTACCTAACTCTCAGCTCGGGCCCTCACATTTTCCCCCTGGGAGCGCAAGTTCCCATACGTACTATGTTGTATCCCTCTGAGGGGTCTAACGAAATCAAGGAAAAATAAGCTGAAACCTTCGGCTGGACTCGAACCCGCAACCCCTTGCTTAGGAGGCCAATGCCTTCTTCATTAGGCCACGGAGGCTCTCTATTTTGACTACAATGCTAGCTACTAAATACACAATAAAAATACTTTTTAATAAAATTAAGTATGTTAGCTGGGAAAGTGTTATTTTACTGCTTTGCCAAGCGTCAATACTCTACTAAAATCCAAAATGTGGTGAAATTCTAAAATAATGTACATTTCTGACGCACATAAAATAATTGGAATAGGACACGTTTAATACAAAAACGCCAACCTCGTCATTTTGTAAAAACTATTGAACCATTTCTATTTGTCATAAAACTTGAATTAGAAGTTATCTTCAAAAATTCACTCAAAACTTACTTGATATTAACCTCTGTCGAATAAAATATGGATTTCTCTCAACAGCACTTAGCTGCAACCACCACCTGCCAACAGAGTGTTAATTTCGACAAGGGCACAGACCAGTTAAATGAGAAATACTTGAGAATAGAAGACCCAAAAGCAACGGATAACAGAAATTCCGCATAACACGAAAGAGAAGAGCAGGTCCTACCCTACTATTTCTCTCCCTCTCTTTCTCCTCTCTCTTGATCTGTTTCTGTCTCTGTGTATGCTCTCTAAATACACGAGATCCTCAGCAACGACAAGAATTGTACGGTGGGAAAAAGACACCTGCGAGACAGATTAAGTCCCTCAAGAAGCTCCCTGTCAACATATCGCTGCTAATTTAGAATTTTTGCAAGTATTTTTTATTATATTGTAAATTTGATCGACTAGCTCATGAGCAAGGAGCAAACACTGAGTAAAAAATGGGTAGTTATGGGTAGGGAAACAGGCGCGCGCATCAAAACAGGCGCGCGCATCAAAACAGGCGCGCGCATCAAAACAGGCGCGCGCATCAAAACAGGCGCGCGCATCAAAACACGCGCGCGCATCAAAACACGCGCGCGCATCAAAACACGCGCGTGCATCAAAACACGCGCACGCATCAAGATACACGCGCTTCAAAACCCACGCGCATCAAAACCCACGCACAGTAAAACACACGAGCATCACGACACACGTTGCAGCTGATCTCACTAAGACGTTAGTGACTAACGTCAACGCAACCAAAAATTGGAGTGCGTGTGTATGGATTACGTTTGTTGTGGGTCTGCGGAAAGAACCGCTCTGACTCGCTAGAGGAATGTCATCAAATACCAAAAGCATCAGTGCAAAGTGTTCAAATATAACTTCTATATATATATCAAACTATAGATATAACTTCTCCACGTCCAAAATGTTCTCTCTACAAAAGCGCCGTCATGCTTGCTTCGTAAATAACGCGTTGGTATTGGATGCCGTCCACACGCACACACCCTCACCCGCAGCACCTACTCTACACATCATCAATACACCACTGCTTGAAAATATACGTCATTGCTGATGAGCTTTTAATCGTTTAGATTGGATTAGATCAGTCAGTTCGAGCCTCCCCAAACCGCAAAAACGTTCCAAAGAGAGCAGGAGGAAGGCCCCATTAAGTGCTTAGAAACAGCGATCGAGTACATAGAAACAGTAAATTGAGAAAGAAGTTTATGAAACAAGATAAAATTCGAAGAAAAAAGTACGAGGTGCTGAAAAATAGGACAGCAAAACCGAAAAAAGATTATTCCTAACAAAAAACTTTCTTTTTCAACAAAAGAAAGGCCTAACGAACCCTTAGCTCGAGACCTTACTTATTCCCCCTGGGAGCACTAATCCTCATAGATAAAACAGTTGTATACCCCTGCGAGGCTTTTAATCGGTTATAATTTGTTTCATTGTATGCCTGGAGATTAGGAGATTCAGTAACCCACTACGTTTAATTACGCTTCCAACAATCCCCGGCTACACGTTTGACCCTCACTGAGCGGGTCAACATTCAGGTTCTCAATCCGTGAAAACCTGCGAGTTTGAAGCCTCCATTTGGTGATGCCCAGGCATTTCTTTGAGGTGCTCACTCAACGAGATTGAGCGCGTTTGACTCAGGTCTCCCACATTAAGACTCGCCTGCCCTGGAACTGCTTCACAGGATGAGAGCAAAGCTCTTCACCCGATTACTTTGTAGCGATGTCTGTCATCTATCCATATCGACCGGGGCTGTATTGGAGTTCGCAGGACATACTATGTTCTGTCACCCATATCGACCGGGGCTGTATTGGAATTCGTAAGAGACATACTAAGTTCTGTCACCCATATCGACTGGCGCTGTATTGGAATTCGCAAGACATACTATGTTCTGTCACCCATATCGACCGGGGCTGTATTGGAATTCGTAAGAGACATACTATGTTCTGTCACCCATATCGACTGGCGCTGTATTGGAATTCGCAAGACATACTATGTTCTGTCACCCATATCGACCGGGGCTGTATTGGAATTCGTAAGAGACATACTATGTTCTGTCACCCATATCGACTGGCGCTGTATTGGAATTCGCAAGACATACTATGTTCTGTCACCCATATCGACCGGGGCTGTATTGGAATTCGTAAGAGACATACTATGTTCTGTCACCCATATCGACCGGCGCTATATTGGGCTTCGTAAGATACACACTGGGTTCTGTCACCCATATCGACCGGCGCTGTATTGGAATTCGTAAGATACACACTGGGTTCTGTCACCCATATCGACCGGGGCTGTATTGGAATTCGCAAGACATACTATGTTCTGTCACCCATATCGACCGGCGCCTATATTGGGCTTCGTAAGATACACACTGGGTTCTGTCACCCATATCGACCGGCGCTATATTGGAATTCGTAAGATACATACATATCTGACAAATGATTTAAGATATAACGATCTTTCTCTCGCAACAGATCTGAGGTATATTAGCGCAGACTTTCAGTCTCAGTCATTTTCCACGGTGAAATACGCGTCTTTTCGCGAGTTTTTATAGTCCATCGTATAAAGGTGCATAATTCAGTACAACGAGAGGAGATGGGATGTCAAAATAGGCATTAATCATTAAATACGTATTGGATTTGAACATACCCGTCAAATCGATCATTTAGATAACATTATAACGCTGATTTAATTGGCACACTAAGTATAAAAAACAAACCACTTGCATCCAAATACAAACGCACCACCACAAACGCCCATCAAGACACACGCGCGTCTAGATACCCGCGCAACAATACACGCGTATCAATACACACACGCATTCAGATACACGCAAAAATGTACACACGCATCACAACACTACCGTATCAAGACACACATACCACAGCACTGCCGCATCAAGACACGCATCAAAGCACTGCTGCATCCACACACACACACACACTCACCACAGCACTGCCGCATCAAAACACACCACAGCACTGACATCAAGACACACCACAGCACTGACATCAAGACACGCGCACCACAGCACTGGCGCATAAAGACACACCACAGCGCTGGCACATCAAGACGCACCACAGCACTGGCGCATTAAGACCCACCACAGCACTGGCGCATCAAGACACGCATCAAAGCACTGCTGCATCCAGACACACACGCATCACAGCACTGGCGCATCAAGACACACCACGGCAATGGCGCATCAAGACACACATCAAAGCACTGCTGCATACAGACACACATCAAAGCACTGCTGCATACAGACACACATCAAAGCACTGCTGCATACAGACACACACGCATCACAGCACTGGCGCATCAAGACACACCACAGCACTGACATCAAGACACGCACCACACCACTGGCGCATCAAAACACACCACAGCACTGACATCAAGACACGCACCACAGCACTGACATCAAGACACGCACCACAGCACTGGAGCATCAAGACACGCACCACAGCACTGGAGCATCAAGACACACGCACCACAGCACGCGTCCACGGACCACAGGTGCGCCGGACACGAAGTTTAGAGCCCGAGGACGGCCGTCAAAAGCTCAAAGCTTGTAATTCAATAGAGGGAAGTAATCAGATCGACTGACAGCGGTACAATGGCGGGACGGAGCACGTGCGCTGCTCTCTGTGAGGAAGGCATTCACTCATTTGGCATCTCCGGATAACAAAGGTGGAATGAGCTCGGCAGGAACGTTAAAATACTCCAATAGGCCCGACTTCAGCAGAGCTTCGTGAAAGATGCAACAATTTTAGCTTTTACATTAATCTTCCCAGAAAATCGACAGCTTGAGATTTGAGTTTGACTCGAATTTTATCACGGAAATAAAATTGTAAGAGATTTAGAGAGAGGAACGCTCACAGCTCTTTTCAAGCGTTGGTTTCATTTTTAACTCGACCTGCATTAGTTTGCAACATCCCCACAGCCTCGCAGAACCCGAACTACACGAGGATTTCCTAAATTAACACAACGCCATAAACTTTTAACACAGCGCCATCACCTGGTATTTGTGTGAATGCTTCATTGAGTTCGTCTCCAACAGACAACTTGCTTACCGCGTTAATATATAGCGATCATCAGAAATAGTGTATGAGAAATTATCCTTCACTACAACCAGAATAGCATGAGAACAATAAAGTGAGGCCGTTTTTATTCGTGCATTAAAAAAAATTATCCGAAGAGCATAAAAGTAAAGACTGCCTAACAGTTCAATGAAACCAAAGCTCCATGAATTTTTTAGTACTCACTTTATTACTTTCCAATTCATAACTGATCAAATAGCTCATTATTAGAGACAGTTCAAATAACTCGTGGTGCTGATCGCATCGCAATGAAGCGATTTTATTGACCCATAAAATTTGTAGCCAACGCGTACTTTTTTATGGATTTTGAGTCGGTACCACTGCAATACTCGACAATACTTACACGACATCCGTGCGATGTGTTCACCTACTGGTCACCAGTTCACGGGTTCGGTTGAGATATTACTCCTTTCTACAGACACTACAGGATGTTGAACAATGAAAGGTTCCGGGTACGGAAACAGGCGTTATTGAAAGTATGTCATTCCGCTAAACACGGAAATTACCAAGAACAGTTCAGCTTAGGTCTTGTTTTCAAAAATACAGAACCTTCGTGGGTAATAAAATCTCACTAAGGCTGATGCTCAGTGAATTGAATGATCGAAGTTTGATTGATCAATTCCCCTCCGTTTATCTCCTCCTATGACCTTTGGAATCAAATTTGAAATGTTTTCAAGTTTCTCCACTCGATCAGACAACCAAAGCTGCCAATTTCCTGCTTCCAGGTCAGAATACCGCGAAAGTAAGTGTGTCACTAACATCGATAACTTTTGTTGCGTCTGCGGTGAGATGACTTTTTCAGCCCAGAAGCGAACCATTAGCTCAGTCGTGAATACAGCCATCACTTCGGTGTGAAAACAGGTGACCATGATAAGCAGAGGGCCCCACAAGTTTGTTTTAAATAAATCATGCTCACTGGGATTGCTAGATTGAGAGGGATGAAACGAGCAATGAAGTTTGCTGCACCCATTGCTAGTTGTGACCCAACAAACCCTGTATGTAGATGGTTATTTGTGCGGGACGCTTTCGGTGGAGCAAGGTTGGTCAAGAAAGAAGAAGCCAGGTCGGAGTCCTTGTGTTCCATCAGCCATTCGGTCCGTTCCACATTCGGCTGATCTGCCAATTCCTGAACCCGCTAAAAAATTACGAGATGAAAAAGGAAGATGGTGGAGGAGATGATCTAGCTTGTGAGGAATAAGTCATTAACTGCGGGTCTTTCCACGGCCCACATTTTGAGGCAGAAGGCTTGGATGAGCTCCACAGACTGAATCAAGAGTGAGAAAATCGAGTGACCTCGCAAGAGATCCTGAATCGTAAAAATAAGGTCATAGCTTCTAGGATCGAGACTAGAGTAATAATCATTTATTACAACCAGGATTCAAGATCACCGAGTACAAGACTCGTCAGAAGAGTCCTCTGATTTCTTCGAGAAAAAAGAACATTTAATTGCGTGCATAAATTTCGACGGCTTGATGAACTCCCTGAACATGACTCGTGATCCAATTTAGTGGAGGTTATCTATCCATAGACTCTATAAAGCTCAGTTTGAAAGCAGTCTTACTACACAACAGTACCCTTCTTTATACAATTATCAATGGATATGCCTTTCACAACGAAGGAACTTCAGATTTATGAAACTACGTCAAGAATCAATTAAACAAAATGACCACAACTGACAGATCTGTGGTGACGTGAAAGTTGCTGCTCTCCTGGTGTTCTTCTCCTGCGAATGCACATGAGCTACATCAAGTAGTGCTGTTTCCTGCGTTTGTGAAGCCGCCGAGATAAAAAATCTCACAACGTAAACGACGTGCGGCCTTCTAAATCCGGAATCCTGGATTAGATTAGATTAGTCGTTAGTTTTAGCCTCCGTACCCAGCAACAAATGCGATCCAAAGAGAGGAAGGAGGAAAGCACCATTTAGTATGGAGTTAAGAAAACTCGGAATCTACGCAGAAAGGCATAGAAACAGTAAGTTGTGAAAGAAGATCATGAAACAAGACCAAAGTTGAAGAAGAAAGTTGTAGGTGTTGAAGAACAGGACAGCAGTGAACCGAAAAAGGTGGTCCTTAACATAACAAAAGCATTTTATTTCAACAAAAAAGAAGGCCTACCTATCTCTCAGCTCGGGCCATCACATTGTCCCCCTGGGAGCGCTAGTTCCCATAGATACCGGAATCCTAGATTTAAAGCCTAAATCCGAGGCAGAGAAATGTCCAAAATGACCTAATATATACAAGTGGAAATTACATTCTGCTTTATCCCTTGCACATCAAGATTAATGAAGAACTACGTGAAAGCCATGAACCAGGATGGACAGTCTTTGAAATACCTTAGAGCAAAATTTCCAAGATTGAGTGAAGCAAAGGGAATCTTTGCGGGTCCTCAAAGCGAAATTATGATGAACCGTGCTTGTGATGAATTTTAAGGGGAAAGAGAGAGCAGCATGGAAAGCCTCTCGAGGTGTGAAACAAGAATTTCTACGCAACAGAAAGACAAAAAGACTACAAACAGTTGGTGGTGACAAAACTCGTTCCAAAGTACAGCGACTTCCGACGCAATATGTCTCTGCAAATTCATTTCCTTCACTTACATCTTGATTTCTTCCCTGGATCCTGTGTAAGCGACGAGCGCCATGAAAAGTTCCCCTGAGATATCTCTGCGATGTAACGCAGGTACGAGAGGGTCGTTAGGACGAAGTCGATGCTCACCGACTACTGCTGGACGGTAAGGGAGATGCTCCGGATTTGTAGATTGATTAGAAGATGTTAGTTTAAGCCTCCCTAACTGCAACATAGGCGTTCGAAAGAGAGGAAGAAGGGAGGCACCATTTAGTTTTCGGAGATAGGAGAACACTCGACTTATGCACAAGTTCATAGGTTCCACATCTATGAAGTTGAGAAAGAAGTTCGTGAAACGATATAAAAATTGAAGAAGAAAGGAGTAGCTGCTGGAAAGCAGGGCCGCAGTGATTTGAAGTACGATAGTTTAATCCATGAGAAAACGTCCACACAAATTAACAAAAATCGACCATTCCTTTTTCATACAACTAGGAAATGAACATAGTTCATTCCAAAAAAGCTATGGAACTATATCCCACAGAAGTTTTCATCTCGTTGAATTTTCCTTCGAATCAATGCCTCCAGTGAGATGTGAATCGCGAAAACATGAACTTCGAAAATATTGTATCGCTATTTTTGTTTTAATCGAATGAAATTAGCAAGATTTGGCTATTTAGTACCAGATTACAAAGAGAATATTTTTTATAGAGGAGCTTTATCATATATTGTAAGCATCAGACCCTGCAAAACCTGCTCACTACATAGCGACTGCAAAATTCTATTTTTGGATAGCAAACTCACTTAAATCGATTGAAATTCATTCGAAAGTTGTCCTAACACATAAACAAGTAATCGAAGTAAAAGAACGCGCGTTGATGCAGTTCAATTAATAAGTTTTCATGTATAAATGGTACCTTGACCTCGCAAGAAATAAACGAAGGAACACGGCATTCGTTAACCGAATCATACATTCGTACAATTATTTTTATCAACACGATGTCCTACCCAAAAAATTTTACACATCCTTAGACTGCTGACGATTACTTATGTTTTTTTTTGTTTGTTTCTGGTGCAACTTTGTATTCTTTTGTGACATTTAATTTTTTTAATTTAACGTTCTTTTCTTTGACTCAACTTATTAGAATTGTATCTATGTCAATAAACACCAACAACGAAATAAAAATACATGAGTACAGGGCCGTCAAAGAGCAAGCAAATTTTGAGGGGGAAACCCCTTTATATCAAACAAATGTTCGTAAGATCTCAACCAACAGCACCAGCACTGGAAGACACCGATGTTCGTTGTACATTGCTCCTATGCATTCCAACATTTGAGAAGCGATCAACGCCTACAACCGAAAATGACGGACGATGCAGCAATGAAAGAACCGCTCATTTCAAAGCAACTTTAATTCTCACTAGTTATTCAACTTCAAGAGAGAAAAAAAGCTGTAACAGAGAGTGAGGAAGTTGAAAATTTCTGAAATATTCGGACAAAAATCAATACGTCAATCGGTCGCGATGAGTGAACCTGAAGTGCAATATTTAACTCAAATTTAAAGTCAATTGTTGTGAGCAATTTTAAAAGCATCAAACATTTAATGAAGTTTGCCTTCATTTAGCTTTGATTGGTATTTATGAAAATTAAGTTAGTGACTGCTGGTCGGCGAGCAGCATTAAAAAATTCCCTCCCTGTTCACCGGCTGCTCATGTTTCGGTTAAAATGTTCGAGTATTTACTTGCGCTGGTTTGTGCCCACATTACCGGATATACTCTTTCTTGTTTAGGAAAGAATATTCTATTTATTTATAAGCTCGTAAAACTCTGATAGTCCGGATATTTTAACTGGTCATTCGCTAGGCTGTCATTGGCCACGCTGAGTTTTCAGTAACACCAATGCAAAATTCACTATCCTCTATCCAGTGATAAGACATAGGAAAAAAAGACCCTGCTGAATCAGACGTTAATACAGAGAATACTCCAACTTCTATTTTAAAAAGGCAGATAACTGAATTCCTTCATCAAAATGAAAATCTATTTTATCCTACTGAATATATTAATCCACCTCGATGTATGTTGGGTACGATCTTTTACAAACATCCATTCAACGAGGAATATTTTGAAGTGCTTGACGAGATACACCAGATACGTTTTTAATTGGTATCGAGTTATGTGGCCCTCGTAAAAAATAAGCTTATCAACTCATTGCAAGATTAGAACACGTCATATAAAACAACCTGAACCGACGGGTCGTGAGCGCTTTAGTTTACTATGTAAGTAAGATTACATACATATTTCAACAATTATCATACACCGAAAATATTTACATACGACAGTTCTGGAAGGAACGTTAAGATAAAATGTATTCCATCCATAAAAAGCTCATCTCACTCGCACTGCCACATCACTCGAACAGCGCAAAATACTGAAAACATCGCACAATGAACCCCTTTCAGACATTGAAATACTTAATTAGTCATGTAGAATTAGCATAAACCAGTGCGAGCCAGACAGCATCCATAACGACGGCCACAGAGCACGCGCAGCGCGCCTTATTTCAAACACGCGCAATTAAGCAGAAGTTGTTTTGCACGTCTGCAGCCCAAGGAAGGCAGCGCGTCTCTAACAAGGTCAGCAGATCGTGCGGCCAGACGTGGGCCACATGACAACAAAGCATTAGGACGACGGTTTCGCATATCAACGAGGCATCCTGCAACACATCCTCCAGTGCTCAGTGGATTGTGTTTATGCTATTGAAGGCCGATCATAAAACTCAACGGTATAGTAAAGGTAATTTCATAAGAAATGAGAGAGCAAGATAGTGACCGAGACCACGGGTACAAAAGTGGAGTTCCATGCTTTCTGACAACAACTTCCTATTATTCCGCATCTTGGCGGTAGAAAAAGTCGAGTAGCAGGAAGAAACATCACGATTTTTTAAACTGAATCACACGTCTGTCATTTTACTTGCGACTTGTACGGTAATGTGTTTTCTTTGAGAAGCAGGGTTATCTCCAGGCAGTGATGTATCGAGGTGATGCTTGAACTACGACAGTGACTGATGCGCAAGAATAGCAATTCAGGAAACCAATCGACTACGGGCACTAAACACGCATGAAACACGATTAAACGGCTACCTAACGTGCACCTAACACGTATGAAACACATTGAAGTATGTAACAAACATTATACGAGCATCAAACGAGTACCTAGCAAGCATTAAACTGGCATCATCCACACGACCACCAAGTACACACACCAAACAAAATATGCATGCACCAAACGGCCACCAAAAAAAACATTGAGCTGACATCAGACGACCACGAAACAATCCCACTGGCACAGAACGGACGCAAATTGGCTCACAATTTTACAAATTGCAGCAGACGACACAAAACTGGCGTAATCTGAACATAATTCATGTCCTGGAGATTTACGCATGCTGGATACTGCATTCATTGAGTGAAAACTACATAATCTGGCGGATTGACTTAAGTATATCGAATATTACAAATATTGTAGTGAGATATGAATATCTGTCTATTGACCTGCAAGTCGAATAATCCATTCATTACATGAAAGCTTGAGAATCTGTCATAATGATTTCGGCATGTCGAATTATACATAAATTTTACGAAAATATTAACTTCCATCGTATCGACTCAAAGCACTAACGAACAATACGTTAATAGCGTGAAAATAGGAAAATCTGTCCTAATGAAAAAGGAGTACTGAATAATGTGATTATTAAACGGAAGTTTACCGCAAAAAACGATTAATAGCTTCATTTTTTTGCATAATTAACGACTATGCAGGAAGACAATAACCAGTGAGAATATGTGATCCTCCACCAGGTAAAAAATGTGATCAAATTTTCATTAAGAACATTTCAGAGTAAAACTAAACTACCAATGAAATTAGGGTAGTACAATAAAAATAAATGGCAGGTTAAATTTAAAAAACTGTGGTCAATTGAGGGCAGGAGGAATGATATATTACAGCGGAAACTTAACTCAAGCATGCAATATAATTTTGTAATTTTAGACACTCGTCCTCTGCGTTTTCCGCACACCAAGCAAACAAACAAACAAACATCGGCATCTACGGATGCTTTATTTCCAATTCAAGCCTGATACATATCACCTTGTACATTGGTTTTTCAAATGCCTTATAACTAACACTAGGACGCCATGACGCTTTCCCCCGGTCAAGACCGGTACCTATTCCAAACACCTGGGTAGAGTGGGGTATTGTGCTTAAAATTTTTCCCTTATACCCAACGGAGAAGATCGCCACCCAGAGCTGGGATTCGAACCCTCGATGCCCGCACGGAAGGGCAGGTCCTCAAACCACACGGCTATGACGAGCACAAAGCACGCCACATGGAGGAGGGTCATCAAGGACATCCGATGCGATAAGTTAATTCACGTCTCCTAGGGTATTTACAGGTATTTCAAGAGAGGTAACAGAAATGTATCATCTAGGAGTAACCCTGAACATGCCGGTTTAGTCGGTCGTTAGTGTCGTTACATCGAAGATGTTCCAAAGAGAGTAAATAGGATGGAACTATCTGGTGGTGACCATGAACATACCGGTTTAGTTGTTGTTTCCTGTAGCCACAACAGAGATGTTTCAAAAAGAGGGAAGAGGATGAATTTAATTATTTCACTAACAAAACAATCACGTAAACGAAAGATACATAATATCATATGCATTGAATTAACGAGAGGAATAATACGATAACATAGCAGTGAGAAAAAGAAGTGCAGGCAAGATCAAGTAAATGAAAGAATTAGGTAAGCGCAATTTCGCTACAGCAAGAGATTTGAAGATGAGGTTAATGCAGCATCGTTAAATCAATCGAAATGAGAATCAAACAGGAGGTCGCCAAATAGACCGGAAATAAATGCAAGCTCGTTTGGCTGTCAGACAAGGGGCAAAAAGTTTGTCTTGTTTACAGCAGGAATGTGTTCGTGAGCAGCGCAAACCAGCGCAGTTCAGGGTGTGGACCAGCGAGAGCCCCACCACCTGTTTGTGGTTATTAAAACCCGCTATTTGTGGTGATTAAAGCCGCCTGTTTGTGGTCATTAGAGCAGCCTGTTTGTGGTCATTAGAGCAGCCTGTTTGTGGTCATTAGAGCAGCCTGTTTGTGGTCATTAGAGCAGCCTGTTTGTGGTCATTGGAGCAGCCTGTTTGAGGTCATTAGAGCAGCCTGTTTGTGGTCATTGGAGCAGCCTGTTTGTGGTAATTAGAGCAGCCTGTTTGTGGTAATTAGAGCAGCCTGTTTGTGGTAATTAGAGCAGCCTGTTTGTGGTCATTAGAGCAGCTTGTTTGTGGTCATTAGAGCAGCCTGTTTGTGGTCATTAGAGCAGCCTGTTTGTGGTCATTAGAGCAGCCTGTTTGTGGTCATTAGAGCAGCCTGTTTGTGGTCATTAGAGCAGCCTGTTTGTGGTCATTAGAGCAGCCTGTTTGTGGTCATTAGAGCAGCCTGTTTGTGGTCATTAGAGCAGCCTGTTTGTGGTCATTAGAGCAGCCTGTTTGTGTTCATTAGAGCAGCCTGTTTGTGGTCATTAGAGCAGCCTGTTTGTGGTCATTAGAGCAGCCTGTTTGTGGTCATTAGAGCAGCCTGTTTGTGGTCATTAGAGCAGCCTGTTTGTGGTCATTAGAGCAGCCTGTTTGTGGTCATTAGAGCAGCCTGTTTGTGGTCATTAGAGCAGCCTGTTTGTGGTCATTAGAGCAGCCTGTTTGTGGTCATTAGAGCAGCCTGTTTGTGGTCATTAGAGCAGCCTGTTTGTGGTCATTAGAGCAGCCTGTTTGTGGTCATTAGAGCAGCCTGTTTGTGGTCATTAGAGCAGCCTGTTTGTGGTCATTAGAGCAGCCTGTTTGTGGTCATTAGAGCAGCCTGTTTGTGGTCATTAGAGCAGCCTGTTTGTGGTCATTAGAGAAGCCTATGTGTGGTCATTAGAGAAGCCTGTTTGTGGTCATTAGAGCAGCCTGTTTGGGGTCATTAGAGCAGCCTGTTTGTGGTCATTATAGCAGCCTGTTTGAGGTCATTATTGCAGTGTTTGTGGTCATTAGAGCAGCCTGTTTGTGGTCATTAGAGCAGCCTGTTTGTGGTCATTAGAGCAGCCTGTTTGTGGTCATTAGAGCAGCCTGTTTGTGGTCATTAGAGCAGCCTGTTTGTGGTCATTAGAGCAGCCTGTTTGTGGTCATTATTGCAGTGTTTGTGGTCATTAGAGCAGCCTGTTTGTGGTCATTAGAGCAGCCTGTTTGTGGTCATTAGAGCAGCCTGTTTGTGGTCATTAGAGCAGCCTGTTTGTGGTCATTAGAGCAGCCTGTTTGTGGTCATTAGAGCAGCCTGTTTGTGGTCATTAGAGCAGCCTGTTTGTGGTCATTAGAGCAGCCTGTTTGTGGTCATTAGAGCAGCCTGTTTGTGGTCATTAGAGCAGCCTATGTGTGGTCATTAGAGAAGCCTGTTTGTGGTCATTAGAGCAGCCTGTTTGTGGTCATTAGAGCAGCCTGTTTGTGGTCATTAGAGCAGCCTGTTTGTGGTCATTAGAGCAGCCTGTTTGAGGTCATTATTGCAGTGTTTGTAGTCATTAACGCTGCCTGTTTTTGGCCATTAAACCGTCTTTTTGTGGTTATTAAATTAGCAACTTTATAGTCATTAAAACAGCTTGTTATAGGGCATTAAGATAAGCAGTTTGGGGTCATTAAAATTTCGTGTTTGCGGTCATTAAAACTTCATGTTTTGGGTCACTAAAACAGCTTGTTGGTGGTTTGCGTTTCCGCGGCAGCTTAGACAAACAGATTCATGTAAATGAGACAAAAAGCTACTACGAAAAGATTTAGAATAACCATAATTTCGTACGAAATGATGCGGTCACAAATTATATTCTAGGTTGGTTCAAAATTCCCACTTTCAACAAAATAAAAGCATTCCAAAGAGAGAAAGGATGAAGCTACCGTTCAATATGGAATAGGGGGAATGAGGAATCTGTGCACACTGAGTGTCCCAACACTGTGCGATGAACCCCCTAACGCAAGCGATCTCTCCTCTTTGAAGAACTCTACCGGCTACTTTAAGGAACCATACCGGCTACTTTAAGGAACCATACCGGCTACTTTAAGGACCTCTACCGGCTACTTTAAGGAACACTACCGGCTACTTTAAGGACCTCTACCGGCTACTTTAAGGACCTCTACCGGCTACTTTAAGGAATACTACCGGCTACTTTAAGGAAGACTACCGGCTACTACTTTAAGGAACAATACCAGCTACTTTAAGGAAGACTACCGGCTACTTTAAGGAACACTACCGGCTACTCTAAAGAACTCTACCGGCTACTTTAAAGAACTCTACCGGCTACTTTAAGGAACTCTACCGGCTACTACTTTAAGGAACAATACCAGCTACTTTAAGGAAGACTACCGGCTACTTTAAGGAACACTACCGGCTACTCTAAAGAACTCTACCGGCTACTTTAAAGAACTCTACCGGCTACTTTAAAGAACTCTACCGGCTACTTTCAAGAACACTACCGGCTACTTCAAAGAACACTACCGGCTATTCTAAAGAACACTACTGGCTACTTTAAAAAACACTTGGAAGAACACTAGGAGCATTATCAGATTAGATAAGATCTTAGTTTAAACATCCTTAACCGCTAAAAAAAAGACGTTCCGGAGAGAGGAAGGCACCATTTAGTATGGAGATAAGATCATACGGGAGCGTAAAATCTATGCAGAAGAAGCATAGAAACAGCAAGTCGAGTAATAAGTTTATGAAAAAATATAAGTCGAAGAAGAAAATATTAGGCACTAAAAAACAGGACAGCAGTGAACCGAAAAAAATTGGTCCTTAACAAAAACATTTAATTTCAACAAAAAAATAGTCCTACCTAACTCTCAGCTCGATGCCTCACACATTTTCCCCTTGAGAGTGCCACGCACGAACATTACCACCAGAAACCAGCTTTCTCAGTCGACAGCACATCTAGAATTCTACATTCTTAACGCCTTCTGCGAAATCTATCACGTAATGCACATGTACATTACGAGCTGGCTGCAGGACACCAAGATTACCAGGTATATTAGGCTTGGTTCTGCCTTGAATCCATGTTAATAATGCAGATGGAGGAACAGGTCGATGCGGTGCGTTCTTGCTTAGAGGTAACCAGCACAGCACATGCAACCGGAACGTCATTCCTGCTTGCAACCGTGACCGGAACGTCATTCCTGCTTGCAACCGTGACCGGAACGTCATTCCTGCTTGCAACCGTGACCGGAACGTCGTTCCTGCTTGCAACCGTGACCGGAACGTCATTCCTGCTTGCAACCGTGACCGGAACGTCATTCCTGCTTGCAACCGTGACAGGAACGTCATTCCTGCTTGCAACCGTGACCGGAACGTCGTTCCTGCTAGCAACCGTGACCGGAACGTCATTCCTGCTTGCAACCGTGACCGGAACGTCATTCCTGCTTGCAACCGTGACCGGAACGTCATTCCTGCTTGCAACCGTGACCGGAACGTCATTCCTGCTTGCAACCGTGACCGGAACGTCATTCCTGCTTGCAACCGTGACCGGAACGTCATTCCTGCTTGCAACCGTGACCGGAACGTCATTCCTGCTTGCAACCGTGACCAGAACATCATTTTCCTTTGCAACCGTGACCAAAACGTCATTTCCCCTTGCAACCGTGACCAGAACGTCATTTTCTCTTGCAACCGTGACCGGAACGTCATTCCTGCTTGCAACCGTGACCAGAACGTCATTTTCCTTTGCAACCGTGACCAAAACGTTATTTCCCCTTGCAACCGTGACCAGAACGTCATTCCCAGAAGGAATTGTTTAATCGTCTCAAAAAAAAATCAATTCATGTCCAGAATCTAATCCATACACAGAATCTAATCCATACACAGAATCTAATCCATACCCACAATCTAATCCATACCCACAATCTAATCCATACCCACAATCTAATCCATACCCACAATCTAATCCATACCCACAATCTAATCCATACCCACAATCTAATCCATACCCACAATCTAATCCATACCCACAATCTAATCCATACCCACAATCTAATCCATACCCACAATCTAATCCATACCCACAATCTAATCCATACCCACAATCTAATCCATACCCACAATCTAATCCATACCCACAATCTAATCCATACCCACAATCTAATCCATACCCACAATCTAATCCATACCCACAATCTAATCCATACCCACAATCTAATCCATACCCACAATCTAATCCATACCCACAATCTAATCCATGCCCACAATCTAATCCATGCCCACAATCTAATCCATGCCCACAATCTAATCCATACCCACAATCTAATCCATACCCAGAATCTAATCCATACCCACGATCTAATCCATACCCAGAATCTAATCCATACCCAGAATCTAATCCATACCCAGAATCCAATCCATACCTAGAATCTAATCCACACCCAGAATCTAATCCACACCCAGAATCTAATCCATACCCAGAACCTAATCCATACCCAGAACCTAATCCATACCCAGAATCTAATCCATACCCAGAATCTAATCCATACCCAGAATCTAATCCATACCCAGAATCTAATCCATACCCAGAATCTAATCCATATCCAGAATCTTATCCATACCCAGAATCTTATCCATACCCAGAATCTTATCCATACCCAGAATCTTATCCATGCCCAGAATCTTATCCATACCCAGAATCTTATCCATACCCAGAATCTTATCCATACCCAGAATCTAATAATACCCACAATCTAATCCATACCCACGATCTAATCCACACCCAGAATCTACTCCATACCCACAATCTAATCCACACCTAGAATCTACTCCACACCCACAATTTATCCATACCCACGATCTAATCCACATCCAGAATCTACTCCATACCCAGAATTTACTCCATACCAAGAATCTACTCCATACCAAGAATCTACTCCATACCAAGAATCTACTCCATACCCAGAATCTACTCCATACCCAGAATCTACTCCATACCCAGAATCTACTCCATACCAAGAATCTACTCCATACCCAGAATCTACTCCATACCCAGAATCTACTCCATACCCAGAATCTACTCCATACCCAGAATCTACTCCATACCCAGAATCTACTCCATACCCAGAATCTACTCCATACCCACAATCTACTCCATACCCACAATCTAATCCATACCCACGATCTAAACCATACCCACGATCTAATCCATACCCACGATCTAATCCACACCCAGAATCTACTCCATACCCACAATCTAATCCACATCCAGAATCTACTCCATACCCACAATCTAATCCACATCCAGAATCTACTCCATACCCAGAATTTACTCCATACCCAGAATCTACTCCATACCCAGAATCTACTCCATACCCAGAATCTACTCCATACCCAGAATCTACTCCATACCCAGAATCTACTCCATACCCAGAATCTACTCCATACCCAGAATCTACTCCATCCCCAGAATCTACTCCATACCCAGAATCTACTCCATACCCAGAATCTACTCCATACCCAGAATCTACTCCATACCAAGAATCTACTCCATACCAAGAATCTACTCCATACCAAGAATCTACTCCATACCAAGAATCTACTCCATACCAAGAATCTACTCCATACCAAGAATCTACTCCATACCAAGAATCTACTCCATACCAAGAATCTACTCCATACCAAGAATCTACTCCATACCAAGAATCTACTCCATACCAAGAATCTACTCCATACCCAGAATCTACTCCATACCCAGAATCTACTCCATACCCAGAATCTACTCCATACCCAGAATCTACTCCATACCCAGAATCTACTCCATACCCAGAATCTACTCCATACCCAGAATCTACTCCATACTCAGAATCTACTCCATACCCGGAATCTACTCCATACCCGGAATCTACTCCATACCCGGAATCTACTCCATACCCGGAATCTACTCCATACCCGGAATCTACTCCATACCCGGAATCTACTCCATACCCGGAATCTACTCCATACCCGGAATCTACTCCATACCCAGAATCTACTCCATACCCAGAATCTACTCCATACCCAGAATCTACTCCATACCCAGAATCTACTCCATACCCGGAATCTACTCCATACCCAGAATCTACTCCATACCCGGAATCTACTCCATACCCAGAATCTACTCCATACCCAGAATCTACTCCATACCCAGAATCTACTCCATACCCAGAATCTATTTCATGCGAAGAGTTTAATTTATTTAACCATTTGTGTACACCACTCGTCACAAATGACGGGATTAGATATTTCCCTTCAAAAATTTATAAACATTTGGATGACAAACAAATATTCCATCCTAATAGTACCCGCAATTAAAATATTTTTTCGTATCACAGCTACGGTCATTAAGCATCCTCATAACTTTGACCGCAATTTATTGGTAAAACTGAAGTTCAATATTTAACTCAAATTTCAAAGTCAATTATAGTCAGCAATTTTGAAAATAGCTATATCATTCAACAAGATGACGCTCTCATTTAGCTTTGATTAAGTATTTATGAAATTGAGTTCGTGAATACTGGGGGCAGCAGCATTATGAAAATACCCTCCGTTGGCACCGGTGGGGCACGTTGCAGTCAGAGTGTTAAGAGCGTGACAAACAGGTGGATCAACCAAACAACACTCGAGTACTCGTATAAGTACTATGCCATTGCGTTTCATTATATAATCGCTTGTAAAATATATTTTGTTGTATAATCAATCTTTTTATTATATAAATTATATCACTTGAATCATAATTTATTTTAAATTACCTAAATTGTAAACTTCTACTTTTTCTTAATGCCTAGAATTTAATTTATGCACAGAATTTACGTTTGCCTAAAATTTATTTAATCCCCAAAATTCCATTTATGCCCAGAAATTGAGCCATGCGATGAATGTACCACAAGCGCTAAACGTAATGCATGCGCCGAGCTTCCTCAACGCACTAAATTTGCTCTCAAGAACGTACTCACGATGTAGGTTGGGCTCAAACTTTACATAATCTCATTACTGAAAGCAGGGTATTGAATTTTACAGGTATTGAATTCCATTTCTTATTTAATTTTATTTATTTATTTTTTTTTTCTACTGCAAACTGTGTAGACGGTGACAATCAAGCAAGCCAACCATCGAGGTGATCCAATTTCTTAGAAATAGATATATTGCACTGAAGCAAGCCATGATTCCCTCACAGAAGCCCACACGCCGTGCTAATACAAGAACAAATTCCACGTTGAGACACATTGGTACTCCCTCCGAATATTGATCGTCCGCATGAGTGTTGTGCAGCTATAGCTGCATCTGGCCTGCCTAGCTACCTTACCATGTTCCCCGCGTTTCCGAGGCTGTTAACGGTTGCTGTGGTTAGGTTGTAAGTAGTAGCATTAGGAAAAACGACTTTCCAGCTTGAGTAAATTTTAATTCTTCCTAATGAATTTGAAAAATATAATTGCACAATAACATTTCACCTCGTATGATAACAATTATTTTTTTAAGGGGGTCCTCCGAGGCCCCTTGTCTCTCCGATGGTCATTTTTCATGTTTTTGTTGGAAAAGGACCCATAGGTGGTGGACTATTTGGTCCTAAAATTTTATGACACTACGGACAATAGATCCCCTCCCAGGGGGGGGGGTAAGGGTTCCAATATCTTTAATTTTCGACCCCATTTCGACCACATATAAAAAGAAAACTCTGTTTATAGAGCAAAGAAAACTTTGTTTTTTTTTTCTAGCATAAAAACTCAATGAGTTCTATTCTTTTGAAATAGCAATACCAATGGACGGAAAAACAATATGTAAATTTTTTCAAAAACTAAGGCCTGAATCAAAAAAAAAGGTATTTAAGAAATTGTGTTTCTTTTCAAAAGTAACATTTTATAGTCAAATTACATAAGAATCAGACTGAAAATAAATAAATTCATAAGTTTTATGAAAACTTTTATTTTCATGGAAATTACAATTCACAGTGTGATTATGAAGTTATGCATGGAGATTATCGAAATAAAAATGAAAACAGCATATAGTTACATAAATTTTTCATTATATTACACTTAACCAAAAAATTTTGTTTTTGGCCTGTACTGTAGAGTCACTAATTTTCAAAATTCAAAAGAATAGAAGTCATTGAGTTTTTATGCTAGGAAGAAAACAAAGACAGTTTTAGAATCCTTGGAACATATTTAACAAATATACATTCCTATTTTTCCAATTTGTACTTTCTAATTTTTTTATCATAGTTCAAATCCAAAAATTTCGGTATATATTATATATTGGTAAAATATCGCATATATAAAAAAGATTCAAATACAAAATCGCTGAATGTATCTTTGTTAGAAATGTTCCAAGGATTCCAAAACTGTCTTTGAATTTGTTCTAGCATAAAAACTCAATGACTTTTATTCTTTTGAAATATGTATAAAAATGACTCAAAAAACTATATTTCAATTTTTCGGAAAAACTAAGGCCTAAATTAAAAAAGTTCCCGAATAAAATGTTTTTCTTGCAAAAATATATATACTGGCCAAATTTCAGACCAATCTGATCAAAATTCAAATCTTAGCGGAGGACCCCTTAAATTGTCACGAAACATAAAATGTCGTGCATTTATACCGGCAATTTATCACTTGGTACACATGTGGCCCAATACGCGGGGAACGTGTTAACAAGCGACGAGTTAAATACCACAGGGTCTCGATTTAATGATTTTTTTACAAATTGTGAGTGATTGTAATTTTTACAGATACATAAATCCTTTAATTGCTTTTTAAGAAATCGTACAGTCTACAAAATTCGTTACGGTTGTTGGATAAACGCAAGAGCCACATGGATTCTCAGAATTGAAACATCAAACTCCTGATCTACTACTCCATTATTGTTATTATTTAGTTGGGTTAAGACTCCCTCATCCACAACAATGGCTATCTAATGAAATCGAAAAGAAGGGACCATTTAACATGGATTTTAGAAAACGAGGAGTACATGCACAGGGTTTGCTCCCTCACAGGATGCCCTGCACAAAGAAACAGCAATTCATGAAGGTAGGAGAAAAAAAAACAGCACAGAAAAAATAGTTAAGCTGTCATGAAAACATGCAAAGTGGGCGCGAAATATTGAAGTCCCGAATCCGAAGGCTATGGCTGAGGTGACCTAACAGCATCTCCTCCAGATGTGCCAGTCCCTGTAATACAGGATAGGCAAACCTACCTAACCCAAACCTATGCCCCGTGCGGATATTCACTATCCTAATAACACCAGTAATTTACAAGTATGAGCATCCACGTATATATTTTTGCACGCCCTCACCTGAAGGATCTTTACAGTGAAAATACAGACGGTTAGCGCGTATCACAGATACGCGCCAATCTTTCTTCAATCAATCAAAGTGCAACGTTTCCAAATTAATATGAACTCAACTGAACGTTACGCATTTCGAACAATTTAATAAGGTAAAGAAGACCCAAGAACTTGAGCGCGACGGCGAGGTTACCTTGACACACTGTTGTTGATTTAAAAAAAAGGAATGACGGATGCGTGAAAGATTTTTGCGAGTTACTTAAAGAAATGACGATGCAGAACATCATTTTGAAACACCGTCGGCTAACTCCAAAATGAGAGATGCGTGAGAGCAGCAACCATGCGTTTGCGAGCTGCTTGAAGAAAGACGATGCAAAATACGGAGCGTTTCTCGGAAGATGTCAAAGCCGGGAGCTCGTTTACGGAGGCAGGCAAGTCTGGGGAGGCAAAACCATTTCCGCGGCGGGGCTGAGCTCGATATTGCCGCGTCTTGCCTGAGGTGCGGGCCTGTGCTGCTCCGTGGCTGCGGGACGCGCCGTCTGCTTTAAGGCGCTGGCAGTGCTGGTGCTGGCAGTTCTGGTGGTGCTGGCAGTGCTGCTGGTTTGGTGGTGTTGGTGGTGATGCTGCTGGTATTGCTGGTGGTGACCAGCGGTGCTGGAAGTGGTTGGAGAGATAGTGCTGTTGCTGGCAGTGGTGGTGGTGATGGAACTATATTCCCCTGTAGAAGAATGCTTTCAATCCCCCATCCTCCTCCACCCCCCCCCCTTCCCCACCCCCCACACACACACCTACTTTTTGCGTACTGCATCAAACCTATACCTGCTATATCAAAGATAATCCTACGTATCAAAGATAACCCTACGTATCAAAGATAACCCTACGTATCAAAGATAACCCTACGTATCAAAGATAACCCTACGCATCAAAGATAACCCTACGCATCAAAGATAACCCTACGCATCAAAGATAACCCTACACATCAAAGATAACCCTACATATCAAAGATAACCCTACGCGTCAAAGATAATCCAACGCGTCAAAGATAATCCAACGCATCGAAGATAATAAAACGCGTGAAGCAGAGGTGTCGAGCTCATGTGAACGCAGGTAGATAATGGAACGCCCGAGTAGCTTTGCTCGCAGAACCCTGGGTAGGGGATGGGAATAGGAATGTTCAATTGGATTGGAATAGGAATATTCAATTGGATTGGAATCGGAATGTTTAATTCGCTGCAGGTCACTTAATGCCAACAAAGGAACTTTGAAAACAACGACTTGCGCCAGCCGCTGCTGTCTGAGGAGTGAGTGCCCTCTACCCTACCGAGGGAAGACTGTCCACAGCAGCGACCCAGAGAAACTGTTTTCTGACGGTAAAAATTGAACCTCTCGAGCAAGAAACATCGTATGATGGTAATGCATTCAAGCCCTATTCGCAAAAGAAACCATTATTATCAAAAATTTAGGTATCGATTTTATAAGTTTCGCCATGTGAATAACTTTTCCTCGTACGGATAACGGCTCATTCGAGAGAGGAAATTCGTGGTAGATATTTATTTATTTATTTATTTATAGTGTATGAGATCATCTGATGGAGATTGTGCAGATGTTTCGTCGTTCGACGAGGACGCATCGCTTGCTAGTCAACATCCGGTCTTTATACAGGTACCCTTGGGAGATACGTGGACCAGACGCAATCCTTCCTCGCAGCATCTCTGTTCGTAATAACCACACGAGTGGTTGTGGGTAACAACAGCAGAGTGCGGGATCCCTAATCTCGGGATCGTGGGATCAAGACCAACGTTTGACGATTTTTCTTTTCGGTTGCGTAAAAAATCCGTTTTTGGAGTTACGCAAGTTAACTGGAAATTTTTACATCATATGCGACACTGTTCATAAGTCAAGGGTTCTGTCTCCCGGCAACCACGCAACTCCTTGTTGAAATGAGGCGTTTCGTAATGAAAGGTATGTGCACACAACGATAAAACTAATAACCAGAAAGGTTTACCTCTTATGGTCAACATAGATGAAAATTTAAAATAATAATGTAAATCAGATCTAGCAAGATAAGCCCGGCTAGCTCAGTCGGTAGAGCACGAGACTCTTAATCTCGGGGTCGTGGGTTCGAGCCCCACGTTGGGCGGCTACATTTTAATGTTGCTGCGAAATTCAGGCCCAAACTGCTAACAGACCTATCCAGTAACAATACCTCTAAAATCAGGTGCACAGCGATTTTGTTTTTTTTTTCTTCAAGAAATTGCCATTTCTTGCGCATATATCAATAGAAACCAAAAATTTCTTCAGCCTCGCGAAAGCAACTGTGAAACTTCTATTGGTACTAAGCTTTGCTAAATTCTACATCATAAACAATTCTATATTCCACTATGCCCTACGAAAATGAGCCCGGCTAGCTCAGTCGGTAGAGCACGAGACTCTTAATCTCGGGGTCGTGGGTTCGAGCCCAACGTCAACGTTGGGCGATGAAATTTTGGGATTTCATCGCGCTTCACTCTCAGTGACCCTCTTTGCATCTCAGATTTTACAAAAACATTCGCCCAACGTGGGGCTCGAACCCACGACCCCGAGATTAAGAGTCTCGTGCTCTACCGACTGAGCTAGCCGGGCACAACTAGACGTAATGAGACACTTCTTTGCAATTTACTTTCACAGGTCTAACTTGAGCATTACAACATTACATTACAAGGACTTCTCTATCCCGTCTGTCCAACTAACATCTTTTTGGTAAGGATTAACTTTGAAAGGCAGTAAAAGGGATTATTAGTTATTTTATTTCCTTAAATGTTTCTGTCAATGTGTTAACATTAAGTTATGCCAACAACTACGACCTATTTAAGAATAAGGAAATATTTCATGATAGTACATCTAATGGCCTTCGCCAGCGCAGTCAGAGACGGCGATGTGCATGTCCTCTGATAGAGAAGTCCTTGCAAGAAATTTACATGTACAGTACCAGCAACTGGCAAACAATTTCGGCAAAGGCGATAAAAAAAGTGCAACGAACATTTGTGCGGTTTACTGCCCATATTTTGGTACATCATTTTTTCACAGGCCTTTACTGAACTCATCTAAAAATACCAAAGTTATACTCGTCAGCGCAAACCGGAACAAAAACCGAATTATACGTTAAACGTATTCAAGAAAGAATCTATCACACTCACGGAGACTTCCTCGTAATCCAAAGACAATAAACAAGGTATCTGCATTCTTCTGAAACATTGAAAGCTGTCCAACTGCAAGAAAGACTAACCAAATTCTTCTCTAGGTAAACCCGAGTGAAACATGGAACTCTCCCATTGAAGGCGATTTATTATGAATTGAAGAATTGTAAAGCTTATTATTCCAGGCAGTTCTTCTCAAATAAGATTAGATAAGTTAGATACCCTATGCATAATATAAGCGATCTAAGGAGAGGAAGGATGAAGGCACCATTTAGTACAAAGTTACGAGAACGCGGAATCTACGCACAACGTGTGTTCCCACACAAAATCTCCTGCGCATAGAAACGGTAAATCGAGGAGACAGTTCATGAAACACGATTTAAAAGTTGAAAAAGAAAGCAGTAGGAGCATGAAAACAGGACGGCAGTGAACCGATAAATATGGTCCGTTAAAAAAAAACATTCTTTTCCACCGAACGTTTCAACGTTTAGCTCAGGACCTCGAATATTCCCCCGGGAGTGCTAATTCCCACAGGTAGGATACTTGTATCCCCCTCTAAGTGGTAGACTTCGAGAGCTACGAGCTACGAAGGCAATCATTTGAGGCTGTTCTCACACACACCAGCCGTGCGGGTACACTATTGACCCAGACACTTCAGAGCAGCTCGCTTTTCGCTGCCACGGTGACTTTCTCAACTAAACAAGCATCCTTCAGTTATGATTGTAAATTGGAATACATACCTTTTCCATCACGATACCTAGTTTACTTCAATTTTTGATCTAACTCTATTTATCGTGTTACGACTCTCAATTAACTAGATTTTCAGCAGTATATAACCCATCATATCTCACGTCTATTCGAGGATATTTCCGGGCTGTAGAATACTTCGAGAGTTACGACGGGCCTGCGTATTCACTTCGAATCTCCAAAAAGAACAGCGTCGATCATTTCTGAAGGAATAATCCGTCACGAGTTATTTACGATGTGAACTGTGATCACTCTATTCGGGCAACCTTCCCTCAGGATGAAGTTTCTCCACACAGCGTCATCGTCACGAACGCGTTCCATCGAGGTTTCTCTCCGGACAAGCTCCGAGTTTCCGACAATCGCCACTCAAGACAGACATTTTCAAGTCTATACTTCTTCTATTTACGAGGCTATTAATTGACATTTTAGTAAGATGTTAATAATAGGAATTTATTTATAGGTTGTCGATACAATTAGGCATATTTCAATGCACGTAAAGATGATTTTGATATTACGCAACATCGTTTAAACGAGAATGTCGACAGGTTGCCTGAAACGGCCGAGCATGAGGGAAGATAGTTATTAGATAGGCAGTTGAGAAGTGCGTTTTTTAGCACTCGTCGCCCTCGCCCCATCAAGGTGCAGGCTATTATACTCCTCGTATCGGAGTAGGACTCGTGATTAAAAATCACAATTAGACTCCAGATGAAAGTTACCACTCCGACGATGATCATCTCTGAGTTGAAGTGCCCGACAGCCACATATTATGGCGTCCCGGTCACTGAACATTGCAGACGCCCTCCAGCTGTCGACAGCAGCCACTTCCACAAACCTGAGTACCTTCGCTCATTGAGCTCAATCAAAAGCGCTTAATTGTTTCTCCCAGTCCGTAGCACGATTTAATTATCGCTGGTAGCGCTTGTACCAAATGTCATGCATGTCTGCTTAGCTCTTCGCGGAGCGTGATGTGCGTCACATTAATTCTTTACTAGTAAATCTTAGTCTAAGAGTATTAATTCCTGTTTTGAAAAGCGAAGAGACTGGTATGAATACACGTTCCCTTTTCAATATAAATAATTATTCAATGTAATCTCACTCGAGAGTGGTGGCAGCCTATCAATTATTATAATTATTCACGATTAATGCGAAGAGGATGTTGAATATTTCCATTCGACCGTGAAATTGAAATAAAAGAATTTGGTAAGAAAAACGTCTCGAAGAAGAAAGATTCACTGAGGTTGTGATACAGGTCGCGTCACTGAGGTTGTGATACAGGTCGCATTATAGAGCACGGCACTCAAGAAGCAACAAACGTCCCAGACATCACCGGAGCAGACATGAGGTAGCAAGCCGACTATACTTCAGTGAGCATTTGACGTAACTGGACACCCAAGGCTGGTACAGACCTCACCTGGACACCCAAGGCTGGTACAGACCTCACCTGGACACCCAAGGCTGGTACAGACCTCACCTGGACACCCAAGGCTGGTACAGACCTCACCTGGACACCCAAGGCTGGAACAGACCTCACCTGGACACCCAAGGCTGGTACAGACCTCACCTGGACACCCAAGGCTGGTACAGACCTCACCTGGACACCCAAGGCTGGTACAGACCTCACCTGGACACCCAAGGCTGGTACAGACCTCACCTGGACACCCAAGGCTGGTACAGACCTCACCAGGACACCCAAGGCTGGTACAGACCTCACCTGGACACCCAAGGCTGGTACAGACCTCACCTGGACACCCAAGGCTGGTACAGACCTCACCAGGACACCCAAGGCTGGTACAGACCTCACCAGGACACCCAAGGCTGGTACAGACCTCACCTGGACACCCAAGGCTGGTACAGACCTCACCTGGACACCCAAGGCTGGTACAGACCTCACCTGAACACCCAAGGCTGGTACAGACCTCACCAGGACACCCAAGGCTGGTACAGACCTCACCTGGACACCCAAAGCTTGTAAATAAACCAAAGCTAACCCAAGTCACAACTTTAAGGCTAAAGTAATTTTCCCATGTCCCCACAAGGGTCAAATGGGGTCAAGCATTCAACGTCGTTCAGATAATAGAAGCTCTGAAACTTGGACAGTAAATATAGAAACTTTATTTGGTTTGAAATACCCACTCAAGAAATTCAGAATAAAGACTGCGCCGGAGCAGTCCCTATCGAGCGGGGCGAATTTGAAGCAAACTCGCTTCGTTGTAGCGGTATAGCCGGGGGCGTAAGTTCTTCAACGTGAACTTGGCTACAATCCGTGTACGTACTCCAATGAAGTCACGAGGTTCGAGTTGAAGAAGCGCGTCTATTCAATTGCTACTGAAGTCGTTAACACTTTGACCGTAACGTGCCCCACCGGTGGCCACGGATGGGATTTTCATAATGCTGCTGACCGACTGGTAATCACCAACTCAATTTTCATAAAGTCTTCATTAAAGCTAAATAAAGGCACATTCCAATTAATGTAATCTTTTTATAACATTCCTTACTATTTTTACTTTAAATTTGCGTTTAATGTTATTTTAGATTAGTCGATAGCTTTAGCCTCCCTACCCGCAGCAGCAAATGCGATCCAAAGAGAGGAAGGAAGAAGGTACCATTTAGTATGGAGTAAAGAGAACGTGGACAGAAAGGGCATAGAAACAATAAGATGAGAAAGAAGTTCATGTACAAGATCAAAGTTCAATAAGAAAGTAGTAGGTGCTGAAATAACAGGACAGCAGTGAACCGAAAAAGACGGTCCGTAACAAAACAAAAACCTATTCTATTTTAACACAAAGAAAGCCTACCTAACCTTTAGCTCGGGCCCTCACATCGTCCCCTGGAAACGCTAATAGTTTAATGTTAAACTGCAGTTATAGGCTACCTGCCACATTCAAAATGTTAGTTCGCATACATGAGCTTACCGGCTTCTGAAATAACTAAAATTACGAGCCCCATCTCACAAGTTATTGAAACATCATCATGTAAGCAAGCTTTCTGTTCACTTGCAGCAGCGCCACACTTGCAGCAGCGCCACACCTGCAGCAGCGCCACACCTGCAGCAGCGCCACACCTGCAGCAGCGCCACACCTGCAGCAGCGCCACACTTGCAGCAGCGCCACACTTGCAGCAGCGCCACACTTGCAGCAGCGCCACACTTGCAGCAGCGCCACACTTGCAGCAGCGCCACACTTGCAGCAGCGCCACACTTGCAGCAGCGCCACACCTGCAGCAGCGCCACACCTGCAGCAGCGCCACACCTGCAGCAGCGCCACACCTGCAGCAGCGCCACACCTGCAGCAGCGCCACACCTGCAGCAGCGCCACACTTGCAGCAGCGCCACACTTGCAGCAGCGCCACACTTGTAGCAGCGCCACACTTGTAGCAGCGCCACACCTGCAGCAGCGCCACACCTGCAGCAGCGCCACACCTGCAGCAGCGCCACACCTGCAGCAGCGCCACACCTGCAGCAGCGCCACACCTGCAGCAGCGCCACACCTGCAGCAGCGCCACACCTGCAGCAGCGCCACACCTGCAGCAGCGTCACACCTGCAGCAGCGCCACACCTGCAGCAGCGCCACACCTGCAGCAGCGCCACACCTGCAGCAGCGCCACACCTGCAGCAGCGCCACACCTGCAGCAGCGCCACACCTGCAGCAGCGCCACACCTGCAGCAGCGCCACACCTGCAGCAGCGCCACACCTGCAGCAGCGCCACACCTGCAGCAGCGCCACACCTGCAGCAGCGCCACACCTGCAGCAGCGCCACACCTGCAGCAGCGCCACACCTGCAGCAGCGCCACACTTGCAGCAGCGCCACACTTGCAGCAGCGCCACACCTGCAGCAGCGCCACACCTGCAGCAGCGCCACACCTGCAGCAGCGCCACACTTGCAGCAGCGCCACACTTGCAGCAGCGCCACACTTGCAGCAGCGCCACACCTGCAGCAGCGCCACACTTGCAGCAGCGCCACACCTGCAGCAGCGCCACACTTGCAGCAGCGCCACACTTGCAGCAGCGCCACACCTGCAGCAGCGCCACACCTGCAGCAGCGCCACACTTGCAGCAGCGCCACACTTGCAGCAGCGCCACACCTGCAGCAGCGCCACACTTGCAGCAGCGCCACACTTGCAGCAGCGCCACACTTGCAGCAGCGCCACACCTGCAGCAGCGCCACACCTGCAGCAGCGCCACACTTGCAGCAGCGCCACACTTCAGCAGCGCCACACTTGCAGCAGCGCCACACCTGCAGCAGCGCCACACTTGCAGCAGCGCCACACTTGCAGCAGCGCCACACTTGCAGCAGCGCCACACTAGCAGCCATCACTTCAATTCCATCTCCAGATATCGAGGTATCTGCAAGCAATACAGGCCCACAGACACACAACAGAGGCTCACAGAGACACACACACACACGCACACACAATACAGACGCACACACACAATATAGACAATATATAGGCCCATACACAATATTTAAACCCACACACAATATTCAAACCCTCACACAATATTTAAACCCACACACTATATTTAAACCCATACACAATATTTAAACCCGTACACAATATTTAAAACCACACACAATATTCAAACCCTCACACAATATTTAAACCCACACACAATATTTAAACCCATACACAATATTTAAAACCACACACAATATTTAAACCCATACACAATATTTAAAACCACACACAATATTTAAGCCCATACACAATACAGACCCACACACACAACACAAGGAGAGCATACAACAGCGCAGGTATCACGGTCCGCTGAAGTAAAATCTAAATAAAAACTCCGGAGTTCTCCGCCGCGCCTCACACCTCCTGCAGCTCCAGGATTCGAACTATCTACGGTCACTTATACACGCGCCTGCGTCCTACGCCAGGATAAGAACATATTTGTTCTAACATAACCACTCCATCAGCCAGAAATAATGAACAACGCTCTGCAAAATTATTGCACACAACGGGTTTTGAATCCATCGACAATGAAAGCATGATGAATTGTTAAAATTGTAGAAATTCTCTGGTGATAAGGAGTGACTCTTGTTTCTTCACTGAGGTTGTTTTAGAAAAAGAATGCATGGAAAACAGATAAATTTACGAGCCACTCATGCACGTATGTGAATTTTCGCTATGACTTGTGTGGTTTATTACGTGGTCCACTTTTATTTGTGGTCTAATTTTCTAAAGCGAGGAAAGGCATCAAACCGAGACTGTGTAAATATCATTTTCAAACTCTGAAATTAAATTACCTACATGTTCCCATTTGCAGAAGCCCTTGCTTCATTGTCCTTGCTTCATTGATGATTAATAATGATCAAGTTAGGCCTGTGAAAGTAAATTCCAAAAAAGTGTCTCATTAGTAGTACATATGCCCGGCTAGCTCAGTCGGTAGAGCAGGAGACTCTTATTCTCGGGGTCGTGGGTTCGAGCCCCACGTTGGGCGATACCAATTTTAGGCTGCTTCAAATTTTAGGCCCTAATAGTTTACAGACTTAACCAGTGACGATACCTTTTTAAATAAGGTGAAGAACTATTCCTTTGACATTTTGCAAAATCAGCCACAAAATATACTTGTCATCTCGCGAAACCAACTTGTAACTTGCTAATTTTACAAAGCTTTGTTAAAATTTACTCTAAAATAAGAACAATTCTATTGTCCACTACGATAAACATATAAGCTCGGCTAGCTCAGTCGGTAGAGCACGAGACTCTGAATCTCGGGATCGTGCGTTCGAGCCCGAAATTGGGCGATACCGTTTTAGGGCTACTTGAAATTTAACGTCCCAACTTTTAACAGACGTAACCAGTGACAGTTGCAATACATTTTAAAAAATAAGGTGCTGAATAAATTTATTTTTTCTTCCTAGTGTAAAATTGTCATTTCTCTGACATATAACAAAAGCAGCCACCAAATATACTAGTAACCTCGGAAAATCAACTTGAATACTGCTATTGATACAAAGATTTACAAAAAATATACTTAAAAAACAATTCTATATCCCACTACGCATTGTGAAAACACGCCCGGCTAGCTCAGTCGGTAGAGCACGAGACTCTTAATCTCGGGGTCGTGGGTTCGAGCCCCACGTTGGGCGATACCGTTTTAGGGCTACTTGAAATTTAACGTCCCAACTTTTAACAGACGTAACCAGTGACAGTTGCAATACATTTTAAAAAATAAGGTGCTGAATAAATTTGTTTTTTCTTCCTAGTGTAAAATTGTCATTTCTCTGACATATAACAAAAGCAGCCACCAAATATACTAGTAACCTCGGAAAATCAACTTGAATACTGCTATTGATACAAAGATTTACAAAAAATATACTTAAAAAACAATTCTATATCCCACTACGCATTGTGAAAACACGCCCGGCTAGCTCAGTCGGTAGAGCACGAGACTCTTAATCTCGGGGTCGTGGGTTCGAGCCCCACGTTGGGCGATACCGTTTTAGGGCTACTTGAAATTTAACGTCCCAACTTTTAACAGACGTAACCAGTGACAGTTGCAATACATTTTAAAAAATAAGGTGCTGAATAAATTTGTTTTTTCTTCCTAGTGTGAAATTGTCATTTCTCTGACATATAACAAAAGCAGCCACCAAATATACTAGTAACCTCGGAAAATCAACTTGAATACTGCTATTGATACAAAGATTTACAAAAAATATACTTAAAAAACAATTCTATATTCCACTACGCATGGTGAAAACACGCCCGGCTAGCTCAGTCGGTAGAGCACGAGACTCTTAATCTCGGGGTCGTGGGTTCGAGCCCCACGTTGGGCGATACCGTTTTAGGGCTACTTGAAATTTAACGTCCCAACTTTTAACAGACGTAACCAGTGACAGTTGCAATACATTTTAAAAAATAAGGTGCTGAATAAATTTATTTTTTCTTCCTAGTGTGAAATTGTCATTTCTCTGACATATAACAAAAGCAGCCACCAAATATACTAGTAACCTCGGAAAATCAACTTGAATACTGCTATTGATACAAAGATTTACAAAAAATATACTTAAAAAACAATTCTATATTCCACTACGCATGGTGAAAACACGCCCGGCTAGCTCAGTCGGTAGAGCACGAGACTCTTAATCTCGGGGTCGTGGGTTCGAGCCCCACGTTGGGCGGAGATGATTTTTATTTACTAATTGGCGACCAGTTCGCATACAAGATTTCTTATTTTAATAAAAAACCATAACTTCGCCGTACAACGTGAAGCTGGAACCAACTACCCCCGAATATACATTCACGAGCTCTACCGAGTTAGACAGCCAGATTGCAACGGGTGTCAATTTCATGGTCATAATATTCTTACCGCCAATTTTTATTCAGTCAAATAAGAGTTATTCTCAATTTCAGCACGTCTTATCGCTAATCTACATGTATTTTAATGATTACCCACTTATACCTTATCTCGTGTCTGCATTAAAAGCTATACTCATCAACTCATGGACATTCATAATCTCAAGAACATTCCGACACTTCTCTGTGATACAGAATTAGCAATACTTATCCTAGAAAAAAATTATATGGTCGGTGAACAGTACATCGATAACTCATCGTACTCACCTGAGGATGAACGATGACAGAAGAAGAAGAAGGAGAAGAAGTAGAGAAGAGCTCGCAGTTTTCAGAGGCGGCGGAACAGTGCGAGCGGGTGGGGCGGAATTCACCAAAAAGAAGAAGTCCACTCGCCGGTGTCGCGGCTGCCTCTCACTGGGTGCCTAGTCGAGTTGACCAGCCGAGAACTTCGGTGTACCGGGAACGCGTGAACCCTGATGCACTGGGAACACTTATGTACTGGGAATGCGAGAACGATGATGCACTGGGAACGCTTATGTACTGGGAATGCGAGAACGATGATGCACTGGGAATGCGAAAACGCTACTAGGAACGCGATAATACAGAACGAGATCAGTTAGACAGGCTTGAAACCGTCGACGGTCCACCGTTGTATCACTTCACACTAACGGTCCGTAGAGTGGCGTATAATTTCAGAGTTCGCTACAGGCATAGTCCACACCGTATACGTCACTTCACTGAGATGTTCCTCACACAGCACTCACACAAGTTATACCTGCAAGCGAGAGCACAAGCACCGAGATAGCATTAGTACATTTAATGGCATTCCTACGTAATTAGTGCGTACAATGGAATTGTTGAGCGCAATTATTTCATTGCCTTTGACTGGCGATGCCGGAACTGGCACAGTAATGGGCTCAGGGTACGAAATTGACGTGGTCCCCATGTGTTCAACAAAATGATTGAATTTAGCTAACTACTGTAAATTAATTAGTCAAATTAAGTTGAGTGAAGTTAAACTGATTAAGGTTAGTTAAACTAATTATTATCAGAATGAACTGGTCAAGAAACGTTAAGCTAACGTCAGTTATTATTATATAAGAAAGTTTTAGCCTCCCTTAACCACGACAAAGATGTTCCAAGAGAGGAAAGAGGAAGGCACCATTTAGTATGGAGTTGAGGGAACGCGGAATCTATGCACAAGGTACACAGAAACAGTAAGCTAGGAAAGAAGTTCATGAAACAAGAAAAAAGTTGAAGAAGAAAGTAGTAGGTGCTGAAAAACAGGACAGCAGTGAACCGAAAAAAGATGGTCCGTAACAAAACAAAAACCTATTTTATTACAAGAAAAAGGAAGCCTACCTAACCTTTAGCTCGGGCCCTCACATAGTAGCTAACGTCAGTTAGAATAAACTGATCACAGCAGCGCAGCCAGGGGTGGGAGGGGTTGGGGGGGGGGGGGGTGTTGGGCACAGGAGCCCCGAAATCTTGAGCTGGGGATTAGTTTCAGAGGCCGTTTAAAGTAAAAGAACAAAAAGATTGCTGACAATTAATGTGAAAATAATAATAATGGCGGTAATAATGACAGAAATAATGACAGAAATAATAATGACAGAAATAATATCAGAAATAATAATGACAGAAATAATAATGGTAATAATATTAGTCAGTGACTAACAATAAAAATGACGGTAATAATAAGCAACAAGTAGAGCAACACTCTAAATAAAATTGAACCGGCAGGAGACTTAATTTGGTGTATCTAATTGGAATTACGTGTTTTAAATGGCTGTGGAAAGATTTAGGTTTTAGCTGGGTGTACGTTTACGAGCAAGAGCCAGAAGATAGACCGAATTTTATGATGATGCCATAAAGCAAAAACTGCTGGCTCGGTCCTTGCATCGGACAGGCCGCACAAAAAATCTAGGCACATATGATCGTCAATCATAAAGTTATTGAAGCGAAAACCAACTAGCGTTCCTTGTCGACCTTTTTGATTAAACCATGGCCCACCGGAAGATGTCTGAGCGACAGCAAAAGAGGCCTCACCCCTCATCCGCTTAACCCCCCTTCGTGGTCGTGACCCCGTTCAGGGTTTGAGTCTCTTACGAGGAGAACATCAAGGAGTCACTAGGACCAGGACCGAGAGGCGAGGGAAAGCGGACGGAGCGAGTGAGCGGGAAGTCACTTGGGTTCTGGTATCGAGCTAGGACTCGTCAATCAAGGAGCTTTAATGGAATGGAGGCGGCATCGCTATCTTTTGCCAGTCAAGCGAGTGAAGCCAATTTTGCCGACCCAAGCCCCGCCCACCCGGCATTGGGTCCCAGTGTGGAGGTGGTGTTGCAGTGGAGGGGTAGCACCACCTCCATCATCAGCGACTGAAGACCGCGCTGTTAAATGGCAGACTTGCGCTACTCTGTGCTATACATTTTTTTCTTAGGCATATATTTCAATTGCGTCCTCGCTGAATGATAAAGAAGCTCATATTGAAAAAATTCGTCCTTGACCGCAGAGTGGATAAGCAGCGCCCTGTCACGCTGAGTGTCTGACACGCACTGAGCCCCATCTCCGTGTGTGTGCCCGTATACCCTACAGCTACCGAAAATTGGCTTCACTTTAGAGCGCTGATGCCGCCTCCATTCCATTAAAGCTCCTTGTCGTCAATGATAGACTTCGGCAGTTAGCATTGAGAGTGAGACTCTGATTCAAAAGGCATTGTTTCATACAATCATTGAGGGCATCGTGTCCATTTTCCATCATCGAGGGCTTCGTTTCTAATTTCCATTATTGAGGGATAAGTGTCCAGGGGTTGGGTTTCAACATTGTAGAGGTCAAGCGCGAGTCAGATAACGGATTGTCAATACAGCGACTTCAGCAACGCGGTACGCGTTGCTGAAGTCGCTGTCTTTGTTGAGATTGTTCCCGGGTTGTGTGCTAGGTGCTCCGCGTGTGCTCTCCCTCTTTTCCGTACTTGCCTCTCCCATCAGCAAACTTTAATGATTATTTTGTGCATCGTTATTTTCCTTATAACTCGCACGAGCCACACAGAAACACGTCCCTGGAAAACGCACTGTCAGCGCTACCAAATCGTTGCTTACTTAACGAAGCTGATGCCGGCTGTAAGCTGTGGTGGAGGCTAACGTAATACGGCTAAAAATACCTTTAAAAATCATACTCTTAATTTTTGAGACGAAAGTGTCTGGTGGCAGCGATCATTTTTTTTAATTAATTTAAACTTATAAATTTACTTCACGTAAAAGAGCTCCCAATATACATTCGTGAAACCTTTATCCAACTCAAGCAAAGGAGACGACAAGGATTTGCTATTCAGATCACTGGATTTGAAGTCACTCCTGCTGCGGAGGAACTCAGTAATGATGTGTTTGTATTACTTATAATTTTGTCTTTGCGTTCCTTCTCATTTTTTCCGTAAACGTGAATATGATGCTTGACAGGTACATAATTGGAGCACCATCAACGAATTAGATGAGATTAGTTAGTTGAAGCCCCCTAAACCCAACAAAGGCGTTCCAAAGAGTGGAAGAAGGAATGAACTATTTAGTAAGGACTAAAGGGAACACAAAATCTATGTTCAAGATACATACAAACAGTAAGTTAAGAAGAATTTCATGAAATAAGATAAAATTTGAAGAAGTAGTTGCTGAAAAAACAGGACAGCAGTGAGCCGAAAACAGGTGGTCCTTAACATAAAAACATTTCATTGCAACAAAAAGACGGCCTACCTAACCTTTTGCTCGGGACCACATATATTCCTCCTGGGAGCGCCAATTCCCATACAGACAATATTGGTATCCCCCCGAAGGAGGCGTTCCTGCACACCTGCTGTACCTAACATACGAGATAACCAGTCGACCTTTGAGTTACACAACAGCGTGTGTGGACCTCAATTTAAAGGGATAAAAATTATTTCATGTTACTCCAAACTCAACTCGAGCATAGTTTTACTTGAATCCATGATCGTTTTGTTCATAGCTTGAATCAAGGATCGTTTTGTTCATAGCTTGAATCAAGGATCGTTTTGTTCATAGCTTGAATCAAGGATCGTTTTACTCAGAGCTTGAATCAAGGATCGTTTTACTCAGAGCTTGAATCAAGGATCGTTTTACTCAGAGCTTGAATCAAGGATCGTTTTATTTATAGCTTGAATCAAGAATCGTTGTATTTATAGCTTGAATCAAGGATCGTTTTATTCATAGTTTGAATCAAGGATCGTTTTATTCATAGCTTGAATCAAGGATCGTTTCATTTATAGCTTAAGTCAAGAATCGTGTTTGCAGAATAACTGATATTAATATTCATCCGTTAAGGTTAAGCTAAAAATAAAATGTCCTAAACTAGGGATAGCTGAATAAAAGATCAATTTCGATCAGCGTAAGTTGAAAGAAAAGATAAGGAAAACAAGGCTACCCAGCATAACCGCACAAGTTCCCCAGTACGAAGACAGGAGAGAGATGATCCCTACACACGTGCGTCTGCACACAGCACCAGGGTCTCGCAGAGGCCTATTCGTATCTGCGGCTCACGGAAGCCTGCATTTGTAGGTCTTCTCGGCCTAATGTGAGATAGAGACTGCACTTCCTTTCTTCATCGTTGCGAGATTCGAGGAATAAACAATGCTGAATTATATTTGCGGGCCGGATTCCGGTCATTTCCGCGTTGAAAATAGATCTTTTGTGGGCAGCATCCTCTTTGGTTTTCAGCGCTCACCTAACACACAAAATAGCTCTCGCAGAAACCGTCAGATTATAATATATAAAAAACATGCAGTATCCCATGAATTATAATACAAAAAAAGATGCATTAACCCCCAGATTATATTACAAAAATGTGCAGTAACCCCCAGATTATATTACAAAAAGATGCAGTAACCTCCAGATTATATTAAAAAAGATGCAGCAACCCCTATATTATATTACAAAAAGATGTAGTAACCCCCAGATTATATTACGAAAAAAAAACGCAGTTCACATGTCCATTCCAGCGAGGGCTGATTATCACAAAGCCTGGGAAAGAGATACAAAAAAATAACCGCACGCGTTGCTTGACCGAGCGACAAAAAAATAGGTCATGAGCTGTAAAGATTAGATGAGATAATATTATAAATTATTTTGAGAATCCCTAACCACAACACAGGTGTTCGTAAGACAGGAAGAAGGAAGGAAGGAACTGTTTCGTATAGGATGGAAGGAATGAGGAACATAAGAAGAATTATTATGAGCTCTTTAATGCATGGCAAGAGAGAACTCTGATGAAAGTCAACGCTATCTCTTGCCATACATGCTATGCAATATTCCCACCATACATGCTATGCAATATTCCCACCATACATGCTATGCAATATCCCCGCCATACATGTTATGCAATATCCCCGCCATACATGCTATGCAATATCCCCGCCATACATGCTATGCAATATCCCCGCCATACATGCTATGCAATATCCCCGCCATACATACTATGCAATATCCCCGCCATACATGCTATGCAATATCCCCGCCATACATGCTATGCAATATCCCCGCCATACATGCTATGCAATATCCCCGCCATACATGCTATGCAATATCCCCGCCATACATGCTATGCAATATCCCCGCCATACATGCTATGCAATATCCCCGCCATACATGTTTGACAACATGCCACAACATGTCCCTCTTCTTATATATTCTAAACTATATTCCCGTTTTTCAAGACCAAAATTATACTCGTTACACATCCTTTAAAATTATATCCCCGCTTTTCTAGACACAAAATTTCCCCGTTATTCAAGACACGCTTTCAACATCTTGTTTACATGCTTTCAATATCTCTGTATTCTACTCAAGACATGAAATATTCCCGTATACGTGCTATACAATATCCCCGTTATTCAATGTATAAAATATCTCCGTTATACAGGCTCTCAATATCCATATATTCAAGAAATAAAAGATCCCCGTTATTCAGAAACGGCAACTTGTTTCATCTCCGCCAGCCGCGCTCAATGAGGCACTCAACAGCCCAGCGTGAAAGTATCATCTGACTTCATAACTACTACAAGTGACCTTCTAAACTACTAGCCATGACTCGGCACCAAAAAATACACGCGAGTAAGCGCTTACACCTTTCGCTCACACTTCAATTATCGTCAATACGGAAAAACTACAGGGCTTCACTGTGGAGCAAGACGCGTTAAATTGCAGTCACTGAGTCAGTCGCAGCCGAGTTTTTTCTCCAGCGAGTGGTCTTACATAGCTCAATTTGAACTTACAAGAATCAGGGCACGTATGACTTGTGATGGCGGTCATGCACACGTACCTATATTGGCGTTTAAGGGTCAGGGACGCGTTCTCAGCACCTCGGCCGACGGTGAAAAAGTGCCCAAAAGAAAAGAATCTCTCCGCCAGACGGAAGCAAGATCCCGGGTAACTATCATGAAGACCATATTAGTCGGAGTCCACAGCGGCTACATCGCTAATTAACGCCTGTTTGAGATGTGGGAGTAGCATCCAGAAAAGATGGACGACGGCCCCTCAATCCGTCTCCTAACACGTTTCCTGTGATGGGATTAATTAACTGAAATTCAATAATAAATTCAAATGTAAAGTCAATTGAAGTAAACAGTTTCAAAAATAGCGAACATTCACTGAATCGGGTCTTTATTATGCTTTCATTAAGTACTTATTAAAATTGAGTTAGTGACTGCAGGTCGGTCAGCAGCATTATGAAAATCCCCTCAGTGACCGTCAGTGGGTCCCTTTCCAGGAAATGTAATAAAGTGAGTCGAGATTAACCAGCCTTGCGACACCGAAGACGAGAGCTGCGATCAATATTTCCAAGCGCGTCAATTCTCGGTTAACCAACCCCTGATTACTTGTTGCACACTCTAGAAATATGCCACAGAAAAGTCAAGTAACAACTACTCAGTTTTCGTCGCACATTACTTACAAAAATTGTGAAGCAAATCCAAATTGAACATAAAATTACACCAGAAGCTAGTTTAAGCCTCAACAAAACTATTCTGAAGAGTGGAGGAAGGAAGGCCCCATTTAGGATGAAGTAAAGGGAACTGGAAATATATAGATGATGTGTTCCCACACAAGGTCTCGTGCGCAAAGAAACAAGTTAAGATGTAAGTTCATGAGACAAGCTAAAACTTAAAGCAAAAAGTAATAGGTGCAAAAAATACATGATAGCAATAAACCGAAAAAAGATTATCCGTAATATAAAAAAAAAACTGCTATATCTCAACAGAAGTGAGGCGTATCTAATGTGCAGCTCTTTTCTCTGGGAGCGCCAATTCCCACAAAAACAGAAGTTATATTCCTTTGAGGGCGCCAATATTTGAAAGAAAATAAAATAGTTCAAGATTTAAAATTGAAGGTCTGCACAACCCAATTCGCGCTTCAACAAAATACGCTACGCTCATCAAGGCTGCGTGTATAGAGGGCAGTAAGATCTCGGACTCGAAGACTTGATAACCGAAATATATTCGTCACTTGAACAAGCGCTCGCGACACATGGAGTCAGGTAATGATAACAATCGAAACAAGACCACAATCAGCACAACTTGGGCTTCTCTGATAGCGCAGATAACGCGCGCATGTACGTGCATACATACACACGCACGGTCTCGTTCTCTACGCAGCAGAAAATTTCGAATGACCCAATAATTGATTGATCAGTTAGTTTTAGCCTCCCGTATCCCAACAAACATTTTCAAAAAGTGGAAGGATGGAGGCACCATTCAGTGTGGGAACGCGGAATCTATGCACAAGGTGTGTTCCTGCACAGGACCCCAGGCGCACAAAAACAGTGTGTTAAGAAGGAAAATGTGCAAACAAGATAAAAGTAGTAGTAGAAATGAGGACAATGGGCAGAAATGAGAGAACAACGGGTAGCAATAAGAACAAAGGAGTGAAATAAGGATGGGCAGAAATAAGACCAACGGACAGCAATAAGAATAATGGAGAGAAATAAGGATGGGCAGAAATAAGACCAACGGACAGCAATAAGAATAATGGAGAGAAATAAGGATGGGCAGAAATAAGACCAACGGACAGCAATAAGAACAATGGAGAGAAATAAGGATGGGCAGAAATAAGACCAACGGACAGCAATAAGAACAATGGAGAGAAATAAGGATGGGCAGAAATAAGACCAACGGACAGCAATAAGAATAATGGAGAGAAATAAGGATGGGCATAAATAAGACCAACGGGCAACAATAAGAAAAATGGGAAGGTAGAGTGTGCGCGATACACACCGCCGTCACAACCCTCAGCCACGGTGGTGCACCAGCCACACGGGCGCCACTGCATCCATCCCGAACATCAACTAGAATTACCAGTGTCCACTAGACAATTATAGGCGCAACTGGGCGTTCATTACTCAACTGAATAATTCTGCTGCTGCTGCTCTTGCTGCTGCTGCTGCTGCTGCTGCTGCTGCTGCTGCTGCTGCAGTATGACTGTATCGTTCTAGGACAACACTCTCTCAAAAAAGCGTTAGTCACTGCATTGTTGTGTCATCTCAGTTGTGCCCGAGTTGAATGCGTAGGTTCTGGTTATTTTCAAGTATTGCACAGGTTTATTTCACTGCATTGTTTTATACTAGTGTACATGAATCGTCAAAAATGACGGAATTCAATAGTTTTTATTGAAAACGTCTCCCGACAAACAAGTAGATCCATCCTAATAGGACTCCCGATTAAAATATTCATGTGCTTGCGAACTGGTGAGCCTCGTACCACAGATACGGTCATTAAGCATCCTTGATGATTAGCATCAGTCATGGCTGATAAGGGCATGATTAGCACCAGTCACCGCTGGTCAGGACATGCTTAACATCAGCCAGAGCTACCACAACAATACCCTGCAAATAACTCCTTCACTTCACCCCCCCCCAACACAATACCCCTTAACTTCACCACCCCTTCACTGCACCCCTCTCTCAACCCACCACTCCTTCACTTAACCCCCCAACCCATGACCCCTTCACTTCACCCCCACCCCCACCCCCACCCCCAACACAATACCCCTTAACTTCACCACCCCTTCACTGCACCCCTCTCTCAACCCACCACTCCTTCACTTAACCCCCCAACCCACGACCCCTTCACTTCACCCCCACCCCCCCCCCCCCCCCAACACAATACCCCTTAACTTCACCACCCCTTCACTGCACCCCTCTCTCAACCCACCACTCCTTCACTTAACCCCCCAACCCACGACCCCTTCACTTCACCCCCACCCCCACCCCCACCCCCAACCCACCACCCCTTCACTTCACCCCTCTTCCAACCCACCACTCCTTCACTTAACCCCCCTAACCCACCACTCCTACACTTAACCAACCTAACCCACCACTCCTACACTTAACCCCCCTAACCCACCACCCCTACACTTAACCCCCTTAACCCACCACCCCATCACTTCACCCCCCTAACCCACCACCCCATCACTTCACCCCCCTAACCCACCACCCCCACCCCCAACCCACCACCCCTTTACTTCACCCCCCAACCCACCCCTCCACTCGCACAGAGAACCACTCCACTTCACCCCTCCACTCGCACAGAGAACCACTCCAGAACACAGCGCAGCGTCCGGAGCTCAGCGCCAGAAAGAACACCATTAAAACCTCATTCCAATTCCAATTGTGCGTGGCTGTAAAGAGCGCCATTGTGCTCCAGCGACACAAAACCGCACGGAGTTTGCATGGAGTTTAGCTAATCCTTGCGTGCGTGAGCTAACCATTCAAGAGAAGGTCACCTCGACCTTTAAAGTGACGGTCTACTTTACGAACAATTGGAAATAGAAAATGTAATGATAATAATGGCGCGGGAGTTATATATACCCTTCATTTTACTGATAGCTGGTTACATTGAAGGTATTGATAGTAATTGAGATTATTTTCTGAATTTGGGTTGAACAGCGCAAATATTTAATAGCTCGGCGAGAATAAATACCGGTTTCCTGCAAGATTTTGAAGTGTCCTACAAGAAAACAATCGAATTGCAATCTCCAATACTTTTGTAATTAATTACCTTACTCTTCTAGGGAATACTGGTCAACCATCTTTCCCGTATTTCAAGCCATGCAATTCGAAAAATGGGTGGAGGGAAAATAGGAAAAATTACACAAAGTACGAAACTTGCACAATAGAAAAATTCACCAACGATACGGCATAAAAGCGAGGTAGAAGGCTGACATAGAAGTCCCACACGGCAGAAGGCTGACATAGAAGTCCCACACGGCAGAAGGCTGACATAGAAGTCCCACACGGCAGAAGGCTGACATAGAAGTCCCACACGGCAGAAGGCTGACATAGAAGTCCCACACGGCAGAAGGCTGACATAGAAGTCCCACACGGCAGAAGGATGACATAGAAGTCCCACACGGCAGAAGACCCACACGGCAGAAGACCCACACGGCAGAAGACCCACACGGCAGAAGACCCCCACGGCAGAAGACCCACACGGCAGAAGACCCACACGGCAGAAGACCCACACGGCAGAAGACCCACACGGCAGAAGACCCACACGGCAGAAGACCCACACGGCAGAAGACCCACACGGCAGAAGACCCACACGGCAGAAGACCCACACGGCAGAAGACCCAAACGGCAGAAGACCCACACGGCAGAAGACCCACACGGCAGAAGACCCACACGGCAGAAGACCCACACGGCAGAAGTCCCACACGGCAGAAGGCCCACACGGCAGAAGGCCCACACGGCAGAAGGCCCACACGACAGAAGGCCCACACGGCAGAAGACCCACACGGCAGAAGGCCCACACGGCAGAAGGCCCACACGGCAGAAGACCCACACGGCAGAAGACCCACACGGCAGAAGACCCACACGGCAGAAGACCCACACGGCAGAAGGTCCACACGGCAGAAGGCCCACACGGCAGAAGGCCCACACGGCAGAAGGCCCACACGGCAGAAGACCCACACGGCAGAAGGCCCACACGGCAGAAGGCCCACACGGCAGAAGGCCCACACGGCAGAAGGCCCACACGGCAGAAGGCCCACACGGCATAAGGCCCACACGGCATAAGGCCCACACGGCAGAAGGCCCACACGGCAGAAGGCCCACACGGCAGAAGGCCCACACGGCAGAAGGCCCACACGGCAGAAGGCCCACACGGCAGAAGACCCACACGGCAGAAGACCCACACGGCAGAAGACCCACACGGCAGAAGACCCACACGGCAGAAGACCCACACGGCAGAAGACCCACACGGCAGAAGACCCACACGGCAGAAGACCCACACGGCAGACGACCCACACGGCAGAAGACCCACACGGCAGAAGACCCACACGGCAGAAGACCCACACGGCAGAAGACCCACACGGCAGAAGACCCACACGGCAGAAGACCCACACGGCAGAAGACCCACACGGCAGAAGACCCACACGGCAGAAGACCCACACGGCAGAAGACCCACACGGCAGAAGACCCACACGGCAGAAGACCCACACGGCAGAAGACCCACACGGCAGAAGACCCACACGGCAGAAGACCCACACGGCAGAAGACCCACACGGCAGAAGACCCACACGGCAGAAGACCCACACGGCAGAAGACCCACACGGCAGAAGGCCCACACGGCAGAAGTCCCACACGGCAGAAGTCCCACACGGCAGAAGACCCACACGGCAGAAGACCCACACGGCAGAAGACCCACACGGCAGAAGACCCACACGGCAGAAGACCCACACGGCAGAAGACCCACACGGCAGAAGACCCACACGGCAGAAGACCCACACGGCAGAAGACCCACACGGCAGAAGACCCACACGGCAGAAGACCCACACGGCAGAAGCTTAAAGTAGACACCTAAGAAAGTCAAAAACGTCTGAGAACAATGCACTATTTCACAGCACTTTAATGAAGCTCGCATCATAGAGTTGAAACACCTCATTTGAGAACTTCAACAGAGCACCCGGGCATTGTTCCGAGTGCCGGCGCGGTCGCGGTTCGGAATACTCACTCGAAAGGTTTTAGCCATTTTTGGCTCTTCGGCTTCCAATAAGCCTCGTCTCGAGCAGGTGATGGTAATATTGCGCACACCACCTCCATCCGCCAGAATTTAAGTTCAAATGTACTTTCACGACGAACGATATTGAATATAATATTGGAAAAACAAGTACAAGTAACTAAATTTCCAATGCTTCGAGTACTGGTGAAAGATGTCTTCAAGAAGACAGTGGGAAAACACTAGGAATCATCCAGAAATCGGGCAAAAATATGGAAACTCCTAAGCAAATATTAACCATGCCTGAGGCGGTGTTCGAAAACCCTTAGCATTCTAAATGGCTTCCAGTCTTCTCGGAATAGATAGTGTGTCCTGCATGGTTAGATTAGATTAGATTAGTCGTTAGTTTTAGCCTCCCTACCCAGCAACAAATGCGATCCAAAGAGAGGAAGGAGGAAGGCACCATTAAGTATGGAGTTAAGGGAACGCGGAATCTACGGAGAAAGGCATACAAACAGTAAGTTGCGAAAGAAGAATATGAAACAAGACCAAAGTTGAAGAGGAAAGTATTAGGTGATGAAGAACAGGACAGCAGTGAACCGGAAAAGGTGGTCCTTAGCAAAACAAAAACATTTTATTTAAACAAAAAAAGAAGGCCTAACTAATTCTCAGCTCGTGCCCTGACATTTTCCCCCTGGGTGTGTTAGTCCCCATAGATACAATAATTATATCCCCCTGAGGAGGTCCTGCATGGTTTCCAGGGGAATTTTGTACCATTCTTCCTGTATAATAGAGGCAAGTTCAGATAACGATGAAGAATGTGGATAGCGATCAGGTATTTCACTCTCCAAAGTAGGCCACGAAGGCTCAATAATTTTGAGATCGACAATGTTGAGATCTGGAGACAGTGGCGGCCATGGGAGATGCGAAATATCACCCTCATGCTCATATAACCAGCCCTGGGCGATCCAAGATCGATCTAGATGTGCGAATCGATCTAGCCAAAACGGTTACACAGCTCTTCTTATTAATGCGACCTTGCTAAGAAACCATGGGGCCCACGGAATGACACGAGATGGCTGCCTAAATCATGATCGAATCCCTGCCACATTTCTCTGTCGGCGGCAAACAATCTTTATCGTAAGCTTGACATGGCGTTCGCCTGACTTAAACTCGGTCAGGAGATGGAAATTGCGTGAAAAAAGACTCGTTCGACCAAATCATAACCCAGGTCGTATCACTATTTTTGTATGATTTTTATACCTGTCGCACATCTCCAGTTATTCAGCCGAAAAGATTGGGTTAAACCACCGTTGTTACAGAGGCTCTTTATCACAAGATCACGATATTTCTATAGCGAAGGAGTCAGAGAATCCCACTCACCTTCGATGATCGCGGAGTCCCCTACCACGCTCTCCAAGCTGAGCTCTGTTGCAAGCCACGAGCAATAATATCGCCAGCTGGGAAGACTAAATTTGAGCAGATGTTTTTAGAGGTTAAATGCAATTGCGTAGCTCGCTGCCACGAACAGCTTATTGATGCATGCATTAGCTTGCATTGTAGTATGCATTTCCGCTGACACCCAGTCGAAGAGTGGAGTCGAAAATTGCTAGATTTGAAGTTTTATATCGTGTGCAAACCTTGACTTATAAGGGTACAAATTAGCCCCAATTACTAAAAACAAAATTATAACATTTCATCAGTAGAAAAAAAGAACTGACTTTAAGCCGAATATTTTTAGGTTCGCACAAGATAATGTCGTTTAACTCGTTGATTACAGTAGTCGAAACACATTCCTCGCTTAGTAAATAATGCTGGTAATGTTCAGTAAGCTACAAGTACACCTGACAATGGAGAACATTTGTCCCATACCAAATAACGCTGGTATTAATCAGCAAGCAGTACATACAACTGGCAATGGAGGGCATCTCTCTTGCACTAAACAACGCTGGTAATGATCATCAACTGGCAATAGAGAACATTTCTCTCGCACTAAACAACGCTGGTAATGATCATCAACTGGCAATGGAGGGCATTTCTCTCGCACTAAACAACGCTGGTAATGATCATCAACTGGCAATAGAGAACATTTCTCTCGCACTAAACAACGCTGGTAATGATCATCAACTGGCAATAGAGAACATTTCTCTCGCACTAAACAACGCTGGTAATGATCATCAACTGGCAATGGAGGGAATCTCTCTCGCACTAAACAACGCTGGTAATGATCATCAACTGGCAATAGAGAACATTTCTCTCGCACTAAACAACGCTGGTAATGATCATCAACTGGCAATAGAGAACATTTCTCTCGCACTAAACAACGCTGGTAATGATCATCAACTGGCAATGGAGGGAATCTCTCTCGCACTAAACAACGCTGGTAATGATCATCAACTGGCAATAGAGAACATTTCTCTCGCACTAAACAACGCTGGTAATGATCATCAACTGGCAATGGAGGGAATCTCTCTCGCACTAAACAACGCTGGTAATGATCATCAACTGGCAATAGAGAACATTTCTCTCGCACTAAACAACGCTGGTAATGATCATCAACTGGCAATAGAGAACATTTCTCTCGCACTAAACAACGCTGGTAATGATCATCAACTGGCAATAGAGAACATTTCTCTCGCACTAAACAACGCTGGTAATGATCATCAACTGGCAATGGAGGGAATCTCTCTCGCACTAAACAACGCTGGTAATGATCATCAACTGGCAATAGAGAACATTTCTCTCGCACTAAACAACGCTGGTAATGATCATCAACTGGCAATAGAGAACATCTCTCTCGCACTAAACAACGCTGGTAATGATCATCAACTGGCAATAGAGAACATTTCTCTCGCACTAAACAACGCTGGTAATGATCATCAACTGGCAATAGAGAACATTTCTCTCGCACTAAACAACGCTGGTAATGATCATCAACTGGCAATAGAGAACATTTCTCTCGCACTAAACAACGCTGGTAATGATCATCAACTGGCAATGGAGGGAATCTCTCTCGCACTAAACAACGCTGGTAATGATCATCAACTGGCAATAGAGAACATTTCTCTCGCACTAAACAACGCTGGTAATGATCATCAACTGGCAATAGAGAACATTTCTCTCGCACTAAACAACGCTGGTAATGATCATCAACTGGCAATGGAGGGAATCTCTCTCGCACATAACAACGCTGGTAATGATCATCAACTGGCAATAGAGAACATTTCTCTCGCACTAAACAACGCTGGTAATGATCATCAACTGGCAATGGAGGGAATCTCTCTCGCACTAAACAACGCTGGTAATGATCATCAACTGGCAATGGAGGGCATTTCTCTCGCACATAACAACGCTGGTAATGATCATCAACTGGCAATGGAGGGAATCTCTCTCGCACTAAACAACGCTGGTTATGATCATCAACTGGCAATGGAGGGCATCTCTCTCGCACTAAACAATGCCGGAGATGCCCACTAAGCAGCACGTGCAGCTGGCAATTGACGTTTCCTAAAAAACGGAAATTTGGGCAATCGCGCGTTGAGAGGCGAGGGCGCGCGGCAGGTGGCGATTTGAGAAAGGTCACGGCCGAGGCAACGACTGAAGATACACGCCTAGGTGCTGTGTGCTGCTCATCTACCGTCCTGTCTTCTTAGTGGTATTCGTGATCATCTATATCCTTTTGCGCACGAAACTATCATTAGCGTTCGTGATCATCAATAGCCTTTTGCGCACGAAACTATCATTAGCGTTCGTGATCATCTATAGCCTTTTGCGCACGAAACTATCATTAGCGTTCGTGATCATCTATAGCCTTTTGCGCACGAAACTATCATTAGCGTTCGTGATCATCTATAGCCTTTTGTGCACAAAACTATCAATAGCGTTCGTGATAACCTATAGCCTTTTGTGCACAAAACTATCATTAGCGTTCGTGATCACCAATAGCCTTTTGTGCACAAAACTATCATTAGCGTTCGTGATCATCTATAGCCTTTTGTGCACAAAACTGTTAGCGTTCGTGATCATCGATAGCCTTTTGTGCACAAAACTATCATTAGCGTTCGTGATCATCTATAGCCTTTTGCGCACAAAACTATCATTAGCGTTCGTGATCATCTATAGCCTTTTGCGCACAAAACTATCATTAGCGTTAGTGATCGACAGCCTTTTTTACACTAAAATACTTTGTGATAAAGATGAATACGCTTCCGCTCACCGAAAATACTATCCATGCTACGAAAATGAGCTTTCACTTAAGGTAATATCAATCTATCAGATACGTCGAATCCCGAGTTGAAATATGAAGTATGCTGCATTAACAACTTTTCATTAACGTAATCGTTATCCATATTTGATGAACAACCTTATAATTGCTGAAGGGTTATGCATGTATAAAAAAAACCTTAAATTTGTCAAAACATTCATCAGCTACGAAAAATATATTCCAACTTTTTACCTAGATATATCAACGGGAGACTACAAATTCCAGCAAAAAAAATATTGCCCAAAATCTACCTTGCGCCATTAAATTAAACAAGGGAACTCTACTTCTGAGGGTATTTCTTCATTTCTTTTCGTTACTGAGGGCATCTCTCCATTCCGGATGACATTTCTCCATTTCTGATGACATTTCTCCATTTCTGATGACATTTCTCCATTTCTGACGACATTTCTCCATTTCTCTCCATTTCTGCGGGCATTTCCCATTTATCTCCATTTCTGAGAGCATTTCTCCATTTCTCTCCATTTCTGGGTACATTTCTCCATTCTCTCCATTTCTGAGGGAATTTCTCCATTTCTCTCCATTTGTGTGGGCATTTCTCCATTTCTCTCCATTTCTGAGAGCATTTCTCCATTTATCTCCATTTCTGAGGGCACAGTTAAATCCATTTCTGAGAGCATTAAATCCATTTCTGAGAGCATTTCTCTCCATTTCTGAGGGCATTTCTCCATTTCTCTCCATTTCTGGGGGCATTTCTCCATCTCTCTGCATTTCTGGGGGCATTTCTCCATTTCTCTCCATTTCTGAGTGCATTTCTGCATTTATCTCCATCTCTGAGAGCATTTCTCCATTTATCTCCATTTCTGAGGGCACATTAAAATCCATTTCTGAGAGCATTTCTCTCCAATTATGAGGGCATTTCTCCCTTTCTCTCCATTTCTGAGGGCATTTCTCCATTTCCCTACGTTTCTGACGCATCGCAGGCTACACAGAACGAACATTCCTTCAGCATTCCACAAACGGCACGCAACTTCAGCGACACAATCGCTACACACGCTGTGTGACAGAGCTCCGCTCCGTTATCGTGCGCATCTCGAATTGTGGTGTTTAATGCGACCTTAATTAGACTAATGAATAAATTATGTCAATGTAAGAGCCCCATCCATTGACCTGGATGCAACCATCACACCACCACCAAACCTCTTACAAACGTCACACCACCAAACCTCCCACAATCGTCACACTACCACCAAACCTCCCACAATCGTGCTGAAGGGTTAGAGTCACACTACCACCAAACCTCGTACAATCGTCACGCCACCACCAAACTTCCCACAATCGTCACACTACCACCAGACCTCCCACAACCGTCACACTACCACCAAACCTACCACAATCGTCACACTACCACCAAACCTCCCACAATCGTCACACTACCACCAAACCTCCCACAACCGTCACACTACCACCAAACCTCCCACAATCGTCACACTACCACCAAACCTCCCACAATCGTCACACAACCACCAAACCTCCCACAATTCACACTACCACCAAACCTCCCACAATCGTCACACTACCACCAAACCTCCCACAATCGTCACGCCACCACCAAACCTCCCACAACCGTCACACTACCACCAAACCTCCCACAATCGTCACACTACCACCAAACCTCCCACAATCGTCACACTACCACCAAACCTCCCACAATCGTCACACTACCACCAAACCTCCTACAATCGTCACGCCACCACCAAACCTCCCACAACCGTCACACTACCACCAAACCTCCTACAATTGTCACGCCACCACCAAACCTCCCACAATCGTCACACTACCACCAAACCTCCCACAATCGTCACGCCACCACCAAACCTCCCACAATCGTCACGCCACCACCAAACCTCCCACAATCGTCACACTACCACCAAACCTCCCACAATCGTCACACTACCACCAAACCTCCCACAATCGTCACACTACCACCAAACCTCCCACAATCGTCACACTACCACCAAACCTCCCACAACCGTCACACTACCACCAAACCTCCCACAATCGTCACACTACCACCAAACCTCCCACAATCGTCACACTGCCACCAAACCTCCTACAAACGTCACGCCACCATCAAACCTCCCACAACCGTCACACTACCACCAAACCTCCTACAATCGTCACACTACCAACAAACCTCCCACAATCGTCACACTACTAATAAACCTCCCACAATCGTCACACTACCCCCAAACCTCCCACAATCGTCACACTACCACCAAACCTCCTACAATCGTCACGCCACCACCAAACCTCCCACAATCGTCACACTACCACCAAACCTCCTACAATCGTCACGCCACCAACAAACCTCCTACAATCGTCACGCCACCACCAAACCTCCCACAATCGTCACACTACCACCAAACCTCCCACAATCGTCACACTACCACCAAACCTACCACAATCGTCACACTACCACCAAACCTCCCACAATCGTCACACTACCACCAAACCTCCCACAATCGTCACACTACCACCAAACCTCCCACAATCGTCACACTACCACCAAACCTCCCACAATCGTCACACTACCATCAAACCTCCCACAATTCCCATTTATCTCCATTTCTGAGAGCATTTCTCCATTTCTCTCCATTTCTGGGTACATTTCTCCATTCTCTCCATTTCTGAGGGAATTTCTCCATTTCTCTCCATTTCTGTGGGCATTTCTCCATTTCTCTCCATTTCTGAGAGCATTTCTCCATTTATCTCCATTTCTGAGGGCACAGTTAAATCCATTTCTGAGAGCATTAAATCCATTTCTGAGAGCATTTCTCTCCATTTCTGAGGGCATTTCTCCATTTCTCTCCATTTCTGGGGGCATTTCTCCATCTCTCTGCATTTCTGGGGGCATTTCTCCATTTCTCTCCATTTCTGAGTGCATTTCTGCATTTATCTCCATCTCTGAGAGCATTTCTCCATTTATCTCCATTTCTGAGGGCACATTAAAATCCATTTCTGAGAGCATTTCTCTCCAATTATGAGGGCATTTCTCCCTTTCTCTCCATTTCTGAGGGCATTTCTCCATTTCCCTACGTTTCTGACGCATCGCAGGCTACACAGAACGAACATTCCTTCAGCATTCCACAAACGGCACGCAACTTCAGCGACACAATCGCTACACACGCTGTGTGACAGAGCTCCGCTCCGTTATCGTGCGCATCTCGAATTGTGGTGTTTAATGCGACCTTAATTAGACTAATGAATAAATTATGTCAATGTAAGAGCCCCATCCATTGACCTGGATGCAACCATCACACCACCACCAAACCTCTTACAAACGTCACACCACCAAACCTCCCACAATCGTCACACTACCACCAAACCTCCCACAATCGTGCTGAAGGGTTAGAGTCACACTACCACCAAACCTCGTACAATCGTCACGCCACCACCAAACTTCCCACAATCGTCACACTACCACCAGACCTCCCACAACCGTCACACTACCACCAAACCTACCACAATCGTCACACTACCACCAAACCTCCCACAATCGTCACACTACCACCAAACCTCCCACAACCGTCACACTACCACCAAACCTCCCACAATCGTCACACTACCACCAAACCTCCCACAATCGTCACACAACCACCAAACCTCCCACAATTCACACTACCACCAAACCTCCCACAATCGTCACACTACCACCAAACCTCCCACAATCGTCACGCCACCACCAAACCTCCCACAACCGTCACACTACCACCAAACCTCCCACAATCGTCACACTACCACCAAACCTCCCACAATCGTCACACTACCACCAAACCTCCCACAATCGTCACACTACCACCAAACCTCCTACAATCGTCACGCCACCACCAAACCTCCCACAACCGTCACACTACCACCAAACCCCCTACAATTGTCACGCCACCACCAAACCTCCCACAATCGTCACACTACCACCAAACCTCCCACAATCGTCACGCCACCACCAAACCTCCCACAATCGTCACGCCACCACCAAACCTCCCACAATCGTCACACTACCACCAAACCTCCCACAATCGTCACACTACCACCAAACCTCCCACAATCGTCACACTACCACCAAACCTCCCACAACCGTCACACTACCACCAAACCTCCCACAATCGTCACACTACCACCAAACCTCCCACAATCGTCACACTGCCACCAAACCTCCTACAAACGTCACGCCACCATCAAACCTCCCACAACCGTCACACTACCACCAAACCTCCTACAATCGTCACACTACCAACAAACCTCCCACAATCGTCACACTACTAATAAACCTCCCACAATCGTCACACTACCCCCAAACCTCCCACAATCGTCACACTACCACCAAACCTCCTACAATCGTCACGCCACCACCAAACCTCCCACAATCGTCACACTACCACCAAACCTCCTACAATCGTCACGCCACCACCAAACCTACCACAATCGTCACACTACCACCAAACCTCCCACAATCGTCACACTACCACCAAACCTCCCACAATCGTCACACTACCACCAAACCTCCCACAATCGTTACACTACCACCAAACCTCCCACAATCGTTACACTACCACCAAACCTCCCACAATCATCACACTACCAACAAACCTCCCACAATCGTCACACTGCCACCAAACCTCCCACAAACGTTACACTACCACCAAACCTCCCACAATCATCCCACTACCAACAAACCTCCCACAATCGTCACACTACCACCAAACCTCCCACAATCGTCACACTACCACCAAACCTCCCACAATCATCACACTACCAACAAACCTCCCACAATCGTCACACTACCAACAAACCTCTCACAATCGTCACACTACCAACAAACCTCCCACAATCGTCACACTACCACCAAACCTCCCACAATCGTGCTGAAGGGTTAGAGTCACACTACCACCAAACCTCCTACAATCGTCACGCCACCACCAAACCTCCCACAATCGTCACACTACCACCAAACCTCCCACAATCGTCACACTACCACCAAACCTACCACAATCGTTACACTACCACCAAACCTCCCACAATCGTCACACTACCATCAAACCTCCCACAATCGTCACACTACCAAAAAACCTCCCACAATCGTCACACTACCACCAAACCTCCCACAACCGTCACACTACCACCAAACCTCCTACAATCGTCACACTACCACCAAACCTCCCACAATCGTCACACTACCACCAAACGTCCCACAATCTACACACTACCACCAAACCCCCCACACTAAAGCCATCATAGAACCTTATCACGAGCGTCACCAAACGGCTTTGACAAATATTAACAATTAAACATTGCAATCATAAATTGACATGCTACTCGCACAGCCATTAAGAACTCTAGATAAAAATTGCAGCCCATCACAACGGAGAATTAGTACAGAACGCGGGAAGGTAAAATTGGCATTCCCGAGATGACCTGGGATCGCAGAACCTGATTGGGATGTTGGACGAGCTTCTCTAATGAAGCGTTTTGGCGGTCCTTGTGATCACGTGTTATGGATGCGAGTGATCGGCTGAAAGGAGGAAGCGAGTGTTTCGCTTAGATTTATGCGCCCCGCGTTCTGGAGTTTGTGAAGTATTTTAAAAGCCTAAGCTCTTGAAATTTAGAGCACTTGATGAACACGTGAGAAAGTGTCTTAGGGACTCCAGGACTTGAAATTACAGAGCTTGAATACAAGAGATCGGCACATTTCGACGTGAAAAAGGAGAGGCAGAGACAGTTTTGTTCGGATTTATGCGCCACGCGTTGTAGAGTTTGTGAAGTATCTTGAGAATTCCAGTTCTTGAAACTTAGAGCACTTAAACACAAAAGATAGTGTTTTAGGAACTCCAGTAATTAAAACTTAATTTGACGTGAAAAAGGACTACAATTTTCGAAAGACTGAAGTGACATTCAGCTTACTGCAACATACGTAGCATTCAGTTTTTTTTCTTGCCTTAATACTGAAGTTTAGAAGTTTTCAGAATAAAACAAAACACTATAAAGAACACGCAGTACCTGGATGGTGAGCGCTTTTTGTGGTCTTTGATTTCGAACGACTCGACAACTAAACTTGACAACTTTTCCAGAAAAAATAGAAAAAGAATCAACTCAGGCTATCAACCCAAAAACATGGAAGAAGATGATACTAACTCGGTAATGAATCAGATTATTCTTGAGCGGTTCCTTATAAAAGGAAGAAAGAAGAATGTTAACGATACACCACGGAAAAATGAATAATTTAAATAATGCCCGAGTTATTGTCATTTAATATCAGAGTTAACGGTTTCGAGGTCCGTCATTATCAGAACAGTTTGTACCGTCGCGCAGCAGCGATACGAACGTGCAAACGGACCTGAAATTATTGGCCCTACTTGAACACCTAAATTAGAAACTAATTTCACATATGGCACAGAAAAAATGGATGACGGAGAAACTAAACAGGGGAAACAAGCGGGGGAGGAAACAAGCGGGGGAGGAAACAAGCGGGGGAGGAAACAAGCGTGGGAGGAAACAAGCGTGGGAGGAAACAAGCGTGGGAGGAAACAAGCGTGGGAGGAAACAAGCGTGGGAGGAAACAAGCGGGGGAGGAAACAAGCGGGGGAGGAAACAAGCGTGGGAGGAAACAAGCGGGGGAGGAAACAAGCGGGGGAGGAAACAAGCGTGGGAGGAAACAAGCGGGGGAGGAAACAAGCGGGGGAGGAAACAAGCGGGGGAGGAAACAAGCGGGGGAGGAAACAAGCGGGGGAGGAAACAAGCGGGGGAGGAAACAAGCGGGGGAGGAAACAAGCGGGGGAGGAAACAAGCGGGGGAGGAAACAAGCGGGGGAGGAAACAAGCGGGGGAGGAAACAAGCGGGGGAGGAAACAAGCGGGGGAGGAAACAAGCGGGGGAGGAAACAAGCGGGGGAGGAAACAAGCGGGGGAGGAAACAAGCGTGGGAGGAAACAAGCGTGGGAGGAAACAAGCGGGGGAGGAAACAAGCGGGGGAGGAAACAAGCGGGGGAGGAAACAAGCGGGGGAGGAAACAAGCGGGGGAGGAAACAAGCGTGGGAGGAAACAAGCGTGGGAGGAAACAAGCGGGGGAGGAAACAAGCGTGGGAGGAAACAAGCGTGGGAGGAAACAAGCGTGGGAGGAAACAAGCGGGGGAGGAAACAAGCGTGGGAGGAAACAAGCGTGGGAGGAAACAAGCGGGGGAGGAAACAAGCGTGGGAGGAAACAAGCGTGGGAGGAAACAAGCGTGGGAGGAAACAAGCGTGGGAGGAAACAAGCGTGGGAGGAAACAAGCGGGGGAGGAAACAAGCGGGGGAGGAAACAAGCGGGGGAGGAAACAAGCGTGGGAGGAAACAAGCGTGGGAGGAAACAAGCGGGGGAGGAAACAAGCGTGGGAGGAAACAAGCGGGGGAGGAAACAAGCGGGGGAGGAAACAAGCGTGGGAGGAAACAAGCGGGGGAGGAAACAAGCGTGGGAGGAAACAAGCGTGGGAGGAAACAAGCGGGGGAGGAAACAAGCGGGGGAGGAAACAAGCGTGGGAGGAAACAAGCGGGGGAGGAAACAAGCGTGGGAGGAAACAAGCGTGGGAGGAAACAAGCGTGGGAGGAAACAAGCGGGGGAGGAAACAAGCGTGGGAGGAAACAAGCGGGGGAGGAAACAATCGGGGGAGGAAACAAGCGGGGGAGGAAACAAGCGGGGGAGGAAACAAGCGGGGGAGGAAACAAGCGGGGGAGGAAACAAGCGGGGGAGGAAACAAGCGTGGGAGGAAACAAGCGGGGGAGGAAACAAGCGTGGGAGGAAACAAGCGTGGGAGGAAACAAGCGGGGGAGGAAACAAGCGTGGGAGGAAACAAGCGGGGGAGGAAACAAGCGTGGGAGGAAACAAGCGTGGGAGGAAACAAGCGTGGGAGGAAACAAGCGTGGGAGGAAACAAGCGGGGGAGGAAACAAGCGGGGGAGGAAACAAGCGGGGGAGGAAACAAGCGGGGGAGGAAACAAGCGTGGGAGGAAACAAGCGTGGGAGGAAACAAGCGGGGGAGGAAACAAGCGGGGGAGGAAACAAGCGGGGGAGGAAACAAGCGGGGGAGGAAACAAGCGGGGGAGGAAACAAGCGGGGGAGGAAACAAGCGGGGGAGGAAACAAGCGGGGGAGGAAACAAGCGTGGGAGGAAACAAGCGTGGGAGGAAACAAGCGGGGGAGGAAACAAGCGGGGGAGGAAACAAGCGGGGGAGGAAACAAGCGTGGGAGGAAACAAGCGGGGGAGGAAACAAGCGGGGGAGGAAACAAGCGGGGGAGGAAACAAGCGTGGGAGGAAACAAGCGTGGGAGGAAACAAGCGGGGGAGGAAACAAGCGGGGGAGGAAACAAGCGGGGGAGGAAACAAGCGTGGGAGGAAACAAGCGGGGGAGGAAACAAGCGGGGGAGGAAACAAGCGGGGGAGGAAACAAGCGGGGGAGGAAACAAGCGTGGGAGGAAACAAGCGTGGGAGGAAACAAGCGGGGGAGGAAACAAGCGTGGGAGGAAACAAGCGGGGGAGGAAACAAGCGGGGGAGGAAACAAGCGGGGGAGGAAACAAGCGTGGGAGGAAACAAGCGTGGGAGGAAACAAGCGTGGGAGGAAACAAGCGGGGGAGGAAACAAGCGGGGGAGGAAACAAGCGGGGGAGGAAACAAGCGGGGGAGGAAACAAGCGTGGGAGGAAACAAGCGTGGGAGGAAACAAGCGTGGGAGGAAACAAGCGTGGGAGGAAACAAGCGGGGGAGGAAACAAGCGGGGGAGGAAACAAGCGTGGGAGGAAACAAGCGGGGGAGGAAACAAGCGGGGGAGGAAACAAGCGGGGGAGGAAACAAGCGTGGGAGGAAACAAGCGGGGGAGGAAACAAGCGGGGGAGGAAACAAGCGGGGGAGGAAACAAGCGGGGGAGGAAACAAGCGGGGGAGGAAACAAGCGTGGGAGGAAACAAGCGTGGGAGGAAACAAGCGTGGGAGGAAACAAGCGTGGGAGGAAACAAGCGGGGGAGGAAACAAGCGGGGGAGGAAACAAGCGTGGGAGGAAACAAGCGTGGGAGGAAACAAGCGTGGGAGGAAACAAGCGGGGGAGGAAACAAGCGTGGGAGGAAACAAGCGTGGGAGGAAACAAGCGGGGGAGGAAACAAGCGGGGGAGGAAACAAGCGGGGGAGGAAACAAGCGTGGGAGGAAACAAGCGTGGGAGGAAACAAGCGGGGGAGGAAACAAGCGGGGGAGGAAACAAGCGGGGGAGGAAACAAGCGGGGGAGGAAACAAGCGGGGGAGGAAACAAGCGTGGGAGGAAACAAGCGTGGGAGGAAACAAGCGGGGGAGGAAACAAGCGGGGGAGGAAACAAGCGGGGGAGGAAACAAGCGGGGGAGGAAACAAGCGGGGGAGGAAACAAGCGGGGGAGGAAACAAGCGCGGGAGGAAACAAGCGGGGGAGGAAACAAGCGGGGGAGGAAACAAGCGTGGGAGGAAACAAGCGGGGAGGAAACAAGCGTGGGAGGAAACAAGCGGGGGAGGAAACAAGCGGGAGGAAACAAGCGGGGGGAAACAAGCGGGGGAGGAAACAAGCGGGGGAGGAAACAAGCGGGGGAGGAAACAAGCGGGGGAGGAAACAAGCGTGGGAGGAAACAAGCGTGGGAGGAAACAAGCGGGGGAGGAAACAAGCGTGGGAGGAAACAAGCGTGGGAGGAAACAAGCGGGGGAGGAAACAAGCGGGGGAGGAAACAAGCGGGGGAGGAAACAAGCGGGGGAGGAAACAAGCGGGGGAGGAAACAAGCGGGGGGAAACAAGCGGGGGAGGAAACAAGCGTGGGAGGAAACAAGCGGGGGAGGAAACAAGCGGGGGAGGAAACAAGCGTGGGAGGAAACAAGCGGGGGAGGAAACAAGCGGGGGAGGAAACAAGCGGGGGAGGAAACAAGCGGGGGAGGAAACAAGCGTGGGAGGAAACAAGCGGGGGAGGAAACAAGCGTGGGAGGAAACAAGCGGGGGAGGAAACAAGCGGGAGGAAACAAGCGGGGGAGGAAACAAGCGTGGGAGGAAACAAGCGGGGGAGGAAACAAGCGGGGGAGGAAACAAGCGTGGGAGGAAACAAGCGGGGGAGGAAACAAGCGGGGGAGGAAACAAGCGGGGGAGGAAACAAGCGGGGGAGGAAACAAGCGTGGGAGGAAACAAGCGGGGGAGGAAACAAGCGTGGGAGGAAACAAGCGGGGGAGGAAACAAGCGTGGGAGGAAACAAGCGGGGGAGGAAACAAGCGTGGGAGGAAACAAGCGGGGGAGGAAACAAGCGGGAGGAAACAAGCGGGGGAGGAAACAAGCGGGAGGAAACAAGCGTGGGAGGAAACAAGCGGGGGAGGAAACAAGCGGGAGGAAACAAGCGTGGGAGGAAACAAGCGGGGGAGGAAACAAGCGGGGGAGGAAACAAGCGGGGGAGGAAACAAGCGGGAGGAAACAAGCGGGGGAGGAAACAAGCGGGAGGAAACAAGCGTGGGAGGAAACAAGCGGGGGAGGAAACAAGCGGGAGGAAACAAGCGGGGGAGGAAACAAGCGTGGGAGGAAACAAGCGGGGGAGGAAACAAGCGGGGGAGGAAACAAGCGGGGGAGGAAACAAGCGGGGGAGGAAACAAGCGTGGGAGGAAACAAGCGTGGGAGGAAACAAGCGTGGGAGGAAACAAGCGGGGGAGGAAACAAGCGGGGGAGGAAACAAGCGGGGGAGGAAACAAGCGGGGGAGGAAACAAGCGGGAGGAAACAAGCGTGGGAGGAAACAAGCGGGGGAGGAAACAAGCGGGAGGAAACAAGCGGGAGGAAACAAGCGGGGGAGGAAACAAGCGGGGGAGGAAACAAGCGGGGGAGGAAACAAGCGGGAGGAAACAAGCGTGGGAGGAAACAAGCGGGAGGAAACAAGCGTGGGAGGAAACAAGCGGGGGAGGAAACAAGCGGGAGGAAACAAGCGTGGGAGGAAACAAGCGGGAGGAAACAAGCGGGGGAGGAAACAAGCGTGGGAGGAAACAAGCGTGGGAGGAAACAAGCGTGGGAGGAAACAAGCGTGGGAGGAAACAAGCGTGGGAGGAAACAAGCGTGGGAGGAAACAAGCGGGGGAGGAAACAAGCGGGGGAGGAAACAAGCGGGGGAGGAAACAAGCGGGGGAGGAAACAAGCGGGAGGAAACAAGCGTGGGAGGAAACAAGCGTGGGAGGAAACAAGCGGGGGAGGAAACAAGCGGGAGGAAACAAGCGGGGGAGGAAACAAGCGGGGGAGGAAACAAGCGGGGGAGGAAACAAGCGGGAGGAAACAAGCGGGGGAGGAAACAAGCGTGGGAGGAAACAAGCGGGAGGAAACAAGCGTGGGAGGAAACAAGCGGGGGAGGAAACAAGCGGGAGGAAACAAGCGTGGGAGGAAACAAGCGGGGGAGGAAACAAGCGGGGGAGGAAACAAGCGGGGGAGGAAACAAGCGGGAGGAAACAAGCGGGGGAGGAAACAAGCGGGAGGAAACAAGCGTGGGAGGAAACAAGCGGGGGAGGAAACAAGCGGGAGGAAACAAGCGGGGGAGGAAACAAGCGTGGGAGGAAACAAGCGGGGGAGGAAACAAGCGGGGGAGGAAACAAGCGGGGGAGGAAACAAGCGTGGGAGGAAACAAGCGTGGGAGGAAACAAGCGGGGGAGGAAACAAGCGGGGGAGGAAACAAGCGGGGGAGGAAACAAGCGGGGGAGGAAACAAGCGGGAGGAAACAAGCGGGGGAGGAAACAAGCGGGAGGAAACAAGCGTGGGAGGAAACAAGCGGGGGAGGAAACAAGCGGGAGGAAACAAGCGTGGGAGGAAACAAGCGGGGGAGGAAACAAGCGGGGGAGGAAACAAGCGGGGGAGGAAACAAGCGGGAGGAAACAAGCGGGGGAGGAAACAAGCGGGAGGAAACAAGCGTGGGAGGAAACAAGCGGGGGAGGAAACAAGCGGGAGGAAACAAGCGGGGGAGGAAACAAGCGTGGGAGGAAACAAGCGGGGGAGGAAACAAGCGGGGGAGGAAACAAGCGGGGGAGGAAACAAGCGGGGGAGGAAACAAGCGTGGGAGGAAACAAGCGTGGGAGGAAACAAGCGGGGGAGGAAACAAGCGGGGGAGGAAACAAGCGGGGGAGGAAACAAGCGGGGGAGGAAACAAGCGGGAGGAAACAAGCGTGGGAGGAAACAAGCGGGGGAGGAAACAAGCGGGAGGAAACAAGCGGGGGAGGAAACAAGCGGGAGGAAACAAGCGGGGGAGGAAACAAGCGGGAGGAAACAAGCGGGGGAGGAAACAAGCGGGAGGAAACAAGCGTGGGAGGAAACAAGCGGGGGAGGAAACAAGCGGGAGGAAACAAGCGTGGGAGGAAACAAGCGGGGGAGGAAACAAGCGGGGGAGGAAACAAGCGGGGGAGGAAACAAGCGGGAGGAAACAAGCGGGGGAGGAAACAAGCGGGAGGAAACAAGCGTGGGAGGAAACAAGCGGGGGAGGAAACAAGCGGGAGGAAACAAGCGGGGGAGGAAACAAGCGTGGGAGGAAACAAGCGGGGGAGGAAACAAGCGGGGGAGGAAACAAGCGGGGGAGGAAACAAGCGGGGGAGGAAACAAGCGTGGGAGGAAACAAGCGTGGGAGGAAACAAGCGGGGGAGGAAACAAGCGGGGGAGGAAACAAGCGGGGGAGGAAACAAGCGGGGGAGGAAACAAGCGGGAGGAAACAAGCGTGGGAGGAAACAAGCGGGGGAGGAAACAAGCGGGAGGAAACAAGCGGGGGAGGAAACAAGCGGGAGGAAACAAGCGGGGGAGGAAACAAGCGGGAGGAAACAAGCGGGGGAGGAAACAAGCGGGAGGAAACAAGCGGGGGAGGAAACAAGCGGGGGAGGAAACAAGCGGGGGAGGAAACAAGCGTGGGAGGAAACAAGCGGGGGAGGAAACAAGCGGGGGAGGAAACAAGCGGGGGAGGAAACAAGCGGGGGAGGAAACAAGCGTGGGAGGAAACAAGCGTGGGAGGAAACAAGCGGGGGAGGAAACAAGCGGGGGAGGAAACAAGCGGGGGAGGAAACAAGCGGGGGAGGAAACAAGCGGGAGGAAACAAGCGTGGGAGGAAACAAGCGGGGGAGGAAACAAGCGGGGGAGGAAACAAGCGGGGGAGGAAACAAGCGGGGGAGGAAACAAGCGGGGGAGGAAACAAGCGGGAGGAAACAAGCGGGAGGAAACAAGCGGGGGAGGAAACAAGCGGGAGGAAACAAGCGTGGGAGGAAACAAGCGGGGGAGGAAACAAGCGGGGGAGGAAACAAGCGGGGGAGGAAACAAGCGGGAGGAAACAAGCGGGAGGAAACAAGCGGGGGAGGAAACAAGCGGGAGGAAACAAGCGGGGGGAAACCGGGGGGGAACAAACAGGGTAACCCAAAATAAAACCTAGAAATACGGAAATAACACCGTGAGCAGCAGGTACACAGGCGCAATAAAACGGGTAAAAAGTAAAGAAATAACACCGTGAGCAGCAGCTACACAGGCGCAATAAAACGGGTAAAAAGTAAAGAAATAACACCGTGAGCAGCAGGTACACAGGCGCAATAAAACGGGTAAAAAGTAAAGAAATAACACCGTGAGCAGCAGGTACACAGGCGCAATAAAACGGGTAAAAAGTAAAGAAATAACACCGTGAGCAGCAGCTACACAGGCGCAATAAAACGGGTAAAAAGTAAAGAAATAACACCGTGAGCAGCAGGTACACAGGCGCAATAAAACGGGTAAAAAGTAAAGAAATAACACCGTGAGCAGCAGGTACACAGGCGCAATAAAACGGGTAAAAAGTAAAGAAATAACACCGTGAGCAGCAGCTACACAGGCGCAATAAAACGGGTAAAAAGTAAAGAAATAACACCGTGAGCAGCAGGTACACAGGCGCAATAAAACGGGTAAAAAGTAAAGAAATAACACCGTGAGCAGCAGGTACACAGGCGCAATAAAACGGGTAAAAAGTAAAGAAATAACACCGTGAGCAGCAGCTACACAGGCGCAATAAAACGGGTAAAAAGTAAAGAAATAACACCGTGAGCAGCAGCTACTCAGGCGCAATAAAACGGGTAAAAAGTAAAGAAATAACACCGTGAGCAGCAGCTACTCAGGCGCAATAAAACGGGTAAAAAGTAAAGAAATAACACCGTGAGCAGCAGCTACTCAGGCGCAATAAAACGGGTAAAAAGTAAAGAAATAACACCGTGAGCAGCAGGTACACAGGCGCAATAAAACGGGTAAAAAGTAAAGAAATAACACCGTGAGCAGCAGCTACACAGGCGCAATAAAACGGGTAAAAAGTAAAGAAATAACACCGTGAGCAGCAGGTACACAGGCGCAATAAAACGGGTAAAAAGTAAAGAAATAACACCGTGAGCAGCAGCTACACAGGCGCAATAAAACGGGTAAAAAGTAAAGAAATAACACCGTGAGCAGCAGCTACACAGGCGCAATAAAACGGGTAAAAAGTAAAGAAATAACACCGTGAGCAGCAGCTACACAGGCGCAATAAAACGGGTAAAAAGTAAAGAAATAACACCGTGAGCAGCAGCTACACAGGCGCAATAAAACGGGTAAAAAGTAAAGAAATAACACCGTGAGCAGCAGCTACACAGGCGCAATAAAACGGGTAAAAAGTAAAGAAATAACACCGTGAGCAGCAGGTACACAGGCGCAATAAAACGGGTAAAAAGTAAAGAAATAACACCGTGAGCAGCAGCTACACAGGCGCAATAAAACGGGTAAAAAGTAAAGAAATAACACCGTGAGCAGCAGGTACACAGGCGCAATAAAACGGGTAAAAAGTAAAGAAATAACACCGTGAGCAGCAGCTACTCAGGCGCAATAAAACGGGTAAAAAGTAAAGAAATAACACCGTGAGCAGCAGCTACTCAGGCGCAATAAAACGGGTAAAAAGTAAAGAAATAACACCATGAGCAGCAGGTACACAGACACGAGGTGAGCAGTATCGTGAGTGCAGCAGAGCGCTCAGCGCGGCGTGCGGGATGCAGCCATTAATTACAGCTCAGTCAACTGCCTCCTCTGAGCTGTGCTGTGAGCCAGCTGTCTGGGGGCACCACACCAGCTGCCGGCAATGCACCGCACCAGCTGTCTGGAATACTGCAGCTGGGAGCAATGCACAGCACCAGCTGTCTGGAATACTGCAGCTGGGAGCAATGCACAACACCAGCTGTCTGGAACACTGCAGCTGCCGGCAATGCACCGCACCAGCTGTCTGGAACACTGCAGCTGCTAGCAATGCACCGCACCAGCTGTCTGGAACACTGCAGCTGCCAGCAGTGAACCGTCAACAAAACATACAACAAACGCAACACTCACCAACACCTGCACCAACACGACATATCTCTCTGGCCGCTCCAAACCACCACGCGGCAGCGCAGCGACAGCTCAAATTCGCTGGCAACACACCCAGGCAGTTTTGTGTAGCACGTTTGCAAAGTTCGCTACGCTTGAATTAATCAGCACACAAATTATTTCCCTATCAGTAGAATTCCCCGGAAATTTTGTCAATTTCACTAAACTGGAAGCACTAGCCATCTGGGAACTGGAGTTCCCGTCGGGAAGCAAAGGGTTAAGTGGGAAAATGTACTGGATGGAAAAGAATCCCAGTTGTGTAATTCAATTTGTGTCAGTCAGCCACTTGGGTTAGGTCATTTATCAGACACTATTCACCAATACTAATTACTATTGCTTCAGTAATTACTATGAATAACGTGTATATCATGTGCGCTGATGTTGACCATGTGTACAGTACTAGTACTAATGTAACAGGACTACATAAACCGCGAACTAGCTTATACCGCTCTATATAATTTACAAATTACTTCTCAAATAGCAATCCTTTCATCAGTTTTGCCGCTAGTTCCGCCAAAACGAAAACACGTACGTTCAATTACGAGATGCGTGATCGTAACCAACTAAAGTAACGTATTGCTCAAAAACTTTTAATATTTGTAAAACTAGCTTCAAACTTATGTTTCTTGGTGGGTAGGGTAGAAGGAACAGCATCAATGGGCCAGGGTAGTAGCTTCATGGAAAATTACTCGAGAACTGGACATTAATATGATTCATATTACAGGTAGCCTTGTAACTAACTTTTTCTTGAAAGTCCCAATACCTGGAATCCTTTTATTCAGTATAGTACAAACCTACTTAAGTGTTTTAAATTGTCCCATCAAATTTAAATTCACTGAAACAGCACATTAGGGCGGATTTATCAACTTTTATGTTTCTGAATGTGGCACACGATAAAAAAATTACTGAATGCATCCCTTATAACTGATCAGCATTTCTTTGCTTCCCTAACCCTCGTTCTTCATGTCTTTATACTGTGTCGCCATCGATATCACAGACACTCTCTCACCGCCACAAGTCATCGCTCATGCATTCAGCACACTACTAAAAAGCGGTCTGTTACATTCAAGCTGCGGAAATCAATTTCATGAATTTTACAAAAGATCCAACAGTGCTGCCGAGAACGCACTTCGCCTCGAGCGCAATAATAGACACGTTAAATTGTTAGTTAGTTTACTTAAATTAAACATCCTTGACCACAAAAAAGGCTCGCCAAACACAGGAAACCGCAATATGTAGTCAAATTAGATTGTACCTTAGTTTAAGCCTTACACTAACCATAAAAAAGTGTACCAAATAAAGGCAAGCCCATTAACCAGATAAAATTACTGTTAGTTCAACAACAAAGCCGATCTCAAGAAAAAAAAGAAGGGACCATTAAAAATGGACTGTAGAAGGGACCTTTTGGTATAGGCACCTTTTGATGCACAAAGTGTGGTATCACACAGGACACCCTGCACATAGAAACAATGTGCTAACAAAGAAATGAAGGCAAAGAAGATATAGCGATGAAGAAATGAAAACTGAAAGAATAAAAAAGTGCGCGAAAGATGGAAATTCGAAACGCTTAACCAAATTAGCCCCTCCCCTAGCCCTAGTTCCCACAACATAGGATGAACAAATTTAGCCAACCTAAACCAGTAACTTATGGTGCACTCTGTCGCCCCCCCCCCCCCCCCCCCCCCCCTGAGAGGCGACAGATTGGACCATAAATTAGTTCGTTTAGATTAGACACTAGTTTGAGCCTCCCTAACCGCAACAAAGGCTTTCTAAAGAGAGGAAGGAGGAAGACACCATTTAGAATGGAGTTAAGGGATTGAGGAATCTATGCACAAGGTGCATAGAAACCGTAAGTTGAGAAAGAAATTCACCAAACAAGATAAAAGTTGATAAAAAAAGTAGTAGATGCTGAAAAAAGGTCAGCAGTGAACCGAAAAAAGATGGTCCGTCGCTAAACAAAATAATATTCATTTTATTTCAATAAAAGAAAGACCTACTTAACCATTCCCTCGGGACCTTACATATTCCCCCTAAGAGCGCTAACTTCCAAAGATACAATAGTTGTATTCCCCTGAGGGGAATAAAACTAGTTAAGCCAGAGGAGTCTTCCTAACCACAAAAAACGTGTAACACAAAAAAGAAAGCACAATAGATAGATCAAATATTAAGCTAGTTATAGCCTCCCTGACCACAAAAATGGTGAACTCAATAGAGGAACACGTAATCAATATACGTTGTTGTAACTATTTGCCATCGATAGCGAGTTGAAGCCCTCTCCGTTCTCACTAGATAACTTATCAATAAAGGGTATTGGGAGTGTGACGAGTCAATCGACAAGGCTCACGAAATCTCATTAGGCGACCCAACAAATTAATCAAGGAAAAGAACACGGAAAATAAGCCTAATCAGTTGGCGTTACAGGTAACCGTGTACCGTATACGTAAGTCGTATGTCAGATAACCTTTACACAAGGTATTGAATTATTTCTGGATCAGGTCAAACCGCCTCGATATCTCAATTCCTAATCCAAGGGGGAATTATGAGCGAATTTAATTTTATCTTTGCAATTTGTTGTTAATTAAAAGTTTTATTTATTTAGCAACGAAATATTTCCCGCTTAATCGTAATCGCACTTCTCAATATCAACGTGGATGAATAGCGCACACTAGATTTTCCCGTCATCGCTGGTGGAGTAAAATCAAGAATACATCGCTGGTGGTGGAGTAAAATCAAGAATACATCGCTGGTGGCGGAGTAAAATCAAGAATACATCGCTGGTGGCGGAGTAAAATCAAGAATACATCGCTGGTGGCGGAGTAAAATCAAGAATACATCGCTGGTGGCGGAGTAAAATCAAGAATACATCGCTGGTGGCGGAGTAAAATCAAGAATACATCGCTGGTGGCGGAGTAAAATCAAGAATACATCGCTGGTGGCGGAGTAAAATCAAGAATACATCGCTGGTGGCGGAGTAAAATCAAGAATACATCGCTGGTGGAGGAGTAAAATCAAGAGAACATCGCTAGTGGCGGAGTAAAATAAAAAATACATCGCTGGTGGCGGAGTAAAATAAAAAATACATCGCTGGTGGCGGAGTAAAATAAAAAATACATCGCTGGTGGCGGAGTAAAATCAAAAATACATCGCTGGTGGCGGAGTAAAATCAAGAATACATCGCTGGTGGCGGAGTAAAATCAAGAATACATCGCTGGTGGCGGAGTAAAATAAAAAATACATCGCTGGTGGCGGAGTAAAATCAAAAATACATCGCTGGTGGCGGAGTAAAATCAAAAATACATCGCTGGTGGAGGAATAAAATCAAGAGAACATCGCTGGTGGAGGAGTAAAATCAAGAATACATCGCTGGTGGAGGAGGAAAATCAAGAGAACATCGCTGGTGGAGGAGGAAAATCAAGAATACATCGCTGGTGGAGGAGGAAAATCAAGAGAACATCGCTGGTGGAGGAGGAAAATCAAGAGAAGATCGCTGGTGGAGGAGGAAAATCAAGAACTCGAGCCAAAATTGATCAAAGCTGACGCAACGTCCAGCGTTACATAACACTTTAATGCGACGAATCTTTAACACCGACACCTGTTGAAATCAAGTCTATATCAGCCGATGACGACCGCTTCCTGCATCGCCACGTTAGACCATTGATCTCGTCAGGGATTCTGATGAGCTCTTTCTTCATCATAGGACTTGGCCGGGTTAGACCGTCTTTTTTTGGTAAAGCTTTTGAATTTGTTTTCCTTTCAATTAAAAGAGCGCTCATTGCAACTCTGAAGTGTTGCTTAGGTAATACCAAAATATTTTAAAACGAAAGAGAAAACTTGCAAAAAAAATCACCAAGGAAATCTTGCAACACAATAACATTAACTTGATTAAAAAAGCCATGTTCTTTGAAGTTTTGTAGAAGCCTCTCGACTTAAGAACGAAAACTGACAATTTTGGAATGCACGCTCAACTTCTGTTAAGAGCAAATTTCCTACTTAAATTAGAAGTAGAGTGCCGTGGCTCAACCGCAAACGCAATAGTCGTAATCAGAAGTCGATTCTCTTTAAATTCACGTGCATGTTAGGGAGAAGCTGTTGGCGTAAGTTGACAATGCTACACTGCATATGCTGTAGCACAGCGTGGCGAGGCCAAATCAGCGTAAAAATTTACGCTGCCAGCTGCACCTCTACGACGACGTGATTAGTTTGAAAATCAGTCCCAGGAATGACTGCAGCGTGTGCGTGTTAGACCACAAAGCTAAATGTTCAATTCTAAAAGTAGGTAATTTACAGGGTGCGGCAGCTAATCCTGCATTTTTGAGAAGGCTGTGGAAGCCTCAAAAAAACAGGATTGACTGCTGCATCCTGTACCTTCCCCAAAATTTTAACTTTTACTGTTCAAAAATGGGCAATTCTATTCACTACATGACAAGAGTTTGATTGATTGATTGATTATGAGTTAGTTTCAGCCTCCCTTACCACAACAAAGATGTACAAAGAGAGGGGGGATGAAGGCACCAATTAGTATGGAGCTGAGAGAATGCACAAGAACTCATCTATGCACAAGATGATTTCCCGCACAAGATCACTTGCGCATAGAAACAGTAAGTTAGGATGGATGTTAACGAAACAAGATCCAAGTCGAAGAAAAAAGTCGTAGGTCTGAAAAACAGGACAGGAGTGAATTAGAAAAAGATGGTCCATGAGAAAACAAAAAACGTTCCATATTAGCAAAAAGTAAACCTACCTAACTCTCTAATAACCAACTCATTTTTTTCCTCTGGAAGTGCTACTTCCCATAGTAGCACTCTAAGACATACACGTATCCCACTGACTGGATCTCAATAAATAAGATCAAACAAAGTGTCAGGAGTTGCCCCAGTAACCATTTTCCCACTGAAAGTTTACTTTTTCCTAAACTGAAAAAAGTAGCGTACAGCTCAAAAATTATGCCAAGAGACGAACTGGAAACTCGTATCAATGATTCAAACTTACATCTTTCAAATGCAAGAACTTGTAGGGTTCCAAAAGGCATGTTCGCTGCCTATCCAGCCGAGCAAGAGCCCTTTTAAGGACTTATCAAGTCCAGCGTAAGCCTTCAGGACCTGCCGAGACAAGTCCAGCGTAGGCCCTAAGGGCTTACCGAGACAAGTCCAGCTTAGTAAGGAGTTACCGAGACAAGTCCAGCGTAGTAAGGAGTTACCGAGACAAGTCCAGCGTAGTAAGGAGTTACCGAGACAAGTTCAGCGTAGTAAGGAGTTACCGAGACAAGTTCAGCGTAGTAAGGAGTTACCGAGACAAGTCAAGTCCAGTCAGCATGAGCCCTTACTAGGACTTGTGAAGGTGAGTCCAATGCAGACCAGCTCTTTGCTAGCCTGGCAGAAGACGCTAAGTTAGTTCTATATAATCCATTGAGTGCAATTACTAACTTCAAAATCAATGTCCCTAATATTTCAAAATTAATTTTCCCTTTTGGAAAAAAATGTCCCTATTTCTAAATCCGCGTTCCAATTTCAAAAAAGTTACATTTCAAATGAATTTCTTCAGTTCGCAATTAATGACCCTAGCCTGAAATTAAACCCTGGGTAAATCTGAAGGATATGTCAGTTATCGATTTTGTAAATTTCGATGCCTTAGCACAGTTAATTAGATAGAAATAAACAAGTTTTCTTCTATGCACTTTCCGTCTCAAATGAGTATTTTATTAGTTATAGCGGTAAATGTTTTACCGCAACTCCAGTGTTTGAAGCGGCAAGTAATCAAGGAGCACGTCGGACGGCAACACTGCAATGCGCACTCTCTTCCAGCGCGATCGTCATCAAAGACGAAACCAAACCTACCGCTATACCTCGTTAAATACTCATTTGACGAAAAAAGTGTATAGAAGAAAAGTTGTTTATTTCGATGTTATTACCATGATTCAAGCAACCAAAATTCGAAAATCGATGAGTAGCTGTTTATTCGAGCGCATTTGTCATCAAAGACGAAACTAAACTTACCGCTATAAATCGTTAAATACTCATTTGAGACGGAAAGTGCATAGAATAAAACTTGTTTATTTTGATTCAATTAATTAGGTTTAGGTATCAAAAAGCGGAAAATCGATAACTGGCATATCCTTCAGATTTACCAAACCCTGTGCTCCACAAGCAAAAGACATCAACTGAGTTTTATAAATTCTGACGGGTGCAATTCCTTACTTCAAAATAAACGTCACTAGTTCCAACTTGTTCTCCGTGGTTCAAAACTAAGCCTCTTCTGGACTGAAAAAAACAACAATTGCGCTTTTACACTCAGCTGGATGCAATTCGTTAGTTCTGAACCATCAAGTTGAAGTCCGTAGTTCTCAAATCTCACAGGCAACCAGCGTTGGAAACCTCGAAATTTACTAGGAGAAAAAATGAACGAAAATTGTCCATAGAATTTAGAGTATCGTGATCTTCATAACGTAGTGCACAGCAAGTTGGATCCCTGATCACCGAAAAATTCCCGAGGTTATTTTTTCGCGGATTCCAATTTAACTATACATGTGTCTTCCGCCTTTTTCGTCTACAAAGGATTAATATCTAGAAATTTAACTACACATATTTCTTCCACCTCATTCGTCCCTCGGAGATTAATATGTTGCAATTTAACTATCCATATTTTTTTTATCTCTTTCGTCTCCTGAGTAGGTGAAATTCTGATGCAGTGCACGCCGTCTCTCAGTAAGCTCATCACACACTTCTAGCTGCTCCAGTAATTTGCAGAGTCATTAACCCAATTATATACCTACCAACTCAATTAATTGAACCAACTTGAAGAACCATTTCTCTTTGGTTCTTCAAGTTGGTTCCAGTTCTGCCCAGTTCTGACGTTACTGGTGCACCAGCACTTCAGAATTTCAGATGGTCGAGTGAATTGATTAAACAAGTAAATTTAAGTTTAATCAGACTCTAAGACATATTTCTGTAAAGAATTAAGGCACTCGCTTCTCATAAATGGTCAAAGAATAATACGTCTCCAGAACATGGAAGACACACAATACTTACAAGCTGGTAACAAAATATATGGGAAGATTAAACCGCAGCATTCGAATTCAATTACTATTATTACGCAGTCAACTAGATTATTCTGAAATTATGTAAGTGCCTAACTTTAGCGTAGAAATAGGGATTTCGTCCTGTAATTGAAAACAAGACCCAAGTTTAAGAAAATACTAGTGGTAAACCTAGTATCAGTTTTCAGGTTGTGGAGGGACAACATTTTCTCAAGAAATTAAATTCCAAGATTCACTCTATTTCACAGCGTACTTTTAAAAATCATTTAATAAAGCTCAAAAGATGTAACAGTTTTAAACTCTCCTTAATGACTAACTCATCCCCAAATATCTTCTGAACTTTAATGGATGAAAAGAAAGCGAGATAATAATTAATTTCAACATAAACTATTGCGTTGTATAAAGCATAACTTTGGAACAGACAATATAGTAAGAAGCAAAAACTGATAACTTGAACATGTTCAGTTTAATGTGTACGGACACGCAAAAACATTCTCATAACAGTATAACGCTAACCCCTCCTCTTGAAAAAAATTCGATAATCCAAAATAGACAGTCGAGTTTATTCACGTGAGGAACAGTTGCTCGGAACTGTTCACGTTCATGCAATTTCTACACACCATCTCTAGGTGACCCTCAGAAACAGATACGGCACCACACAAACTCCGCTCCTCAGCTACTGCATGCCTCAACCGTGTCTACGGGTGAAAGTTCGTATTGTTTCACTTAATTTGTTCGCCAGTTTCGAACGCATCTGCAAACTGGAGAACCTAAAACGTGCTACGATTTACGGTAAAGATCAATCATCGTCTTTAACTTGACCTCGGTTCAGCACCAGGCTGCACAGGGTATGATCCAAAATGCCAAAAGCACCACCACAGAAAAACCACACGAAACAAAAAGCCTCAACACCGAACTCAGTTTTACCTGCTCAACATTTTGTCTCAACACTGCGTACAGAATTTGAGTACTCTTCGTATCCGTAGACAGTCAGATTGAGTTATATTTAGAGAACATTTAAGAAATTTCGTAGTCACTTCGAAAGCGTCTTAGGAGTAGCAACTGGCTGTCTTAGCAAAGACAACTTTCGTTATTGAACGACGACGTTTAAAGTAGACTTTCTGAAGCACATTATTCTCTTGGTACCCATGACACTTTCTCGTACGGAGTCACACACTTCACTGGCCACACTAGAAACGAAGTTCTTAGCTACGACAGGGGAAGCTTCGGCGAAGGATGTTATCGGTTGGTTGATAAAGAAGAACTACTAGAAGATCACGGCGTTCATAGAGAGAGCGCAGTGCCACACAGCCTGCCTCGACAGCGGCTCGCGCACAGCTGTTTCGTCTGAGGCGCAGGTTTCAGCCTGGAAGCAGACCTCGTTGCCAGATGCGCGCAGTGCCAACAGAGCCTCTGTTCGTCTGTACGAGAGTGCCACTTATTCGTCAAATGTGAGCGAAATGTGAGAATTAAATCTCTGGTTTTTGAAGAAATTTCTAGGCCTGTGAGATTTCATTCAACTGAGTGAAGTACCTCTTGCCCTTTCACTTAGCCTCAATCTGTCCCCTTTCGCCCATGGTTTCCTAACAATTTGCATGATAAATGGGTGCTGGAGAGAGAAGGCTGGAGGGTTGATTTTTAAACATGAAATGTGGCTGTCAGAATATTTCACCCAACAACGGGACAGTGATTTATTCAGCACTCCAACAACGTCGTATCCTAAACGCGCTGCCGCAGTTCGTTACGATAATACAAAATTGAACCTTCACCATTTAATTGGAAATTGTAAGCTGCAACACATACTGAAAAAGTAGTTACGAACCTCCTTTGCTCATTATCCTGTATTTCAGTACATCGCACAGCACTTTTGTAGAACGTATATGTATTGTGATTGCCTCGATGCATAGACATGTATTTGTGTATGTATTCGGGTGTGTGTATATACGTGGGTATGTGTATGCATGTATATGTGTATATGTGTACATTTATATATGCACATATGCATGTACTAAACTAGCAACTAGCATTTGAAATAGAAATACCGGTCTTTTTCTGTTGACTCTCAACTTGTAACAATACCTAACCCGCTATCTTTTTATTATTGTGAAGCATTCACGTGAAACAATATAAATTTGATCACCCATTTATGTTTAAATAAGATGCTTTTCAATTAATGACCGTTATGCTAAAAAATTTTAATTAGAAAAACAAAGCTTGTAATTTTCGTTTTTCAGATCCTTTTATTTTTTTCCTACTTGCTCGAAATGACATTTTTGAACATCTGCCGGTACAATCAAATCTAATATTATTTCCTGGCGTCGAGAAATTCAAAGCTTTATGTTATGTTCATGTAAACTGTCAAAAGTATTTTCACCCCACAGAGAAAATGCATAGACAATGAAATTGTATTGTCTCTTATAATTGTAGTTACTTATTTAATCAAATCTAGATTAAGCAACAATAGTAATAGATCATTTGTTTTCGACTAGTGACATGGGTATTACAATACTCATTTGTGTGTATCATGTGTGTGTATTTACTTCAAGATACTTTCAAAACCAATGGTGTACTATCTTTTTTTTCAATCTTTATTGGAAATATGCTGCTTTTCTATCTTTCTTTCTTTCTTTATTCCTTTCTTTCTTTCTTAACTGTGAAAGTGAAGCTGAAACGCTAAGCTAAATATTCAAAATATTCATTAAGTTAACATTGTCAAAATAGCTAAACAAGCTAAAGAATTTTGTCCCTGAGATCATCCATAATCATACGAATAAGCCGTAACTAATATACCGCTACAATTTTCGTTAATCTATTGAAACAGTTCGTGCGCTGAAGCTACGTTAATTTATGGTTGGCATCGTGAAGTTCTCCATCGATATATTTCACATAAACATTTTACATCATTGCATACCAAATATTTTTCTACTGTGCAAAATTATTCCACTAATTAGCAAGAACATGTTGGTATTTAAATACTAAATCCCGTTTAAATCGATATTAACATTTAAAAAACATATTGGAGGTTTATTTGGGTGAAATGGTTGGGTAACATAACATGTATTTGTAGCACATGCCCTGTGTATTTGTAGCACAACATGTCCCGTGTATTTGTAGCACCTGTCCCGTGTATTTGTAAGACAACACGTCCCGTGTGTTTGTAGCACAACACGTCCCGTATTATAGGCTCATTGAGGTCACATGTTTCTTCCTTATTTCCTTTGTTTCACCGCAAAAATACGACCAGTAAGAAGTGATCGAGCAATGACAACTCGACAGAATCCGTTTCTATTGAATTACACTCAGTTGGTGCTTGCGAGCATCTACACGTCAGGACACAGAGCTCCAACTCCGGCTTTTGTTCACGAATTCAGTGGGATAATTTAGATAACTTACAAAAAATCCATTCGCTGCTGCGGCGCTTGTTATTTAATAAGGACCATGTCACGCCGATATACATGCAATATGTATATCTAAATAACTAAAGTGAAGCACTACAAGTTAAATATAATGCACAATTGCGATCACAGTTAGGACAGTTTGTTTGTTTCTCAGTCGTAAATCGCCTCAAACGATTGAGATTATTATTAAATCCTCGCATGATGGGTGAAATAGTTCCAAAAAATTGTGTGCAGTGCTTGACTAATTTTCGCAAATCGCTTTGTAAAAAATTGCATGCCTCTCACGCTTGACTTAATGGCATATTCATACCAGGATTTTTTGTATTAGTTTTCTCATCTGTTCTTTTACATCAGAGATATTCGAGAAAATTTCCAGAAAACATCTTTCAGGTAACGGAGACACCTTTGAGAGTAAAAAACACCGCTTCGTGGTAGTCGAAAGCCTTCTCATGAGGAAAAAACCTAAATAGCGTCTGACTTATACTGAGGCGATTCAATCAACCAATTACCGCAAGTTCAAAACACTTCCAAGACAACCTGCTGAATTGTTAATGCGATAAAGTCTAGCAGACAACGAATGATTGAGTATTATTTGCTCGATCGCAATACAAAACGTAAATTCAACGCTCACGGCAGTGCTCATAAATTGTGAGATTAATATTTCACAAGCCCAAATCCATCGGTACGCTCAGATGAATGTTCACGTGAGGCAATACTGTATGAAAGGAGACGACACAGGAAGAAATCAATGACCGATAAGAAGAATCAACGCATTCGGGCACAATAGGTGGAAGAGTAAATTCACTGGACGACTGCATAATGGAGTATGAAAGACGAGCGGAAACTCAATACATTTCGCTCAGAGAGAGTGAAGGGTCAGACATCCACTTTTTCTTGGGTCTCAACTCAAATAACAATCTTGAAGAGAAACCCGATACAACAATACTCCCCTAAGCATGAGAAACACTGGGCTGGAGTTTCATTTTCCAACAAGATAGGGATCCAGAACACGCGTCCGCAAGGTGTAAGAGTGGTTCTGAAGGCAGGAGTGGCTAGCGCGGCCTCCCTGTTTGAATATTATCAAGCCCAGGAAATAGACTGAAGCGAAATACGGGCAGAAAGTTTAAACAAACGAACGAGGGGTGTACGTAAATATTACGGGCATCGGAAAGTTCTGTCCTCTTTAATTTAACCAAATTTTAAAACAAAAATATAAGTTCAGTAGGCTGTTTCAAAGGCATATCAAATGTGAGATAATCAGTTAGACTTCGCATGAAATTGAATCTACTCCAGTTGATTTTTTGTATTCATCTATAGCCCATGGAAGAGAAAAGGTTGAAAGTGAATCACATGGATCATAGCATGTATGAATTCCTCTAAGGTACCCACCCAACAATTGCAGTAAAAACATAAACGCTGTCTATCCATAAAGTTTGAGCGGTAAAAGTTGCCGTAGATGGATTGCTACCTTTGTGGAATTAATATAACTTCCCATAATACAATAGGTGACTCTAGCCAAGTAGATAAAGCTCTATGTCGCGTCATTCCCAAGCGCTTATTAACCGAAAGGCTTGCAACCAAATATTGAGGCTGGAAAATTATAAACTTATACTCTTGTTATTTGCTGACATTAAGGGGTGTTGGACGTGATCTGTTTGCCGATGGAATTGTTATTGAGAGTTGCGCTGAAAACTGTAAGAAAATCAGTATTTCTTTGAATTTATTAAAATACAGTCACACACTTTACGCCTCCTTCCAGACTACTGCTTTATTCGGAGTCCATTCTGAATTTTTTCATACGAGTTCTGTTGAAATAAAATGTTCAAATAATTAAGCTGTATACTCGTTTGCAACAGTTATAGAGCGAAACGAATAAAATAAATTGTGTACTCTGAATGTTATGAAATAATTAATTTTAATTATTTTTTAATAAATCTAAAAAACATGAGGGGAAGAGTAAATCAAGAAGTACATTTTAAATATTTCAACGGAACAGAAGCACGAGTAATATTTTGTAACGAATAAATAGGTCAATTCACAAGCAAGTTTAGTTGCTCTGTGAGAGCAATGAGTTTAATTACCTTACAGATTATAATTGTTCTAAATACTCACGCCAAAGCTGTAAATTAGGAACAATAACTCATGAACGTACAAGTTATACGAGAAATATACGTACGAACGCTGATACTTCCGTATGTACAGCGTACTAAACAATGAAAGAGTACGCAGGAGATACAATCAATGATAGATGTTCTGTAACAACCTCAGTTTTCCGAATATTGAGAAATGCGTCAGAAATCTTTGTTTTGTAAACTGTTCTTTGAAGGCGCTGGAGAATCTGTTCCATTCACACGTCATTGCGTTGTGCAGCACAATGACTCCGACACAATTCAACAAAATGACTCCAACACAATTCAACAAAATGACACCAACACAATTCAACAAAATGACACCAACACAATTCAACAAAATGACACCAACACAATTCAACAAAATGACTCCAACACAATTCAACAAAATGACACCAACGCAATTCAACAAAATGACTCCAACACAATTCAACAAAATGACACCAACGCAATTCAACAAAATGACTCCAACACAATTCAACCAAATGACACGAACACAATTCAACAAAATGACAACACAATTCAAAAAAATGACTCCAACACAATTCAGCAAAATGACACCAACACAATTCAACAAAATGACTTCAACACAATTCAACCAAATGACACGAACACAATTCAACAAAATGACTCCAACACAATTCAACAAAATGACACCAACACATTTCAACAAAATGACACCAACACAATTCAACTAAATGACACCAACACAATTCAACAAAATGACTCCAACACAATTCAGCAAAATGACACCAACACAATTCAGCAAAATGACACAACACAATTCAACAAAATGACACCAACACAATTCAAAAAAATGACTCCAACACAATTCAGCAAAATGACACCAACACAATTCAACAAAATGACTCCAACACAATTCAACCAAATGACACGAACACAATTCAACAAAATGACTCCAACACAATTCAACAAAATGACACCAACACATTTCAACAAAATGACACCAACACAATTCAACAAAATGACACCAACACAATTCAACAAAATGACTCCAACACAATTCAACAAAATGACACCAACACAATTCAACAAAATGACACCAACACAATTCAACTAAATGACACCAACACAATTCAACAAAATGACTCCAACACAATTCAGCAAAATGACACCAACACAATTCAGCAAAATGACACAACACAATTCAACAAAATGACTCCAACACAATTCAACAAAATGACTCCAACACAATTCAACAAAATGACACCAACACAATTCAACAAAATGACACAACACAATTCAACAAAATGACACCAACACAATTCAACAAAATGACACAACACAATTCGACAAAATGACTCCAACACAATTAAACAAAATGACTCCAACACAAATTCAACAAAATGACTCCAACACAATTCAGCAAAATGACACCAACACAATTCAACAAAATGACACAACACAATTCAACAAAATGACACCAACACAATTCAACAAAATGACACAACACAATTCAACAAAATGACACCAACACAATTCAACAAAATGACACAACACAATTCAACAAAATGACACCAACACAATTCAACAAAATGACACAACACAATTCAACAAAATGACTCCAACACAATTCAACAAAATGACTCCAACACAAATTCAACAAAATGACTCCAACACAATTCAGCAAAATGACTCCAACACAAATTCAACAAAATGACTCCAACACAATTCAGCAAAGTGACCATTACAATTAATCAAAATTACTTCAATAGAGTCCAGGAAAATTATTTGAATAAAATTCACCAAAATGACTTCAAAACAATTAACTGCTCGAGGAACTCGAGCCTCTTACGAAGCCCTCGTCGCTGCCAACGAATTCCTCGATCCTGAAAATTTCGATTCTCGGAGATGAGAATCTGCTTGAGGATATCTGCTGGCAATTAGCCATGGAGTACCACAAGGGTCTGTTCTAGGGCCTCTCCTATTTATAATACTTATCAACGACGTGATTAAATCTTATTCATTTTTCCAAATCCCTCCCTTTTGCCGACGACAGCGCGCTTTCAACTCCTCACCATATTAAAAACTTCAGTTTAACTTCAGAGAGTATAATTAACGAACTGCACAAAGCTTCAACGGAACTGAAAGCGAACAAAGTAAGCTTCATTATCGAAAAGATAAAATACATCATATTCTTTCATAATCGGAATACGTTTCATCCATGCATTAAGATTCGTGATGTTCAGATTGAAAAAAACTTCTTTACGTTCCTGACCATTATGATAAATAAAAATGTGACCTGCAAAGTGCCTATTCCATGTATTAGTAATAAGCTATAAAAAAATCCAAGGAATCCTGAAAAAATTAAAAAAATTAAATACCTGAAGAAGCTTTATAAAATTGAACGATCATTTCATTTTATTTTCAATACAAAATGGAAGCATGTCATGGAATCGACAAAATGAAATAAATTTGCTCATTTAAAAAACATTAGAGGAGTGAGAATTAGAAAACAATGCCCACATTAATGAATCATTTTTAGTTTGAAAATACTTAAGCCTTTGAATGTCAATAAGCTTTCCCTACGTGATTTAGCATATAAAACATGCACAAATAAAGGGAACAAAGATTTTAAACAATTATTACCTCCACAAAATGGCCATCATGATCTTATAACCCGAAATTCATACTGCCTTGTTATTCAAAAACTCGGTCTCAACACAGTATCCTTTTCATTGAAGTCGAGACTTGGAATTCGATCCTTGCTCTAATTTGAGAGAAAAGTTCACATAAAGCTTTTAAAACGAATTTTGAATCGTTATTTCCATCTAAGTATTAATGACTCTAGGTAATCAAGTCAAATCTTTTTTTCCTTATGATTCAACTTGAATGTTCAATTTACAAATTTCAATGAAATGGATCTTAAAGCTTTTCAATAATATGTGTACTGTTCTCATCCGACTCACATTGACTATTGCTCTAAATTCACGCATTGAATTACAGTATGAGCGAACTCATTCCTTAATCTGCCTAGTGTGCAACTACTTGGTTGAGTGTACGAGGTTAAATGTTGATGACAGGATGCCCAAAAAATTGGTGAACTTATTTGGGCCCACGAGAAGCTATTTTCAAATGTTTCCTTTGTATTAGCACCAAGAAACATTCAACTTGATGTATAACGTGTGGTAAATAAACTGTTGGAATTGTTATAAATGACTTCGAAGAATCCAGGTTGATTTGGGATCTACGCTACGTATAAATCAACATGAAAACTCTTCGCAGTCATATCAAAGCCTCAAGCCTAATTGCACGTTGAATTGTATTTATTTTTTTCCTCAGCGGCTAGTTATTTGAAATCGTGTAAAGCATGAAAACATAGTGTTACCTTGTGCACTGTAAAGTAGGTAAAACCTCAACCTATCTGTGGAGACATTGCTCGTGACATGTCATTTGGTGGCTACTTACAGACTTGTGACGCTAGGACATCTGCTTTGAACGTATATTTAACCCTACTCTTTATTTTTTTCAGTAATTTCAATTATCATTAATTGTCTAAGTAATCGTGAATTGTCTAACAAAACTGAAGAAATTTCGGTATGTAGGAACTGTGGCTGAGGTAAGTGGATTATGCACATATACATATATGTGTGCTCAGCCCAGTTCCGTTTGTACAGTAGATGGGATTCTGTTCTTGTGTGCTTGACTTGCTTGGATAGTTAATTAATAAACTTTGATAAACTTCAGCGAATAAACTTCATTCATAGTTATTCAGTTGTTGAACTATATCTTTCATATTTTCATTAATCAATTTGTATGTGTATAACCGCTGAGGTGCAACCATTCAGAAGATTCTTAGTTACTTGTTTATCAGAATTCGGTGTATCGGTCTTTGTGAATAATTCAACCAAATTATTTATTTCAATTATTGCATTTCATATTTCAATGTTATTTGCTAATATTCCGTCTTTAATTGCGTTGTATAATTTGCATTATCCGTCAATTGTTATTTTTGTTAATTAGTGCTCATGTGATATTTCGGCCTTAGGAAGCAGACTGTCTTTATTTTCAGTTTACCTGGTGTGTCTTTTGCTTTCAGCTGATGTGTACAACCCCTGTGTTTCCCGCCCACGCTCCATTTCTTTGGCTCTCCCAACTATTATCGTTTCATTGTCTCCTAACTTTTCCCTATGTATTTCACCACTAGTTTTCATTCCGTAATCCCCCTGAGTAATTTACGCTGATTGTCTGTTTCTGTTATAAATATACCTGAACGCTTTCGGTTCTTCTCCTTCATCTTCGTAAAAGTCCTCTGGTAATCGAGAGAGCATTATCCTTTTCCCTAATTCGGCACCCGCAAACAATAGTTTACCCAGCGCCGGAGTTAGACTGCGTTTCATTGTTTAGCTGTACATTACACTTCAGGCTAACTTTTGTCCCTTAAATAAGAGGCAGTGGTGTAATTGTCTTTGACGTCTCGCTACATTCTAATGTTCCTTGATATTTCAATGTTGTCCAAAGTACGTCATTACATCGGTTTCGCATGCGTCAGAGTCCTACAGTGCGTCATCGTCTCACTATGCGTCGCTCCTAGTCCCTGGTAAAGTTTACTTCAGTTTTGAAAGAATTACATCGGGTGCTAGGTGATCTTTATTAGTGTAAGCGTCAAGGAAAGCCGATTAATTCTCGGTCCTTCAAGGTAATCATAATAATCATTGTGTATTGTCATTTTACAGCGTATCAGCATCTTTTCGGACATCTCGTATTGACGTCAGCAATCAAATGCACAACGGCTCGCCTCTGTGACTCACGGTGCCATTCAGTGTATTTCGGACCACCAGCTTTGTAAAGAAATGCTCTGCCTTACAGAAACTGAACACGTCTCCATGCCAACAGCAAATTCCGAGTCTTCGTTATCATCTCCATTTCATGACGACAGAGAAGAGCAGTTAGTTCCATCACTTTAATGACTGTCATTAAATGTCGCTAAATCTCAACCATACATGGTGCAAATATAAGGATGATTTCCAATCACGTTTTCACAGAGTCATTATACGTTAATTTTTGATGACCTTCACGTTACTATTGAAGGGAAAACCGCAAACGTTGCTTAATTTATTTAAGCGATGTAATTCACCCACCGATTAAAAAAAAACTGATTTTCTGATTTTAGTAAGAGAAAAGTTCGTACTCAATAAACTAACCACTAAACTCACTGCAAATGACACGAGTTTATTTTGCTTCGTTGTGTCATTTATGAGTACTGCATGATTACGGCAGGGGAAACAAAAAACAAATACGATTGAAAATTTATGGATTTTCAGGAACGCAATTGACAAAATTTCAAAATAATTTCTTTAAATAACTCCTATGTTATTCAAATCGTCTCACTCGTTCTACGTGCAACCTCCATGAAAGTTTCACATGCGTAAATTATATACGACACAGCATATCCAGTAACGCTGTTAAAAATGTTAGAGCAATTTTGTGTGTTGAAATCAGTCAGCATTGTCGATGGGGAGTTGCAAATAATGCCCACAACGAATTGTGTTGTGTCGTGAAGGAAACTTCCTAAAAATTTAAATGTTGCATATGGAGGGTGTTTAGACCATTTTTTAAGTGCAAATTTTCTCTCCTTGCTATCAAAGCTTGAGCAGAAACTTGGAGAGGTTTCTGGTATCGTCAGACACAAGCATATTAAGTAAGTGCAGTTCGTTAAATTGGAGAATGCTGTATTGGTATAAAATGGATATTTGAGTAAGGATGATAAAGAGAGCATATTCCATCCGGAGATATGAACAACGTTGACAATTTTTTGGATAGTGGAAAATGCATTGAAGAAATAAGTTCCGGAAGATCGTCGTCATCAACACCGATTCAAAGGAATTAGCTGAATTAATGCTTCAACTTTCCGGGAGTGACACATTATGATGATTAGTCACTATTTCTCGATGGATTTTTTCCGCAAATTCATTCAATAACCGAACTAATTTGATATGTGCTGTTTTGTTGATATTAACCTGTATAATTTATGTCTTTCAGTAAGCAGCAATATTAAATTAAAGAATTAAATGCTGAATAAAGGATTGAATATGCAGAAAGAGGAATATATGTGCAAAAGTACCTCAACCCAATCTCTAATAAAATATCACAAGTCGAGGTGCCTCATTTAATGATGCACACAATGAACAACTATTATGTCTAAATTTTTCCAAGAAAAGTTTCCCTAAAAAACGTTGCATATAAGTTAAGGGGGTCATCGGAGCGATTTTGTTCAAAATTATACGTATTTTTCTTTGCTGAAAAAGAGCCCTTAGGTAGTGGGCTATTCTGTCCAAAAATTTTATGGGGCTACGGGCACTAGCCCAACCAAGCCCATCCAAGAGGGGTCTAAACGGGGGTGATGGGGGTCAAAAATCACGTATTTTTACCACCATAGTAAGAGAAAATAAAAAGGATTATGGAAAATCCGGAGCCATTTTTTTGTTAGTTTGAAATTTACAAGAATTCAAAAACTGTCTTAATTTTTGTTCTAGCATATAAACTCACAGACTTTTATTCTTTTGAAACATCCGAGAAAATCAAATTAAAAATTAATACATCTTATTTTTTTCGAAACTAAGGCCAAAATTCAAAAGTTACCTGAACAAAATATATTTCTTTTTTTAAATTACACATACTGGACAAATTTTAGAACAATCGGTTGAAAGCAAGAAATCGCTCTGATAGCGCGTTAAAAATATTCTGTTCAACACAAGTGATTGTTATAGGTTGCTGTCAAAAACCTACCACCACTATACTTAATGATGATCTTAAAGGCCTGTTTCACAAGAGTAGCAGTTCACTGCGTTAGCTAATCTTAAAGTTTGAAGCACATATCAAACGGAAATACAATAGAAAATTGGAAATTGAAAATAATATGCAAAAACATACATTTCCGATTCATTTTGATACCTTACGGATTTATCGAAAGAACTCGTAAACGACCGAGTATTTCGTAACGATGCTTCGAGATAAATCAACAGAATTTCCATCTCAAAATAACTAGCCAACTTTTCCGGAATAACCTAAAAACAAATAGGCAATTTGCAAAATCACCAATTCCAAAAAGCTACTGTTGAAGATATTACCGTGAACAAATGTCAGCCGAGACTTCAATCTGTCAGGTTATCACTGACAAGAGCCATCGATGCAGTAACCTCCACCGTAGCAAGGAGTCCCCTCCAAGGCGTGCGTTCCAGCACTCACAAGGTACGTCGAGCTGCCCTCAGTGTAGGCACACCGCAGCCACACACACTGGTGGCTGGGAGGGTACCGCAGGTCTACAGCTGCGTAGGATCTCCCGGTGTGATACTGGCACTGAAAATCCAGGGACAAGCCAAAGCCAGGCAAATTCCCGTAGTATTCGTAGTAGTTGCTGTTTGATATAATGCGCAGACATTCCTTACCAGGGGTGTAGTAGATGTTGCGCAGGGCTTGCGAAGAGCATGGGGAAAACCAGAAATGATTGAGAGAAAACTTCAGGTCACTCATGATGAAACCGTAGTCCCACCCGCAAGAGGATGATGTCCCTTGTCCGTCGTGAGGAACTCCAAGGTTATGAGCTACCTCATGTGCTGTGCGCACACTTCCTCCAAAGAAACCGTTGTCCTCGGACACACCTGTGTTCCAAGCCAGTCCGTTGCTGCAGTCGCAGACTCCGCCTATATAGGCACGCCCTGCTTCATCAAAGTGCAGACTTCCATCACTGTTTACAGAATAAAAGTTACGTCCACTCATCAAGTGAGCAACATCGAAAGGGTAAAAATTTACATAGTTGTTCCCCATATAAGCACTCAGCTTGCTTAGGCTAGCCTGGATATCTGAATAATACCCTGAAGCATCCATGAAGTGACTGTCAACTGCTGATGATTCAGAATAGATTATGTCTGTTAACCGAATCCCAATTGAAACTCCATATGCAGTCAAAAATCTTTGCTGTACAATAAACCAATAAGCTTTCAGATAATTCACCAAATCGCCAAGAGAGGTGAATTGAGTATACAGAAAAGAATCGACCAATACGGTAACTTCAACGACGTAAGAAGGATTTTGTCTATTGTCAATTTTGAACGTTTTTTCGTCCTTTATTTGGCTTCCTTCATCAGCACCGAGAGATGGAACTTCTTTGCAAAAACGTCCGATGTCATCTTGCGTGGCAATGACGACGTGCTCACCATTTTCAAATCGAATACCTAAAGATTCTTTCACCAAGCCTTCCAAAACATTCGCTTCATTTAAATACAGTACGGCTCCTCTTCTTTCCTCAAAGAAAATAGTCTGATTCTTCATTTCTTCCGTTTCGTTGAGTACAGCAACAGTTCCATTTTCTCCAAGAACTAAGTGATGTACTCGCACTGATGGCATCTCGATCCTAGAGAGGACTAGATCATGGGTTTTTCCCAGAGCTTCTACACTTGCGATCATTTCAGAGTGGGACGACCTTTCATGGTGAATCCTCACGACGGCTTTACTCCGAGCTGCCAAACTACGCCCTTCGACAACTGTCACACATAACAGCCACATCCAAAAACAGGGTAGTCCACGCGAAGTTTTTTGTTTCACAACCATGTCGTCCGAAAATTCTTCAGGTGGGTTGCTTCGATAAAATAAGAACTGAAGACGATTTTTTCTCCGTCTTCAGGGTTGCAGCGATCAGATCCAAATGACGTCAGGACAGATTCGGCAGCTGTTTTTAAACGTAAACTAAAAGCTGATGCATGTGCATCTGCCGACAGGTTCGCAGGTAATTGTATGCCTTCTTGATTCGCAGCAAAAAAAAATTAATGTGAAAACAAGCGTTGCAATGCAGGCAGAGTCAGTAAATTGCAATGCTCAGAACAGACTTCGGTGGCATCTGGATCTGTGTTCAATGCTGTCCCCTGCAGCAACAAAAGGAACAATTTCAATCGACGTAACATTGAGTACCAGGATCAACTTATGAATAGAGAGACATGAAGTAATCCTTAATGCGAATCACTGTAAAGTCTTTGATTGAATCAAGGTCAAAGGACGGATTCTGAACATCGAAGTCAGGACGAATGTGACCGCATAGCAATTTTTCCTGCTAAGAAAAATGCGTTTGATGCACCCGTATTCAGAGCTCCCGCTAGAAAATATATCTCTCGTATTGAAGAGGAATATCAATTCTTGGTATGATAGAAAAAATCTCACAAAGGTGTATGACATTTTTTGTTCCCGTACACGGCAAGATAATGATCTTTTTATAATTGTGGATTACGCTATTCAAACAAATTGTTAGCAACACCAATGCAAAATTCTAATGCATGGAGCAAATTTTATGCATGTTTTATTCAACTTTAGATGTGTGGAAATAAGGGCGAGAAATTCAAGCTTTGCTTTTTAGCAAATCGTTTCAACTTGCGTCACTGCAGGTATCGTAATTTGACAGCATCAGAGACACTGCTTCGCTAGGTCATTGGCCTTCACTGCCATCCTATTTTTTTCAAATTTTCTTTCATTTTAGAATACATCAAACAAGCAGACATTAGTGGCAAGCGACTGCAACGGGTTCTGAGGTTTAATAGAGGAAGATTAGATGGTAGGGTGATGCGTTGACTTTCATTCAGAAATTCTCCGGAGGCGAGTGGCAGATGCATGAATGGTCCAGAACATTATTCTAACGGCACTAACTATCTCACTCGGTAAATCTACTATTCTTTGAATTTTAACCGACGTAAGCTCACTGAGAAAAGCGAATCCTATCAATCGATGAACGTGAATTCGATCAATTTATTAGTTTCGCAAAGGGAATTATTAAATGATGTAAAATTTCCTAGTTGACACACATAATCAAATATACAAATTGACAAAGTTCTCGGGACGACTCACAAATGCCTGATTGTTCTTATGTTTAACTACAAAGGCAGTTGCTCTTAAAATACCAGTCGATTTTTTCACCGTAGCATTGATAGTTTTAGTCGCACGAGTAGAACCTCTGTCCGGGGCTGCTGAAATCAGAGATGCCCTGGTAAAAAATTAAACTTGGGTTTGATGAGCTCTTTACTTTCATATTGGGGATTAAAAGGGCATTATTCGTCGTAGCATGAAAACTTAATACCGAATAATTGTTAAAAAAATTTCCTCGCTATTTTTTATTTTGTGGGAGGCGGGATTAACTGGAGAAACGTTCAATTAAATTATTTGTCACATATAAATATCGACGTGATGAGAATTGGGAAAGCTCTATTCTTAGAAACACAAATCAGCGTAACCTCCTACTTTTTAAGTTATCACTAAAACAGTTCAATTTTTTGTTAGATTTACAAAAATGAAGAAATGAATCTGCGGATTCTCTGAAACCTCTTCAAGAGTTAGCATCAATTATGCATAATCGAATTTAACACCCGAATAATCAAACCATGTGGAAACACTCCAAGAAGAAATTACAACTTTTAACCTCTAAGCCATAAATACATGACATACAACATATGGTAACACTTTCTTGGTCTCTCTTCCTGTCACTTTGTTTTGGAAGTTTATAACTAAACTTGTGGTTACACAATGTTAAATGAAGCTGCTCCAGTGCACATCTTGTTCCTTTAGACGCTAGTTCAGGACTGGACGAGGGCTTTTGATGCAGAAAGTTACTCAGTTTCTGGTGGCTGAGTTGTTTAATAACTCTCACTAATCAAGCGCTATAATATCGATTTTGAGTACCCGAGAAACACTCTCGTGTTGGCTCAAATGTCCTCAGACAGGTACACCTCCTCACTACCCTCACCCTCTGTTCTAGTTTCCCTTAAATATTTTTTGGTTAATTCTAGGCAACTGTGTTTTTGTGTTTTTAAACCTCATCCCTTTTTGGAATAAATCCGATTGAAATAATAATGAAACCGAAAATATTCGGGAGTTAATCCTGTTACAGGAGTGTATGAAAACATGACAGTAATGGTGGCCGGCAGCAATTGGCATTTATTCTATAAATTATGCATACATCTTAAACTTGATTGTCTTTTTTCTAATAGGTCGATTCTCAGGGAATCTCCCGTGCAAGACAAAAAGAAGAACCAACGCAAAAATGAGCATTTTTCTTATTTTTCATGATGGAATGTGTGTTTTAGCACTGAAGATGGAATTATAACATTCTGAAACGGTTGCTTAACAAAATAAAAATACTCATTTTTACGTTAGTTTTTCAAATTAAACTTGATTGTCATTTTACAAAAGCATTATTCGAAGCTTGGAAACGTAACTCTGCGCTTTAAATGTTCCGGCTGTTCGGCAGTTTCTCATTTCCTGATCCTTTTCAATTTCCCTCGGAACGTGATCCATGTCTCTGTCCAGGCTTAGTCAGAAGAACGGGTGTTAACCGCAGTACGAATGATAAGTAACAGTAGGCAAAGATCATGAATTTTGTAGAATCTCTGAGGTGACCGAGGAAAGTGACTTTACTTGAAACCGTAAAGATCTATATTTCTATTACTAAGCCTTTTTAGGTATAAGATTTATAATAGGGTGTATTTATTTTTCACAGGATCCTATTCATTTTTTCATTTAGTCTCAGAACTTGTAATTTGTTTGGATTCTTTGTTGAAAACATTCGCAAACGTCAGATGTCACATGCCAAGAAGTTCACTTGACTATTCTCTTCCCTCATTAGTACTACACTGGCCACGACGCTCTGATTCTTTGAACGTCTTGCAAGCGAGCGGTCTGGTCTGCTTTGATGTCAGCCTTCGACGTGGCTTTGATATCAGACGATGCGGAAATCTGTCAGGAGCCAGATTTCCAAGTCGTTGTAGCAGTATTACTGGCAGCAGAAGTCCTACTGTCAATTTGGTTGTGCAATAGGGCTGTTTTTTTCTGGCCTAAATCGTTAAGTTAAACCTTCCATTTGAATAAAATTCCAGCACTGAGGATCTGGCGATCTGATAGGAATACCCATATTGTTTTACCAGATCTGTATATATTAATGGAAAAGCCGGCAATGGTTTGGGGGAGGATATAGGTAAACTGCTGTGGCTACTCACAAGCCAGTACCCAACAGCTTTAATTTCAGTGTGTGTCTGAATTATCAAGTTGATAACACTGTTTGTAACTAAGAGCTGTGTTTAATTGAGCGAATGCGTCTCCCTCCTTCTACGTTCCATGTTAACTATATCAACACTTCAAAGTTTAGACCAGACTTCAGGTTACTTCTTTAAAAACGTTTCTATTCCATACAAAACAACGTTGTCATCGCCGGTTCCTAATCGCTGAAGCCTAGGGAAGTCAGAGAGTAATAGTGAAAACACGATCTGAGTTCCTAGCACCAATAGGCTACCGTGATTCCCTTCATACATTGCCATTGACGCACCTCTAACCTTCTTGAACATTTTCCCAAAAGCTGTTGAAGGAATCCTCTGAGTAATCTTCAACGATGGAGGTCATTGTTGCAATGCAAATTCCTTCTTTTGACATCGGAATGGCAAAACCTGGAAAGATTCAACCTACGAAGTTTGCAGTATTTCGGTTGCTGAGCCCGTCCGTAGGGAAATTTCCTGTATTTTTTCTTTTTGACGAAACGATGTCAAGTCGTTGTCATGACAGAGTCAATACGGATATTTTAAAACAGGTGTCTGCGTAAAATATCATTCTTCGGGCGCCATAGAATGATTGTATTACTTTTTCTCATAATAATTATCTGATAAACTTCATCATTAAAATCAGTTTAATCTTTTTTCATCGTCTTTTTGCACAGTAATTTTATCATTTCATCCTATCATCTTATTTTGCTCCTTTTCGCATAGAAATTTACCGTGCGTAAACACATCTGGGATATCATTTTTTGTTAAATTTTACAGCTCGAAAGATTATTCCATTATTATTTGATTGTTCCAATATTAATCCAAACCTGTCTTTAACAAAAATATTTTGCTAAAATTGTGCGAAATGAGAGGGGTTGAAGAATTACCTATCTTGAGTTTGAATATAGCATACATTGAGTAGTATTGTTACAAGAGTCATTCTATCGTTACTGGCATTGACAGTTTACATCAGCATTGACCAGTTTCGATTGATTTCCTCGACTGATGTATTTGCGGGTGCCGAGATGTTCGCGGGGGTGAACACGGCATTGTTCTTTGGGGGGAGACAATACACCAGCACCGAGCTGAACACATTAATGGTGGAGGGAACACTGATGGAGTCAAGGAAAAGACGAAAATGGAATGATTGAGCTTGATGTGAGGGGATGAAGTATTGTCTTGAATTTCATTGTTTGTTGGTTCTCCTCAAAATTGGGAAAATAGTTGCTTAGAATGAGTTTTCGAGGGGGATTGGCTATGAATTTATCTAAATGTTTATGAAAATTAGGACATAAATTCAACATATGTAAGAGTATGTACTCCACAGAGTTGAGTTATTTCTATACATATTTATTTTGAAGTTTTTAGCTACTGTTTTTCAAGTGATAACGTTCAAGTACAAAATCAATTAACTTTATACGACTATCATTCACCTCATATCAATCATCCATCAAAAAACTTTCCAGCAATGAATTTTCAGTTTTCTTACAATATTAATTCATTACTTGACTATTGTAAAGTATAAGCTTTCATTCATAATATAATCAATCCAGCTCCGATAAATTTTAAAGTTTAAGTTTTCATTTCTCGTCAATCCAGAATAATTTAATTAATCAGTCGTGGGAACCCCGTCACCACGAGCAGTAACCGTTCGAGCATCCCCCAAAGTCAGATTTTAAGAAAGTCTGGTATAAAGAGATTCTTCCCGAGGCTGGCTTCGAGCTCCGGTGATAGCAATGGTTCTTTCAGGTTTGCTGCTGTCAATATCAGCGTTAGAAGCTCTAGTGTGAATGCGACACCCCAGTCTAACTTTTTCACCGGGGCATCTATGATATTGGCTGCCCGAATGCAGTTTATACACTGGTTGGTTAAAATCTTAGATGCCCCGGAGAAAAAGTTTGAGTGGGACTGCTCGCCCATAGCGAAGTGTTCACCAGGAAAAATAGGGTCCAACTTGTAGTAGTTGCAGGGAAAAATACAATGTAGACAATTCTTGCCCCAGTTATAGTATATGTTTCGCATGGCACTCAAGGTACAAGAAGAGAATGAAAACATACTTGGAAAACTACAATAGACATTCATTGTGTAGGCTTGGTCGTAGCTGCATGAGAAAAGTGATTCTTTTCAATCATGAGGTGCTCCAAGATTGTGACTAATTTCATTTGCTTTCGCGAGTATTCCCTTGTAGAATCAAATCTTCAGCCATACCAGCGTTTCCTCCAGTGCTTCATAGGCAAACTCCAAGCATGTATGCCAACCCAGCTAGAGAATGTCACATCTCTCCAGAATTAGAATTCGGAGCAGAAAGTTCTCTGGTAGTTATCAAACGTGTGAAGTCACATAGTCTCATGTTTCATGCATCAACTTGTTCTGTGATGTGCTATTTAAACGTTCCAAGACTTGTAAATTAAGTCCGTTCGAAGTCGTGAAAGACGAAATAGTGTCAGTTAAGAAAGATTTACAATCCAATCGGTTGTATTGCACTTCATGTAATAACTTTTTGTTGGAATAAACGGTTTTCCTTTTTTTCCTTCTGCCTTTCCATGAAACAGCTGTCATCCGTGTCTGAACTGGGAAATAAACTGTCTGAGACTTGGACATGGACACATGTACATCTTCGTACGTCTAAGCATCTTGGATCGGCGGTTTACCATACTCTAGTATAGTGCTGGGCATTTATCCTCGAATTATTAGTCCGATCGCGAACGTCCGATCGCGAACGTCCGATCCCGGTCAATGGCTAATTCCGAATACGACCTTCCCATTCCGCCGCAAAAAAAACTTAAGCGATCCTGAACTTTCAACTTTCCGATCCTAAGATTTTAACAGCGATCCCATGTTTTTGAAGCGTTTTTAAAGCAATTCAGTCGTGAATTTCGATGTGTGATAAATTGAAAAGCAAAGTGATATTGTGATGTTCAAATATCACTGTTCATTTGAACCTGTAAACCATAAAAGTCATTCACAATTGTTTAGACGATCGATCAACATTAATTTATTTTTATACATTATTTGCACAGGAGACAATATTGCCAGAACTTACGTTCAATATATAATCACTTTGTTCACTTTTTAAGTTTCAAAAAATCAATAAGATTAAATCACTGAAAACGGTGGGAAAATTGAAGAACACTGAAGCAGAAGTAGTTCTAGAATACTAAAACTCGAAAGGTCGCACACGCATTTTGACTCTTCCAGAGCAGTAGACCGACTGGTACGCGAGACGGATTGGTTGTCTTCATTTTGTGTTCATTTTTTTGTTACGGCCGGAATCGGGTTCGTACTTACATTTTGCAAGAGCGATTCTCGCTCTTCCGATCTTTTCTACCGGGAGGTTCCGATCTTCATGTACGATCCCGGTGTGGAAGATCGATCGTGATCGGATACTTAGGATCCGAACGCCCACCACTGCTCCAGTATACCATAAGGTAATTATGTGAGTCTTGACACAAGAAAAATGAGCTCGGATGGTTGGGTCAGAGATGTCAGAGATGACGGTTACTTCGACAACCATTGATAGCACAGCCGCCTAAGGAGGTGATTCTCTCTTTAGACTTCTCGCGAATTTCGTGGTAGGTATCGTGACGCAAAATATCTCTGCAATGTCATATGAGTTTGTTGCGTTTTGCTGATTGTTTTCTTACCTGAGGCCGACTGAGTAAGTGATCATTGCTCCTGAAGTATTTTTTCCGTTTAGATGGGAAAATGATCCTTTTCTTCAGTCGGGCAAGAATTTCCGTTCTTCAACTTTCTCTGAAACGTTTACTGCCACAAGAGTTCTGTTAGAGCCTACTAGCAGCTCAAAAATGTGAAAGAACGAAACTTCAACTCTCTCGAGAAACAAGTCGTTAGCGAAGCCGAAAACTTCGATGGAAGCCAAGATCTTGAATTCTGCAGAGCGTTGGGGTGAATGCGCACTGTAGCTCTGATTCTAGCCTCACCTCGAGCTTCATCTTTGGCCAACGTGCTGATGAAAAATAATCAGAAAAGAGCTGAAAATTGCCTTGGTTTTCTAATCATACTGTTAAATTTTGTGGTCGGGTCTTTGAAGAAACGCGGGACGATCAGACCTGCACTTCTGTCACGCTCAAACTGTCCTCGAGTGACACGCGGTGGTCGCGGAAACTGTATTTATGAAACACAGCTGGGGAAGTTACTCGAAGTTAAAAGGAGTTTCATCGTACAGATATTGTTCAACTCATCGATGAAGTGCATTTTTTACATGCACCTAATTAAAAGATGGTCATTCATCAAATACAATGCCGGCTTTTAAAATTTATCAAATACAATGCCGCGCATGAGATCTCCTTCATGACAAGTTTTTCAGTCGCTATTCAAAGTGTTTGACAGTCTCTCGCCAATATAGCTTTAATAAGCGATTCGCCATTGCCGAAGGCAACTGACGAGTATTTTTCTTATTATTGCAGGATGTCCACGCCTATCAGTGATCTATGAATAATTTTACTATTTCTATTACCCGGACCAGACGCCAATTCTCTAGTTTTTACCTAGGCATCTATTGTGGAAAAAATCCCCACGGGGTGTACGTGAGGTCAGCATTTTAAATTGAATTCTTGGTCATTTGTCTCAGTGCGTGTTTCCTCAGAGGTGTTTTGCCTGGTTAGAAACTGGTTCGCTTGCCATCGACGAGAACGGACGCTTCATGGCCTCTGCTCTCGGGTCGTACTACCTTTTTCGTCAGACCTTTCTGTAAGGGCGGTCGTATGTGGCGCTGGTGGTTTCGTCCTCGTAACGTACGTTCCTTCGCTGTGGCTTTGATTGCGGAGTCGCTGGAGTTTGTTTGTTTTGTTTATACTGTCATTATTTATTAAAGTTGGTTTAGATTCGGTACTTGGGGTATGTGGTTGTGAATTAGGTTACTTTACTTGAGCTTGTCTCTCTATTCGTTCTCCCAGCTCTCTTGCTTAAGAGTGTTATTTGCACTTGGTTTTGCTGGGGGACGACTTGACTGTCCTCAACCTTGGGACACTTGATTTCGTTGAATTACTTGACATCTTGACTTCTTGACCTCATGACTAATTGCATCGTCATCCATCACTTTGTTCTGCAAGTTAACACACTGAGGGCACCATTTCCTTAGGTGGGTATAGAATAATTAACGTAAATATAATAATTGAACATAATTGCATTCATTTAGGTGACTTTTTACTGCTGGCTCATACACTTTCAATATACTTATCGTTTTTTCTCTTTGCACACATAGTATACGTTTGGGAGCTGTCTCTGCTGGTCAGCTGGGTCTACGGTTGCAGCAGCCGCTATTTGAAAGGTACTTATGTCTGATCTTTGAACTTTGCTGATTTCTTATTCGACCAATAATTGAATTCATCATTACTATTATTACCGTCATTACGATCTTTCCTAAACCGTCATAATTTTTTCCAGCTACTCTAGCGATCGCCCAGTTGTTCGCGAGCGTTGCCTCCCTTGGACCGGCTGAGTAAGTGTGCCAAGCCGTTTTCCAATCGGCTACACCACGGCGAGGACGACACCGTCCGTTACTGTCGTTACTGTCCGTCCGTTCGTCGCAGGACGAGAGGGGTCATAGCGTCTGCTAGTCAGCTAGACGCTAACCGTCCGTGGCTGTCCGTTTTGTACGGACCTGGAGAGGGGCTGGCAGGTGTTCAAGCTGCAAGTGTCAAAGGCCGTTGGCAAGCGACCTACTTTTGAATAATTCTTCTATTAGGTTTTAACTTACGGCGCAGTCGGCACGAGGTGCTACGGGGCCCGCCGTGTGCCGCCGACGTACCGTTTTTGTGCGTTCATCGTAAAATTTAAACTTGTTGACGTTCTGCGAACTATGAAAATAAAGAAACTTAACGAAATCTATTGCCTTAACTTAGTATTTAATTAAGGTCGAAAATTGTCTTTTTGTGTTGAATGCCAAGATCGCCTTCCTTCGACTTGGTTATTTTAACATTGTTATCAGAAGCGCTAAATATAAGCGTGTTTTGTTTCTTGAAAAAAATTATTGGCTAATCTTCCTGTTTTGATATTTGCACCTGATCTCTTCATGGCGACTTATTTAGTGAAACCCTCAGTTTCGCCATACTATCAATAATTTTCAATTGAACAGGAAACCTATATAACCAATGCAGCACAAAAAGAAAACCGCCATAATTTCTCACTATAATAATTAAAAAGCTCTTTCATGCTTCTGTAGCTGTAAACGGTGTTCCTTATGCTTCGAACGCAGTATGGCCAAAATAATGAGCAGCCGAGCTCATCCGCCACACTCAATGACGTGGTCCTCATTTTACCATTCTAACTTTTCGGCTGAGCATGTACGGTTTTAACCTTACAAGTATAGCCATGCTCTGGGCGACTAAAATCTTAGATGTCCGAGTGAAAAATGTAGACTGGGATTGGTTTCTGTAGAAAAGTGTATAGTATTGATTGGATAAATGACTTACGAGTTTATCTTTTCTGTCACTTAGCCATATTTGAATGAAATGTCTCTCCTTCATACTTTCAAGCATGGAAAAAAATAAATTTAAGATACGTTTTAAAATTTACGAGCATGCAGGCATAACGTAAAGTAAGTTCGTGATCATGTCATCAATCTAAATTATCTTTTTCAGCTTTCTATATCAGTCAAAATAAATTTAAATAAATAAATGAATAAAAAAATGAGCTAAAGAACTGAACTGTTGAGGGTTCAACAACACAAATCTATTGACTTCCGAAGGGTGAATCTCGTACCTAAAAAATATGAGAATTTCAGCTCAAGTTCAGACTTGGTCTTTCAACGGCGCGAAGTCGAAATCTCGTAAGAGAGGTACAGTGGGGGCAAAATAGTACAAGAGGTTGATTAAATCACCAGATTCCACATTTCTAAGCCACATATAATTACGAAAATTAGACGATGTAAATATATTAGTATTGAAAGGTTACTGATATATTTAAAACTCACACATATTTAATAGAAAAAATAATATCAGCATGTGGAATAAATTTGTGAACAAAAGTTTTCAACTCCCAACTTTTTTCACGATATTACACATTAAAATTATTGTAGAATTATTCCAGAATGTTCGAATACATTCTACTATTTGGCAACCGAATTTTCGTCAGCAAACATCTCCAATAACGTGGCATTGGTACAGCAGTTCTCGTTCTAAAAGGCCGCAAGCTTGGGTAAAAATTAATACATCAGCCAAGACCTTCGCGAACGTATTGCAGAGCCCATAATGAAGGTGGTTTGGGATGTCGGAAGATGTATTCACAACTGTTTGCTTCTATAGTTTTGGATGGAACCATAATACGTAAGTGAAAATACCGGAATAAAATTAACGACCGAGCTGTTCAAAAATTGGTCCGAACAGTAGTGCACAGGCCTCAAACAACTCGTGAAGAATTGAAGGATGATCTCAATGCATTTGGGATCGAAGCCAGCAAACACGCGATGAGCAGGGTACTACGTCGTGAAGGCCTCGCTCCCGCACTCCTCGTAGGACACCTCTTCTCCAGTAACGTCACGTCAAGGCCAGGCTGAAGTATGCCAATGACCATTTGAACAAGCCAGAAGAGTTTTGAAACTCAGTACTTTGGTCAGATGAAACCAAAATCTATTTGGGAGAAACAGCAAAAACCATGTTTGGGGGCCCCAAAACGATCGAAGAGTATAAACCAAAGTGCACCATATACCCACTGTTAAGTTTGGAGGTGGATCAATCCTGGTGTGGGGATGTTTCAGCTCATCAGAGGTGGGTAAATTTCACATCATTGAAGGAACCATGAATGGCATGCAGAAAATATCGTGAAATATTGGAAGAGCAACTCCTATTTTCAGCTTGTTCGTTAAAATTTAAACGAGGATGGACCTTCCAACACGACAACGATTCAATGTATACTGCAAACGAAACCAAGGAATGGTTGAGGATGGAGAAGATAAATATTTTAGAATGGCCAAGACAATCCCAGAACATCAATCCGATCGAAAACTTGCGGGGGAAATTGAAATTGAATATTCAGAGGAGAGGTCACAATAACATCACTGAACTCAAAACAATTTGCATTGAAGAACGGAATAAGATTACACCCGAAACTTGTAAAAGGCTGGTATTGAACTTCTCTAAACATCTCGAAGCCATAAATAATAGTAACGGCTATGCAACGAAGTATTAACATATGAATATCTTGAAATGTGTTGCAAACTTTTGTTCACGTATTTATCATTCATGTTTCTGTATATTTTTCCAATTAAATACTTGCGGGCTTTAGATATGTTATTAACATTTTAATACTATTGTTTATTTAGAGTCCAATTTTCGGAATTGTACGTCGTCTAAAAATGTCAATCAGGCGATTTTTTCAACGTGTTGTATTATTTTGCCCCCTCTGTATGTAATCACTACAATGTTTTTGGAATTTCCAGGTTAACATGAAGAAGCACAGAAAATATTCTGTGTGCATAAAATATCTTGACATTTAAACGCTGTCTGTGACAGACCGCGCTCTATGAGTGACCACCAAGAGTTGCTAGAGGGGTGGATGTACAGTTGATTATTTGGAATTTTAAGCTGGGGTCACCAAGTTGCACGGAATGAAGTTTTCCCTTATTCCATTATCATAACTAGTGAGTCACAGTATAATATTCAAGCATGTAGTATAGTATTTCAATATAATTATTTTCCAACTTAGTCGAGCTCCGACAACAGTCGGAGTTCTTCACGAGTTAAAATAAAAAGGAAGTCACTCAGCATTTTTTTACAGTACCTCTGCCAACCGTTAAAATTTTAAAACACAGCTGGGAAAAATGTTTGAAGTTAACAGGAGTTTCGTCTCACAGGTGAGGGCTCGACTCATCGATGAAGTACGTTTTTCCAAGGGCCTAAAATATGATAATTTATCAAATTCAATGCGAATTTATAAATTCATTATTACAACATTTATATACTTAAAAAACTGTCCCTATCTAGTCATTTTACTGTGAGATTTTCTTTGTTTTCACTGCATTTGATTTTACTTGAAACTTAGAATTCAATTTTTATCAGTGTGAGAAAAAAAACTTTTTTCTTTATATTTAACCTGAAGTACTATAATGAAGTACTAATGAGCATATCTCATTATAGTAAGTAACATCGAAACGCTACGTTTCATAGCCCCACAGATGTACAGAATTTTACCGATTGACAGAGGTTCATCAATAAAATGTTGAGTGATTTACTTTTTATTTTAACAAGTGAAGAATATCAGAGTATTTAATATTATGAATAGCATTGGAGTGTTATTGCAGAAAATAAAACAATTTCTTTTGTAGTTTTGAAAGGTTTAACGTTCACATGGAAGCACGAAATATAATAAATACGGAAATTCTCTTTTCAAACTTATTAATATTAGCACGGGAAAAATGTGTTGGCTATTCCTCAAGTTAAATTAACAGATGTAGTACGAGTGCAATTAGATAGATAACACTTTTTCTTCTCTGAGTCTAGAATCATATCAGATATGCAAATTATTAATGGTCAATTTTTCCGGGGTTTCATTTCCTTTTAGGCTCATTTTGGTCAACAGGTTAATTCCGAAAAATAAGGAATTTAGTTACTTTGCTCGTCTTATATGTTACACTAGTGATGAATTTTGCTCAGTAATTCATGAATTTACAGCTAAAAAGTTACGTTTTCTCAGCATAAAATTGAGCGAGTTAACAAAGGATTATGTGTAGTCAGAAAATGCTCTCACGTCTCACAACCTGCTCATTGTCTTGTTTGTTCCAAAATACTGGTACCTGAGTCATGAGACCAGTAGTAAATGACTCATCAGCTTATGGTACCTGAGTCATGAGATCTGTAGTAAATAACTCATCAGCTTAAATTGTAGATAAAATAACCAGTTTCAATAAGATTTACGGGTTTAATTCACGGTTTAAATTCATTTGAAAATTTATGGTTTTTGAGGATTTAATAGTATTTGAGGATATGGAGGATTGAAGTATTCAACAATGGCTATAGTACCATTATTGGGATTATCTTTTACTTACAGTACCGAAGATGCTTGTGATCATAAAACATTATTACAACATTTACTTATAAAGGTTACTTTCACATACAAATTAAACAAAAAATAAACCAAATTTTGCCCCATAAACATAAACTATATATCTGTATTAATAACAGATATAATGTCAATATAACTTTTCAAACATGGGACCACATTTTGTAGAGATATTGTGCTTAGAAATATTGTGTTGATATGTATGTACTGGTGCCCGTGTGTGAAAATTGATTAACTGTAAATACTCTTCTTTGAAGCCAGTACGTGATCGATGTTTTCTGGCTCGGGACCAGTGAACAACCCGAGCATGGAGCACTTGTTTCGATCTAAATTACTTGGTACTAAATTTCATCAGTTAATATTAATAACCTTAAAGTAAGAACTTGAAACTTTTATCATATATAGCCTCCCAAGAGCACCATCCCAAAATGAATCTGTGTGCAAAAGTTCGACCTACCAGGACTACTAAATAAGCCATTTTTTGGGTGATAGTGCTTCGTAAGGACATATTTTAAACAATTCTATGTCTTCAAAACTATTGTGTATTACATTCTCTAACTAACTTGCAATGGTTTTTGTGAAAACATAAAATATTTGCTGAAAAATGCTATGGCGTCCGCTTGAAATGCCGCGAAACCAGATGTGCACAGTGTATTTATCCTTCCTTCAGCTATCTTTGGGGCACTGCTGTCCTTCCTTCACTCCAGCAATCCTTGGGCACTGCTGTCCTCCCTTCACTTCAGCAATCCTTGGGGCAATGCTGTCCTCCTTTCACTTCCGCAATCCTTGGGACACTGCTGTCCTCCCTTCACTTCCGCAATCCTTGGGACACTGCTGCCCTCCCTTCACTTCAGCAATCCTTGGGGCAATGCTGTCCTCCTTTCACTTCCGCAATCCTTGGGACACTGCTGTCCTCCCTTCACTTCCGCAATCCTTGGGACACTGCTGTCCTCCCTTCACTTCAGCAATCCTTGGGACACTGCTGTCCTCCCTTCACTTCAGCAATCCTTGGGGCAATGCTGTCCTCCTTTCACTTCCGCAATCCTTGGGACACTGCTGTCCTCCCTTCACTTCCGCAATCCTTGGGACACTGCTGCCCTCCCTTCACTTCAGCAATCCTTGGGGCACTGCTGTCCTTCCTTCACTTCAGCAATCCTTGGGGCACTGCTGTCCTTCCTTCACTTCAGCAATCCTTGGGACACTGCTGCCCTCCCTTCACTTCAGCAATCCTTGGGGCACTGCTGTCCTTCCTTCACTTCAGCAATCCTTGGGACACTGCTGCCCTCCCTTCACTTCAGCAATCCTTGGGGCACTGCTGTCCTCCCTTAACTTCAGCAATCCTTGGGGCACTGCTGTCCTCCCTTCACTTCAGCAATCCTTTGGGCACTGTCGTCCTTCCTTCACTTCAGCAATCCTTGGGACACTGCTGTCCTCCCTTCACTTCCGCAATCCTTGGGACACTGCTGTCCTCCCTTCACTTCAGCAATCCTTGGGACACTGCTGTCCTCCCTTCACTTCAGCAATCCTTGGGGCAATGCTGTCCTCCTTTCACTTCCGCAATCCTTGGGACACTGCTGTCCTCCCTTCACTTCCGCAATCCTTGGGACACTGCTGCCCTCCCTTCACTTCAGCAATCCTTGGGGCACTGCTGTCCTTCCTTCACTTCAGCAATCCTTGGGGCACTGCTGTCCTCCCTTAACTTCAGCAATCCTTGGGGCACTGCTGTCCTCCCTTCACTTCAGCAATCCTTTGGGCACTGTCGTCCTTCCTTCACTTCAGCAATCCTTGGGGCACTGCTGTCCTTCCTTCACTTCAGCAATCCTTGGGGCACTGCTGTCCTCCCTTCACTTCAGCAATCCTTGGGGCACTGCTGTCCTTCCTTCACTTCAGCAATCCTTTGGGCACTGTCGTCCTTCCTTCCTTCACTTCAGCAATCATTGGGACACTGCTGCCCTCCCTTCACTTCCGCAATCCTTGGGGCACTGCTGTCCTTCCTTCACTCCAGCAATCCTTGGGGCACTGTCGTCCTTCCTTCCTTCACTTCAGCAATCATTGGGGCACTGCTGCCCTCCCTTCACTTCAGCAATCCTTGGGGCACTGCTGTCCTCCCCACTTCAGCAATCCTTGGGGCACTGCTGTCCTCCCCACTTCAGCAATCATTGGGGCACTGCTGCCCTCCCTTCACTTCAGCAATCCTTGGGGCACTGCTGCCCTCCCTTCACTTCAGCAATCCTTGGGGCACTGCTGTCCTCCCTTCACTTCAGCAATCCTAGTGGCACTGCTGTCCTCCCCACTTCAGCAATCCTTGGGGCACTGCTGTCCTCCCCACTTCAGAAATCCTTGGGGCACTGCTGCCCTCCCTTCACTTCAGCAATCCTTGGGGCACTGCTGTCCTCCCCACTTCAGCAATCCTAGGGGCACTGCTGTCCTCCCCACTTCAGCAATCCTTGGGGCACTGCTGCCCTCCCTTCACTTCAGCAATCCTTGGGGCACTGCTGTCCTCCCCACTTCAGCAATCCTTGGGGCACTGCTGTCCTCCCCACTTCAGCAATCCTTGGGGCACTGCTGTCCTCCCCACTTCAGCAATCCTTGGGGCACTGCTGTCCTCCCCACTTCAGCAATCCTTGGGGCACTGCTGTCCTCCCCACTTCAGCAATCCTTGGGGCACTGCTGTCCTCCCCACTTCAGCAATCCTTGGGGCACTGCTGTCCTCCCCACTTCAGCAATCCTTGGGGCACTGCTGTCCTCCCCACTTCAGCAATCCTAGGGGCACTGCTGTCCTCCCCACTTCAGCAATCCTTGGGGCACTGCTGTCCTCCCCACTTCAGCAATCCTAGGGGCACTGCTGTCCTCCCCACTTTAGCAATCCTAGGGGCACTGCTGTCATCCCCACTTCAGCAATCCTTGGGGCTCTGCTGTAAACTAGTTCGGATCTTTTCAGTTGCATGTTGCACAAAATTTAGTTGAGGAGTGGTATTATATAGTGTACGCTTACTTTGCATCATAATTTTTAGAGAGGTTTATTTTTTACCTGCATATCTCGTTATATATTGACGTGTAATTTCTCTTCTTCTAGGTCCTCGTTGTAACGCAGGTATTCGAAAAGGCTCGTGAAAATATTCGCAAATGCGCGCAATGAGCAACAAAAACAAGCTAAGCCTATCGTGTAGAAAGGTGACAAAGGTATACGTGTAAAAAATCTCAATGGAAGCATTTGAAATCATTAATTCAAAGGACTACCACCCTTTTATATGGTGTTTCCTGTTCAGTTATCTTTGAGAAGACGTCGATCAGTACCTACACTCCGTGACTTTCGTGAGCTCTCTTGAATATTTATCCAGTTGTGGACGCGTTGTTTAGCACGGTGCATCAAGCTAAAGGGTCTGAACATAAACCGAGACTTTTAGCATTAGATAAACAGTCTGAGGGTCTTTTATTTTTTCGACTTTCTTTGCATTTTTACGGCTCAAAATTTGGCCGTAGCATATATTTTAACAAAAATTTCAAAAGGAATTTAATACCTTCAATCATCTGCGCCGCCTCTGTAGAAAATAGATCACTGGAGAACAGTGTTTTAAAGTTATGATGCTCACCTTGAAAAAAAATGCTTCCCTTGTCTTCTGGTCTTGCTTTGAGTGATTACAGTAGCGCATGCTGCCGTCAGTAGAGTTGTTACGAGTTAATTTTTATCCGGTCTGTCCAATTCAATTCGAATATGGATTGAATCTCTTTCTCAAGAGAACTCTCGACAGAATTCATCGTGCTTTCCCCGCCTCTCGTGAGAGTAGATAAAATCAGGAGCTTTTCAATCCTATGAATAATCGAAGTATTTTTTAAACTCCACTTTAATTTTCCGTGTAGAACAACTGATTTGAGTTCACTTTTTGAAATAGTTGCTTGTGGAAGAGAAATATGGATAAAGATCGAATACATAGGGGCCCATACACGTTCAAAAAAGCGTCAAAATTTTGCATCAAAATTTTGACGCTTAATTACCCACACACGCTTAGGCGTTTTTTCCATCAAAATTCAGTATCGTAAAAATCTTCGACATCGATGCATCAGTGGCCATAGCACTAGTGTTTGCATTTGATTCTGATAAACCTCCTGCTAAATGTCGGAAATGGTCAAAAGTCTGGTATTTAAAACGCGAAACCTACGGACTCGTCAACCTCATCCAAGAATTACGTTTTAACGAACCAGAGGACTTCCGTAACCTCCTTCGAATGGATGCGCCATCGTTCGATGAGTTACTCGGCCTTGTCGAGCCATTGATAAGGAAAGAAGACACTGCCATGCGTCCATCCATACCACCAAGTGAACGCTTGTCCATCACACTCAGGTACCCGGCGTCTGGAAATTCTTATGAAGACTTGAAATTTCTGACAGCAAGATCTCCGCAAGCGATTGGAAAGTTGGTTATTGAAACCTCGTTTGTCTGAAGCGTCAGCAGACTATAAAGGTGAGGTGTTAAATAAATTGAAAACACGTACTGTCCGTGAAACTTCATTATTATACCAAAGCAATGAACATGAAAATAAACTGAGAACGCGTAATATTTATGATTTTTTATTATTACAACAAAGCAATGAACATAGCAATAAGCTGACAACACAGACCTTAGTCTCGTATACAATAACGAAATCAGTGAATAATTGAACCGGAAACTGTAAAAACATACAGTACATGAACAAGATATGTCAATCTTGACATTCCATCACTTGTAAGCGTCAAGGGGTAGGATCGAAGCTACCAAAAAACTGGGACAGGTTGCTTTCGTTATTGCGGGATTCACTTGCCACGTGTGAGAAATGCCCGCCTTGGTAATTGTTCATGAAAGAAGGTGCCGATTCAGACTGAACTTGGTAGCGGCCAACAGAAATACATGGGGTACTGCATTGATTGCTGGATAGGGTGGTGGTGTTGTCATTGATTTGCACCGAATTTCTGTGCAGCGCACCGCATCGACCTTCAAACAATATGTCGTTTATGGCTGTCTTCGCATACAGCTCTGGACTGGCATCTATACATTTCAGTTCATGCGCCCATGTCTTGGCTTGGCTCAGGTACCGGTCGTCCGGCTCATTTAGCCGTGCTTTTTCCAATGACAAGAGTTCCGCTTTCCCAGCTTCCAGGACTCGCTTGCGTTTTCTGCCGAGAGATACGGACTGACTAGAGGACGACGGCTTCGTCGGCCTAGGCAGTGGACATGTAATTGCGGGAAATTACCCCTCACCGTTTTTTCTCTCTTTAGTACCGTCTCATGAGTCATCTCCATCTTGGAACATAATGAAATTAAAAAAATTAAATTAGGAAAATTACTCTTGCTATTACAGATCCACGCCCAATAGCCACACTATCATATTACGTTGTTCAACACTTTGTCTTTCTGTGACCTTTACCTTCGACCCCTTGACCTCAATTTACACACATTTACAGAACTTTCCAAGGCCTACCACTGTGTAAAGTTTGAACATGATTAGATCAATATTTTTTGAGTTATGCTGCAAACACACACCCAGACAGAGACGACAAAAACATTATCAATGCCACGACTACCGTCGGCGTGGGTGATAGCAATTAAGTGCATACTTCGGATATACTTGCAGGCCGATACCATTTATCGAAAAATCATTCAAATTTAGTTTCATTTGCTTACACGCCCTTTGATAGTGAGATCACAATGAGTGTCAGTTTTCATTAACAACCCTTAATTTCTTTTTCAGATGCCGAAAACTCCAGAAGAATGGATTATGACGAGTGACGTCTTCAAGTCGGCCTGGAATTTTCTGAACTGTTTAGGTGCTATAGACGGTAAACACATTCCGATTAAGAAACCAGTCAAGTCCGGATCCTTTTACTTCAACTACAAAAAGTTCTTCAGCATCGTACTCATGGATGTTGTCAATGCAAATTATGAATTTATGATGGCAGATGTAGGCGTCAATGGGCGCGTTTCCGATGGAGGAGTAATATCTGTAACTGGATTCGGCCGACGCCTTGAAGAAGCCGCTTTGAATCTCCCAGAACCAGAGCCCATCGTTCATTCCGGAAGAAACATGCCGTACGTTTTCGTCGCCGATGATGCATTTGCCGTACGTTTTCGTCGCCGATGATGCATTTGCAATGTCAGAAAATCTTCTGAAGCCGTACGGAGGCAAGTTAGATCATGACCAGCGAGTGTTCAATTATCGCTTGAGCAGGGCGAGCCGCGTATCAGAAAATGCTTTTGGTGTGCTGCCCGCCAGATTTGGTGTAATTCGAAACACTATACAACTTGACCCTGAGAAAGCCACGACGATAACGCTTGCATGCTGTTATCTGCACAATTTCCTCCGCAATAAATCAAAACACTACTTGAGGGCTGGAAACGCTGACTGGGAAGATGATGATCACAATGTAAAACCGGCGGACTGGCAAGAAGGTCAACATCCGCTGGAATGTTTGGAGATATGTAGAAGTAGAAACGTTGGAGAAGTCATACGCGGTGTGCGAGATTCCTACCGCCAACACTTCTGTACAGAAGGAAGTGTTCCTTGGCAAGATGCCAGAATTGCGCAATGATTTCGTACAAACAGAATTCTTACTGACTCCACTGACTCAGGCCAGCTAGTGCGGGCTAGATACGCTGGACTCTCACTAAATTGGGGAACGCAAAAAAGTCATCGACCAGACCGTGTGCATTTTTTTATTAAGGTTTTTCGATTATCGGTTATAGAAAATATGGATTTTATAAATCGATTCTTCGGTTATCGAGATAAATTATTTCATCATCGGGCCCAACTATGGTAGATAGTTATGGCAATAATATAAATATTTAAAACACATTTATCAGCAATACGTTAATTAACTAATTTTATTTTTCCCTTTCCAAACAGTCTAATATTGGTGCTTAAGAATATGGCAACTCAAAAAAATGGGAATTTACCTCTTTAAAAATAATGATCATCCCAAATATAAAGAAATTCGATAGATAGCCTTGTCAAAATTGTGTCGAACGCTTCATATAATCTATAATATACTACTTAACGTGAGTGTGTAAAATTTTCCATAAATTCATATAATATCTTTCATGGTATAAGTTGCACTGGAAGGTGTGAAATGTAACATATTTAATAAACGAATCTAAAAAATAACATTCATAAAACGAAAATATGTTTGTGTTAGTAAATTTTTGCAATATTACTAGAATAAGTCCCAACTGTCATAAAACCTGTTTGTACAGAAGGTACGGATAATAAATGGCGATATGTATAACTGTAACAAATTGAAAAAATAACAATAAAAATTACACCTCATGAACTAACCTGAATTGTTCCTTGTTTATCGCTTGTGTCATCATCGCTATTAGACAAGGTGCTTCTTGACTGGCCAGGAGTCTCCTGGTCTCTTAAAAACATCATAGCCTCCATGAACCACGCCTGGGACTCGTACAAGTCTTCAGTGCCGGCTCCTGATTTGGCACTTTTGTCCATTTTTCGAAGTTCATTGCGAAAACTTGTTCGTAGATTATTTATTTTTTCCTCAGATTTTATAATGTGTCAGAAGCAAAATGCTCACGATATTTCCGCAGTAAAATTTCATAAGCCTTGGCTTTCTTGGCACGATTGCTGTAATCCTCCGACTTAATTCTCCACAAGGCTGGCAAGGTTTGATACTCGCCTAAAACTTCAATCAAAAATTTCTTTTCGGTCTCCTTCTTCCCAGACATGGCGATTCTGTCTCCTCGGCAGTCACCTGCGGACTAACAATTTTGATCACAATTTTGACAAAAGCCCACACACGCATCAAAAATTTGATGACTCGTCAAAAAATATCAAACGGATTTGATATATCAAAATTTAGATTCAAATCTTTTTTGACATCAAAACGTCCCACACACACACAGTCAAATTTTGCATCAAAATTTTGATATCAATATTTTGATGCAAAATTTTGACGCTTTTTTTAAGCGTGTATTTTAACTCTTTATTTAACCCTTTAACTCTTTCCTCACTAATTTCCTCATGTACAAATTTTCTCTGTCCTTGACTCCCGATTGTGTCCTCATAGTCCTCTCGTGCAGTCGACCCTCGAATTCAACGTTTGAATAACCGTTCCTTTTTTTAGTTTTGCCCATAAATCCTCACTTCCATTACCGAGACGGTCGAAATTCATTTTAAATTATCTGCACAACATCTACAACGAACCTCAGTTTGTACGGATACAATTAACTTCTGGTTATACAACCAATATGTTGCTTAAATCAAATTCTGAAGAAAAATGAGCATTTTTTATTCGTGTCATTTGAGGTTCCCGTAAGTGGAATCATATAGCTCGAGAATCGACTGCACTCTGTGCTTCTTTTATTTTCGTGCAAGTATTTTTCTAAGCATCTCATCTCCACAAAAATTGATGAAGCACTCATGCTGTTTCTAAAAAATTGGAAGAACGTCGAAACTAAGGTAAAATGACATTTACACTTATGATCAAATACAAAACCCAACAATTTCTCAGCCTACATCAAATTTAAAATTTGGAAGTCTTTGATAGCTCTCCTTCTCCATGTCGAGTGGGCCGGTCTACTGCAATTAGACTCTCATTAGCAGAGTAAAATAAAATAATAAAATTTTCATGTTAGAAACCATTGGAGCGAACTTCAGTCAAAATGCTCACAATTGGAAGCAGAAGTCCCTGTGACTAAACAGGTCATAAGATTTTATTTAAACATGGTTCACTAATTCTAATTAAAGAATGCGAAAGACGAGTCAGGATTTCTTCAGAAGTCGGAAGCTGCATTTAGATTGCCGGTTACCAACCGTACTCCTAAGGGTGTTGAAAACATTTTCTCATTTGTATTGGAAATTATAACTGAAAGTAGAGTTCTAAATTGAATTCTTGTTCATAAGAGCAATCAAATTTTAAATAGGTTCTTGAGAATTGGAAAAATCAACAATGGCTGACACATTCAGCATTTTTTATTGAACGTCAAAAATTTTTCTTCTGGAATTACGCTGGATATTATAATGAAAAAGCATAGATCCAATCTATACATGTAAAAATAGTCAAAAAAATGAAAAAGAAAATGGATTCACTCGCCGAAAAGTTTCAAAACCGTTCGCATAGCGAAACATACAATTTGTTGAAAATAACACTTAATGTAAGCAATGATTTTTTATGTGTAAATATGCCTTAGTAGTTTATGTTGTAAGATGCTTGTGTTGAAAATATAGAATTTAAATTTCGTACTTTAAATTAAGTTAAAATTTCATTTTAACCCAAATTAGACACTGTTTAACATGACTTCTATTCCTAACTCTACCACAGGGAAACTGCAAAACTTAGGATTGAGTCGTTGGGACAAAATTTATTTGGACGACGCGTGCGGACGTTTGGTGCAATCTTTTGCACGCAAATAACAATTTTTTCAAGGCCTACGCGTGAGAGAGGAAACGCAATCTTTTCAAGAAGGGACATCGAATTTCATGAATTTAGATCCAGGAAAATAATATAATTTTCATTTTCAATATGAATGTGTCCTCCTTCCGGAAATACCAAGGGAGTTCCTAGGAAGTGGCAATTCTAGGCGAAACTGAAACAGAGGTAAATACGTGTTGAAAATGTTGGACGAGTCGAAGTCACGTTGTTATTGTGGCCCAGCCCTAAAAATTATATAATCTGCGTACAATACGTGGGTAGATTGTACCAGCAAAACCGGTACTCTTTGTTCCTACTTATTTCTGATCTGGATTTTCAATGTTTCCAAGCCTTCAGTTCTCCAATGTATAATTTTCTGTATAATTTAGTTAGTGAAGAAATATTTCAAGGCCAACTTCAAAATGTGTGTCCACTTCAAACGTTACTCATTCATGTCGGTATCAGCACATTCAATTGCTCTACGGAAATCAAAAAAAACTTAGAAAGCAATATTTATTTCCTTGATATTGTCAAAATATATCAGATGGTTTAGAATGTCCTTCTCTTGTCGATTTTATTCCCTTGAAAGCCACATCGTCAACCATGGAGAAAGGATTTTTGTTCGAAGTAAGAATGCATTTTCAATCAGACAATATTTTTATAGCGTGATTCGGCTAAAATTCGGCAGGTCAGTAGAATGGAAAGCACTGGTCTTACTAAAATTTCCAAAAACAGGAGTTTATGATTTGTCCATACTTTTAAGAAATAATGGTAAGCACTGGTCATACTAGCATTTTCAAAAACAGAAGTTGATTATAATTCGTCTATACTTCTAAGAAATAGCTATGGAACGGAGAGGGTTAATTAAGTTAGAGAAGACCCGCAATGGGCAGGTACTTGAACACACACTCATAATTTATCCAAGCCATTCGAAACATTTTGTAAATTGTTCATGTGTACAAAAACACGGAGGCATTAGTTGTGGTTGAAATAAAAAATATCAATATTTTCTTGAATATGTACTATGTAGTTCAAGTGATGAGTTGCATCAGTAGGATGTCAGCTGCATGTGTTATCCATGCTGACGAAGAAAGAAGTTTTTGAAGAGATTCATCTGTTCTTTTCTTTCCGATACGTTGTGCTCTTTTGATGAGCAAATTGAATCATCGCCTCGGTATTTTTAGCTTATAAACCTAGTTTTATATGTCCCAGGTTTTTTAAACAATTAAAAATAGATCCATATACGAGAATAGTTTTGAAATTTGAGATGTCGTTTTGCATACTGAAATTGTTACCGTTCGATAACGTCTGAACTTTCGAAGACATTTTCAAGTCTGCTCATTACACTTGATTTCAAATAGATAGAGCACGAAAGAAAGTACGATATTATTCTTAAATAGTGTAAAATCTCACTATCATAAATGCGTTATCGACCGAAGTTATTTACGCAGAAACAGCTATTTCAACATTTGGTAACCAAACGCAGTTGCCGGACGCTGAGACCTTTTTACGGCTAAATTATGTTCTAAAAAAGCTCATGCTTGCTGCAACACACAGCTTTGTGCGGCAACTGAAAAGGACGTATGCAGCCATGGAGATGTCCTGCTCTGATGAAGTGAATTACTTCAAAAATTCGACTCGTGCTCTCTAACCTTTACAATCTTGAAAGTTTTCACCGAAGTATTTATGCTCCTCGTAATACATAAGTTTACGCTATGCAACCCGTTCTGTTTATGTTTGTCTTCATTTTTTTAAAAATTAACGTAATGCATTATTTCCTTACAGTTCCTCAGGATGAATACAGCTGTTTTTAAGCATTATTTTCTAAGCAATCACTTGTATCAGGTCGTCAATTATAAGTTGATGTTTTATCGTCCAAGACTAACTTTATATTTTTGTGTCAACGTGAAGTGCGTATCATAATATTCCTTAAATTTCAGCTTCATCAGCAAATCTTTCTTTGAAATCTCAAGTTAACGTTCATGCATTCCTCAGATGTTTCCAAGTCGTCCAATATAATATAAGACGTCCAATAAGTCGTCCAATATAAATCAGAGTTCGTAGCTCACTTGCTTACTTCCTTGTTTAGTTGCAATTACTTGCTCAAGATGCTATTTTTGAAAGTACTCTGATTTTAAAAATAGTTTCATTGAGCGAGCAATTCCAAGTCTCTCATCGTCTGCTCGTTTAGTTCTCGTTCGATGTTGAATATATTTTTCATTTTCTCTCTTCGCCTGTGGTTGACGTGACTATTGAGGAAGTTCCCAGCCATTTCGATTGGGTTCGTTAAATGACAGAATTACGCTAGTCTAATAATCTCAACGTGTGTATGTTGTTGAAGAAAATTTTCCAATCTGCTGAGAACTGTAGCATTTTCAATACCTTCCTGATCTCTCCCATGAACTAAATTTTCAAACCTTGTTACACTCTTGGGATTTGAAGGCACCTCGACGTGCCGTGAAACTCTTAACATTATTAACATACATGGCATCAATGCAGTGCAGATTCGGCCCTGTACTTTAAGTTTGTGAAACTCGAGCTCATGTCATCATCTTGGACTTTAATTTTTACGCTTGCGATAGAATACGATGTTTGTTATGTCTATCCCGATGAATGTTTTTTCTACATATGATTCGCACATCAAAAAAATTTTCCATGTAACGATGTATTGTTTTCTTTACCTTACTTTTTCGGATATTCATGTCATTTGTTACAGTTCTTAATTGTACCATTTACAATAAACGACTCTCCATTTAATAAATTTTATATTGTGTTGACACACACATTTTATTGGATCGTATATCAAGCGTGCACTTGCAGTCGTGACTATGCAATAGAAAGATTTGCTGCGATCGGAGATATCATTTCCTTCTTGATATCAGCAGTTAATCTGGATTTACCGTCGTCTTTCTTAACGGCACGACATTTGATCTTCTTCAAGTATTAATACTCTAATGTCCCAAACATCCTCAGTGTGAGAGGTTTCAAAACCTCTTTTCCAGTCAATTTCGGTAGTCTCGTTGTAGTTCATTTAGAAGAGTGCGATGGCGATGTATATAAAGATCTTGAAGTTGTCAATTGAAAAAGTATGAAACGTGTGGCATATATACAGGTATGTAGCTACAGTTGTGCCCAGCGTCTAGCATACGCATAAATGGAAAGATGGTTAAATGTATAACACATATCATTATAATTCATATAAACTATAGGAATTAAAATCCATTTTACGAATGAGGTTTTATGAGAAACTATGTAAGTATTAAATATGGTGAACTTGGTTTTCGCTTTGGTGTACTTGAATTTTACTCGAGGAACTTGATTACGGCAGAGTGATTTTCGCTTTGAGAAACTTGAATTTCAGGGGAGGAAATCAAACCAGGAAATTGAAATGACCTGGAAATTAAAAACCGGGAAATCAGACCTGGATCTTGCAGGGTGTCCCACAAAATAGGCGAACCCACTTCATAAGAGCATATTACTGACGAAGTTATAACCCAATTTCAATTTGATTTGTTAGTTTTATGCCAGAATTTGTCAACAGCAACATAGTGGAAAAAATTGTCGAAATTCTTATTTGGTTGGGTCTTACAATATGGAATATTAAGAAAGGTGTTAATTCATTTTTATGAAGTGAATGCATTCAGTAAAGATTCGCTTTCACTTTACTTCATCTAAAAAATGACAACAACTTGAATATTTCTTTTTTGTATCAGCTATATCATCGTAAAATGTCATAAGCCTTTAATTTTATGCACCTTCATTCATTAAAACGCAGCTCACAGAGAACCAGCAAGTATTTATCGTAAATTGTTTCACCGAAAGAAGAATTTGAAGAAGCATCCCTCGATAGAACGTCTCTTTGGAAAAGCAATATTTACGATCCAGTGCACAAGTTTAACCACGTGGAGACCGTATTTCATCTAAACGAATACAATAATGGAAGATAAAATATCATGAGAACTGAGGGGAACATTGCTCATGTCAGAGCACTAATTTAAGAGAGTACCATAACGTGTCAGAAATCCTTCAGGCTTATCAAATTTGCCATTTTTGAGCGTTGTTCAAAAGGAACTACAATTCTATTCACATAAAAGTGTCATACAACAGAAGCTTCTAGGTCAAGACCTCCTCAGACGACGGCCATATTTTATCAATGGTCTTTCATTCGACCACCTGAGTTTCTCAAGTGTTTATTGGTATCTCGGAGACAATGCATCTTTTCCTATGAATGGAAAAAGGAAATAAAAATGCTAGGCACTATTCTCTGACCGACAAGCGTCCTGAAAATGTTATTTATGATGTTCCATTTAACAGAGAAGGTGTCCGTATATGGGTGTTTCTTTGACTCTGGAATTATGAATGAGAGAATATTCCTCGCAAATAATCTTTCTGGTGAGAACTTTCAAATGCTAAATGAAGCTGTAATTTCAGAGCTTGCAACGGCCTGAGGTGAGTAGTTCAACTGCATTTAAGGAGTGGAAGATGGAGCGCATTGTCATCGGAGTATTTTTGAAGAAAGAAAATCGCAGTAGGATGCAAACGAGAATCGCTCAAAGGATCACTACATTAGACCTGACGCCTCGTCACTTTTTTCTGGGGAACATTTACAATAGAGCTCACACATTCCACTGCAAACTTAAGACAAGGTATAACACACCTGAAGTGGACTTGCTAACGAACAACTCACGTATGCTAAGGCGAGCGGTGAGAGATGTGAGAGACAATTATCAGAAATCCCTCCATAAAGATGGATATCAAGCCAATCTCTCATGTAATGTTTTTCTGATTGGAATGTTCGTTATTTTGTTCTTGATAATGTTCTTGATAATTAACCATAATTTTATTGCCTTGCATTACATTGCGTTATTTTAAAGTGTAAACACTTTTATATTTTGTGCCCCATCTTAGTAGCCGAGCTTGAATTTTGGTTTCGCACTACTACACGAAACAAAACTATAAGCGAGTATGTATTTATTGGAAGTATTCGCTTTGTAAAAAATGATTTAACACATTTCCTTTCAGTTTGAATTGTTCGGGCCAACCTCAGGAGAATACATGATATATTTTTCAATATGCTGCTGAGAACTATCGCATGAACGAAACGTAAGCAGAATTATAACATACATACAGTAACCCGTGTATATTTCACGGTCTATTACATCATAAAGCCAAGTGCAGCCGTAAAAACTCATCGTTATTTTCAACTATAATTTTAATTTAACCGATCTTGACCGATTTTAACCTAACTTATCAAAACATTTCACTACTGCCATGAATTTTCTACGTCAGATGACCAGGTAACACGGTAGAGGAAACAAGGTAGGTTCAAACCAGTCTTTTTTCGTTGACGGTGTGGTTTTGCTGACGTCACGGCAACGAGCCAATAGCAGCGCTCATCTTGCATCTGGTAGCACTGCTACCCCTAAATCTGGCTCCACTATTGGCCTAACGACACGGAGTTTTGGTGAAGTCATAAAGTTTGTTTGCAATAAAGCCTTTCTATTGCCTAGCCGAACAAGAGGATGTGTATTTTCTCTATTAGAATTGACCCTACCTTGTTTCCTCCACCATGCCAGGTAACGACAGTCAACCGTAACTGTGATACCGCTTGAAGCTTTAATCGCGTCCTGACTTTTTCTTTTAGAATTATTGAAAGCGTAGCGTAACAGATGAAACACTGGCTGAATGATAATGTATCCATACGAACGAGTATTTATTTTGTTTCTAATCCCAGAAACTTTTCATTGGCATAGCTGAAGGTACTTGATAACCGTATCTGCCTCACTGGAATATATAACTGCAATTTTTATGTCTCGAGTTCAATCAACACGGGTGTAATAGTTTGGTGTTCATACGGTTAAAGATCTATATGGGGGAAATTCGTAAGGCAGAGGTGCCTATGTTATCTCAGTCAAACTTTTTCACTGGAGCATGCACGTTAGGCTGGGTATGTGTATAGGCACATGGAATACTTTCCATTGTTCAAGAAATCAGAGTAATCATCCCTGGTTTATTGTTGACCTAATTCAATCATTTGCGGGATTTACCAACCATCACCTAATCCAGTTTTTTATTAATTTTAAAGAATTGAGAGCATATGATATAAAATGATATAAATAATCTTTCAAAAATAGAATAATGTGTTGGCTGGGTTGCTATGCCGTCAGGCACCAGTCACGCACAAGCACTGGAGCAGAAGTACGAGAGAAATAATCATATTTGCAGTTTTCAGTGAGGTAATTAAACTTTGTGGAGGTTACCGTGAATGAGCTGAGTGAAACAAAAACACGGCCGTCGTCGTTTGTTATGTAAAACGATGCAGTGAAAGTTATAAGAACTTTTTAAAATGCAGATATTGCGATATTTCATGTGCCACATATGATACAAATGATTTTTTGCGAATTTTTCGTCAATTTGAGATACGAGGCGCTAAATCCATGAATCATTCATTGCATCTATATGAATCAGCTGTTGACCTTACTCTAGGATTCTGGATTCCGAACATGCTGTACTTTAAAGACGCTTTATAATCAGTTAATCTCAATTTTTTTCACTAGTGGCGGCTGGCCACTTTGTTGCATAGTATCCCAACAATGATGACTCTTTCCGACCAGCGCACTGCAAAGCGACATTCGGTTGAATGAGTTGAACTGCTGCGCAAGTTTCTTTCCTTTTCAATACGGTTGATAGTACAAACACTACTGGAACTAATATGCGTTTGGTGGGAATAAATGAAACAATATTCATTCACATGAATTATTTAGTAGCCAATTTGTATACATTTTCTTTTTTTTAGTGTTATCTACTCATAAGATACAGATGGGTTTTATTTCAAGCGTGCATTACCATTGCCATCAGTGAAATTTAAAAAGCAATGACTACGGTCACGCTACATTCTTTCAGGGAGAACAGCTCTACTGTAACTATAACTACAACTAAGCATTTATCACGCTTAGCGTATTTCTATGAACTTCCATTCTGTAATGAAAGAGGTCTGTTAACGTTTTCATGGACATCATGGAATTCATAATAGCGTCAAATTACCTAATCACATTTTTCTTTAATATCTTCTATATAGGATCAATGCTAGCCTTTAATGCTAATTCATTTTTCTAACAACTTCTAACATCAATGATAACTTTTAATGCTAGTTCCTTTTTCTAAAATTTTTTAGGATCAAAGCTAACTTTAAATGCTAATTCATTTTTCTAAAAACTTGTAGAATCAATGCTAGCTTGTAATGCTAATTCATTTTCTAACAACTTTTAGGATCAACGCTAGCGCTTAATGCTACCGAGAGCGCAAGTTCGAAGTTCATTTCCATTACTGACATTTGCCGTCGAGGCACCGGAGTCCACCAGAAGCAGGGTAGCAGTATGTGCCCTCTATTGCAGGGACGCCGTAGGTAGCAGTGTAGAGATACGGCTTTTCTATGTACTGACATTGCAGATTATAGCAGTGCTGACTTGCAGGTATGCTGGTGTCGGCGTACGCGTGAGACTTTCCGCTGTGATACTGACACTGCTCATCAAGAGAGTAGTCGCCACCAATGAGGCTGGAAGTGAGAGAATAGCCTCCGCTGTTGGAAATGGTTTTCAGGCAACTTGCTGACGCCTTATTGTAGGCGTCGCACATCGCGGAGGCGGAGCACGATGAGAAGAGAAAATCTTTGTATGAATCCGCGACGTAGCTCATGAGATATCCATCGCTCCATGGACAGCTGACTGCCCCATCATCTCCATCATGAGGTGCTCCAAGGTTGTGAGCGACTTCGTGGGCAGTGGTCAACACTCCTTCGTAGAACCCTGAGTCCTCCCCGGCGCCAGTGTTGTAGGCCTTATCCTGGTAAATCATGCAAGCTGCACCCAGATAAGCGCTGCCTGCCACACCATAGGAAGGAGAGCCTCCTTGCATTCTGTAAAAATCGCGACCGCTCATCAAGTGAGCGATGTCGAACGGCGCTCGGCTGCTGTCGCTGAAATACGCAAGCATCTTGTTGAGGGTCGCGCCCATGTCAGACGTCGTTGATGACGATGCGTCCATGAAATTACTGTCTTCAGTAGAAGTGGTCGAGTAATGGATTTTTTTCAATGCTATATTTATTGTACCGCATTTCACTGTTTTGAATCTTCGGCTTACGAGGTACCAATAAACTTTAAGGTAGTTCACCAAACTTGTCGCTGAATCGAACTTCTGGTAGAGTACCGAGTCAACCACGAGGGAAACTTCCACAGTGTATGAAACACTTTGCCTCATCGCTGGTTCAGAGTCGCTGCTGACAAATTCAGTTGGTATTTCACTCGCCGTCCTCACATCACAAAACTCCGTGTTTACCTTGCGCATTGTCGCAGCCACGTGCTGCCCGTTTACGGAGCGGATTCCGAAAGATTCTGTTACGGCGCCTTCGAGACTGTTGTCGCTGTTCCGGTAAAGCAAAGATCCCTTGCGCTCATCAATGAAAAACTCAGTGTCCTCAATGTCATCCGTTACGTTAACAACAATTGGCTGATCATTTCGTCCAGAACCTATGCGGTGAACTTCGACGGAGGGCATCTTGAATTTTTTGAGCACCAAGTCATGGCTTGATCCGAAGGCGTCGACCCTGGCGAACAACTCGGAATCCGTCGATCTTTCATGGTGGACATGAACGAAAACTCGGCTCAGTCCCTCATTTTCTGTGCTTGCAACGATCACGACCAAAAGCAGCAATATCCAAGCACAAGTCATTCCAGGAATTAGCGAGGACTGGAGAGCCATGTTCCGACGAGATGGTGGCGTGCGATGAGGTCTGAAGTAGACTGATAGTTTGTCGGCTGCTTACACTCCAACCTCTACTGTAACTGAACAGCTTCAGGTCAGAAGAGCTTTTATACGCATAGGGCGGTCAGTTGCGCGACGGTGGTGTATGATGATTAATGAGGTCATGCATGAAATGGCAGTGCACCTTTTGAGGTTTTCTGTAATCCATTTTACGGGTATAGTTCTGGAAGGTTAAAAATGACTTCAGTTTCCTGAATAGTTGAATAGAACAAGATGCAGGAATTTCAAAATTTTTGACTGCATTACGATTGTCTTTAAATGATAGATCGTGTTCGACGCATGTGCTAGTCGATATCGCACTTGAACTTCGAGCTTTTTCATAGGTCTTTCAATGGCTGCGATACGTAATAATTTATTATACCTGATTTTATCTCTATAGGTAGGACGATTTATAATTTATCTCCAACGTCAGTTGATCTTTTGCAGCAACATCTCTCACGCACATGCGCTGAAACACAGGAAATAACTGGTTTTTCTGTGACGAGCCTATTTCACAAAGTAACTTACATCTCCTCTGTAAAATAACAGGCATCTACGCTTAAAAAAACCGTTATGGGGCGAATAAACAATTGGTATCAATGGTGCAAAAAATTCGCATATATGACTCAAATTTGATCCATGTTGCAAAAAACCGGCATCTATAAGAACTGAGTAATAACTCCTTACTTTCAAATATAGATATTTTTGTATGGCTTCCTGTTCCCTAAAATTACTACTATTTTACCAATAAATTTTCGTAGGTTGTTAAAAAAATCAGGATTATGTTTTTCAATATTATAATTAGAAAATCATTCAGTTGTCAAGAATTCCACAATTATTGAGGAAAAACTTGAAATTCTTACGCAATTCTGAGTCTAAACCTTCAGGGGGAAAAAGGACATTGCGTGTTAAATGAAACGACATCATAAAATGTACTACTGAACTTACAAATGAACTTATAAATTTAAAACTGATATAATTATAAGCGAGCTGGCTGCTTGAAGAATGAGAGGATTAGAAAATGTTTCGTAAAGCACTGAAATAATTCGATTCTGTAGGTAATAGCAACACAGGCATCAATACCACCTCAATTTTTGCCACAATAATCCCACATTTATGTGCTCATGCAAGTATTTCGATCTAAATAATTATTATTATTAATATTATTAAATCAAGCAAAGCAGCCCCAACGGGACGGATCGTGGATCTATAAATTTCACATAGGAAACCCCGCCAGCATCAACTCCACGAACAGTAAAAGAAAAACAAAAAACAAAGAAAAACTAGAGGAAGAAAGCAGGAGAAGGAGAAGGAGACATCAACCACGCAACAACCAGGAGTTGACAGCACCCTTGAAACCACCCAACGAACCCGAATCAAATACGGCAGAGGGAAGGGAGTTCCAGCGGGCAACGGAACAAGGGACAAAGCAGTTGCAAAGCAGTTGATACCTGCTATTTCAATGCAACAATCATGCTCTTGAGGCAGTGAAGCTCGTATTTAGTACTTCATGGCGTTCCTGTTCTAAAGTTTTAATGGTTACAGAAATAAAAATTTAAATGCAAGTAGAAACAAAAACACACGACGGCTCCTACTATTATCAGTTTTTTATTATCGTGACCACACAAATAGTGAAGACTCTTTTTGAGTAAAAATCAAAGCTCATATCAATTTGTGGTCATTTTAGCTCCTAAAAGGCTTTAACTTTTAACCAAGGTAAATTTAGGTTAATTTTTCTTGAGAATCTTGAGACAATCAAATAGAATCAAATTTATCAAAATGACCTGAACAAGAAAAAGCTTCATCAGCAAAACACGTTTTGTTTGGCGCAACATTTCAAATGAAGTCTTACAGCTGCCTCAATTTCTCTTTAGCTTGAACTTGAACTTGAACTTGAAAGTGAGGGCCGAAACTGTTGGGGCCTTTGTAACGGCCTACAATTCCTTCGGCAATACACACAACATTCACGCCAGAATTCTGCACCTGTGCGCCAGACTTGTCCAATAACTACTCACGATCCACCAATCCTTATCACAAGCTACCATTGGACGGCTTCCCTGGATAACCAATACGTCAGAAAAACACCCTCAGGCATGGTGGGTCATTGCAACACGTTAGTAGTGTTGGTAAGGTAAATGGAGAAACAATGATGCATTTCAATTTAAACTTTTTTCAGGACCAAACAAAACAGTGCTAACTTAGCCCAAGGTTTTGGTTAGATTTCCAAGTCTGTCATCTGGTACGAATGTATTTTTTATAGATCGTTTCATACTTTTAACGGGTATCTACGATACGCGGGAATGGTTTTCCAAAATTCGTCTTGATGATGGCTGGAGTGAAGAATAGAAAAAAATTCAAAAATTTGATCGAGAATGTTTTTCAGGAAATAAAGGTTTATGAATTATTCTTTCCCTCTGGGGCCCCTATCGGTCCGGTGAGCTTTTTTGGTTTTGTTGTTGGAAAAGGACCCTTAGGTGGTGGACTATTGGGTGCAAAAATTTTATGGTGCTACGGACACTAGACCCAAGGGAAGAAAAGGACTAAAAAGGACTAAAAAAGAACTAAAAATCCTGAATTTTCGACCCATTTCGACCCCATATAAAAACAAAACTTGAAATTAAAAATTTTAAACAGCAACTTTGTTAACAATGCTTCAAGGATTCTAAAACTGTTTTTGATTTTGTTCTAGCATAAAAACTCAATGAGTTATATACATTTGAAATATCAATAAAAATGAACTAAAAACCCAATATGTCCGATTTCGTCAAACATAAAGGCCTGAATCGAAAAAATGAATAGATGAAATTGTGTCGATTTTTTCAAAAGTTACATATAATAGTCAAATTTCATGAGAATCAGACTAAAAATAAAAAATTTCATAATTTATACAGGGTGTTTCAAAAATACACGGCATAATTTCAGGTATGTATTTCCCACATGTAGACAATCAAAATAGTTCATTACAACATATGTCCGGAAATGCTTCATTTCCGAGTTATGGCCTTCACAACATTGAAATTCACCGGAACGTTTTTCTTTCCGCAGGTCGTTGCCGTCAAAGGACACATTAAGAGGGCACTCTGACAGATCATTCCTAGGCGAAGGTTAAATTCAGTGTTGTGTTTGGCGTTCGACTGTGTGTCATGTACACAAATCAGGAGCTGGCAGAGATGCACTTGATCTACGGTAAGGCAGACGGCAATGCTGCGCTGGCTCGTCGTTTGTACCAGGAGAGGTACCCACAGCGACAATGTCCAGATCGGAAGACATTTGTAAGTCTCCATCAGCGTCTGTGCGAGTATGGAAAATTTGACTCTCCTGGATTGGGAAGGGGACGACCAAGATCTACAACTCCAGAAGAACAGGAGGAGATTCTGGAGATTGTGAACGGAACTCCTTCTATCAGCACACGAAGGTTAGCGTTGCAAGTGAATGTTCCCCATACGACTGTCTGGAGACTGCTGAAAGAGTATCAATTGTATCCTTACCATTTGCAACGTGTACAGGCGCTGTCACCAGCAGATTACCCTGCACGAGTTAGGTACTGTCAGTGGTTCTTGCAGCAATGTGCTGCAAATCCGAACTTTCCTGCCTTAGTATTATTTACAGATGAAGCACAGTTCACACGAGATGGCATAACAAATCTCCACAATCAGCATGTATGGGCGTATGAAAACCCAAATGCAACTGTTGTATCTCATCACCAGGTGCGGTTCTCCCTCAACATGTGGGCCGGTATCATTGGTGATCGGTTAGTTGGACCCCATGTACTTGTAAACAGACTTACGGGGCAGGCGTACACAAACTTCCTGGAAAACATCATACCTGATGTTTATGACGACACTCCACTGATCGATCGTCAGCACGCTCACTTCTTGCATGACGGCGCTCCTGCACACTTCAGTCGTACGGCTCGCCGGTACTTGGATCGAAGATTTCCTGATCGATGGATAGGTAGAGGTGGCCCAATTGCTTGGCCTCCACGCTCACCTGATCTGAACCCTCTCGATTTCTACTTGTGGGGCCATTTAAAATCATTGGTTTATTCGTCTCCGGTGCCTGATTTGGAATCCCTTCGGAATCGAATTGTGGCACGCTCTGAGGACATACGCAACATTCCTGGAGTGTGGGATCGTGTTCGCAGGTCAATGAGACATCGATGTGAGGTCTGTATTCAAGCAGGAGGTGGTCATTTTGAACATCTTCTGTAATGGCAACGACCTGCGGAAAGAAAAACGTTCCGGTGAATTTCAATGTTGTGAAGGCCATAACTCGGAAATGAAGCATTTCCGGACATATGTTGTAATGAACTATTTTGATTGTCTACATGTGGGAAATACATACCTGAAATTATGCCGTGTATTTTTGAAACACCCTGTATAAAAATAAAAAATTTGTATCCATTTTTATTTTTTGTAAATTACAATTCACAGTGTGAATATGAAGTTATGCATGGAGATTATCGAAATAAAAATGAAAACAGCATTCCATTACAAAAATTGTCCACTATGTTACACTTCAACAAAAAATTTGGTTTATGGCTTATGCCCAACACCTCTAACTCTCAACATTCAAAAGAATAGAAGTCATTGAGTTTTTATGCTAGGAAGAAAACAACGACAGTTTTAGAATCCTTGAAAGATTTCTAACAAAGATAAGGTCTTATTTTTTCAATTTGAACATTTAATTTTTTTATCAAAGTTCAAAACCAAAAATTCGTTCTACTTTATATATTGTGGTAAAATATCGCATGTATAAAAAAGATTCAAATACAAAATAACAGACCATATCTTTGTTACAAATGTTTCAAGAATTCCAAAACTGCCTTTGAATTTGTTCTAGCATGAAAACTTTTTGCCTTCTATTCCTTTGAAATATATCTAAAAATGACTGAAAAACTAATATATCAAATTTTTCGGAAAAACTAAGGCCTCAATCAAAAAAATTCTCGAATAAAATATGTTTCTTTTTCCCCAATACATGTATTGGTCAAATTTCAGGCCAATCGGATCAAAACTCAGGTTTGACGTGAGGACCCCCTTAAGTTAGCCGCTTCTATCAATTTTTTTCAGGTTTTCACTCAGCGTTAACTTTCACTTCAATATCTGAGAGAGCGCAAAAGTGAATTTTTTCGCATTAAAATTTGAACATGAAACAATTGCGCGGGAATATGCGTGGCACAACATCATTTGATGATGAAAAGATTCATCTTCTCCCATGCGTTGAGAATTTCACTTGAAAATTTTTTACAAACTAGACAAAGTCATACATTATTCACGTAGAGTTACGTCGCTTGTATGAGGCACCACGTACTATACATTTAGTGTCAAAACAAATAACGTAAAGTTTCAAAACTTATTCGGTTATTTTTTGCAAATACTATTTGCAATTGAATTGATATGAAATGCGATTCGAACTTTTTATTTCTTTTTAGTTCATTTCGAATCGCTTCCCATGGGTTAAAGATACTAATTAGAATCACCAACTGGAAAATTTTATTTCTTTTAAAAATTTGTGCAATTTTATCAACTTTCAGAAGAAACAAAAGTTCAAGTAAATTTCAAGTCATAAGTATTGATTTAAAACTTTTTAGTTCATTTCCAACCTCTTTCCATGGGTTTAAGATAATTTTAGAATCACCATTTCGAAAAATTTTATCGTTTCAAAAATCTATATAATTTTATCATCTTTCAAAAGAAACAGAAGCCATAAGATCATAAATTTGAAGGCAACGTTATCGATTGTAATCGTCAAATTTCTTTGCTCATTAGTGTGCCGCAGACCAAACAACTAACTTCACTATGCGCCCACGAGCACAACGACATGCGTGGAGAGCAGGGGTCACCAAACTATGGGGTCTCCACATAATTTCATTCGGCCCGCCAAACAAATCCCTGTGTGTCGGCGCCTGGAAAAAAGAAATTACCGTATGACTGGCATCACTGAATTAAATTTTTATTTAAATTTTTATTCCTTCGTCCCTCTTGAATATGGGAAATACAGTACTTGGCCCTTACATTGAAGAGTTTGGAGACCCCCCGAAGTAGAACAATAATGTCGCCTCTCTAATGTACAACGTGGATCAGACTTGCCAGACCAATATTGTAATATCTAAACGTCGAAAAAGTTTAAAAATTTCGAAAACTTACCCAGCAGCTGCTCAAAAATTAGCTCCAATTGACAGACCACGAAATAATTATAAATGAAATTTGCTGTAAAATAATATCAAATAATTCTGTGCATCATAAGAGAAGTCTACTTTGCGAACAATTACTTGAAATCAGGAATGGAAATCCATTCCGTTCAAGAAGTAGTACGCAACTTGCGGTATTTTCACTGTACTTCGTTTTCAACTCTGGACCACAGGTGTTGAGTCTTTTATACACTTGTAAAAAATGAGCAATTGTTTCTTACTTTCTTCACGCAGATTATGCCTCGAAAGGATCGAATTGATGTACAGGATATAACTGATTTATACTCTCTTACTCTTAGCAAGCGCAAGCACTCTAGATTCTCCAACCAAAAAAGAGAGAAATATAGGGTGATCAGACATGAGTGACAATTTTGAATAGTACAAAATCTGGTGAACTAAACAAAAAAATAACATCACCATCATTTTTCCAGTTCTCCACACAAAGACAGCAACATTTTCCATGCGTCCGGTATCATACCTACGGAATGATAAAACCTCCCTATCTGGAAAGCTGGAAAAACGTTGGTGATGTGGATTTCTTTCTTTAGTTCGCCAGATTTTGTACTATTCAAAATTGTCAGTCATGTTGATCACCCAGTAGTAACATCATTAAAAATTTCTCCAAATTAATTTGTTATTTGACTTCTTAGCGTTGAGAATCTTTAAAGGACGTTTCTTATTGATTATTTTCAACGTTGGCCATTATTTGGTTACAATGCCCATAGGCCATTCGTGTTGAATTGGCCATTATTTTCGCATGCACAACCCAGGCTTTTCGAACAGGACATTCTTGTTAAGTTTCCGGCTCCTTCAGCGTCGGTCAAGAGTGACCAATAAGTGTGACGGGATCCGACTTCTTCGAAATGTAGTTCTGTTTCAAGTCTTCGACAAAGCGAGTATCCTTTCCTAGTTGCATTTGTGCTTTCACTTGAGATATTGCATAGCATTTCAGTCCTAGATGTCAGAATAAAAACTTTATCATGCTCGTGAATCTAGCTGCATGCGTTTCATGAAGCCATGTCTACGATTTCCGGCGGAAAATGCTGCTAACAAACTTTGAAAGATAATTCTGGGGTTGAGATCTGTGTGCTGGTAGAAAGGTGGGTGGCTGTCGCATCTCTGAGAATATAAAAATGATGCAATGGAATGAATATTTTTTCTAAACATTACGTGAATGCCACCCAGCAGTTTCCCAGGAGAGACGCGCGAGTCATGATGCAGATTTATCGATCTTTGCACCAATATTAGCGACTTTGTTTAGTAAAAGTATAGCACACCTGGTGGAATACATAAATTAACGTTGGTGGACGTACAATATGATAAAGTGTTGCTAAAAAGAAGCGCACGTGCCTTACGTTCTGAACGAACGAATTGGTCATCGCCTCCAACATACTCACTTGAAATATTTTTCTTGTCATGTAATTTTACTATTTTATTAATCTTGTGACATAACGCGCCGCTTGTAAAAAATTGAACTTATCGATAAAAAACCTTCTTCTCCTTTCATTTACAATTGTCATCTAATACTTTACAGGAAATATCAAGTTTTGACCAAGCAAGTCTTGGAATCGCTAGCATAGCCTGTCTATTTGAATAGATTATTCAGTCAGTAAACAATTGAGTAAAATGTTTAACCTTGAGTAGATCAATAGCATAGCCTGCCTATATGAAGAGATTGTTCAGTCAGTAAACAATTGAGTAGAAGATTTAACCTTGAGTAGAATATTTACAACAAACAATTGTATTTTCTCTGTCTATTTGATGGAGACACAAGGAAGTCACCACGAAAAAATATAAATTTTTACAGTGCTTTATACTATCATAGTATCAGATGCGACTGGCAGGCTTGCGAGCATGCAGCTTATGTCCACCTACACACATTCGTATTTCAGAGAATTTTCATCCCCAAAATATCTTTGTGGAACAGCTCACATGCAATGTTAAAATTTCCACTAATATCGTTCAAAATATCTTCTAGGACCAATTTAAAAACCCAGTTTAACTTTTTCGTCACCTGCATGCATGCTTTTCGCCACCCAAGTAATTAAATCGCTTAGGCAGCGAAAAACATGCATGCTCCGGCGAAAAAAGATTGACTTGGGAACTGATTCGTTCCTTTTGTTGGTTTTGCCTTGTCTATGCAAAACATATGTTTAACGGACAGTTCATAATCAAATACTGCCCCGAATATCAAAAGTCTACTTTTATTTTTGGCAACTGTTTTTTTTTAAGTTACGAAATTCTTGCTTTGGATCTGCGCTCATTTAAGCGTGGAAAATGTCCGTGATATTGACCAAACACCTCAGAGACCAGCTGCTCAACTACTGAATTTCATAAAGAGAAACAAACCTTTGAGCTGAAAGAAAATCTGAAATTAATTTTAGTAAAATGGAAAACAGTTATTGGAGAATATAATTGGAAATTCAAATTACTGAAAGCTAAATAGCTTTCAGGGATTTCATTTTTAAATTTAGGTTTGATTATGACTAAATGAGGAGTAGTCCTTTCAGAATTTTAATTTTTCTTTATTTTCACAGGTCGTGCTGAGAAATTTCACCGAATGTAGATGCTCTTGAAATTTATGTATTCTAATTGTCTTACCATATGTGAACCTTCATCTGGTGTATTTCATGGGCGATAATTAAGAATAAAAAGTCCAGCAGGATTTTTGTAAACCTATAAGACAGTCACACCGTAGAAATTTGAGGCAAATTTAAATCTGAGAATAGAAGTGTGAAAGTGAAGAAGGTTCCGTCGAGTCAGAAAAGACGCAAGTTCCAAAGAAATGAAATAGCCGTTTAATTACCAGCAAATTGTTCAAATGTAATCAGCTCGGAACATTTTTTCAAGATTCAAATACTTCATACAATTCGCAATACGTTTAATGCAAGTAAAATTTAGGGCCAGAGCGTTATTCATCCAACACACAGCCACAAAATGCCATCCACGTGCTGTATATTGCGTGCAGGTGCAAGATTTGATTAAAAGTGCATTCGATCCTGTAATTATGCATCATCGTAGGGGATCCTCAATTTATACGGATGAAAATTAGCGCCAATTGTGGAAGTAATACGATGCTACATTCAAATAATGAACAACTGGGAATATCTGAAAGCATTATTATCCGTATACGCGTATGTTGTGGACTGCTTAAGACGAGATGTTGTAAGTTGTCGTTCACTTAAGTCGTTCGCATAGGTTGTCGTTCACTTAAGTCGTTCACATAGGTTGTCGTTCACTTAAGTCGTTCACATAGGTTGTCGTTCTCTTAAGTCGTTCACATAGGTTGTCGTTCACTTAAGTCGTTCACATAGGTTGTCGTTCACTTAAGTCGTTCACATAGGTTGTCGTTCACTTAAGTCGTTCACATAGGTTGTCGTTCACTTAAGTCGTTCACATAGGTTGTCGTTCTCTTAAGTCGTTCGCATAGGTTGTCGTTCACTTAAGTCGTTCACATAGGTTGTCGTTCACTTAAGTCGTTCACATAGGTTGTCGTTCACTTAAGTCGTTCACATAGGTTGTCGTTCACTTAAGTCGTTCACATAGGTTGTCGTTCTCTTAAGTCGTTCACATAGGTTGTCGTTCACTTAAGAAATAATAGCTTCAAAAAGTCACATTAACACGTTGACTGCGATGGGTTAAACTGAAGTACAATATTCAATTCAAATTTAAACTTAAAAGTTGTTAATAATTTTATGAATACCAAACATTAACTGGATCCATTAAATACTATTAATTTTAAAAGATTGGTGAAAGTTTTTCAAACGATCCATCAATGGGACGTATCGCAGTCCACGTGTTAACTGTATTCTAAGTCAAATAACATTCCGTAAATTCACCCTGTATTGCTTAGCATAAGTCTCATAATTTTTTCAAAGCTACTATCTTGAAGAATTTGAATCTATAAAGCGTAATATAACTAATCACGTATGGAACAATAATATGACATAAAAACAAGAAATGAAATCTTCATAAGGCTTGGCTTTAAATTTCGGAACGCGCACACTCCGAACATGAAACTACTCTCCTGTGGATTTGCAGTTATAAATGTATGAATAATGTTTCTATACAGATGACTGTCTCTTCTGTTGAGTGAGCACATGCTGCTAAAGCACATGCTCTGTTTAGAGATCAAATGATATAGTATACGTTACGCTTGTGAGTAATTATGCAGGTGCAATGAAATCTTTAGTCGTTTCATGTTTCTCTAAAAGTACGCACCTGCTTTCTCAGTTTTCGAAATTTTTAAACATTTCAATTTTATGAAGGTGCAAATCATGGTTGGGGAGGCGCGACACGTAGGTGCATGCCACGTCACCAGGTCCCGCTATCTGATGGTTTGTGCTCGTAGGATGGCATTCATCCAACACCTTCATTTTTTCGTAAACTAAGTGTAAAGAAAATCAAGACACTCTTCTCAACTGAACGAAATCTTTTCTTTGCAATTGTGTTGTTAGCTTTAAAATGTATTTCAAGAATTCTTCGAACATTCCGATATTGTTTTTATCTTCTTTGATGAAAACTTCGTGTTTGTCTTTATCATAACTCAGGAAAGAAATGAAGAACATGAATCAATTTGGTTGTTTTTATTTATAATTTTTTCTATCGGTACACGTGCTCAAGGCTCACGGTAGTTTACATTTCATCGACATTCAGGTCAGCAATTCAAAAATTGAAACAATTATCTCTATCCAGAAACTGACAGCAGCAAAATTAACCTTATAAATCCCTCGTAATATCTAAGAATACAGTGAACATATCAGAGCGTTTTCTTTTTGATTATCATCAGGATCATCGACATTCATGGGGTAAGAATTTGGCATCGGCCGTCGATGCATTGGCGTCCTTGTCCTTCGCAGAAAGTGCCGTTGATGACAGGATAGCAGTAAGTGCCTTCAATAGCAGGGTAACCGTAAATCTGAGTATAGATTGTTGTGCCCGCTTGAAACTTGCACCTCAGTTGGAAGCAATGTTGGTCGGGAGAGACGCTCGTATCTACGTAGGCGTCCGGTCTGCCAGAGCGGTACTGGCATTGCTCATCCAGAGTGTAGTCGCTGCCGACAAGATTTTCGATGAGCGAGTAACTGCTGCCAGAATTCGATATGGAGTGCAAGCATGTTCCGTAAGAGCTATCGTAAATGCTGCAGATGGCAGTCGAGGAACATGGAGAGAAATAGAAATCTTTGTATGAATTTGCCTCGTAACTCATGATGTATCCCTCAGCCGCGCTACAGCTCGTCGCTCCTCCAGTTCCATCGTGCTCGGCTCCAAGATTGTGTCCAATTTCATGGGCGGTGGTCATCACTCCGTCATAGAATCCTGAATCTTCCGAAAACCCTGTGTTGTAAGCCACTGTAGAATAGCGCCTGCAAACTCCGCTTCGGTAGGCATACCCAGAAACGGGATAGTATTTGTTACCATCGGTTGTCTGATAGAAATCGCGACCGCTCATTACGTGGGCGATGTCAAACGAACTTATGCTCGTGTTTGCAAAAAACTTGGCTGCAGTGTTGAGAGATGCTTGCACGTCGGATGAGTTGAAAGATGTAACTTCCATGAACTGACCGTCCAGAGAGGCCGAGGTGGAGTATAGAATTTGTGTCAAGAGAATGTTTACAGAAGCGCAATTTACTGTCGCGAACCTCCTATTTACCAGGTACCAGTAAACTCTGAGGTAGTTGATCATGTCCGACAGCGAAGCGAACTTGTTGTAGAGTATTGAGTCTACCATGACTGCAATTTCAACGCTGTACGAAATACTTTGTCTTTCCTCTCGATGTTGAACGTTCTCAGCGGGGACGACTTCTAAATCATCAACAGTTCTTTCGGCGCAAAATCCATCTGCTTTCTTGTGTATTTTCGACGCGATGTGTTGATTGTTTTCGTACCTGAGACCCAGAGAACGCGTCAACATACCTTCTAGAGTATTTTCATCGTTTAGGTACAGCAAGGATTCCTTATTTTTGTCAAAGTAGAAGCGAGTGTTTATCTGTTCTTTATCCAAATCGACAGGTCGAAAAGTTCCATCTTCCCCAGGAACAAGCTCATGGACGCGAACAGAAGGAATCAGAACTTTCTTGAGAGCTAAGTGGTGAGTGTCTTCGAAGGCATCGACGCTGGCGAAGAGTTCCGAATTGGTTGATCGTTCTTGGTGTATTCTCACAAACGCTCTACCCAGAGCTTCATTTTCTGTTCCTGTGACTACCACAGCCAACAGGACTTGGACGCAAAGCCAAATCATAGTATTGGTTCTCGCTTCTCGGATATTTAGCTTCTTCCACAGCAGTGTACTCTTATCTGAGAGGGTAGAGCGATGTCACTGTAGTGGGATATGTGGCCCAACTTCTCCTTATATACACAAGCCCGGATGCAATGTCGTACATCAGCTCAGATGCCAGATCGTAGCACTTCGAAAGATTTACAACTAGCGTCTCACGCGTTTTCATAATTTCAATGCAATGGATCTTGGTGTAATATAACAATCTCAGACTACCGATAACCGATTAGTGACATTCAGGGCCAGTAAAACTGGAAAAAAGTACTAGAAAAATGATAACTTGACTCATATGCGTGCAGCCCAACGATTTGAATAGATGAGTGATGATGTCGTGGGATGAATGATGCGCTAAATAAATCACGTAATTCTGTAGGTATCTATGGGGAAAATATTCCGGGCTTCCGTGAGTGTCCCGGTCATCCATTTCTCCAACTGCATTCCAAAGGTCGTGAGAAATTACTGCTGCGTATAGCGGCGCCTCGCAACTGCACTGCATTACATCATGACAAATGGTGGGAGCTGCCTACGCATGACTTCCAGCAGAAATCGCAGAGGTCACGAGAACACATGCGTATATGGTAACAAAGAAAGGTTTTCCGTGCAGATCTCCGTTGTGCCAACCAATTGAAAAATTGATCTCCCGCCATGAATGTTCCTACACCATAATGGAAAATACCGACGTCGCTTTCAACTTAAAATTGGAGAGAGTGCGATTATTTTCCGCAAAAGTAACAGCAAAGAAGAATGCAAAATTAAATTCTTTTAGGTTTGAAGTACAAAAAATATTCAAAAATAATTACATACTTAGTGGAAAAAAATTGTAATGTTTCACTCGAGTAATTCTCGAGACGGAGCATAATGCATTCTCTAACATACTAGTCAATGCACTGCTAAAGAATCTTAAGCTATGCGCGCCATTCACTACTTTTTACAATAATTTTAAACAGATCCTTAAACAGAACCTGAAATGCGGTATAAGTTAGTCTCACTTCTTACTGAGTGCTTACGTCTCAAATGACAAGCATAAAAAAAATCGATTCTTGTGAGATTTGAAATAATTGAATTACTAAGCGCAATCGCTCGGTATTCCTTTCTGTTTTCGAATGCCCACCCATTTGATTAAATAAAATTCTTTTGACAACACTAAAACTGTGTATCAGGTTACAACAAATTGTTTTTAGCTCGATGGCTTACGTAGATTTTGCTTAAAGCCGGAAAATTAAGACTCGCGTAGCAATCATTTAACATTGTACATAGGGTAATGAATGCACTATGGGTTATCATTAAAATGGAGAACGTTCACGAAATATCAGTATCTCAGCTAATGCAGGCATTAGAACAATGAAAATAATCGTGCCTTAGAAACGAGATAGCGAATCCGATTCATTTCGTTGCGAGCACTTATGTAGAAAAATGTGGATCAGAGAAACCGGCGTTTTCAGAAAAGGTTCGTGAGGAAATCTGGCGGTCAACGACACAACTGTTGACATTACTATTCGACGTAATCAATGATTCTTGCGAGTGTTCTGAAATGATCAATGCGAGTACGAGGGGTATACATCGTGAGGTGAAGAGAATAAAATTGCGCAGCTGTAGATGCACCAAGAAGCCAGTAGAGTCAACACAAGCCCACAAAACAGTCTGTTGTTAGTCATGTAACGTCGGAACTGAACTGAAAGACTGGAAAAACTGTTTGTGTGGTTAAATGAGTCGAAGTTCGTTTCAAATCGATGGAAGAGTTGAATTATGGCGAGAATGTTACGAAACAGTGGGCTCACTTCCATCGTGTTTCTCTTATAGAATTTTGTTGAAAGGGTAGCATAAATTACACGAACGAGATAAAGCTGATGCAATATGTTTCAGGGAACTCATAGTGGGACACAATGTAGGCTTACAAACACAGCCTGAAATGTTTACGTGGCAACGGTAGGAGAAAGAGTGAGGACGATTCAGATGTAAGAATCATGAGCTCATTTGTAAGTACCCGAGTACTTGATACATTCTCTTACAAGAGCGCGACAACTTTAGATTCACAGAAGACAAACTCATCCAAGGCACTGTAAGCGATATTTTTATAAGCTTCTAGAAGCAGTTTAAGGCTATGGTGTTGTTTTTTAGGACCGCAACTCTTTACAATTACAAAATAAAGGTCACGTGGCTGTTCCAAGCGCTAGATCAGGAGTTCCCAACCTTTTTTTTGCCGCGCACCCATAAATAAATTTCATTCGAACCTCGCTCCCTCTAAAATAAAAATGGCAACATATAGCCAATATCCTCTTATTTACCTGGACTTTACTTGCACCCTCTGGAATTTCGTCCGGCCCTCCCAGAGGTGCGAGCACCCCCAGGCTGGTAAATACCTGCTCTAGATGATAAATTTTACCCTTCAACCCACAATCCCCAGAGAATCGAACGGTTTTTTTTTAAATTAGCCGCTGAATATTGTTTTTCTTGTTAAATTTGTTCCCTTATGTGTTCGGAGTTCATTGCCAACTCGCAGATCCTTCCTCATCCTGATATCAGGGACTATCTGATGTCGCGGCCATACAATGGTGATTGTAGTTACAGTGATATCAGTAAAAAAATACTAACGTTAAAAGATGGTAACATGTAGTTTCAGGTTGATAACGCTAATATCTATAGGGCCAACATAATTCCAGTTTGTTTCTCGTGGCCTGAGGAGCATGTGGATTGGCCTCCTCAGTATCCAGATCTAAGCCCCATTGAGAATTTGTGAGATGATCTTGAGCAGAACCGCATACCTGATGGCCATTCCCTTCAATTATGAACGTTTTTCTAATGGAAATTGTTACATTTTAGAGCCAACAAAAATCCTCGATACACATTTAGGAACAATATCAGTTAAAATATTGTTTTCCAATTTGAAAACGAAGCAATTTATTTTATTTTATTTTTTAAATCGAGCAGTTTTCTAGGCGTCTGGTGGAACATAGCCAGCGAAGCGTGTAGAGATGTACCCTGTCAACCAGCTATCAAACTGTTCAAGTAGATGTGTTAGGTAGACTCGACACCAAAAAATTTGAAATCGTGACATCGTTGGCTTTACTCTTGCTAATGCTTGCTTTGGATCTCAGCTAATTAGGCATTAAAGAAAAGTATGTATCTTGCTTACGATGATCTCAAAGAGGTTCGGAAAATATCAGCTCTGCTTTCCGGAAGGCCAGGACATTTCGCTAAACTAGTAACGTCGAGACATTTTCTATGGAACCGGACTGTAACCAAGTTTATGATATTCTTTGCACATTTTGTCATCGATTATGAAACAAAAAATTTCTTTGAGTTGCCATGCAAATGTTTTAGTTGTGCACAGTAATCTTTTGAATTCCAGAAAATCCAGTCACTGAATTCCACAGCCGTGTTCATCAGGATTAAATTTCGGTGAAACGTGCATGACAGTTCAAGTACATTATTCAACACAGTACATCTATAACTTCAATTGCATTACGGCGCACTCTCTATACCTCATTCCTTTCATTTCTGCGTCCTTTGATAAGCATTTTTTCACGATTCGAATGAAGTATGTATACAGGATGTCCATAAAGTCTCTTTCCAATTACAAAAATCATTACAAATACAATTCATAGAGCATTTTATTCAATTTCTTAAAATTGCATTTAGCGTTTATTAAAGTTTTTAACCTCATTTAATATACTTCTTTATTGACACCATTTGTTGCAGGAATTTCTTGCCATTTTCGCTGTAGCATAGCCTCATCAAGTGTGGCGATGGCTAACACTGTCCTGGTCTCCATAAATTTCCTGTGCCATGCCCGAACTGACGGACGTGATGGTGGATCTCTTACATACTCATTTCTGCAGTTTTGGCCAGTTTTGAACTATTTTGCAGTTTTGAACTATTTCATAGCGGTGAAAAGTTAGAATAGTTCTGCAGTTTTACTGAGTCTGCCTATGTGATTTTGTTCCAATAAGCTATGAGACACATTGCACCTTCTATTGAGCAGTAGCCGTTTCTTATGGGTTCATTCAACAGCACCTCTTTCGCAAACAGGATCCCGGAAACACACGAGTGGAGAATGTGTTTAAAAACTTTAGTATAATAAACATTGAATACGATAAAACAAACCTCTATAAAATTTTGTTATCAATTGTGTTTGAAATAAATCTTTGAAATGGTAAAGAAACTTCATAGACACCCTGTCCATCATCCTTTACATTGGTTCTTCAAATGTCTTATAACTATCACCAGGACGCGATGACGGTCTATGGGAGTCCCCATTTCAAACACGGAGGTGTGGAGGGCAATTGCGGCTCTCTCCCTTTTCCCTACGGATGGGAACACTTGGCTTTGCTTGGAATTGCACCCATATTTAAGAGAGAGCTGGGTATAATATTGCACTCACATAAGTGATGTTATCGTTTGCAAATGGAAAACGATAACTGGAATTATGAAAACTGGAAATTGATACCGGTAAATTGGAAAACAAATACTTGATGCGTTGTCTGAGTTTTATTTTTCAGTATGAACTGATGTGAGAATTGCACTGAGCACCATAAGCGTGCTCAAATTTGGGTCGTTATTTATTTAGACAATTCACATATTTCCACCTTGGCAGATGCATCACCTAGATCAATTATAATGGGTTGATTTAAAAATAAACAAGTTTGGTCCCCAATAAGGTCATTAATTTTTATAACTTTTTATGCCCACCCTACGTTTTTGAGTGCATAAAATGACACATAAGTCAAGCAATTTTGACAAACAATTTATTTTTCCCCACAGGCAATGCAAAATTAAAAGGATTGCTACATTTTGTAACAATGGGGAGATCAAAAATACAACTACTTGAAATGTTCCCAGACCACAGTTTTTCTATACCCGATGCTAAAATTAAGTTGTCCTAAACGCATCAACTTCTCTCTTGAGGGACGGATTAAGTCCTGTCCGGAAAATTGTTTTCTATGAATGTCCCCTTCAAAAGAAAACATTTTTACGGACTCGGTTGTAGCGAAGAAAATTCTATAAACTGATGCGCTTCCGAGGTGAAATTATTACAGTTTATAAGTTGAGCTAAGGCAGCTGCTTCTTTTCTGTCGATAGGAAAGAGAGAAAGCAGTCGAAAGCTATTTGCATCGTATTATAACAAAACTAATACGTTAAGTCTTCCATTAAAATAAGCTCAATCATGTGTGTGATCAAACTGTTGTGTCAGTAATTCGTTTTAAGGAATCAATTTTGAGTAAATTAATTAAGCCTTAACTTTAAGTTAAAACTAAGGTTATAAGTTGTTGTTATTACCCACATAAAGCCATGTTTGTGGTGTCGAGGGCACTTTCAGTTGAAATTAGCCAGCACAGACGCTCGCGTTACGAGCTGAATAATTTCATCTGGCAACTGCTGATACAATGAAAATGGTACATTTCAGCATTTGAAAACCAATGATACTAGAGGCACTCAAATATTGAGGAGGAATTTACCTTACCTGAAAATTGGTACCACTATAGTGCGAATCTCACTGAAAGCTACTTTGAATCGGAGCTTGGAATTTGAAAAAGGCAAGAGCTGACAAATAAATCATTGTATTAAACTTTCACGTATACATTTTCATTGTTATAATTTTGAAGGAACTGATCCGAGGTATTGTAATACCTGAAATCTGCGCTTGCGATTCATGATTCTTTTTTGTGCGGTTAATCTTCATCCCTCATATTTTTTCTGGTATTTTTCGTCTACTTCTTTTTTAAAACCTATCGAGTTGTAACGTAAGATCAGTTTTTCTCTTATCCAGTGTAATCATGTGATAAATTCGAAGAGCTACTGCTTTGCAGTTTAATCTGCAGCATTATTTCTGTACCCAACAGCCTTTGCCTATCCATGTACCAGTTTTCAGAAACATCCTTCTCATTTTTTGAGCTAACTTTTGGCTTGGTTCATACACTGTAGGATTTTCATTAAGGTAATTATTTAAATCGGGGAAGTGTACGGAATAACGCACAAAAAATAATGCAGATGCGACAATATTTCTTAGTCAAATGCCTCAATCCTGCATGAGGGCTTGCGATCTGTGTGAAGGAGCATTGTCTTGGTGAAAGGTCACTCCCTGCTATGGGACAGAGCCACCAGCTGGGATGCCACAACTCAATGAAGCTTTTACGTTACAAACCAAAAGATCATGCTAACGACAGAACAGTCAGAAAAGCTTGTTCAGATTAGAGTTAATCCTTTGAGCTAAACGTACGTTGAAACAAAAATTTTGAAAATTAGTGTACTCGCACCGTAAAAAATATAGCTAAAGCACAATGTCCTTAAATGCTCATTCAATTGAATGGGTAATGAGCCATTGGCTTAGCTAATAAATACAGTGCATATTATTTTTGATAAGTCTTGCCAGACACAACGGAACTTTAGAAGATGCACAACTCACGTTACAACCTAACACTTCATCTAGGCGTCATCTTGTCCGTCTTTCCTTCGCGTGGTGAATAAATTTCATGCTTCTGATCATTAAATGGACAATTTTTACGGTGCTCGAGGAAGGTCATCCCATTGTGATCATTATGGTATTTCATTCTATTTATGGTAAAGCTTATGATTATATTAGTACTCTTCTGCAGAGGGTTTATACGCCTTCCATACTAAAACTCTTCGAAGTACTAAGAGCACTAATACTAAGAGAACTAATACTCCTAATATAAAACTGCTAATATAAGTAATATTAGTACTCTTCTATAGAGGGATTACATGTGGAGAAAGGACACAGTACAAGTGACTTGTGAGTATTATTCAAAATATTGAAGGTTTTTCGGTAATGTTTTTAAAAACTCTTTTGATACACGACAATCTTGATGGAAATGAGCTTTTTAATTTATCTTTACATTTCAAACTTTATTCTACTGTAAATGCAGCATATTATACTTTCAATCCCACTCAGCTTGAGGATGTATTCCCAAAAGTCGTTGTGACTGTTAAGTTCTTTAAAACAGCTTACGGGACAGCAGTTGAATATGTAAAGAATGGTCTCACTATAAGTAACTTGCGAATATTATGCAAGTTATCGAAGGTTTTTTCTCAAAAAGGTTTTTTTTGTACTATTTAAAACGAAAGATCAGTGCAAAAATTTTGAGCAAGCGCAGAGTTTTTGAGTAGGCCGTTCACGATATCTTTTTCTTTGGCAAGTTCAATATTATAATGGTAGATAAAAATCAATTTTTTATCACACTTATTAGTCTCCCGGATGCAAATTGTGCGTATGTACAGGGCAACAAAACTATATGTCTAGATTTACAAGTGCTTTTGCTTGGCTTGTGTTAATTTCAGAGACTTAAAATGAGTTTCATTTTAAGAAATAACTTTTCAAATTCTACGAGCTAAAAATATTGATTGTGTGCACGAAAACTTAAGCGAAGGTTGGATAACACTTCGTAATTTTTGTTCGTTGCATAAGTGGGCCGTTACGAATGTCATCACTAAGTTTATTCGTAAACGGAAACTGCGTAATTGACATATTTCCTGCATTGTTCTGGTCTCCATTGGCGGGCAAATACGGAAAACTGATTTTAAAACTGAAATTAAAAAGGGGGAAAATACGGCTAAATAATGAGCATTTTTTGGTCCGACTTTTTTTACTGCATTTCACTATTTAAGGTCACTTTTAAATTTCAGTTTGATGATATAAAAGTATGCTGGTGCTTATTGCTTGCGTGCATTGACAATTCACACGTCAGTAGCAATTATGCTTGTAGTTATTATAATAAATGGTTACACAGAAGAAATAAAAAATTGAAATACTATAACCTAATAATTTAAAAGAATTATCTACGTGGAATATAACGGGAACATCCCATCCTTAAATAGAGTTGAGGGCAATGAAGAACTCAAACCCGTTAACCCTGCATTTGAATCTAAAATGAATTCAAAAGGCGCTAAAACATGCCAACTAAAACATGCCAACTAAAACATGCCAACTAAAACATGCCAACTTTACTTAGTTCAGCAATATGTGAGTTTAATGCACTGCGAGAACACGGTGAAAGAAACCTGCGAGCTTTTATAATTAGATCTTTAGAATGATTTTTATAAAAAAAATTGAATGGTTTTCAAGTTTTCTCCTTTACACTGACGGTTTTGAGGTTTCCAAACAACGTTTTTTCAGAAGCCATGCGCTAAAGTGTGAAAATAAAAATTTCCCAGTGAATTTCGCCGTGATTTTTAATAGAGGCTGAAATCTGATGAACGAAAAAATGTAAATCATAAAAATGTAAATCTTCTTTCGTTCTCCCATTTGTAACACTATGTATATATTACAAGGGAAGGTCCGTAACACAGATACACAATTTGTGATCGCACCCGTACCCTGGTACACTTGGACACATCCTCAATAATTAAGGATACACAGTATGTCACTAGGATGCATGTTCTGCCTGTTAAAAAAACTGTTTTCACGATCGCCTTGTAGCTCTAACTCATAACTGAATCATACTTCAAAAATAAATCACTAAAAAAACTTTTAATATTTTTAAATATTTTTAAGCTGCAACGTCACTCTGAAGAAGTTTGTCATTTTGAATAAATAAGTAAATGGTTCATGGAAGCGCATCGTCAGTTTCATTCTGGAAGCAATGTTTCTAATAGTGAGCTGTTTTGTTATGATTGTTTATTTTTCCATTTCTATCTATGCCGAAACACATGAACAAATGTTTAAAAAAACGTCTTTGTGTTCTTGAACATAATGGCTAATGCATATCAGTTTCATAACTCTGAATTAATCGAACGAATGAGAGGTATGATCATTCAATTCAGACCTTAGCTTCTATTATTTACCGACAATAACCGGAGAGTGTAAACTTACGGAGTTATTTTCAAGTTGAAAGTATCATAGATTCATTGTACGTATCATTCGTGAGTTAAGTTTCAAATTTATTTATTAACAAACGTCTTCTTTCTGCTATCGATAACTTTTCTTCGTGTTGGGGTAAGTTTCGAAGTGAATTTCAATCAATGTAAGTAAATTTCAATCCAAAAACGAAAACGTGCAATTATCATGTACGAGTACTGATCAGGTACCTACGTTAAAGAGTGGGGCTGAAAACAGACAACTTAACTAAGCGAGCAGCGAACAATTAACTGCTTAGTTGTGTTGATGGGGATTATTTTAATTACAACATGAGTGACAAACGTACATGTAAGGCATGCTTTAACACCTTTCTAATTATCCCTGTATTAATCCTGCAGATTTCGCACGTGATAAATACTTCAATATGAATACAGTGCAACTCAATAACAAGAATTTGCAGTCATTTTGTAGCGTTCAAGTCGCTTCTACTTTATGGCGAATGACGTTGTTAAATCAAGAACCTCTACAGGAAGAACCTCTTAAAGAACCTCTTAAATCAAGAACCTCTAAAACTATTTTATGCGCCTTTTATCAATGATATTGTAAAATCTACATCATTCTTCAAATTCATACTTTTTCCGCCGCCGTGCGGCCGGGACCCGGGTTCGAAACTCGGCGCTGGCAGTGGCGATTTTCTCTGTTGGGTATAGGAGAAAAATTCCAAGCACAATACCCCACTCTACCCAGGTGTCTGAAATGGGTACCGGTCTCGACCGGGGGAAAGCGTCATGGCGTCCTGGCGTTAGTTATAAGGCATTTGAAAATCCAATGTACAAGGTGATATGTATCAGGCTTGATTGGAAATAAAGCATCCGTAGATGCCTTCATTATAAAAAAAAAAAAAAATCGAAGAAACCAACTCAAGTAAATTCCTCGGCATCATAATAGACAAACATCTAACCTTTAAAGAGCACATCGCTCATATTAGTTCTAAATTATCAAAATCTATCGGAATCCTAAATAAAGTTAAGAATTTCCTGCCTGAAACAGCCTTACAAATGCTCTACCGAACGCTCATTTCACCATACTTGCAATACGGAATAGAAGCATGGCACGGAACTGATAAAAATATAACCAACAAAATTTTTACCCTGCAAAAAAGAGTCATAAGAGCGATAAAGAATCTAGAATGTAATGCTCACACAAATGACTCATTCAAAAATTTACGAATACCTAAGCTCTCGGATCTCTACAAAATCTCCATTTGCAATTTCATTTACAAAACATTAACAAATGATGGCGACAATAGCCTAAAACAACTATTAACTACGCAAACTGGTCATCACGACCATTTAACACAAAAAAGAAGTAAATTCATGCTTCCTTATTACTCAAAGGCTCGGTCACAACACAGTATCCTCTTCGTTGGAACTAAAACTTGGAACTCAATACCTGCGGAGATCCGTGAAAGTAATTCTTATAAGGTATTCAAAAAAAGTCTTGAGTCTCACTTCCTATCAGATTACTAGTCGTGTAAGATCACAGAGTCAAACCTTGTCCCCTACATAACTGGTCCTAATAATGTAATTCGCCTTGATTAATTTCGCCGATCTTCAGTCTGTTCTTGAATCGTTTGTCGAATATACTGTTAAATCTAGTCCATATGAACTATATTGTGAAATGAAGTATCTAATTTCGAGTAACTTATCTCATTGATCAGTCTAATGCGTCTCTAGTTTAAGTGAATTAGGTTAAACATTATTGTACTCCTAAGACCTTGATGGTAGGATGCCCTAGAAGTCACTGAACTTATTCGGGCCCACAGGTAGCTATACTCAAATTTGACCATTGTACTAGACTTAAGAAACATTTTATCTCTGTATCTCCTGTGGTAAATAAATTGTTTAAATTGTTTAAATTGTTTAAATGTTCCCTCAGTCTCCCCTCGCCAAGCCCGCACCCCCCCCCCCCCCTTCCGAGCCCGCACCTCCCCCCCCTTTCCCGTACACCTGCTTCCCGTCTTCTGACCGTTTCAGAGCATGGCAAATCCTGAACTTTTTCCGCTTCAATCAACCAAAGAAATTACGTTTGTTTTGATCAATTTTTGGCAATGTCAAACCTCACAGTTTCAGTTTTTGTTCACTTCCTACGTGGCCGAGACGGCAAATGTGCACGAAAGAATTATTGTGTTTCGTACCTATTTTTTTGTTACAATAGAACATGGATGTTGAAAAATTTCTAATGTACACAATCAATTATTGATTCACCAAATTAGCTTACATTATTATCATGTTCTTTTGATGGACAATTTTGGTTAACTAGTGACGTTAAATGTGAGAAGGGTAAAAAACTTCTTCTTTGAAGGAACTTTTAAATTTAAAAATTGAAAAAACTTGATCCAGCAACTTTCGGAAATAATTTGCCATGTTGAAAAAAAATTGAAAAAAAATAGAAAGTGTACTCTGGTAATTTCGCATCTTTTGGGAAAATAACAGTGACCATCATTCGTGAACTATTACTATGTTACAATAGAGCATGAATGTTGAAAAACCTCTAACGCACACAATCAATTTCTGATTCACCAAATTGGCTTACATTTTTATCTTTTTTTTAATGGAAAATGTTGGTTAACTAGTGACGTAAAACCTGAGAAGGATAAAAAACTTTTTCATCTTCGGTTTCTCTCATCTGTTATTGCAAAAAAAACATCATGTTGAGTGTATATGACGCTACCTGTGGAACTGCGAAAAGAAAAAAAATAACTTTTGTCTTATTTCTGCTTAAAACAGTGCAATTTAAATACGAAGCTAACAAAGCAGTGCTAGCAACACGAAGGAAATGGTGTGCTCAGCCCAGTCTCGACCTATAGGCCTGTCTGTCTGAAGTGTCCTTGTCCCCTCAATCACCCCTCACCGAACCCGTTCACTCCCCCCCCCCCTCTTCCCGTACCCCTGCCTCCCGTCTCTCTGACTGTTCAGAGCATGGCAAATCCTGGTGAACTTTTTCGCTCCAAGCAACCAGAGAAATTACGTTTGATTTGATAAATTTTTGGTAATGTCTAACATCTCAGTGAAGTTTTTGTTCACTTCCTACGTGGTTGAGACGAAAAATGTGCACGGAAGAATTATTGTGTTTCGTACTTCCGTTTCCCTACTGACACCGAATAGTTTGAAACATCATAGCTATACAATTACAACGCACGATGCATCACTACGAGACTCGCTTCGCAGGCCGGAAAGTGCCGTTCTCTGCACAAATGTTGCCCTACACAACATCCCGAAAAAATGGTTCTCTCAGGGGCAAAAATACGACTTAACCAAGCAAAGTGCCTGCAAGTAGGGGACCTACATCCTCTCACGCACAAGATTCTAATGCTCAAAAGACGGGAGACTTGTTAACAGCTGCCAGTAACCCCGTCAAAGAATGTGTGTCACCCTCCGAAGCAACGTCAGTGAAGACTATGCAACCAATATCGCCGGATGAGGGAAAACATATCTGCCAAACCTCCAGCAATCATTTGAAGGTTCGAAGCAGTGAAGTCTCAGCCGCAGCACCACAACCACCTGCTCCTCATCTGAACAAGCAAAACAGCGTGCCAGCTCCCCAGCTCTGCGTCAACAACAACGCTCCGAACTGTCCGCCAGCGGCGGGGACACAAACACCATCCTCATCGGTGGTACAAGAAAAAATAGTTTTTACTAATAAGGACATTTCAAGCGTGGTAGACTTTTCTCATTCTCCAGATAATATGTTCGATAATTTTCGCGCACAAACCGATACTGGCAGTAAATTACCCCAGAGCGCATGCTGTGAAAACAAAATAAAATTTCCAGTACAGAGCAATAAAAATAACACTGTTGCTTCTTTTAATGGCTACTTGCACCCGCTTCAAATAACAAGCTCTCAAAAAACTCATGAAATTATTCACAATTTGTCTCTAACAACAGCGTTTTTCAATAAATCCCTATGACAACGTGAGCCTCCTAGCCCGTCGTCGATTTTCTCTACAGTATCAAACATTCAGAACCTAACCGGACAGCTTTTTGCTTTAAATTCACATATAAGTTCTCAAGACCTTGCACCTGTGGTACCTGCTAGTATCTCTTGTGAAATCGACTCCAATTGTCGAGAACCTTACGACACTTTGCTGCTAGGTGATAATATCCTAAGCACGATCAGAAGAAAGGACATCGATCGCTCGTGCTGGATCTAAACTGTTCCATCAGGGCGCTTCGATGACCTTCTCCATACTGTAAATTGCATGCCTAGATTTAAAAATTATATACTAAGTTTTGATGGTCTTTGCCACTCGCCCTCAGACCTTGCTCGAATCAAACAACAAATTGTAAGAAAGTACGCACTTTCTCGTATTTATATAGCCAATGCTTGCAGTGCAAACGAATTCAACAAAGCGAGGCATTTTTTCAAAAACCTGGGTTTAAACTTGATTCAATTTCAAACTTACCCAGATAATGAAAATGGTGACGCACTCAAATGGTGACGCACTCAATAACTTTCAATGGCCTCGGACCCAGGAAGAGAACTTCTGTTTTCTTCAACAACTTGCAATGAAATCAACATTGCGAATCACCGTGCCACATTGTCCTCGTTTCAACAAATGTCAAGCAATAAATGGAATTGTAGATCATTCCAATGAATCGAAAAATTCACGGAATGAGACAAATAGTCTCACCTTAGACTTTCAAAAAGAATATAAGCCTATGCACATCACTGCACATGGTACACCAAATCCTTCAAAATTGATTGCGTCATCAATTTTTGGTAATGTCTAACATCTCAGTGAAGTTTTTGTTCACTTCCTACGTGGCCAAGACGAAAAATGTGCACGGAAGAATTATTGTGTTTCGTACTTCCGTTTCCCTACTGACACCGAATAGTTTAAAACATCATAGCTATACAATTACAACGCACGATGCATCACTACGAGACTCGCTTCGCAGGCCGGAAAGTGCCGTTCTCTGCACAAATGTTGCCCTACACAACATCCCGAAAAAATGGTTCTCTCAGGGGCAAAAATACGACTTCACCAAGCATATATTTTATTTTTCGTACTGACATTATATATGTCTGAGATCGAATCAGGGAAAGGCTCAGGCTTATTTACGTTCCTCATGCTGTGGGTGAGTGAGTTACTTTGTCTTTACAGACATCCGTCAGCATCTCTTCGTCCAACATTAGATTTCATTGAAAATACGCTTAGATCAATCTCTGCAGCCTAAAAGTCTTTCTATGTTTTCGGACAAATAAAAACAATCAGCTAAGCAAGATGCTGCACAGACTTAATCTTTCTCACATGGCACTTTCCAGTCTGAGTAACTCACTCACCCACAGCATGAGGAACGTAAATAAGCCTGAGCCTTTCCCTGATTCGATCTCAGACATATATAATGTCAGTACGAAAAATAAATTTGCGTTACTTGCAACAGACACGAATAGTGATTGCGACATGCCCTCCTTTTCAACCAATTCTCAACTTTCCAGTGAGTACGCAGGAACCAAGGAAGTCAAGCAAATACCGATATTCAAAACTATTCCAAAGAAAATCAAATTATTCGAAAAAAATCTGATGCCTCTGCCGGGCCTCCGTCGAACGACCAAACTAATACTGCTACCGAAAAATCAACAGTGAATCAAATCTGCACACGCGTTGCACACACACTGGACGACTTGAAACGATCGCTCAAATTGAAGCCTGCTTACACTGTAGGTGACGGACACTGTCTCCTCCACGCCGTAACGACGCAGCTTGCTTCACAACAAAAATCGAAATGGAATTATATATCTCTGAAAAAAGCCATCAAAACTGAGAGCTCCAGAAACAAGGACCAGTATGCAAAATTCGTTGACAAGAACAGTGGCAGTTTCGAACAACTCATCGATAAATACATCGATAGAAAAGTCTTCGATCACGAAGTTGGAGACCTCATACCCCAAATACTTTCTAATGTAACGAGAACACCAATTCACGTATTTGATGAAAGAGACAATGGGATTTGGAAGACGACAATCTCCCCTACATCAAATGCTCTGATAAACTGTCCTCCGGTAAACATACACCGGAAACAGGACCAGTATAGCGCCCTCTTGAAAACGCGTGATGAAAATCGTGTTGCTCCCTCCCCCATTTTGTGACTAAATAACAGTGATCAAATTGAATATGAAGCTGAAATCACAAACAATGAACGCGGCAATAAAGACCTAGAGACGAATACTAAATGCCCTGCTAGACCTAAAAAATGCAATAACTCCACTAAAGATCTGCCTATTGAGGTAAATAATATCAAAATATTGCACATAAATGCTCGCAGCCTCAATGGTAAAATGGATGACGTACGAGTAATGTTGAGCACTAACGATATCGATATTTTATGCGTATCTGAAACATGGTTCGATTCACGAGTCGAAAGCTCATATCTCAGCATTACCGGGTACAAATTGTACCGTTATGACGGAGTCAAGAGTAAGAGAGGTAGCGGTTCATGCATTTTCATCAAAGATGTCTACTCTACATCCTTAGTTCCGATAAAAGAAAAATGCGAAGACATAGAAATGGTTTGGCTCAATGTTCAAGTAAACAAACACAAGTCTTTCATTATCGGCAGTCTTTACAGACATCCGTCAGCATCTCTTCGTCCAACATTAGATTTCATTGAAAATACGCTTAGATCAATCTCTGCAGCCAAAAAGTCTTTCTATGTTTTCGGAGATTTTAACGTGGATCTGACAAATAAAAACAATCAGCTAAGCAAGATGCTGCACAGACTTAATCTTTCTCAAATGGTCCAAGAACCAACGCGAATTATCAACACTTCTAAAACTCTTCTTGACCTAGCAATTACCAACAATCCCCAAGCAGTACTCAGCACAGAAATCTTACCGTCCTTTTATGATCACCATTCGGTAGAATGCCAAATCAATATTGCAAAAGAGAAACAGAAATCTAGTTACATTACATATCGCATGAAAAACCACTACTCCCCTGAAATATTTCAAGAAAAGCTATTAGACAGATGGAGTGAATTTCAAGGCATGGAAAACACCGATGTCAATCTACAAGTTTCGCTTTTCAACGAAAATTTCGTATCAGCTCTTAACGAATGCGCACCTTTCACTACGAAGAAAGTTAAGCCAAGAATTTCTAAATGGATAACAGATGAGATAAAACATTTGAGCAGAGCTAAAAGAAATTTGCAGCGTGAGTACAAACTGAATAAATCAGACAGTACGCGTCGAAAATTATATAAAGATCATGAGAAGATCCTACGAAGAAAAGTTAAGGAAGCAAAACGGGACTACTTCCACAATGAAATCTTGGCGGCAAAACACAACCCTAAAAGAACTTGGGAAATCATTAGAGAAGCTGCTCAGTATAAAAATTCAGACTGCAAAAGCACTTTTGACAACCCCTCAGAAATGGCAAATGACTTTAACACTTTCTTCTCAAAAGTTGGCGAAGATGTTTTCAATGAAGTATCCAGGACAGTTTCAGACACATCTACAGAGGCAAATCTGAGCGATGTTTCATCCCCAAATAGTAGCAACAAGTGGAGACCAAAGCCAGTTAGCGTCATAGAGATACGAAAAATCTTATACTCACTAAAGAATACTAAAGCGACTGGACATGATGGCATAAGCCTCCAACATATAAAAGACAGCTTCCCTGTCATAGCACCTAGACATTCGCTTGATAATAAATACATCTATAGTCACAAACAAGTTTCCCGATCAATGGAAACTATCCATAATTAAGCCATTACATAAATCTGGTGATATCGACATAGCGTCAAACTACAGGCCAATTAGTCTCCTGCCTGTTATGTCCAAAATATTAGAAAAAGTAATAACAAACCAGCTCTCGTCTTACATAGACGAGTCACATCTACTGCATCGCAATCAATATGCTTACAGGAGGAATACCAGTACTCAGGACGCCCTGTTAAACAAAACAGAAAAAATTTACAATGATATTGACCAAAAAAATTAACTCTCTTACTATTGCTTGATCTCTCCAAAGCTTTCGACAGTGTTGAGCATAAGAAACTTCTACAAAAAATTTCAAACCTCAGAATAGACACTCAGTGGTTTGAAAGCTACCTACGAAACCTCTCTCATGCAGTGTGCTTGAATATCAAAATGTCATCATTCATACCAAATAACTTTGGCGTTCCTCAAGGTTCAATCATCGGCCCACTCCTATTTTCAATTTTCATCAACGATTTCCCCACCATGCCGGCAAACACAAAAATCTCAATGTATGCTGATGACGTACAAATTGCCATGACAAGCTCAACAGCGGATTAACAGAAACACAAGCCAACGCTGAAAACCTTCTGAGAAATCTGAAATTGTGGTATGACCATAATGGCCTCAAACTTAACGCAAGTAAAACGCAATGCATTATTTTTAGATCACAGAATGCGACTGAAAATTTACCACCATTCAAGCTAACATTTGGAGACGATACAATTAAACCAGTCGATAAGGTTAAAAATCTGGGTGTTTGGTTTGACAAAAATATGACTTTCAATTCACACGTCGAAACAATGTGCAACAAAATTAACGGAACCTTAATGTTCTTTCATCGTATAAAGAACACACTTGACGAAAAATCTAGATTATTAGTGATTCAGTCTTTAGTTTTATAGCGTCTGGACTACTGCAGTCTTGTGTGGGGAGACTTACCTAAATGTCGTCAGGAAGAGTTGCAAAAATGTGTAAACTTCGCCGCCAAAGTGGTATGCAAAGGAAATTTCAATAAATACGATCATGTCACACCTCTTTTAAGAAAACTCGACTGGATCCCAATACCGAACAGATTCATGATCCAGAAAGCTCGACGAGTATTCTCCTCTCTGTACCTCCCCCAAAGTAATGCAGAGGTGGTAAAATTTTTTCCATCTAATATCTCAAACGGAAGACCAAACCGGAGGAACGATGTTTTAGTCAGTTACCGTTCATCTAACGTGGGACAAAAAGCTCTCTCAGTTTATGGAGCTTTTTTGTGGAACAAGCTTCCCCAGCATATCAAAAACTCTAAAACTGGAAAAGAATTTAGAGTAAATGTGTCACGTCATTTTGCATCTCTGTCATAGGGCCTGCAGCATCTCGGTGTGAACTTTCCATCTATCAGAAATTTTAATTTTTCCTTGAATTTCTGTTAGAAATTTAGAAACTATTTCATTTTACGTTTGCTAAGCGATTCGTATATTCATCTTACTTATTTCTGTCGACAACAATGAGCACCACAGCCGTCAGTTCAGTGCAACAGAACGAACGTTCTTTCCATAATTAGGAGTATTTCCTCATCTTTATTTTGTTATTTCTTTCTCTTTTCTGTATTAATATTTAACGTCCGTATTACAAATATACCATGAAATACATTTTGTGTGTACACCAATAAACAGGTTTATAGATGTGAGGGTTGTGCAAAGCTTATAATGAATTAAATTTTTGGCTAACGTTGTCTCGCTATCTCAAAATCATTCTCGACGATGTTTTCAATCGATTTTCGGCTGAGCTGGGGGGAATGGGGTAATTTAAGCATTGCATTTAGTCTTTTTATTTTTATTTTTCCGTGCGTTCAGCGCACACTAGCACTGAACTTTCAAATCGGAAAAACCTCTAAATTTCTGTAATTAAAATTATCATTTTGGATCAAGGCCTAATCTTCCTATATGTGCCAATTTTGTGAATATTCTCCACTGAGATGTGATATCCGGCCACAATGTTACTCCATTTTATCCCACGTACACATGTCCGTATAATGCTGAAGAGTTGTGTTGCTTCATGACTATAACCTAATTTTTCTTAAAAATTTCTGTGAAGAAATTAAAAAACAGCTCATTTTTATGTTTTTTGAAGTCTTCTCTTCCTTTTAGTTATTTTTTGGCGAAAAATTTCTTAGCATTACAGTGAGCTCAGCTGTCATTTTCTGTGCAGTAGATGGTAGGTTGCTTCTATCTTTTATCTTATATATGTATTTTTTTCTAATATTTTATTTTCAATAAGTATATATAATAATATGTTTGTGTACGTGTGTAGGTATATATATGTATCTACATAAATAGATATACATGTTTCTATTTCATTTCTTTACGCAAAAACCATTCGGTTAATAAATTTTATTGCGATAGCGAAATGTTTCAAAAAAAGATCTATCACTTCCCCAGAGGGCGTTTCTGTGAATCGGATTAATGTCATATATAATTAATGAAATAAAGTGCAATTTGAGCATATGAATCGTAGTAAAATTATCTTTCTGTCCGTATGTTGTACAAGCTATGAATTTTGATATTGAATATATGTTTGTTTACCCATTTCTACCAATATTTAGTAGATATTTGTCAATCATGAGTGGTAACCGGCTTACACTGTATCTCTATTTTAGCCCATGTACCCATGTCCGCATGATGTGGTGAATATCGAGAAGATATGAAATATGTTTTTGGTGGTGATAGGGCTTTGCATATTTTTAGGGCATATTTTTCATTTCTCATTCAACTACCCTTGACAGAGATAGACTATTGGCAAGCCACGTTTGGTTTATCTATTAGTACGCCTCGTATATTTTGTCTATTAATATGCCTCGTATGGTCTATCTATTTTGTACACCTCTGATAGCTTGTCTATTAGTACACCTCGTATAGTTTGCCTATTATTATTATGCCTCGTATGGCTCATCTATTTGTGCACCTCGGATGGTTTGTCAATTAGTACTCCTAGTATAGAACTTTTGTTAGACTACTAGCACACCACGAATGGTTTGTCTATTAGTACGCCTCGTATATTTTGTCAATTAATATGCCTCGTATGGTCTATCTACTTGTACACCTCTGACAGTTTGTCTATTAGTACACCTCGTATAGTTTGTCTATTATTATGCCTCGCATGGCTCATCTACTTGTTCACCTCGGATGGTTTGTCAATTAGTACTCCTCGTATGGAACATTTGTTTTAGGATGCCCTATATTTAAGAAACTTTTAAAAGCCAATATGTTGGCATGTATCTCATGTGACAACTTGGAAATAAATATTTTTTCTTTTCTTTCTTTACACAATTAGTAGTACTTCATCTGTGGTGTCCGGAAATGGAGCTTATTATTTTTTTAATAAATTGTCAACTTCAAAAAAATGACGTCAACTTAATGATGTTTACATTACATTGAACGGTAATTCAAAACAGATCTTTTTACACAGCGCAAGCTCGAATGAAAAGCTTGTATAGTTTACTCATAATAAACTTTCATCATAAGTTATTCCACAGAGCGGAATAAATTCACACTATCCCACATGAAACGAAATATTTAAAATAAATAGGTAACAGATTTTTTTTTGCATAAATATTAGATATTTATCTGTAAAATACATAAAATAATAATGATTTAGACTTATTTTCAAATTTCGTATCATAAATTAACTACATTTCGTTATGTTTTATGATTAATTCCGTATACAGTGATTAGGTATTTATTTCTTCAAAAGGAACCCACAAAACTACAGAAAAGAAAACGCCGTTTTCTAGTTCAAAATTTGAGCATTAGTTGTATTTTTAATCGATTTTCCTAAACAATACAATAAAATGGATTGAGTTACGTGAAAATGTTTTCTTGAGTCTATTGAATTTTGAAATTACGAGAAAAAACAGTGATAGTAGATGAAATTTGAGTTGAACTTTCAATACATATGGATGGTAAATAAGCGAACTTCATGCACTTAAATTTCCTATGTACTAAAATTCATTAATAACTAAAATTCCTGATAACAAATAAATTTTTAGCACTTTGCTTCAATTCTTCCTTAACTACTACCATTAGAAATCCGTTTGTCTCTGGATTTTCCGGAACTAGATGGTATTGCGCAAAGAAACTTCAGTGTTCGGTTGTCTCTGTGGCTGGCGCGTCCTGCGACTCTGTGTTCTGCCCATAAGTGAAAAATACTTAGTGATACAGTGATTTTCGGCCAGTGTTCATTCTCCTTTCGAAGTTGGATATTCTCAGCTGTGGATTATAATGAAATTGGTCTTCATAGTGGATAAATTGAGGTGAGAAATAAGTGTAATGAGTCAGCTCTCGTCACTGATCATTTTGGCCTCGTTAGATCTATCTTGGATCAAGGTGTTGTTAAGCGAAAACAACCCTCGTAGTTTGCCCTAAAAATTTGTACAACTTTGAATGTAATATTCGATCTAATATCATAGTTATCAAGTCACAACGGTCTAATTTAGCGCCTAAAAGTTCACTAGAATCTTGTTAACGGTTTGGTCTTTGTAATTCTTTCTTTATTTATTTAGTAATAATGATGCTCGTTCTCCAGAAGTACGCTCTACATTTGATTCTCGTCACCTAAAATATGAATGTTTTACTAACATTCTTTATTAAGGTTGGTTAGCGAACAAACGTTTATTGTCATTTTAATGTGACACTGCTGCGGTTTCTCCCGTTCGTTGTAGTGCGCGGCCTGCCGTACAGATGGCGCTGTGGGCGCGACCAGTAAAATGGAGACTATCGAACCCCCATCCACCCCCTCCCCTGCTTCTTTGTATCCCCCCCCTCCCTCCACATTTAGCCTCTGTTTCTCTTTTTCTTTTCATTCATTTATTTGAGTTAAATTTATTTTATCTTCAATTCTAACGTAGGTTTAAGTGACTAAAATTGATTGCTGAAAATGAATGAAAGTTTTAAAGAAATTTTGTAATATCTGCTCCATGTACCTACCTGTTTATTCATGTAATATCTAGGCTAATTCACCACTGTATATTTTTATGTCTTCAAACGAAAATATATTATGTACCTGTAGGAAAGATGTTATTATAACACTCCTACAGCTAAAGTGAGTAACTTTTGTTTATTTACTTGCTCCCATGGCAATAATTTAGAGTTCAGTTTGTAACTTACCTCTAACATTCTGTAAAGTATTACCTGAAGTGTCACTTTTTACAGTATGATTTTTTGCTAAGAAAATTAATTAATGCTAGTTTACAAGTACGTTGCTTTGTAGAGTAAGTCAGGTTTTTCATCATCAATTAGTCAATATATGGACAATTTTCATGGATATGAAATTAAAGCTTTACCCACTTTCAGAAAGCAATGAAGTACAAGCCTATAATAACTTGTTAGTTATTGCTTAGACATGCTATGCTGCATATTAATGACAAAAGTGCTGATTATATTATGTTATGTTAGAAGGTTTCATTGTGTAAATATTATGAAACAAGGAAGAAGTTTACCCTTGTTTTCACTTTGCCTCTAGAAAGTTGGTCTTGCATCACAGATTTTTGTTTCTGATGTTATTGTTTTATGATAACTAAAAGCTTTTAAGTATTTATTTTAAATTTTATTTAAAAGTTTATTTTTGCATTTTAAAACAAAGAATAAATAAACACATATGTGTTAACATACTTTATGCATACATGCCATCTAAGTAGTGTTTATACTTCATTAAATGCTCTGCTATTTACTACCTACTTTATTATTACACTTAAATATCAATATCCAAAAGACTATAAATATTATCTAGTATTCATAAAACTTTGGTTAGCAGTTGTGGTAAAAGAAAATTATCAGAAGATTATATTATTATGATTATGTCAAAGTTAGGTTCATGAAGCTTAAAACTTTTCAATTATGCTAGCATTTGTAATAGCTGAAATGTTTTTGGTGTGAAGAATGGGAGCGCAGCAGAATATATGAGTAGAGATCTGTTTCATTGCGGTAAATGATGAACAACTTTGAACAATTGAAAACATTTGTTGCCTATTCAATTTATGAACAGTGGCAGATATGTTATTTTGATCACTTTCATGATGTTTCATTCATACTCTCTAGTGTAGTTTTCTTAAGAATCTCAGAGTGAAATTTTACTGTCATTGGTATTTTATTGATTCATATTATCATTCTTTTTATGATTTTTAGTGCAGTAAAATGAAATATCCTGAATTTACTTCTCCATGTTAATAATGTACCCTACATGTGAAAATTATATTTTGATTATTATAAAAAAAGGCCTAGATAAGTTGTTCCTTTTGTAAATTTTCCATTATAGCTGAGCACAAAAGTTGTACTCTGCTGGTGGATTTTTGTTCACGCTGAGGCTTGCCATAGTCAGTAAGTATTCTTGCTTGTCTAGTGTACCTATAAATTTGAAATGATTTCATCACAAAGGAGACTATCTTATACTGATTTTTGTTGCGGGAGTTGTAAAAAATGTGAAATTGGAGCCTCAGCATTGGCTCCTAGGAAAGAACTGCTTGCTTCTTATTTGATTGTATACAGTTCACGCATTCTGGCATTGCTTCCTTAATGTAGGAAAGTAGCTAACAGATATGCAAGGAATTTTTTGCAGTATTATAGTGATAATGTACTTATATCTTGAATTTTTTGTAATTCAAGTGCTACTATTTTGATGCCAGCAGATTTTGCTGAGCAGTAAGGCTCACAATGTTGACTGTCACCTTTGAGTGTAACCTGAGTCTTTTATTTCTTAGTGAAACATGGTCAATATAAAGGAAAGGAACATCTCTCTGGGATACTTCTAAAAATTTTTTGGGGTAACTATATAGGATAAATGTTGAGGAATAACCAGGAATGGATTTTCCACTTCTTGAATCCTAAACATATCGAAGTTGATCAAAATAAACAAGTTATCTTCTATGCACTTTCCGTCGTAAATGAGTATTTTACGAATTATAGCGGTAGGTTTAGTTTTGTCTTTGATGACGAATGCGCTCGAATGAACAGCTACTCATTGATTTTCAAATTTTTGTTGCTTGAATCATGGTAATAACATTGAAATAAACTACTTTTCTTCTATACACTTCTTTCGTCAAATGAATATTTTACGAGTTAGCGCGGTAGGTCCCCTCAGGGGGATACAACTATTGTATCTATGGGAATTAGCGCTCCCAGGGGAACCATGTGTGGGCCCAAGCTAAAGGTTAGGTAGGCTTCCTTTTTGTTGTAATAAAATAGGTTTTTGTTTTGTTATGGACCATCTTTTTTCGGTTCACTGCTGTCCTGTTTTTCAGCACCTACTACTTTCTTCTTCAACTTTTTCTTGTTTCATGAACTTCTTTCCTAGCTTACTGTTTCCGTGCACCTTGTGCATAGATTCCACGTTCCCTCAACTCCATACTAAATGGTGCCTTCCTTTTTCCTCTCTTGGAACATCATTGTTGTGGTTAAGGGAGGCTAAAACTTTCTTATATAATAATAATAATAATAATAAGCGCGGTAGGTTTAGTTTCGTCTTTGACAACGAACGCTGGAAGCGAGACTCCATTGCAGCGTTGCCATTCGGCCGGGCTCAATGAATAACTTCCCGCTTCAAACACTTGAGTTGCGTTAACTAATTCACCGCTATGACTCGTCAAATGTTTATTTACGATGAAAAGTGCATAGAAAAAAACTTTTTTATTTCGATCTAATTAACTATGTTTAGGCACCGAAAAATTAAATATCGATTCCCGGTTTCTCCTCAACATTTACCCTATATAGTATAAGTATGTAACTTGTTAAAATTTTTTTATTTGAGAGGAGTTTGAAATTTTAATGTTTTTGTGCCGTCTAATGACGTTATACTAGAAGATTCTCCTCAGTTTTTACTTCTATGGTACATGACTAGCTAGCAATAGGTTGTGCTATTTTCTGAGAGTCTTACATGGGTTGGTTTTAACTAAATCTTACATTTTCCTGACACATTTGTTGCAGTTTTTAGAAATAATAGTTAGACTTACATGAGACAGAGGTACACGGTGTGCTTGTTAATGTGGGTGGGTTGCAGAATATGTACAAGCAATTATTTTCCTGGTGATTTGATATCTCTTTGTTTGATTTCTGTGTTCAGTGTAGTCCTTACTTTATAGTAGCGCGAATTCTAGAGCATGCCAAGCTAACATATGTTATTGGTTGGAGGGGTATACTGTGATGCATATTCTTCAGTGATGTAGTGAATCTGGGCTTCCATGAAGAAATTGAATTTTACTTGAAGCTACTCAAACTACTCTCTCCATTGGAGTGAGGTAGCTGTTAATGTGATGGCTTGTGATGATAAACAGCCCTTAATGTGTTTTAGTATGTTGCTATGATCACTGTTGTGCAAAACCCTGTTACCTATGTCTCCCTAACTGTGAGCTAATATTTCAGTTCAGTTATTTTATATTTCAGTTCAGTTATTTTGTGTTAAGATTTTTATTAATGAATTTTGAAATAAGACATGTACTGGTTTATGTAGATTTTTGTTTGAATGAGTGCAAACTTTCTCAAAGTCTACCTCAGTATTGATTCCACTTCTCCATATTGGTACTGCATATGTGTAGCATTATTTATTTATGAGAGCTTTTTTATGTTCCCACTGCTTCTGACTCATGTAAACCATAAATATTGAATTTCTGTTAGTGACATGAATAAGTATGTGTATCTATTAAAGAAGGGTCATGTACAATGCTTGAATTAGTTTTCTTGATAAATACTCAGTTTGTCCTTGTATTACTATGTTGAAAAGCTTTTGATTTACAATTTTGAAGAATTTTTGGTTGTGCATGTTGAAGTTTCTCATTGAAGAGTGTTTTTAAAAGAATAAAAATCCGCAAATAATTCTGTTACAGGCCTTTTTTATGCTTAATTCAGTCATGTTAAGGTTGCCCATTTATTTCCCGTAGCAATTGACTCACTTTTGGGTTTGTTTGTTCTCAATTTTTTGTCCCATTAAAGCAAGGTGTTCACCTGTGCTGGAAAGCTGCATTAATGACTGCTATTGTATGAGTTATTACTGTGCAATTTATTCCTCATATCTGAGTTATTCTTAACAAACTCTCAATTAAGGTTGGTTCTAATTGTGTTGGGCTGATATATATTTTATCTATGACAATTTCTGGCAAGAACACTAAGATAGAGAGATTAGTTTAATTGACCAGACTGTATTGTGTGTCTTATTTAGATAAGGTGTTGAAATTGAGTTCTTGTTTTTGAGTATCATTAAATGATTTTTGTTGTATTTGGCATGTTCAGAATTAAAAAATGGAAATTTTATTGCTTCAAGTAATGAGTAATTTATCACTGGTTTGTCAGTTACTTATTCATTCACATTCTGCAAAGTATGTAAAGAAGTGTATGGAAAGTTTGTTTTACTTGGCTGTTTGATAGAGCATAACATAATCACGGTTTTATAATGTTAATATGTATTTTCAATGCCTACTACTTTCTTCTTCAACTTTTATCTTATTTCATGAATTTCTTTCTCAAATTACTGTTCCCATGCCCGTTCTGCATAGATTCCTTATGTTAATGCTAAATGGTGCTTTCCTCCTTCCTCTCTTCTAAATGTCCTTTTTTTGGTTGTTAGGGAGGTTTAAACCAACATATAATCTGAAGAACATCATGGGTTGCATTCTTACACAGATGAATTGTAAATAAAAACACCAAGGCTGCTAATCTCAAAGTCAACATTGTTAAAATTATTTATTGCTGTCGGATTTCAAAAGGTAAACATTTTGAGCACCAAGCTCATCATCAGTATGAGTGTTGTATTCTAATTGCAAGAAATGAATATTCAGTGCTAAGTACACATGTTTGAGTCGTACAATTTCTTCAAGTTAACATTTCATATTAATGTACGATAAAGGGAGGTGGTTTGCTTTTGTTATAATATAATTTGGCATCATGCAAAGTGGAAAGTTTGATCTATTGTGATGAGCTGTGTCTGGCCTCTCCTTTGTGTTGTCTCGTCTGATGTTGTGCCTGATTTGTCTCATCAGACGCATCTGGCCAAGATTTGTGGCCTTAAATGCATGATTGAAGTTAGTATTTTTCTAGAAATGTTTAGATTTTTTAACAAATGTGATAATTGATTAATAAAAAGGTTGATTATGGAAAAGATGTATTTAAAAAAAATTCATGGCTTCAATTAAAGTGTAGATAGGGGATCATTAAGGTATGGATGATTATTGTAAATGGTATTTCAGAGCACACAAAATATATTGGCTAGGTAGTTGAGTATGTTAATAATTCTTCCAATTCTTAGTGGTAACTGATTCTTGATTGATATCTGTTTACTCCTGGCCATTCGCCTGCTATTTGCACCTGTACTAACATGCGCCTATGTCGTTTGTGGGCTTCTGATGAAAATATTATATTTATTCTCTACCTACACTGTGCATGGGTCATTTCAGCTTGAAGTGAAGTTCATTGCTGAGGCACTACTGCATTTTGTTCTTTCTATTAATTCGTTTGGAGTGCAGTTTGGTAAACCCTGTTCTCCATGCTTGTTGTTTATCTTCGGGTCTGATGTTTAATCTGAGATGGCGTCCAAGGTTTAATATCCTTATAGCGCCCTTGTGTTGAATATACATGAATAATTGATGCGCACCCCAACAAATTATATCGACAAGAGCCAGCCATTAGTTCTCGTCTACCCTATGTAACCTCCGGCTACTCTGTGTAACCTGTGTTGAACGTTTGGCTATCGTTGAGCGACGTACTTTGCAAATGAATTCGCATCACTCGGTGAGTGATAACATGAAGTGGACGACGGCATTTCCTGTGCCTTGCTGGAGCGGCACCGCGTCTCTCGCCAGTAGCGGCTTTGCCATTACTTCTGTGGCATAATTTCGCCTTTCTCTTCAATTTCCGGTCCATAGAGTGATAATAAATTGGAGATTAGCGACGCGTTTTTAGACCAAAAGCTTGGAGTGTCTCATCTTGTGTCTAGTTTTGCCATGGAAGTTTGGGTTGCTGGGAATTTAATGAAGTTGAATTACGTTGTAGCCCGAAATTTGAGCTAACTTGGTGTTCTCTTTGTTTGGCTTGGGGATATTGGTAAGTGTTCGTAATGTTTTGTTTGGGCAATGAACAGAAAATGCCAATTATGTCTGCTTTTGTTGTTTCTTGTGTGATCGTAATAATTTTTCAAAAGTAACCTAATAAGTTTGCTCTTTATTAGACATCGCATACTGCATGCCTACCATGAGAAATATTCTTTGATTCAAAACATACATAATCGTAGGATAGATCTTTCCTCCTTTTCTTAGTGTTTGATATTTATAAATTTGGCTGGCAGCCCCAGTTTTGCCTGTAATTGCTGAAGCAGTTGAGCTCGGGCTTGGGAAGTTAGTAAGTCGTTCCGTTTTGCTCACTTGAAGCACGGGGATCGGATTTACTAGCCTTCACGTCATCGTAGTTGCACTGCTAGCAACGCAAGTCCTCGTAGCAAATTTACGCCACAAAGTTTATCGTTATGTAAATTGTTTGAAATTCTGCCGCTGGATGCCAAGTTGTGCTGCTTCATCGCGCGCTCTAACGCGTGGTAGACTCGTCAGCCGGATGCCAGTTTCTCTATCTCAGAAAATGAGAGCAGCATTATTATTCCTGTGTAAAATGTAAAGCGCTCTGAGATCCGGTTCAAGTCCATATTGATAGCCGTGCATCGCAACTACCTTTATAAATCGTTCGATGCTGACGTTTTGTTTTCAGAACACAGCCGCAAATTTATAATCCGTTATTTTTGGTTAGCTCCTGATGATATGCATTTTAAATGGCGGAGTAATTTGTTTCTCGCTAATGCGAAGGTACGTTTATTAGTTTTCAAGATTTGTAGATAGCTGAAATATTCTGGTGTTCATCACTGCTGAGATCAACATTTGTGCGGCTGCGATGGTAAAACCAGGAATATAATAATAATAATTCTGGTGTTCATTTTCGTTTTTCCACGTTTACATCGCTCAGTGCATTGCATTGAGTGAGTCGTGTTAATGCCGTGCATTAACACGACATCAATAATATCTTTAGCTTGTTTAAGCTGCTGCTCAATCGAGTAGTGCATCAATTTCATTAATCAGTAAATACTGATGAAATATATGCGGGGTTAATATAAAATAAAATGTTTAGTTGGATAAAAATAATGGTGTGCGCAGATCCACATTTACTCAGAGGTCTCAGTGGTGTTGTTGCTGTATCATTGTACACGAGCTAGCAAACCTATGTTACTACTACTCATTGTACACGGCCCGTCAAAATGATGGCTTTTGTTTTGCATGAAGCTTATAACTCACTTCATCAGGTGAGCATTTGTGTAAGATATTCCTTTACAAGTTTCGTATCTTCTTTATATGTGGAAATCAAAGAAATATACAATATTCTATCATGATTTACTCGTAATTTGAATATTTTTATTTCCGCGCGGCTGTGAAGCGCGTATCGTAAATACGCTAATCAAGCACTTTCAGCTGTTCTTAATTAAATATTCAAGTGTTACGCGTTGAGTATTTGCATGTGGAAGTACTCAACGCGGTCATAAATATGGATTGGTTTGACTGGTCAAAGATATTTCATTTAAAGTCGAATTTTATGCTAAACATCCATTTCATTTCACCCAGCAATGAGTGAAGAAGAACACAGCATGGAAAATACGCCCAGAAGGCGCAGGTGTGTGACGAAGAGCGATTGTGGCTTATTTCCATTGGAGTGAGAGGGGCTGTGAATCCGGCCTCTCGGTGCTTGGCTACCACTTCTTGGTGGAGGGGATAGGCCATGTTTTATTCGGTTCACCGCTGTCGTGTTTTTCAGCACCTCTTACTTTCTTCAACTTTTTTCTTGTTTCATGAACTTCTCTCGCTACTTACTGTTGCTATGTACCTTATGCATAAATTTCGCGCTCCCTTGACTCCGTACTAAATGTGCCTTCCTCATACCTCTCTTTGGAGAGCCTTTTTTGTGGACAGGGAGGCTTAAACTAACATCTAATCTAATCGAGGTGGAGGGAATAAGTCTTGCGTCACAAAGTATAACTATGTGAAAATTTGTTGCAGTGTTCATGCCAACCTATGAGGTTATCGATTTTACTTCGATTAAAACGTTTGTTGAACTAATGTTCATATTGTAATTTGGACTAAATGTTTTCCGATGCTAAAGGAGAAAAAAGGCGAAGTACAGCAGAGATTTCGATAGTGTAAGGCTAGCTAATAATTTAATCTTATCACTGTGTTTTGTTATCGCTTAGGAACTTTTACGGTAGCCATGGTTTTAATGAAACTACAACAGCAAAAACTTGTTTACCCGATGTGCTTGCCGAATTTTAAATCGTACTGCAGTAGCGGGTAGTTAAAGAATCTATTGATTTCATGGATGCGTTTAGTCGAAATCATTCCGAAATTCACCGTATTGGCTTTATTTCTCATCGCATGAGCAAATGATTTTTTTTGTGCTTTTGACTGCTGTTATGATACGTTGATCTTTTGTTTATGTTCATCTTACCGATGCAGCGTGACGGGCAAATCCTTATCATTTTCGTTCTTATAAAGGATTTGTTTCATGATATTTTTCTATTCGTATTTCATATTTCTGTGTTTTTATTATAAGTACCCCATAATTATCATTATAACACTGCGAGAAGTGTAACACACGCTGACTCGTGTTTTTGTTCGGGAGGATGTCGAGGCATTGGAACATATGTGATTGACTCTGCTGGAGGCGCAGCGAGCATTACTGTCAAGTAATCACGTATGAAGGTTAGAGGGGAAATTTTAAAATTGGTGGCAAATCTGTTCCCGCAAGCTCCACTTTTTGTGTGCTTGGGCTGCAGCCTTTTTTAGTAGGATATCTATAGAGGCTCGACGGAGCTCTATTATCAGATGCTCGTCCAGTGTTTCGCATATATGAAATAGTAAGATTTATATTTTCGTTTTCTGAAATCTGTAGAAGTGAACCTGGAATATTATAGCATAAGCATCCTGTTCTTTGTAGTCATGCTCTGTGTCTTTTCTATTTAAATTTATTCACGAGTAACTTATCAGCGACACTAATCTAATATCAAATTTCACTAATCTAATTTACTGTCACTACCAGTGACAGTAAACTAATTAAACACAATAATAACCTTTTAAATTTTCAAATTCAACTCGTCGTTTCATTTCGAAGTACACTGAAATAGTGACATCGACCTGGATAATAATTATTATTTATTATCCAGGACATTAATTATTAGACATTAAATATTGATGCAGTTTCCATTATTCATTAACTAAACACTCGGACGACCGTATGCTTAAGCATTTAATATTTTCATTTTGTGTGGTGTAAATTGCATTATTCATTCATAAGAACTTGACGAAGCTCATTCTCTCATACTTGCATGACATAATGAAATTTTTCAACCAATCACTGACCCTCATGTTATCTATCGAGCTGTCAGCGTAATCTTTATGCGATTAGAGCCCCTGTTATCTCATAATTGAATTTCAGTAAACAAACTTAGGCAAAGTTTAGGAGTTGTCTAATCTAATGGCTTTCGAGCAACGTCAAAAATAAATTCAGAAGAAAATATCCCTCCCTTGGGGGAAGGGAGATGCAACCATTAGATGTATGAAAATTACCGCTCCTAGGGGAGAAATGTGGGGTCTCGAGCTATCGAGCTAAGGGTTAGGTAGGCCTTCTTTTTGTTGGAAAAGAATAGATAATTTGATCTGTTACGAACCATCTTTTCCCCTTTTTTTTCTATCCTGTTTATCAGCGTTTCGTTAACTGCTTTCTTAACTTGTTTCATTAACTTCTCTCTCTAAACTTACTGCTTCTATGTACATTGTGCATAGATTCCGCGTTTTCTCCAGTCCATGCTAAATAAGGCCTTCTTCCTTCCTTTCTTTAAAACGCTTTTGTCGCGGTTACAGATACGTTTACTCTAATTCAATTCACAAGAAAATATCCCTGGTTTTAAAAATTAGTTTAATTACAGCAAGCTCCCCTCAGGGGGATACAACTATTGTATCTATGGGAATTAGCGCTCCCAGTGGAATATGTGAGGGCCCGAGCTGAGAGGTAGGCCTTCTTTTTGTTGAAATTAAAGTTTTTTTATGTTAATTAAGGACCACCTTTTTTCGGTTCACTGCTGTCCTGTTTTTCAGCACCTCTAACTTTCTTCTTCAACTTTTATCTTATTTCATGAACTTCTTTCTCATCTTACTGTTTCTATGCCCCTTCAGCATAGATTCCTCATTTTCTTATCTCCATACTAAATGGTGCCTTCCTTTTTCCTCTCTTCGATACGCTCTATTTTTGTAGCGGTTAGGGAGGCTTAAACTAACTTATAATCTAATCTAATCTAATTACAGCAAGCTTTATGATCAGAAAATGTGTATAATATTTGTCCCCAATGTCGCAAGGTTCTGTCGTTCGAGTAAATCAACTTGTGCAGCAGAGAGTTGGGTTATCAGAATTGCAAAAAGTCCTGTGTCTAATTTGTTCAGTGATTTAACGCGGTCTACTGAGTACTGGATTGTTTGTCAGCAAATACTCCATCAACCGATGCCATTATCCAGCAGGTTAGCTTAAGAAGTGACCTAGATATAAACTATTACGATGAAAAGACATCAATTAAAATTCACTGAAGAGTATTTGAGGAAGCCAGACACATTTTGGAATATGATGTGATCGAACTTTTCACAAAAAACTGTGAAACCCAACTTTGGAGAATGTGAAAGGAAGACTTATTTATGCCTTTGGAAATATTATTCCAGCTGTAAAATTGAGGAGGGTTAGTATCATGTTTTAGGAATGCATTTTATCGCATGGAACGAAAGAAGTGAAAGTATAAAAAGCAGAATGAGCGCCCGCTTTGGCATTGACGTTCTTGGTGAAAAAACGCCCCAGGTTTTTTAATCTTGTTCGTTCTACAAGACAACAATCCTGAGCACACTGCAAAGCTAAACCTAAAATAATTGCAGAACAATAACATGAATGTAATGGAGTGGCCTATTCAGTCGCCCGGCATGAATCCCGTTGGAAATTTGTGGAAGCTTCTCATAATAAATGTCGATAGAAGAAATCCATAAAGTATTCAAGATCTTGAATTCTACGAAGAAGGGTGGTCTCATTTATCTCCTCAAACATGAATAATTACCATCTAGGGCAAATGATGTTAGATTTTGAACCAAAAGCGATGAGTTCAATTTGAGAATGAAAAGATTTACTAATATATTTAATACTTCTGTGTGTCTCCTTAAATATCAGCATGTTTGATATTCGTACCTTTCTCGTTATTAGAATAACAGTTAGGTGAGGTGGCTATTTCTCGCGTTATCGTAGCTCGTTTGTGGCTTTCAATATGATTGACGTTGCGGCTTTGATCGTTGAGCTGGTGTGAGACCATTTAGGGATTTCAATGTTGCTGTTAGGGAGACATAAACTAACTTACCTAATCAAACTATAGACTGGATATTTGCAACCAACTCTCTCAATCGATCTTCGACTTGCACATCACCTGACTGGAACCTCAACTTGTACGGATGAAATTAGTCAGTCGTTCATAACTTGAATCAAACATCGTATGAGTTGAATATCAGATTAGTTTTCATTCGTATAAATTGAGGTTCGTAAGATAGGACTCGACAATCGTTGATGTAATCATTACCAAGTTGCTAACTAGCGCGTTATGAAACGCGCAACTAGACCGGGATTATTTGGAGCGGGACGCAGATGTATGTATAGCTGGCCGTGCTTGCTTGGTCTGGATGCGGCATCTGTGCAGTGAGAGTGCGCTTTCTCTTCATGTCTTGGCTTTATGGTAGCGTCTGGGGCTGGGTTTTGAAACAGTTTGTCGCTGCAGGAAACGGTACAACTGGTGGCCTAAGTCTTCAAGCGGACTTACAAATGTAGCGCCAAGCGAGAACAGCTACGTAACGTTGGCGAGAAGTTTTGTAGGAGGTGGTGTTTTGTTTTATGTTTATAGTAGCGCCTTTCCTTAGCCGCAATGGAGAGCTGAACGCTAAATTATTTGGTCTCTTTGGTAACATTGACCGTGTGTGTCATTATCAGCCTAACTTGGAGACGAAACGTTCATCGGAGCTAGCGGTAGCTACTCGCTGTGTAACACGAGTCGCTCGTGAGTTGAGTTCTTAGGTCGTATTTATTTAGGTCTGCGAGAAAGTCGTGATGAGAAGAGGAACCGTACGCACCGTGCAACCGACCTCACTTATTAATGCTTTAGTTCTCTTCATAATTATTTGTTTAATTTTGAATGTTTTATAATGCTAGCGTGTCATTAGGATCGTTGATTAATGGATGTACTCAATCAAATGGCAAAAGGGCACTTCCAAAAGCAACTCTGGAATTAAAACTTGTATCTTCGAATGACCAATAATCATTCGAGCCACCATAGCGATGAAAGATTTACTAATTTGTTCGTATCATCACGGTGACTGCCAACGACAGCAGCACGCTCTAAAGATAAAGGCTCGCCTCACCTGGCTGAAATGCGTGAACGTTTCCTTTGGCGTAACCTCCCACGTTGTTCATATATGGCATCGCAGGACAGCACTTTGATACAGGCTGTTGACCGCCGCTGCTGCTGCTGCTCGTGGTCTCACCAAGCCTCGCATTCCATTTCTGTCGTAGTGCACGCTGAAGCGCTGTTGCCTGTGATGTAAGCGTGCTGCTGTGTTGCCAAGTCTCCTCCCGCTCGCTTCTCTGGCCGATATGTGCCAACGCCGCCACGCGCGCACCCACCCTCCTGCTACTATGGCCACTTGATTATTTCCTCGTTGTATACAATTTTGGTGTTTTCTTTCCTGACTGTGAGACCTCCAGCTGCGTTGTGCCTTGCGTGTCATGCATCGTTATAATTGTCTCGTTTTATGAGTTTTTGATTTTTCTGAGCTTCTCTATATTGTTGTCATTATATCTTATGGTTAATGCTTTTCTTCCCGTTGCAGAAAAAAGTTTATTTTGTACCGAGGCACCATTTCGTTTTTCGTTTTAGTTTTAAGACTCGTTTGCTCTATGTCGCGACGCTCGAGGAAGAGTTGAGTTTGTCGCGCTTAGAGAGTGTGAACTGAATCCTGTTGCAACATTTTAGTCCTAATGGCCTTGAAAATCGAAATGTACGGTTTAAGTTTTTATTTGTTCAGTGCTGTATGTCTATCATGAAATTACATGTCAAGTGCAGTTAGTGTTTATTTTTTCAACGAGATTTTTTATTCTGGTGTTATTTTACGTGAGGATAGTGCTTTTGTTTCTTCATTGTGTCGTTTTGTCGAGTGTATTTAGATGGTCACTCCAGAGAGGCATGCGGAAAGGAGTTTTTCATCTCCGTCTTCTGGGCACTATTCACACCTCTCACAAAAAGGTGAAAACACCCTGAAGTTAGTACAACCAGCCAATAAGCTTAAATTACCTTTATTGCTGGTAAGTTATTACACTCCTTTTTTAATGCTCGAATTCGGTGTCTAATTTGTATTGAAAGTACTTGAGCCCTCTTTTCTCTGACGAATACTGCCAAAGTTACCGGCCGGCTGAGTGGTGTAGCTTCTCAGGTGCCTACCTTACATCGCCACCACTCTCGTTGTTCTTGTTTTTTCGTGAAATTATGACTGAGTGAAGGTATTTTGCTCTTCCAGTATCCCCTCCAAACATATTCCTGCTGATTAACTTGTGCCCCTCAGGGGGATACAACTATTGTATCTATGGGAATTGGCGCTCCCAGGGGAACCATGTGTGGGCCCGAGCTAAAGGTTAGGTAGGCTTCCTTTTTGTTGTAATAAAATAGGTTTTTGTTTTGTTACGGACCATCTTTTTTCGGTTCACTGCTGTCCTGTTTTTCAGCACCTACTACTTTCTTCTTCAACTTTTTTCTTGTTTCATGAACTTCTTTCCTAGCTTACTGTTTCTGTGCACCTTGTGCATGGATTCCACGTTCCCTCAACTCCATACTAAATGGTGCCTTCCTTTTTCCTCTCTTGGAACATCTTTGTCGTGGTTAACTCTTTAACGCCCCAGAGGACACCAGTGTCCTCTTACAAAAATACCCTCAATATATTGTATTTCTTGTTCAATTAGTGCCCTAATGTGTTCTTTGAAGTTCTCTGCCGGGTGGCAGTTCCTATCCCATCCTGATATTGGTGACTGCCTGATGCCAGCGCCAGTTTAGTGACGGTGGTTGTGTTAACGGTAATATGAGTACAAAAATTCGGACGTTAAAGGGTTCGCACAGCGGTTCTCGATCAAAGCCAGGCAAATTGGACTACGCTTGCGAGCCGTTCTAAACGCGCAGTGGCTTAAATGCTGATTTGTTAACGAGTGAAATATTATTTTGTTTAGTTCATTTGGTCCCCCTCAGGGGGATACAACTATTGTATCTATGGGAATTAGCGTTCCCAGGGGAAAAATGTGAAGGCCCGAGCTGAGAGTTAGGTAGGCCTTCTTTTTGTTGAAATAAAATGTTTTTTTTGTTATGTTAAGGACCACCTTTTTTCGGTTCACTACTGTCCTGTTTTTCAGCACCTCTGACTTTCTTCTTCAACTTTTATCTTATTTCATGAACTTCTTTCCCATCTTACTGTTTCTATGCCCTTTCTGCATAGATTCCTCATTTTCTTATCTCCATACTAATTGGTGCCTTCCTCCTTCCTCTCTTCGATTCGCTCTATTTTTGCAGCGGTTAGGGAGGCTTAAACTAACTTATAATCTAATCTAGTTCATTTGGTCAATTGGACAGGTTAACTCGTTGCTTGCGATCGGTGGGGCATACTTAAATTTTTCCTGTTTCGAAACGACCCATCGATGGGTTCTTTGAAATATTTCAACTACTTTTTATATTTATGGTATTTAACGGACCCAGTTAATGTTCGGTATTTATAAAATTACCAACAGTTTTTGACTTTGAATTTGAGTTGAATATTAAACTTCGGTATAACCCATCGCTGTCAATGTGTTAAAACTTGATCCTGTCGTGTTCCAACCTCTGACTTGCATTGTGGGACGACACACGCTTTCCTGTGCCCACCCTCTATGTCAGCCATTCTCAACCTATTGACCTCAGCTTTATGTATTAAGTATATAAAGCCAAAATTTACCTCAACCAGGGGTAAAATTACTCTGGTTGAGAACCTCTGCTCTGTGTTCTTCATTTTGTGTCGCCGCCGTGAACTTGTCTAGCAGAATGATCTTTGCCCTCAAGAGTGTCTTGTTTTTGCGCGGAGTCTTTCGTAAACCAGATGCCGTTCCTTTCAAGTTCACTAAAGCTTTCAAAGTCTGTTTTGTTTGCCTCTATGCCTCTGCATCTCGTGCGCAATTAGGACTCAAAATCTCAAAGATATAAGTTACGAACGATTTCGAATTCCTGTATCGGAGCTTTAAAATTGTGCAAATTGACTACGCTTGGAAGTACTTTTTAAAACTTCAGGTATTTTTCTGTAAAGGGTATCTTTATTTGATCCGTTAACATTTTGTATGCATTTTAAATGTTGGATTATTGCAAATAATATACTTAAATCCATCGAGTTAGTAGGTAGTACAGTGCTCAATGTATCATCTCAGACGTCATGTTTCTCTAGATGGCTCGACCTACTTCCATTAGGCGTAACGCCATAGATTTTAATAATTTCTGTTAATATTTCAACGCTATTATTCTTTTTTAGCTTCAAATATATTGGGATGTAGCCGACGTGTTAATTCGATAAGCATCATGAGGATACCTTTTGCCTAGATTTCTCGTTCCATTTACTCCGTACTTAATGGTGCCTTTTACTTCAGCTGTCTCTTTCGTGGGACCGGATGCCGGGCCGGAAAGGTGTTGTGTGAAGGCTTCTTGGTACGATAGATAACTCATGCTTGCATCCTCGGCAACGCGAGTGTACAGAGCTCTAATTGTCGATTTTACGTACTTGAACGAACGTCGTGTTTAGGAATTTGGATGCTACAACGAACAAATTTTTTTCTATTTTCAATGGAGTGTACGGAGCTCTAATTGTTTAGCCTACGTATTTAAACGCACATCGTGTTTAGCAATTTGGGCGCTACAATGAACAATTTTTTCTGTTCTCAATTGAAGAATAGTGCGCCTCCGCCTATTTAAAGCGGATACCTTGCAGATTAAACGGTTTCTACCGTTTATAAACTTCAATTTTATCTTGGATATTTTCTGACATATTTACTAGATTGTGAGGTAGAATTTTCACTTTTCGTTAACTGTATTGTGTTGGAAGTAGACTCTTCTTTTAATGACATTTTCTTAATAAATTGTCCTGATGTTGGAAGCTTTAGCCTCCTCAGGGGGATACAAATATTGTATCTATGGGAATTAGCGCTCCCAGGGGGACGATGTGAGGGCCCGAGCTGAGAGTTGGGTAGGTCTTTTTTTCGTTGAAATAAAATGTTTTTTTTTTATGTTAAGGACCACCTTTTTTCGGTTCACTGCTGCCCTTTTTTTCAGCACCTACTACTTTCTTCTTCAAATTTGATCTTGTTTCATGAACTTCTTTCTTATCTTAATGTTTTTATGCCCTTTCTGTATAGATTCCGCGTTCCCTTACGTCCATACTAAATGGTGCCTTCTTCCTTTCTCGCTTTAGATTGCCTTTGTTGCGGATAGGGAGGCTTAAACTAACGAATAATCTAATCTAATCTGGAAGCTTTAGCTTCTTCAGTGGGAAATAAAACTATTGCACCTATAGAAATTAACGCTCCCTCGGGGAAGGTGCATGGTTTCGAGCTTATAGTTAAGTAAGCCTTCTTTTTGTTGAAATTGAATTTATTTTTGTATTGTTACGCACCATCTTTTTTTTGTTTCACCGCTTGCTTTTTTCTTTGTTGCAATAGAGAGGCTTACGCTAACTTATTTAATCATATTAACATGTAGTTTATAAATAGATTAAATTATCGTCCGTTCCAACCAATTTTTTTACCTGATGATTAAAACAATACCTGTATATACTTGAATATTGTTTTTCTTGTTTCCATGAAAATACTCTTTAGTTCAGTATCTAGCTCAAATAGTTATTTTCTAAGTTGCGAATAAGTTACCTGGCTGGAGCACTCAGTATCTGATGGATAGTCCGGAATTTGTAGAAAATCTGACGCTGTATCTCACTTCTAGAAAGAAAATCTGACGCTGTATCTTGCCTAGAAAATGTGACTCTGTGTCTCACTTTTTGGAAAATGTGACGCTGTGTCTCACTTTTTGGAAAATGTGACGCTGTGTCTCACTTTTTGGAAAATGTGACGCTGTGTCTCACTTTTAGAAAATCTGACGCCGCATCTCGAGTCCGTTACGGGGGTAAACGACAGACGATCGGCAGGAATGGGCAGTGCTAGCCTCAGCGCGCCTCACCAGCCTTGCCTCTCCTCCCCTCCCCAATTTCCCGCCATGTGCGTGCCGGCGTGTGAGCGTGCACCGTGTGTAGCATGCGCGGCCGTAGGCCAGTCTATTAACGAGCGCACGGTGTGTGTGCGCGTCGTTGTAGCTCGTGCGTGGATGTTGTGTGTACGTGTCAAGGTCTCCTCGTTGCCGCGTGCTCATAAATAAATCACTTGAATGTTTACTTGTGTTTTCTTCCCCACGTGTGCTCTGCGCAGTTCTTCTAAATGGGAGCGCAGCCAGTGTTGGTTTGTGGAACTCAAAGGAGGGCTAATTAGATGGCGTAGTTATATTTGAAGGCGGTGAGGGTGGTGAAGTTGATCACCGTGTTGGCGTTATTGTGTCTTATGTGTTCGGAGCGAGGTGTTCCATTCGAAAATGCTACTCAGATGCTCCAGGTGCGTTGACAAATGGTTTTCTTCCTGAAATTTCCTTTTCAGTGTTTTTTTTTTGCGAAGGTCAAGTTTGTTTAAAGCTGATGTTTGTAACTTACAAACGCGAACTCAAAAACGCGCTGAACTTAATTGATGTCGATGGCGAATTTTGTCGATTTTCGCAAGTTGCCATTGAAGTTTCCTGTGCTCTAACTTTCTCTAATTTCTTCACAAAGTACTTTAAAACCCTACTAATATACTCCACAAATTGCTCAAGCTTGGTTATTGCTGGAGTTCGTTGTGAGGATGGCTTTTACTCGTGGTTTTCGCCTTTCTCATTTGTTGTGTGTGATCATTTCGACTTTGCGAGCGACCTTTCGTTATGTTTTTCGATGGCGTTTTTTTGCTGTTATCTAATCGTTTCAAGACATGTATCCAATTTTTTTTTTGTAAATTATGTTTTGAAATACGATACTACTTTGTTCTACTCCAGCTACAACCATTGGCCGAAATTTATCATTATAAATGCAACATAGGTTTAGGTTGCAAAGGTTTAACGTGCTTACGGAGGTTACCTGAACGGAGCATGACATTGCTGTAGGTTGTGCACCTGTGCAGACGTGTATGGGCATTCATGACAACGCCGAGAACAATATCTCATCGGTGTGTCTTTTTTCGATTTTTATCGATAATAAGGAATTAGCAACTAGCCTTTAGTGCCAAAGATTTTCATACTCTCAAAGGCATTGTTCAGATAAAAGGTCTAGGAAAACATTCTGTTATAAATTTCAAAATTACACAGTTTCATAAATATCATTACGATTTTTTGTGCAGTCATTGAAATTTTAGAAGGGTAAAAGATTTTTGAAGTTCAATGGCATAATGGATACCGTCGGCATGTCGGCTGAAAGTTCGACAGCAGCGACGGTGGAAGTCAGTTCATAAGTGTAGCTACGCCGTATTTTTCTTTACTCTTCGTGCACCTATGTACCTGGGGAATTTAATATACAGTGATAAAAAATTTCATTTCCACTTAATTCTTGCTGATCACTTGTATTAGTGACAAAGTGGTCTTTACTTTTATTCCCGATGCTACAAATTGACGTTTCTTCCATGTATTACGCAGAGAAACCATTGCCTCTTCAAAATATCACTGCGTTCGGATCCAAGCTCGCTCTCTTCCACTGTACTAGAGGTCCCTCCCTCTCTCTTTCGAGAGCGTCTGTGCCTTTTGTGTTGCTCTTGCCTTGTCTACCGTCTGTCGCCAGTACCGTCCGAGTGTGACTCCTCTGTTTCAGCTCTGTTGTTGGTGATCACTTAATGACGGCGTAACAGGGTCAGCATGTTGTTGCATTATCACAAATTTCTACTTATAAATTCAGGAAAGTAATTTTTCTGTAACCGAATGATCTTGAAATATTTGAAGATGAAGAAAACGGTTCATATTGAAATCATATTTATTAGAACTACGTAAAGTCTTGTAATAATATCTGGAATGAATCTACTAATTCTACTTTGAATGGTCATGTTTTCACTGATTGAAATGGTCATGCTTTCATTTGACGAGTATCAATGCCTGGGTAGCTCTAGCGTGCATTTAGCTAATTTTACTGCTGGTTAAATCCGTGATTTTTTTTAGATATCTCATAAAACCGAGCTTAAACTTAGGGAATTTATTTGCATCACTAGGTTCACGTGATCGATTGAATCTTCAGTGAGGAATAATTTTATTAGGTTGTTATGTTTTTATTTTATTTTCCAAATTCATGAATTCAGTGAATGAACACTAATTATTCGATGTCAGAGCTTAGTCTGGAATTTTGCATGCTTATATATGCGCATAACTTGTATCAATATGTGTGGCAGTGGTACTTAAGCATTGCTCCTTCTCTTATGTCAAAAGTTACGTGCATTCTAATTTACTATCGTTAGGCATGACTCAGTTTCTTCTGCGTAACAAGTCATGTTGACTGACTCAAGGTTGCCCACATTGCAGGTGTTCTGTGTGTTAGGATCACAAGTGTTCGCTAGATGCGTTGCTAATGCGCTGTTTCTTCGTCTCTTGATGCCTGCTATCAAGCGTCACTTACCCAAATTTGCCATCTGGCGCATTCTGCTCCCCTCAGGAGGATACAGCTATTGTATCTGTGGGAATTAGCACTCTCAGGGGGAAATCTGAGGGCCCAAGCTGAGAGTTAGATAAGCCTCCTTTTTGTTGAAATAAAATGTTTTTGTTTCGTTATGGAATACCTTTTTTCGGTTTACTGTTGTCCTGTTTTCCAGCAGCTCTGACTTTCTTCTTCAACTTGAATATCGTTTCTTAACCTTCATCATTGACTTACTGTTGCCTTGCAACCTTGCAACTTCGTCGAGTGCAGCTTACTCTACAGTATGTTGTACGACTCAGACAACTACCTTTCACGGCCACGTGGAATAGCGTGATGGAGGGAGTAAGGGGTCGGGAGTTGTTTCCGTATTATATCCCCTCCTCTACTGACTACGAAGCACTAGCGGAGATGATGCAGTTGCTCTCGATCAAAGTTGAGCGTGCCCCCACTCTGGAAGAGCCAACCTGGCAAATTCCGATTCAGACCTTCTGTCCAGGACCGCAATACCCAAAGAAAGAGATGACAAGATCCATACTGCGACATATTTTCCAAGATCACCTTCACAGTGACCACGAGGGAGCTTTTCATATCTACACTGACGGTTCTAAAACGGATGACGCAGTGGGCTGTGCTGCAGTTTTTGATGGCGGAGTGGTGGAGGAAAGACTGCTTCCTGAAACGTCAATCTACTCTGCGGAGCTGATCGCCATCCGTGCCGCACTCCGCATGATTGAGGAGCGGCCTGCTTCGGGTTCTTATGTGGTGTTCTCCGATTCCAAAGCTGCCCTCCAGTCACTGAGATCCTACAACTCCACACATCCAATAATTTCTGGAATAATATCTAGCCTTTTGCGACTTGCAAGCTCCCCAAAACTTGTAACTCTATGTTGGGTCCCTGGCCATGTTGATGTGCGTGGCAACGATCGGGCAGACGAGTTAGCGCGAAATGCTGCAACCTCTGCTGCTAACCCAACAAATACCAGAGTACCCGCCCGAGATTTCTACCCTATAATTAAAGCTGCATTAACCCAACTCTGGCAGCGACAGTGGGAAAACATCCAAGACAACAAGCTGCGCAAGATTAAGAACAGTGTCCGAGCCTGGCCTTCTTCAGCATGCCGGAACCGCCGCGTGGAAGTCCTCCTATGTCGACTGAGGATTGGTCACACCCGCCTCACTCTTGGCCATTTAATGGAGCGTCGCCCGGCCCCTCTTTGCGATCGCTGCTTGGTGCCGCTGTCGGTGCAGCATATATTGGTTGAGTGCCTTCACTTTTCCGATGTACGTTCCCGTTATTACCCTGGATTACAGGGCGCTGACTCTGATTTTGTTTTGTGTAAGATGTTGGGAGAACCGACTCGTGGGCGTTTAAATCATTGGCGGCTTATTAGTTATCTCTCTGACTCGTCTCTTATGAACAAATTATAGTGCCTCTGTACGCTGAGAACTATGAAAAGTTTTTTATGTTTGAAGTCTTTTGGAAGATTGTAGATGAAGAAACTGCAATATGGCCGGACGCGCTACGTTGGTACCTTGGGGGGTTTCAGCGTGGGTAATGCGTCCGGCCATAATGGGTGGGCAGCTGAAACCCCCTAAGGGGTTTGGCTGCCCAGTGATTTGGATGTACTGTAGTATGTACAAAATTTCAATGGGGAGACAATTATAATCTTGAGTTGTAATTAAATCATGATCATGTAATTTTTGATGTTCATGTAATGTTGATGTTCACCTTGCGTGGTAAATCGGAAAAGCCTGATACCGATTAAATTATGTGACCTTCGGTGCGATATAGTCTAAATAACTGAAGCGCTAGCAAACCTATGTTACTACTACTACTACTACTTGACTTACTGTTTCTATGCACATGGAATCTTGAACAAAAACACCCCTTGAGCATAGATTCCACTTTCCCTTAACTCCATACTAAATGATGCTTTCAGCCTTCCTCTCTTTCAACATCCTTGCATTGGTAAGGGAGGCTGAAACTAATTTATAATCAATCAAATGCATTTTGCTCAGACCCGTTACCAGTGCAGTGCATCTTATGTGGTTTTCACTTCAGAATTTGCTTCGTGACGGCTACGCAGAAATGTAAAAAAATGCGTAGGGCTGAGTAATCACTGCTTAATCGCGCAACGGTATGATATTTTTACTCGGCCCACAGACAGTAAATGTGTTGTAGGACCTGTTGCATTGGAAGGCACCAGCTGATGTATCATAAAAAAGATTAAATTACTTGATAGCTGTATTCTCTCGAACTAAAGTAAATTAATGAAAATTTCTAATTCACTTCATACGCTATTAATATCGAGGCTGTGGAAAGGTGTTGATAATGAAGATGCAAAGCTAAATTACTGGTAGTTTTGCTACGTATCGATCATTGGCTACTAGAATGACGCTCATAGTTTTGCTCTGATATTAAATTTAAAATGTCAGATTGAACGTGAATTATTATTTAACGGAACACTTTCAGCGTATGTTCGGTGCATTATGAACTCCTAGTTTTCTAAGCATACTCAGAGTTAGCACTGGGTTTCTCATTCCTTTCAGTTTATCGTATAAAGAAAAGATTTGTTTGTATATTATTGAGTAAATATGTGTGCGAATTCAATTTTATTTACAGGGTAAAATGCAAGGTATACGGGAAGTATATACGGGCTACGCTCTGGGGTGTGCGGATGGTGTCTTGTCTTCGTAAGTGTGCTTTGGAGAAATTAGCACTCGTACGCCGCTGCCTAAGCAACCCACTATATTTAAAATCAGCTACGCGTGATCCGTGAGTCTGTCGTGGGTTTAGCTTTATTTTTAGGTTGGCTTTTCATTCTTTAATTCTTATTCTTCCTCGTAACGGAAAGCTGGCTTACCGTGCAATTGATCTCTTGCTCGAGTGTTTTCGATTTATATTATTTCTTTTTTGTCTTAATGAGATATTTTCGCCGTCTTTATACAGTCTAAGCGATCTGCGGGTTGATTTTTTTAGGAATAGTATTAGCTGAGCAAATGACTACTCTCAGTGGATTCGGAACGAAATGTTAGAAAATTCGAATGCACCAGTACATCGTTGCTCCTTAACCAAAACTAAGCCAACTTATTCGAAAGCAAAACGGTGTCAACTAACTGCGGAAGCAGGGCAGGAGCTCGGAAATTTCTCCCACTCACTGGCGAGTGTGTGATGCTTACTCCTTATCTATGATGAAGGTCCAGTGTACTTACCTGGCTTTCGCTAGCCGCGCGTTCCTTATTTATGGATAACAGTCACGTTTGCCGCTCAGTAAAATGTCTGGGGCCCTAGTTTAGGCTTCTCTGTTGTGGTAGAAACAGTTGTTGTGGAACATCTGTGTGCATTTTTATGTTTAGGCGACTGCGTTGTTCAATTCATTTCGAGACATACGTGTTTTATCTAGATGGCCTTGACAATGAATTTGGAAATGTCTGCCGAGATTGATTTCTAGACATTCTCATTAATTCTGATTCATGTTGAATTTAATCAGAGAACTGTATGTGGTTACGTTTTTCTACTTGTTATTGATGGAAATTTTGAAGAATGAAATTCCCATTTCTTCCTCTTCTACTTTTTGAAAATATTTTTTCGGGTGGTAATTCATGACATTATATTCTATATATGTTAAGTTTTATAATTCATTCGAAAATTGTTGCGAGCAAGTGACACCTGAATTTGTTTGTTAGAGGCATTATGTAATCGAAAAAATGTATACTGGGCTTATATTTTTATGATGAAATTGGTTTTAAAACGCTTACAGCACGGGATAGGCAGAAGGTTGTTGTTACTTGGGTTTGACTCTCGTATGCTATGGGGACTGGCGCATCTTGAGGGATACTGTTGGCTTCCCTCGGGTATAGATTTGAATTCCAAAATTCTATCTTTTGTACCCGTTTTCTTAATTCTGGTGCTCATGCCTCCTTCGCTGTCTTCATCGCCCGTCCTTCCTCTCCATTCCTCGCTTGCTGTTTCGCTGCATAGGGTATCGTGTGTCAGAAAACGTCTTGTGCATTTACTCTCCCCTCAGGGGGATACAATTATCGTATCTATGGGAACTAGCGCCTCAGGGGGACAATGTGAGGGCCTGAGCTGAGAGTTAGGTAGGCCTTCTTTTTGTTGAAATAAAATGTTTTTGTTATGTTAAGGACCACCTTTTTTCGGTTCACTGCTGTCCTGTTTTTCAGCACCTACTACTGTCTTCTCCAACTTTGGTCTTGTTTCATAATCTTCTTTCACAACTGTTTCTATGCCTATCTGCGTAGATTCCGCGTTTCCTTAACTCTATACTAAATGGTGCCTTCCTCCTTCCTCTCTTTGGATCGCAATTGTTGCTGGGTAGGGAGGCTAAAACTAACGACTAATCTAATCATGTGCATTTACTCAGTTTTCTTCAGTCCATATTGAATAATCCCTCATGTTCGCTTTCTTGAGATCACCTTTGATGTGGCTACGGAGTCAAACTAAATTATCACGATATTAATAATTGTAATTATGATAATTGACACTTTTCATTCACTTCAATGTTTAGTTCATTATTGTAGTAGTTTGACCGAGTCACGGGAATACAACTATTGTATGTATGAGAATTAGTGCTCCCAGAGGGAATATGTGAGGTCTCGAGCTAAAGGTTAGGTAGGCCTTTTGTTGTTGTTGTTGTTTTGGTTACGGACTATTATTTTGGCTCACTGCATGCTGTCCTGTTTTGCACCCACTTCATTCTTCAACTTTTATCTTGTTTCATTAACTTCTTTCTCAACTTACTGTTTCTGTTCACCTTGTGTAAGGATTCGTCGTTCCCTTTAAGTCCGTATTAAATCGTGCCTTTCTCCTTCCTTTCTTCGGAACGCCGTTGTTGCGGTTAGGGTGGGAGAGGAGACTTGGATTAACTTCTAATCTGTAGTAGGGGTTTAAACTTATAACATCCTCATGGGAACCAAGGAAAAGGCGGCTCCGTTTTTTGACAGTCGCCAATTACTCAATGTTGAAAGGCTGTTGCTCTCGTAGTATTTTTTTACTGTAGCTAGTTACTACTTTTTTGTAATTGCTGTCTAAATATTGTAGTAGTTATTTCCATTGTGTGTAAAATGCTGATGCAAAGCTAAAAAAATTCAGCTCAGTGCAATGACAGAAGTGGAAATTCTCTTCAAGAATCGAAATTGTTGAAGAAACTTAAACCCTCGAGCTTGGCCTAGTTTACCGAATGATGACCCGCCGAAAAATATCAGTCCACCATTCACGATATCGCTCGTAGTACAATTGCCTTTCCAATGTCTCCTACGCAAGCAGGTGTTCTCTCCCCATGCCGCTTGTAGCACAGCGACCTACTGCCTCGAGTAGTCAACGTGCTCTGGTAGGCTGCAGGGTTACCAAACTTGCGTTTCCTGCCAGATTGAACCAAAGCTGAACATTATATTCTAAAAAATACCATTCGGGCCACCTCTGTAGGAGGGCATTGCTCACTCGTTCTACCGTGCGTTACGCGGAATACCGCTCTCAAAAATATTTTGTGAGAGTGTGTCGTTATTGCCGCGTTGAGTGAATTTCTGTTAGGTTTGTACATGTTTAGACATTCAATATGCACACTTACAGAAGATATGAATCTCAATTATTAGATTCATCGGCTCAAGATTTCTGGATATTTATTGTACCAGGTCCAGTGATAGGATTTAGTGTTTTTATATATCGCCTTCACAGATGGAAACTTTAAACCACATAATATGTGCGCTCTGAAATATTTTTGCACGTTTGGTCTGCTTGACCAGTAAATAAATGCTAATGAATTGGTAAGTTTTCGGTCATTAAACATCCATTCGTTTATCTGTCAAGTGTAAAAAGTATGCAAGTATTTATTCCTCATTGGTCTAGCTAAACTGATGTGACGCTGGTACAACTGACCAGAAAAAAAATCTTTCGAAACAACGTTTGACCGTACGATTCCTTCCTTGCACCTGTTACCCGGGATTTTCTGGATTCCATTGGGCGCTTCTGTACGACGGGCGGAGGAACCTCAACCGCTGAAAAAGAACCCTTAGATCTTTTGGTCTGACAACGCCATGGGCAGAATTGATCTGTTTTTGACCGTATTCCGGGTTTGTCTGGACGAAATGTTCTGGAGAAACTATTAATCAGCATAGAAGCTAAATCATGCAATGGACTTGGAGCTTCTCAAATTTTCGGAATGGAAGAATTGCCTAAAATAATGACGCCTAAAACAAAGTTCATCATACAACAAAATGAGTATTTCTGTTGGTACGGAGTTGAGGTTTTGATCATCTCTCAACGGCCGGCATTATTTTTATTCGCTAGCCTACGGCCAGACAGGCGGCGTATGTCTTAGAACAGCCAGAGGCTATAGATAGAGCTAAGTGGAGGTATGAACGAAGTGCTGCCTTTTTACATCATCAGTGATCGAGCCACCTCTTGGTAACCGTGTTCTTCCAGGTAATGGCGGACGAACAGCTAAGGTGTGGTTGACCACAGCCTACTCCCATTGTTCTTTTGTTTCAGCTCGTGCGTGGTGCCCAGGTAACGGTGAAGCTGATTTTGTACGCTGGAGCATTGGGCTAATGGACCTTGTACGTCAGTTGAGTTGTCTCCTTGATTGTAGACCGACGCTCTAGAAATTCACAATTTCACGGTAAAGGTACTCCCATAGCAGGCATAGGTTTGACAGAAGATTCAGGTTTTAATTAAGTTCGTCTATTCTATGCTATGAGGAATTGCGCATCTTGGGGAGAAACTACTAGGTTACTTCACTGATAGATAAGTATTCAGGACTATTAATCGTGGCCATTTTGCTTCTTTTTGCTTCCATACCTTCTTCATTACCTCTTCTTGGTCTTTTCTTCCTTTTCCTTCATACCTTACTGTTGAAGTACCCTAAGTATCCTCTGTAGGAACTCAACTACTGCATAAATTCCACGTTTCCCGTAGTCTGTACTAAATGGGCTCTTCTCTTTCCCCCGTGAAAAAATTGCGTCGGAAAAGGGGTCTTAAATGAACGACTGTGTTGAAGCAAACGAATTCGGAATGATTGGAAATGTTAGCTTCTATTCCGTGGGATTTGAATGAAAGTACGCTTTTTGGAGGAGCTGCGCTTTTATTTGCCTTTGATTATTATCCAAATGACGGGTCAACTTTTTGGGCTTTTCGGTCTCATCTGGCTCCCTCAGGGGGATACAACTATTGTATCTATGTGAATCAGCGTTCCCAGGAGAATTACGTGAGGTCCCGAGTTTTAGGTTGAGTAGACCTTTTTGTTGAAATTGAATAGGCTTTTTTTTGTTACGGACCATCATTTTTCGGTTCATTGATGTCCTGTTTTTCAGCACCTACTACTTTTTTCTTTAACTTTTATCTTGTTTCAAGAACTTCTTTCTCAACTTACTGTTTCTATACACCTGGTGCGTAGATTCCGCGTTCCTTTAACTCCATACTAAATGGTGCCTTCATCCTTCCTGTCTTCGAACATCTTTGTTGTGGGAAAGGGAGGCTAGAACTTTCTTATAATCAATCAATTGGCCTCATCTGTCGCTATCGCACATCGTTGGTTGTAACCGTTGCCGGCGTCGATCGGAGTACATGCGCCTCCAAAACGAGCGTCGCCGTCTCCAGCAGTTAGGCGTAAAAGACACGAATTGGTCTTCGACGATCGTTTTTTTTTCGTGCCGGTTAACCAAGATAAAAAGATTTCTCAGGTTTGCGTGGGTCTGAAATAGCTGAGGACTTTTGGCCTAATGTCTTTTTTATTTCCTGTATAGACTTGATAATGAACATTGGAAGTCTACTGCGAGACTAATTTACTAAACTGATCTTCGCTTCATTTTTTTGTGTAAAATCTCAGGTATTCGCACTGAGTAGTCTATTTGAATTTTGCTCTTAGTTTTTCACCATATTGCTTAAAAATGTTACTTGTTTCTCATTGTAGGTATAAAAATGAAATTTCTCGTTCAGTATATCTCACTTTTCTAAATCTTTAAAAGCTTCACAACACGAAATGAGTGACCGGGAAACAAAATGAATTGGTAGCAGTGCTCATAAAATTTCTTTGTGAAAATATCGGTAGTATTATCACTCGTGTCATAAATTTCTAATATTATACTAAATATAATATACTGAAAAATGCTACGCTTTGTGAGCAAGATATGATTCGGTTATTCGCTGCTTGCTTGCGGTTCAGTGGCAACACGGTGTCAGAGTGGCAGGAAAAAGACGTGGCTACTTATGCATGATAGTAGTTGCTATACTAATAGAAGCAAATCATTTGTTCCTTATACTGCTATACAGACCTGCTCAACGAAACTGAACGAAAACACGCCCGCTTGTATAGCGCTTTCTCTCATGACCACTTCGTAGAACCCCTCCTATGCGACAGCTCACTGCAGTGTTGCATGCCATCCATTGTTGTGGGCTTCCTGTGTCGTGCCTGCCTTCATGCCTGCTAATCGCCGCTGTGCTCTTAGAAATTGATGCCTTAATTTCTTAGGTGACTTCTGCGGTCTCGGCCGTTTAAATTATTCAAATGTTGTGAAAATTATTGGAAGAAGTAAATGACGCTCTGACTAAGTGGTTGCTTTAGAGTTGGGTGAAAATATGTTCGGTTTATTATTTATTGTTTTTGTATTTTTCTGCTGTGAATCTTCTAAGTGTTATTTGTTGCTGGCCCCTCAGGGGGATACAATTATTGTATCTATGGGAACTAGCGCTCCCAGGGGGACAATGTGAGGGCCCGAGCTAAAGGTTAGGTAGGCTTTCTTTTGTTAAAATAGAATAGGTTTTGTTGTGTTACGGACCATCTTTTTTTCGGTTCACTGCTGTCCTGTTTTTCACCGCCTACCACTTTCTTCTTCAACTTTTTCTTGTTTCATGAACTTCTTTCTTAGCTTTCTGTTTCTGTGCCCTTTCTGCATAGATTCCACGTTCCCTTAACTCCATACTAAATGGTGCCTTCTTCCTTCCTCTCTTTACATCTCATTGTTGAGGATAGGGAGGCTTAAACTAACTAATAAACTAACTATTTGTTGCTGGTATTTGTTTATCAAATTTATATATGGTAAACTAGGCATGCTTTTCAAGAAGATACGACGTTGCGGGTTGTTGAAGGTTTCCTATGTTTTTCTTTGATTAAAGTTGGCTAGGTTTTTATTTTGTTACTGACCATCTTTTTTTCGGTTCGCTGCTGTCTTATTTTTCAGCACCTACTACTTTCTCCTTCAATTTTCATCTTGTTTCATGAACTTCTTCCTCAACTCGCTGTTTCTATGTACCATGTGCATAGATTCCGCATTCCCTTAACTCTATATTAAATGGTGCCTTCCTGATTCCTCTCTTTGGAACGCCTTTGTTGCGGTGCGGGAGGCTTGAACTAACAGCTAAACTAATCTTTGGTTTTTTATTTTGTTACCGATCATGATTTTGTTTGGCTCACAGCTTTTTTCCCCCTGTGTAGATTATTTCTTCGTTCAGCTTTTATCTTATTTCTTATACTTCTTTCAACCTTACTGTTCCTATGCACGATGTTTTAAACTTACGATTTGCAATAGTTCCCATTTTCCTTAATTTTATGCTAAATTGTGGCTACCTTCTTCTCTTGGAACACTTTGTGGTTGTTTTGTTGTTCTCAGGGGGCTTAACACGTTGACTGCGATGGTTTAAACTGAAGTTCAGTATTTAACTCATATTTAAATTCAAAAGGAAATTTTATAAATACTACACCTTAAACTGGGTTCATTAAATACTATTAATTTTAAATGATTGTTAAATTTTTTTTTAAATGAACCATCGATGGGTTGTTTCGCTGCAGGAAAAACTTGAGCATGATCCACTGATGGGTCGTATCGCAGTTAACGTGTTCAACTAAATTCTTATCTAATCTCGCTTTGGTCCTTGGGGTGTTGACGTGCTCCAGCAGATCAGAAACGCTACCTAAAGGATCAGGACGGGACTTATTTACTCAGTAGTGCTTGTTTACACAGCGGCACCACATTGTCGAAGTGGTAGTAAAGATTTATTGCTTTTTAAATTGCGGTTGCAACACTTGGAGAAATAATTTTTTTTTGTGCAGCTACTTGCAAACATCAATTCAAATTCTAATATTTGGTCTCCGTCACTTGTGTCTGTGTTATAGTAATGGTATATTTGTTTACCATGAATACTAGGTATAGTTTGACTGGAGAACGAAATAGGTTGCGAGGATGCGAGAGACCATGACCTCAAACCATGCACAATGTTAGCAACAACATAAGTGTTATAACTTGAGAGCATAGTTCAGACATTTGCCACTGGTATATCATACTTCGCAGTCATACTTAGTGCCACATTTTGGATTCGAAGTTCAGTAGTATAATATTACACGGAATGCGTTAGTATTAATTCATAATTCTCATTCAACAAAATGCGCTACAAACACCAAACCGCACGAGGAAGAGATTAGCAGCATTGGAAGCCTAAGGTAAGCATGCTCGGTCGGGTCAAGGGGCTGGTAAGTTATTGTTGTGTGGATGAAATGTAACGATAATAAATATATCATCTCACATAAAGTGCCGTGAAAAGCGACTTTTTCACACACCAATTAGATTATAAGAACACAAGTTATCCCTAATGTCGTTCAGGTATGGCTGTGTTCAAAACGAAGTTCCATGTACGCCGGCTGTGTTGGAGTCGACTGGGGCATTCATTGGAGCAGAGGTTCGGTCGTTGAGAGTGTGACTGCTGCGGCGCCTTTAGGTCAAGTTTATGTGTGTGCGTGTGTTCGTCACAGTGGTCAGGTTCTTCTCAGCAGCCGCTGCAGCTGCAGCTGCTCCCACACCAACGCTGCCTGCCGCATCGAAGTGTGAAAAGCGGACAGTTTAGAATGTAAATTTGCGGCACCTCTAGAACTCTTTCACGAACCCTTGCATTCTTACTAGTCGAATATTAAGGTTCTTGTTTCCGCGAAAATCTGAAGGTGCTATTTAAAATATTAGAGATGTCTAAGTTGCTGTTCTTGTGTCAGTTGGGAGTGTATTACTACGCGCGGGGCTCCCCCTCGTTCCCTCTCCTCGCGCCCTTGCGCTTACACCCCTCCGTCTGCCTCCCTCCCCCCGCCGCTCGCCTCGACTACTACACACGGTCTACGCCTCGGCGGCCGCTTGCACTTCCCTGCAAGCAGAATGAGCGAGGAATGCGGCTCGTATCCTCTATACTTCGTCGCTGGAATCCCTTAAATGCCTTTTCATCGAAAGGGTCTCGAAATTTGCTAGCGTTGATGGTTATCGATTTTGAAAGAGATGAGTATTTCACCTTTCAGAACAAGAGGGCCCCACAAGGATAAAGGATTAGGAAGGTTGAACGCATAAAGGATGAGGAATAAGGAAGGTAGAAGGTTGAACTCTTCTAGAATCAAATGTATCGAGTACGCTAACTTTAAACGCTTTTCTTCGAAAGTTTAAAAGCTTAGCATCTTTCAGCTGTGAGAATTGCAACAGACTGATTATAATGATGTATCGTGTGGCTCCTGACAGCTAATAATGAACCAAAATCTTTTGGGTATACTAAATCTTCAATTGGTTTGGTTATTGGTAAATGAGTGAAATGATTAGTGTACAAGAGTGTAATGACGAGTCCCTGTGTGCTTGTTCCTGCGTTTAGCTTGGGTATAATGCCGATCATTTTACTGGGCGGGTAATTTTGGCTCATTAAAGAGAAATATTAGTGTTGCCCAGAAAGTGAACAAATGACATTGCATGAGCCATTAATGTTTGGCTTTGATAGCCTCTTATCGCGCTATGAAAAGTGCTTTATTTATTTAACCCTGCGCTAGCATTGTCGTGGATTATGGGACGTTCAGATGTCGTGTTTAAAGTTTGAAACCATAGATCGTAAAACAAGTTTTGATGGTATAATAATTTGTATGGCATATACCAAGCCTTTTTCTCTTTTAGTAGAGAGTGGCTGAGTATCATCGACATGAAACTTTACAGGCGACGTACACGATAGGGGTTCCCCAGGCTACTATGTAGTTACGCCCGAGCTTTAAGGTCTTATTTTCCTCTCGTTTAGTGATCAGGTAACATTCCTTGAAGACAGTGACCACACTGCAGGCAACGACCCTGATTTGCCGCGTCAGCGTTTTTCACGCCAACTGCTGCGTACAGGGCTCGAACCCGTGCAGGAAGCACAGAACGCAAGCGCTCTGTACACTCGGCCACTGCAAGGACATAATAATAATAATTTGTACTTAAGGTGATAATTTTGTTCAAGAGATCCAGCAGAAAACTTCCCTAGGTCGTTAGGTAGTATTAATGTGAGATTCAAGATCAACTAAAGCAGCAGGTCTAAATATAAAACAGAGCTCCCTTTGCTCGATTTCTTTCTTAGCGAGGAGAGAGTTATTGCTTGGTGTTCTGAAATTAGCCCTCTTGAATGACGGGCCCTTGTGCTTCGCTCTCTCTCTAAGTGCCGGATTGAAGTGACCATTCTATGCGTAAATTCTCACTACATGGGGAAAATACTTTTTTACTCTGTAGATTATTCCTTTGTTTTTCTCGCGTGACCGTATGTGTGTCTCATTTCGCTGATGACTAGTTGAAGGCATGAAACTTTGCACAGCGCCTCCATCTTGAACGTTTATAGTTTTTGAAGCGGGAAGAATTATGAATAATTTTCTAGTGATCATTCTTTGGCCCCGAGCATTTGCTTCGAGCGCTCTAGCTTTAAGATTTCATTCAGCCGGATGTGATTCCATGCGAAAGAAATCGCGATTTTTTTACGAAATACGTATTTTAGATCTATTATCGCATCAACTCCTTAATAACAGGGACTCGTTGGGGTCAAGGTTTCCTACCTTGCACGTGTGTGCTGAAGAACCTGTGCGAAGACCGTCGCCCAACTTTTTACCCCCAAAATTATGCATTCTTTAGATGCTCTTCGTGTGGGCAAGAAATTCTAAGATGCTCTTCAGATGGCCAATGAATTTCACCAGAGCGTTGGCATGTAAGTGTTCAAGGTTTACCAACGCCGGCAGTGACTTTTTAATTTTGCGAGGAATTCTTCATAAATGTTGGGTTATATTTTTCATAAGCGTTGTGAGAGAATTTTTTCATTTCAGCTTCTATTACTTTTTCAACTTTCACTTTGTATCATGTGCCCTCTTCGTAACTTCCTGTTTCCATGCTCAGGGGATTTATGTGGGGGCATATTTTGCATGGATTCCCCGTTACCTTTATTTCATACTTAACACGTTGACTGCGACACGACCCACCGGTGGGTCGTGCTTAGGTTTTTCCTGCTGCGAAACGACCCATCGATGGGTTGTTTTGAAAAATTCTAACAACCTTTCTAAATTAGTGGTATTTAACAGGCCCAGTTAATGTTTGATATTTACAAATTTGCTTATCACTTTTGACTTTAAATTCAAGTTGAATATTGAACTTCGGTTTAACCCATCGCAACTAACGTGTTAATGGTGTCTTCATCTTTTTGGAATACCTTTGTTGTGCTGAGGGAGGCTTAAAATAATTTATTTAATTTTTTAGTCTAGATTGTGATTGCCAGCTAAGGGGCATCATTTCAACTGTTTTAATTACGAAGTAAGCTACTTTGTTGTGCACAATTAAATTTGTATTTTCTTATTACATCAGAGTGCATGAGAGATATGAAAGCGTAATAAACGAGGGCTTAACCCAGTTAGCTATTTCTTACGTTAATGTACACTATGCTGTTATTTGTATGGTTTCGCTTCGTAATGATGGGCAAAAATTTAGACTTACTCTGCTGTTGTTATATAATGTTACTGTTGTTTCTTTTGTCAGTGTTGATGATGAAATATCAGCTTATCCACACAGCGACGAGAAAAACGAACCGGTATAAGAACACCGGTATTCTCCCATGAACTCGGACAAGAAAGTGAGAGACTGCGTACCGTTGAGCAACAGGTGGCTCGACAGTCTTCTTTCCAAAAATTATTCATATTTCAAATCCTTCGCAATTCAAGAAATGCCTAACGGAAAGAGTCGCACTAAGAATAAGGAAACATTTGTTTATCTCCAGGTATTTACCACCAGATTGTGAAATAAACTCATTATCTAAGACGTTACTGCTTCTACTTCGAGAGTAGGCAACTCCAGTCTGAAATAATAGTGATGTGTTTTGGACTGTCACGTACATTCTTCGGTTAATCGATCTGCCGTTTTGAATTTGCGTTGAGAGTTTGCAGAGGGCGTAGTATACCAGCCAATTTTCCCTTCTCGATTTATTTCGCCTAGAAAATATCGAAAGTCATAAAGTTGTCGGTGCCTCCGACATAGCATCAACTACCGGAATCAGAACATTGACTCCAATATTGGTCAACATCTAATAAATTAGAGACAACTGGCAACGATTTCTTGAACCTTTTGAACCAGGGTCTTCATTTGTTTCATTTGATTCTTACTTCATCGTTTCGTCTCTCCGAGTAGCCGATTCGGCAGCAAGCCGTGTCCACCTCAACCCTAATTGCGCCAAGTGAGGCGTCGCGAATAGAATATCTTCTGAAGTTCTGTTCATCTTTTTTTATAGCTGACACTTGCATTCTATCGGTCGTGCCTGCAATAGCTATATCAACTTTGCATTTCTTCCGTGCTCTGAAGAATGTTTTACGTTGGGTTTTTAACTGATCACACCCTGCTTATGCTCAGCGATTTAATGTAGTAATAGATTGAGGGATTATTAGGCTTTTGCTAAGTTTTTGTATTGATGAAAAGGTAGATAATTTGCGTTCGATGGTATTGAAAAATTCTTATGAATTCGGTCGGATTTCTATTTATACTTCTTTATCATGGACACGTATCGAGGTTTTCGTATGTTCCTCCCCTCAAGGGGTTACAACTATTGTATCTATGGGAATTAGCGCTCCCAGAGGACTATGTAAGGGCCTGAGCTAAAGGCTAGGTAGGCTTTATTTTTGTTAAAATAGAATAGGTTTTTGTTTTGTTACGGACCATCTTTTTTCGGTTCACTGCTGTCCTGTTTTTCAGCACCTACTACTTTCTTCTTCAACTTTGATCTTGTTTCATGAACTTCTTTCTCATCTTACTGTTTCTGTGCCCTTTCTGCATAGATTCCACGTTCCCTTAACTCCATACTAAATGGTGCCTTCTTCTTTCCTCTCTTTGGATCGCCTTTGTTGCGGACAGGGAGGCTTAAACTAATTAATAATCTAATCTAATCTTCGGATGTTCCTAAAAAATTTGTCCGTTGAGCCTAGTTTACAATGTAGGGCTGTTCATTATTCTATACACCGAGCTTGTAACTTCAGTGTCACGAATCACGGTTGAACGTGGAATATCTTGCTGCTAAAATGAAAGCGCGCGTAGTCAGAAAGCCGTGTGTGATGTTGGTATAAGTTGAGTTACCAAAAAATGCAGAAACTGACGTTCTATCATTGCCAAGCAATTAAGAACATTACCTTTTGCGGTGCTTTTAATAAAAGAGCCAGCAAGTTGTTTAAAATTCGCTTCAATTCCTGTCGCTTCGCTTTTAGAAATTTATTTTTTAATATAACTTCGTTGTTCAACTTGAAAATGAAGTGTAGGGGATGTCGCGTAATGATGCAACGGAAAATGTTTCTCCTTAGCTCGTGCAGTTGAAACGGCATTGTGGCTTCAAGTTTTTTGGTGATCTGGGAGTTCTGAAATATATTCTGAATCAGTTATAGGCTTTTAAAATGGTTGTTAATTCTTCAAAACGTAGACGTTAATTTCAAGAAGCGTTTGTGGGGCTAGAGCTTCTTGGCAAATCACGGATCATCAAAAGTATGAAAACAATTGCAACGTTCCTATAGCTGAGCGCCATTCGCATCAGGTGTTTTTGATTATTAAGTGTTGTAAATGCATTAAATATGGTAACGCAGCTTGAAACGTGAGTCTGTCTTACCAAAGGCTGGAATAGTAGTCGACAAGTGTTCACTGATGTATGGGAATGTTATCTCCGCCTGTCATACGACAACGGGGAGAGTATACATGCTTATTTGGTTGTGAAACGATTGCACGAATTCCAGAATGCTCTACTGTAAAAAGTTTCACTAAATGTGGTACGAGTGTTACAAATGCCTCCTTTATCTCCAGGCCTGAACTTGGACGTTGCAATAAAGCAATGATACAACACTGCTTCTGTTATAAAAACGGCGCCAGCTTCAAAGGAATCGAATCAAAGTAAATGAGAAACTCTGTGTGGTTTTCGTCATCTTTTATGATATTGTGTTTGAACAATTAAAAATTGCACATGAGGTGTGTTGACGTTCAGTCCTAATATATACCTATTGAGCCTCTGAATTACGTAATTTCTCATCCATGTACGTATCAGAGGAGCGAATACAGTGATGAGTCGATTGAGGCTGTTGTCCAGGCAGATTTCTCAGATGTAATTTTTGTTTATCCACTGACTCATTGAACCAACCGTGCTAATTTTGTTGTTGTAACTGACCATTTCTGACGACCTTGTGTTGTATAGGATCAACGTGAAAAGGAAATCTATGTAAAGAAGCTCTACTTTTATCTTCAATTTATGTATTCCTACGATATAATGAGGGCACAAACCTCATAATATTTCAAGAAAATACACGAGGACAATATTTCCTCAGTTTAAATATTCTAATCTGTGCGCGATGATGTTCGGTCCAAACAAGTTCAACTACGTGTTGTCATAGCAAAAATAATTATTGACGACTAAATTTCTTAACTTTGTGGCTGCCTTAGAACCACTGCATATCTACTATGATTTTTCAGGGCCTTTTCAGCCTCAATCTTCCCCCAAAAGGATGCAGCTATTGTATCTATAGGAATTAGCACTCCCATTGGGAAAATTTGAGGTCCCGAGCTGAGAGTTAAGTAGGCCTTCTTTTTTGTTGAAATAAGATGCTTGTTGTTTTATAATTATTGAGGATCATCTCTTTTCCGTTTACTGCTGTTTTGTTTTTTCAGCACCTCTGAATTTTATTTCTATGACTTCCGAATTTGCTGTTTCTGTGCGCCCCCTCAGGGGGATACAATTAATGTATCTATGGGAATTGGCGCTCCCAGGGGGATAATGTGTGGGCCCGAGCTAAAGGTTAGGTAGGCTTTCTATTTTGTTAAAATAGAATAGGATTTTGTTTTGTTACGGACCATCTTTTTTCGGTTCACTGCTGTCCTGTTTTTTCAGCACCTACTACTTTCTTCTTCAACTTTGGCCTTGTTTCATGAACTTCTTTCTCATCTTACTGTTTCTATGCCTTTTCTGCATAGATTCCACGTTCCCTTAACTCCATACTAAATGGTGCCTTCTTCCTTCCTTTCTTTGGATCTCATTTGTTGAGGATAGGGAGGCTTAAACTAACTAATAATCTAATCTAATCTGTTTCTGTGCGCACGGGGTCCTGTGCGGAAACACTCCTTCTGCGTAGATTCCGCGTTCCCTTAATTCCGTACTAAATGATGCTTTCATCCTTCCCCTCTTTGAGTCTCTGTGTGCGAACCAATTTTTAATAAAATAAAGAATTTAATTTTGCTCTTTCGATTCGTCACAAATGACGAGAAATCGCCGAACACGACTTTGACGTTTCAATTCCGATGAGGATGCCAAGGCGTTGTTGTCACTCAAGTGTTGTCGAGTATTTGCCGTTGTTGTCACCAGGGTTGGCACATAAAAAACCCACCCAAAAAAAAAACACCCAAAAAAGCCCCAAAAAAAACCCACGTAGAAAAATCCACCAAATAGTGTTTTTTTTGGGCTTTTTTGGGTTTTATTAGTGCTATTTGAATTTCACTTGTTTTAAAGCTTATAGAATTAAAATGAGCTAAGTATTTATATTGTCAAAATTTGTCCAAAGCATTTGCATGACAAAACTATGACAATAAATATTAAAAAAACACTATGAAAATAAAAGAAGAAGAACTCTAATCACAAAAAAAAACTCGAGGGGCTAGTATATTTCGATGAGTTCCATTTCCAAAGTAAAAAACAAAAATTAAGAAACAAATGCAGTTTGACTATTTGAGAGTAAAGAGACTTCTGAATTCTTCCTCTGTCTTCTAGACTATGTAGACCGCTACTACAGTACTACTGTATTTCTCTTTCTACATCCACTGCCATTTTATCGTTGTCATCCACATCATGATCATTTGTGAGGTGGCAATATAACGAAACCAATTTATGTGCGCATTCCGATCCTAATCTATTTCTCAATTTATTCCGCACAGTTCCAAATGTTTAGAAAATGCTCTCAACGGATCCTGAACTTGCAAAGCAAGAATGAAGATTGCTTATAAACTTGCAGAAACCCTCTGCCAGTGTTTTTTTTAAGAATCTGCATTTTCTGCTGTTTCATGTCTTGAATATCCCACCATCAACTAGTAGTCATTGTCTTAGTGATATTCTTGTTGAACATGTGTTTTGGGAAGATGTTGGAGTCCTTCAATTTATACAAATAAATCGCACCGATCAACTCCGGATTGTACTCAGCCAACCACTCTTCAATATCTGTCTCCTGTGAGAGCTTTGCCTGAAATAAGTCTTAACAATTATAGTCAGATGGGGTAAGACACGACCGCAGCCATCATGGGGTAAGAAAGTAAATAAACGACTGGCCTATGGTGAGCATTCAAGGTGCACTGGAACAAATTTGACGATGGAATCTGTTAGAGCATTTATTTCTAATCATTTTAGTGTTTGTTGCTATCCTGAACTGCAAAAAGTGATTTTTTTGACAAATTTAAAAAAAAAATTTTTGGCATGTCACTACATGTTGTAACATGTAACAGTGTGGTTGACTGACTTGGCTTGCGCTGCTAAGCCCTCCAGCTCACACAATACACATGTTAAGTTGTTAACAGCATGACTGTTAAGTGATGTGCAGCTGTCTTGCTTCAAGTTGCTTGTGGTGGTTACTTATGATCTGCATGGTGCTTCCCTCTCACATGACTTGCGTCTGTCAGCTGCTAAAAACAACTTACTATGAATTGACAAGCATAGCAATTCTCTTTACACATCTTATATCTTTACAGACTTCACAGCTATGTCCCTATGCATATGGTAATTGGTAAGTGGTAATTGTGATGGACAAACTTAATTCATATATGGTTCAAATAATGTAATAATTCATATAATAATGTAATATAATGTTGGAAATAAAGTAATCAAATAACAATATTTACTCAAGTGTATATAAATTTGGAAAAGATGCAACTGGAGCTATGTGAATAACTCTTCTAAACAAAAACAGGTGTTACAAAAAACCCAATAAAGCCCAAAAAAAAACAATAAAACCCCCCCAAAAAAAATTTAACCCTAAAAAACCCGCGTGGGTTGGGTTTTTTGAAAAACCCAGGGTTTTTTCCGTCCCTGGTTGTCACTCGGTGCGTTTAGGCTTAACAATTGCGTGTAGTGGTCCAAACCTGGATAGAAAAAGAACGGAAAAATTTGCTGCATTTTGAATACTCTGACATAGTTGTTAGGTTTCTGCTATGGGAGAATTCAGATGCGTATACTCATTCTTATTTTCAGATTCTGATGAATATTTTTTCATTTCGGTGCCTATAGAAACACACAATGCAACACTCAGTAACGCGTTCGAACTTAGTGGCGCGTGGAACACCTTATAGATGCTTAGTTTCTAAAGTCATTCAAGGGCATGAAGCAAAATCAAATTCCCCTAGTTAGTGTGGAGTACAATCAAGAATGGAAAAACCCAGGTTTTTTTAAAAAACCCAACCCACCTGTTTTTTTTGGGGTTAAATTGGGTTGTATGGGTTTTATTGTTTTTTTTTTGCGCTTTATTGGTTTTTTTGTAATACCGGTTTTTGTAAAAGAGTTATTCACACAACTCCCGTTGCCCCTATTTCAGATTTATATACATACACTTGTTGAGTAAATATTGTTATATGATTACTTTAGTTCCAACATTATACTACATTATGATATGAATTATTACATTATATGAACAATATATGAATTAAGTTTGTCCATCACAATTACCATTTACCAATTACCATATGCATAGAGACATAGCTCTGCAGTCTGAAGATATAAGATGTCCAAAGAGAATTGCTATGCTCGTCAATTCATAGTAAGTTGTTTTAGCAGCAGACAGGCGCAAGTCATGTGAGAGGGAAGCACCACGCAGATCATAAGTAACCACCACAAGCAGCTTGAAGCAAGACAGCTGCACATCACTTAACAGTCATGCTGTTAACAACTTAACATGTGTATTGTGTGAGCTGGAGTGCCTAGCTGCGCAAGTCAAGTCAGGCAACCACACTGTTACATGTTACAACATGTAGTGACATGCCAAATTTTTTTAAATTTGCCAAAAAATTCACTTTTCGCAGTACAGGATAGCAACAAACACTAAAATGATTGGAAGTAAATGCTCTAACAGATTCCATCGTCAAATTTGTTCCAGTGCAGCTTGAATGCTCCCCATAGACCAGTAGTTTCTTTACTTTCTCACCCCATGATGGCTGCGGTTGTCTTGCCCCATCTGACTATAATTGTTAGACTTATTTCAATTTAAACAATTTAAACAATTTATTCACCAAAGGTGATACAGAGGTAGAATGTTTCTTAAGTCTAATACAAGGGTCAAATTTGAGTTTAGCTACCTGTGGGCCCGAATAAGTTCAGCGACTTCTAGGGCATCCTACCATTACATTATTCTAGGGTGTACAATAATGTTTAACCTAATTCACTTAGCCTAGTTTCACATTAGACTGATCAACAAGATAATGAACTCGATATTGATGTTTCATTTTACAACATTTAAGGCAAAGCTCTCACAGGAGACTGATATTGAAGAGTGGTTAGCTGAGTACAATCCGGAGTTCATCGGTGCGCTTTACTCCTATAAATTGAAGGACTCCAACATCTTCCCAAAACACATGTTCAATGAGAATATCACTAAGACAATGACTCCTTGTTGATGGTGGGATATTCAAGACATGAAACAGCAGAAAATGCAGATTCATGAAAAAACGCTGGCAGAGGGTTGCTGCAAGTTTATAAGCAATCTTCATTCTTGCCCCGCAAGTTCAGGATCCATTGAGAGAATTTTCCCAACATTTGGAATTGTTTGGAATAAATGGAGAAATAGATTAGGATCAGAACGCGCACAGAAATCATCTCAGTATATCGCCACCTCACGAATGATAATGATGTGGATGACAACGATGAAATGGCAGTGGATGTATAAAGAGAAACGCAGTAGTATTGTAGTAGCAGTCTAGTCTTGGAGACAGGAAAAATTCAGAAGTCTCTAAATTAAGTAGTCAAACCGCATTTGTTTCTAAATTTTTTTTTTTTTTACTTTGGAAATGGAATTCATGAAAATATATTAGTCCCTCGAGTTTTTTTGTGATTAAGGTTTTTCTAATTTGATTTGTATAGGGTTGGTGTTTTGTTTTTCAATGTTTTCTTGTCATAGTCATGCACATGACTTAAATACTTATTTGACAAGATAAATATTTAGCTCATTTTGATTCTATAAGCTTGAAAAATAAAATTTACATAATAATAAAACCCAAAAAAAACACTATTTAGTGGGTTTTTTAGTGTTTTTTTTTAGCTTTTTTTTTTTTTTATGTGCCAACCCTGATCACAATGCTTATTAATCGTCCGAGTAGCCAGAGCTTTTCATCGATAGCTTTACCTTGTAATTCTCATTGCATCCTTCTCACACCTGGTTGGTATCTGCAATCGACTTCATGCACGAGTCTTCGTCTTTACTCAATTTTTATTTTACATTTTCGTCGCATCGAGATGCTTACGTTTTCATTTGTCTGTGAATTGAGATGTGCGAAGGACGCAGAAATATAGGGCTGGTGCTTGCTCGAATCTAAAATGAACAGCAATCATTGAATTTTAGATGCGCTGATGAAACATCAGTGTCGTGTCTCCGGTGGTAAAACCCCATGTACAATAATAATGTATTACGAATCTTCTCTCGAGAGAACTCGTTCTGATATCCAAGTCCTCCAGCTGTTTCCCGTTGCCCGCTGATCGCGCGTCTATCGTCCGGTCCCTGTTCGCCCGTCCTCTTCCGTGAAATTTCGCCCTCCCCGTCGCCTAGACCACCTTTCCCTGTGCCCGCCCTCCAGTATCGACCGCAGTTGCAGTTGCTGATGCGCTCCAAGCCTTTAAACGGCTCGATTCTGCTTTGTTGTCCTGCAGCTCTTCTCGAACTTCGTCGTGCGGGGGGTCCGGACCCACGATTTCCTCCTTCCATGTTTTGAGGTCTCTATACAAAATGAAAATTCTCATGTTGAATGTGTTGCGCTAAAACCGGGTTTCCTTTCCTCAAGCCTGACGTTGATTCCTCGACTATTGCTTCTTTCTAATAAACAAGGATATCTGCCCTCTCTAAACCAACCCCTCAGGGGGATACAACTATTGGATCTATGACATTAAGCGTTCCCAGGGAAAAACGTGTGAGGGTTCGAACTGAGAGAAAGGCCTTCGTTTAGTTGAAATAAAATGTTTTTTGTTATAGCAAGGACCACCTTTTTTTCGGTTCACTGCTGCCCTGTTTTTCAGCACTTACTACATTCTTTTATTTTTATATTGTTTCATTAACTTCTTTCTCAACCTACTGTTGCTATGCCCCTTCTGAATAGATTCCGCGGTCCCGTATCTCCATTCTAAATAGTGCCTTCCTCCTTCTTCTCTTCAGAACGTTTTTTTCAATGGTTAGGGTGGCTTAAACAAAAATTTAATCTAAACACTCTAAACCAAGGCAAAGAGTATCCTAGAATGCATATTTTCGCTTTTAGCCTAACGGTTCTCTCTCTGAAACCGGAGTTTTGAATTATACTCCTTAAATCAGTTTATTTTTTATGCAGTTTCGTTTCTACTAAACTCTTCGTTTTTTTCGAATGCGCCTGAAAGAAGCTAGCGTTTTGTACGAAGCGTAACTTATCACATAATGTATTGTGTCTAATCCCCTGAAAATTTTACGTGATGTGTTGTACTAATATATAAATCGAGGATTATATGTCTACTTGAAAGTAGCTTTTGAAATATAAATGCGCAGATGATATTGTGAACAATCGAATTCTGTGTGACTCGCACCATCTCCTAGTAATGTGTGCTCCCGTAATTATGCGGGAGTTCATTATAAGATAAACTCCAACTCTGCTTGGCCATCGTCGCACATTAAACATTAGCACACCGGCGTGTCGTATTCTTTTTTCTTACACGGTTTACCCGGCTCTAACGTTCGCAATACCGGCCCAAATATTGCGTCTCAAGGCTGCTCATTAGAATCTTTAATTTTTTTGGACAAACCTTCGAAATTGAAGGTTGGACGAAAGTGCTCGCCTGAATAATCAATTTCTCAGCCGACTACGTGTCTGATTGGTTTTGGAAAAGTTCAAAGACGTTGCCGTTTTAGTTGGTTGCTCGGCCTTTTTGGTAAGTTGCGTTAGTATTGCGGTCGGCATTTCATTAATTCCTATGAAGGTAAAGCATTCGAAAACTTAGTAAGAATCGCTTTGTTAAATTTATGTTTTTATTTTTACATTGGAAATGTGTCGAAATGAATAGGGCAATTAGTAAACGCAGCAGATACAAAATTAATATTTCGAAGCCAAACAAGCATGTTTATGCAATCCTTCCAACTTAATTCTTCTACGCGGGTACCTAGTCTTACCTCATCACAAGAGTGTGTGTACGTTCAAGCTAACGCTGGTCTGCATTAATGCAACTTATCAGTTACTCTGGAAAAGCTTTCCTGTATTTGATCCGCTTTCAGTCTGATTTATATCCCATTTGTAGCGGAGTGTTTTAACTCCATGTTTAATTACCGCCCAATGAAAGGATCTTTACAACAGCGGCGTCGCACTTCACAGTCACTCAGCGGCCGAGTCCATATAGCTGGCTTGGGCGGCGGAGGTGAAAGTCGTCTAACGCAAACGAGAGAAGTATTTAAAATACCGAGTGAATTTTTATTGTAAGATTTTAACGCTTCACTTGCCAAGTGTGAATCTGAGTTGATGCATTACCCTGATTTTAGCTCTCATATTTTTTGACCACATTGCAGGCATCAGTCATTATATGTGTTGTTCGTAATGAATTCTTATTTCTTTCGCATGCGTATTGTGTATATTGATTCTCATTATGAAACTTGCGCGTTAAAAAATTATTTTTTGCAAATTCTTGCCTTCAGCATTTGATTAGACAAAGGACGCCTGGAGGTGCGGGTTTCAAAGCCTAAACATTTCCTTTAATTTTAGCTTGACCTGTGATAGGTGTCTGTCTGTACAGGAACACGTAGAAAATGTGAGGTCCCAAGCTGACGGTGAGGTAGGCCGGCTTTTTGTTAAAGTTGAATATGTTTTTTGTTATGATACGCAAAATATTTTCCTCCGGTTCATAGCTACCCGGTTTTTCAGAACGTGTGACTTCTTTCTACTTTTATCTACTTTCAACTTTTATCTTCTTTCAGAAATATCTTTCTTGATTTCACAGTTTCTATGAGCACAACTCTTTGTGTGAGAAAACACCTTATACATAGGTTCCCCGTACCGTATGCTCAAACTCGGATCTAAATGGTGCCTTCGTTCTTCCTCTTCATGGGAAACAAATATTTTTTTGTGGTTAGGGAGGCTCAAGCTATCTAATTTAAACCGAAACACAAAACCGAGAAAGTGGAATTTCGTTTGTGTGTATTTTTTTTACTACAGAAACTTGGAGATAGCACTTGACCACCTTGAGCGTTGAAGAGGCTCACTAATATGAAATATGATATAGACTAGCACTTGTTCAACTTTTGAAAATAAGGATATTTTGTTATTTTAGACCATGCTTATTTTAAACATTAAGTAGGTATTTGAAAATTTCCTGGTTACAGTTGCAGACTATTTCGTTTCGTTAACTTTTTTTGTAAAAAAATATGTGATACGTATTTTTTCCAATTATGATTTTTCCCAATATAAACAGTTACGAATCTACGTGCATGATGAATTCAGCTTCTACACATTTCCACTTCACTGCAAAGTTCTATGTTCACTGCGAACTTCCAATTGTGCGTGAAAGTCCTCTCTCGTATTATCTTAGATTTCACTTTCGCCGTACATTTCAACTGGCGCATAAGTATCCACTTGAGGTGAGCAAGACGTAGCTTGGCTACCGCAGTGGCTCGCTGGACAAAGCCCTGACGGGATCATCAAGGACAGCGCAGTTGCTCCACGTCTCTCGAGGGCTGTGTGCGGCAATATCTTCATCTACGCTGAACGCATTACTCCACCACCCTGCATCTTTATCGCGCGGAGCAAAGAATATTTCTTGTACTCTAGGACATCGATATTATTAAACTAGATCACTGGTTAGTTTAAAGCCTCTCTGACCACAGCAAATGTGTTCCCAAGACGAAAAAGGATGGCGTCATGTATTATGGATTCAGGGAACAGGGAATTTCGCCTTTTGAATAAATCACTAATGGATCGAAATTTCACTATAGTTCTAATATGCCGCAATGAAATATTTCTAGACTGCATATTGGAATATTTACAAGCTACACTACATTTTCTTGCTCATTTTCAACCGGAAATGTTAGCCTGATAAGTATATGTGTATTATTGAGCATGGCAAACGCCATCGAATTCCACCACGAGCCAGTTCTCGCAAAATAACTTGAACTTCATATGGGACTAGAAATTATTAGTAATTAATAGAGATCCCCCTGAAGAGGTTACAGCTATTATTGTTTGTATCTGTGGGAATCAGCGCTCGCAGAACGGAAGATGTGAGGACTCGAGCTGATAGCTAAGTAGGTTTTTTCTATTGTTAGAATGGACGTTTTGTGTTTTTACGGACCGTTTTATTCGGTTCACTGCTGTCCGTTTTCAGCATCTAACTTTCTTTTTCATCTTTAATCTTGTTTCATAAACTTATTCTATTCTTGCCGTTTTGACGCGTAGGATATGTAGACGCACCTTGTGCAGAAATTCGCAGTTCCCGTAATTAATTCCTCAATGGTGTCTTCTTTTTCCTGTGGTTGGGGAGATTCAGACTTCTAATTCATTGTTATAATATCAATGTCTTTGATTTATTCTAGCTAGTTGAGATCACATTCTCCAAGTTCAGCCCAAAGATGTTCGATGGTAATGTTATAATAAATTAACTATAATTAACTTTAATTCATCAGGTTCAGTGATGGGTCAACATGAGCGGGTCGTCTTCCCAACAAGCGGCGTCGCAGGTCCCTATCACCACTCTAGCTGGCATAGCCAGCCTTACTGACCGTGAGTACTACGTTTTCTGTACTAGCGTTTATAATATGAAACGTTGTCCTGACTTGGTCGTCGTAATGGACCAGGTTATTGTCTCCAATTAGGTAATGTAAATTAGTGCGTAGCCTACGTACGGATCTCTTTGAATATTCTTTTTTCAAACAGATCTTCAATGGACACCCTCAGGGGGATACAGCTCTTGTATCTATAGGAATTAGTACTCCCAGGGGGAATGTATGAAGGCTCAAGCTGAGTGTTAGGTAGGCCTTCTTTTTGTTGATATAAAATGTTTTTGCTTATGTTAAGGACCACCTTTTTTTCGGTTCACTGCTGTCCTGTTTTTCAGCACCTACTACTTATCTTCTTTTGTAAACTTCTCTCTCAACTAACTGTTTCTATGCCCCTTCTGCATAAATTCCTCGTTCCCTTATCTCCATACTAAATGGTGCCTTTCTTATTCCTCTTTTCGGAACGCTATTTTTTAGCGGTTAGGGAGACTTGAACCAACATCTAATATGATCTTCAATGGACGTAATAATATTAGGTCACAATGAATGTTGTGTATCTGAGCGCAGGCACAAAATGCTGTAGGACTCCTTAGTGTCATTTAAGGGTGTATGCTGTTGGCATGCGCCCTTTACAGTGTACTTGAGTAATTAGCTTTCTTCAGTGACTCACTGCCGTATCAGCAACGTTTATTGCCAGTGCTTTAATGGGCTCGGATTTACTCTTATGGCTAGTTCTCGAGAGTTCCATTTTTACTTCTTGATAAAGGAGCTAACTTGTCTTTCAAACAACCTGCTTTACGATTGGCTTTGAATTTTAACTGCAAAAGAGACATCATGTTACCTTAATTGTCCAGACGTTCATTGATTCTATGAATTCTTTCGGCCAATTTCGTACGCGAGTAATTAATGCATAACTATACTCACGTAATGGTGTATGATTATTTCATTAATCATAGACATAGCCGTTATGGAGGGGTTAATTTAATAAGCTCACTACGATACGCCGTCATAAACAACAGCAGTTCTCACAAATAAATTGACAGTTTTACAATTAGGAAATTTCGCTAACGAATAACTGAGTGTCACCACTATATACGCTCACGCTTTCACACCCGTAAAACCTGCTGAACATAAAACAAATACCGGTAATTTTTGTAATGCGTAATGCACCTGATAAGATGATTGAACAAGAGGGTTTACAAGAAAAATATGTTTTCGATCTGAAATAGAACGCAGCAAAAATAATAGATTATGGCTTAAAGACAATTTCTCACATCAATAGAGCAGAGGTAGTATGAAATTGGAAGTAGGAGTTAGTCGCCATAGAACCTTCAAAACTTTAGATCCAATGAAATGAATACCAGAAGTTGATGGGCGGAGTAAGAAACTATAAAACGACACACAATTAAAATAGAAAACTAATTTTGTTAATTTGTTGACCTGACTTACATTGAATAAAGTATGCATGCCCCCGCCATTTAGGAGGAAGAATGCGTCGTGTGAAGGGTGTTGTTTAAATGCTGCTTTTAGTCATGTCCCTGTGAGTGAGAGGTCTGAGGTTTGGCGAGTGCCTCGCTTTTTACATCATGAGAGGAAAGCTCTTGATCTGTCACAGAAATTTAACTTTCTGGGGTTGCAACTATCACGAGCTAGAAAGAATGTCTCGTGTGACTACGGCTGTATCACATAAGAGGAGGCTCAGTTCAGTTAGACGCAACTGACCGTGACGTGGCGGACCGTTTTCTTAGCCATGTATGATGTAGCATGAGGCAATGGAACAAGTCTGTCAATATATCGTACGCGGACGCCCGCACGAAATAGCGTCAAGTATTTCGCCTGTGACAGCTACGCTCTCCAAGCATAGTCTTGCAAATCAATGACTTTGCCCAGATCCTCACTGAGAGTTAAATATGGAATATGCGCATTCAATTTGCATTGGGAATCTTTACCTAATAGAATCGCGTCGTATCTAAATTTCTGGGAAACGCTGGAACGGTTTCTCCTCGTCAGTTAAACCTCTTTTGGATTGTTGTGTATCGATTTCGGTCTACTGTTCCTGCGTCGCGAGTTCATGGAAGTTTGGCTATTGATGACGTCACTGCCTCGCGAGAACGTCACTGGCTGTGCTCCGCCTACTGAGAGGTGCACGTTTGTCCTTGCGTAGGTCCGCCCACTCAGCTTGTGAACGTTTGCACGTGGAGCGCACGTCAGTCGTTGCCTCTTGGTACCATCACTTGGAGCTCTCCCTCCTGGGTAGTTCTGCATGAACACAAACGATACGTTCGTTTTTAGTCACTGATGTTTTGCGTTTTCTAGCTAGAGCGAGTGAACTTCATATACATAGCATGAAATGTGGTCGGCTGCATGGACACAAACTATGCATCGGTTTTTAGTCACTCAAGTTTGGCTTTTTTGAGCTAGAACGAGTGAACTTCACATTTATATAATGGCATGAAATGTGGTCAGTTGTTTTATTGACAGTTCATCTCGTTTCGCTAGTGTAGTATTCAGGTTTTCACGAAGTGGTGACATTCACCGTAAACGAAGTAGATATTAATGAAGGAGCATGCAACCTGCTTCCCTAGATGTTTTCGTACGTAAATTTGGCTATTTGTAACGACGAAGAGTACGTTGTCTTGAGTTATTCGTTATATAACAGAACTATGAATCATTGCACCACCCTGTCGCTCGGATTCTTACGGAGCACTAAAGCTGCACCCAGTTTATATTACCCTTGTTGGTCTCCCGAGCTATTGTTCGTTTTACTACTTTTGATACCTAAAGAATTGTATGTAGTTCCTTACTTGTTCGCAGTTTTCTCCTTTTCTGCGCTAGTTGAATAGTTTTTGCGCATAATTTTTTATTTGATTTCAATAGGGTGTGTCATTTGACTCAGATTTGTGTATATTGAATCTGCCGATTGAAGCGCTTTGTTTTTGACGTGTTGTGAATTTTTGGGAAAACCAGAGTTCTGTTGCAAAACTCTTAAATTACGGGGAGGGTGAGCTGAATATCGCTTTAATTAAAAGCGAGCATAATAGGTGTGAAGTCCTCAGTGCATTCATCTTGTTTCGCGTAACCCTTGTATGATAAATGTTCCCATCACTGTATGTTTGTTATGATGACAGTATTCTTTTCTAAGCTATTGAGCCTTTTATGCGGTGTCGTTTCGATCGTGTAGTGGTGCCTCAATATGTGAAAATTTTTTTTAGGAAGACACAACTGTTGTATCTATGGGAATTAAAACTTCTAGGGGGTAAAATGAGAGACCTCGATATGAGTTAGGTAGGCATTCCTTTTGTTTAAAAAGAATAGGAAACGTGTTTTGTTACGGATCATATTTATCGGTTCAGTGTTTGTTCTTCTGTCAGTATTTCTGACTTTATTTTTCAATTTAAGTTTTATCTCGTTTAATAAACATCCTTCTCAACTTACTGTTTTTATGCGCAGGGGATCTTGCGTGGGAACACTCCTTGCGCTAAGATTCCGCGTTCACTGAACTCCATATCTAACTGTGTCGTCATCCTTCCCCTTTTCGGAACACTTCTACTGTGGTTAGGGAGGCTTAAACAAACTCATAATCTAATCTGTGTCATATGATTGTATGAGACATGTTTTCTATTAAATAGCCAAATGTAACCGCATTAATCACTTACTGTTAAATGTTTGAACATTCCACTCAAATGTCAAATTGGCGTATTTACATGACACTCTTCATAATGCTTTCAATTGTTTTGCTTTTAGTCTTATTGATGCAGAAACAGAAATTTTTTACACTTTAAATGCTGAAAATTGTAAGGCACAAAAAATTTCTGTTATTTTTCAGTGTTCAGGTATAAACTTAACACTGTGGCGTACTTTCACCACCGTTAGAATAATACCTACCTACCAACAAAATTTTTCGATTTCCTCCGAGGTTTGAATTAGACAATTAATCCCAGATTATATTTAAACCTAGTGTTATGCCTCAATCCCTAGAATTTTCCATAAAATTTTTTGATCGCTTATGGGACATAAACCAAAGGCCACAATTGCAAAACTTGCACCTACAGTAAAAAAAGCTCTGTAGAAAAGATATTAAAAGATAAATTGTGCTTATTTTTTACTCATTTTCACCATGTGCTGCCACTTACCGGAGTTGTGGTGCTGTACAGAGACCAACCAAGATAAGATCAGATTAAAATTTAAGTTTAAGCCCCTCTAACGGCATGAAACGTGTTCCCAGAGAAGAAAATAGAAGCCGCAACTTAGGATTGAATTAAGGGAACGAGGTATCTGTGAACTCGTGTGTTCAAACACAGCATTCAGTACTTTATATAAGTAGTAAGGTTGAAATAAAGTTTTGGAACACGATTAAAGTTAAGGAAAGAAATAATAAGCATTAAAAAAGTACCGCAATGATCCGAATTAAGATGTTTTGCAGAAAAGCAATAACTATTCTATATCAACTAAATGAAGGCCTATATAATCTTTCTCAGGGCCTCGCATCTTTTTCTGGGAATGTAATTCTCATAGATACCTGAGTTAAACCTCCCTGTAGGAAGAGGCAAACCAACTAATTGCGTAGTACGTTTTATGGGGAATATTCGGAAACTAATTTTGTAACTCGTTACGTTTTGCCCGTATTTCGGAGAAAATATGCCACCCGTGAGCCATTGATTAAATGCGATCTCTATTTGAAATGTATTTTCGTTCAGATGCAATATCGGTGAGTTTACTATGCATATACTGTATTTCTGATTAGTGAATAGATCAACCGAGACTCACGTAAACGGGTTACAAAATACGTTTACTCGAGCGTGTTTGTAAAAAAAACTCCTGCTTAGTTAAGTATCGAACTCGCTCAAATAAAGATGAGGAAATCGAGTTAAAACTCCCATTTTAGGGAAATTCTGTACCAGATGGAGCGACAAGAGCAAAAGGAGTTGCGGTCTTGTATTGTGATTAAGAAGTCCTTTACTGAACATAACCGCTGCTTCGCTTACAGAACCCCTCAGGGGGATACAGGTATTGTATCTATGGGAATTAGCGCTCCCAGGGGAACCATGTGTGGGCCCGAGCTAAAGGTTAGGTAGGCTTCCTTTTTGTTGTAATAAAATAGGTTTTTGTTTTGTTACGGACCACCTTTTTTCGGTTCACTGCTGTCCTGTTTTTCAGCACCTACTACTTTCTTCTTCAATTTTTTTCTTGTTTCATGAACTTCTTTCCTAGCTTACTGTTTCTGTGCACCTTGTGCTTAGATTCCACGTTCCCTCAACTCCATACTAAATGGTGCCTTCCTTTTTCCTCTCTTGGAACATCTTTGTCGTGGTTAAGGGAGGCTATTACTTTCTTATTTAATAATAATAATAATAATAATAATAATAATAATAATAATAATAATAATAATAATAATAATAATAATAATAATTCGCTTACAGAAAAGCGGAATTCGTAATGTAATTTTTTTTAATGCAGAAGCGCTAAAAGAAATTCCTTTGCTGTAGTGTATTCGTAGAAGAATTGCGGTACAGGTTTAGCTTAGCAGTGAGGCTTGAGATGCAGAATAAATTAGATTGTGAGTTAATTTTGGACCTCCTTTATCATGACGTGTCCCCAATGGGAAGGGAACATCCAGTTTGGAATTTAGCGAATCTATCCCCGAGGTTTGTCCTGTAATCCTGTGCATAGAAACAGCAAGGTTGAAAAACGGAAACCGATCAAGGCCCGAGAAGAAACTAACAAATGCGGGAAGAAAAGCCGCTGTAAACTGCAAAAAAATTATCTGGAACGGAGTATGAAACCTATTCGTTTTCAGCGAAAGAAAGGCCTACCTTTCTAACCTACATTTAGCTCGAGATTTCATATTTTCCTTTTGGAGCATTGATTTCTTTAGATACAATATTACATATCGTGAGGTGTGTTCGATCTATAGATAAAAAGGAATATTCGTCAAGCATTTTCTTAAGTTATTAAAATAAACTCATTTTCGTATTTTGTGTTGACCTCGATTTTATCGCCATTTCACTAGATTCATTTTCGGTAAAATTATGGCCATGGAATTGTTGAGATCTTTTTACACGTAATATGTTACGAGAAAGTTAACGTCACTGCTTAACGTTATTAGTTTTGTTTGTGCATCGTCCTTGTTCATGTAAGGGCGAAAATGACATATTTTTCTTTTGGTGCGTTATTTTCAGTTAACACAAGTTTCACTATACCCGTCTCAGCACTTCTAAATTCATGCTTTATGTCAGGTTTCAATTTTTGCAGGAACTAAACTTTCCATGCTTCAATTATGGCGAAAATGACGAGGGTTTTATTTCTCTTCGTTTAGTTGGCAAAGATGCTCGAGCAGATGACCAGAAACACCCTTCCTTCCTTTTAGGCTCCTGAAGGCAGACTGACCTGTCGAACGTTTACAAACGTCGTGGTAAACGGGAGATGCCAGATGTCGCCGGCAAACGACCATCGTACAACTGCGAATGAACCTTTCATTTAGGTCTAAATATTTACCATTTCATCCATCTTAAATAGGTACCACTGGCTAACAATAAATTATTCCACATCAATGTCATAAAATATTTTTTTTTGTTAAACCACGAATATTGTTATTATAGATGTATAGAAGAAGTGCAAGATTCTCCGTGCGACTGTGGCGCCATCTATTGCGAGTTCACTGAACCAGGTTGGGCTCTTGTTCAGTTTTGCTCCGTAAGATGGCAGCACTGGCGGGTGATGTTTTGGCGGGAGCGTGCCTCAGCTGATCGGCTTGCGTTGCTCGTGTGTTCGAACGTGTCTCACAAACGTTCAAGGAACCATTTTTTCGTGCTTTCATTGTAATTGCGTAATGGGTGTGACGTTTGTAACTCTGAGGCGCGTGTCAGTAGTGCTCGTTGATAAGTCGGTTGTACGGGGGGAAATTTTTCAAAAATTAGGCCATCGGCAATTACGCACTTAGATTTGTTATATATCCTTCTCTTAATTGTTATTATGAGGGCTTATTTGAAAACTGAATAATTTTTATAATTCAATGTTATAATATATCATAGTTTCATCTGGTTACCTTGTGGTATGATGAAAATTTCCGTAAACTTTTCCTGTATTAGTAAAGAACATAGTTTGTGGTGAATGACAACACTAAACGGTAAATCCTTTTAACCAACAATTATGCTGAACGATTCGGTAATGTTGCATTTAAGGAACCATCTCTACAACTCGGTTGTATAGTATTTAGCGTGGGAAAATGATATGAAAACCTTAAAATTGTTATAACTGGGAAGACTAAACTGAATTTTGACATCGTACTGGGCAGTGTACTGAAAATCTCTGTTGGCATTCTTTAAGAAACGCGGCCAATTTTCAGAATTTCATTTTTATTGTGTAGAAGTTACTGCTCTCAAATTCCACATGTATGATATATAGTTTTATTCTTCGCTCTACCGTTTCGCGAAGTTAAAGAGTTAAAGACGACTGACGGAGGCTGAGAGACTCGGCGCTCTTTATGTTACTATAAGCCTATAGCTGACAATAATTTTTTTGCATTGAAGTTCTTTCAGGTTTGCTAATATAAAGTTCCAGTTAAGGTTTTATTGCACAGAACATCAATATAGCATGCATGACGAGATCGGTATCCTAGATTCATGCCTTCTTTAGCATGAGAGCATTGCTTGTTCCATCTTATTGTGTGTGCGCTTACTAAGGAAACCTGTTGCGATTTATAGTGTATCTAAACAAATTTGCCGACTCGCTTTGTTGAAGGTAGTGTAACTTGTATATATTTGTGTTGAGTATGGAAAAATACAAAGCCAATTGAAATATTTAGATTTGAGCGTTGCTGGGAAGTTGCTCTAAAATCATGGCTAGGAAATGTTTTTCGGATGAAGTTGTTGTAAAGTTGTTGTTTGAAAATTAAAAAGACTGGAATCATGATATGAGAATGGCGGTTGTATTTCATCCCAGTGACGATGGTGAGGCAGATGAAATCCAATCCAATTTTGAGTTTTAGGAATTAGCTGGTTGTAGCAGTAACGAAGAAGATATTTATCATGGGTAGAAATGTTTTGTCGAGTTTCATATAAAAAATAGCTGCTAAACTTTCAATCAATTTTCCAGACATCATTACGGATGCGCTTGGGTGAACATATTATAGTTCAAGACGTGATCGGTCCTTACAACTATATAAAACGAAGAGTACATAACTTTTCTATTATTCCAAGTTTTTATTCTTTGGCGATTCTTTGTTAGATGAACAATGGGAATTAGTGCTCCTTCCTAGGGAGTGGATATGAGGTTCAGAGCTGAAGGTTGGGTGTAGGCCTGCTTTTTCTCTTAATTCCATGATGAATGGTACCTTCTTCCTTTGTCCCTCGCGGGAACACATTTTTTGTGGTTGTGGGTTCCCCTCAGGGGGATACAACTATTGTATCTATGGGAATTAGCGCTCCCAAGGGAAAAATGTGAGGGCCCGAGCTGAGAGTTAGGTAGGCCTTCTTTTTGTTGAAATGAAATGTTTTTTGTTATGTTAAGGACCACCTTTTTTTGGTTCACTACTGTCCTGTTTTTCAGCACCTCTGACTTTCTTCTTCAACTTTTATCTTATTTCATGAACTTCTTTCCCATCTTACTGTTTCTATGCCCTTTCTGCATAGATTCCTCATTTTCTTATCTCCACGTTGAATGGTGCCTTCCTCCTTCCTCTCTTCGATACGCTCTTTTTTTTGCAGCGGCTAAAATGCGTGTTTTGGGCCATTCCTAGGTCGAATGCGGTGAAAATCACGTTAAGGAGGCTTAAACTAACTTATAATCTAATCTGATTAGTTGTAGTAGTAGAAGATTAGATTAGTAGTAGTAACCTATGTTACTACTACTACTAATCTAATCTGTGGTTGTGGGCTCAAACTAACTAATAATCTAGTCTGAAACTATTCTTTGTTTAATTAAATTAGTACGTGTACAAATAAGGAGGGAGCCAAAGGTGAAGCCCGCTATCCAGTAAGAACTAATGTTTATTAATTTAACTCTGCTGATTGAAGTCTGTTAATCGGAAAATGAGCCTGTTTCTCAATTGTGGAATAATTGAGATACTCGCCAATTTTGGGCAGAAGCTTTGCGAGAGTTCAGGTACGGAAAACTTTCCAGGAAGTTTTGTGTATTTCCACACGCATGTGATAACGCTGATAGGAGGAGATGGAGATATTAATAGAAATTACAGTAAATCTGAAAGTTTTTGACATATAGAATAGTATATAGACAGTCATTTGCTCCCGGTGTCAACTTGATTGTGGGTGAAGAATTCGTAATTTTCCGTGGTATAAGTTTTTGCCACTTCCATCAAGCGAGGAAGTGTGTAACTACGCGTTAACACCTTCACTGCGTATTGGGCCACATGTTTACCAACTGGTAAATTGCCCATTCACGTGCCGGTTTAAATGCACGACATTTGATCTGTTTCGCGATGTTTTTGCAAAATAATTGTTATCATCCGAGGGGAAATGTTATCGTGCAATTGTATTCTTCATATTCATTAGGAAGAATTAAAATTTATTCGAGCTGGAAAATCGATTTCCCTATTTTGCTATTTACAACCTAACCAAACCAACTGTTTACAATAGCACATTCGCAGTGAACGGGTTAAAATTAGTTATTTACAGAAGCAATTATGTCAACGACGTAAGAGCGTCAAATGTGGGCCGGAGCGTAGTGTTACAACTTTTTGACGCGTAAAATGTAACCACTAATTATCTGTACTTGTGATAACTTCGTCCATTTACTGTTGAGAAGAATTCGTGCAGAAGGAACTAACGTTAGATGGAACCATGCGAATAATTGGACCGACTTTTGTATCGTCTCTGCGGCCGCAAAAGCGACATAATTTTGCGCAACTATACACGGTGCTGTCGGTATGTGCTGAGAAATGTAATGCAGTGACGTTAGTAAGCATCATACGTAATAAGCACACTTGCTTATAACACTCCTGTTATAATAATTCTTTATCATAATTCTACGGAAGGTGTTGGAGAATTGCCTAAATTTTACTTGTCATTTTCGGAATATGTTTGAAAATTATTTACGTAATGTATTAATTAAGCTTACTTCATAGCATTGACTATTCATGTCATGGTGCTTTTAGGAAAGAGACTATTAGGCTCTCTTAGTTATAGATAGGCCTTTGGAATTTTATCTTTCATAGTCACTTGACTTTTTCAGATCTCGTTCTTTCTTTTCCATCACTCCTTTGTCTTTTCTTATTTTTTCTTCCTAACTGACTGCTGGTTCGTGGATTACATTCCAATGAAATACTAAATAATGAGTCTCAATTAGCTTTTTGAGGCTACTTTTGTTGAGGCTAGGAAGTTTAGTTTAAACAAATATAATAATGCTGATAATAGTAATAATGCACGCTGCTGAGCAGTATACAATACAACATCTGTGTGACTCACTGCGCCTGTATTACTGAGGCTTGTCATTTCAGTCCCCTCAGGGGGATACAACTGTTGCATCTATGGCAATTAGCGCTCCCAGGGGATTATGTGAGGGCCCGAGCTAAAGGTTAGGTTGGCCTTTTTATTAAAATAATTATCTTTTGTTATGGTAAGGACCATCTTTTTTTCGGTTCACTGCTGTCCTGTTTTTCAGCACCTACTACTTTCTCAAAAACTTGAAAACGAAGAAAATTCCGGTTAAAGTTATATTTACTAAAAAAAACGTTTCGGAGTCCAGCTCCATCATCAGTTCAAACAAAAAAAGAAAGAATTGCGTCAGTAAAACGGGGTAAAAGGAACAGTGAAAACTGAACTACTACTTTCTTCTATAACTTTGATCTAGTTTTACAATCTTCTTTCTCAACTTACTGTTTATATGTTTTTTCTGCATAGATTCCGCGTCTTCTAAACTCCATGCCAAATGGTGCTTTCCTCCTTCCCCTCTTTGGATCTCCTTTGTTGCAAGTAGGGAGGCTTAAACTGACTAATAATCTAATCTAATCTTGTCATTTCAGTTTTGCAGCACTTGCCCCTGCCTGGCTGCTGTCCTGAGAGCGAGCCTCCACAAGCAGCGACCAGCTCCAACTGCAGTCCTTCGCTGCTTTTCCATCCCCGCGTGGCAGAGGAGGCGTCTCGCTACCTCAACTTCGCGGAGCCTCACCTCGTCCAGAGGTTGCTCTCAGCTCTCCAGCAGGTCCACACTGGCGATATGTGAGTGCTTTTCTGGTACTAAACCTTGCAAGGGGAGACGACGGTTGTTGTATTTAAAGGAATTAGCAGTCCCTGAGAAGGTGTGTGGTCCCGAGCTGTAGGTTTGATGGGTTTTATTTTTTGTTGACGTACAGTGGATTTTTCTTTTTGTTTTGTTATGTACCTTTTTTTTAGTTCACTGCTGTCTTCCTATGAGAATCTATTACTTTCTGTGTCAACTTTTATTTCATTTTACAGACTTCTTTTAATATCGCTATTTCCATATGTGCCAAGTGTGGAGACACACCTGGGGCATAGATACCATATTCCCTTAATTCCATACATACTATATGATTCCTTCCTTATGTCTCTCTGAGGGATATCTTTGTTGGGGTTAAGGAGGCTTAAACTAACCTGTCATCTAAAGTGACATTATGCAAAATTTGTTTGGACTTATGGCTGTATGTGAGAAGTTCTCTTACGTCTGATATGTGAGAAGTTCTCTTACGTCTGATATGTGAGAAGTTCTCTCACGTCTGATATGTAAGAAGTTCTCTTACGTCTGATATGTGAGAAGTTCTCTTACGTCTGATATGCCTGGCCTTTTGATAATGTGAATTTATTCAGTGCTTAATTTGCAAGCACTTTCTACTTTATGAGTTGGCTCTCTCTCTCTTGGTTGGTCATGATTGCTTTCGAGGGTTGTTCTCATGAATTTTTGAGTCGAATTCTGTTAGTTTATATCATTGTTTCTTTGGTACTAATTCTGATTCTTGATGTTGCAGCAATGATTGTCAGTTCTTCATTGTGTAAAATGTTATAATTTTTTATTGACATTGCTTCTCAGTGTCTTTGCTCAGTTTCATAACATTTCATTATCGTTTATTTCTATCATATTTCACTATTATTTTTTTCATTAATTACAGTAGTTTCACTATTTTTCCCTATTTTCCATTATTTTGCACTATTTTTGATCATTTCAGAGTGCTGGTGGGTGAGGACGAAGAAAAAGCAAGTGTTAGCATCAAGTCTGCTTCAACTCTGTTGCGGTCTCTTCTCTCTACCAACCCTCAGCTCTTCCTCAGCCATCCTACCACTCTTGCAGCACGTGAGTAAATTAAAAAAAAGCTGTTACTGACCGTTAAAGTACCTAAGCAGTAAGTCCCGGCTTCACCTCAAGGCAGCTTCACCTTTTATTGCGGTCTCTTCTCTCTACTGACCCTCAGTTTTTCATCAGGCCTCCTACTTACCACGGTTGTTGTTTGTTAGTAAATAAAATAGCTCTTTCAGACTCTTAAGGGTGTTTTAGACTCTACGTCTGTGTTGCACTTGACTTCAGGTGCAGTTGAAGGCGTTTTATTTTTGTTTTGCTCGGTGGGCGGCGTAGTCCAAGATTGGATATTAAATGATAGATGCTTCAATGTATCACTGATACTCCTCTCTTCACTTTATCTACTGATTATTACTATCTTCATTTTAATATAGATCTGTGTTACTCATTCGTTCTCTACAAAATAACGTAGGTGTTGTAAAGCAAATTTTAAGCAAAAGTTTAGGTTGATGCCGACTTTCTAAATTTAATAATGTTACTAGAGCTTTTGAAAATGGTGTCTCAGTAGAAATGGAAGCAAAGAGCAAGAATACATGAGGGGGGATCAAAAAGGAAGGATGTTTTAGATCTTCAAGCACTGAAAACGCCACAGTTCATCCATTAAATTCAAGAGACTGAGAATGAGCCTAAAATGTTACAAAATCAAACAACTTGAAGCTTCTGAATGACACATGATTCCTTGATCACTTACTAAAGAAAAACTTATGCTAATCTGCTTGTCAGGGTTCTTTCAAGTCATTTTAGAAATTCAATTTCCTAGATTAGAATAGTGTTTACTAAAAGCATCCTTGCATCTTGTAACACTATCACTCCCCTGAAACTTACAATACCCCTGTCAAGACTCTTACCTTTTTCTGCAGTGACCCTGTACTCCAGTCAAGATTCTTACTTTTTTCAACAGCGACTCACCCACGTCAAGTGGCAAGTGATGGTGCGCTCGTGAGCCAGCACCCCCCACTACCTCAGCTCCCTAGTAACGCCTCCCACCCGTCGCCCGTCCCTGCCGACACGGCTAACAAGGCTTCACCCGTCACCCCTTCCAACCAACACGGGTAAGACAGACGGTACAGAACGTACAATCTTATCCTGTGACAGCTGGGGTCAACATGCAAATGCTGGAGTGAGTTCTCAGGTGCTTGATTCATCTCTTGAAAAGTTTTCAGTAGTCGTAAATGATCTTTTGGGCTGTTGCTCTTTCAAAACTTGTGATTGTGATTGTGGTCTGTGAAGCGTTCAGAGGAGAGTGTTGAGGTTTATCATTTAGAGCTATTAACTCATCTGGGGTCAGTGAAATCCTGTCTATTTGTGCCGTATTTCTGGGTTCTGCATGTTTTTGTGCTGGAAGGATTACAAGCAAGAGACTTCAGCATTTATATGTTCAAATATATTTGTTTCAAGATGTTAGCTTGGATTAGTCTACATCAACTAGCTCTCTGTGAATGGTACACCTTAATTAATGAATTTGTCTTGTTAATAAAGCATTACCGTTTTGGAATTTGCAGCAGCATCGGCCAATCTCCGTCAACATCTGGGCACACGCCTCAGCAGTTGCACCCTCAGTCCTCCCCCACCAAAAATACGGACTCCGTGCTGCTGACTCCTACTGCCGGTCCCCTCGTACAGCTGCAGCAGCAACAGCTGCAACAACAACAGCAACAGCAGATACAACCGCAGCCGCAACTGTACAGTTCTCCCCAGCAGCAGCCTCAGCTGCTGCAGCAGCAGCAACAACAGCAACAACTCCACAACCAGCCACAACAACTTCAGCAATTGCAACAAAGACAGCAACAACCTCATCAATATAACTCTCCTCAACAACAGTACAATTCTCCTCAGCAACAGTATAACTCTCCTCAGCAACAGTTACAGTACAACTCGCCTCAACAACTTCAACAACAACAACAACAACAACAGCAGCAGCAACAACAACAGCAGCAACAACAGCAGCAGCAGCAGTTTCATCAGCAATCACAACAGGTTCCAGTGTATCCTCAACAAGAACAGTTTCAGCAGCAAAACTATCCACAATTTCAGCAACCGTACCAACAACAGCAACAGGTATTTCCACAAGCTCCAGTTTTTCAGGAGCAACAACCTCTACAACAGCAACAACCACAACAGCCCTATCAACCCGACCAAAATCAAATAGCTTTTCAACAGCAACAGCAGTTGCTACTGGCACAACAACAGCAACAGCAACATCAACAACAGCAACAAGATCTACAGTTTGCATATCCGCAGCAACCACCACCACCACCACAACAGCAACAACAGCAGCTGCCTGCTGATCAATATCAGCAGCATCCGCAAGAATATAATCCCGTGGCCCAACAACAGCAGCAGCAGTACATTCAGCCAGCGTTTCCTCTACAGTCACAACAGCAACAGCAGCAGTTCAACCCTGCTGCAAACCCCGTACCCAGCGAAGTCCCCAGAAATGACAGCATGAAAGAACCTGTGGTGCTGCTGAGCAAGCTCACCTCCCAGGACTTGCAGAGTGTGGGTCAGAGCTACAGCAGTGAGTATAACAACCACCACCACAACAACCACCACAATAACTCAGCTGCGACTAACAGCAACAATAATAGTGCTGGTGGTGGTGGTGGTGGTGGTGGTGGTGGGGGTGGTGGTGGGGGTGGTAGTGGGAGTACTGGAGGTGGCAGTGGCAGTGGCGGTGGCAGCGGCAGGTCTAGCAGCAGAAGATCCCATCGTCCTGTACCTCAGCCACAAAGTTCGTCTGAAGACAGCGATGGAGATGCGTCCAAACCACAGGCTAAGTATTTCAAAAGCCGTGACAAGGAGAGACAAGAAAAGCGCAAGAAGGATAAAGCAGAGCGCAAGCGTCGCCGAATTCAGAGTGATGATGAGGACGAGGAAGATCAACGGCCTGATGAATCTAAACGTAGAAAGAAAAGCAATAAAGATGATGACATGGATTATGATTTGAATGCCGATGATGCAGATGAGCTTGATGATGATGGTGAAGATGATGATGATGATGACTATGAGGCTGATGAAAAAGAAGCAAAAAGCAGTAAGAAAGGCAGAAGTGGTGGAAATCGCGGTTCCGCTCCAACTGCGGCTGTGGTGCGCAAGGCCGAGTACAATAAAAAGCGTATCGAGCGCAAGATTGTTGGCCCTACTCCAACTGAGAAGCTCTCACCTGATGAACTCATGGAAAGCGGCGTGTACCAACGATTCAACCGTGCTATTGAGAAAATTTTTGACAATGCTGAGGAAGTGGACGTGACTGCCGAGATTGAGGCAGACGACGACGTGCCTCAGGAGTTCTTGATATCCAAGTACGAGCTGCAGACGCTGTGCACCGAGGCTGCCAAGCTCAAAAGTGCAGGGGCTATGGCCGTGGTGCCAACTGAGCGGCTTGTCAGACTCATGCACATCCTAGAAAAGAACATCAGAGACGGTGCTAGAGTCACTCCGCTTGTTGACGAGGATGATGAAGAGGAAGACAGACTATGGCAAGAGCTTGTGATGGAGCGTATTATGCGCGGTGTTGACGCATCTCTCACTGCTCTCTACATTCTCACCTCGAACAGCATGAGCAAGAGAGTTTACCTAGAGGATCTCATAGAACGGTGTGTACAATTTGCCAAATTCCAACTCAATAATACCATATATCCCGCTTTTGACCCTGTGTACAGGATATCTGATAAAAAAGATGGCTATGTGGGCAATGTCAAGAAACGCCGATCCCAAGTTCGCGATGTTCGTGACCGCAACATCCTTAGTCTGTACAATAAACTTCATCAGGTCGTAGGTCTGCTTGCTGATCTTCTTTCACTGCAAACTCTAACTGACACTGCAGTACTTCAGCTGAGCACCATGGGAGTAGCTCCATTCTTCGTTGAGAATGTGTCGGAGTTGCAGCTGAGTGCGCTCAGGCTCGTTACCAAAGTTTTCGCCAAGTACGAGAAACACCGACGATTGCTGCTTGATGATATTCTTGCATCGATAGCTAGACTGCCGAGCAGCAAACGTAGTCTTCGTACCTACCGCCTTAATTCAGACGAGAATATTCAGATGCTGACTGCGCTTGTGCTTCAACTGATTCAGTGTGTGGTGGATTTGCCTGATCATCTCTCTGTTGACAACGCAAAGAAAAACAAGTAAGTTTCCATTGACTTCCAAAACTTTAAATCTAGTCAATCTTTGATGTTGTTCATTGATTTTCTCTAAAATCTAATGCTTGTACAGAACTTTAATATGTCAGTTCCGTGAAGAACATTATTCATATTTTTTGCTGTATAATTAACTTGAGAAAACAGTTATCGGGAAGAAATTGATATAAATTGTGGTACTCCAAATATTTGGGGATTTGTTTGAACTTTTTGCATGAATTATTTAGTTCAAGACTCAGCAGAATTTTTTGCTTGAATTATTTAGTTCAAGACTCAGCAGAATTTTTTACTTGCACTCCATTTTTTGGCAGACTTTCGACGTAAATATTCATTGTGAGACCAATATGTATGAGGGGGTACCGCCGCAACGACAGACATGCTGTAAAGAGTAGCCTAGATTCACAACCCAGTAAAACTTAGCATCGCCAATTTTTCACTAGACCATATCTTCCCAAAGAGCTCTGCACCCAAGCCTATTCCATTGATTACTCAAAAAGTATACTAGAAATGATAACAAAACAGTTCTATTTCGTTTGCAAATACAGGGTTGCAGTAACTCACGACTCCCAAAAAAAACCTTTCTTCTCGTCAGATCTGAAGAAGTTTTTCAGTTTTTCAGAAAAGCATCGTTACCTGTTAATAATTTTTCTATCTTTGGCTCTTTGAAGCGTTGTACTTTAATTCACTTAGTCATTTTAAAAGTAATATCTGGTATCGTTCTAAATGAGTTCATGTTATGACATTTTTGATTTCATTTCTATTCATGCTTGTGTTCAGGCAACCAGAAGAAGCGTCCTCATCAGACAAAGGACGCAAAGAAGCCGAGCCAGCGACCGGCACTCGCGGTATGGACAGAGACGTGCTCATTTCCACCAGATATGAAACTGCCATGGGCACTGCCTACTCTTTCCTCTCAGTTTTCCTCTCGAAAACCGGTAGTAAAACTGAAGAAATTGACTACCGTCCTCTCTTTGAGAACTTTGTACAGGATCTCCTCCTCACTGTAAATAAGCCCGAGTGGCCGGCAGCCGAGCTGTTGCTCAGTCTACTGGGTAAGCTGCTCGTGCAGAAGTTCAGCAACCAAAAGAGTGACGTCACGCTCAGAGTGGCGTCTCTCGACTGCCTCGGGGTCGTTGCTGCGCGACTCAGAAGGTCAGTTCACTGACGTGTGCTTTAAATTGCTTTGTGGTCGTTGGTATTTATTGTTTCTAACAAGTTTTTCTGAAGCCCACGCTATTTGTTCCTGATTTTGTCATGCTGTTAACTTGTGCAATAATCTCAAGGAATTGTTATATGGTGTAATACTATCAACAGCTGAAACATGTTCATCGTCTATTATAAAATAACCGTTCAACTCATCCCAAGTACCTACCTTTAGTAGAACAACTGCATTACCTGTAGAACTCATTAAGACACATGTAGGCTCGGCAATATTGTACCGGAACGCTACCCAGCTACAGATGTATGACTGCCTACAGGGACGCAGTGACCTCCCAGCTGAAGGTGAGCACCATCGACCAGATCGTGAGCCGCGTGCAGGAGGAAGAGGACCGCAACGCACCCCTCCTCGAGGACGGCCACGACCGGCCTCAGGAGAACGGCGTCAGGGAGGACGCGCATCACCACAAGAAAAGCAAGAAAAAGGTACTGATTTTCACAGTGTGTGTTGGTGCTAGCCGTGAGTCTCGTGTGAATTTCATTGAAAAGCAAGAAAATGGTACTTATTTTCTCAGTGTGTGTTGGTGTTAGCCGTGAGTCTCGTGGTAATTTCATAGAAAAGCAAGAAAAAGGTACTGATCTTCTCAGTGTGTGTTGGTGCTAGCCGTGAGTCTCGTATGAATTTCATAGAAAAGTAAAAAAAGGGTACTGATTTTATCAGGCAGTCGTGAATCTGGTGGGAATTTCATTCATGTGTACTGATTTACGGCTGCCTTTGGGTGCCGTGTGCATGTGTGTCAGACGGGATTTTGAGGGCTTTCATCTGTCCATACTATGGGAATTAGCACTCCCAGGGGGACAATGTGAGGGCCCGCGCTGAGAGTTAGGTAGGCCTTCTTTTTTTAAAATAAAATGCTTTTTGTTGAGAACCATCTTTTTTTGGTTCACTGCTGTCCTGTGTTTTCAGCACCTACTGCTCTCTTCTTCAACTTCGATCTTGTTCCATGAATTTCTTTCTTATCCTACTGTTTCTATGCCGTTTCTGCATAGATTCCGCGTTCCCTTAACTCCATACTAAATGGTGCCTTCTTCCTTCCTCTCTTTGGATCGCCTTTGTTGCGGATAGGGGGGCTTAAACTAACTAATAATCTAATCTAATCATCTGTCCATATTGGCCTTTGCATTATTCTGTCACTGAGGAAAATTTTTTCTCGTCTTGGGTAAGGGTGTCATCTACGCCACTTCTGCGCGTTTTGTGCAAATGCTTAAATATTTAATTTTCATCAAAATAAGATATTAATGAAAGCAGCATTTAAATCACTTTTGCATTTTACCTTTGAAATGAACAGTTGAATTGGACGAGGTTTGTAGAAACAACTAATAATTTGCACGCATTATTTATAGTTTCTCCAGGAAAAGACACGAAGGATGTAGGTTGCACCTCAATCTCGTTATTATTTCATTTCATTAAGTTCTGCCATAAAATAAGCAATGAGCAGCTTTATAAAATATTATAAAATACTAAATTTCGTGCATCAAATTACAGAAAGGCAGCAGCAGCAGCAGCAGCAGTAGTAGCAGCAGCAGCAGCAGCAGCAGTAGCAACCAGGAGAGTAGCGGCAGCTTAGGCGTGAAGGACGAAGAAGAGAAGCGGTGTCAGTTTTTGCAGCGTGTGCTGCTGGACTGGCTTGCGGTGAACGCGGAGGGTGACGCTGCCTTGTTACACGCCCGCCACTTCTATATTGGGCAGTGGTGAGTCCTGAGCTCCCTGCTGTTCGTTTGGCAGGTTACCGAGTGTTCTCTTTCGTAGAGGTAGGGTGCTCTTAGCGTTCACGGTATAACGATGTGATGGTTTAGCGTGCACGTGTGTTGGATGATCCTAGAGTAAATTGATTTAGGGGTGGCCATCTATTCATGTGTTTTGGAAGAACTTGGTTTACACATGTATCTTAACTAGTTATGTCGATCTGCCGGTATTTTTTACTATATCTTGGTATCCGTCTTCCAATTTCCAGCGTCAGAAAAGGCTTTTTCATGCCATTTTTATGAAATTACATCTTTAGGGAGGGAATTTTATCATTTTTTGGGGGGAGAAGGAGAGTAGAATTCACGAGAATTACTGGAGCAGCATGATCCGACCACCGCTATGATTCACTCCTGTTTCTGTACAGTATGTGTTCCTTTCCTCAATGCCCGGATGGGTCATAAGAGAAACAAAGTAGGAGCCTAGATACTGAAGAAGCTTCACATAGCTTAATATTGTTTATACTCTAAACAAAATCTGTGTACTTTTGTACCTCAGTCATGCTCTCCTATGATTTCACACGATGTTTTCTTGGTAAACTGAGTGTTGGATTTCTCACTACCCCCAAATTCAGATATTATGCAAGCAAAGTGGAGGAATGATGTGAGCATTTTGGCAGTATTCAGGTTGCTATGTTATTATTGAAGAGTGACTGCTATTGGGTGTTAGTGCTTTTTAAAGTATAGGTGGGTTCATGCCCGTCTGCGCTGTTCTATGTTTTCTATTACTCAAAATTTATATTTTTTGTTCTTTATTGCTACCCGATCAATGCTTATCGTTGCAGGATCTAGAATTTTTCTGCTGTACACTTATTATTCTGTCCGTCGCTGGCGTAGCTGAGTTTATTTATCCGCATTCCCTAATATTCGCACTAAATGGTGTCTCCCTCCTTCCTCTCTTCGATACGTTTTTTTTTGTAGCGGTTAGGGAGGCTTAAACTAACTCATAATCGAATCTTTCATTTCTTACTTTTTTACAAATGCAAAAGAATTTTTTGTTCTTCTTCAAAATTTAATATTAGCTGTGAAATTAACCTGTGACAATTTGGCAGGTATCGTGATGCTTTCTCAGAAATCCTGAGACAGAAAACAGGAGCAGCGCACTCGCCCAGCAAACACCGTTCCAAACCCCAACACCGGAAGCGCAAGAAGAGAAAAGGTGAGAGCAGCAGTGAAGAGAGCTCAGCCGAAAGTGAGGAAGAGGAGCGGCCCGAAGATCACGTGTCAGAAGAGCTCAAGCATCAGGTCAAGGAGCTCGCTGAGAGCCGCAAGACCTTCCTGCTTACAAAGGTATGGGCATCAGGGCTTTCAATATTTGTTAATAACCGTTGACTCCACTTCTGCTGTTGCTTTTACTTTACTTGTTTTGATAATGAAAGAAGTAATAATCCGTACAGCAACTGAATGCTATATCATTTGTTGTGATATAGAAAATTGTACTTGAGTTTGTGAGACCTTCGGCGTGATTTAGTCTAAGTTACTAAGCGCTAGCAAACCAATCTGTGACTACTATTATCATCCCAAGAGATGGGTCTGCACAGTGCCTCTCTGTCTGCCCTAATCTTCATTGAAGCGATTTCCAGAAGGCTGCATTATGTTCAGTTCTAATGATGCATTAGTAAATTTATACCTTTAAATTTTAGGGGTTTTGGTGTTTACCCTGATCCGAGTATTTTCAAAGGGAACGAGGTCTTTGAAAAACAGAATTATGTCCAATTTCCAAAAGCGGAATTCAGAGTAACAAAAAACATCACTCAATCTAAATTTACTCGTACATCAATCATCCACTGTGTGGTTTACCGTCAAAAAATGAATAACAAATCCGTACGTTGGTGTGTAGAAAGAGCAAGTATCGTTGTTTGAACAACAGATGCGCACGATAGTGTGCTAGTGAAGTGAGTCATGCTTGTGTTGTTTCAGGTTGCGGCGTTCCCGCCCGCGTCACCTGGCGCTCGCACCCAGACGCTCCAGACACACCTGGGCTATGATGACGCCGAGCTCATCACCCGCTACCTCGCCTCCAAGCGGTCCTTCTCCCAGAGCTTCGATGTCTACCTCAAGCAGGTCAGTGGGCCTGAGCTTTGATGTCTACCTCTAGAAGGTCATTGTGCTCCAGAATGATTGTTTGTCTTGTTCACACACAACACAGTGAGTTCCTTTTATTTCTTAGTGTTCAATTGTATTTCAAATCTAATTGGGGGAAGTTTACCCTTGATTTCGTTTTACTTTATGTGGGCACGTTTTGCACTCTGACCTGGCAATTTTATGTGATTCATGTGTGGTCATTGTTGCATCAAGTCTTCTGAATCTTTCAATTGAGGAGTTTAGTTATTTGATAAATAGATGCTAGTAGAAATGTTGGATAGGTTTGTCGTGCAAATTTTCAGATTTACCGTGGTAGTTCATAATGGGTTACGATGTTAAGTGATCATACACGTGCACTGCTACGGGTGGGTAAGTTTGTTAAAGTTGCACTAAGGGACTGCCAACTCTGCAAATGTTGCACGAAAGTTTACACGTGTGGCATTATAACTTGTATTTTCTACTCACTGGTGTAATCTATAAAACCAGTTTCGCACTTTCTTACGTAGGCAAAGTATGTAATTAAGTACTATACCATGCGTTTTTTCTTTGAATTCTCATTTTTGTGTGTTTTTTATATGTGGTGATATAAAGGTTTTCCAGTTCCAATAAAGATACTGAAGCAACAGTAACGTAGTCTTTGCGTTGCTCCCCGTTGCAGTTCCGTATTTTTGTGGACAGCTATCGGATTTAAAATTTTATAAGTGAAGAAAATGCTAATAAAATCAATCATTTTTTTAAGGAAAGTACAAATTTGAAGCGTTTTGGAGACCAGCTTCATTATCAGTTCTATGAAGTACTAAGTGTATGATTAACACTACGTAAAAGTAAAATCCCGATCAATAATAAATTTCAGACTCGCTATACATCAAATTGAAAGAAAAGAAGAAAAATCACATCTGCTCTAGTAGGAGTTTACATGGAGCTTGTCAGTTTAGCAAGCTTTTAGGCCATGTTATTTTTCATCTGAATGGACTTGTTGTTTTATCAGCTGAATTGTTGTCGATAGAATGGTAATTTTGCAATTGAAATTTTCTGAGTTGCGACTCGCGTGTATGTGAGTCGCGACTGATGGATGATATCACACCTTTATTCTAAAGTAAATATACTGTGAGATCAAACCAGGTTTTACTCTCTTGATTGCATTTGGCGCCAGTCTTAACATTCACGAGGCAATGTGATCACAACTTCATTTCGTGACTCATTTGATTCCCGTCTTCATTTGTCAGATACTGCGAGTTTTAACGGAGTCAGCCATCTTGGTCCGCACGAAGGCCATGAAGTGCTTGACGATGGTGGTGGAAGCGGACCCGGCTGTGCTTGCCAGATCCGACATGCAGATGGGCGTCCACCATTCTTTTTTAGACCACTCCACGTCCGTGCGGGAGGCCGCTGTCGACCTCGTTGGCAAGTTCGTCCTCTCCAGGCCTGAGCTACTCCATAACTATTATGACATGATCGCCGCTCGAATATTGGTGAGTTCATTATGCTCGAAATGAAACGAGGACTGTTGTTTGCTTGTGTCTTGTTCGGAAGTCGTCTTAGTTGTTGTATTCAGAAGTGTAATGGTATTGATATTTGCCAAGTTTTCAAAATATATATGGCCCAAAGATCAAATATTGAATATTGTTGGCTATAATTTGGATGAGTAATTGAAAGCTGTTTTTTTTTTCTTGAGAAAACTTTGGCCTCTAATTACTTAATTTTTGTTAAAGCTGTTCTATGACGGAGGTAGTTCGCTTGATCTTCTATTTCTCTGAGCTTTTTAGAATGATCTTCAGAAAAATGCATTCCTTCTAACTCTTCATTCCACATTAAATTGTTGATATACATTTAATCAGTTAAATTATATTCAGTTAGCGAGAACCATCGATTTATTTTCAATATTCACATTACTATGCAGTAATTACATAATGTCAATCAATTTGCACTCATGATATGGTTGTGTTGGCAGCCGATTTCATTTGACGAAGCTGTTGGGTACTGAATGAATTAATTGAGGCTTGCTAGTTGGTAAAGGCTTGTTCACCTACAGGACACTGGCGTGAGCGTCAGAAAGCGTGTGATCAAAATCATGAAGGACGTGTGTCTCGAGTGTCCAGATTTCCCTAAAATACCTGAGATTTGCGTTAAGATGATCAGGAGAGTCAACGATGAGGAGGGCATCAAGAAGCTCGTCCAGGAGGTCTTCCAGGTGAGCCAGACGTATTTTCTAACCAAACAATCTGCAAAAAAACGTATCACACGGCAAAAGTATCAAAAATACAGTAACATGCATTGATAGATTTCAACTCATGCGCGGATTTAACTGATGTATGCACTTTAACTCATTCACTGTGGATTTGATTAACTCGCTTAAATAAAATAAGGCTTTCCTAATCGAATATAGATATTTTAGTAATGACTTACATGTACTCTAAAAAAGTAGGGATAATATCCATCTAATGGGTTTTAATGAATCCGTATTGTTGGAATAATAGGAGTTTTTGTTGATAACTTGTTCTTGTTACATCTGCTCATTTAACATAGACTTTGCGACAATGAGAAAATGTGAATTCATAGACTTGCGACAATGAATTCAATGGTAATCGAAACGTTTTTCGAATGTGTTTGTAACATTTTCGTTAAGTGTCTTTCTATTTAATTACTTTTTTAAATTCTATTTTTCACCGTATTAAAATGAAACTAAGCTAAGTGCACTTTTCTCGTGGGCCTTTTAGATAAAGCGATGTGATATTCAATGCAGTGTTTTAATATGAACGTAACTCTATTGACGTCATGAATTAGAAGGTGCTGGTACCGCATGAGAGGTTACAACATGACGCTGTTGCAGAACATGTGGTTCACGCCGGTGCGGGAGCGTCCCAGCGTGGACGAGGTGGCGCTGATGCGCAAGGTGAACAACATCACCCAGGTGGTGATCACGTGCCAGGACTCAGGACTTGACTGGTTTTACCAACTGCTGCAAAGTGTGAGGCTGCTTCTCTTCTATTGTTGCACTGTCGCCGCGAGTAATTGATGTTCTGTTTATGAAATGACTCCACTAATAAAGGAAACCACTCATAGTTATGTGCACGTTGATGGCTTTGAGTTCTGCTATTTTCGTTGAAGTGAGATGTTATTGCGCACTCAAATTTAAACTTTTGCTTGGCTAGCCTAGGCAGTATAATCAATCTGAATGGATGACCTGTTTTCTGGACCAATGTAGCAGTCATTTAATTTGGTATTGGCATATTAAACAGGCATTTGAAGAAAAAGACTGTAATGCTGGCCTGCTATGGATTATCTTTGTAGATATTTTGCAATTCATTTATGTTGTATGTGCAGTTACCAAACTCTAAACTGCAGGCACTTTCTTTTAAATTAGTTTTCTTCAAAATGTAGGGAAGAAAAGGTATCGAGGGAAAGCCCTATCTATTATTATTATTACCATCACTATCATTATTATATGCACCATCTTGGGGAAAGATCAGCATGTCGGTGTGAATAATATACTAATGAATGATGAGAATTTAAACCTTCATTAACAGAAGTAAATGTTACGATATCTACGCTATGTATGCAAAATATTACCATTACGATTCAGAGACGTGTCAGAGAATTTTTTGAGGACTTAGCGAAAGAAAAGTGACACGCAACTTTTGTATGCAGATGTTCCGTCCCAAAGAAGACAAGGATGATGTGACGAAAGTGCACACGGAGCCTCCGAAGGCTTTGGTGACGTCATGTAAACAGATCGTCGACTGCCTTGTCAGACACATCCTCATGCTCGAGGAAAACCATCCTGCCCAAGGTGAGAAGCCTGCCTTCACGGCTGATGCAATTTGCCTTACTTTTCCCTCGCCCTCTGCATAATGTGTTGCGTTTTTCTAATTTGACCTGATTATTTTTATAATTTGTGCGTAATTCGTTGCGTTTTTCTAATTTGACCTGATTATTTTTATAATTTGTGCGTAATTCGTTGCGTTTTTCTAATTTGACCTGATTATTTTTATAATTTGTGCGTAATTCGTTGCGTTTTTTTAATTTGACCTGGTTATTTTTATAATAAGTGCGCAATTCGTTGCGTTTTTCTAATTTCACCTGATTATTTTTATAATTTGTGCGTAATTCGTTGCGTTTTTCTAATTTGACTTGATTATTTTTATTATTTGTTCGGTTAATACGAATTTGCATTTATATTCTCATCTTTTTTCTCACATGTACAGTTATGCGCTCTCTTGTGCTTCAAGCCATGTAGAGTATTTGTTACTTTGTTAGTGGAAATATTTGGTTGTGTGCAGTGAACCAGACCGTGGTGACACTGGACGAGAACAGCGCGGGCGCCACCACAGAGGTAGCCAGCAAAACAGGCTCCGCCTCACAGAAGCTAGTGGCCTGTCTCAAGACGCTGCACCTCCTCGCCAAGATCAGGCCTCAACTGCTTGTCGACCATGCCATCACACTACAGCCTTATCTCTCACTCAAGTGCCAGGTGAGATGCTCGTTTTCACGGGTACACGTTTGTTTGTTCACTGCTCAAATTTTTGATGTACTGTTAGCTGATAAACTTCATATATTCACACCAACCAATAATCAATATTCTGAGTCGTTGCACAACTTCTAAGATTTATACTTACACGTGAGTGAAGACGAACGTTGATTGTTGAACCGTGAAACAGACGCAAGGGGACTACGCCTTGATCGGCGTGGTGGCGAGGACGCTGGAGCTCGTGGTGCCGCTCATGGAGCACCCGAGTGAGAGCTTCCTCGCGCAGCTGGAGGAAGACTCCGTGAAGTTAATATTGCTGCACGACCGCACCGTCATCACCTCGTGTCTTGCTCTCCTCGGCTCTATAGTCAACACCGTCACGCACAACTACAGGCTCATCAAGGACTGCTTCAATAAGTGAGTGTCTTCTTCATCGGTGCGAGCTGTGCCGCAACTCGCTGGTCGTATTCCATCATGTGTTGCGGCAAACTTTTTGTTATGACTTTAGAAACAGTCACTATTATTGGGTGACTTGGTGTCTTTTGGTGGTGGTGTTACCTGCAGAAAAGGATTTGTGTACGACTTCTACTCGACCTCTGAGGCTCCATAACACTAACTCTTTGTTTGCTAATGTACTGTTGTATTGGGGGATTGCAAAGACACGTCTTCTAAACCAAGTAGCTTAGCTTAAAATCATTCTTTGTAGTGCGTGCATTAGGAACGGAAATGTATTATTATCTTTAAAGGCGCTTTCCTTATTGGGTTCATCTATTTTTCAAGTGTCATTAGTTTATCAAATTGAGTGTTAAGTGTTGAAAGTTCAAGTTACGATATTCTTCAAATTATTTACTGTATGGATAATATATATGTTTATTAATTATTTCTCTGTGAATCATGAATTTATATTTTGATAGCCGTTTTAAGAATATTTTAACGTAGTGTTTGTCTATTTCTATAGGTTAGTACATCAGTTTGAACCCTATTTCTACAGATACTATTCATTCATAGTGGACTACAAGAAGCTTCACATGGAGAATGTACAGAACCCTAAGCTGGAAAATTGCAAACCGTTCTTTCGGCGCGCCTTGTACACCGTTGGGCTGTTGCTCAGACATTTCGACTTCAACAACGAGACTGTCAGATGCGGACTGCCCGTAAGCCCTTTCTTATTGCTAGTTTTTAAACCTTATTTTTTTTGTTGATTAGCCTCAGCGGCGAACTAGCCGTATGCAACTTTTATTCCAGTTTTTTCTTCCTTTCTTGTAAAATTACCGAATGCTGACTACGTTTGAGCTACATCTTACCCTAATTTTCTTCTTAATTGTTTGTTCTTCTGTGGTTAAGGTGTCATTAAACCGTTCAACGCTATCTGTGCACGATGGCCTTTTATCATCCGTGGTGATCTTGATGCCCTTAACTCGTCCAATCATTGTGGGTTAACTTTGTGGTTAGCGTGCTTTACATATTCTTTTGTGTTACTTATAATCTGAAAGAGAACTCCGTCAACGTGTTCCAGTGAGGTAACTATTTGTTTTTGAAAATGTTCATGATAAATCAATGAGGGTATTGCACTCGTAGGAATGCCATGAAGAAGTGCTGAAATATCTACTACTAGTTTACATTGCCCGTCACTTGACATTTTCTCTAAATAAATCTTCCAGATGTGGATGATCCTTCCTAATAGTATCCGCGCTTGAAATATTCTTGTACAGTGTAGGCCAGAAGTAACTGACCCTTTTAATTTCCAAACAAAAAGGGAAACTTTGTTCAATTTGAAAGAAAAACATTTTTATGGTTTGTTTCGGGATCCTATTTACTCGGGTAGCAAATTAAAAGGGTCAGTTACTTCTGGCCCATCCTGTACTTGTGCGCTGGTGAAACTCGTATCACAGATAGGGTCATTATGCTTCCTTGAGAGCAAGACAAAATACCAAGCAAGCAACAACTGTGTATTAATATTTATTATTAGTGAAGAAGTTTTTGAAAAAATTTGCCATGTCTTTTTCCTAGCAATAAATTACATTTTCTTGACCAATAGATTCCATTTTCATTACCGCAGTATTTTTTGGCTTGTCAACAAAAGTGAGCGAACACTAACTTTTTTATTTGATATGAATGGCATCTATATCATTAAAATAAGTATGAGTTATTTGGGATATTTCAGACAGAAGATATATAAATTAAGCAAAATATTTCAGGTTCTATTCTATCACCCCTCAGGGGGATACAACTGTTGTATCTATGGGAATTGGTGCTCCCAGGAGGACTATGTGAGGGCCTGAGCTAAAGGTTAGGTAGGCTTCCTTTTTGTTGTAATAAAATAGGTTTTTGTTTTGTTACGGACCATCTTTTTTTCGGTTCACTGCTGTCCTGTTTTTCAGCACCTACTACTTTCTTCTTCAACTTTTTTCTTGTTTCATGAACTTCTTTCCTAGCTTACTGTTTCTGCGCACCTTGTGCATAGATTCCGCGTTCCCTCAACTCCATACTAAATGGTGCCTTCCTCTTTCCTCTCTTGGAACATCTTTGTCGTGGTTAAGGGAGGCTAAAACTTTCTTATATAATAATGATAATAATAATTCTATTCTATCTAGTTTCAGTTTTTCAAACTTCAACTCTTGGAATATTTTATTAGGTTTATTTCTTATCACTACTGGTGAGTGAAAATGAGCGAGTAGTGCTTGTGGTCACTAATAGTCAGTCGATCTTGTAAGTAGGGACGTAATTACGAACGCGACTTCAAACGTTAATGTATACAATGCGACCAATCGTTCACTCTAGTATACCTTTTGCATCTGTGATCTTCCTTCTTTTTTGATCGGGCATTCGTGTGACATCTATTTTCATGCATGCTTTATTTAGCACAAATTTGCTTAGTTTCTTTTCACTTTGAAAGTATGCTTGACTTATTGAAATATAACACTTTAACGTGTGGCACATTCTCGCAGGAGACGATATCGTTTCAAGTGGTGGACACGCTGCTGTACTTCATGATGCTGTCAGACGTGGACCTCAAGTACTGCACGCTACAGAGCCTGGGCTCCGTGTGCATCAGGCACAACGAGCTCATGCTCACCGACAAGCTGCGGGACATGTACCACGAGCTACTGCTCGATGGCAGACCCTCCTCCATCAAACTCAGGATACAGACCCTCAACAACATCGAGACTTTCCTCCAGGAAGAGGACATCAGGATGATGAAGGAGGATCAGGAGTGTGAGTACTTCTACAATTACTGTGGTTTATCATTGCTTTAATCTTTGGTGTAGCTGTATTTGTTTTTTGCTGAATGAAGTTATAGCAAACTAGTCTAATTTCATCTTTTTTTGTTGTTGAAAAGTTGTTAAAGACGGTTTTTAGTCATCAACGAATCGTGGTATTTGAAAATCGTACTTACGTTATAGTGAAACTTTAGGAGAATGATCCTAATTTATTTCTAAGCGTGCTTTGTGTGTATTTTAGTTCTTCCATCTTGGAACAATGTTAAGCACTTGAAAAATTTGTGGAATAGCCTCATTATTCAATTATATCTTTGCAAGGGCCTTCAACTTGTGACTGTTCATCATATCATATGTTTTACGTATGCAATTTCATATACTTCAGTGACTTCTTATTTAACATATGAAATGTGCTAATGAATAATTTCGAATTATGATTCCATGTTTGAAATTCTCAACTATCAGGATTGGTACTGGTAGCTCTTGCTAAATGGAATGCGGTTCTCTTGTTTTGCTGCAGGGGCTAAAACCAAAACCCGAGAGAACCTAAAGGAGATGCACGACGTGCAGTCCGGCATGGCATCTGCCATCATCCAGCTCTACCTGAAGCAGGTGCGCAAGTCTCGGCTTTTGCTTCACAATTGAAGTATTGTCTCATTTCTTCCTCGTATGCTCGTGTTAGACTCGCGCTCTTCAGCCTTTGAACGTAGTATCATTTGAATATTGCTTATTTCTTTACGGTAGTTTCATTATCATGGATTTTTTTTGTAACGTTTGCAGTCGTGAACATTTATTAGTGGATAGGTTTAAACGTAAATTTGCTAGTATATCTGTATTCTTGCCGTTTGCTCGATTGTTCACTCTTATGATTTTTTTTTTTCTCTCATTTGGCTTTTCGTATATGCTGGCACCAGCTGGTATAATATGAATCATATCACAACTGGTTGAAGATGACTCGAAGATTACCTGTACAAATGTATAATCCAAGCTCTGAAATTATTGCATGGTCTAGCTACCGTGATAATTCGAGTACATTATCACTGTTACTTCTTTGGCACGGTGTTGTTGCTTAATTTAAAGCAAAATTTTAAAATTATGTTTATATATGAAGTATTGAAATTGCAGCTGAAATATTTAGGTCGCTTTTGATGCTCGCAATCTTCCCGCTTCTTCCCCCAACATTTAAGTCTGTGCAGGTGCTTATATTGAAATTGATTTTCCCTGCGCAGGTGCTGGAGTGCTCAGTATCTAGCTCGTTGACGGTGCGTCACTCGTCGTTGCGAGTGACGCAGCTAGTGCTGGCGCAAGGTCTCGTGCACCCTGTGCAGATTGTGCCTTACCTGGTTTGCATGAGCACCGACTGCGAGGAGGTCATCGCTCACTCTGCTGACAAGCAGCTCCAGGTGCCTGCACTAAACTTAGCGCTCTCTTGTGTGAAGTGATTCGGTGCTCTGCTTCTTGTGTGGGGTGTCGGTTAGCTTGCATTCATTCCTCGTAATTATAGGTTATTGTTGGGCTTTCCTCAACAGTGTGATCGCTTCATCGTTTTCCCATTGCGCCATGGAAGAATAGCTTAGTATCATGGTGAACAACCTGAGAATATTATACTAATAATTCAAGGGAAAGTGCGCGTAACTGTCCTGGAAAGGACTATTTAGAGCTTAAGTAGACAGCTCGCATCAAGTATTCCTAGTAGCCAAACTTAGATGGATTAGAATACTCGACTCAGCATTACGTTTTTGAAGTAAAATACGGTGATGGAATATCCAAGTTCTTCTGAATTAATTGTTGAATGAGCTACTGGCACAATGAAATTATGATTTGGTATTTTCCCAGCGTAAATGTGTGCTAAAGCTTTTCTTAGCATCCTGTATTTCGTAACAGCTCTTATTCTTTTGTAAACACGTCTCTGCATGAATGTTCTTTTAGGTTGGTGTTGGCGTACACCATCGAGCGATAAAATTTCTCGGGATATCACACGTTTACTTCGGATTATTTTGTAGTTCAATAATTTTATCATGTGAAATTTTTATTTCAAGTGAAATTTAGCTAACTTAATTACGGTGTAAATGATTATTCCTTGCACAGAGGTAAGCTGCTAGGGTTTGCTATCAACATACTCACTGATCTACTCGTCGGGAAAAGTAATTGATGGAAATACATGTTAGTGTTTTATTGTTACAAGGAACCATGACTTGACACCGCATCAAAAAAAGATTACCTTCATTTCAAGTCAATAACTGTTAGCGATAAATAGGAAAAGAAGACAAAATCTTTTATTTTATGTGCTGCTATGAATCTCGCGTAGGGTTTTTCTATCATCAGCAACTCGCGTTTGTGGATCCCTGTTAAAAATGAACATTTTTACCGTTCATTCACGTCGCATTTTCTTTTCAGGACATCGAGAAGAAGTACCCCGGATTCGTCGGTATGAAGGCCATGCAGGGCTTCCGTCTCTCGTACCGATTGCAGACGATGATCCAGAACAAGGAGCCCACGAGAGGGTACCGCCAGAAGGAAGGCGAAATACCGTCCGCGCTTAACAGCTTCCTCTACAGCACCATGAGAGGCACCAAGCAACAGAGAAGAGCTGTCGCTATCTCACTCCTTAGGCAGTTTGATGAATTGGCGGTAAGTTTCATTGTTCAAGGCATAACAGTATCATAGGTATCTCAACTTGCTGTAAGCAGCAGATTATTTTGCAGGCAAAAACGCTAAGTGTGCTGCTGTTGTGGAACATCCTGTGCTGTTGGTTATTGTGATAGTTGATTGCAAAGACTGAATTATACTAAGGAAAATCATGCTCTATTCCCAACATTTAAATTTTCTCTAAACCTTGATAAAAGTAATGTCGGCTTCGTTGGCGCTACTTTTAACCTGAACCCAAACCATGACTTGCGCCTCCCCCAGCGAGGCGTAAATTCTAAAGTCATATTTATGAATTTTTTTGATGTTACCCCTCAGGGTATACAACTATTGTATCTGTCGGAATTGGCGCTCCCACGGGGAAAAGGTGAGGGCTCGAGCTGAGAGTAAGTTAGGCCTTCCTTGTGTTGAAATGAATTGTTTTTTTTTTTTGTTATGTTAAGGACCACCTTTTTTACATTCACTTCTGTCCTGTTTTTCAGCACCTCTGACTTTCTTCTTCAACTTTTTTCTTATTTTATCAACTTCTTTCTTAATTTGCGGTTTTTATGCCCCTTCTGCATAGATTCCTCATTCTCTTATCTCCACACTAAATGGTGCCTTCCCCTCTTCCACACATTTTTTTTTTGTAGCGGTTAGGGAGGCTTCAACTAACATATAATCTTAATATGATGTTTTGTTATTACAGCGCACGCCTCTGAAGGAGCTGCTGTACATCGCCGACAACCTCGCCTACTTCCCGTACCAGGTGCTGGATGAGCCTCTCTTCATCATCTACCACATCGATCTCATGATTTCGACCATGGGGTCCAACCTCCTCCAGGCCTTCAGAGAAGTCAGTGCTTCATTTTTCTTAGTGGGAATACTGCTCACTTTTCTAACGAAATGAAATCTACCGTGTTTAAGGGCTCTTTCAGCAATGTCCAGTTTTAACTGTGGGCTGAAATTTTCTTTATAGTGTGCGCAATACAAATGTACCTCTTTCTGGTTTATTTGTGTTTGGTTGTAGTTTGTAGTCAAGAAAAATGTGAATGTCATTCGAAAAATCTTCCTCTGTATTTTCTATTTATTTTCTAGAAAGTTAATTAGGACTGGAGCAAGATGAAATTAACTTTTTGGGGATTTTTTGAATGAGTTTTTATTTCTTATTTATGTTTATCAAAGTTAGAGTACAGATGCATAATATACCAGCATGCCAAGGGAAACACTTGGTATGTTTGTTCCAGTTTACCATACAACCATCAAACTGTGTACCAGAGCTTTTCGGAGCTCTCCTGTGACCAGCTTCTGCATGGAAAGCGAAGAGCCCATGCTCCAATTCTGGCCTAGGGCATGCAATTATCATAGCAGTACTAAGCTCTGCTGCAGTAATTTCCTCTTCCTCCAACCTGGATCAATGTATGTGACGACCAAGGTTCTGTGCCCTTTAACAATGCCTCCAAAGCGGAGTTGGATGCTCTGACTATGCGATGTAGTCCGAAAGTGTATTCGTTTCCTTGCTAACCTCGAACAATAGTAATTGCTGGAAAGTTGTAAATTTTAGTATGCACGGCTTTTTTGATTAGAATAGTAAAATAAACTGGCCAAGCACCAGGGATGGAAAAAACCCTAGGTTTTTTAAAAACCCAACCCATGTGGGTTTTTTGGGTTAAATTTTTTTTTGGGGCTTTATTGTTTTTTTTTTGTGATACCTGTTTTTGTTTAAAAGAAAGAGTTATTCACACAGCTCCAGTTGCCTCTTTTCCAGATTTATATATATATATATACACTTATCGAGTAAATATTGTTATTTGATTACTTTATTTCCAACATTATGTTACATTATATGAATTATTACGTTATATGAACAATATATGAATTAAGTTTGTCCATCACAATTACCATTTACCAATTACCATATGCATAGGGACATAGCTTTGCAGTCTGTAAAGATGTAAGATGTGCAAAGAGAATTTGAGTTTCAGAGTTGTTTTAGCAGCAGACAGACGCAAGTCATGTGAGAGGGAAGCACCACGCAGATCATAAGTAACCACCACAAGCAACTTGAAGCAAGACTGCTGCACATCACTTAACAACCATGCTGTAAACAACTTAACATGTGTATTGCGTGAGCTGGAGTGCTTAACAGCGCAAGCCAAGTCTGTCAACCACACTGTTACATGTTACAACATGTAGTGACATGCCAATTTTTTTTAAATTTGCCAAAAAAATTACTTTTTGCAGTTCCGGATAGCAACAAACACTAATATGATTAGAAATAAAAGCTCAAACACATTCCATCGTCAAGTTTGTTCCAGTGCAGCTTGAATGCTCACCATGGGCCAGTCGTTTTTTACCTTTCTTACCCCATGATGGCTGCGGTCGTGTCTTGCCCCATCTGACTATAATTGTTAGACTTATTTCAGGCAAAGCTCTCACAGGAGACAGATATTGAAGAGTGGTTGGCTGAGACCTATCTGGAGTTCATCAGTGCAATTTATTTGTATAAATTGAAGTACTCCAACATCTTCCCTAAACATTTGTTCATCAAGAATATCACCAAGACAATGACTCCTCCTTGATGGTGGGATATTCAAGACATGAAACAGCAGAAAATGCAGATTCCTGAAAGAAAACTGGCAGAGAGTTTCTGCAAGTTTATAAGCAATCTTCATTCTCGCCCGCAAGTTCAGGATCCATTGAGAGAATTTTCTCAACATTTGGAATTGTGTGGAATAAATTGAGAAATAGATTAGGATCGGAACGCGCACAGAAATTGGTCTCATTATATTGCCACCTCACAAATGATCATGATGTGGATGACAATGATGAAATGGCAGTGGATGTAGAAAGAGAAACACAGTAGTACTGTAGTAGCAGTCTAGTCTAGAAGAGGAAGAATTCAGAAGTCTCTAAACTTGCAACTAGTCAAACTGCATTTGTTTCTTAGTTTTTGTTTTTTACTTTGGAAATGGAACTCATGGAAGTATACTAGTCTCTCGAGTCTTTCTTCGTGATTCGGGTTTTTCTTATTTTATTTTTATAGTGGTGTTTTTTTTTGTGTTTTTCAATATTTATTGTCATAGTCATGCAAATGCCTTGGACAAATTTTTGACAATATAAATATTTAGCTAATTTTGATTCTATAAGCTTGAAAACAAGTGAAATTTAAATAGCACTAATGAAACCCAAAAAAGCCCAAAAACCCACTATATAGTGGGTTTTTTTATGTGGGTTTTTTGGGCTTTTTTGGGTGTTTTTTTGGGTGGGTTTTTTATGTGCCAACCCTGCCAAGCACTCTGTGCTGTCACTCTCTGGACTGAGGGGGTTCCAGCCGGGTCCCTCGCTTTGGGGATTCGGCTGCCACTTGTAAAATTCAGCACGCGTAGGACATGTATAAGTGGCCCAACGTGGGTCCTAAAGAGGAACACATAGCAACGCCACCTACCTGGCTGAGCAAGCTACCATCAATGTAACTTCAGTTGTGTAGATTGTGAGGACGCCAAGGAGTTCCTTAAAATATGACGTAGAAACTGATCAGGCAGAGAAAGGCATTCGTTATTGTATTCGTATTCTAAAATTATCTCAATCATATTGGAAACGGGTACACTCGTGAACAAGGATTGAACATCTAATGAAGCTATTATACCGCTCAACTCGGGACTGCAGAGTTAAGCATACTTATCAGTTTCAAAATGACTGGCTCCAACTTGCTATTCTAGTCTTGCACTTGGTCTCCTTTCAACATGTTTGGGTTACGTGGGAAGAAACGTTACTCTTCATTGGCGGGGGAGAGGATTCTTTGAAGTTCCTTTCTTATTTCTTGTCCAAGAGCATTCAATTTAATGTCATGTGTACCATAACTTGAGTGGTAGCTACATCCGCGGAACAGCATTACTATATTGTTATTTATTACTGATGGTTACCGTCAGACGTTTGCAATGAAACATTTAAAACTGCTACGTCTTGAATTTCCCCTTTTGGACTAACCTGTGCATATCATCACAGAAAATTTAGCTACAGACTTCTACACTTCGTTAATATTAATATATTGTCTGCATGAAAGTCACTGTTGGAATATCCCGAGACCCAGGAAGTTCGGCAGCATTTCTTGACACTCGTAACTTGGCTACAGGCGCTGTTGCCTCCGCCGGACGCGGACGTCAAGTACAACCCTGAGACTGGTCGGCCCGAGTACCTGGACGACGACGCAGACGACGACTGCGAGAGCTTACTAACGCGCTGCCCTGTGGACATGTCGCCGCTGCTGGACTCCATGCAGGCCTTCCAGGGCTGTTTGCTGTTACTCGTGCTCAAAGAGTACCTGAAGGAGGTCTACGGCATCACTGATGGGTCAGTCAACGGCCTTTCTTCTTTGCTATTTTGCGCAATTATTTGGTTTAGGTTCTGTTGCTTTCTGATGAATTTCTTTTTGCACCTGCTGTCCTGTTTCAAAATCCTGGTCATATACAAACCAAACTTCCTTGTCTAACTAATTCTAACTAAATGAGTTTCCCAGTTGAATCGCTTTCAACTTGTCTAAGAATGGTTGAAACGCTGTTATTGTAATTGTGTTGAGCTGTGTATTGGAATGTAATTAAAGTATAGACAAAATCATTTCTACTCGCCACAATGTCAGTTGTGTTCAGTTCTTTCAAAATATTTGGATCCCAGGATGCTATTTGTCTTGTGGTTCAAGTGCAACTGTTGATAATTTGGTTCAAACAATAACTTGATTCAATATTCTGTCATACGTGTCTTTTTTGAAGAAATTTAGTTCCTATTCAGTTTGAAATCTAGTGAGGAGTATAAGACTTAGAAATGAAGGAGTTTGTTTGTTAGAAACTTGAAGTAATATAAGCTGCGTAATAAACAAAATGCATTTTATACTTAACACGGTTAAAACACCAGCAGATGAACTTTTATCAGCTTATCGTGTGCTGGATATTGCCTGTTGAATAATGCTGGGACTTTTTTACTACAGGAAAATCGGGCAGTACTCTCCGTCAGACTCAACAAAACAATACGAGAAGGGCTGCAGCAAGAAAAGCACTGCCAAGTTCAACCCAAAACAAACCCTGCAGCGGATGAAAGAAAATGTGCAGCAGGAGCCCAGAGAGATGAATGACCAAGCCAAGCTAGCGGTCATCGAGGAGTATCTTGACGTGAGGATATGCTCTTTAGAATTTGCTTTCATATCTGTAATAAGCGCAGTGGAGTTAAATTTTTTGGCTGTGTAATTGTGTGCGTAGATCCTTCATTTTGACCTCGTGCATCAAATGCATTTGTAATTCGTTACATGGTCACTTATAAACAATGTGAACAATATAATGGGGGAAAAAATTTTTTCAATTAACGTTCGTTAGATTGCCTGAGTCTGTAGTTGAAATTGAGAGTGTGGTGAAAGATTCAATGAAAAAATACAGTATGTATCTTGGCCGATAATGGGATGTGAAGTAACGGAGCTCAATGAAATGAAAAGTAATCAATGAATATTTTGCCTCCAGTTGAAGATATACTAACCTCGGTCGTCTGCTCTATTTCCCGAAATATAGCTGTTATTTTAACTGTGCTAAAACCTCTCCAGAAAAGAAATGATGGTGCACGAGTAAGATTTAGGTCAAATACCAATGAAAACCATTCTGTTGACGTGAGTGGTGCGCAACGTCCCTCAAATGACAGAATGCTCTGAAACCAATCTGTAGTAGGAGCAGCAGTAACCGCATTTATGACATCGTTTAATCACTGACGAATTTCATTCGTGCAGTTCAAGGCGTTGATGCTGAAGATCGACCCTGAAGACGATGAGGACGAAGACGGGGATGAAATCCTAAATCCTGACGGCACCGTCAACCGCCTGGCAACTCGGGCCAGTCAACAACAGGAGGCACGGGATACCGTCATTCTTCTCCCCGGGACTCATGATGGCTGGCAGGTATGTGTGTCTTATGTCCTAGGGTGTGCAGCAGTTGCTAAGTGTGCGTTTGTAAAGCAGTGTGTGCGATGGTTTTTTGGCGTACAGTATAACATTGGCGTGTAACTTAATAGGCTGTGGGGTAGTTTCCAGGCTTATAGCTCACATAATGAGATATTGCTGAGCTTCAGCAGGTGTTGTTGGGAAGTAGCTGCTTATATACCCTCACCAATCTCCCCACGCAACAACCACCTCGATGTGAGGGAAAGATCGCTGATGCTCATGTGGTGATGTGCATCACACACTTGAGTTTCCTTGATCCTGTTTTTGTACCATAAGTTTTTGAGAACTTGGACTCAGTAATTATTTTTGTTGTGCATATTTTTTGTAGTTTTAATTTATTGCTACGTTCACTCTCTTCGCAAAAAAGTGTTTCTGTAAAGAAATAACAAGAAGTTTTACACTTTGCGCTTCAAACTAAGCTTGCATTTTGTAAAAGTTCATATTTTATAACAATGATGGTATGTACGAACGATTTCATTCATCATAACCTATACCCACTCTCTGAGCCCACACTCATGAAAGCCTGCCTATGTCAGTAAAAGCTTATATGCGTATTATATCACATTGATTGATATTTATTGAGAAGGAAAGCACTCGAGAAGAAAGATTCCAGTTAGATTTCTGATTTTGGAGTGGGTACCCGAATATCGAGCGTTCAGTAACACTGTGTTGATGTGAGCAGGAGCGGCCTAAGGACAACAGCCGAGAGATGGTGGCACAGGGCTACACCGACGCTGCTGGCCACCCTAACCTCGACCCTGGCGCGCCCCCGCTGGGCTCCATGCCTCCGCCTGCTGTCGCACCCTCCGCCAACAACAGAACACCCATCAAGCCCCTCACTATCAAAACCTCCCAAATTACTCCGCATCATAAGAGGTGAGTGTTCAGTGCCTTCTCTATGTCGCACGAGACTTTCTTGACTAAAATTATGGTTCTAGCTACATCATTTTTGGCCTTTTTTTGTGTGAAGGGGAAAGTGCGTCAAGGTAAGGGGTTTTCAGTTATGAGAAAAGTTATCTATCATTGCTTGTGGGATCTACTAATATAACTATTATTTTGTACAAGACCTGACCTTAGCATGCACCGAAGTTTTATACACTCGTGGGGACGTTTGAGTTTAACCAAGTCTTACTTTATATCCCATCGCTTCTTTATGCATGTGTGTAGCCGTATAACATCGAGGCTAATGGATGAGACTTTCGATAACCCTGTAAATTACTAGAGCTTCAATACGAGTGTTGATTTGTGTTATTTTCAATTCTGTGCATCAAACCAACGTGAATCAACGCTTTGGATTCATTGCTTTCATGAAGGTAAGTACAAGAGGGCGAAAATCGTTGAAAAAACCATTAAACTTTAGGGGTTGGGGATAATGTAAAACGATGTAAGAGAGTTTGGAATTTCATTCACACTTTAAGTGAGAATAAAGTTTTAGATGAACACCATCAACGCTCCTTGAAATACGCCGAATAGTGCCATTTTTTCGGACGGTCCGTTGTATCATGGCTTAGTAAGTTTGTTTTGGATTAGTATTCTTCTAATTTAAATATACATAACTTTTATGCAGTATTTGTCAGGATTAAGTTCTCATCACCAAATTTTTTCTGCACTGTAGTAATTGCTCTATAACACTGGAAGTTCGACTTGAAGATTTTTGCATGCTGCTCTTCAGAGTAGCGCACCTCTTCAAAAGGATAAAATTTGTAATTTATGAGAGCAATGCGTTATGATTGTTGGCAAAGATGATACAATTCTCAATAAATTTAAAATTTTGTGAATCATTTGAAATCTCAAACCCATGCTTCATCGTTCCCTTGGTGTCAATTTTAATACTTATGAACTGGCGGAACCTGTGAAAAATTTTCATTGATTTTCTTCTCTTTCTTCTCTGAAACATCCTGACACAATCTATCTTAGTCGACCTCAACCTCACCTATTCTATCTTGACCTTAAGTATCCTAACTTATGCTAACCTATTCTATATTGTACTATCCTGAGGCGACATATTCTAGTATCTAAACTGTTACATTCGATTCTATCTTAACCTAAACTAACCTATCCTAATTTGGTTGTCACTTTAATATAAATATTTTGACCTAGCAGTTTATTAACGTATCCTATTTACCACTTGCTTGAATTTACCACGTTGACTCGGTAACGAAAATTACCCCACAACAGTTAACTTGAAATTCTAAAGTTACCATTTAGTACCGCTGCGATCGCGTAAATTCTTCAAAAATTTGGTCTCTCACAGCTACTTTGAATTTGAAGTGTTTATTGCGTGGTAATTTGTATATTCATTGAAGTAAAGCATTTTCTTACTGTATCGTATCTATGATACAGGCTTGCTAAACACAGAGAAAAAAATTTGGTGTATGCAATTTTAGAGAGCGCAATTTTTGCCTATGTAATTGTTGAAAGCATGACACGCGGAGAAAGGTACGTAGGCACAAGAGCATTAATTCCTAGGTCCTTAATTTGTTGTAAGACCAAAATTCCTTAACAGTATTTGAATTTCAAAGTCGGAAAATCGTTAAACTGTTTGGTGGGAACGCATTGATTTTATTGAAGTATCGTGTAACTTCCCATTGAATAATTTTTAGCTCTCATTGGGGAAGAATATCTCCAGCATTTTGTGTTTTAATGATGTAAAGCGTTTTTATTGGTTGCCGCTACTTCCTCGGAGCTCTTTAGGTGGAAAAGTTTGCATGATACTCCGGCTCATTAACACTTCGTACGTTTTGGTAGCATATGTTTGGTAGTAGATGGAGAGGTCTTCGTAGATTGTGGTCAGTTGAACTGGTGAGAGTTTCGAAGATGTTCAATGTATGGAGAGTAGAAGCTCCGACGTAAAAGGCAGCCCAGCTGATAGTACTTGAACCTATTCTAAACCTAAACTTGACCTTCCTTCTTTTGATTGACTGCAATACATTTTGTTTTAATGGTAGCACGGATGCTGAGACTAATATTGTCCCCCAAAATAAGAAATTATGCCAAAATATTCTATTACATTTATTACGTTCTTCTCGTTTGTGTAGCTCTCGGTCGCACCGATCCCACCATCGCAGCAGTTCTAGTTCTCACAAGAAACACAAGAAGAAGAAAAAACGCAAAAGAATCGTAGATTCGGATGAGGAAGATGACGACGACAGTGACAGCGATGGTGACTGGGCGTAAGCAGGAGCTCATGGGCTCACCACCTCTCTTAACACCATCATCTTCATCACAACCACCTCTCGCGTCATATGTAATATTTTTCTCATGTCTTCATTGTAGCACAGTGATGTTGCTGCTCCTGTTTATACTGTTGTTAAATCTATAGTATTTGTATTATAAACTCGCGACGACGTGCGGTGGCTCCACTGGTAGCCTTTAATAAGTGCTTTGTTTCTGTCCAGATGGTCTCTGTGAAATTCCGCTCGAAGTTCAATTGATTGATTTATTTTCAATTTTTTCTGCTCGCTTGGTTCAGAAGAAAAATATTTATATTTTATAATCCCTGTAAAATTAGGTAAAATCAGGTGAAATCTGTTACCGTACCAGCCAGTCCTTTCGAGAAGTATAAAGACACATCCCTTGGTTGCTTCAACTTCATACAAATGAACTTAAATGAAAAAAGATAAGAGTGCTTTCACGTTAGTCGTGAAGTAATTTTTCTTGTACCTGTATTTTCGACTCATAAAACTGTACGGTTATTAGTTTTTTTGTATCCTATGCACGTCGTAAAAATATATCGAAGGCCGAGAATGTGACAACCATGGACTTATGAGTCTTGCAACTTATCAAGCAACAGCTACCTAGCATTTATTGCTTGGAATTACAGCTGCGGGTGTATTTATATAGTTTAAAAAGGAACTTCCTTCAGTATATGACCAACTAAGCTACTTAGCCATTATTCTTATTTCTGTGTGATATCTCGAACGCCTATGCATTGCTATTATTTATTTTTAGACGTGCACAATGAGGCGGGGCAGTTTTATTTATTTCGTTCTATTCGTAAGTAATTTCATTTTGACCAACATTGTTTTTAATCATTAGTAACGTGTTGGATTTTATAGGTACATCCATTTTCTTTGAAATGTGCTTTTACATGTTCCATTATATTAGTTTTGATTATATTCACGTAATTTGATAATTAGAATTTTATTTCGGAGAGACGATCTTTACTTTACCTTTATCAGAATTTTAGTCGAGAAGTCGCTTCTTAATTGGGCGCTACCCATTTCCCCCTCAATGCAGTGTTTTTGCACAGCTAGAAAAATGTAGTTTCACTTTGACCTTTGAAAATATAAATTATTTATATTTATTTTTCTCCTAACAGACTTCATCGCTCGTCTAAAACTTCTTCAGTCATGTTTTTTTGTAGTTGGTCTTATGATTCTCTAACGTTACTTGCATCTGTGTCCTGTACTTTTTCAACATATTGACAGTTTTTGGTATATAATTAACTTCCATTTAGCACTTTTTACTGACGTTAAGACGGAATTGATGATTACGCTGTTATTTTACTCCTCTTAACGGTCGTTCAGAAATTTAAGTCAATAAAGAAAAGTTATTGCGCATGTGGTGCTTTCGCTGGAGCATGAGTTTCCCTAAATTATTTTTTATCTAATTGGATTTTGCGTTAGTCCATTTTTCATGAATACAATAAGTGAAAGTTATCCTGTATCTCTGACGGATTTGTTTTTGTATGTTCAGGTATTGGGAAATTTCAGGGATTATCATGGATGGTTTGTTGCTCATTGTACATTCTCAGTTCAGCCTCTATTTTTATGGGTGTCTCCATTGTTGCATTTATTTATAACTAAACTCATTGTCACTTCAGTTCTTACGTTGTCTCGTACAAGTTGAGGCCGTTTACGGCCATAGGCAATTTGTGCAAAGTAAAACTTGTTGGTATTACTCACTAGCAGCCGGGAGTCGAAGGATGCTTGCCAAATTACTGGCTCCCTTGCACTCAGCAGCATGAGTACAATATTGCTGACAAATGAAGAACTCAAGCCATGAGGTATGATTGTACATTAAAACAAATATTTTTTAATAACACTGCCTAATCGAAAGTAAAAATGTTAATGGATTCCATGCAACACTCGTTTCTTTCTTTTGATATTCATAGTTGCTACCCGTTTTTTTATGATTGAAAAAATTTGGGTTGTTAGGTAATATTTTCAGTTTTTAATTCATTTTTACTAAACGTCATTTGTAAGAGACCTTATAAAAATACGATATTAACTTTAACTTCGATTTGCGGCCCCGGTGTTGAAGCTATCGTGTGCAGTACGACGAAGTTCAGAGGTATGTTTACTTATGCAAATTTCGTGTCGAGGGATAGTGGTATTGCATGCATCTGAGAATTGTCCTTCAATTCCATAATTTTATGTGAATGATGTCCATGTTAGCTTCAAACAAACTCGTTTTCTAGTAGGGCACTTCATTTTTTATGGTTATGATCGAGTAGGGCTTGTAAACTAACGAGTCTGTAGAGAACATGTCCTGCCATTGGGTTGTGTGACATTCATGCTTATGACATTTTGTGCGAGTGGACGCATGTACATATATTGTAACTCTACGCGCACACCACTTCACCGCTTTCGAAAGGGTGTCATGCAGAACATAACTTTACGATGTATACTGTCCTTAAAATTGTAGTCATAGCACGTCGGCGGTGATCTATTTTGGTACGTTCAGTGTTTCTTTGTATATATTGCTATTACTTTTCTATGAAAGTGTGAGGAAAATGACGTGCGTTGACACTTTTGTAATATTGTATAGAAGTGATGAAAGTGGATTGTAAATGTCTCAAACTGTAACTGCAGAAAAGCATTCAATTTTTGTATGGTCAATGTACAGACAAATGGAAGTATAGTTTACAAAAAGTAGCTTTAATTAAACGTGCTTGCGCAACACGCGTGTCGTGACTGTTGAATGAGCGTTCTTGCTCTGGAAGAAGCGGTAAAATCTTGTTTTTTTGTGCAGCTCCTTCCTCACACTCGCTGTAGAAATGCCTAGTAAATTATGTAGTTCAGTCTCAAGAGTTTTTTGTGTCCTTTCATTCAATGACTGCGTTAGTTCAGCTACTATTGAAGTAAAGTCTAGTTTTCGCAACGTCTCTCGTTTGCTGTAAAATTCGGTTGCATTAACTTAAGCAGTCAGCTAAAATTCAGAAAGACACAGAACATTAAATCGTGCTGAGACATTTGCTTTATTCGTATAGGTCTTACACTAGGTGGAGAAAATTATTTTCTGATAAATGAATTAAGCTCGATTGGGAACGTTTGTAACGAATACGTATAACTTGGCGGAGACCGAAATGGAGCCAGAGAACAAGCAAATGTATTCAACGGCTAATGTTATTGGCTAATGTTATTGTTATAGCGGCTAATTTTATTGGCCGACAAACCAAAATTGGCTTCGAAGTTATATGAAAAATGGAATATTTCAAGCATTTGCCATTTAACTGATCATTGAATTTCGTGAATCCGTACTACAATTCCGACTCACGTCCCTTAAATAGCACCCAGCAAAATTAGGATTATAGGATTATGTCAATACCATCTTTAACTTACCGTCTCTGTAGTACTCTTCTTCAACTCAATGAGCTCTTGTTTAATCCCGAATTTATTGGAATACAAAGGATTTGTTCACTACGTCCTCACACACAATCTAGCAGCGAAAATGAAAGCTTGTCTGCTTTATTTCTTTTTATTATCACAGAAACATGATTGTTCCAAAAAATCTTGGTTCACTTTATAATACAGAACAATGAGAGCTGTTGAAAATGAGTGTCTGACTTTCAAAAGCCAAACAAAGCGGCTGAGGTGTCCCTTCAAACATACTGTACTTGTAGGTAAGTAAGCGGCATTTAAGTAGTGCCTTCTTAATTAATGCATACGTCACTTCTTATATATCTCATTCGATAAGTATTCAATGCGAAAGAATATTGCCTTTCTAGGGAGAAGAGAACAGTTTATTTCTTGGGGCTGCATGCAGGGTTTTAGAAATGGTCAGATAGTAAGAAATCTTACACCTTACCAGAAGAATGATAAAATATTCCCGTGTTCTTCACAAACAACGAAAATGGCGATTATTCACAAAAATTTCTGCTAGGAGCAATCAAATTTCATATGTTCTATGAACTCTAATTTTAACATTTCTAGAGGTATTGTCCAAGCACTTTATAAATCATGGCGTTCATTAATTATATTCATGCATAAATCGCGTCTTCACTAGACTAGAGATTTCCGGGCGTATCGTAAGTAGACCGCATGCATCACAAACCTTTACATCTGTTTAGGAAAATAATCGCTCTATTTATTAGCTTTTCGATCGAACATCAGAAGACTGTTCAATTCACAAGGATTAACGATGTAGGTATAAAATTGTGAACTAATGTCAAAGGCTTGAAAGAACCACGTTTGGAAATCTTAAAGTCAGCTTACAAAACTTAGTGACATCAGAAAATACGACGCTTAATTAGAGAACACTTTTTAGAGACAACTGATAGTTCCTCCTTAATTCTTCAGAATATTTAGTTCCACATGAAACAAACCATACATTACATTGTGGTAAAATTAAACAATTCTAGAAGCGTTGAGGAAATTAAACCCATCAAACTGAACACTGATAATTCACCAGTAAATTCCTCTTCTATAAATACAACTGTTGAAAAGGAAATACGAACTAATTTCAGAAGAAAACTGTTCAGCTGCACTCGATAGGACTTGAAACTAAATTCTCGAGCAATATAATTCAGTCTTGAGGAAACGTTTGGGAACTTTTCAGTGAACTAAATTAAATTCTAGTCGAAAAGCCACTGCGTAGGGGTTCAATTGCTAGCATAAAGTTCTTGAATATTGCTATAAATTTTGCAGTGATTTAAACTGCGATGCTTGATGAGAGTGACCAGGGCTTCATGCTGTTCTGAGGGTGCTGTTGAGTGTGGAAGCCGCAGGTCTCAAGATGGAAACGGTTTCATCGAATCAAATAGAAGTTTACACCGTTATACACAAATAGTTGTTTTCTCAACAAACCTTTAGAGAGAAATTTTGCACGCAAGGATCACTACGACAAAATTTCGAATCGCTCCGCCTGTTGTGTAAGCGTAATGAAAATATTAAACAACTGTGCCAGTGGCTCCATAAACCCTCGTCGAATGAGCCTTAAAATCATAGACGATGAGGCAGCTAGATCGTAGGAACCTCTGGAATGGCAGAGAATTTTGACAGAATTTGATTGAGATGACAAGAGTCAATTTGTTAGCAAGTTAGCAATTTGTAAGCAAGAAGTAAGCAAGTGATAAGTTTTAACGGTAGCGTTCTAGACAAAAAACAACGCACAGAAAATTCGTTCAAATAAAAGCAGTTTGCCAAACAGTTACACATAGTAGGATAGCTGAAAATGTTCTCATCCAGCAGAATCATGGGCAGAGTTTCCAATTAAACCAAAGTTGACTGCAAAAATTCCACTTTCAAAATGTTGAGAACTTAATTTACGAGCAATTAATGCATGGATAACATGAACATAACGGATTCTGAGCGCACTTGAAAATGTAAAAAAGTCTCCGAATTTAAAATGAATATGGGAAGAAATATCTAGAATGTTCGAGATTAAAAATATAGAAGCATAATTGAAAAATGTTTTATAAATTTAACAAATGGAATTATTATTTAATTTCAAGCATTAAAAATGATAGGACGGATGAATTGTGGACTTCGAGAATATTTGAATATTTGCAAATTAGGAAATATTTTACACTGACAATAATCAGGAGAACAGGGAAATGTTCATGTTTTGCGCGAGAATGGGCTCAAATGCACTAGGAACGAAGTATCAATTCCAGTTCTTGCGTGCCCAAGAGCGTTTGGAAAGGAATTTAAATTCAGACCTAAGTTGGTGGAAAAAGAGTATGAGAAATACTGCAGAGATGAAAACCTAAAAATTTCCTCCGATGATACTCAAATTTTAAGATTGAATATAACCATTACAATAATCATTTCTTAAAAATTATGGGTCACTGTCAGGTGAATATTCAGACGCTAGTTTCTCAATTTATGTAGCAAAACAAGTAAAAAGTTGGAATTCCGTTAACAGTAGAAGTACATGAAATAGTCTACACAAAAAGGACACGCTCAATATGTTTCTGAGTGACTTGAGTTCGATGTATGAAAAATAGACTAAATATCCTCATATGTTCCAAAAGCCATGCAATACAATTTTCATTGGTTTATTTGCCTCAAAATAAATTTTAAAATCTAAACATTGATTTTAAAGTTTTCAATTGTATTGAAATACGAAAAGTCACTAGTACAGTTATGCGAAAATTTGGCAAATTACGTAGGTTTAATTATTAGAAGTAAATTACTTGAAAATCAATTATTTTCCCGAATTTACAACGTGATATATACTATATGCCATTTTATAGAAAACTTTCGTAGAATATACGTATAATTATCCTGATCTCAATAGCGAAATATATTTAGAGAAAAGATATATGTCGTATTCGTAAAGTCTGAGATATGTTACAGCGAAGAATTGGTTGGAGGGCTGCCTAACCACTGGAGAGTAAACTTTCTTCAACAACGTACAATGAGTCAATTCAACATTAGCAAAGTTTACCAAGTAATAAAAAATTTCCTAGCGGATTTCTTAACATAGATAGAAGCGCAACCCTTAACACATTACATAACGCTATATAACACTAGCAATATACAACTTCAATATGGTAAACAAGATTGAATGAAAGTCCATACAAGAAAAGAGAACTAAACGCAGATGAGTTAGATGACTTTACAGACGTAGGTTGTGAAAAGAACTTTTCATTCAGTCATTTCAACTATGGTATTTATCATAAATATAGAAGTGTATCAATAATAATAGTGAGCGTTAGTATCATACAAGAGATTTAGTGGCTTCAGATGAAACAGATCGCAGCCGCCAGAAGTATGTCTTATTATTAAAGTCTCCCGTGGATAAAGAACAAGCGCATAACATTCCAAGGGTAGAATTACACAATTTCCTGAACAGCTGACAGTAATATCAAACATGTCTAAAAAAAATTGATTCAGGATAATTCTATTAACTGGAGAACCACTTCACATTCATGATGTTGAATCAATCTGTTCCGAATACCACGAACAATCTGACGCTCCTTAGGGTTAAAGTAACAGGTATTCAAGAAATTTTCTACATCATTCTTGAAAATTCAAACTCAGTGTCAGCAACTGGTGAACATATACAAGTCGCACTAAACTCTTATCAGCGGCCTCGTAACAAACGGAAATGAGGGCACGGCGAGGGAGAAGTGAGGGAGACACTACAGCCAGTCGTAAGCGAATTTTTAGAAATTAATCCAATGATATCCATCCAACAAACCTGGGGACGTTTAACTTATTTGTATTCTAAGACGGCATTTAGTTTGTATCCGTTATTTTCGGCTTATGCAGTTACTAAGAAATTACAAGACCACCCTTGGGTGTAAGAAAACAAAACAAGGAAAATGAGATAATACGTTTGTGACATGAAATTAACTAAAAAGATTCCGCCATTCTTCAGTACAACGCAAGAGCCACTTCGAGAATTCCAACTTGAATTTAAGGGCAGCCTACGGTTGGTTCATGGAAAAATGCTCTTGAAAGGCTTTAATGTATCACAAAAGTAACATAAAAAGCTTGTGAATGAATTAATGTGGGAGTATGTTTTACAAGCTAATTTTTGAACCTGCATTTCAATATTCTTAATGCATAGTTTTCAATATTTCTAAAAATAAATCACGTAATTTAACTATACAATAGCAATTATATTATTCTTTGTGAATTAAAATCTATTCCAACAAAATAAATCAGAGTTACCGCTGACTTATGAAATATGCGGGCGTTGACGAGCGAAGCGATACCATTAATTTATAGGCTCAAATTTTCTCAAGTTTCGAACCTAAATTGAAACATAGGAAAGGAATTAGCTCGAGGTTTATGAAATGAAAATAACAGTTTCAAGTATTTTGGGATGCGGACATGAAGTAACTACAATTTTTATTTATTCACTAAATTAGAAGTTTATACCGGTTGATTTGAATGGGATAGCCCCAAATACATTAGTACACGTTCAAATAACATACCATTGAAAGTTGAACTTTAATATGAAACATTCAACGAAAAACCGAAAAGCAATCCGATAACCACTCTCATTTTCTTTTTCCGAGCTGGGGTGCAAACTTGGATTAGATTATTCAAAGTTCACTGTCCAAATTGCACTACTGATGAATATTAATTTGTAAACATGACCAATTTCCATTGAAATATAATCTGAAATGCTGATAAATACGCAATTAAAAATTTTTCTGCCAATTTTGTCGAAATTACGCCATCTTAACAACACCGAACACTAAATCTGAGGTGCCTTAATAAAACAATACGGGTCGGCAAATACTCCAAGACAGTTTTCAAAATACACATTCGCATGTGCTGACAATTATGATAAACGAAATGCTTCAGAATAATTTTGAGAAAAATTTCGTATTCAAAGTCGAGTAAAGCCGTAACCTCAATTTTCCAGGCAACTTTGATGTATAATACTCAATGTTTTGCAATTGCAGAACAAAAATATCGAACTTAGGCTTCCACAAGCCAGCGTGAGCTCGCGTAAAATTCATTCAGAGACTAACTCGTGTCTTTTGGGAACTTGACGTAATTATAATGTGAAATAAAGAATTCCAAAGGAGATGGTGCTTCTACCTTAAATAATACTTGCATCAGCGCATGTTACATTGCATACTTCTCGACAAATGGACATGTTCGTAGTAAAACTAAAACGGATATTATAAATATTGCACCAAACGTTATGCAACCAGATGTTCAGCACAACAATTGCAAAGTTTATTTGGATGCAAACAAAATCTAAAGATTTCAATTTCAGCTGAAGGTTCAAAATCGTGAATTTATTATATGAAATAGGGGAAATTAATTTGATATATTTTAGCCATAAACTTGCGTGCAGGGAGACGGAGAAAAACTTGGTGAAATACTCGAATTTAGAATAGTCAACATACTGACAAACATCAGTCTGTAGTTCAACTTCAGTAGTCTATCATGGTTATTACTTTTTCAGTTCGGAGGTTTGAAATAAAAATATCTCAGAATCAACCTCTGGTCAAACTTCTTGGAAAGATGAGACATTTTTTGAACCCGAAGCGAATTCAAAATACATCTTCACAATGAACTGCACATAGTATAACGTATTATTAAAGGATATCTGCATCAATATTCACAGTACACGTTCACTTCTCTACTACTCGTCTGTCCCCTCAGGAATCCTCCAGGAATAAATTTGAAGGTTGAACAACGTTGGCTAGGAAGAAAACGATGAAACACTACTTCTCTGCAGGAAAATATGAGATTGATGACCGATCATAGCTCGGGTATTATGCAAGGTATCCCCATGGGACGTACTCTTCTTTCTCCGACTTTTTTACTTCCTATACCCCTTTCGATCAAAAACACTGAAAATCGTTCACTTTGTTCAAGAAAAATTATAAATTAAATTTTGGAAATGATGGAAAAGGACAGTATCAAAAATCATTCTTTGGGCTTTTGATATTATTGTGTTTGTGCGGTACGGGTTGAGAATTCTGAAACAGGACAGATGCTGCGATAAACATTCTTCTAGAAATTGAGGTCTGAAGTTTTGATTTTGCTTTTATTGAAATGGCCTGTTCGTTGTAAGAGTGAAAATTTTCCGGCGTTTCTTCGTTTGAATTACTCTAGCGTGAAACATTTCCAATTCAAGCAGGTTAAATAGAATTATCGATATATAGAATTTTGACAAGTTATAAAATTAAATAATTGCGAGAATGAATTTCTCCAATATAGGAGCGTGGAGTTTTTTTCATAACTTAACAGGACACTACAAACGGAATGAGAAGCTCTCCAATTTTCTTGTTTCATGAGTCTGGTTGTCCGTCTGAAGTAGCGCAGTATCTACTCACTCTTACTACCTGGCTCTAATGGATAGATCGTTCAGCCACAATTAGGAATCGAACCCAGTACTTACGCGAGTCGACTGCGCTGTCGGCTTTTTGCGTCGTTACCCACCAGGCTACCAGGAAGACATTTTTTTTAAAACATATCAAACGAAGCTATGAGCAACCAGTTTGCCCAGACATGAGCAACAACTGCTAAATAAAGACAGTTGAGTTTAGGGCCTAAGTATTTTTCCTTCTTAATTTTTCGATTCAAAGAAAATAAGCTTTCGTGAGTTCTTTGATATAGCCATGCGACGGCACCAGCGTCTTCGCAGTAAATTTGAGAGAATCAGCATAAAAATATTAGCAAGTAATACATTAAAATCGGATAGGAAGTTATGTACGAATGTATGTTTGGATTCGTCACTGAAATATTAACCAGATCTACATTAAAAGTTTACCATGAAACATGAGCAAAGAAATTTCGATAACACATATAAAAGCAAAAAATATTAACAACAACCGTTGTGCGCAAGTCCCTCAAAATTTGAGTTAAGTACAACTTGGAAGTGCACTGGACGATGTGAGGACATAAGAACTTAACATTAACCACTCAGGGACTTGGTACACGTAGCGCAATTTAAAAGGCGTCAACAGAGTCCCTTCGGTTGTCGTTCTTAACAATAAGAAGAGTTCTGTAAAAATTACAGGATCATTTTGCACTCTACGGACTATAACTTTAACATTAGGTAAACAAGATAAAATGAGAATGGCTACCGTTATATTGAACATTACGGAGAGGCATACTAATTATTACTCAGACGCAATCTATCACATTCTCTAAGTTACCATTTAAAAAGTGATCATCGGTTTTCCTCCGAAACATCATGCTAGATATCCCTTCAACAACGTTTTTAAATACTAAGAAGGCCCATACAACTAAACAGTTATACAATGAAGTATCATTGTCAGTTGTTTATTAGTTAAATATTAAATATTATTAGATAAAATTTGTATCAATCAAAAACATGAGTGATGGCATAAAGGTTGTGGTCAGCTACTGCCCGATTGCTGATGCTGTCGATGCGGTGGTTGTTTCGAAGGTCCGATCGCGGGGAGCTTTTTGCCCGTGGAAGTTCTGGGGCTGGAACCCTGGGTCTGGGCCTGGGCCGAGCCACTGTGCTGCTGGGTCTGGGTCTGGGCCTGGGTCGAACCGCTGGGTCCTCTTTCATGGTCTCTTGGATCATGTGGTCCACCATGGCTTGGTGGGTCTCGGCAGTGATGTCCAGCAGGATCGGTGACGTGATGGCGGTCATGGTCTTTATCATGGTGGACTTGAACGGACACCAGGGGCGTGGAGGTGGGACTGGCAGGTGCCGCAGGCGAGCCCCCCGAGGATCTCGAGGCTCGTCTTGATAACGGCAGGAAGAGGAAGGATCCCTTGAACGATCCCCTTGGGGAGCTTCGAGGGGAGGGAGTTTTCGCCTTAACCGAGGATCGCGAGCTTCTCCTGGATCCGCCTTCCCCGCCGTGCTTGTCAACCTGGGCGGCGGTGTCGCAATATTTTAGCTGTGCTAATACTTTAAGTCAGTATTTTTAACTCACTGGGAATAATTATGTGGCAACTGGTGATACGCTAAGATCTTAGCTTCTGAGCTAATTCACCATTCATGTACATTAGAATCAAACTTTTCAGTTGATCAAATGAGACCTCTGTTCTCTTCAGAAAAATTCCATGATGATTTTGGCTCAGTAGATTAGAAACATGCTTGTATGATCCTGATTTTTACTTAAATCTTTTTCACATTTGATCAATAATTCAGAAATACAACCAGGTAAACTAGAGGTTAAAAATTAACTTACTCTTCTTTCAGATTTATGTTGTTTCTGAGATATTGCGCAGCTGGAATATTAACATACGAGGCCAAAAAAATAAGTTGGGTAAAGTTTTTCAATGGGTTTCAACTCTGAACAGCTTTGAAGGAATGTACTAAGATGTATACAAGCCAAATAGCTCTTCCAAATGCACAAGACAAATGAACGGGCCGCAAGATACCGTACAGATCAGGCAATTTATTTTTCTGATCTCGCGCAAGTTCGATAGCTGTCGAAACACTTCTCGTACTTTATGCATAAAATTCACGAATTCATGCTGCATACGCTAAGTATACATTTGCACGAAGAATGATTGCGCTATTCCTTACCATTTTTTCACTGAGCGTTCCAATTGACACATAAAAAATGGAAATAACCGATAACGTGTAGTGAAGCACAAGCTTTAAATCTTATATTTTTATTCATATCATTCATCTGAGGCTTTTCTAAAGCGAAATCTTGGTCTAATTCTCAAAGCGGTGTTTTAACAGTGAGGGAAGAAACCGTTGGCAAGAACTAAGGGTTCAAAATTTTCTCAGTTTTGAGAAGAACTCAGTTTGCAGAAAGAGCGCCGTGTATCTATTAGACTATTTTTTGAACATTGTTGGCATCGGGATGTGAATTTAACGTATTCTTTGAATTATGGTCACGGTTACATTTTTGATTCAGTAGTTGGGGGATTTATGGCGTCATATTAGTATCTTAATTTGTTTCACTGTAAAAATTGTGTCTAAAATTATGGTACTTGTTTGATAATCGAACGAACTTAAGAGAATCAAAGTGTAACATATTAGCCAATATTTAAAATTCATTTGTAAAATTATCTAAGCTAATTTTATTGTGCTAAAAATAAAGAAAACATCATTCGAACAAATGAAGATGTCTAAACAAACTAGTCATCCACAAGAAGCACGGCGGATGCATAACACGAAGATATAAAAACACAGAAATGTGCATTTGAAGCTTCAGCGACATAAAGCGTGCTTAGGAAAACAAGTCAGAAAGCGTGTAGCGCTCGACAACTGAAGCAGAGAAGCGCTTGCTCACTTAAACGTGCTCTGGAACAGGCTGTCGTGCAATTGATGCAATACCCACAAAATTTGAAAAAAGTGGTTTCAAAGGTACACGAAATAACATACTCATAATTAAGACAGAGGCAGGAGAAGTATACCAGAACACTGTAGATAAATTTAAATTTTTGGCGTAACAGGACAAATCCCAAGATAGTATTCTGTTCATTACTCGCAAAGACGCTCAAACAACGATTAGCTTGTGAATTATTGGCCAATCTTGGCACACACAGAAACTCACCAAACGAACAAAAGTATGTTTTTAGAATCAGAAATATTTTGTGTGCTATACTAAAATTTGACCAATTAAATCCAGTTAAAGAGAGCGCATAACGAAGCAGAAACGTAACTCTGAGGCACTGATAACATTCAAGAACAATATTGTACAGTTTGACTGAAGTGCATACGTTCTTCAACACTCACAAATATAAACATACACACATGTACACATATGTATACACGTACGCATAGATATACACACATATATATATACACACACACACACATAGACGTACACATATACACATACATATATACATACACATATACGCACTCATGAACATACAAGTCCATCCATACACATATGCAAATACATGTGCACATACACATACAAACATATATACATACACACACGTGTATTTAATTACGCATACATATGTATATCCGCATACATTTATATACGCACATATATATATATATATATGCACAAATACGATCATATACATGCATATCCGTATACATATACACACAAATACGCACATTTATATACACACACACACACATGTACACTTACAGATGCATACAAACAATTAAAAACAGGTAGACAAGTGAAAACCACTGAGATAAACAGTTTTCGAACTCAAAATCAGTAGATATTTTAAAATTATTTCAACGAATTCATTAAAGACTTACAAACACACACACACACACACACACACACACGGATACATACACACACATACGTATACATACATACATACATACTCACGCATACATACACACACATAAATATATTTAATTTAATAAAGAGGTAGTACAACTAACAGGTGAAACACCATTATAGGAGTTGAAATTTACTAATTTTTTATGTATTTTGGCACATAAGACCAATTGCTTAAGTTTTAACAAATGGAGGAAGAACACTGTAAGAACGGAATAGTGAAAATTTAGTTTCTCACGTGTTAAAATAATGGGATGCGACCCATGGTAATTTTAAAAGCTTGGTTTCAAGAGCATATGTTACTCGTAATTAAAACTGTGAAGTGGGAGGGGTTTGAGTTTTAGGATATGACCAATTTTCCGATGAACAAAGTCGAGATCGTCTAAAATTTTGGATACCAAACTCAAAAAAAGTTGAAAAATTGTTCCTGCCCAGTAAAACCAAATAAAATCAAAATGACTATTATCGAAGTTAAAAATACATGAAAAAATTTATCGAATAACAGAAAAAGCGTAGAAAAAATGCAACGAATGTGGATGAAAATAAAGTATCCCTACTGCAAATTGACTTTCCTTTCAGAACATAATGTTTCGAGATTGAAAAAATAAAAACCACAAGAGGTAAAAAACTAAAATGGTCAGAAGTAAGGAAAGAAGTGAAGAAAAAATACTGTAAGCTTTCTACAAGCAAAATCATTAGAAAAATGCTAGCAAAAGTTAAATAAAATAATATAAGATAATGGAAACAGAGAATATACCTGACAGCAAACAAGTAAAAACTACTGAAATAAACAGTTGTGTAAATTCAAAATCTGTTGATATTTTAAAATTCTCTTAACGAATTCATTAAAGACATACATATTCAGTCGTATGTGAAATTCACTGGAATTAAAATTTCTTTGGTCATAAGCAGACGTGTTTTCAACATATAAGCTAATTTTCTCGATAAAAATACATTAAAATTGAAGCTCCTATTCCAAACAACGGCCATTCAGCGGCCATGCATTTCTTTCTACCGAAGTAGACAATAGTTGCTCGTAAAAACAAAATTAAAAATTCACATACTTCAATTCAATTTGCATAATGCGAGAAAAGCTAAAAAAATGAAATGCTTGTTCAATGTATAATATAGTGTGTATTCATATTATCAAGAAAGCTCGGTAAAAATTAAAATGCAACAAGATATAAAGAATTTTTGAATATTATTCAAGTGGAAAGTCTTCGCAAGTACGAAGAGTAAGAAATGGCCATACTGCATTTAACTTTAACAGTAAAGATGTTTACAAATATAAGAATAGCTCTCGGAGAAAAGACCATAACACAGGTTCAAGATGACACGTACAGTGGAGGTAAGAGAAAGTGAGGAAAAGTAGAGGAGAAATAAATTCATCGAAAAAAATCGCTACCATTAAAGCACACGGAAAAAAGGTAGGAGTCGCAGAGCCCACCCAAAAGAACTGGCGAGAAGAATCATAGTAGTAGATTAATAAAGAGAAGAGAAGTGCACAATAATAGTAAGACTGAAAAATATAAGTATTAATATTAGCCGTACCAATTACAATAATACTAGGAGAACAAGAGTACAAGACAGGGGAATGGGATAACAGCTTGATAATGCGGCACAGAAACAGAAGAAACAGAGGAGATAATTACATTGCTCGTAATGAGAGGTGCACACCACTACTGCTAACAATAAGAGGAGAAGAGGAGGAGGAGAATGAGAGGAGAAGGCTCCGTACCTGTCATGCTCGCACCAGCAAAGCTGGCAGGACGGCGGTGCGGAGAGGAGAGAGAGAAAGAGAGAGGCCATGTGAAGAAAGGAAGTTAGGGAGAACACATACACAACATTGTGTGAGTGAGGAGTGATGGCGTACAGGCTGACATAAGCAATCAAATAATTAGTATCAAAATTTTATGATGAATAAATGAAGAAATAAGGAGTGACGAAATTCTTTATATTGCTGTAAAAAGAGATTTGAAAAAATTAAATCTGCCTTTATGTTGGTAAACTGCGTTGATTGTGAAGACCAATCGAGGCCGTAATGAATGTGTCTAGCGATCTGGTTAACCAGGTGGATGGTGAATGAATTGACGGAATGGAATGATTGTACGATAGCTGTTCCACATAAAGAAGCTTTAACTGCATGTAAGACGTCACTGCAAAATTAACATAGCAGGAAAGATAGAAAAGAATTATTCCATCGGGAAATGAGCTGTCAAAAACAATCTAATAGTTTAACTAATCACAAAAGAAATAAATGAATTTTCAAGAAAAAACGACTTAAGTAATGCGACGCCACTGAGGGCGATTGAAATCAAGAAAAATCATGGCCCGCCAAAAAACACAGGATGAATTTTGAAGCCCCGTCATAATCTCCAAATTGAAGGACTTTTCAAGAGAAGCCATGTCATTAGATCGGGCTGAAAAAATAAGTCTACCAGTGTTAAGTAACACGTTCTGAAGGATGACCGGGCGATTGAAGGTGTTGGTGGTATTTGGCATAACGACCAGAACTCTTAACGAGAAAACTCAAAAGGCCATGAGAGAAACTTTCTAGTGGTTGAACTATGAGGTGAATAGAAATTACTTCTTGCGATAATTTTGCTGAATAACCAAAATAGGCAAAAAAATTTTGATAATGAAAGAGAAAGAAGGGTTAACGTTGACAGAGATTATTATATTAAACTAAAAGAAGATCTCGGATATAAACTGAGGCATGAAACTGTGAATGGGAGATGTAAGATCGTTTCACCCAAAAGCGCGAAGAAAGTTTATGAAACAAACGATAAGCGAATGATAAAAAAGTAAAATTTAGGAAGGACCAAAGCTAGATGTATGAATTGCCGAAATAATTAATGTTATGATTCTAAAACTAGTGGGCCAAGGTCATTTCAGTCATGACGGAACTAAACTTAGTAGCCAAATATGGAAAAATGACCAATGTCAAGAAAAATAAAATGCAATCCAGTATTTACAAAGTCAAATGTCACCAAATGTTGAGAAAAAAACATGATGATAGTTTTTGACATAGATAACAAAAGGGTTGAACAGGGAAATGTATAATTTGAGTTTTAAAAAAAACCCCTATAGGTACTGAAACAACTGGTATTATCAATTTTATTCTACTCAATAAAACAAGAGATAAACCTGCAGGTACACTGAAATTTATTATTTCTACAAGTAAATTTATGCTAAGAGGAATAATTATTGATAAAAAATACTTTCCAATTAACGAAATTTTATTCCTTATGAAGGGTGATTGTAAATTGATCGTCATGAAAAATTTCCATGTGAGATGAAAAAAAAGATTCGTCTTAAAAAATGTCTCTGAAGTGAGCAAAGAGTAAAAGTAAATTAGGGAGTAAATTAGGGCGACGATTTAAGCGGTATGAATATGAACTGAAAACGTACTGAAGCGAACCAATTTCTCGTCAATTTCGTATTTTGTGGCAGGCGATTGTTGGTGAAATGGCAGTCCTAGACGGTGGAGAAAGATGAAGCACAGAGAAGGGAATTTGACCTTGAGGCTGAAATTTGAGGAAACAAATAGTGGAATTGGGCAGGAAAGGGCGTAAAAGGACGATGGCAGAGTGCTGGGGTGCAAGTAAACGATGGCGGAGAACACAGAAATCACAAGCAAGGTAGAAGCTCATTATTTCAGGCAAATTAAAATGTAAACTTCATCTGCCACTTTTTTACGACACCGAAAAGAGAAGACAGTCGATCAGCTGTGAAGTCTAAGAACGTAGTGCGGGAATAAAGGTGAGATTAGGAAAAGGGAAGAGGTTTTCGAATTTTTCGCTGTAGAATATGCTCAATTTCATCAAAACATAAATTAAAGCTCGCACTTGCTTTGCCTAAAGTCGCCCACTTCCTCAAAAATCATAAAAGTCTCAGAGAATCCTGCTAGGTTGGCCTTCGTTTTGGGAAGGAGTTGAATAAATGCTCTAAAACTGTCTAATGCATATGAACTGAGATCGCTTCCAAATTCTTTTTTCTTTTCGATACAATGACATCGACGTGGTATCTTGACATTCATCTCGCCAAAATATATTTGCACTAGTCATACTTTATGACATGAAGAATTTCTATAAATCTAATTAGAAAATGGCTAGGATATATTAATTCCTATAATAATTGCATTAGGTTCTCATCTTGAAATATGGATTATTATTTATACAATATAGGGAGCAAAGAGATTGCTGACTTGCAAAATGGGCGCTATTATTTTCCGAAAAAAAAAATGCTGCAATATTGCATATTAAAAGTGGGCCTTCTAAAATTGCTTAAAATTTTCCTCTCGCACTTAGTTCTAAGAAAGTAGATTAGGAGCAAGCTTAAGCATCCTAAACCACAAAAAAAAATTCTTATGAGGAGGAGGAAGAAGGCACCATTCAGTATAAAATCAAGAGAACGGGGCATTGATGCACAAGATGAGCTCTCACACCCTGCACCTGGAAATAGCAAGATTGAAAGAACTTTATGAAACAAGATGAAAGTTAAAGGAGCAAGTAATAGATGCTGAAGAACAGGACAGCAGTGAATCCCAAAAAAATCAGTTCGGAACAACACATAAAACCGATTCTATTTCGAGAAAATGAAGACCTACCAAACTTTCAAGTCGGGACCTCACACCTTCACCCTAGCAGCGCAAATTCCCATGGATCCATTACGTAGTTGGATCTCTATGAGGGGATTGGTTGCGAGTTACTCAACACTTTGATAATGCCGAAGAGTGTCCACAGCAACAACCCATAACTCTTCATCTTTTAAGAATATGTAATTGAGGGAAATCGAAATCTCTGCCCTTACGCCCTTATCTCAGGTGCACACAACTTTCTGCTTTGCGAGTAATTCTCGGTTATCAACTAATTTACGAGCGAGAGGATTTTTTAAATACTAAACAAAAAAAGGATTTTCAGAAAAACCGTTTCTTCACGTCATTACTTATATTTCTTGAATGAATGAAGTTTTCTCACACTCAAAGTAAAATCTCAGTTTCCCAACAGCAATAGCAATATTTCATTTCGAAAAAGAAAAAATAAAGTTTATTTCCCCGCAGCAGTTTTTAGAAGCTATAAAAAAAGAAAGAGAGAAAGGTTAGCCTGTTGAAGAAGGAGCCGAATTGAAGGTGAGGAAAGGATGGAAGCGCACGTTGTCGTGGATGTGGAACATGCGTGTGGATGAACACTAAGGCGGAGCAAAGACGTACAAATCGTCGCGCTCTCAATGACAAAATCAATGACAATGAAAAGGTAAAACGAACAAAATACATTAACCAGAAATTAAATGAGAATCCACACCCTCAACAGTCAACACCAACTGTAACTAAAACATATTAGCTAACACAGTGATATCGTAGCTATTTATGTTGATAAATACATCACAAACATCAACAAACACTTAACATTTTATCTACTAAAAATAATAGAACAACCTGAACGGACTAAAAACGAATAATGTGGGTACCACAAGAAACTATGTACTAGAATAAACACAAAAATTCGATTTTTCTTTCAGAGCTAATACTGTGCCAGCTTGGAAACGCAGATGCCTAGAATGATTGCTGTTGTAGCTAGTGAGGTAAAATTACTTTAATTGCATCGAAAACGTGTCATGGGCGAAGTTTTACATTATGACTACCATAATCTTTTTTGTGCATTGTAATCAAATCCACCTTTTATAAGTTCCAGATATTTGTACTTTTTGAAGAATAAATTTGGAGCATGATCTCGAAATTTATAGAATATGAGATAGACAGGCTTTTGGTAGAGGGGTTCTTTGGTTGAGTTACTATGGTAAACTAAACCTAAGAAAACTGAACTCTTATACTCTTTAATAAAAGCGCTGTCATTCATTTAAAAACTTACGTGCTTGGTACAACGAGTAGATTCATATCTACAATAAAGAGAAAAAAATCAATTGCAGGAACCCCATTCATTTTCCTACTGGTGTTGCTTCATGAAATACAAAATTAGTTCAGCTGATTTTCATACCGTGTAATAACATCCGTAAAAGGCTCATAGATGAAATATTGTTCGGTAGCGATTGTTAACTTCATAGAAAGAATTGCGTCGTTTTCTCAAGTTCCGTGCACGTCGGCGCTCATAATTTACGAGTATCAGTAAAGAACAGGCCAAAATCACCCGCCCGTAATTTCACTGGGATAACGAACCGACGGTAAATTTTTGAATCCTATTGGGTTGTAGGGACCTCAAATTAGCTCAAATACATTCAAGATTCCTTATGACCCACCTTTTATCTGCAACTCTGGAAAATGAAACATTTCTGCACAACATTCACCATTAATTGCACTCCCGATTACTGAAACTTTCTTTCTGACCAAGAATGATTTAGCTCAATAAATGCTCTCTTCGTTTTTCTTTCCTCATAATTTTTCATATATTTTTAGACTGAATAAATTTAAAACATAAGTCTCGATTCTAATGAGCAAATTTCCGTGTGAACATTGCGTACAAGGACCATAGTTTTATTTATGATCATTCAATGAATTTAGTAAATTCATGCAACAATAATGTCAAGAAAATGATTTCGGCGAATCAGGTTTTTAAGTAATTCAAGCATGAAAATTGTGTGTGTAAAAAAGCTTAATACTTAGTTGTAACCATGAACTTGTGGGTAGGAATGTATCTTCCGATCTTTTGTGCAATAGTAGTTTTCCAAACACACAATATCTTCGATCTGAAGTAGACGTCTAAACTCAATAACACTTCGAATGATGTTTGAAATACAGTTGTCAAATTTTGACGGAAATGTGTTTATTAACAATTATCAACTCTTCTGTCAACACTTACACGAGGATTTTATTATCATATATGGCATAACAGGGGTCACAAGAATCAACGGTAACAAACGTCAAACATACTATAACCTACCATTGCGGTTGTGTACAATTGATTTCTTGTCTAGAATTTAAAGCGTGCTGTTTGGAGCATAACCTGCATAATATTCATCGTGGAAATAATCTGTAAAACAATCTACCTCATTTAACAATCATAACCAACCAATTGCTGAATTTTTCGAATTGCATAAGTTTTAGAAGCAGATGTGATAACCATTTGCCGTAGTTCTTGATAAAGACGCGAGTTCACATACATTGACAGAACAAGTTACCTGAGCTGTGGGTGTGTGTGCTACTGAGCCCGTCACTAACCTGCAAGACGGTGACGGACCGCCTTCGCTGCACCCCCATGGGCAGAGGCACTACGGACAGAAGATTAGAAACTTTTCGGAACCCTGAGCGGATCGATGACCCTCCTGGTGACGACGTTTGAGTTTGAGCTTCTTCCAACAGGAGATTACGACGTTCTTGGTCATGTTTGCGTCTGAAATGACGTTTGTATTAGAGTACATCGATATAGAATGTGCATGTTCAAAAAAAGGCGACAGGGACAGATTGCGGGCTTAAGAATAAAATCTTACGCACAGAATTAAACACATCTTCAAAGGAGCTATGTATATGCTTACGTAAATATTCAGGCAGAAAAATACATTGCTTAAATAGTTTAAGTTTTATTACTTTATGCGCTCAAGTTAATACACTAAAATCACAGCTACAAAATATTTAGGGTATCGAGCGAAGTGCTGATATTACGGACAAGGGTTCCCTTTGTAGATCAAATAATTGATGTCAATTTAAAGTGGATAATGAGCTAGCTACAAATTATTAAGTTATGATGCGTGCTGACCCAGTAAACTTCGAAAGTATCTCAAGTTTCAAAATTTCCGGATGAGAACTTTAATTTCTTTCTTCGTCCTATACTGCAGAAGTGTGCACTGTAGCTCACTTCCGAGGATTGATCATTACCATCTGTTCATTATTAGCTAACAATTTCATTATTGGCACCAAGCTTGTATTATGTTGTGAGATAGAACATCGTAAGACCGTCGTTCTTTCAAGCCTGGATCCGAAGGGAGAAATGCAAGCCAGGGGCGATTATTTCGAGCAGTCACGAGCATTCGCACATAATTTGATTTTTCTCGTTGCAAGAGCTAGGGAGAACTTCACTCATAAATTCGTTACGAAGTAACATTCATTCGTTGCAAATGTAAACGAACGACCTGCAATGCAGCTCGTTCAAAGTGCCATGATTAGTCCCGCCTCTTCCAAATTGCACAACTTATTGCTTTCAATAGAAATTTTCAAAGCCTTTAAAAGCTCTAACTACAGGCCACTTACTGTTTAAAGACTTTCCAGGCGATTTGAATGACCCTGGCTGCAGTTTCCATCTTTTTCCATCGTCGCGTTGAGCTGACAATTTCGAGCTCCTTTCTCGTTGGGAACTGCTTTTTGAACTTCTCTTCCATTTGGAGTTTAAGCTGCGGAGGGAACTATAAAACTCACACATGAGTCCAGAGTGCGCACGACCACCCGAGTGAACAAGACATGATCGAGTACACTGCAGGCGGCCGTGCAAGCAATGAAGGTCACACTACTGGGATACATTTCAACATTTTCTGTGTTGAAAAAGAGTTTGTAATCCATACAGCAGCATTGAGCAAAAGAAGTGATTGTTTTAACGAGTAATTTTACGACCGATTTCTTCATTTGGTAAATACTCAGATGATTTTTTCAGTACTAATAGGAATCTGTGCAGAATCTCGAAAGTATGTTCCAAATTCAAATCTGAAGAACAATCATTTGGTTTATTGTACCGTGAAGGTACTGAATCCAGATCGACTGAGATTAGATTAATACAAGTTCAGTAATAAATATACTGAAATCAATTTCCAAATCTTGTGAATTTGAACTCCAAATATAATCCTAATTTTGTCTGCCGCACAAATTACGAACCTTTTTCTTGTATTTGGAGCGTACTGAGGTGCAAGAAAGAGTGCCAAAGTGAAACTGACTCAGGTATTGATTACAATCAAGCCATCTCGCTATGAATGCTAGAAGACGACGATTTGTAATTCGTCAACGTGTGAGTGAAGGGAGGTGTCACATAAGTGTAATTTTTTGTACATTTACACTGAGTACGCTCCAAAAATATCTTTTACAAAACTTTGTAATAGAACAAATGACATATACAGCAGCATAGAATTACCAATACTTCAGGCTTAAGTGGACAAACAATGACATATACAAAAAGCCATAGCAATACCAGCAAGATCTTGTTACCAACAACTTGAATAAGAGGCTTTTATTGACGTGGTAAATAAGTAAAATAACCATTCCATTTATATATAAGTATAAATGTAAGGACACGCACGCACAGAGTGCTTTGTGCAAACAGTTTTCTTGAACGAACTCGAATGCGACTTGAAACAACTGGAACGGTCGTGGGAAGGACGATACGCCTCACGCTGTCACCAACACAGGGGAAGAAGCACACGAATATTCGGCCCAGCTCTAACGGCAGCTAACGCTCGATCTTGCTTTCATTAACATGTACCTTGCGATTCGGTGATTTTTCGAAAAAATACGTTTAAAAAAGGAACACCTTTTAGAAATTACGGTAAATTAAAATAGTAAATTTTTATTATTAATACCGAATAAAAAATACCATAGCGGCGCATATTTAAAAGAATACTAGTACTACGTTTGTTTTCTCCTCTAAGAAAAAAACGTCACTAAAAAATGCAAATTATTATTCCTCAAATTCAGTCATTTTTGAAGTAGATTTTCCAGCGAAAAGCTGCTGTTAGAGCTGGACGTACAGGAAATGATGACAAAACTCGGGAACTATAAAAAGAACAATTAGTTCAGGGGAAAGCTCAGTATATTTTTAGAACGATGGCACAGTTTTCTGGAATCTACAAAGAAGAGGAGGCTATAATACCTAGTCTGGTTGGTTAATGGACGAAACGAGAGCACTAACTGGTCTATATCGACACAACTGCACTATCTATAATGGTTCAACAAGGAGGATCTGTTTCAGCCCAACTTCATCGCCACTTCAACGACAAAGGTCGTAAATGTGCGGATTTCCACGCAGAGGCAAAATGCGTTGGCAGTCGCGATTCAGTTTGGCTGGGTAAGCTATGGGTGGCACGAGAGACGCTCCACGACGGAAGGAAAACAATTACGAAACAAAGTGAAAAATGTCGTAGAATCATACTTAAAGAAAGTTGAATACATTGAGGAGAAATGAGTAAAAAAATGAATTCGCACAATGAATGAGAAATATTAAGAAATGAATGCACCTGTGAGAAAAAGCTTTTTGTAAAAGTATGTCCCGAGCATGAGACACAAATTGCAGAGTATGAAGCGATGTGCAATTTTATATTGTTCCCCAAGCATGAGTACCTTAAAAAAAGAATAAGATATCACACATACGGAGAAAACGATTGTAGGACACACTCATGTATTAAACTGAAACACAAAACACCAAAAAAGAATGATTTGCACTCACAATTCAGGTTTATTGAAAAAAATGTGTTTAAAAAAGCACGAACAACAGTGGTTTAGAAGTGGAATAAGAAGACGCATGACACTTTGGTATGGCTATCAACTTGCTACAATACTCACGAGGCAAGTTATCGTGAAATTTGCGTCTAGGAAGAGCTAAGTGGTATGCTGCTACACTTTGTACAGTAGCAATGAAATCTACCATCATGCCACGATAAAGCGATAAATGCAATCAACTGAACCAACTTTCAGTGTACAGTCCGCACCCCCAGCTACGCATTTACTCGACTATCGTCATGACTACCGCCGCTGATGCACTAGTTGCTGCGCTTTCTAACGCAGCTTTTATCCAACGTGCGTTAGTTACCGTCTGTTCACTCATCTGCGGAATCATCACAACATAACATCTAGCGGAAAAAGGTAATTTTCTAGTAGACTCAGGAGGAACAGGAATGCCTTACGAAAGGTTTCTTGTCGTTGCAGCGGTAGGTCTACATGAGGTCGAGCTTTTTACACACATTCCTAGCCAACGACAACAGGGCTCCACAAAAGAAACGCTCTTATTTCGGAAAACAAGTTAGCTTCCTCAACTTTAATATCAATTGAAAAGTGTTAATAACTCAATAGCACGGTTAGAGCGTCGTGGTTTAGGTAAACTTGTTACGGATCTCGGCGCGTTGGTAAGGCAATCCTGTATAGTGACCATTTTGAGATTTGTGGATGGGGGCTTCGTAACTCAGAAGCAACAACTCTACAGATCCGTTAGGTGAAGTCGCAGGTAATGTCTGGTCTAATGCTCTTAATTTCACAACGGCTTATATTTCAAGAGAAACAAGAGCGTAATGCCTTTTCTCTGCTTGTCAGTTTTAAACTTCTTTGACGAGACGATACTTTGCAGATGTACCTAATAAATGACCGGATATTTCCTTATTACTTCAATTAGATATAGAGTTAAATTCTTGGAATACACTATTAAGTGTAAGCAATCTGAATTTGATCCCCAGCACTCGGTATTCGGTAAAATAATCGGAGCATTTACTCCTTAGTAAACGAAGGCTAAAATGAAGTTGAGGGCATACTCGCATATTGATTGGGATGGGTAAACTAAACAACCCGCTTTTCGAGAAGCTTCGAAATTAGAAACGTAAACTGATGAGTTCTAAAAATTTTCCAAACGAGTTACTTGAAAACATATAATCAAGCTCAGAATTACAATGTCAGTTGCGAAAACACATTTAAAGAGTTATGAGGTTCAGTTTTAGCGGTTAATCATTAGAAGTAGCTTGAGCATCTACTATGCAAATAATTGTCAAGCGAGGCACGCTCTAATCTACAAAATCGAATTACCTCACAGAACTTAGATTAAAACAGCCACTAATTTTAATGCGAAGCAGATGGAACTTAGTTCCTTGCCACAGGTGCAATTACGAGACATGAGTAACATGATGAACAAGCTTCTTTTGTAGGCCCACTAGTCGTTGCTAGGACGTAGACATTGACACACATCTTTAGGTAACCATGCAGGCTTAATCAGTAAGAAAAACGTATCCAATTAAGGGAGAACGCATTAAATAGTTAGGTCTCTTACTAGTTTGTGGTTATGTGAGCCGTTATGTGGAATGTAGCTTATTTGCGTGGGTTGGTATTTCTAAGGAAGGAGTGCAACAAGGCGTCTTTGAATGATTTCTATGCACCCAGAAAATCAAAATGATTTTTCATCTTATTAAGTGTAATAGATTATCGACTTAAGAACAGCTATGAATGGTGGTTGTATCATCCCACATATGAACCGATTCATGAGCTTTTGGGAACGACCGGTTAGTATAAATGATCATTAGTTTTTTGACTCCGGATTGAAGATGACTGAAATGTGTGTGCAACCACGATACGCAAATAAGCTAGTTCCAAGGTAAGAAAGAGCTTCAGGCATACGAGTTTGATCGAGCTCTTATGATAGTACGCGTGTTGCGCGTGTATAGGATTAGGTGAGTGCACAAAAGGAATTTAGAGGTTGCCTGCAGTGTCTCGACAATGTAGGATAATATAAAAAATAAATTCCTTTACCAGTATTACAACGCATTCGTCCGCAATGTCATAGAGGAAATTCTCTGCAAGACTGCACATGTTAAATTGTCAGTAACAACAGGTATAAAACATGGAAAGAACTATGAAGCTCTATTAATCTGACAGCATGGATTATGTCTCTTAAGCTTAAATTGTTGAATTCAAAATTCATTAAGTACTTGTATGAATATTATTTCAGTAATTTAATTCAGGCTTCACTCCTGACTCCATGTTGGAAGATCCCATTTTTACAAGCCTCCCTAACTAAATTTTAAATCTAGTCCTCAGCATTGGGCTTCCAAGGTTAGCTTGAGAACACGAGTCAATGGTAAGAGTTAAAAGCAGAAGATAAGTATTAAAGATAGCACAGCTGTAGGGAAGAGAAAACTTGAGAAATTACGTCGTATCGCTTTTCTCAAGGTGAACCTACGCTAATGGGTGCTCGAATTCATTGAAAGTGAAAAATGTATTCGCGTATACATTTTTGTAGGTAGGGAACACAGCTGAAAATAAAAAACGTAAATGAATTCCTTAAGGGTCATCCGTACGGGCTGCTACAACGCATGCCAGCTTCAAGGTTTAAAAGCTATACAACTCTACTGGCATTGTAAATTTTTGATATCAACTTCACCAATACTTCATTTTCGTGGCCTGATTGCAAAAAATGACCGTCGAGAATGTCACTTAAATGAATATGCCGTGAAATTACTTATTCCGGAAAGATGAAAAAAATTCGACAGCTTTTCAGAAGATGCTTTTAGTGAAAATATTCTTGATAAAGTAACACGGATTCCTAAAGTTGAAATCAAAACGATGTACTTTCAGATTTTACTCTGAAGTAAAATAGTGTAATAAACACAGCAAATTTTTTCTGTAAAATCTTTTCTGACGAAGTTGAACAGTTTCCTGAAGTTGAATTCAGAACGATCGGTTTCGGAGTTTTACGCACAGTAAATTCTGTGAACCAAGCATATTTTTTTGTGATGAATTATTTAGGTCAAATTCAAGATGATTTTGATGGGAGATGCATCATATTAGTGAGAAAGAGAAGTTAATGTTCAGATCAGTTTAATTAAAATTATAATAGCCCGTATTTTCTTTATGGCCTCAAACAAACGTGCACTGTGTGCGCGCCAATTAGTTCAAGCTTTCGTTTTTAAAAATTTATCAATTTACGAGGGAATTGTGTCGCATGCATCATGAACTGAACCAATGTGCCAGAATTATTAATCGATCGGTAAAGGCCCTTTATTTGAAAGAACAGCATAGATGATACAAGTTATTCCGCTTCAATGAACACCTGGCGTGGGTTGGTTACTCGCGATAACGAGGAGAACTTAACAAGGGAATTTTCATTGAGCAGGAGCAAAGTGATAAGGTAAGAAGAGCGCACTAAATTTTCTGGGAAAGGAACGCAGAGAAGAAGAACGAAATAAATAAGTAATGGAATTATTTGCAGTGGGAATTAAAATATTTAGCTCCTAAAGAGAGGGCAGATCAAGCTCTTAATAGTGTGGATAAAGTGAAAATTGGTGCAGAGGGTAGATGCTTTCATAGAGCACTTTCTCAATAAAAAGGCGGTTTGCATCCTCGGCAATAATGCAATGCAGAAGAAAATATTTAAAAAATCTTTTACCGGTTGTGAATAGTTTAGTTGGATGCGGAAAAGTTTCTCTTTACAGTGAAACTTCATGGAAAAAATATAAATGATCTGTGCCAAATTATAGTAATTGGAAGCAAGTTTTGAGAGAAAGTATTTCCTTGTGATTTAGGGAACGACGTAACCAGTAACAAAATATTATTTACGATTTTCGAGTTTTAGCCATCTTCTTCAAAAGAAAATTTTCGAAACGAATTCGATGGGCGTTTGAAAAGAAGAACATATTCAAATATTTGTTCACAGACATAGTAGAGAATAAAAATGGAAACAAGCTGCAATTTCATTGTTCAACCGCTGCGCTCAGAGTGAACGCTGGAAAAGCTCAGCTCTGATAATGAGAAAAAATTAGTTATAACATCTACATATACAGTTTGATTATCAAATGAAGAGAGTTAGGTACGCATGTATCTCCACTGGACATCTGACAACACAGAAAAAAGTTCACACACAATATCATGGCAACAATACCTCCACAGTGACATACTGGATCTGCTCATGCAAGAGAATTTTTCATCGCACATTCCTAGAAGGCTTGTCTAAGAAATGCACACCAAGTCTACTCAGCCAGAGATAGGGATTACTTCTCACTGCACCTATTCACATTGCACAGTCAATGGTAATTATGAATAATATTAAAGAAGGGTTGTGATGCTCGACTAAAAACTGCGATGATGGAATCACTGTGAAATATTCATATAAAATGTAAAGTAATTGTCAGGTTACGATTGCGTTATTATTATAATAGTGCAAACAAAAAATCATATTAACAGGAGTTAATTTAAAACGACTCCAAAATTTAAATTAAATTAAAAAACTTTAAATATGAGAACATCTTTCAAATTTCGAGCCCGGATTGACAAAACATCTGTAACTGCAATCTAAATAATATAAAAAATATCATACATGAAGGACAAAACACGTAATAGAGCCAATATTTCGTAAAGTGATTCTTCTGTTCGTAGTAATGTTCAGAGGATAGGTAATTAATCAAAAAAAAGCCTTTCTCACGTTATAGTGAACAACACCAGAAAAGGAACAAACAAAACTTTTACGTGGTAAACAGCTTGAGTAACTAAAACCAAAGGGACCAGCCAGGAAACAGCAGTTTCAATAAATACAGGAATGAGTAAAATAATGTATCCAACGAGGAGATATGCTGTACACATTGGAATAATTGGAGTGAATGACCAGATCCAGCTACTCCCCACGCTATATCGAGGCACCCACGTACCCTCTTAAACTCTTCAGTCTCCTCTACGTGCCCCAGCACGTGTTTGGTGAGAGCATGAAGTATGTCGAGGCAGTGAATTTTGTCGCCCTTCGCGATAGGGAGATCGAAGGACACAAGCGCAACTGTGTTCGGCTTTGGGATGCCGAACGGACTGTCCAAGCTGGCAATGAAGTCCGATAGCTGGTTGAAGTTGATGAACTGCGTTGCGTGCGGGTCGTATCTGGAAATAGTTATCGCCTGAAGCACCTTATGTCTCTGTAACGTACTCTTTCACTGAAGTATAGAATTTATTTGATAAATACAAAAAATTGGTCCTGTGACGCTTTTCCAGCCGCGGTGCTAGTCGCGCCAGATTAAAAAAGAGGCCATTCAAGTTGCCCGATTCTGGCAAATCATCGCATTCAGACTTCAAATTACGTAGGAGCCTATTCCTATGTCCTGAAACATAAAGTTCAGAAACATGCCAACAAACTTGATCTCAGGACAATCTTTTTCACTCTAGAGGTATGTAAATGTTTTTGAATACCAGAATATGTTAGCTTATAAATGGACGAATGAATGAACAAATACTAAAATCTATTAATAATTTGAAATTAAAACTAGCATCAATATCAATTTTAGCACGCCGTAAGTGGAACGTTTGCTCTGAAAAGAGTGTTTCATTAGAAAAATTTAAAATCCAGTGTGTTATACTTGGTGTTTACTTTTGAGAAATACTATATTTTATTTTTTTTCTGTATTTTACGTGTAACTAACCTAAAGATGGACCCAAAAAATATTTTAAGAGTTACAATTGAATAATTTATGATTTTGCCCCAGTACTCATGAACAACAGAATACGGCACTTTCCGATAATATTGCAACACGACACTAAAATGAAGTGCAGTTAATTATTCCTAGTAAAGCAATTGCATCGTAACTTGACGCTTTCGAAGCAAACAAGATTAAAAAATCCCGACGAGTAGCTTACTTGGACCACCGCACGTAGAACATTTCCAAGTCATCTTCAACGATGCCAATTTCTTCTTCTTTGTGCGCTTGGTTGAAGTTCTCGAGGATGACGGCGATGTACATGTTGATGACGATCATGAAGTTGACGATGATGAATGAGACGAAGAATGCGATCGCTATGACGGGATGACCGCAGTCGCCATTGGGCTGCTCTTTGTAGTTCGGGTCGCAGTCGGGCGGCTGCACCATCAGCGGGTCCAGCACGTCGTTCCAGCCGGCTGAGGTGATCAGCCTGGAAACATCCGGCAGTTACCACAGCGAATAATAATAATAATAATAATAATAATAATAATAATAATAATAATAATAATAATAATAATAATAATAATAATAATAATGATAGTAATAACAATAATAAAAATAACAGTAAAAATTATAGAAATAGCAATAATAATTTAGGGTTACGTTTCCACTGAAAAGAGGCCTGAAGGTATGGTAGAATCCTTTGGATATCAAAGGGTTGATGGGTACAATGTAGATCTAGCTGAAAGAATTTCTATATCTTTCGGATGTTTAGCTAAGGCATAGGGCTAAAGTGAGCTTTAAGTCACCAAAAGCAAGTTACTGGCAAATAGTTAAAATAATTAGCGGCAATCCAAATTTGATTGTTTCAAGAGGATGGATCAGTACAACGGTTATATAAATAATGTCGTCCTCTGGTAATTTGTTTCGAAAAACAAGTGCATCAAGTTGGTCACTGGCAGCATATTAAGAACATTTTTCTTGAGATAAAAATCTAGTTTTGAATGCAGCAAAATGCTTCATCATAGCTGCGTCTGGAATACTTTAATAGAAAAATTTATTATCTCGAGAAGTCGGACAATGCAATACTAATACACGAACAAATTTAGCTTGAGAAACATGAATTTCAAGGTATGGAAATGTTTCGAACATTCCCCTGAAAAATGTTATCCATATGAAAATTAAACTTAAACACTTATGTTAGGAGAATAGTTGTAAAAGAAACTCAAATTGGACTTTTAATATAGTAATAAAATGACAAAAATTATGCTAAGACGCTAAAGCGAAAAAATATCCTAAAAATAAACTTTCGAGACATAAAAGTGGATAAAACGTTAATATGTTATTTCTTAAGCGACTAGATAATGCGTTCATATTAATTTACGTGTGCGAAGCTAAAATGAGGTTCGTCCCACATTTGGCCATAAAAGTCCTTTGCACAACGAATAATAACAAGCTCTTCCAATTGTTCAATTTCGACAGAAACTTCGTTTCGTTTTTCGAAACTAAGCAACAAACGTGAATGTGATAGCCAGTGCATTTACACGAATATCGTCGCACAGAACGTAACATGCGTGGCCTGTCTCTTAATGCAGCACTGATTTCTACTCACTACTAAACTCGACATGACGAGCACCTCTTAGACGAAGTTATAGGGCAGTAACACGAGCTCAGCCCCTGTAGAGGAGCATCATGCCCGACACTATACTGCACCTGAAGAGGAGCGTCACGCCTTACACTACACAGTCCCTCAAGAGTAGCGTCATGCCCACAGTACCTGAAGAGGAGCATCATGCTGCTGCCGAACGTCTCGAAATTGACGAGGTCGTCGAGAGCTCCCCGTCTTCTGACGTGCCCGAACACGGCCATCCCGATGATGGCGTAGATGAAGGTGATGAGGAAGAGCAAGGCGCCGATATTGAACAGCGCGGGTAATGACACTATCAGGGCGAACAACAATTTTCGTATGCCTTTCGCCGCCTGCAATGAACAACAAAGTCGTTAGAAATTCGAACATTTCTTGGCCTTTCGGTGGGTTTCGTATCAGTGAAAAGAGCCCGTAGTTTGACCAATTAATCTGAAGCAGATGAACATCAGAAGTTTTCAGTAACTGAAAATCTTGTTTCACCGGCTCCTTCGTTTTGTCGATGCTGACCTAGATACGGCGGTTCTGGCATAATTTCATTGGAAAAAATTATCGATTTGGTCAACGATATGCACTTCTTACCTATTCTTAGCTCCCGAAAAAACGAGCACACTAGCATGAAGATCTACTATTTCAGTTTTTTGAATCGAAATTTTACCAAGAAATACCCAATACCATTCAATATCATTCACAAACACAACGCCTTATTCATCATTTATCTAAGTATATGTATAGAATAACCACCCAAAAGTTCGTAGTACTCATATGACCTGTTCATTTATTATACGAAAAAAGTTGTTCTAGAAACTTCTACGTCGGAATTGCATTAAAAAAATATTTTGTTTAAATTCGACAAATAATTCGTATAAATGAATTAAAACTGTGAGGGAATTAAAATGGCTCGAGTACACGTAGGTATTTTCACCCGTTTGGAGCTCTAGTTTTAGATAACATTCGATCCTGGACAAATTAGAAAAATCGTTGAACACGTTCATCTTAAAACGTCAACGAAAATATTCAATACTTGTCCCGTACATTCCCGTCATGTGGCACTCGTTTTTAATTAGGATTATCACATCATACTCCAACATGCTGCATTGTGTTTCATACGTAGATTCACAGTGCATCGTAACCATACGCTCAAGAAGCATTGTTCAAAAATGAAAAATTTTCAAATTAAAATAAATTCTCTGCATGGCCACGCTGTTTAAGCATCGCAATTTTAATTCCTCTACGTAGCGAATGCACCCAAATATGAGAGATATTTAGTCAAGGTCGTCTTGAATTTATGAAGAATTGATTGCGTTTAATTATGTTAACATTACCTAAATTTCAATGATATTATTTATCAATGTTGCTGCATTGCGGTACAGATTTTCAGGTTATACATTTAGATCGAACATCCGAGGCTAATGCGTAGGGAAAAGTTGATAACAAGCAAATAAAAAGGGAATAAAAAACTACGTTCGGAAGCCTCATGATACTTCATGTTTATGAACTTAATGAAGTAATCTCAAGAAGTTTGAGAGTTAGGAATTTCCAATAAAAACTTTACATACGTTTCACTTTTCCCATGAAAGGCGAATCCAGACATTGTAATTAGATCAAACTGAATGTCAGACAGTTATCGAACATGAATTCTTTCCTCGTATGGCCGGCGCATGTCGAATCCTACCTATCAGAACGCAGAGAAGTCAAACGAGGGCGCACCATGCAAAGTCCCAAGATTGAGAATCTGAACAACTTTTTCATTGTACCTAATGAACAAGTATACCACGGCTTGAGTGCGTCTACAAGCATATACAAAGGGAGAGAGAGGCGAGAGTGATGCCATGGACGAAAGATCTCTGTAAGAGAGTTACGCAAACCTTGGATTTGGGTACTGCGTCGGACACTAAATTGTGCAAGACGTTCATACTTGGACATAATATGAATGGCCAAAACAGTTCATTAATTGATGTGCTCATAAACGAATTTTTTCAAGTCCATAAAGGGAACACGGATCGTGCTGAAGAACATACAAAGTTTGTGCCACCACACATTGAATTGGGTGAATCACAATGAATGAGTCATGCAAAAACCGTGGCTGCATACAATCTCAAAAGGAGAGTATTCCTTTCATCCATAAACCTGAGTAACGTTAAATCAAGTAACAAAGAGTATTAATCAGTACAAACAATGCGAGTTTTATGTCAATACTATAACGGCTTGGCTATAATAACGACTTGGAAATAAGCAGAGCAATGCTACGAAAATCATCTAATCTAGGCAATCAATAGCTAGAATAACGTTTTTACCGATGCAGACCACTGCACAGACTTTGTGTTTCGGTGGTCAAATTAGCAATGGTAGGCAACCGGAAGTCTAGGATAAATCAGTAATGGTAGACAGTCGATGGTCTAAGACAGATTAGTAATGGTAGGCAAACGAAAGACTCAAGCTTTATTTGGTCGACGATAGTAAGTTTGGCACAACTACAGCGCTGCAGCTCTAAAGTTATAACAACCAACAAGTAGGGTTGCTTGTGACTACGGAAACTTCAAATTCATAACATTAATTGAACCTCGGCTCTATTTAGCTACTACTAAGATCCCAGGTCAGTAAAATTCATTAGAAAATTTTACGGCAGGAAAAACTAGATAAAAACACAATGATGCACGCAATGAACTCGTTGACGTTTCATTCAAAAAAAGGAGAGAAAAAAAGGAAAATTCAACTTAAGCATGACTTAACGGGAATATTTTAGGATTGAAAACAGAACGAATTAGCTCAAACATAGTGGCTAAAGAGTTACTCAATTTTCGACTTTTTGATTCATCAGTCGACTTACTGTCAAGAACTCGTTATTCTTATACTGACCCAACAAGCTGGGAGTCAATACTAGAATTTACGAAGATTCCTACTCTAAGGCGGATGTTAGTACATGTCAAATTGCGTGGCAAGTTACGAGATGAATTGAGAAGACAAGAGCAAGTTTGCTCCCAGCTTACAGCGGTCGGGGATGCCTACTGAAGTGCTCGGTCATGCATTTAAAGCCGTCTCTTAGCAAGTTGTGGACGCAGCTTAATAGCACAACAAATTGACCATGCGATTTCAGGCTCACATCACTAACTGGACTGGGACACACTGACGTCATTTGGAACTCAGGAAGACAGTACATAATTAAATGCATTAGGTAGTGAAATTTAGGCAAGCTCCGTGTGACGTCACGTCCAACATGCGTGAAATGAGCGGTCGCTAAGCCAACGTGTAGCTGCGCTTCAGCAACGGCCATAGGGAAACTAGAAATCCACGAATGACAAATGAGTTACTCTATTTCAAGGTGAAATGAGCATTCTTTCAAAACGGATCGAGTGAATGTTCGTATGAGTTAACACTTGTGGAATTCGTTCCTCGAAGATTCAACTTATTTCGGAGGAAGCATTATTTCGCCATTGCTTTAATTTCTTAAAATTGTCTTGTGAAACACATCAAAACTCGATATATTGCCAGGCATGCAACTGCTGTGTCTTATAATAATGTGAAAAAGTTCAATTCATTTACGCATAAACAGTGAATTCACGTAAGCGAAAGAAACATAAAAATTGCAAAATCGATTTCTTTTCGACTTTTACAGCTGTTGCAAAACAAATTGAATATAGCTGTGAATTAATTTATTGCTGGTTCTTTTAAGAATTGAACAATTGTTACGGGCGGCCCCGAGGGTTGCAATTTTATTAATTGAGCAATTATGATAGGCAGTTGCGAGGGTTACAATTTTATTATTAAAAGTAGAAAAAACGGGCAAGGAACAGCGGCTCAGTCCCAGAAAGTAGATGAAAATCTGATAAACGAAACTAATCCAGCAAAAATAGCCAACACTAAAAATTACGAGTTACAATCAATTACGAGAATTTCAATGACAATAAAAGAGCAAAGAGTTTGAGTGGGCGAGCTAAGGAGGGGTGCAGTTGTGAAAAGTGCAGAAATATCTTTGTACCTGTCCGAAGAACGAGTTCTTGCCATTCACTGTAGGCTGCAACGAGATTATAACTATGTTAGCATACGTAGGACGGCCACTCTGCACAGCCACAACACAGCCACGGTCATAGTTCTGCTACAGCCATAGTAATACTTCAGCCATAGTTGAGCCGTTGTACGGGGGAACTAAAGTATTACTACAGCCATGTTTTCGCAACATCCATTCTTCAACCGTTAGATAAAGCAAGCACAGCCGTAATACATGCCACAACCCCCGTGCAGCCACCACCATGTCGTACTCTCAGTCATACATCATATCCTCTGCAGTGCTTCAGCCTGAAGACGGGAGTATCCCTTAGACAACCTTAGCGCCAGAACAACCACATCCTGAGGGACCAAATGCAATAATTGCACAACTGCAGTTGCCGGCACAGTAGTCACCCCCACAGAACTGCTACCGCCGCCAGTTGCGAGAGCTATTGAGGGAGTTACACCAACAAGCGCGAAACCACAGCCGCAAATTAGTAGAGCCACACCATAATATTCCATCCTAATCATACTACATACTTCACTCCACACCATACCCCCAGATGCATAACTCTGCACGCATCAAAAGCATCCACAGATGCACGTTGACTTGAAGCCTTCAAAGTGTGTTTATAGTTTCAAATATTCAACCAAGCTATCGCTGGAAAAGGTATTGTTACTCTATTTCTGGATGGGGAAGCATTTTGAATGAGCAAGTTCTGACTGTATAGATATTTTCGAACTGCAGTGCAGTTTGCCACTGAGACAACAGTGCATCACTAACACTCGCAACAAAAGAAGGCTCCACGTCGTAGTAAAATTCAGCAAAGTGCGTGTAACTCGTACTTGGAGTCGAAACATAACTCAGCCAAGAAAGCGAATAATGCTAAAGCTTTGGTGCCATCTTGGAATTAAAATAGGAATACCGTACAGACTCGCGGTCTCCAGTAACTCAAACTGATCCATAATAGCGAAAAGAAGAAGCTAGACTTCAAACTCTCGGGATGCAGCACGCAACTTCGAAGCTTAGGAAAGAAAGAGTAGTACAAGTGCTGTGGCTCAACAAAAAGGGAACTAATTTAGGGTTATTAAGTTGCAATTCAAGCACCCAGATCGCTGCTAAACGAATGTACCATGTACACTGTCAACGTAGTTAGTCGTGAACTGCGTCATTATTGGAAAACTTAGGGGACAGAGCTTACGAAGGATTCAGAAAGCTATACAGAAAGTCAACAATCCTACACTTTAGATTATTTCATTGAATTAGTGTGCAAATGTTAACAAATTAAGTTACTCGATGATTGCTAGCATTGGTTACAAGGGCAACTCCTAAATAAACATACTGAATGGGAATCGGGTAGAAGAGACAGTAAGCAAACGAGTGATCAAGTTTGGCACTTCCGCAAGACACATTCACGAGATTTGGGTTTAAAAAATTGGATCAGACGAAGCTTTTTGCTTCAGACTCGACCAGACTTTCTCTCAGAACGGGCTTGCGGAAATTTAGAGTAAGAGAAATAAGGTCCTGTACTGGAGGATTTGTGAAACAGCATATGAAATAGCACTCGATATTGGAAGCAGTCAAAATAGATGAAGAAACTTCTAATGAAAGGAACCAAGCGTTGAAAGAGCAGCAGAACGGGCCAAATTTCGAATAAATATCAAGCGACAGGATAAGTCATTATCGATAAAGTAGAAGAGACTGCGATCAAGAAATTTCCTTATGCTAATATTACCTCCACTAACGTCGCCCGAGTGCAAGTTGTACGGACGCGAACAGTGAGAAAACTCCCACACAATTTTGGGTCAAGAAATCATGCAATCAAAGACTTACTTTGATTAGCCTCAGGATCCTTCCTATCCTGAAGACCCTGACAACTCGCAGGAGGGTGGGACTGATGGGGAAGTTAGTGAGCACGTCTTGGAGGAGGATGCCGGTGATGGATGCGAACACCAGGATGAAGTCGAACAGATTCCAAGGAACCGTGAAATAGTGGTGGCGGAGTCCAATGATTTTTACAATGGCCTCTGCAGTGAAAGTGAAATTAGTCAAGAACTGAATGGAAAAGTTTGTTTGAAAAATTTGAAATGTTTACGAGTTTGTTGATGAAATATACCATCCTAAAATAGGATAGGAAGAAATCTGGTAGAACGCGGAGTATCGTTTTCATGAACTACTTTTTTATTTAATAGAAATGTATTCTTGAAATGAATGGCACAACAAAACACTATATTTTACTCCAGAATAGAATAACTGAATTGGACATAAACGACTGAAACCAAGCTGGGCAACTCTCCCCAGTGCAACACATAGGGTGAGATACACGGCGTGAAATAAGGGGATTGCTAAAGTGATAACCACACTATTATTTTCGCTGGGACATCTGTGACTTTAGCGGCTAAAGTTTGACCTCTGTTTTGTGCGGCTAAAATCATAGATGTCCCAACGAAAAAGGTAGAGTACAAAATCATGAATATTCAGATTTGATTTTATTCTTTGACGCTATAGAAGTATATTTCGAATTCAAATTCTAAGATACTGGAACAGTAACCTTAGAATATTTAATTTGTGCATCAAAATCGCATACTTTCATTTGACGTGAAATCTTCTGCATAAATTGGTTAAGATTTGTTTCTTAGTAAATACATCGGAATGTTAGATCATTTTTCAGCAAAAAACCGCACAACTTGTCAAAACTTATGAGAACAATTGAACTATTTAAACATTGCAAATTGAATGAATTCCGGAGATTTATCATAATCGAACTCATGTACTATTGGTTAAAAGCCAAATCAACAATCACTAGGATGTCCTACTCAGTAAGAAGTGAGAACTGCATACTAGGATACTATAATTTTACCTTGTAGTCCAAAGTGTTATTTGCATGCTCAAGTCAACGCTTGGACATACTGAAATATAAGCTCATTTCATTGACATTAATACCGAAAAGACTAAGGGAGGTAATTTCAGAAGAAACTAAAATTGCTTATGTCGTACCGTGGTGCCACACGTCGATCAATACGCCTATGTGGACTAACTTTTTTAAAAACCACTAATAAGTTTCGAGGCAAAGATCACATTTTTCAATCAAATCAAAGACTAGCTTTTCGAAGCTGAAATACTTATATCTTTTTAAGATTCTGATTCTAGATTTTCACGAAAGCTCTTTTCATTTTTTGTCCAATGATTATCCTCTATCATTTAAACTTCCTTTTTTTTACGAACAAAAGTTTTTCGTCACGTAAGGAACAAGTTATGTCAGACATATTTTTACATGAAAAATAAAAGTCAATTTCAGGAAACTGAGAAGCAAGAGAAACCCCTCACCAAGCCCGAAGATGGTTGTGAAGAGCGCATTGAAGACTTCCAGTGTAAATGACACAGTCCGCGACTGATGATGATGCTCAATGGCCATCGACACCATGTTCAGGAAGATCAGCACAAAGATGGAGATTTCAAATCTGAAAAATATTTCATTAGAGCTTTTGCAATGCACCAAAACATAAATTTAGGGACCTCAAACAAACGCATATGAAGTTTTGAATCCGAAAAGAAAAAATAACATGGAATTTTGAACTAAAATTTTATGGTTTTAAGCAACTTGTTTCTTCTAATTAATCTAGCTAACTTATATAACATGTAAAAGGGATGGTTGCTTGAAGCGCAATAACTTACTGAATTGCAGTAAATTGTCGTACAGAACTTCCCCTTGACTAATATCAGCTCCGACCGGATACAGGTATGATTGAAATGACTGCAATAGATTACTTCCTAAAGCCTTATTAGCAACTCTGTTATGATGGGTCGCAATGGTATTACTAAAAAAAATAGAGACACAAAAATCCATAGGAGTTGCATTCAATGAAACCATATCCTTAAACAGCAAAGCTGCAGCTTAAAATTTCAAGAATTTCACCATACGATAAAAATGTTGCTAACGAGTTTTAATTCACCTACGTAACAATAAACAGTGAAACTTTCTCCCGCAGAGGTTTGAGACAACTTTCAACGGCGATACTATGAAACATTTTATTTAATCTTATAATATCTACGCAGCACACTGATGTTCACTTCTTGTAATCCTTTAATGTAGATGTATGCTTTAAACATCATAAGTGCTACGTAACCTTCAACGGTGAAGCAATGTTACATAGATTTGGTACGTAACAGTTGACGTTTGGTTCCATCTCTCTATAGATTGATTTTACAAAGTAAATGATTTACAATTGCAGTATTCGCTTCAACTCCAAAACTAAGAGCTGCTAAAATGATGGCAAGTGCCCTAAAATGAAAGCTGTAATATGTTGCCAGCTGATTCATCGTTGTGAAACAAAACCTGGCTCACAAAGTAGTAGTGAAAATAGTGCTTGCGTAACAGTGCATGCCTATCTTCCACTTCGTACATATCTATCACTCAGGCTGAACCATCATGAAAGGAAAAAAATTGAGTTAAAGAAAGCAATAAAAATCTAGAATAAAGTTCAAAAAGAGCTATAAAATATAGAATAGAGCTCATCAGGTGATGTGTTCAGTCTCACAAGACTATCGGCGTTGGACGATATCACGGTAAAGTACAAAATTTCGGCGGTAGATGAAATCCCATAGCTCAACGTTCTGTATTTCTCTGATGTACACTCACAAATTGTGATGAGACAAACGGTATATATAAAATATTACTTCATCTCTCTACAAGATGACTTAAAAATGAAAACACCAATTGAACACGGACGTGTTCAATTCCTACAAAACCCTTTACCTTCTGGATACAGCGATGTCGTAGAAGATGGCGTGGTACTGATGCTGCGGTCTTCTGATTACTTTCTGGGGCTTTTTTCGTCCGAGTTTCTTCATGGCCGTATAATAATTCTTCTGCGAGTCCGTGAGGAACATCTCGAGTACGCCTCCTTCGTACTGGACGCGAGAAGTCACAAAGAAATCAGAGCAAAATTAAAGAGAAGCCACGAACGGCAGGGGAAAGCGAGAGATTCCTGTGGCGATGATGAGTTTCACAACCTTAGTAATTTTAGAAGCCCAAAATGAACAATACGTTGAAGATCTTTTGAGATAATTTCTCATGACGAGGAGTTGTGGAAACAACACCTGGGGTTTCGAAGATATACTCGGTAATTTGCAGCGAGTCTGTCAACCAAAGTAAGATCAAGAATTCAAAGTCAAGCATATGAATCGTGGGATAGTAGATAAAATTCTTGTTATGAAAATTAGGAAAATCTTTAACAATAGTACCCTTTAACAATGACAGCTCGAACGCCTGCGAAAAAAAACTGGCAGAGCTTAACTGATGATATTGAATTTTTTTTTGTGACAGACTGCGATATATTAGATTTAATAAGCATTTAACAGAATTAATTTCAAAGAGAAAACCATTACATAAAAAGAAGAAAATCGTTACCTGTTCACGCGCAACCCAGATGAAGATATCGAAATCAACATTTCAAATTACTTTAATGTTTTTCTCCTCAGTACGCTACCTCGCAGCTTGAGTAAAATGACACGGGTGAGTTAAGGAACTCAAAATGCAAGAAATGCAACATTTGTCAATTCCTGTGCTTCATTCCCAAAATGCAGTCAATCATGAGTGAACGGAATCGGTTTACATAGCGTTCGTTCCTGTAAATGTGTCCACAGTCAAACGTGCAGATGTTAAATTAAGAACCGAGTATTTTGATGAACCAATAACAATCTCCAATTTCCTGCTGAACTAGACGACATTAGGATCTAGGTCTCGTATTTCGTAAAGGAAAGCAGTGGTGCAAATATTACCTATAATGCGTGAACATTCTTTGTCTACTCACAACGAGCACACGCAAATGTTGGTGCAACAGTTCAACGAGTCTATATTTAGTGGGATTCTTTTTAACGATTCATTTTAATCTCTTGTACACCAGATGGGTTGATGTACATCATTTTTTCGTCCAAAGGACAACATCGACTCGGTCACGTTAAGCACCCGAAAACATGGATCACAGTATTATGCTCGTGTTTTATAACACAGGGGCCATGGCTTGTGTAGTTTGAAATTGAAGTACGAGTAGAATGAAGTAATCAACACAGTACATATACCACGACTGTTCTAGTTTTCGTAGCAGAAATTAGGAATAGCAAATTTCAGTTCTTTACACAAGCTCTATGTAATTACGCTGTTAAATTCTTAGTACAGCATTGGAAAAATATGCCATTGTACCTACAATATTTAAATAAATATGGAAAAGGCTTTCGTAGAGAAGTAATACTTTAATTAGTTAAACATCTGGAGTAGATGAGACAATGAAATTTTGTCAAGCTTGCTTACAAAGTCAGAGCTCGTAATTTGAGGTTAATATTCCATAATATCTTTATTAAAAGATTTACACTAGAGCTCATGACTCTACCATGAGAGTATATCATGTCTCATTCGTATGCCACCCGGTTTGTCAGCAGTCTCGATCTTCCCTTTAGAAATTGAGTATCTGCTTTTCATTGCATAGGGTATTTAATATCTCTCCAGGTTACTATGTACGGCCACATTCTAGGAGTTTTTCGCTAGAAAATAATTGCGCCAGTATCTTCTGCAGCAGCACCAGTCGACTACAGTCGAACCTGTGTGATTTGCAACAACTCAAACGGTTGATTTAACGAAAGAATACAAATTTCAAACATATTTCTCCAGCAATAAAAATTAGGTTACGCTAATTTCAACCCACTACGAGAAATATTCATGGGACACGAAGAAAATCTTACTGTTTGAAAGGCTTTACAACCAAAAAATTTTTTGTGCTTGTCTAAGGAGAAAATACTCCTTTAGACGGATAGCTTCTCTGAATACTTGATGCTATAACTAAAGCAGAACAGCTCGTACAGTGGCAGCGAGACCTCATGTATTTAAATGACATAACATAAGCAATATGTTGAGATTGGATGCACGAAGTCGAGCCTTCCTACCTAAAGGTGACCAATTTTCTATATCGACATAAAATAATTGACTGACCTAATATTTGAGAGGTTTTTATAATATTTTAAGTTAGCTGTAAATACACCTTGGGAAATTTAGTTGAAGGTAGCGTCTATCCACATTTTAGTTTCTTTACACTAGGTATTCAGACCGTGTAGCAATCTGAATGGTAAATACTTCAAATCAGAAGCTGGTACCGAAAAATAGTCTGCATACAACCAACGGAATTAAGAGGAGATTTAGCCTCTCAAGTCATGTTTATGAGGAGGGGCATCAAGTTTAGGTTAATTTAGAAAATGACGTAAAGAAAAACCAACCGAAATACCAGGTACGAAAATTCATGATTGAACAAAGTACCAAAATATTTCTTGTTAACCAAAGCAAAGAAAACTCGACCGAAACTTATCGGAGATAGTGAAACACAGCTGTAAAGAAGTAAAATTCAACGGGTAACTCAGACATAAAGTAAGTAGGCTACCAAAATAAGCAAACCGTTTTGAATTAAAAAAAGAGCGGAAAAATAAGCGAGATAGAGGAACTAGCGCTACTTTGGCATCAACTCCAACAATAAGTATGAGCGGGGTTCACACCGAGCGCACAAAGCATATTAAGCAACAGAGCATGCGCGTCATCTACGCGAGTACTTCTTGTGGAGGCCCTGGAAGTTCTGGGTGGTGACCAGGGCTTTTTTAAGCCACGCAACTCTTGCTAACACAACGAACACCTCGGGAGTTGATCAGGATGCTCGTTCGAATAATAAAGTTATCCGTAACTGATCTAAACCACGTGACGTGGAACAAGCTGAGTGAAAGATTGCAATCCATAGATATTGGAATAAATTGATAGTAAGCGGGTCAAATCCATAATGAACGGATTTTATTCCCATTTAGCAGATCAAACGCACTATTGCACAATCAAGAACGTAATTAACGATTAAGGTATGTATTTTACTAAATGAATTCACAATTAAGCAGGTTATGTAAATAACTAGCAGGCCTAATTCGCAATAAACCGACCTGTTCCTACAGTTAACGGGCCACATTCACAATTAAAGACCCAAATTCCTAAGTAACGCACGTCTCTTTCCTTGTATGTGACACTTTTTGTTAACGAATTAAAGCCCTCACGATAAAACAAATTTGTTTGCAATGAAGTAAGTTAATTTTCACTATGCGAGTCGGATCGTTTGATAGACCTTGCGTACGGTCAATGAACGAGGGTTCATAAATGCAATTTTTTGTAACTGATAGGGTAGACCCTCCTTCTTTCACGGGACAGGGCCCTTGTTTAAACCATCATTGTTCCATCCATCGTTAACGAAGAAAGTCGTCGTTAGAAAAAACATCTCAAGAACATACACTCAAAACTTTGACTATTTCAATTGTTTACGTAAGGGATCCCCAGCGGTAAAAACCTTGAAAACTTCACGCAAGCGTACGACAAATTGGCGGTCAGCAATGACAACCAAGTGACGATATAATTACTCTTTGGGTATTCGTGAAAAACTTTTAAATTTTTAGATTACTGTCAGGGTTTCAAATGTCTCAAATGTGGTGCAACAACGTTCAAGCTGGGCAGCTTTTATTAACCCTCTTGATTCATTTTACCGCATTTCGTCCACTGTGCGAACCAAAACGCAAGCTAGACAAACCAGATTTTTGAATTTAATTCGTCCTGACCATGGCTTCATAACAGCACAGATTCATTTCTCGTAAAATGCAACATTATTGCACGTGCTAAGTGTGACTTCACCAGGAGTTAGAAAGCGTTCAGCGACAGATCGCTTTGGCTACGTTCCAGCTCCGCGTAATGTTCTTACGGCAAGATCACGGGTTGGGAAAGTCATCGCCTTGAGAAATTGAACCTGTTTAGTTACGAAGCCATAGTTTTGGTGCTCCTGATGAGACGTTCATTTGCGCTTTAGAGTTCACAATAAGACAGTGATGTCACGCAGTTCAATAGCCAGGCATACAAGCCGCACAAGCGCAGGAGCTGTGAACATCGCCATTCAAAAACTTATCTACATGCACGAAACATGCAAAAGAGAACCAGATAAATTTAGAGGAGACCAACAAAAAAGGGAGTGAAAATGTACAGGAAAGTTTCTTAAGGGAGAAAACTTTAAAGCTTTGAAAATAATGAAATTTTTCGAAATTTACGCGCTTTGTTCCTGGAAATACAAACTACCGCTTGTGCGAAACCAACTTCGAACCTTCAATAAGAAGCAGAAGACTAATCTACCGGTTCGTACTTTTGGTGATATCTGGAGCTCTGTTTCAAGAGACCGTGGAGACAAGATATAGTCATAATGAGTTACTGAATCTAAAGAACCGGATGGCAGGCATCGAAGCGAAAAATTACTTGTTCCAGCTCGGTGATACTTAATGCAGCAACGCATTTAGCAGAGTATTACAGTAGTGAATAATTAGGAACTAGCCGTTAAATTGAAAATCAATATTCCGTCAATATTATATGAAACGGGATATTTATGGCAAGGTGGGACGTTAGCTTAAATTTCTCTTTTATTTACATGGAAAACGCTAGCGATAACGATCGCATATCAACTGAAACCGATAAATGGATTTAGAGAGTTTTAATCCTACTCGTGAAGTTAATGCTTTAGAAATGGAAGAATTCAAATTGGACGATGAACATGCAATGTTAATCACGTTAAGTAGAAAATGATTTTAATATTTATCAATGGTTAACCTCTTCACTGTTCGAGCGACGTTGAAAGCATATCGTGCGCTGCTTTAGATTATTTAAAACGGAAACGAAGACGAATTGAAATGGACGGACACGACAAGAGAAAATTCTTTTCTTTTACAGAATTTTGACGAGGGTAAAAATGGGAACAGTAAATATGTCATTTAGCTTAATTGAAACGAAATACAATGAAATATATTTTAAGAAATGGGGGCGTTTGGTCTATATAATTTATGACGGATGTAAAGTAGTATTTAGGACGATTAAATGAAAGAAGAGACTTACCATCTGTCGAAGCCAAAGTTGGAGAAAACCGCAGGAATGTAGAAGAGTGGGAAGTTAGATAAAAGTGAAAGAACGTTTGCAATGCAGACGAAAAGACGCAAGAAGGATCGAACAAAACGAAAAGTACATTCCTCTTTGAGGATTGACGAAGGAAATTGAAAATCACACGAACAGACAACAGACAAGTCACGTTTTTCTGTTAATATTCGAAGGAAGACCTGACAATAGATAAAGATAAATGTTTATTAGAAAGAAGCGTCTCCACAGGTGTTACAAGGAGCAACTCTTGACATAAGAGTGTCCCGTGCTTGCATCAGATGCAAGTCTTAAAAAATTGAGATAAAATAGTAAATTTTTGCTCACTCAAAATACTTCTCTCAAAATGTCTGAGAAAGTTTATAACTTTCGATTGGAATCGAATTTCCTTTACTTGTAAGTGGATTAAAAAAGTTTATCTTTGAGATGTAGAAGTGAAGCGAAGAAATTTTTAAGAGATATAACGTTTACAATTATTTTATTTGGTGCGGAAAAAATCCTCTTTTAATTCGAGGAAAAATGGTTTCGTTTACCAATTTTCATTAGCCAAAATCCCAAAATAAACAATCAAGAATAAAATTCGCCCTTCTTATTTTCTAATTGATTTCTGCAAGTGAATTTGAAACATCTCTTAATTATAATTTGTAAAACATACTTTGGATTTTTTTTTAAATATAGGGGTCCGGATCATCATTGGGGATACAAAAACCTAAAGGAAACGAAAACTCCAGCTTTAACTTGAGAAGAGAGTCAATACTCACAATAAAAACAGAGACAATCAGAAGCAAAGCTTCATTGTTGTACTCCAGCATTTCATTGATGTAAAACAATATGTGCGGGCAAAGAAGAAAATAAGATAAACGTATGCAAATGAAACGAGCTCGCCGTTAGAATGGGGACTCCATTTATTCAAAGTCGATGGAGAGACTTTATTTGGAAATGATGCGTTTCTCTTATTGCTAAGAAAAGTTTGTACAGCCCAGGTAGTCTAAAATGAGCTACAGTTATGTCGTTCCTCAAAACCAGTGGCTTCCACCTCTCCCAACCACCGCCCCTCGCCTTTCAGCTCCCCTGCGCCTACAATTCATTGCGTGGGCAAAATTCAAGTCAATTTTTTCTGGGTTCTAAGGTGCGCAGAGTTGATTTAATTTTCCATAGTTTCTAAGGTGTGTATAGAATTGATTTCATACTTCTGGGTTCTAAATTCTAAGGTGTGCAAAATTTAAATAATTTTGAGAACGAGTGCAATATTTAAATATTTTTTTCTAGTTTTAAAGGAATACGGAATTTAGGTTAACTTTTTCCGGTTTCCAAGGAGAAGAGCTGAATTTAAGTCACTTTCTGTTTGGCTTCCTAGGTATGCGGAATTTAGTTTTTTATGGTTTCCATGCAGTAATTTTTCACAATCACTGTAGAAAGTGAAAACTTTAAAAAAAGATTTTTTAGTTGCTGTAGCGTATTTTCCTCACTATCCTAGTAGAAGGTGCAAACTTGGTTATTGAAATTCAAATTTTCTTATCCGAGTTACGCTGCGTAACATCACTTACTCGCATTAAATTTTTGCATTGCCCTTGTTAATAATCTACACCAGAAACTGATAATTCTAAGCCCATTTTTTATTTTACTTCCAATATTGGGCTGCTGGTTCACAGAAACTCAACTTTGAGAGTAATCCTGTCATTGGACATTGTTCGCAGGGATTTGGTCTACAATCGTAAGGTATTTCCTAAAATTCATTATTTATTCGCACGGGCTGACGATTTGCAATTACAAAATATGTACGTCCATACAGTCTCACAGTTTATTTCTCATGAAACACCATAGCCAGAACTTCTCTATCACATTTCTGGTGCTAATGTAAAGTCAGTACTTTTAGTGTTTCATTAATGTTATAAGCATGAGATGTATAGCATTACAGTTTAGTTGCCACGAAAGGCTGTAGGCTGTACTCGATCTGAGAGTGCTGAAAATATCGAAATTGTTTTCTTTTTTTCTAAATATTTTCGACATGAGATCGACTCTCAAAAATCATAAAAAGGTTATACCGCTCCACCTGCATTCTAATCCACTGATTTGATATGATGAAATGTATTTGTTCGGGTTATCAACACGTTGACTACGTACTGGTATAAATATTGCTCATTTATGTACCAGCGCAACTGCGTAGCCTTTCAATTATTTCACTACCATTTATAAAAATGAATTCCCGCGTACAAGTCAAAATATTATCGTACAATTATATCTTCCTTAATTCTTGGAACACATAGGGATGTATTCGAGCAATACAGTTGGATTTTCAATTCTGCTACTTACAAGTTAACATCCGTGACAACCGCGCCAACGCTGTGAACGAATAAATTCATGCCCTGAGAGGGGACGGTGAGGTCCGGTAGGAAACCACTGGTGAAAGCGATGAAGCGACTCCCAGTGCGCAATTCAGCACAAGCCATGCAGATATGACAACAGTAACCACTTTTCTAAATCTAACATATTATGTAAAAATCTTTGATGCACTGAACGGGCCAAAGCTCTTAGGTAAGACAAGGTGTAAACGAAATTCCAGTTGGTCAAATAAATAACCCAACAGTTACTACTTCTTATGACCCTGTTGAATGTCACCCTTGTTTCATTTTTCTTTAGAAATCTAATATTTATTGAGTACGGCTAAGATTACGTGAAAAATTTGAATCCATGCATCGAAAAAAATCAAGAAGCATGGTGACGACGTTCATCTTTCTGCTAAATCAAACGCATCTCTGATTCTTCATTACGGAATAATTTCAACTTACGTGGAACACGAAGCTATGTCCTCAACATGTGCTAATAAACTATCAAAAGAAAGTCTGTCGAGTTGAATCGAGGGAAACTTTTAGAAAAGTTTCTTCGAATTGACTAAAACTTTTGGAAAAGTTTCTTCGAATTGAGTAAAACTTTTGGACGAAAGATGGGAGCACTTTTTGTCGAGTGTGCATGCCTTTTCGAAGAAGTCTAATAGAGATGATTATTCTATGCCGTGTAGCATGGATCTCAAGTCGTGCTCACAGTAGGAAATGGAATAAGCGAATGTCAAGTGAGAGACGATGCACGTACCATATTTACTGTCGTGTTAGTAAATGGCTTTGGGCAGAAATATAGCCGAGGATAAAAACTAATGCAAGGAACATTTTATATATATATATAAGTTGTGATAAAAAAAGACGTACATATCATGTGATATGACAAGAAATTTATGCTGGTGATAAATTGACGTAAAATAAGTAATAAATTTAGAAATAAAAAAGGCTTCCACAGTCCACGAGCTTGAAATGCCACGGATTCTTATCAGAAAGATTAAGTGATTTATTTTTTCTGAATAGAAAATAATAAATTCACAGCACAGATAAAGAAAAACAAAAAATGTTTTTGTCATGGATAGAGTAGTATTTGTTTCATGTATTTTCACGAGTAGAAGATGTTTTTTGTACGGGGAGAAAGGCATTTTCCTTCCTCTACGTAGGCGGTAGATTTGGTAGATTTTTTCCTTCAATGACCTACATAGGGGTTAGATTTGGTACTCTAAACGATGACTTGCTGCGTTCGAACCAAGTAAACGAAACCCTTAGTGATCTAAGCTATCGACTTAAAGGAAACAGAAAATTATACAACGCTAATTTCAACCAATGAAATACTCATAGCAAACAAGAACAGTCTGAGACTACCAGAGGACATTAATAGTTAGCTCAGAAAATCATTCTGTATCTAATTTGGAGCCAAAAGGGAACAATATGTGGTTTAAATTAGAACTGCAGTGCTGACCCATCAGACTAGTTAACATTTGAGGCTTACTATCCAATGTCCGCTGCTATGCAAACGCCGATCTAACAAGAACATCCAATCTGCAGAGAATTCCCATGCATCTGAAGCAAAAACTCGAACGCAGATTAAGGCCAAAATCAGCCAATGTAACATTTCACTAGGCTTGTTAGTGTGTCTCAAAAATTCATTGGAAACTGGGATCACAAGCTCAGTAAAGAACTAAACTAACTCGTTCTAGATCAATGTTCAATGCAAGGAAGTTAATTTCTCGTTTTCTTCTTTATACTAACTCATCCACTGAACGTTGAGTAAATCTCGACCATAATTCTTGCAGCACACAGCTATCTCAAAAGGCAATTGAGGGTGAGGTCCAGAGACCTTCTGTGTTGACTATGTATAGTGATCCCGTGAAGCAGTGTTAGGAAGCAGGAATTGTGCTCAGTAATGTAATTATGTGAGAAAAAGATACAGAAACATCCGTTGATGTTGTGCATAATATACGTAACTCTCTCTAAAAATTGTTATAATGTAGAAATCGACTTTTAAATGGATGATTATGATACGAAGAGGAAACTTTATTCGATAGAAGTAAGCAAGAAGTAATGAATTTGCGCTTTGTTCAATCTAATTTTGGATGAGGTTTGTACCCGATATGATGGTGTATGATGGTTGACTTCAATAAAATTAGACGATTTTTTTCATAAATGTTAGCCGTTTTTAAGTTGTCGTTAATTTTAATTATAGCCTTTTAAATCGTCTATGCATTGTAATACTTTCTTTAGTCCCGTACAGTAGACCAATAGATAACCGAATACGAATTGTATTGATGACCATAGGTCGTGCGAATCCAAGTACAAAGTGTTAAATAACCACAAAACTTTCAGAGTGTGGTAAGTTAGATGAAAGGAAGAGAAAGTGCACATTAGTGACGAATACGCCGAAGAAGAGTCGAACGAAACGAAAAGGATATTTTTCTTTCTGAGAGAAAAGGCGCTCGTGAAAAGTGTGCTATAGTTGGTAAAAATGGCACAGGAAAATATTTCTACGACGTTTGCAGGCTTCAACTCAATGCATAGATTTATTGAGAACGTGAAGTGTCACTTCGGTAAACTTGATACAAGCAATAGAAAAAACCACTTTAGTGGTGTATGAATCCATGACAGCAATGACTCGATACCTAATATTTAATTGATACATACGACGAAGTTGCGCAGTAAACTTATGACGTTTAATGTTCGAACACAAAATTCACAATTGTTGTTACTTGGATACACTCTCAACGTTTTTAACGTCTTTAAAGTTAGATCATAAACAGCCACTTTGAAAAGCTTTTTAGTTCTTAGATTTAAGCCGGGGAAAAGAGAATCTGGTAACTCCGCAACGCTTTCACACGGAGTTGCCAAATTAACTTCCACCCGGCTTAAAATTTGTAAATTCACGAATTTCTCAAATAATGTTTGACCATCACTTAGACTTTGGCGACCGTGTGAGGCTGCCAGATGTGTTATTTTAAACGTAAAGATTTATCGAAAAAACTAATTTTATGATTTGGGTAAGAAACTAGGCCAGTTCTATGAGCACCAACTGGCGAGGTTTGGGAAATGAAGTTCGGCTCACTTGAGTGACAATCAAGTACCAACGCAGTGGATATTTGCCGAGCGGATTGTGAGTGTACGGTGATACGCTATTTTATCATGTTTGCATTTCTATTTAGGTTTTCCAAATGGCTCGCAAGTTTAGTAGTTTAATAGGAAATTATTTAAATTTACTTAAAAATAAATGTACTGAATGTGCTCATACCGTGACACTTGTTTACCTGATTATTGCACTACATAATCGGCTCTGAATACATTTATATAGACAACTGTGATAACTCGCTACTTTGCCTACACGAATTGAACACCATAAATTGAATATGAAAACTCAATTTAACTTATCACATGAATTATACGTTCTCATTACTTCAATAAAACCACATTCACAGAGTTGAATCATTTACAACTAAAAATCAAATAGTTCAATAACTTCCACGCTCACTCTCTACGAGTGAAATCATTACCTCCATCGTCAAGTTTCGCTATCTAATCTAATGTGTTTTCAATTATAGCTACAGAACTGACAGCATGTTCACGTGGAAAAACTAAATCTGTTCATGAAATCACACCGAAAGTCGAATATCTACAATAGCTGCTTCTTTAGAAAATCTCGATACGCTGCGTGGGTTCAGTATAAGACGGACTTGGTACTTTACAAGCAGGTTCTAGTATTTCCGCAATATGACGCATCTTTGCATTATGCAGACACCATTTTTACGCACAACACGTGCGCAGCATAGAGAGCAACGAAGCTGGCTTGACAAATACGGTCGTTTGGTGAGAATACCGTGAGAGAATTTGGAGCCCTGATGTTGTTGTGAACGTGTTGGGTAGCGGGAAATATGAAGAGCACATAGAGGGAGCAAGAAGGACCACGACATTGAAACACGGAGGGAAGGAAACTAAAAAATACGAACGAAGGAGGCACATGAACACAAGAACGTAAAGACAAAACAGCAGTACAGTATAGCAATATTAATTGACACAAGATTACTTAAGTGTACGACAAAAAATCATACGAATTTGTAGTTTGGTATTCGAATTATCAAAATAAATTCTCGAGGATATTTCAGCGTATGCAATTCCCGAAGCGAGAAGCGGACCTAAAACGATAGAGAGTAACCGCCGAAGAGGCATTTTCATTCAATGCAAAATATTTATTTGCGTGAAATCCAGGTAACTTTGCGTCTAACTATGCATCAAGGAACACCAGTAGAGCCTCAGCAAATAGAGAGCGGCAGAATAGGCGACTCACCTTTTTCTTGAGAGCATTGAAGTTATCTATAATGACACCAATGAAGAGATTTAGAGTGAAGAACGAGCCGCACACGATGAAGATCACGAAGTAAATGTAGGCGAACTTGTTGGCCTCCCTGTCAGGCTGGAGGTCAATGCCTCGGCAGTCCACAGCGTCCGCCATCACCTCCATCCAGCCCTCGAATGTCGCCTGTCGCGAGGGGAGCGGGTAACTTGCCACCCAACGTCTTGCATTGCAGTCATCCTATTGTAAACATCTAACTCTTTGCCCTCAAAGTCGAGTTTCTCGAATGGACGGAATGGCGAACATGAGAATTCCGATCTATCTTCCACCTTCATAAACAGCTATAATATATTTTATATCTTGTGAAATTTGGCCCTAATGTGTTCTTCGAAGTTCACTGACGAGTGGGCAGCTTCTTCCTCATTCTGATATGGGTCACTACCTGATGCCAAAGTGAGTCTAATGATGGTGATTATTATAACGGTCATACGAGCAGAAAAATGCTGACTAAGGGCCAAGCTTTCCTTATATTTCCGTCACAAAATGAGGAGTGGATGTAGTACAGATGATGAACCGATGAATAATGTTTTTGGAATGCATGGGAATGTTTTTAAGAATTCATGGAATTGAAAGTTCAAGAATGAAAGGGAAAGTAACTAATGAAGTTGTGAATTTTGAAGGCGAATACTTGATGTACAGTTTATTCAGAAACGAAAGAAGGAGTGGTGCATTATGGAGTGGAAAGAGTTACCTATGATGATAGTGAGAGTAGAAAGAATAAATAATTTCAAAATGGAATTGAAATGATTTTGTTGACGTTATTGTACATTCAACATTATAATTTAGTAAAAGCAAAAGCTGAGTTAATTACCCTAGAAGGTCGACATTGGTACTCACGACTTGGAAGAGAGCCAAGTAGGCATATCCTACATGGTCGAAGTTGATGTTACTGTTGACCCAAGTGTAGTTGTTCAGGTGGCATTCCGTCTTGTTCTTGACGATCTGCGAAGAGATGCAATTATTACCGCTGACGATTGAAATAAGTTATTGCATAAATTCATGAAGCTCTTATAATTGCAGATTTTCCCCACTTCATTACTCGCACCTGTTACGTGAAACATCTCGAAACTTACACTCGCACTAGTTACATTTCAATTCGTTTACGCATGTTGTCTACCCAAAAGTAAAAAATTAGAACCCTGAATAAATTCATCCTATCTTATAATTCCTACATAATATTTAATGAAACACGGATGCATATCCTACAATACTGTATGAAAATAGTTGGTTTTTGTTCTTCTAATAACACGATACCTGGGACCCTGAATTTTCTAATTCACAATGTCTTCAACTGTAGATAAGACACTGGTCAATTGCAATTAGCGTCAACGAGCAGCATCCTGCGATTTTTGCAGTTGTTAAAATGACGTTTTAATCCAAAAGAGTGGCTATATGCTACGGACACAAAATTTCCAGAAACTTTACGTAAGCCAACAGGAGTCGACTAGCCTTTACGAAATTAGCGCTGTCAACTTCGTGGTTTCTGCCCACTAACTGTCGAATGAAAACATCTCAGTGAGTAGAATGGAATACCCTATTTAGGTGTAAAAACTTGAATAGTGTAATTTTGATGCTGACAACACTCAATACGCTGACTTTGCACGGTCTGTTATTGTGATTCAATGTATTACCTCGAGAGGGAGCCGATCGCCCATATCGTTGACGCACTTGTAGAAGCGCCCACCGAACATCTGCACCCCCATGATGGAGAAGATGAGCCAGAACACCAGGCACACCAGCAGCACGTTGAAGATGGACGGAATGGCGTACATGAGAGCGTTTACGACAATCTGCAATGAACAGAGCAAGCTGTAGGATATTGTGTATGGTCTGTTGTGAACGAAAAAGGTAGTAGGAAAAGGCGCATGGGACAGGCAGATGGAGGGAAGGGAAGGCGAATGGAATATTCTACAGGGATTCAGTTACTCTTAATGTACACGACGTGTTTGAAAACTAATGGTGCCAACTTTAACTGTACAAATAAAAGCATCAAAAGAACGACTTTTTGTGGGAGCAAGTAAAATTCCATACATTCGTGGTTTTGAAATATCGTATCTCAAAGTAGAGTGGGTCTCTAGAACCGTGGCAAGGACAATCCCCAGAGTGGCAGGGGACGGGAACTCGTTTGATTATCTGAAATTTATCGGAATTATACAAAGTATTCTAGGTGTCACCCTGCTACGTCAGTGCAGGCGTGGTTCCTGGAGAGAAAGAATTCCTGGACACGATAAAACAATCGTGGATCATTTGAGTTCTGCGGCGCCAACTATGTATCTTTCTACCATGATCTATTTCGGTCCCAACTGGATTCCATAATTAAACCATTCACGTGGCCTCACACGGAGAAGTGGCAGATAACTGGCGGATCAAAGATAATGCAGATATTACAAAATTTCAAAGGTGTAAACACAATTAAAGGAACTCATTGTTAGAAACTATCTCAATAAGGTGCTGACAATAGTTAAGAGAAACACAGAACTTATTGAAGGTTGCATTTACCTTCAGCAGCGTTTGCCTGCTTTACAACCTCACGGCCTTTGACATTGAGTTTGGCCTTCTTGTTTAGGTTCTTAATTGTTGTAACTTTTATTCCTTCTGAAAAGTACATCATAATGCCAAATTTTTAAAGTGTTTCCTTACTCGTATGGAATTTTTCTCTACTTTGAGCTATTCTCAAGTGAATTAATTTCATTTATGAAGTATAAAGAAGTATGACTTACAAAACTTAAATTGTGAATTTTTCTCTTTTAAAGTTTCGTCCTCTATTGGGGAAAATTAAATAAGAACTGAGAACTCATACTTTTTCTTCCTGAATTTTAAATTCCTATATTTTTAGCAAATTGACAACAGTTTAGTTCCTTTTCCAATTGAAACATCGGTGGATTTTGTAGCAGGATTCAGTGAATAGTTGAGCACACTGTGCATCATCAAATGCAAGTTCAAAAAATCGATCGGTTCAGACCTCAGCAGTTGAGGATGCCGGAAGGAATAACAGCCCGGACAAAATTATCACCAATAATAACAATAAAGCGTTTAATGCGCTCCCACAGTGAGCAGTGCAATGGCTCCGTAACGTTTCAGAACTACACAATTTTATACTATTAGTTGTCAAGAAAGCCTTGTAAATTTAGAATTTATATATTATACATATCATTAAACTATCACTTTTGAGTGCATTCGTTTCATATTGCCAGTGTGTACTTTTTATTTCTTGAGGGGTGGGTTAGCATGTTTTGTTGATTTAATATTTTGTTGTATTTTTTATAACATGCTAGACGCGTTGCTTTAGTTTTACTTAACAATGATTAGCCTACTGAAATGCCAGGTTTTACAGATCTACTGATGAATAGATAAGCTCCAATCAAAACATTTGCTGTTATAAATAGTCTATTAGATTTCAAATTACAGAAGTTGATGAAAAACGCCATCCCTTTTCATTTATGCACCCTATGTAACACAACGTTGATTTTAAAAATGTTATTTTAGAGTCTCTTCATTTAAGCAAAAGAAAAATTCAGGGACACTGACAAACCTGATCAGTGTCCCTGAATTTTTCTTTTTTCAACCAACCGCATCAACCTGGGGAATATGAGCACAGACCAACCTGGGCGCAGATCAGCCTAAGCACTGACCAACCTGGAGTAATAGGCAATAAAATAGTCATGCCAAAGTGCATTTTCAAGCCGAAATTACATACTCTCCTTCTCTCCTTTAAACTTTGCCCAATCTTGGGTTTTAATTTGAAGAAGTCTCACCTTCATACCCTGCCACCTGGAGATGGCTCTGAGAGGTCTCAGAGCGCGCAGGGTGCGCAAACTGCGCAGCGCGATCAGGTTGTCTTGCTTCACGAAGAGGCTCGACACCGATACCATCACGATGAAACAGTCCAAGATGGTCCAGACTGAGGAGAAATATTTAACATAGCCGAAAGCTATCCATTTTAGGAACATCTCGACGGCGAAGAGGATGGCGAACGAAGCATTCAGCCAGTTGAGGATCATCTGCAACAGGGGACGCCATGTTATGTTCCTGCTTGTGGAACCGACGAGCGTGTTTGTTGCTCTACGCTGGCACGGTTCATAATTGGCACTGGCCAGCCTGGGTAGTGACCAGCCTAGAGCCCGGCCAGCCTGGGCCAGCCTGGGTAGTGACCAACCTGGGCTCTGATCTCTGGGCACTGACCAGCCTGGGCTCTGATCTCTGGGCACTGACCAAACTTGGGCACTGACCAAACTTGGGCACTGACCAAACTTGGGCACTGACCAAACTTGGGCACTGACCAAACTTGGGCACTGACCAAACTTGGGCACTGACCAAACTTGGGCACTGACCAAACTTGGGCACTGACCAAACTTGGGCACTGACCAAACTTGGGCACTGACCAAACTTGGGCACTGACCAAACTTGGGCACTGACCAACTTGGGCACTGACCAACTTGGGCACTGATCAACTTGGGCACTGACCAACTTGGGCACTGACCAACTTGGGCACTGACCAACTTGGGCACTGACCAACTTGGGCACTAATGAACTTGGGCAGTGACAAAGATTGATACGCTCAACATAAGCAACAGAAAATCTAAACGTAACACAACGCTACATCATCGAATACATTAATTACGCAATTCAAAGTCAGCATAGGTTAGCACGAGCGTGGCATAGAGCACACCTCAGCAGCAGCGCTGCTGCTCTGTGTCGACTTAGCTCAATGTTGGAATTGTGATCAATCAGCAATTTTTCTCGCAGTTTTATTACTCAAAACAGCGTCGACCTTAGCGTAACTGTACTATTACAAATTTACGTGATTCAGAATCAAGGCCATTCACTGGTTTTATCATCAATTTCTCGGCCTATAAACCAGCAAAGGATTGATATTGAGATTCAATTTCCACGTGGAGATTTGACCAAAAGAATTTATTTTAATTAGCTCTAAAGACATAATGAAGAAGCGCAGAGTTCCTTCTGTTTTATTTCAAATATAACATCTCTAAATCAATTACCAAACGTGAATGTTGATCAAGAACCACGCAATAATTGCAATATTGTGAAGGAAAATTAAAATTAGCTACAACAGACTCAGAAGTTGGGATTTATATTGTCTTGTAAATTCTTAAATAATAAAATTCAATTTGTCACCTCATCAGCACACACTCAAGGTTGTTGGTATTACATCAAAATCCAATGGCAAGTTGAAAATTTGCCAAGCACTTCATGTATTTCTCCAATGCTTGCTGAGGGAAATCGACTCTTTTATACATGACTTGTTAGAAAAAACATCAAACTCTGTCCTGGCGTCATGAAATTAAAATTAATCTAATTAAAATCACTCTAAATACTTGAGTCACTGCTGTAAAATGCTCATTTAACGAATCAGATGTCCGGAATTTTAGAGTCGAGTTCAACATTCGTCTTACCTCATGTTGACGGATTCTTTTGGAGTAGCTTATAAAATTCATCCGTGGGATAAGACACGAAATTTTTAAAACTTTATTTCGCATGTCACTTCATTGTTCAACTGAAGGAAATGACCTTGCATCTTGATATAGAGGTTTTAACTCATAATAGATATGACTGTCAGAAGTCGAACACTTGTAGCTATTTTCAATCATGATAATCATGCTGGAATAAGTTAAATAATGCTAAGTAATTTCATCGAATCAGATACTGCAGGCATGAGTAACTCATTTGCTCACCAGTGAACAAGGGTTGATTGCGACCCTTATTTTATTCTTATCGAAAGATTTCGTTTGAAAGTCAATGATTTTTGTAATTGAAATAAATATGAAGCTTAAACATAAAGAGATGGAGACGAGCATGGCTTCAGAATGAACGAAACGATATTTTTGCGCAGGTCAACTGATTTTTAAATTTTGCAAAAAAATACTGAAAGTTTGCTTTGATTAATGCCCTTGTCTTCCAAATGCGATGCATTTTGCAGCTCTATTTCAACGACTGCTCTTAAAAATGAAATTTGCAAGTGTATGTAATTTTACTGGATTCATTAAATGAAGATTTTACAGCGTCATAAACCGTGACTAAATGAAGATCAAACAATTCTACATCTTGGTTCCGTACACGATATGTTACTTACGTGAGGTTAGTAGAAATTTCACGCAGAAATGAGACAGGAAAACTAAAAGAAGGCAACTAGTACGTCGAGAAAGGAAATCAATAACGCATGAGCAAAAATAAACTAACATCTAAAACCTATACACTTCAAGCCAGGCAATATATGAAAGTAGAAAGAACAGCACACACATCAACAGATTATAAGTTTTATAAGATTATACTTTAGGAAAGCACACACATGCAAAAATATATCGCTCGTGGAACGCTTGGGTTAACGGTAAATAGTTCGATGAAATCCTACACTCAATAGAGCATTTGAGCTCTGCAGGCCAAATGTAAAAGCTCGTAAATACAGCAGTTTTTCGTACATGAACTAGCGTAATCTGGATAAGAATGATATATTAAGCTTTTTGCAGGCTGATATCACTCAGCAAAGGCTTGAAAGCAATTGCGAGGGCTGCAGTGGGCGGCTTTTTACATTTATGAACTTCTGAAGTCAATGAAAATGAAACCTCCATGCAGAACTCGAAATTGTGAGTTTGCTCGTGAGTTGTCTGATTGAACGTGTAAAATTTCAGTGACAAAAGGACACATTGGAGATCGCTAAACACTCAACGAGTCGGTTCTCTATGGTTTAATTGCAATAAGCACAAGGTACACAATAACGCTTTCCCGCACCCGCGAGTCGGTGGATAATTTCAAATTCAAAAAAATCTACGGAAGGAATGAACATTATTTTGAACATTCCTGTGTACAATGATAGACTATAATTCCAGACTTTTCCAGGCACTATGGCACATGAATGTTCATGGAGCACCGTAAACCTACGCTGTACAACTGATTCATTGTTTACGATTTGAGGTTTCAAGAACGCTGCGCTACTCTGCACTGCCGCTTCAAGATGTGTTCTGGGAGAGTCAAACAGCGAATTTTCTTCCGCGCCTTGCGGTAAAAGGACTGAGCAGCAACAAATTTGTGTTTACCATTGGATTCTGCATGGAGTTGAGAAATGATTGAATATGGCTTCTTAAAATACTCCAGAAATTTAAAAGTTAGATGATCAGATCGAGAATACAATGCAAAGTCACACTAGCATTTGTTTTTTCCCCGTTGAACAATTCCTTTGTGTTTCATTGCATCGAATAGATTCAGTGTACACTATCCCCGCATAAAAACATCGACAGTCGGAAGAGTTGCAGAACGAAAAAAACACCACAAACGCTATAACACATAACATCACAAACCAACAACAACACGGTGAAATGAGCAACATTATGTTCACAGACAAACTGTAAATTAAGATGTCAAACCGTGCAAGTAAAGAAACAATTATTCTGCTTTGAACACACAATGGGATGGAGCCGCTACGCTGTTCTGTCAAACTGGCCTCTGTGGTGAAGAGACTGTTGTTGTTTATTGTTCAAAAATGAAGCAATAAGTTGCAATAAACCTGATATAGACAAACCTGACAGAATATGGTTTCTTTATACTGAGCTCCAAGGTCGGCTTCAGGATAGCGATTTCAAAAAGGGCTGGTGTTCGTGTATAAGCTTTTCGTACCGAGTTTTGCTGTATATGCTCCAGTTTTTTTGTTCATGGTTGCACCGAGCATGAGGAGAACATGTCATTACGTATATGTTTCATTTAGAAAAATATTTATAAATCTTTAAACAAGGTTTGTTAACCCCAAAAACAATTTAACTTAATTGTTAAATCCCTTTAATTAAATTTTAACAATTTAACAATTTAATGAGAATAGATTCATGAATAGATTCATGGTTCTCATGATTTAATGAGAACCTGGACTTCTAATTGCTTATGGACGGCGACGAGAAGTTCACTATACATTTTTCACGTTCGATTATATATGATTTCTCTCATTAATTCTTAAGAATATGAAGAAGCTGTGCGATGACTATGTTTAGACAAGTCTTTATCAGCCGGTTAAATAATCAAGGACCGAAAGTGTACTAAATTTGTTCACGTACCGAATAAACTCGTTACATTGGAAATTTTCTGAGCAAAAGAGATTTACTGTATGCAAGTCCAGTGAGACAGACCAGCCTGAGCGAGACCTCCAAGTACACCGAATATACCTTGAAATTATACACGCAAAATAGACGAAGGCACCATGCTTGTACACTGAACATTAACATTACATTTCAACTCAGGCATCAGTACATTTTCAAAATGATGACGAAATGCATACGTGTTTAGTGATGATGCATACGTGAGCACATGTATTTTCAATGGGATCTAATTCTGTTCCTTCATGATTGTGTGTTATTCGAAAGGAGTTTTACTCCTACTGCTACGGGTTCGTTCAGTTGCAGCTATTGAACTACAACCTCAGGGATGAGGGAAGGAGGGCAGGGTTGTAAAGTGCGGGACAATTCTACAGTTCTCTAAGGTCATACCGAACTTAACTGAGGAATGCTACTGAGAAATTTTGTTAAGGGAAAATTTCGGCGCATTAGAATTTAGATGCACGGTTCACTACACGTCTCAACCGAAGAGAGTTCTACTCCCGCGTTGCTTTCATCCCCTTTTTAGTATAAAATCTCAGAATGAAAGTACAAAATGATTTTACTTCGTATATAAGTTAAATTTTAAGTTTCTCAACCCTAGGTGGTTCTGTTTTAAAAGTAATCGTGGGAAAAGTAATTAGACATAACGTAAGATAAGGCATGAGTTCCTGAAAGCTTACATATTTCGGTATTTTCATAGGGATCCTAATGTGTCAGTATAGTTAAAATGATTTCTACCGACCTCCTAAACGAGTATGTGGTTTGGATGAAACCGAAATTAGGTATGTTAAATTGCACGTGTATAATTGCTGGACAGCAGGAGCAATAAATTGTGATTAAGTGTATTAAGATAAGAATTAATTTGAATTTATACGTAAAAAATTTAAGAATCATCAATTTTGTACGCCAAAAGTATTCCAAAATTTAAGAATTCGCAGAATTTTAATGATTCTAGGAGTAGCCGAAGTTTGCGTTAAGCCTGGGTAAAAAATTACCGAAACATCTAAAATGGGAGAACTGGGAAACTTTTTTGGTATTGAATGATGAGTGGGAATTTATGTTAAAAATTGGTCGAATTAGATTAGATGTTAGTTTAAGCCTCTATAACCGCAACAAAGGCGTTCCAACGAGAGGAAGAAGGAAGGCACCATTTAGAATGGACTTAAGGAATAGCGGAATCTATGCAAAAGGAGCATAGACACAGTAAGTTGCGGAAGAATTTTATTAAACAAGATAAAAGTTGAAGAAGAAAGCAGCAGGTACTGAAAAATAGATCAGGAGTAAACGAAAAAAATGGTCCGTAACGAAAAAAACTATTCTATTTCAACAAAGCAGCTTCAGCTCGTTTGTAAAGATTAGTCCACTCACAAAAATGTATCTGGGTTACTTTTGTTTAGACTGGATATTTCGATGTTAGTTGAAAAAACTATCAACTATGCTAGCAAGACCTGATAAAATTCGTTGGTCAAGTATTCAAAAAGAAAACTTTACGCTTTTAGGGGACAAACTGGGTTTAATTAAAATAACAGTTAATAAATTTTCAAAAGGCGCTAAGTGAAACTTCGAAACTGACAAGTTGTAAAAACTTACTGTTAACCTAGGCAGGAAATGGCTGGTAGAAAGCATTTACACAAGGCTTGACTTGACTCAACTTAGTTTCTTAGATGGATAGAATAAATAATAAAAACTTAGTCATTAGAATGAAATGTGATGGATAGATAATTTGCATGGGTTCATTAGTTACGCTGGCGAGATTGTGTCGCAGGGATCGTGAGTCACTACCAGTAAATGTTGCGTTCTGAGGCACGAGACAGGTTAACCATTCCCCGGTACTATGACCTTACATTTTTAAATAAATGATCCGTAATTCATTAGGAACACCCATCATCGTGTAAGAAGACCAGTTGCTTAGACTCGCAGTCATTTAAACCATTTAAACAAGCACGCTTGTCACTTCACCTTCCCAAATCGGCTCAAAAGTTAAGCTAAAAAGCATTGATCTTAAGTATGCATGGATGTGCTCTGGGTTTGGACTTGTAGCTTACAAAGGATTTAATTGCGCAAAGGGCTTTCATGTGAAGGAATTCTTTATACATATTTAAGGAGGATACATATACGGATTTACGAAGCTCGAATTACTTTATTAACATTAGAAAGATACGTACTTAACATTGATGGGGTATATACCAATGAATGGATGAGTGGACGTGAATATTTAAGCTCTTTAGAAACTCTCAAGTAATGAGCTGTGTATGTACTTGAATAACTGATTTTTCCGCTTTGAAAACAAAGTCGGCTGAAATGAAATGTTGGCTGAGGGTATTCTAACGAACGCTGTACTGATGCAATAAAAAATGTGAAGTGTACAAGGAGTGATTAAAAGTTGTTTGATTGCAGTAAGCAAGGAAATTTAGTGATTAATTAAATGTATATACACTGTAGTGTTAATGAACAAGTGTGTAAATAAATATGCAAGTACACGAAGTGACAAGTTATATGTGTCAAAGTAGAAGTCTGAGGCATCAGCAATTTGTGGAGAAATGATCGAGTGTGCGGATATGTCGAGGTGTCAGACGGTATTAACATGGTGGGAAAGAAATAATACACAACACGAACAGTGAGGTGATGAGTATACAGAATGACATGGTGATTTACTCGCAGTGATTAAGGTGGTGGACTTACAGTGATTTAATATTTGTTATTTGCGCACTCCAGGCACATAAGCTCAACTCAAACGCATTTCAAAATTAAAATTAGGCTGTGTGTGACATACGGACAAACAGATATATATAATATATATAAAATAAATAATAGTGAAACAAATGAAAAAAATGAAGCATGATAGATACCCGTCGATCCTGCGTGAGGCAGAGAAGTGTTAGAAAACTTTAGTAAACAAAAACATGAACACCAATCAATTCCCTTAACACTTTCCGAATTACACGCCCCCACGAAATGCTAATGATGCTTGAAGGTACGATTCAGCCGATCAGAGAGGCTTCAGTCAGATGGGAAGTAGTGACGATGGCTTTATCAAATAGCAGAACTTTTTGTTGCTTCGGATGAGGTTACACTCAACCACCTCTCTGATCGAGCGAATTAAGCGTACAAACATTGAAAATAAAGCAGCTTCAAGTGGGAGGCCTGCATTCAAAAAGAATTAATGTCGTATTATGTCTAAAGATAATTCGACTGCAATACAAGACTAGAACATTTCAATGCTCTTCTACATAGCTAAACACGCTAGTCCATAAAACGTGTAATCTAGAACCCAGCTAAAAGTTTAGTTCAATATTCTCCTCATTCGGAAAAAATCTAGTAACTCTTGGCTGCGTCTTCGTTAATCGAAGAAGGAAAACTTGAGGGAGCTGTTCTCTAAAGCTAAAGGAGATGAACAAGGAGGAGTAAAAGAGGGTGCCAATGTCTACTGTGATTAAAAAATTTCTCAAAAATGAAAATTTCAGTTGAAATTCAAAGAAAATATTGGTACGATTAACATAACAATGTACGTTGAGTTCAGCCAGAATCTCAAAAAATTGAATTATTTGAAATCTTTAGCGGCTGTTAAGGATTAAATTTGATTCATCATGGTCCGTTTACAGTGAGTAATGGTCTCACATAACTGCAATAAAAATTGATCTTAGTACACCGAGCATTGCAGCAACAAGTTATCCAATTTTGCCAGGAGTGGACTCTGAGAGGCGCAACTGCCGCTCGTATGGTGTGACGCGGAATTACTTTGAGATGCGCTCCTGAAGTGAACAGTTTTGCTCTCGGCATAGCCATGTAATCTAGTAAGCAAAGCTGAAAGTTGTTAAATTGAGCAACTAAATCATGCAATTTTAAGTAGGATGAGAAGAGGAGGAGGAAGATGAGGAATAATATAAGCAATATACAGGGGAGTTGTTGATCTCCTTGGGATGAAAGAATGAGAGGCGCTACACAACTGCGTCAGAGGATGCACTCAGTTGTTAGAGGTATTCTGGGCTCTCTATTCCATCGTTTAAGTCAAAAGGTTAGAAGCTAAGAAATAAATTATAGCTATGCCACATGTTCAAGTTTGAAAATTTACATCTGAACATAACTTCAGACGTCGTTCAAGTAAAAACATTTAATATCCATAATTAGTTATTAACTTCACGAAATGAGTAATTACGAAACAATCAGGTATTGTTTTGATTGCGTTTATGTAATTGGTTTCAAAATGTCCCGAAAAACGCAATTCTACACCGTTTTGAGAGCTTACAAAACTGTGGGAAGAGTCATCCAATGATAACTGAAGCTGAGAGAGGAAGATGGCGTAAAATTTCAAGCTCGTAGAAGCTTGGAAAATGATTTTCATATCATCTAAGCCAAAAGATAAAATACGACTGCTGAAAGAAGCTAGTAAATTAATAAGGAAAAAATACACCTTACTCCTGACAGGAAGTACACAATTATCGGCTACACGCTTTACTATAAGTAGTAGATCTTCCTTTAAACTCTAAAAAATTCTGCTTTGAACCTCAACTCAGAATGCAAAAATTGTTGAAGTAAATACCGATTACTCCTAGATATAGAAAAAGCAAGGCAGTTAAAGCATGACATGATCAAATAGTCGAAACTGTTATTTAAGGCACATGTCGTAGCTATCGAGGAACAGATACATATGTGGTAGATATCTCCCACTGGACAGTCGGTATACTACTGGGGTTACTAATGGAAGATGAACACCTTTGGGATTATTGGAGGACTATATTGCAAGTTCTGAATGAAAATATAGCCTTTGATAATTATTTTTTATAACCATGCCATGCAGTTGTTGGGTTTATTTTGAAGTTCAGAGCAACGTTTCTAACGGTTGAGACATTTCAATCATTAACAATCTATTAAGGACATCTCCCATCGCTAATATCTCTAAAAAAGTGAAAATAGGATTTTTCTAATGTCAAATGATTCAGATTTTTCAAGGAAGTCTGTTAGCTAGCAAAAATTGAATAATTTCCACCAAAGCATTCACCGTCAAAATTTAATCTAACACACTAGTTGTAAACTGACTTACATCCGTTTTGGGCATACCTTGAGGTCCGGGTTGGAGTCGAGGTGGATGTCCTCAAAGCACAGAGTGATGGACGATGCAAAAATCATCGAGAGAATGAACCACTCAAAATACGGGCTGTCCGTGATACTCAAGCAAAACTTGCGCAGCTGGTACCATTTGCGGTACATTCCTGTCTCCGTGAACGTTTGGCAGCACTTCATTCTGAAGAGAAAATTGAGCTTTCATGGAGCGCCGGAGGAGGTCGCATCTTCAAATATGGCTTATAATATGAAGTTTAGAGGAATGAGCGTGCCAGAATCGCTCGTACTTAAGACATTGAATCAATAAAAATAGTCAAAATACTGTAACAGGAAATGTTTATCACTATTTTTCATTACAGCCAGAGAAATCTGAGACCTCTAGATTAATGTGATATCAAAACAAAGCGCGAGGACTTATTGCAACTTTGGGTTCATATTTGCCTTCTGTAATAAATTTACATTTGAAAGTATGCATGTTCTTTAAAAATTGTAAACCGTTAATGAGATGAAATACATCTTTTTCGTCTCGTAAAGAAACGAAACATATTGGAATCAACGAGCAAAACAACGCATCAAAAACACTAGCTAAGTGGTCAAATGTGCGAAATACGCGCCTCCCTCCCAGGGTTGTTAAATTGTCTGTTTTATAGTCAAAAAGTTCAAATTTAGAAACTTCTCCCAAAATGCAGTGATTTACACCATTCACCATCGTCCAACTCGCCAGAGTTGTGATATGTAGAGGGGTTTTTGAAAAAAATCTAAATTTGTGAATAATGGCCGGTAAAAAAATAAATCAGTTAATTCTACTACAGTATCTCTCGAAACAGAAGGCACAGAAAAAAAGATTCGTATGACGTACCTAGCTGAATATAAGTACACTCCACAGCTTCTCGGAGCGAGGATAGCTGTTACTGTAGCCATAAGCTAGTTAACGACTAAGGTACTCGTTTCTCTTTTTGCTCTAGTATACCGGAATTAGTCTTAACATATCCCTTCAGGAAGAGCTCAGTAATCCTATATATCCGCGACAAATCCTATATATCCAAGTCCTCAAATTACGCCCAACAACATTTCTTGCAACGCACCCACCAAAGCGAACCTCACTCATTTAAGCTTTATCCGATCAGTATGCCGAAAATTTTTGATGCTAATTTAGCGTAACTAATCACAACTCATAACTGCTGTATGCATTGCAAAATCCAAGAAAATAGGTGAGATTAAAAAATAGAAGTGAAAGTGCTACAGTGGAAAGGTGGGTTCACCTGCTTAAATGTAAGTCGGCAAGAGAAGGCGAAGAGGAATACAAAACCTACCACCGGACAATTTTAGAAGCTCACCGAAGTGAACATGAAACGAGTCTGTTTACGCGTCTGTATTGCACGTATCAAAAAGCGTTCTTTGACAACATTACTTCAATACGTTCACGCACTATAGATTATCTCAAGAGTAATTTTATAAGCTGAGCGAGTTCAGGAAGCTCATCTCTAGTTTTTTAGTCTTATACTAACTACATTGATATAGAGGAATACCCGGAGAGCTGAGCAAACGCTAAACAGCGATACGAACACACGTTATTTTTGTTACGTGTTTTACGTCCTACAAGTTTTGCTGCCAGAATGGTACCTGTTATAGACCATCTTGGGAAAGCAGTCTGGAGGGAGCTTTTGCTTCTTCTCCTGCTTCACAAAGCGGGGATCCTCGTCGTCTTTGACCCCCGTGGTGATCTCGTCCACGTAGTTGATGACAGCACCCCAGCTCTGGGTGCTCTCCGCCTGCTTCGCCTTCTTCGCCGCCGCCTGTATTTGGGACTAGAGTTACGCGAGGCCAAGTTAGTATGGGTAATAAATACACGTGGTAGTATTAGGAGCCTGGTATTGCCGCATCTGTCTGACGCTACAGCCAGTTCATGAGGCTCTCATTCATGGTAACTGAAATCAATGCGTGGGTGCTCGCTAGGATAGATTGTCAGACTACGAAACAAATTTTGGAGAGTAACGAGCGGCAAAAAATAAGTCGGTGCAAAGCATTGTGTGAAACTGACAACTTTAACGTGCAGACGCCAGTGACAAATATGATCAACCTGTGTGCTGTCATAGCCGTACGGATGTCAGTTCGTATTCGTCATAGAATGGGTTATCGGCACGCACTATAAAGTAACCGTGCTGTAAAAAATAAACTTAATATATCAGCAAATCATACTTGCCGAATACATGTGCAAATTACCTGCTCAATATAAGTAGGTTATAGGATAACTTAGGTTAAAGACGAAACCGCTGCAAGAAACATTATCACTGGTTATGCTCGTTAGTAAGTTTGAATACTACAATACATACTGCTAATCCGTACACTTTCTGAGGCAGACCTTACATAAAAAAAACTCGAAGACCTCAAACAGCTCTGACAAAGAAATGCTGCAGGACACTCGTACGAGCATGATACCCATTTGTGTAGGTGGTGATACACCTTGGATCACCAAGAAATATAACAAACACAAATTTTAATCACATACAGAAAGATTTTAAAATCCGCTGCTAATCTAGAGAATATATTGGTGGCTGAAAATATCACTATATTTTCGTTGATTTGTCGTAGTACTAAATTAACTATAGATATAGATGAAACGAAGCACGAAACGAACACATGCGAGTAACATTACTCGCAGCACTGCAGCATTATTTCGATCATGACTACAAAGAAGAACCCAAAATTCATTTCCAAGAGGAGAGACAACAAAATTTTAGAACACAGTGACAGTTAGTAGAGCATCTGCTTGAGAGAGTAATATTATCAAGACACTCAACACATCAAGAGTGGTAATTGAACATAATACGAACTAAGTTTTAGCGTGTCAGTCAGATATTAGAGTAAAATTCATACATTGAAATGTGACTTATACTGAACGTACATTTTTATTTGCGTTCGAAAGAATGGTTAGCGCGGACGTTTAATTAGTTAAAAATAATTCAGAGCCATAACTAAGTTTGGACTTGAAGCAAAGCAAGTTGTTATAACTCGGTATGGAAAAGAAGCAAGATGCGTGTACACACTCAACATAACACTCAGAAAATTGGACTTTCAGATAGATTTAATCGATAACAGTATCAGCATAATAATTTGTTTAATTTATGTCGATGTTTGTAAATGGCCGACTAGGCCAAGAAGAGCGAAAAAATATCATGTTGACGAGTGAAAAATCAAGGGATTTAATAAATTCAATGCAAATTTTAATGGTTACAACTTTCACGTTTTGTGCAGCAAATAACGTAATCTTACAGAACAATTATAAAATACTTCTGTCCTACGCTAATTGTAATTGATTTGATTTATACATAACAATGAAATAAAATGAATTAGTGAATAAATTCTAAAGAACCTCTTCCAAATTATCTATTAATAATTGTTACAATGCAGTGAAAAATTGCACTGGTCTTGTTTCTACCACACGACACTCTGTGATCGGTCTCAATTGCAGGCGTCAATGAAAAGCTGTTCGATTGCTGAAAGGATTAGATCACGGGGTGTAGAACCCGAGTATCGACTCTATACCTCTCGTAGCCAGGATGATCCATTATCAGTAAATAAAGGTAGTAAAACTTGAAGAATGGTATCATCATGTGTCGTTCGACAAATTATGTTAATGAACAGAACAATGAAATAAAGTTTCCGTGAAATGTTTGTGAACCGTTTATTAGTTTGGACGTGCTGGGTGAAGTTGTGATGAGATTAAAATTATTTTAGAATTTTATTTATTGTTTTATAATCAATATCTCATGCTACCCAAATGAAAGTGATGCAAGTAGCAACTCACATTGACTCCCTGATAATCAACATAAAATTTAGTAAATTTTTCATTAAAAAGTATAGAAGTAAATTATTGTAATTTTTTAGTTCCAGCAATTAGAATACAAGTTGAAAACCATGAGAAAACAGTTATATTTAAATGCATTCAGACGATCCATGCAGTACGACCCTGTCAGAAGAAGAACACTCAAGACGCTCATTACACTCAGATGAAACTCTCACCAATTCCTCATCGTCAGCGATGTCCTACAGTTTGGATAAAAATTGCACGATAATTTAAAGGTTGTTTTTCCACCCAATACCATATTATCATTTTTATTTCGATGTAAAAGTTATAAAAATACGTACATCCACTGGCGCAAAATTTGTAACTTATAACATCTGTCTAAATATTATTTTTTCACAATAATTCCGATCCGCTTTCGCGAAGTAAAATGAAAACTTCGTTGCTTTATATCACATTCTGACTAGATACCCTACTATGACCCCCCTAAACACAACAAAGGTGTTCGAAAAAGAGAAAGGGAGAAAACACCGCTATATATGAAACTTAGGGAATGGTGGGGGGGAGGAACACAAGGTTCCCAGACAAGACCTTTTTTCAAAAAAGAAGAAAATGAAACTAGAGAAAAATTGAGGAAAAAAGTTAGAGGTGCTGAAAAATAGGACAGCCGTGAACCGAAAAAAGATGGTGAGTAATAAAACAAAAATCCAATTCTATTTCAACAAAATGAAAGTCTACTTTCCCCTCAGCTCGTAACCTTACATTTCCACCCCTCCTTGGGGAGCGCTAATACTAATAGATACGATACTCGTACCCCTCTAAGAGAAGGTTGATATCAAGAGTATAGTATTGGTTCTATTGCTACACGGTGAAGGAGAAATTCAGCAATTTTCGGACATCCTAGATTTTTAACACAACAAAACGGCATTGCCCGTGATTAAGTGAGCGTCATTCAGTTTCTGTATAATATATTGGGAATTTTTTTCAGGTATGTAGCAGCATTGCAGCTTTGTATTTCTTCCTCTTCCCTTTCATTTTCCATAATCGTTTGCATAAGACCTAAATATAGGGGTGCTTTTCTTAACATTCTATGTTTGCATACACCACGCAGGCCATTGTACTTGCCAAAGTTGGCGTAGTGCAACTCAATTACAGCATTAGGACGTAACTGTATACAATGGCATCAGTTTCCAATAAGATTTTAACGAACAAAATCTTATTCGTTCTACCGAGTCTTAATGTTAATGCTTTCATCCTCACCTGTAGTGTTTTCATGCCAGGACCTCCGTTGCCGAGAGGAGTGGTTGGTTCTTCCTCGCCGTCAACTTTTTCTTTGCTTGCTTCGTCTTCGTCGAGTGTGATCTCGGGGAGGTCGTCGCATGAGCCTTGTTGCTCGAAGTTTAACTGAAAATGGAAGTCACTTGAGGAACAGAAGCCACCAAGGTCTTTTCCTAAGCTCGTTGGATAATAGTGATGTTTAAGCGTTGAATATTCGGTACGTGCTCAAAGATTTGAGAGGTCCAGACGATAAAATGGGTAGAAGATTCAGACATTTTGAGCTTTATTAGTTGCAAACGAAATTAGAGTGCTCACAAAATGAAACATAAGCCAGGACTATTTTGACATCATGAAAAATAGAGGTAAATTAGCTTCTTAAATTCATATTTTTCTTCAACAACTGGCTGGTAAAACGAATTGGTAACCTACAAAGGAACTGAGCCAAAAAAGCAAATCGCTCCTCTTGATGAGATTATTTCCAAAAGAGTTCGTAAAGATCACACGAGAACGAAGCTAAAAATGGAAAGTCTCGTTAGTCTTTTTAATGACTTGTAATGTTTCTCAGTAATCGGTAGAATATTAGGGGTACTGTGATAATTTCCTATATTGTTGCAATAAGTTATCAAATTTTACTTAGTTATCAAAGCTGTCTATTCGCTGTTCACTCACTTTGTTGTTGAGCTTAAGTCTTGGAAGCACACTTTCCGACATATTGACTTCGGAAATACTGTCGTCGTAGTCATACCGCCCGTCTACATCAGGATATCGAGGTCTCCCTCTTCTGTCCCCCCTCTGGCGACCCTCCAAATTGTAGCGGTGAGGAGCAGAGGATGGAGCAGTGCGGGAAGATGGAGGAAGGCTCCCAATGTATCGCTTGTCGTCGTAAGCTGGATACCTGTCAGAGTACGGGGCTCTGGATGGGTCTCTTCTGGGTAGGCTGTGGTGGTACGAGGAATCGAACAAAGTCGCGTCAGTTCTTCTGAGCTTGTCGTGATACGCTGACGCTGTTTCTCTTGACAAGTGGTAGTCTGTTCCGCTACCGTTTCCCCTGTACGGAGGGATGCCATCGCTGGTAAAATGTCTACGCAGGTAAGAGGGATCTGTCTTCCCAAAACCTGCTCTGGCAAAGTACCCTCTTCTTTGACTGTCGATACGATCGTGGATATCTTTTCTGCTCTCTCGTACACTACGATGAAGAGGAAATCGGCCAAGTTCGTTTCTACCGTAACTATCATAGTATTTTTCGTCTCGAAGGTCACTCATTGAATCATTCTTTCTGGCAAGGAGATTATAACGGTCGGATCTTCTATCTAATCCTCTAAGGTCGTAAGGGTCCAGTGGATTCCTTTCGAAATAATCTAATCTGCTTCTAGGGCTGAACTTTCTTACGTCGGCTGACCTACTACTGAAATCTTGGGTATTGAATAAGAGAGCTTCTCGTTCGCTTCTAGCACTTCTGTCGGTTCTATAGTCTCTATGGTCGCTACCGATTCTAGTCTCGCGAAGACCTATTGGGTCAGTAGCGAGTTCTCTGGCATCCAAAAGTCTTGGATCTCCTCTGCCTCCTTCGACGTCCCAGTTCTGGGGATCGTGTCCTCTGTAGCCAGAAGACCCCCTCATGTCAAAAGCCTGTTCCCTACCTCCTCCGCCCTCTATTTCGGATCGCCTTGGGTCTATTCTACTTATTAGGTCCCTAGAGTCTCCTCTGCCGTCGTGGTAGTCACGCCCGCTCGTCTGGGGTGCTCGACGGCCACCAGAAGGTTCTGCTGGCAAAATTCGTCCTCGTCTCTGAGGAGTGCTTTCCGTAGGGAAGTCGCTGAGTTCTATGCTTTCTTGCTTCCCAAGCTGGCCATCGCCTGAAAATAACATAGTTCAGTGATTGTAATGACGCAATAGGGGTGAATACGACAATTGAAGAAATACATTAATGTAAAAATTGATGCCCAAATTGAGTGATGGATTACTTATGACAAACTGACTTTCCAGTGTTGTACTCATGGTTGACGTTGAAGGAAATAACAGAGAATGACTCCTGAATAATTCCTTCAAACGGGTTTGGTATACAGTCAGTAAATTAGGAGGCATCATTGGGTTGAGTACGTGCAGGCATATTAAAGAAAATTGTAGGCAGTAAGACAGGCACCGAATTATGAGGAGCATGCATTGCTCGAAGCACTTGACACTGCAATCTCCGACTCCAGAACTAAACAGATCAACTATCAAGGAATGAACCAATGTTCATATTGTGACATGTTATGATTTTCAAATGTAGTCAGATGATGTAGGTTTATTTACGTAATGTGAAAATTCTGACTGTCGTTGTTACGCAAAGGGAGAGCGAACATTACGTATATTTTCATATTTTCACAGTACACTTTCACGTTTTACTATCTCTTTACCATAGTTATGACAATTATAACCAAAGTTGGGACAATATTCACTAAAGTCAGGTTACTCTTTAACTGAGGATACTCTTTTAATTCTTCATCAGAGATAGAGTAGCCCTTCCCGGAGTTAGAGTAGCCCTTCCCAGAGTTAGAGTAGCCCTTCCCAGAGTTAGAGTAGCCCTTCCCAGAGTTAGAGTAGCCCTTCCCAGAGTTAGAGTAGCCCTTCCCAGAGTTAGAGTAGCCCTTCCCAGAGTTAGAGTAGCCCTTCCCAGAGTTAGAGTAGCCCTTCCCAGAGTTAGAGTAGCCCTTCCCAGAGTTAGAGTAGCCCTTCCCAGAGTTAGAGTAGCCCTTCCCAGAGTTAGAGTAGCCCTTCCCAGAGTTAGAGTAGCCCTTCCCAGAGTTAGAGTAGCCCTTCCCAGAGTTAGAGTAGCCCTTCCCAGAGTTAGAGTAGCCCTTCCCAGAGTTAGAGTAGCCCTTCCCAGAGTTAGAGTAGCCCTTCCCAGAGTTAGAGTAGCCCTTCCCAGAGTTAGAGTAGCCCTTCCCAGAGTTAGAGTAGCCCTTCCCAGAGTTAGAGTAGCCCTTCCCAGAGTTAGAGTAGCCCTTCCCAGAGTTAGAGTAGCCCTTCCCAGAGTTAGAGTAGCCCTTCCCAGAGTTAGAGTAGCCCTTCCCAGAGTTAGAGTAGCCCTTCCCAGAGTTAGAGTAGCCCTTCCCAGAGTTAGAGTAGCCCTTCCCAGAGTTAGAGTAGCCCTTCCCAGAGTTAGAGTAGCCCTTCCCAGAGTTAGAGTAGCCCTTCCCAGAGTTAGAGTAGCCCTTCCCAGAGTTAGAGTAGCCCTTCCCAGAGTTAGAGTAGCCCTTCCCAGAGTTAGAGTAGCCCTTCCCAGAGTTAGAGTAGCCCTTCCCAGAGTTAGAGTAGCCCTTCCCAGAGTTAGAGTAGCCCTTCCCAGAGTTAGAGTAGCCCTTCCCAGAGTTAGAGTAGCCCTTCCCAGAGTTAGAGTAGCCCTTCCCAGAGTTAGAGTAGCCCTTCCCAGAGTTAGAGTAGCCCTTCCCAGAGTTAGAGTAGCCCTTCCCAGAGTTAGAGTAGCCCTTCCCAGAGTTAGAGTAGCCCTTCCCAGAGTTAGAGTAGCCCTTCCCAGAGTTAGAGTAGCCCTTCCCAGAGTTAGAGTAGCCCTTCCCAGAGTTAGAGTAGCCCTTCCCAGAGTTAGAGTAGCCCTTCCCAGAGTTAGAGTAGCCCTTCCCAGAGTTGGGGTAGCCCTTCCCAGAGTTGGGGTAGCCCTTCCCAGAGTTGGGGTAGCCCTTCCCAGAGTTGGGGTAGCCCTTCCCAGAGTTGGGGTAGCCCTTCCCAGAGTTGGGGTAGCCCTTCCCAGAGTTGGGGTAGCCCTTCCCAGAGTTGGGGTAGCCCTTCCCAGAGTTGGGGTAGCCCTTCCCAGAGTTGGGGTAGCCCTTTCCAGAGTTGGGGTAGCCCTTCCCAGAGTTGGGGTAGCCCTTCCCAGAGTTGGGGTAGCCCTTCCCAGAGTTGGGGTAGCCCTTCCCAGAGTTAGGGTAGCCCTTCCCAGAGTTAGGGTAGCCCTTCCCAGAGTTAGGGCAACCCTTTCCAGAGTTAGGGTAGCCCTTCCCAGAGTTAGGGCAACCCTTCGCAGAGTTAGGGCAACCCTTCCCACAGTTAGGGCAACCCTTCCCACAGTTAGGGCAACCCTTCCCACAGTTAGGGCAACCCTTCCCACAGTTAGGGCAACCCTTCCCACAGTTAGGGCAACCCTTCCCACAGTTAGGGCAACCCTTCCCACAGTTAGGGCAACCCTTCCCACAGTTAGGGCAACCCTTCCCACAGTTAGGGCAACCCTTCCCACAGTTAGGGCAACCCTTCCCACAGTTAGGGCAACCCTTCCCACAGTTAGGGCAACCCTTCCCACAGTTAGGGCAACCCTTCCCACAGTTAGGGCAACCCTTCCCACAGTTAGGGCAACCCTTCCCACAGTTAGGGCAACCCTTCCCACAGTTAGGGCAACCCTTCCCACAGTTAGGGCAACCCTTCCCACAGTTAGGGCAACCCTTCCCACAGTTAGGGCAACCCTTTTCACAGTTAGGGCAACCCTTTCCACAGTTAGGGTAACCCTTTCCACAGTTAGGGTAACCCTTTCCACAGTTAGGGTAACCCTTTCCACAGTTAGGGTAACCCTTTCCACAGTTAGGGTAACCCTTTCCACAGTTAGGGTAACCCTTTCCACAGTTAGGGTAACCCTTTCCACAGTTAGGGTAACCCTTTCCACAGTTAGGGTAACCCTTTCCACAGTTAGGGTAACCCTTTCCACAGTTAGGGTAACCCTTTCCACAGTTAGGGTAACCCTTCCCAGAGTTAGGGTAACCCTTCCCAGAGTTAGGGTAACCCTTCCCAGAGTTAGGGTAACCCTTCCCAGAGTTAGGGTAACCCTTCCCAGAGTTAGGGTAGCCCTTCCCAGAGTTAGGGTAACCCTTCCCAGAGTTAGGGTAACCCTTCCCAGAGTTAGGGTAACCCTTCCCACAGTTAGGGTAACCCTTTCCAGAGTTAGGGTAACCCTTTCCAGAGTTAGGGCAACCCTTTCCAGAGTTAGGGCAACCCTTCCCAGAGTTAGGGCAACCCTTCCCAGAGTTAGGGCAACCCTTCCCAGAGTTAGGGCAACCCTTCCCAGAGTTAGGGCAACCCTTCCCAGAGTTAGGGCAACCCTTCCCAGAGTTAGGGCAACCCTTCCCAGAGTTAGGGCAACCCTTCCCAGAGTTAGGGCAACCCTTTCCAGAGTTAGGGCAACCCTTCCCAGAGTTAGGGCAACCCTTCCCAGAGTTAGGGCAACCCTTCCCAGAGTTAGGGCAACCCTTCCCAGAGTTAAGGCAACCCTTCCCAGAGTTAGGGCAACCCTTCCCAGAGTTAGGGCAACCCTTCCCAGAGTTAGGGCAACCCTTCCCAGAGTTAGGGCAACCCTTCCCAGAGTTAGGGCAACCCTTCCCAGAGTTAGGGCAACCCTTTTCACAGTTAGGGCAACCCTTTTCACAGTTAGGGCAACCCTTTTCACAGTTAGGGCAACCCTTTTCACAGTTAGGGCAACCCTTTCCACAGTTAGGGTAACCCTTTCCACAGTTAGGGTAACCCTTTCCACAGTTAGGGTAACCCTTTCCACAGTTAGGGTAACCCTTTCCACAGTTAGGGTAACCCTTTCCACAGTTAGGGTAACCCTTTCCACAGTTAGGGTAACCCTTTCCACAGTTAGGGTAACCCTTTCCACAGTTAGGGTAACCCTTTCCACAGTTAGGGTAACCCTTTCCACAGTTAGGGTAACCCTTTCCACAGTTAGGGTAACCCTTTCCACAGTTAGGGTAACCCTTTCCACAGTTAGGGTAACCCTTTCCACAGTTAGGGTAACCCTTTCCACAGTTAGGGTAACCCTTTCCACAGTTAGGGTAACCCTTTCCACAGTTAGGGTAACCCTTTCCACAGTTAGGGTAACCCTTTCCACAGTTAGGGTAACCCTTTCCACAGTTAGGGTAACCCTTTCCACAGTTAGGGTAACCCTTTCCACAGTTAGGGTAACTCTTTCCACAGTTAGGGTAACTCTTTCCACAGTTAGGGTAACCCTTTCCACAGTTAGGGTAACCCTTTCCACAGTTAGGGTAACCCTTTCCACAGTTAGGGTAACCCTTTCCACAGTTAGGGTAACCCTTTCCACAGTTAGGGTAACCCTTTCCACAGTTAGGGTAACCCTTTCCACAGTTAGGGTAACCCTTTCCACAGTTAGGGTAACCCTTTCCACAGTTAGGGTAACCCTTTCCACAGTTAGGGTAACCCTTTCCACAGTTAGGGTAACCCTTTCCACAGTTAGGGTAACCCTTTCCACAGTTAGGGTAACCCTTTCCACAGTTAGGGTAACCCTTTCCACAGTTAGGGTAAACCTTTCCACAGTTAGGGTAACCCTTTCCACAGGTAGGGTAACCCTTTCCACAGTTAGGGTAACCCTTTCCAAGGTTAGGGTAACCCTTTCCACTGTTAGGGTAACCCTTTCCACAGTTAGGCTAACCCTTTCCAAGGTTAGGCTAACCCTTTCCAAGGTTAGGGTAACCCTTTCCACAGTTAGGGTAACCTTTTCCACAGTTAGGGTAACTCTTTCCACAGTTAGGGTAACCCTTTCCACAGTTAGGGTAACCCTTTCCACAGTTAGGGTAACCCTTTCCACAGTTAGGGTAACCCTTTCCACAGTTAGGGTAACCCTTTCCACAGTTAGGGTAACCCTTTCCACAGTTAGGGTAACCCTTTCCACAGTTAGGGTAACCCTTTCCACAGTTAGGGTAACCCTTTCCACAGTTAGGGTAACCCTTTCCACAGTTAGGGTAACCCTTTCCACAGTTAGGGTAACCCTTTCCACAGTTAGGGTAACCCTTTCCACAGTTAGGGTAACCCTTTCCACAGTTAGGGTAACCCTTTCCACAGTTAGGGTAACCCTTTCCACAGTTAGGGTAACCCTTTCCACAGTTAGGGTAACCCTTTCCACAGTTAGGGTAACCCTTTCCACAGTTAGGGTAACCCTTTCCACAGTTAGGGTAACCCTTTCCACAGTTAGGGTAACCCTTCCCACAGTTAGGGTAACCCTTCCCACAGTCAGGGTAACCCTTCCCACAGTTAGGGTAACCCTTCCCACAGTTAGGGTAACCCTTCCCACAGTTAGGGTAACCCTTCCCACAGTTAGGGTAACCCTTCCCAGAGTTAGGGTAACCCTTCCCAGAGTTAGGATAACTCTTTCCAGAGCTAGAGGTAACCTTTACCAGAGTTAGCGTAACCGTTCCCAGAGTTAGAGTAACCTTTAACAGAGTTGAGACAATCTTTGTGTAGAGTTAAGACAGTCTCTCCAGAGTTAGAACAATGGTTTCCAGATGTAGAACAATGATTACGAGAGTTAGAGCAATCTTTCCACGTAGGGAGAATCGTTACCTGCAGCAGGCATCCTCTTGTAACCTCGGCGTTGAGGATCAGCACCGCCATCTTTATTGTCTTTTTCTTCTATTCTCAGCTCAGGCTCGCTAAAAGCCTGCTTCACTCCTCGGTCCTTGGAATCCTTGCCCGTCGCAGGCTCTGCTGAGCTTTTCTGCGCCTGTTGCTTCTCGCGCATTTTGGCCTTCTCCGCTAGAGCTTCCCGCTCCTCTATCTTGACTTGCTTGGGGGGCTCTACGACCTCTGGCTCCATGTCCACCACCAGCTCTGTGGTCTCTTGCTTGCAGTCTCCGAACAGTTCGCGCATCCTCGCCGCTCGCTGCTCTTCGTCCGCCTTGTCTTGCGCCAGCATCTCCGCTCTGCGCTCTGCTTCGGTTTTGATCTTACGTTTGAACCGCGCTGGTAGAAAAAAGTTCTGCAACACAGGGAATCTGTGAGTTCTTTGTTGATTATTTAATGAATATTAGGGCTCGAAAGAGAACCGGGTGAAAAGGTTCATTCACGGTTGTGAACACTTGCGTAAAGTTGCAACTCTGACAAAAAAAAGAACTGTTAAGCTATAATATTTAGAAGGAATACTATAACAAGTAGGATAAACTAATGTAATGACTATCCAAGATTATATAAATTCCAGGTTGTGATAATTCTAAATTTCGAAAATCTTAACCCGTCGCCACGTCCTGGACTCTTAGAAGGTCGGCAAAGCTAGCACATGTTTCACATCAGCAAACCTAAGGTTGCCATATACGGTCTTAGACGTCTCGTTGAGCGCTATTCATTGGTGTAAGGTAAAATTAGGTGGGGGAGCAGGGAAGGAGAGGTAACAAGCTCAAATCTGTATGAATTCTTTTGTTCAGTCTGGAGTGTAGCTACCGGCGCTGCACAACCTCTTAGAAGGCCAGCAGTGTAGCTGAGGCATACCATCACACACTCTTCCTCTAAGAAGGTCGCCATCATTTTTATTTTCTTATGTTTTTTGTTCCAAAAATGGGAGTCCAAATCCGCAGATTTACTCCTACGCAAAAAATAATACCACCATTGTATTCGGGAGGAAAAGCTCTATGCATATCAAACTCTTTACAAGCAATGAAACTGCTTGATAACAGCCTATACACAAAATGAACTAAAAAATAAAAACTGTGTTTTACATATAGTGCACATAACTCCGGAACTATTGGACCTGAAAAAAAATTCACATACCACAAGATTCAGCAACTCAGAATCTATGAAAATGCATCATAAAAAAACATAAAAGTGCAATAAATAAAAAATGGCCAGTGATTTTCTGATTTCTGTTTTTTGTATTTTACCGAAATAAAAACTCGAATTTCGTAGGTTTTTATTGGGGTAGCGTATTTTTTTCCCACTGACAGAAAGAGCAACTCTCTCTCTCTTTACAATGAACCCCCAATGAAACTTCTAACATGATTAAAGAATGTACAGTAAGTTGCACAGTTGACCCATTTTCTTCAAACCTCTTGGTAGGTCGACCATGTGGAGACGGGTTAATTAACGTTGTCTCTTTTTATGACAATAAAAAGCTATGACAAACCTTACTTTCGATAATCCATGATCAATACCGTCTTAAGTAACGAGTCTCAAATTACGGCCATCGTAGGTCTTGGTGATAACTTACCGAAGTCATGAGGTTGACAATCTGTTCAATAAAACACTGTTTCTCAACGCATTCACAGGAGCGATGTAGTCAAAACATGATCATTACGTTGAAACAAATACCGACATGGAGAACAAAGATGAAAATCGCACAAATGCGTGATTGAATGCGAACCATCATTTTGGTGAGGAGTTCAACCACTTTGGACTCCTCCTCCATGTCGTCTTGTCTGGACTTGAGCTCGTCGGAGTTGAAGCTGTTGAGCAGCAGAGCAAGGAAGAGGTTCAGCACCATGAAGTTGCCCATCACCAGCGCCGGCAGGAAGATGGCCAGGCACGTCTCCGAGCCCTGACGCAAGCATTGCAATTGTGTCTCTGTGATGTCAGCCTAAATGTTCAGCCGCAGAAAATGGGAATGCTATCCCGTTTGGGCTACCAACTTGCTGCTTCAGTGACAGAAACATTACAATTATGCCTTTTATGCCTAAAATTATACCTTAATTCATGCGCAATAATACTTTGGTAAGACATTACAAGCTCAATAATACCTTGTTAAGACAATACTAGCCCATTAATACCTTAGTATGAAAATACAAGTATTTACTGAAACACAGTTCAACGTTCTTTTCATGACTCTTCAAAAAAAAGTAAATAAGAAATAATTCTTGGGAATAAATATATGTGAGATTCTTGTAGAGTCTGGAAAATTAACTCAAATAATGGTAAAGTAGTAAATCTCTTACGATTTATGAGTTGGTACTTTGAGAATTAGGATATTTATGGTGACACAGGCTTTACGATGCGTGATTACAATGGGTTATATAATAATTAATGCGCGTGTACGTAGAAAGAGCAGAAAAAGTATCTTTAAACTGCATCCAATAAGAACACGTGACCTCATTTTTTGAGACAATCAGCATTTCAGAAAAATTTGAGCAGCATTCATCACCAACTCGTCGAAATATTTAGTGGAAATTCGTCCGAGTGGAAATTTAGGCGGCAAAAATTAGCCCGCCTGCTTTTCCTTGCAGGGCATCACGAGACTGGCAGCGGTATATTGGGCAGCGTCCATTAATCACGTTCTCCGCCGACGGATGAACGCATGTTTTCAAAAAGAGTTTGCTGAGGGATCCGAAGTAGCTGGTGGTGACGTTTAAATATGGATAGGACAGAACACAGCCCCTCTCTGCTCGGCGTACGGCTCTCCGTGCTCTCTTTACCTCTTTCCTCTCTGTCTCTCTATTTCTCTCTCTTCTGCTTCGAGACTATCGGCTTTATTACGTGCCCTGCGCTCCGGTGTGAGAGTGTGCTCATTGCGTGTTACGACTTCTCACTTACGGGTGCATTAAGATAATTTTTGGTGCTGCAGGTAACTTGCAGCGTAAATGCTTCCGTGTCAGACGAGGCGAACCTTGTGCACTCCTGCAATAATTCTGGCGGCGCAACTGGTTGTCCTTACGAGTATCGGCAAGCCTACGAGAGGGCGAGCGAGACTAGGCGTTACTCTACCTTCCGACTCGCCGTGAAAATTTGGTGGAATGTAAATTTCGAAAAGGCTTTAAAATATCTCACTTTATCCGAGCTTTGTGCTTTGTTTTAGTTTTTTCTGAGATATTGCAATTAAATTTTAAGCAAATTTACCTGTCAATAATAACATGGTTTATATTTTGTGGATAAATGGGGTAATTTATTAAACTGAGAGAATTGGGGTAGAATATTATTAATATCATTATAAGACTCAAAGTTTAACTTTCGTTCTTAATTAGTTGTGCGAAAATCAGAGAGAGAAACTGTGTGAATTTTAAGGTCAAGTGTCGCTGCGAAGGCGCAAAATTTTGGTGTCTCGATGAGCACCGCTCGCTAGGCCGGCAAAATAAAATCTTGACATCTCGGTGAGACAAAAGGTGAAGTAAGGATAAAAGTAAAAACTGAGTACACTCGTCCAGGGGATCGGTTCCCTCCCTTCACGAGAGAGGCAGGGAAATAAAGAATGGAAGATAAAGCCTGATAATTTAAATCTACTACAGTGTCGTGCAACAAGTGTCGCTGGTCCAGTAGTGGGATTGTATGCGTTGTTAAGGGGGACATTTATTGAGATCGTTTTGTCGCTAGGCTATTTCACCCTACTAATCTGGCAAGCGTTAAAGCTTGGACTGCTCTTTCTTGATGAGGCTACTTGAAAAAATGTTGAAATTTATAAACATTTTCCCAAACTGGTTAACGATAGCAACTGCAGTTAGTCAATACAGATAAAAATATGGATGGCTGAATAACTAACAGGCATGTCATGTGAGACTAAAAACTCAGTTCGAGACAACTATTGGAAACTCGCAGCGTTACCGTAGATGTCTTCTTCATATATGCTTTCATGATCTTATAATCGCCAAAAGATGTTCCACGTTCGAGTTTGAAAGAAATAGACTTTATTTTTAGAATTTCCGTTTTCCTAACAACAGTGTTCGCATTCCGGCAAATGCAAGGAAATTTTTCACGCCTGAAAATCATATTGGGACATTGCAAAAATTTCCATCATACTCAGAGAGAGCGACTCGTTGGATGGAGGCGAGCATGACGTGACCTCGACCGATGACTTACAGCTTGTCATCGCATTGCCTCAATTTACACTAATCTTCAAAGACTCAACAACAGAAACTTTTCGAGCACAAGATATCTTAGTTACTACGTCACTACTCTTGGTGCTATTTAAATCTAAGAATAGCAGGCAAGCTGTTGTCATGTAGAGTATTACTCGAGAGCAGAATAGCTAACCCACTCAACACTTTGAACTTATTATTTTTGTTACGCAAAATGGATATCTTTCGCCATAGCTATGCCAATTGTATATGCCTCTGTATAGTACTAGCCAATTTAAGTATAGATGTTTATGCACACCTACGTCAGCTTTAAATACTGATATTGTTCTACAAAGTCAAAAATCTTAATGGTAGTTGTAGCACGGAAATCTTTATGTCTCTAGTTATACATTCCTTAAAGGTATCATTTTAAACTGAATTTCATCAACTGATCTCATGAGAAATTAAGCAAAAGTATTTTTCTGTTTTAGGATACATATGTGAATTGATTAACAATATATAAAACGTTAACAATAAAAACGAAATAATATCATGCAATAAAATATGGTTCCGTAATGACAACAATAACGGAATTATTATTCCGTAGAATCAACCAAAACCTAATTATGAATCCGTAGTTGTGACAAAAATGTAACTATGGTTTCGAATTTATAACAAAACTGTAATTATGGTTCTGTAGGACGAACAAAAACTCAATTACGAATCTTCTATTAATGAGATAAATTAACAATTACGACAAGAAGAAACTATTTGAGAAGAGTTGTTGCAATAAGGGAAACTCACGCCCTCCTTCTCAGCCCTCATGCAGTCCCAGAGCGGCTCGACCCACTCCCCGCACAGGATGCGGAAGATCATCATAAAGGAATGCAGGAAATCGGTGAAGTTCCATCTGCAAAAATGCGAGCAGGGATCACCAAAATTCCCGGGGAAAAACGTCAGTAATTCAGAGACGGTAAAGAAAATAGAAGGAGAATGTCGGGGCAGCGATAGATTGAAAATTTAATTATCTCTAATTGATAATCAAGGTAATGGTTAGTAATTAGACACTACGGAGATTTAGAACGTCAACTTTTAGAGGAGTAACAGGGCCAGAGAATTGATGGAATCGAAGTAAAGTTTAGCTATTGAAGCAACTTGTAGTCATTTGGGCGCCAGGAGCTGACGCTGTTGTGATTTTGCAAAATTTCAAATCGATAGGGGATTGACTGGAATTTTCCTCGAAGATTTACAGGTTAAAACAAAAATACCTAGGAAAAATCTCATCGAAGAATTTACGGTACTCAAAGCTGAGTAATCGCAAAATTAAGACATAAAGCGCAGAAATTACATCTCTTAAAAATATAGAGGTTTGATGTGCGCCAGACACTCTTGGGAGGACAATGTTCTCTCTCAGGATAACAATGGGGAACGACCCCGGCTCGGAGCTATTTTATCTTTAAATCCGAGACAATATTCAATAATTTCGAATGCTTCTTTTGAAATCCTCAATGTATGGATTCCTGTCATATCGTTAAAGTGCTACCATATTCGCATGAATGTTATTTCAGCATACCCTTGAAGCGGCAATATCACATCAAGGAAAAATTTCAGTTGATATGGTCGAAGCCAAAATGCCTCAATTCTCATAAGATAAACGCTATATCTTCAGAAAATACTTTGATGGAAAGCGGCAATTAATATTCTGATTTTTTAAATAATATACGTTGTGGGCAGCCAAAATAATTATTATTAAAAATGAAAGATTTAAGCTTACTTTAATTGATTCCCTCTTAATTGATGAATTAGAAAACTGAAATACATGAACTGGAATGGATGAAATAGATAAAGTTACCAAAGAAATATTCCGGATGTGCAAAAGTCACTGTCATTAGCTCAAAAATTTTCAAAGTTTAAAATTTATTCAATTTATTTTTAATTGTTAATTTTGCAAGACTTGAAGTTTAAAAGCTTGAGGCAGGTCACAATGAGCGATCGAAGTACAGCATTTTACTGACCAAACCATCAATTATAGCGTTTATTCATCAGAGCTTAAATTTTCATCATGATTGTAGATAAATGCGTGCTAAACCAGGAACACCGTTCAATCTTGACATGGTCTCGGTACTGAGCCGTGGGCATATGCCCAGCTTCGTAACAAATATTCACAATTTGGAGAAAGCCGAGATGATGATTTAGAATATGAAACACTGCTTGCCAGTAGTTTAAGTTCACTTGCTGTGAACATGCACTGACCTCGGCACAGGGTCGGGGGCGAAGTTAGCCTCGGTGTAATTATCGCCAAAAAGTTGCATGCCGATCACAGCAAAGATGTAGATGATGATGAGCAGAACGAAAGTCAGGTTTCCGAGGGCACCCAGGGTTGAGATGATGATCGACAGCAGCACTCTCATAGTTCTCCACGACTGAGCCAACTTCAAAACTCTCAACTAAAATGAAACCAAACGAAATGAAATATGAATAAATTTTCGTGACACACTGCATGTGCTACATTAAAATTCAGTAGTAAAGTAAAGATAAAAGTATAAAACTAATGGAAGTGTTTAAAATAGATAAGTATATTATGAGAGTTTCCTGATTTCTTATGATTCACTCAATAATGTGATGCATCTAAATGCGCTAGTAAAATCATTCAAATTTAAATTCACTCGGGCATACTTGTGAGCAAGCGCAAAATGCTCATTCATTCACGAAAGGAAAACTTGGACGGTCATAACGAAGTAATGGAAATTTTACACATACACGTTTTTTTGCTTTTGAATTAGCTGAAAAATATATTTCACGGGATAGAAGTTTTTAAATGACGAGAAATAGGATCAGAAAACAAAAGGCTCAGTAAGTTCTAAAATGAGGCATAGATGTTGGGCTACGTAATACCAGTTAAGAGAAACATTAGCGATGTACAAAAAATCTGATACAGACCTTTAATGTGGATTTTCTGATATTGATCTGTTTTCAACACAAAAAATGTTAGACGAATACCGATTCTTTGACGTTATGCCACATAATAAACGCTTTACTTGTGTAGTAGCAATTTATCTTTGCAAAAAACTCATGACGCTTGCACGGTATAAAAATGCGATAAAATCCCACTTAGCATATTGAAGGCATAAAATAACTTCAGAATAAAAACACAGCAACGTGAGTGTTCTTGCTGGAAAGCAGGGAAATAAAATACTCCTGCCAGGTAAAGTAATAAAATAACATTTGATGGCAAAAATGGTAATAAAATTATCTATGCTGGATAATACAGCATCCAAATGTGCTTATGCAGGGTAAAGGGGCAGAAAAATTACCTGTGCACGAAACCAATGAAATAAATAAACCTTTGCTTGTTAAAATTACAACAAAAAATTCTTGCACCGTAGCACTGCAATTACAGTACCTTTTTCAAGATATGAGCGCAATAAAATAGCGTTGAAGGCTAGAAGTGCAAGAAAAAATCGTTTGCGTATAAGGGGAAGATTAGATTAGATGTTGATTAAGCCTCCCAAACCGCAAAAAAAGCGTTCCGAAGAGGGGAGGGAGAAAGGCACCAGTTAGTATATGGAGATAAGGGAATGCGGAATCTATGCAGAAGGGGCATAGAAACAGTAAGTTGCGAAAGAAGTTTAGATTAGATAAGATTATTAGTAAGTTTCAGCCTCCCTATCCTCAACAAATGAGATCCAAAGAGAGGAAAGAAGAAGGCACCATTTAGTATGGAGTTGAGGGAACGCGGAATCTATGCAGAAAGGGCATAGAAACAGTAAGATGAGAAAGAAGTTCATGAAACAAGATCGAAGTTGAAGAAGAAAGTAGTAGGTGCGGAAAAAACAGGACAGCAGTGAACCGAAAAAAAAGATAGTGCGTAACTAAACAACTAAGTTACTTTAACGAAAAGAAAGCCTACCTAACCTTTAACTCGGGCCCTCACATAGTCCCATGGGAGCGCTAATTCCCATAGATACAATAGTTGTATCCCCCTGAGGGGACTGCAAAAGAAGTTTATGAAAGAAGATTGAAGAAGAAAGTAGTAGGTGCCGAAAACAGACGAGCAGTGCACTGAAAATTTTTTTTTCTTAACATGACAAGAAATATTTTATTTCAACATAAAGAAGGCCTACTTAACTCTGAGCTCGGGCCCTCACACATTTTCCCCCTAAGAGTTCTAATTCACATAGATATATCAGTGGAATGAGGCGAGTCATGCAAACGCAATTAAATCGCTTGGAATGATAAACGTGCAAGAAAACAACGTTTACATTGCACCGGTGGAATGAAGCGGACCATTTAAGGAGGACTCACCAGACGCATGCCTCTGAGCACCGAGAGGCCGGACCCTATTTCGAGCCCGAGGTCGAGCAGTGAAGCAAGCACAATGATGAGATCGAACACGTTCCAGCGGTTGATGAAGAACTCCTGGCTCAGTGCCATTATCTTCATGATGCACTCCAGCGTGAACACGGCCGTGAACACCTGCACAAAATCGTCCGGGTGCGTCAGGGGTCGTGGACACGAAGAAATATTTACTACAATGCCGGACATAAGCGGTTAGAAGCTGGAGAATATACATAAGATGAAAGGTTGTACTTTTAGTGGAAGTTAAGTGACATTAGGCCGATGATTGATGATAGTAGTTAGATGAAAGGTATGGATAGTGCGACGACAGGTAGGAATCGAAAGATGTAAAGTTATAACCCGCTGGAAGGTAAGCTCTGTAAGATGAGGAGTAAGAATTATAGGAAAATGGGCATAAAATTAATAAATGGGTTAAAGAGTTCATAGCAAAACATAAAATCGTGTCCAAACCTTGCAAAGCTTTGCTAAATTCAGACTACAATATGATTTCATAATGCCTCACTTTAAGCTGAACTTAGTTGTTGCAGCGCAATGATGCTATTTGAGACGTTTACCAGAATATGAGAAAAAATACCCACCTTAATTAAATAAGAAAAACCCTGGTATGTCACAGGACGAAAATACCGTATACAATCAGGAATACCGCTGCATTTTGCACGAAAAAACAACTAAAATCTGAATGCCGGAGAACATCCAATGAAAATTTTTTGCGTGAGAATTGGAATTCGTGTGGAATAAGAAAAGTGAAATAATAGTTGAACACAAAGATAATCCAGAACAAAACTTTTCTTCTCAGTCGACCCTCGCGGAAAGCTGTCAGCTCAATGAAATTCTTGGAGCACAAGTCAATAGAATTTGGCTTCATCCACTGTGTCTAACATTTGAATTATTAGAGCAGGCAAGTTGTTAGTTTAAGCCTCCCAAACCGTAACAAAACTGTTCCAAAGAGAGGAAGGATGAAAGCACCATTTAGTATGGAGTTAAGTTGTAATTGAATAATTTGAAGATGGAATTGAACGAAATTTTTATCCAAAACCGCACATTAAATTGTGTACCTCAATTCTAGCGTTCCTGTAATTTCGTAGAACTCGTGATAAATTATAAGGTTTTGCATGAACATAATCACGAAACTTTTCAGGGCCTGAAGAACTCATGCAAAACTATACATTCGCACTCCTAGAGTAAGCGCTCAAAATTATCATCAACATTCATTAAGAAAGAAACGCGCAACGAAAAGTAGCATTGAATAGTCAGTTCCCTATGCGTGCAACTGAGCCATCTTGCATCATTCTAAGTAATAGGGATGATTATCACTCTGACATCAATGAAGCGCAAAAAATGAAAAATTATAGTGAAAATCACAATGAAATTCAAAAATATTAATTAGGTTCCTACGGTGTTCACGACAGAGGGGACAGGGGGACAACTGCAATAAAGCGAAGTTGCGGAGCAGGGAGACAGGATGTGCTGTGAGAGGGGGAAATGGTGGTAAGAGGAAAATATATTAAATGCTTGAGAGAGAAGAAATAGTGCGACGATGTTCAGTGGAGAGTGGAGGTACAGTGGAGAGAAGAGGTATAAAGGGAAAAAAAGAATAAAAGAAAATTTAAAGAAGAAGAATGAAAAAGGGAAAGGGAATAAGAAAGAGCAAGAAATTTTAGGCGAGAAAAATTAATGTATACCTCTTTAACCACAACAAAGGTGTTCTAAAAAGAGGAAGTAGGAAGGGATCATTTAGTATGGATTTAAAAAAACGAGGAATCTATGCACACGGTGTGTTCGCAAAGACACCGCAAGTCACGCGAGAAGTTTATGGAACGAGAAAAAAGTCGAGGAAAGTGAGAGTGGCTGAAAAAACGGACAGTAGTAACCCGAAAAACGAAGGTCCGAGACGAAACCAAAACCTATTCTTATCTCTTCCGACAATAGGAAGGCCTGCCTGTCCTTCAGCTCGAGACCTCAAATTGTTCCCTGGGAGTACTTATTCCCATAAAAACAATTAGTCCTGTCCCCCTGAGGGAAAAAAGATGTTGTGAGAGAAAATGGATAAAGTGAGCGAAAGAAAAAATGAGAAATAGAGCTCAAAAGGGAAATTGATAGAGAAGAGGGAAGGGGTAAAACAGAGAGGAGTAGTGAAGGAAGAAGAGGAACAGTATGGAGAGAGGAGTTTTAGCAGAGAAAAAGAAAAAAATTCTGAGAAGGTTTGAAATTGAGGAGGGCGACGGAATGCTGAAGACAGACTTGGCAGCAAACTAAGACCGCTCGATGAATTAGAGATTACAAAGAAAGGGCACGACGGCCAGCCATGATGCTCCGCACCTTGGAGAGGCGCTCTGTTACGGGAAGAATAGACCCGACTGCGCAAGAGTCAACAGCTGGCAGATGCCCCCACTCTACCACCCCCACCCACCACCCATGCAGCACAGACGCCAATGGCGCCAGATCTACAGAAATGTTAGGTTAGGGTAATTTAGGGTAGGTTAAGTTAACTTAAGTTAGGTTAAGTAGGTTGGTTAAGTTAGGTAAGGTTGGGTTAGGTTAGGCCAAGTTCAGTTAGTTTAAGGTTAAGTTGAAAAAGTTTAAAAATGCCTATTTTTGAGTGCCGAGATGGAGGGTCGAATGGCAAAACACCAGTGGTCGTTGTCATAATTTATTTTAATGATTTAATGCAGGTGAACTTTGGTTTTCCGGTGTACTATCCACTTACTAATTACTTGTAGTGTTTATAATGCAGTTATTAATAATAACTGAATAACGAACAGCTAGGTTAATAAACCTCAGTAATACTACATAGTTAAATAATTGGCGCGAATGGCAACTTTTAGAAGCAACATGGAGGTGGAGGGAGAGGGGTGGGCGGCGTCCAAATCTGGCGCATCACCCAGCTGTTGACACTAGCGCGACCCGACTACCTTAGCCTCACCTCAAGGAGGTGATACGCGAATGTCAAACTCGCTTAAGTAAGTGAGACGTGGGGTCAGAGTGGCGGGTAGGGTGAGATTTCAGCATGCTGAATTGAGGTAGATTGCTTCGATGAGCATGCAAATTTTTGCCTGCTTTTTCCAGCATAAATGAGGATCGGGATGAATGGTCATGTTTTGCAAATGTTCAGTTATGCTACCTTACGACGACTCAAAATCTGTCGTAAAGTGACAAGTTTACCCATGAAGCCAATTGCACTAGATGTTGTGCGCAATGAAGTACAGTAGCGCCCGTTCAAACTACAAATCGATAATAAGATTATATAAAAATGCGGCTTCTTTGTATTTGTTGGCAGTTAGCTTGTACAACAGTGAATATTTCACAAATTCAAATTCATTCAAAATTTATTCGTCAAATTTATATAACTTTGAGATTAAATTTTACTCATTATTCTTCGACGAAATACATTGCGAGTGGAATTTTAAAATGTTTTTTTCATTCCTTTTGACTCCACGGGCATGTGCATCACACTTGCGAAATGGAGGATACATACTTTTTTTCCACGAACTAGTAAAAGATAATATTTTTCCCACGTCTTTTTTATTTTTAACTTTTATTCTTTTAATTGTTATCTGTGACACAGTGTAGCTTGCGCTACTGACCACACTGCGTAAGCTAGCGACACGAGATGCAGTGTTAGATTTGAACAACGTAACTTATTGCTATTTCGGAAGCACACTGCAGTGCATGCACCATCAGTTTTTAGGTAATGCTTTAATATATAAACATTTCGCTCTGCGTGTACACACTCTGAGATAACCTTCAAGACTTCATATCAGGATGCGCTTACGCACCTGGGCTTGATGTTCGAACAATTTACGTAGTCACAGGCAGAAATACGCGCTACTTTCCCCGGCCAAAATTCTCATATGAGCCTTTTTCAATTTTTTGGCGCTTTCGTCAAGCAAAAAGCAGCGCCTAGTCTAGCCAAGTTGATTTGAAGAACTCACGCTGCTAGCTGTACAGTAACGAAAACCAAAATAATTAGAAAATTATGTCCGTAACACGTGGACGCAAACACTAAAGGGATGAGGGTAATAGATACGTTGATAAAATCTAAATGTCAGGCCTGTGTGGCGGCGGTAGGGCAAAGCAAGCGCGCGGTGGGCGTTAATGATGAAGTACTGAGCAACTTGGTGACCAGCCTCCACACGAGCTGCTAAGTCCAGTCCATTATATCGCTCCCGCCGCCTCCTCAACTTCAGTTACCGACAAACTCAAGTGATTAACTTGAACAACCTCAATTATGCCGCTTTATAGTCGCATTAACCGCCTTATGTTGACGAGTTCATAAACTATCCGCATGAAACGGGGTCAAATGTTACAGTATTTAGACTTCGATTTCATTTTCAGTAGAAATTCAGTGCAACACATTTTGGGGGTAATATTTTCTCAGAAATTATCCTTTGCCCGCCTACAAGTTATACCTGAACATTTCCTCACAGCTCATTCGACTTGGCAATCTGTTTCAGAAGCGAAGTAGGCCTGTAGCGCCATTAGTTTTATTGTAACGTTCAATTGAACGCTGTAACGTGTAGAGCGTGTAACTTACACGCACGTTAGTTATAAGTACGATTCATTTCCGAAGAGAATTGTAGTAGGTAAATTGATGGTGGAAAATAAAAGACCCATTACAGTATTTACACCAGGGCACAGATGTGACACTTTGACTATTGAATTACCTATCACAAATAGGAAGTGAAAAAATTCCTCAATGTAGAAGAAGTAAGAACCAACAGATCCCAATAGTAATTTATTTTATGTACTGTTGTTACTTCTTGTACAATTATTGATTTATCAATGCATTTAGTGAATTTTCCAGTAATTTTCGTGAAAAATTGCTGAAAATTTTTTCGACACGAACACTAACGTGCTTCTCCGAAACGAAATGCATTTCCGAAGACTCCGGGCGCCGCCATCTGACCCAGAAGGGTTTATTTATGACCATTGAGAAGCGGTAAGTTTCCACGATACGCTGGAGGCTAATCTATCTCAGCCCTTATCTTGGGGCAACATTGCAATTAGGCGCTTGGAATATCGCATCTATTGTCTAGTTTTTATCAATGCGATATATATCCAATCATGCACTGATATTTCCGTCGGTCTTCTATTCAAAAGATAAATATTGTCATATGCCATTTCGCTATTGTCGCACAGGTGTTCAGTTAGAATCTCATTTCCTCAATCACGCTGCTAGCAACAGTGCATTGAGAGAGCTAATAAGTTTTTCGAGAAGGTATCAATAAAGTGACAATAGATGAATCTACAGTATCGGATCAACCAACAAAGAAGGCTGATCTTGAGCTATACCGTGCTCTTTTCATCAAAGGAAAAAGAAAAGAAGAAGAAAAATATAAGGAAATTAATACCTGCCTCCTAACAAAGCAGGCCCACAATCCCTTTCTTCAACCTATTTTGCTGTGACTTTGGCAGATTGCAAGTCACTTCTTGATAATTTGAAGGCAGGCACTACAAGCTAAAATTTGAAATATGCTTGAATTCTGCGTGGTCACTAAGGCGCGTTGAAGAACGCTTTCATCGTGGCGAGTGCCATTCCTGGGGATAGAAGGGTACTTGTGCCTCTAGGTCGCAACACTCCTTGGTACGTTTGCCACTAGGTCGCAACACTCCTGGTATATTTCCCTCTAGGTCGCAACACTCCCGGTATATTTGCCACTAGGTCGCAAGACTCCTGGTACGTTTGCCACTAGGTCGCAAGACTCCTGGTACGTTTGCCACTAGGTCGCAACACTCTTGGTATGTTTGCCACTAGGTCGCAAGACTCCTGGAACGTTTGCCACAAGGTCGCAACACTCTTGGTACGTTTGCCACAAGGTCGCAACACTCTTGGTACGTTTGCCACAAGGTCGCAACACTCTTGGTACGTTTTCCACAAGGTCGCAACACTCTTGGTACGTTTGCCACTAGGTCGCAACACTCTTGGTACGTTTGCCACTAGGTCGCAGCACTCCCGGAATATTTGCCACTAGGTTGCAACACTCGTGGTTGGCCTTATCGCTGAAGCGAGTGTGAGATCTATCAACCATGAAACGCACGCACAGCTGTCTCTCCTGGCACAGCCTTGTAATGGACTTCATATCGTCGTGGATGACCCTGAATGTGTGCCGCGCTTAAACGTTCTTTCTTTAATTTAATTTTTTAATTTTTCGATAAAATACAGGTATTTCTTATAAAAAAATCTTGTAAATAACGCAGTTATTATTATAGCAAACTGACACGTTCAAAACTTGAAGAAAATATTGCATTTGGTAAATGCAGATCGAATGTTCCAAATCGATGATTTTTTTGTAGGTATGCACGCCTTGCACGGTGAATAGAAAACAGGACGATGAACAACTCCCTTTGGGGCTCATAGATTTCCAGCAAAGATTATCCATAACAGCCTGGAATTGGCGCGCAGGCGGGCCACTCAATTATGGAAGAGTGGATCCATACGCACGCGACGGAGCAGCGCCATATCGCCGCTAAACACTGCTATAAAATAAAGAGAGTTTTGCTGGCTCACACGCTAGCGCGTGTAGCCCTCTCACACGCTCTTATTCACCTCTTTTTCAAGCGATGATTACTTGTCGAGACTGCAATTTCGTTTTGAATACAAATGCCCAATTTAACGACGAACTTGCTTATTTGTTAACGGAATTTTACCAAATGTTCTGAAGTTTGCTACATTTTTTCCAAGGAGCGTAGGCTGAAGTTCGTGCGTTTTCTCTTTGAATTTTAGTCTTGTAATAATATTTTAGTTAAATATTATCATTAAGCATGTTCACTTCTTTCCAGGTGGTGGTCACTGCATTTAAATTTTCACCTTTTTCCTTGATTATACTGCGTTGCAAATTTCAGACGGCTGATAAAAAATTATTGAAGGCTTATGGCCCGACTGTAATAACAGTTCTGCGACTTGGTTTTTGTGGCTTATTATTACGGCATACCCGTAAAATTTTATATACAGCCATGCTTTATTGAAAAGACTTTGTAAGTCCTATGAAATACTAATTCTAAAGTGAAAAAAGATCGAAAGTTTTGGGAATTGTATCGAAAAAGTAATATTATAGAAGTAATGGACTCTACTGAAGTGAATGACACTCATGCCAATTGCAACAAAAAAATATAAAAGCGCATTACCCATTCTAAAAATCAATATTCAAGTTCAAATGGATGTTCAATTCATATTCATTCCAAATCAATCGATATTCACGCTCATATCCGCTCATGAGTAAGGTATTTAGATTTAAATTCTTGAGTAGGAAAGCCTTTTCATATGACAGATGCGGCAAGGCCTAGAAGTATTTTTAGGCTTCCATCAAGATAAAAAATTTCAATCATTCAAAATGAGAATTAGAACACTAATCACATTTTCGTAACACTAAAGGGGTTTCCATAAAATTCCTACGGATCAAAAATGGAATACAAATTCAGGATTCAAGAAATTCGGTTAGTACTTCTGAAAATTTAATGCAAATTTTCCTTGATTTCAATAGCAACAATTCAAAGAAAGTATTTCACCACCTACAACTTGTAAGAATTCTAACATACCGACCAATTTCCATAAGCAAGAGTTCACGGAAAACTCCAATAGCCCTTCAGCCGGACCTATAAACTCGGGTTAACAGACAAGTTCATAAAAACTTCTATCGTTCGAAATTCGTACAACTCACTCTGTTTCCATAATCGAGGATTCTGTCGAGCGTCTCGCTCATGCCGTGGTGCTCGACGGCGAGAAACACAGTGTTGAGGATGATGCAGAGCATGATGAAGAGGTCGAAGACGGCGTCGTGCACCACCACGTACAGCATGGACTGGAACTTGAGCCAGGTGCGGTAGCTGACGCAGCACTCTCTGCACTTGGCGCAGTTCCGGTCCACTAACTCGTCTTCGTCTTCAGCTGCCAGGGGCAAAGGGGGAATTTGAGAGCGGGCTGAAAAAATGGGGAATTTGAGAGCGGGCTGAAAATAGGGAGAATTTGAGAGCGGGCTGGAAATAGGGAGAATTCGAGAGCGGGCTGAAAAAGGGAGAATTCGAGAGCGGTCTAAAAAAATTGGGAATTTGAGAGCGGGATGAAAAAAGGGGGAATTCGAGAGTGGGCTGAAAAAGAGGGAATTTAACAGCGGGCTGAAAAAACGGGAATTTGAGAGCGGGGTGAAAAAGGGGGGAATTTAGAGCGGAGAGAGAATTTGAGGATTATCTTCTCGTGCAGCAAAAAATTGTCACTGAAAGTAAGAGTAACAAGGGGACTTTGTTAAAACGGGGAGAAAAACGTGTTGGTCTAATGGTGCTTTCACTCAAATCAGAAAAAATAAATAAATTGATGATTAAGCATACTTATTTTTCAAAACAGTGGAAAAAATTTATTGAAAATATAATAAAATTAATAAACGTATTTAAAGGTTTCATACCTAATTTACTCAAGTCAGTAGTTAAAATAGTCAACATCAATATTAGCTGTGACTACAATCATCGCAGAAACATTGATATTCTCTAATGCCCAAAACGATTAAACTTTGATCTCAATTCACGCTACTCAATGTAAACTTACGCCTGCCCGGCTTCGTAATAAAGATCTATTAGTTTGAAGCTCGACTAAGCACAATAAACCTACTATCAGTGAATATAATTCGTAAGAGAAATAGACCTTTGAATCTCCCAAATAATCTGAGAAAGTACGATGTCCAGTGATTTAGATTTTTTTTACAATTTATTCATAGCTTCATTTGGCACAATTCAAATTTGGTCCACATATTACGTTTGGCACAAGCTCGGTATATTCCTACCTTAAAACCATGCAGTTATAACGTGATATTATTTGTTACTTAGAGTTCATGTAATATAACATGCGTGATCAAAATTACCTTATCGCATTCTCTATTTGCGTGACTCAATCTTTCCATTATACCTCATAACACATGCATAGGTTAGCTTATTCACAAACATGAGATATGTTCAAGGGCATTCATATGATTCTAAACGAATGAAATAATAGGCCATGTAAATAATTCATAGTGTTTCAGTATTTTTCGTTTCATGTTAGTTGTTCTTATCTCAGCACATCCCAAGAGCTCTAGAATTACATCTGTCATGAAAGGTTCATTTGGAGGTGCGACGGATTTTATCACCAATATGAACCTATGGGCATAACCTGAGGCTAACATGCAGCCAAATGGCCTTACTTCATGTAGTTTGTTCCACTCTAACTTTCGAAACTTTGATGCTATCAAGAGTTTTTTGTCTATTTTATTTCGTAGTAAAATTGTAATCCTCTCTTTTCTGAATGAATATTCAACATGGCAGGAATTAAACTTCACAGAATTATGCTTGCTCCCATTGAAGTGTCAAATATAAAACATAATATTTAAAAAATCCATAGTTCATCATTCCTTCGCGCAAAGAAGCATGCAGTAATCAGTGAGCATGAAGCAAGATTGATTGATTATAAGAAAGTTTTAGCCTCCCTTTATCCCAACAAAGATGTTCAAAGAGAGGAAGGATGAAGACACCATTCAGTATGGAGCTAAGAGAACAAGGAATTTACGCCCAAGGTGCATAAAAACAGTAAGCTAAGAAAGAAGCTCATGAAACAAGATATAAGTTGAAGAAAAAAGTAGTAGGTGCTGAAAAATAGGACAGCAGTGTACTGAAAAAGATGGTCCACAACTAAACAAAAAACCAATTCTATTTCAACAAAAAGAAGGCCTACCTAACCTCTAGCTCGGGCCCTGACATAATCCCCCCGGGAGCGCTAATTCCCATAGATACAAAGATGGATCCCCCTGAGCGGGTGAAACAAGAGTGTAGCACATAAGGTACTCCCATCTCTAAGTGAGCTCACGAAAGCAACAACGCAACAAGAATGAGCGCAGCTCTGCTAACTTAGGCACCCCAGAACGCTTGCAAGACCCAGACGCGGCAGGTGCTGGGGAGTACAATGCAGTTCTCTCGAGGTGCAACTAAAAAATATTCATGAGCGTTGTTTTCACAAAGTTTTTTCATCCTAACTTCTAGAATTTAATCGAGCAGAAAGTCAAGAGGAAGAAAGCAAATATAAGAAATTCTTCAAAGTGACTGCTTTTCGGTTTTATTCTTTGAAATGAAGAGTCACGTGTGTAAATTTATACCCACTACGATTTATAAAATTTCTCCTAGTTTGCGATGGGGTTTTACTAACTTAAAAAAGAACGAATTATGTTAATACTTTGTTAATGAATTCCTTTTTAGCTAATATATGAAAGGGGTAATATTTCATCATCTTAATTACAATTAAAGAACGTTTCAGTACAAAAAAAATTGCTGTGTAAAGAAATTTAACATCATAGAGTTTGCGTTAATTATGTACATCTAAACACACCATTTTCTATAGTTTAATGAACGACTATTTTCTCACATGTTGCAATTACAAAAATATTTAAAAAAATCACGTCCACTAAATTCCACGCCCCACAAATAGTTTGCCGAGTTGAATTTTATCTAATTTCGCCGTGCATTCAAACTAGTTATGAACTGTAATCTGGACTACGTGCTATATAGAGACCAGGCGAATACAGGATCTTTGTAAATTCATTTGTTCAGATCATCTGAACTGCTCATTATTGCGGTAGGCAGTGAAAATATCTTAAAAAGCATTAATCGAAACAAGTATAACGAAGGGTCGTTCCGGTCGGCGAGTTGCCGTTTACAGTTGTCAAGACAGTTATAACAGTATTATTTATGACTTTACCTATATATATTCTTGAATTTCACGTTCACCGAACAATTTTAGGTTTACTTGAATTCTTTTCGAACTAAATGTCATTATTATGCTCATATTGACTTTTTTTAGTAAGTTTCAAAGATATTTTTTACAGAAATGGAAATTATGCAGCAATGAAACTTACTAAGATAATTATAGTTTATAACACTTCAATACAACGCAGCTCCCCCAAAAAGTTGTAGTTAAATTTTGGTTTGAAAATATTCCAGGCAATTGCTCACATTTGGTGTTGACCAGTTACAGGAAGTCATAGGTATAGTATGTTCCAGTTTCAGAAAGTCCCTATCAGATTGTGTTCCAGTTTCAAAAAATCTAAATTGGAGTATGTTTCAGTTTCAGTAAGTCCCAACTAGACTATGTTTAAGTTTCGAGACTTCCCAATTAAACTACGTTCTTGTTTCAAGACACCCTAATTATGTTCTGTTCCAGTTTCAGGATGTCCCAGTCAGAGTATGTTCCATTTTCCGAAAGCCCTTACTAGACTATTATAAGTTTCAAGAAGTCCCAATTAAACTATCTCCCAGTTTCCGGAAGTCGCAATTAGACTATGTTTCAGGTTTAAAAAGTTCCAATTAGACCACGCTCCAGTTTCAGAACGTTGCAATTAGACCATATTCCCCTCTCAGAAGGTCTAGCGCACTTACTTTCCTCGACGACGATGTTCTGTGACGAGGCAGACAGCGCAGCGGGGGACGACGGACTCACTCCGTTGCATTTCAGCTTCTTCGTTGGGTCCTGCAAGGACATTTTAACAGAGTCAAACTATGTTGATTCTCATGCAGAGACACGTCTGTTCTCTGAGATAAAGAGCGTAAATAAATGCCGTTCACGCAGCTCCTAAAAGAGCCTGAAAAAATTGTTTCCTAACTCTTCTCCGCTTGATAGACCTGATCCTCACGCGTGGAGCAGAGGCATTAAAATCCTCGTTGCAAATGCCTGTTCTCAGCGTTTGATCAGTAAATATTAACATGACTGGCCTAAAGTCCAGCTCTAATATCTCATTCGTTCGATATTTTGTTTAAATTCCTAATTTTTGTGAAGAAGACGAACATCAAACTTCAGAAGGATTTACTTTTAAACCCTCTTGACATATACGAACGAAAGCCCTTATTAAGATAACGGTTCTTCAAATTATCATGTATTATTCTTGGAGTAAATTTATTTTAATGTATTTTAATCATTTCACCCATTTTAACCGTCATCTGACGGGTTATGTATCAATTCTTCGATGGCCTCGTACAGACACGTGACAGGCGCAATACCTAACGAGTTTAAATTAAATATTCGTGTTACTTTGGGTAGCAGGAGAGTAGGAGTGCGTCCTCAAATTGAGCACCTACTTAGGATCAAGTACGCATCATTGAATTGTCGACTCACAAAATTTTGTGAAGGAAAATCAACTTGAAAACATTAATATTTGGAAACCAAAGGTTCCGAAAAGCGGGGCGAATAATGGACGATTCCAGGAACATCAACCGACTTTACTTTTATTTTTATAGACGTGAATACCAGGAAGGAGAGGGTCAGAACTACAACGCGTATTTTCTAGCGCAGCCTTACCTTGGTGATCGTGTTGCCTTGACTGACAGGCTGCTGACTGATGCTGGTGTTGTCAGCATCATGGTCTCCCACAACGCCGGAATCATCCAAGGACGGCTGTCGGTGGGCAGCGGGAGCGGGGGCAGGCTTCAACAGCGGCCCTTTTCCCTCATCGGCTTTCGTGCCGCCCTTTGCCTCGCCCGACACTCCTGTGACAACATAGAACAAACAATGCGTTCGAAATCTTTCTGAAATCTCGATCGGTAGGATGGATACGTGTAGGACTATTGAACTGCGTCATTAATAGGTTCGTTCCGTTTAGTAGAAACATTTGTTCCTTCTAAACAGTAGTAGACAGTGAGACTGTAAATTTCATTAATTAAGCACTAACAAATCGTTGGTTCATAAATTTCGTAGAGAAAAATGAATTTGAAAATAATTGATGTTTTGTGACCACGGTTCGGTTAAATTGGTTCTTGCAATACAAGATTACAGCGACATTACTGGAGTTTCAGCAGCTTCCAGCAGCGCATAGAAAAGTTTACGATGGAAGAGACAAAAAGGATAAAGAAAAGATGGTGAATAATGCAGGAAAACTGAAAGAAGCGAAGGGGGCACGAAAGACTTAAGTCCCGGAGGCTTTTTATACCCAAGAGGTAACCTAACTGTATCTTCCTGGGAACATTTGCTGACAAGTTTACATAATAACCGAAAAAAATCATTCCTTTAATTAAACCTTATCCATACGACGAAAGCGCAGCTCATTTTGAATGCTCAGCAGACAGACTTGCGGGTTTATTTGATTACTACCATGAAATACAAACCACTAAATGAGTCAGTGTACGGTTAACAAAGGTTATTGCAAAGAGTTCGCTCGAGACATTTCATCGTTGGCCTCCTTCTTCGTGAAGACCTAAAGCATTTTGAAAATTAGTGTGGCCAATGAGGTAATGAGGCCACTGCACCTGTCGCCGCTGTGACAGGAGCGCACGCTTCCCTCTATTGTAAAAATGAAGGAACGATTTGTAACATAGCGAATCGTAGGCCCGAAACTCTTGATTTGGACAGTGATAACATAATGGTAACACTTTGGTACTCTACAGTGGGTAAATGCGAGAGCTCATGTTCGCTCAGTAGTTTCTCAAGCTAAGCATTTTGGGTTTTTGATGATAGCTACTCGCAGCAACAAACCGATAAAGTTCAAGATGGAAACCTAAAATAAATTGTCTCTAAGTGCCGATCAATAATAATTCATTTATCGCGACCTGACGGGAAAATTATTATAATATAAGTTAAAGACACCCTAGCAACAACAAAGGGAACCTCAAGAGAGCGAAGAGGAGGGACAATTTAGTATGGACGGTAGAAAAAGGGGAATCTGTGCTCCAGCTAAAATCCCACCCAGGATAAAATGTACATCGGAAAACCAAGTGATGAACGAAGCGGCAAAAAAGACACAAAAGAGACGTCGAAAAATAGTATGGAAACTGGACGAAGCGAAGTGGGCACGGAAGATAGTAGCATCGAAAGTTTATCTATAGCTAAGGTAACTTAACAGAATCTCCCCTGCATGCATTTGCAGACAAGTTTTCAAGTAAAAACTGTACCTGATTTGTTCAAACTATTATTGTGCCCGATCTCTCCTTGGAGCATTTGGAGACAAGTTCAAGTAATAACTCTACTCGATATTTAGACTCGATTAGTTCAAGTAACAACTATAGACGATTAGTTCAAGTAATAATTGCAGACGATTAGTTCAAGTAATAACTGTAACCGTTTAGTTCAAGTAATAACTGTACCCAATTAGCCCCAGTAACCATTGTACTCAATTAGTCCCAGTAACGAATGTACGCAATTAGTCCCAGTATCGATTGTACCCAATTAGTCCCAGTATCGATTGTACCCAATTAGTCCCAGTAACGATTGTACCCAATTAGTCCCAGTAACGATTGTACCCAATTAGTCCCAGTAACGATTGTACCCAATTAGTCCCAGTAACGATTGTACCCAATTAGTCCCAGTAACGATTGTACCCAATTAGCCCCAGTAACGATTGTACCCAATTAGTCCCAGTAACGATTGTACCCAATTAGCCCCAGTAACGATTGTACCCAATTAGCCCCAGTAACGATTGTACCCAATTAGTCCCAGTAACGATTGTACCCAATTAGCCCCAGTAACGATTGTACCCAATTAGTCCAAGTAACAACTGTACCCGATTAGTCCAAGTAACAACTGTACCCAATTAGTCCAAGTAACAACTGTACCCGATTAGTCCAAGTAACAACTGTACCCGATTAGTCCCAGTAACAACTGTATCCGATTAGTCCAAGTAACAACTGTACCCGATTAGTCCAAGTAACAACTGTACCCGATTAGTCCAAGTAACAACTGTACCCAATTAGTCCAAGTAACAACTGTACCCAATTAGTCCAAGTAGCAACTGTACCCAATTAGTCCAAGTAGCAACTGTACCCAATTAGTCCAAGTAGCAACTGTACCCAATTAGTCCAAGTAGCAACTGTACCCAATTAGTCCAAGTAACAACTGTACCCAATTAGTCCAAGTAGCAACTGTACCCAATTAGTCCAAGTAGCAACTGTACCCGATTAGTCCAAGTAACAACTGTACCCGATTAGTCCAAGTAACAACTGTACCCAATTAGTCCAAGTAGCAACTGTACCCAATTAGTCCAAGTAGCAACTGTACCCAATTAGTCCAAGTAGCAACTGTACCCAATTAGTCCAAGTAGCAACTGTACCCAATTAGTCCAAGTAACAACTGTACCCAATTAGTCCAAGTAACAACTGTACCCAATTAGTCCAAGTAACAACTGTACCCAATTAGTCCAAGTAACAACTGTACCCAATTAGTCCAAGTAACAACTGTACCCAATTAGTCCAAGTAACAACTGTACCCAATTAGTCCAAGTAACAACTGTACCCAATTAGTCCAAGTAACAACTGTACCCAATTAGTCCAAGTAACAACTGTACCCAATTAGTCCAAGTAACAACTGTACCCAATTAGTCCAAGTAACAACTGTACCCAATTAGTCCAAGTAACAACTGTACCCAATTAGTCCAAGTAACAACTGTACCCAATTAGTCCAAGTAACAACTGTACCCAATTAGTCCAAGTAACAACTGTACCCAATTAGTCCAAGTAACAACTGTACCCAATTAGTCCAAGTAACAACTGTACCCAATTAGTCCAAGTAACAACTGTACCCGATTAGTCCAAGTAACAACTGTACCCGATTAGTCCAAGTAACAACTGTACCCAATTAGTCCAAGTAACAACTGTACCCGATTAGTCCAAGTAACAACTGTACCCAATTAGTCCAAGTAACAACTGTACCCGATTAGTCCAAGTAACAACTGTACCCGATTAGTCCAAGTAACAACTGTACCGGATTTTTGGCCTCCTGGAGCGTGGCAGTGACACTGACAGTCGTTCTTTTGGTCAGTGCACGGCGCGCAGTCGTCTGCGTGGAAAACACGTGGAAATAAAACAGAAAATCAACATGAAATTTTTCGGAGTGACGGATGCTTTCTTAACTAAATATTTTTGGTTCCGAAAGAAATTCGGTGCTAGATAACTTGAATTGATAGAGAATTTTTGCAAGTGAAAATAATTAACAAAGTAATATTTTTAAAAGGAACGAAATACTGAATGCTTCGTCACACTTTGTTTTAACAGTTTTCTAACAAAGACCGAAGAAATCACTCCAGACATAAATGTTTATTTTCGCGCGTTTTAATTGCAACGTAAATCTGGGAAAAAGTCCATTCTAAGAAGAACCATAGATGAAAAGTAATTTCCAATACTCCTTACCCGTCATACAGTACTGGCACACACGCACAAGCATTTCGTAGAGTCTACAAAAAAAAATTGATTTTGTCGTACGGATGAAAAACTCTAACCTCGGTTCGTTTTCCTCTATGCGTAACAAGGATACTAAATTTACCTTGAGAGATCTGTAATCGAGAGGGCATCACTAGCAGTCTTCCCTAAGGATCAAAGTACAAAAATAAAAAATAAAATAGGGTGGATGTAACTTACGCTCACTAACAATGCAACTCGGTGAAGAGAGAACCGTGCATACGTCGAGATGTGATAGTTTTCCGTAGCCTTACGAAATGTATCCATTTCCATTTTTCAGAAAACTAATTCCGCAATATAGCTTCGACTGTGCCATTTCATGAGGAATTTTACACTAACAAAATTTTTAGTATCAACGAGCAGCGTCAAGTGCGCAAAACTTACAAAACACCGAGAAATTTTCCCGTTACTTCTCTGTCTTTATATGCTTCACTCAATTGATAAAGATATAAGAACAGCCATGCTCACACACAGAGTTGTTGCAGTCACATCTTTCAGCTCTCACGGCGTAACTGTTGTCTTATCCAAGTTTAAATTCCGATCTCATGTTTTCTCTTCTGTTGACCTTCTGTTATTTTATTGACGGCTCAAATTCATCTCTCGTCAATCGAAATTGTCGTTCTCAGAGAGCCCCCTTCTCTGAGACAATATGGATCGCTTTGAAGCATGTCCTCGCACGCGATATTGTCCATTTTGCGCTCCCTCAAAAGAGAGACAGGGAAAGTTTCTGAAGTACTCTGCCTCACCAGCTTGATGTTGTCTCATTTAAGCTTTGTCCGAACACGGCAAAAAGGCGTGTTCTGGATTCAATCGTCCCTTAACATCCAAGGTATCACAAATACGAAAGGCCATAAGTAATCTTTCGTTGAAGTACCTCGTTTCTCATGAATGCGAAATTGTGTTCCGGCCAAACTTACCCTAGTGACCGCTTAGTGTGTTGAAGTGCTCAACCAAGATCAGCTAGTGGTGTTTTTTTATTCAAGTTACTCGCCGTTTACAAAAGATTTAGTGCTAGGTTCATTCCATTCTTACATTTTAAAAATTAACATCAAAAACTGATTTCCGATAACTAGTTAAGGGCTTGTCCTCGATTCACGCAGCTAGCACCTTCTCACCTCCACTGTCATGCAAATTCTCCAAAGAAACATTTGTGAATTTTTTTTCAGCTTTGCATGCTGTATGCTGTATACTTTTTTACGTCTCTACGCTCATCATCTCTGATATTCCCTCATATGATAGCTCTTTTTCTGGCTTTCATGTTCCCTAAATCCGAGTTTTCAATCCCGCTGTGGAGCGTTACTCTAAAATGTTTCCATGTCGCAAAATGGTACGTGACACACCTCTGTCATGCTCTCGGCTTTACTCTGAAATGTTTTCATATCGCAAAACAGTGCGTGACCCACCTTTGCCCTGCTCTTCCACGGGCGGGTTGGGGTTGGTGTGGAGGGAGCGGAGGGGCAGCGCAAGGCCGGTCCCCAAAGGCGCCAGAGCCGGGGACTGGCGCCCCACTTCGCTCCGCACGCTGCCGGTGCGGCTGCACGCCGCGCTGCCCACCCGACTGCCTGCCTGGCTCGCGCTCATCGCTTCGTCTCGCTTCTTCTTCTGGCGCCTGCACCACAAGTTGCGGTGTGTTTACGACGTGGGCATTCCGAACCAGATCTAAATCTTTCTTTTTCTATTTAAATCAGACTTTTGCTCACGAAGTAGCATAGTGTTCAGTGGTGTTTACACATTCCAAACGAGTTTCAAACCTTTCTTCACATCAAATCAGACTTTTGCTCATAAAGTCGCGTTGTGTTCAGTGGTGTTTAGACTTGGGTATTCCAAACGAGATCTAAGCCTATTTTCTTCTTCTTCCTAAATCAGACTTTTGCTCACGCTTAGTCATTCATGAGTGTTCCAAACGAGGTGTTTGGCCATATACATCGAGGGTGTTCTACGTGAATTGAAACCTTTTCCGTTCAAGCGTCTGAACCAGAAGGAGCATTTGATTTTGTGATGTTAAGCATGGTTATTCCGAAAATATTCTAAAGCTTTCTTCTTTCCAAACCAGACAGTCCCTTACGTTTACGTTTTCCCTCATCAGTGTTTCACTTAAGTTCCCAACTTTTTCAGCAGGCGTTTAAATCAAAACCTCAACACGTTTCATAAGACTTTCTAAATTACTATTTTTCTCTTTAGAATTTGAACGAAAAGTTAAAAGAAATGCGTACAATTTAAATTGAAAATCCGCTACAATAGGCCGAGGTGTGCGGTGATAGGTAAGGGAACGTAATGCCGACATAAATCAATTTGTGATCGACATTTGCAAGAAGAGCTGATTTAACTAGCTGCTTATACAGTCAGTTAAAAATATCGCAATTTAGTTCAGACACTTTACAAAAATTTGCTCAATCGATTTGTCGAATGCTGATTGTTACACCTGATCGCACGTATATTTTTGAAACCAATGATATGCTCGCTCATTGCATGATCTGTAAGGCACACAAAGGTGGAAGAAGAGTTAATAGAGGATGTTGTGGTCAATAATTGCCTAGTTTATCGTAGAATAGTTGATGGAAGTCCATTCTACCGAAAAAAACATTACACTGGTACATGCGTTTTGAGAGTGAGGGATGATTATTGCATTTAGGAATCGATTCCCGTTCGAAATAAATAATCAGTTTTGTTGGAAGATAAGTTGAACTGCTTGTAGATTATGAGATAAGTTGCCTTAAGATTGGCGATAAGGGTAAAAGGAAAGACTTACTTGTTGAATCTGTCGGAGATGATGCCCGCTCCTCGGCGCATGACCACCACGCGTCTATTCGCCTTGTTTTTCTCCAGGGGCTTCGCGTGGGTCAACTGGCCCGGGTCGAAACTGAACGTCGAATCGTCTCGGTGGTCGCTTAAGTCTTTCGTCTTCTCCTGAAACAGGGAAAAGATATGCTTGAGTCTGGAGGATGAATTGGAAGATAAAACATAAAATTAAGTACTGAGATCTGTTAAGAAGTATTGGAAGATAAGTTAAACATGGAAGATCGGGGATTAAACACTACTTTTAAATCAGAACTGGAACTTCTGACACTTCCTCGAGAAGTTCGGAGTAAAAATTTTGAATCATGAAGAATAAACAAGATTAAAAACATATTGTGGGATAAAGAACTGATTTCAGAAATAAGAAAGGAGTTTAGGATTCAAGATAAATTTCCGAAAAAAAATTTGGGATTGAAATATATGTTTGCGCACAGAACGAGTTTCAGGAAAACAAACGGATTTCAGGAACGTGCAAAATTTCAGAAAATACACTAAATTTCAGGAATGAAAGAATTCGGGAATGAAAACAGATTTCAGGGATAAAAGCAACAATCCGAATTACTAACAGGTCACGAAATTAAACACAAAAACTAACATGTTACATGTGCTGAAACAAACAGCTGACTAGTATAGAACTATAACGTGAGCCCAATTCAGAATTAGAAAAAATATTTCACCTCCTCGGAGTTCTCAGCCTCCTCTTCGTAGCTCATAGCGACGACGGCGAGCATGAGGTTGATCAGGTAGAAAGACCCAAAGAAGACCACGATGGCGAAGAAGCCAACCTGCAGCGGGCCGCCGGTGGCCATCACCTGCAACAGTGATTGCAGAAACATTAAAGATCAATGGCAAAACTCACGCCCGTTATGGCAGCTGGCAGCTCGTGTTCCTATGCGAGACTTTTGGCCCCTGTCGTGTTCAATGAAAGCTCTACGGTGCATGCGAGCGTCGTGTAGAAGGGTCATGTTATATGGACATATTTTATCGTAGCTTTAAATGTGTGTTGGTGTGTTGGCTAGCTCTTGTTCTTCGTCTGAGATGCTCATTAGGGGAGAGCAGCAAGCTATGTAACAGATGCTCGCTTTGTTGTGTTTGATAACGTGCTCATGTCGAAAACTTTTCATTGGCTCCAAAGCCAGGATTGGTCAATAAATGACGAAATTTGTACCTTATTTTCAGCTGTTTCACGGTTATAAAGTTGGCAACCAGTGCCACTTTAAGAAATGCATGCGCATACCGGGTACAATGACTTTTGTTACAACGAAACTTACGCCTCTATTTGCTTCTTTTATGCTTTGATAACAGTCAACTTAGACGAACAATTGATTTTATTCGAGCTTAGAATATTTGTTAGTGTAAACCTCCCTAACCGCAATAAAGAGGTTCCGGAGAAAGGAAAGAATAAGGCAACGATAAGTATGGAGTTGAGGGAACGAGGAATCTATGTACAAGGTGCATTGACACAGCAAGTTATGGAAGAAGTTCATGAAACAAGACATAAGTTGAAGAAGAAAGTAGTAGGTGCTAAAAACAGAACAGCATTGAACCAAGAAAGATGGTCCTTAACATGACAAAAACATTTAATTCCAACAAAAAGAAGGCCTACCTAGCTCTCAGCTCGGGACCTCACATTTTCCCCTGGGATTGCTAACTCCCACTGATTCAATAGTTGTCTCCCTCTGAGGGGGATTTTATTCGAGACTTGCTGTTCATTTTCCGTTCAACTGATTATATTTTATTCAATTATGATATTTGGATAATTCGCCTGTATAGTTTTCAAACATTCGCTCGGACAAGTATGTCGCTGCATGACGCCATTGTTTTGTGCGAATATCTCAAACTAAGTAAACCATCATTGTATATTTCCTCCGCATGATATTTGTTTATTGTTAGCATGGTTTATTATCTCTAGTTATATCTGTAAGAGCTCGTTTAAAACATTATAGTCAAAAAATTATAGTTTATTTAAATTTTGAAGGCGGTATCATCAATGAGTTTTTGCTGAAACATGAATGTGAAGGTGACCGACGACATTTTATTACCATTGCAAGCATACTGTGACAGCAGAGGAGACGAATGAGCGCAAACGTAATACATCAAATTTTTGACTCAAGACGTACTTCGTAGCACTGACATTGCGGGTCTTACTCAATTCAGTAACTGTTTTTAACTGAAATACTTCTCACTTGCTTATATCTTTATATCTTACCCAAACAATTAACATCACTATGGCACAAAATTACAGATGCTGTAATTTGTGCAGGGTTCTGAAGACAAGCCCTTTATCTTCTGGAGACTGACATGACCTTTAAGCAAGCGACCTGTGGTCCACGTCACGGCACACTGACAGCAGAGTTGCAGAGGCGGGATTTTTTTTTCTAGTCAAATGACTTTAATTCGGGCTTCTTTGAGAATACAATTCTGCACTAAAGAGCACGTAGATATAGGCAACCCTGTCTCCTTCATGGTCAAATATTATTTGGACGTATTACAGGGATTTGGGAGCAGCCAGTTCACTTTGGCCTCCCTGATTGATGATCAAAACCCAGTAGTTCAATACGCGAGTGTTAGGGTATGAATTAGAGCGGCGAGGGCGTCGTATTCTAGAGCAACTTGCACTGATCACTGCCGTAAATTCTCACCGAGAGGTTTGCTCTCAAAGGTCATCATGATGCACATCATAGGAACTTCAGTATTATTTAATGCTTCATCTTCCAGACGAGTTTCAAGATCTACTTTATCGGCAGCTTCAACTTTTTCGGTCCGAATTTGTACCCTCATGAGTTCTTTGATGTTCGCCGCCGAGTGGCTGTTCCTCATTCTGAATATGGTGACGATCTGATGTCAGTGCCAGTTTTACAACCGTGCTTGTAATATTGGTTATGTGAGTAAAATATTCAAACGGTGAAAGGTTAACAGATAAAATGAGAAATTAACGAGATTTTTTTTAGACGAGCTATTACTGCTTGTGTGATGTCGGGGTCACAAGAATAAAAGACAATAAATTTTTTGTTTAATCACAAACAGATCTCAGCATTGAGTCAAGTGTTGACACTGCTTTTTTACTCTCAATAACAGATTTCACAGATATAGTTAAAAAATTTATAAAACTGAATTTGATTCAAGTTCATGCGATATTAAAATCATTTTCTTTAACATATTCTCGTATCCAAGAAACAGTGGAGTTCTAGCTGCGGCGCACCGCAGGGGTCGGTTTCATTGTTAGGCACACAGAACACACCATTAATTTAAGCTAATGGAGGTATTCCCAGGTGTCCGGCGCCTCTCCGCTGGTTTGGGTCTTTCCAAGAAATGCTCCAGCCACCGACAACAGCTGCAACTGTCTCCAAGTCACCGCACAAAATTTAGAGTCGTTTTTTACTTTCTGCTCGTTCTCGCACGCGAATTCGAACCCTTTTAACCAGTTTTAAGCAAATGCTTGATTTTGTGTTTATTTCATACGTTGTTTCAATAGGCGTGTCTAAAAAGTTTCTCTTGTTTACAGCGTTATGCGACAAAGTTTAATTACTCTAGCGTAATTTCATTACAATTTTTGAATTTTACAAGGCTTAGTAATTAATTATACTACTTACTGAGAAGCTTATAATAACTTTTTCTTTCCGATTTTTATAAGGGAACCTGTGTTTTTGAATTCATAAGAAAGTATATCTTAAACGTGTTGGATCCCAGTTTTCTTAGCACGATCACGTGTTCGTGATCATTTTAAGAGTATATTAAAAATTGATTGACATTCTTTAAATTCAAGAAATATTGCGAACGATATTGAGGTTAAGATTTTGAACAGAAATTCTGATAAATATATTAACGAATAGCCTCCTATAGATCTGAGGAAACCATTACATATGAAACAATTCCCTGTTCTTCGACCGCTTTTCATTTTTAATGTCACAGATGACTGATATCAAAAGTACCTCAAGGTAAAAAAAACGCAACTTTGATAAGTGAGTCAGATAATGTGTCAAAGAAACTGAATTACTGATTTTATGCATCCAGCGACAAGCTGCATCTATTCATGTTAAGGTGTTTCTCTGAGGATAATTTACCGTGGGAAAATACCAAAGCCGAAATGTTTTAATTTCTTTTTCATTTAGTTTGACCTTTCCTAGACGCTCTCGTTCCCAACAAATGGCCAACTCCTGCCTACAGTTCTGTACCCAACTCCTGCCTACAGTCCTGTACCCAACTCCTGCCTACAGTCCTGCACCCAACTCCTGCCTACAGTCCTGCACCCAACTCCTGCCTACAGTCCTGTGCCCAACTCCTGCCTACAGTCCTGTACCCAACTCCTGCCTACAGTCCTGTACCCAACTCCTGCCTACAGTCCTGTACCCAACTCCTGCCTACAGTCCTGCACCCAACTCCTGCCTACAGTCCTGCACCCAACTCCTGCCTACAGTCCTGCACCCAACTCCTGCCTACAGTCCTGTACCCAACTCCTGCCTACAGTCCTGTACCCAACTTCTGCCGATGATCTATAGCATCGGTCCGCACCTGAGGAGGCTGAGGAGGTCGGACAGACAACAGCCCGCTAATGGACCGACCAGAAAATAGCGGCTTCCTAGAGATGGCCTCACCAGACAAACACGGCTCAACCCACGTGAAAATCCATTGCGGATAATTCTGCTCAATTTCTTATTGAGCCTTCACGCCAGCCTAATAAAGCTAGCTACTCGTTTCCGATATTGTTACGATTTCTGTCATTTGCAATTGTCTTGAAACTCGTCCTCGGCGGTTCATGGCGTAGCCGAGAAGTGTTAAAGCAGTAGCTGGAATTTCAAGTTTGTCTCGAGGCAGGCAGTTTTCCTGGGCTGGCTAACAGCATTAGAGGCCGAGCAGTGACCAGTCCGATCCCGTGATGGGGGATTAAATTGAAGCCTTGCAGGCGCTGGATAGATCGTACTTCCTAACTAGAAAATGGTGCTTATTGCTCTCCAGTGCTGCTTCTAGTGCACTGGTGGCGCACCAGATCCACAGATGGTACTCTAATCCAGATCTACAGATGATACTCTCTAGGTCCATAGATGGTACTCTAATCGAGATCTATCGATAGTACGTTAGATCCACAGATAGTACTTTACTTCAGATTTACAGATGTTACTCTAATCCAGATAGACAAATGTTACTCTAATCCAGATAGACAAATGTTACTCAAATCCAGATAGACAAATGTTACTCTAATCCAGATAGACAAATGTTACTCAAATCCAGATAGACAAATGTTACTCAAATCCAGATAGACAAGTGTTACTCTAATCCAGATAGACAAGTGTTACTCTAATCCAGATAGACAAGTGTTACTCTAATCCAGATAGACAAATGGTACTCTAATCCAGATAGACAAATGGTACTCTAATCCAGATAGACAAATGGTACTCTAATCCAGATAGACAAATGGTACTCTAATCCAGATAGACAAATGGTACTCTAATCCAGATAGACAAATGGTACTCTAATCCAGATAGACAAATGGTACTCTAATCCAGATAGACAAATGGTACTCTAATCCAGATAGACAAATGGTACTCTAATCCAGATAGACAAATGGTACTCTAATCCAGATAGACAAATGGTACTCTAATCCAGATAGACAAATGGTACTCTAATCCAGATAGACAAATGGTACTCTAATCCAGATAGACAAATGGTACTCTAATCCAGATAGACAAATGGTACTCTAATCCAGATAGACAAATGGTACTCTAATCCAGATAGACAAATGGTACTCTAATCCAGATAGACAAATGGTACTCTAATCCAGATAGACAAATGGTACTCTAATCCAGATAGACAAATGGTACTCTAATCCAGATAGACAAATGGTACTCTAATCCAGATAGACAAATGGTACTCTAATCCAGATAGACAAATGGTACTCTAATCCAGATAGACAAATGGTACTCTAATCCAGATAGACAAATGGTACTCTAATCCAGATAGACAAATGGTACTCTAATCCAGATAGACAAATGATATTCTAATCCAGATAGACACATGGCACTCTAATCCAGATAGACAAATGGTACTCTAATCCAGATAGACAAATGTTACCCTAATCCAGATAGACAAATGATATTCTAATCCAGGTAGACAAATGGCACTCTAATCCAGATAGACAAATGGTACTCTAATCCAGATAGACAAATGTTACCCTAATCCAGATAGACAAATGGTACTCTAATCCAGATCTACAGATGGTACTTTAGATCTACAGATGGTACTCTAACCCACCCAGATCTACCGATAGTACGTTAGATCCACAGACGGTGTGCTAGATTCACAGGTGGAGCACTTTTCACTGGTAGACTTTTTCAGTTCTCGTCTTGTACATCCGTAAGTAGTGGTTCTGAATAACATAGTTCGTCTGATGTTCAGATAAAACCAGTGAATGCAGTTTTTGATCAATCAAGGACAAATATATCTTACTTGTAAATACAGCACATGGTTCATGGTTCGCTAATGATACAGTTCTTAAGTTCTTTTGATTGATATAATAGCTAATTCATAACTATCCAGTCAGAATACAGGCGATATCAAAAAATAAAAGAGAGGGGACAATTAAGCAGGGAATCAAGCACAAGGTGTGTTCCCTCACAGCATGCCCTACGTATCGAAAGAGAAAGTCACAAAGGAAGAGGAAAGAAAAGCAAAACAACGAAGAAGGTATGGAATGAAAGAAGCAAAGTGGGCACGAAAGATAGAAGTCCCGAAGGTGTATCTATGACGGAGGTAACATAACAGTATCTTCTTTTGGGGCGTCACATGATTTGAAAATCCCATACTCGTTTGCTGAATTTAAGTTTAAGTTTACAAAGGCCAGCAACCAATATTACAGCTTAAACAGGCAGGCAGACAGGCAGACAGGCAGACAGGCAGACAGGGAGGCAGGCAGGCAGGGAGGCAGCCAGGCAGGGAGGCAGCCAGGCAGGGAGGCAGCCAGGCAGGGAGGCAGCCAGGCAGGGAGGCAGCCAGGCAGGGAGGCAGCCAGGCAGGGAGGCAGCCAGGCAGGGAGGCAGCCAGGCAGGGAGGCAGCCAGGCAGGGAGGCAGCCAGGCAGGGAGGCAGCCAGGCAGGGAGGCAGCCAGGCAGGGAGGCAGCCAGGCAGGGAGGCAGCCAGGCAGGGAGGCAGCCAGGCAGGGAGGCAGCCAGGCAGGGAGGCAGCCAGGCAGGGAGGCAGCCAGGCAGGGAGGCAGCCAGGCAGGGAGGCAGCCAGGCAGGGAGGCAGCCAGGCAGGGAGGCAGCCAGGCAGGGAGGCAGCCAGGCAGGGAGGCAGCCAGGCAGGGAGGCAGCCAGGCAGGGAGGCAGCCAGGCAGGGAGGCAGCCAGGCAGGGAGGCAGCCAGGCAGGGAGGCAGCCAGGCAGGGAGGCAGCCAGGCAGGGAGGCAGCCAGGCAGGGAGGCAGCCAGGCAGGGAGGCAGCCAGGCAGGGAGGCAGCCAGGCAGGGAGGCAGCCAGGCAGGGAGGCAGCCAGGCAGGGAGGCAGCCAGGCAGGGAGGCAGCCAGGCAGGGAGGCAGCCAGGCAGGGAGGCAGCCAGGCAGGGAGGCAGCCAGGCAGGGAGGCAGGCAGACAGGCAGGCAGACAGGCAGGCAGACAGGCAGGCAGACAGGCAGGCAGACAGGCAGGCAGACAGGCAGGCAGACAGGCAGGCAGACAGGCAGGCAGACAGACAGGCAGGCAGACAGACAGGCAGGCAGACAGGCAGGCAGGCAGACAGGCAGGCAGGCAGGCAGACAGGCAGGCAGGCAGACAGGCAGGCAGGCAGGCAGGCAGGCAGGCAGGCAGACAGACAGGCAGGCAGGCAGGCAGGCAGGCAGGCAGGCAGGCAGGCAGGCAGGCAGGCAGACAGGCAGGCAGGCAGACAGGCAGGCAGGCAGACAGGCAGGCAGGCAGACAGGCAGGCAGACAGGCAGGCAGGCATGCAGACAGGCAGGCAGGCAGGCAGGCAGACAGGCAGGCAGACAGGCAGGCAGACAGACAGGCAGACAGACAGGCAGACAGACAGACAGACAGACAGACAGACAGGCAGACAGGCAGACAGGCAGACAGGCAGACAGGCAGACAGGCAGACAGGCAGACAGGCAGACAGGCAGACAGGCAGACAGGCAGACAGGCAGACAGGCAGGCAGGCAGGCAGGCAGGCAGGCAGGCAGGCAGGCAGGCAGGCAGGCAGGCAGGCAGGCAGGCAGGCAGGCAGGCAGGCAGGCAGGCAGGCAGGCAGGCAGGCAGGCAGGCAGGCAGGCAGGCAGGCAGGCAGGCAGGCAGGCAGGCAGGCAGGCAGGCAGGCAGGCAGGCAGGCAGGCAGGCAGGCAGGCAGGCAGGCAGGCAGGCAGGCAGGCAGGCAGGCAGGCAGGCAGGCAGGCAGGCAGGCAGGCAGGCAGGCAGGCAGGCAGGCAGGCAGGCAGGCAGGCAGGCAGGCAGGCAGGCAGGCAGGCAGGCAGGCAGGCAGGCAGGCAGGCAGGCAGGCAGGCAGGCAGGCAGGCAGGCAGGCAGGCAGGCAGGCAGGCAGGCAGGCAGGCAGGCAGGCAGGCAGGCAGGCAGGCAGGCAGGTAGGCAGACAGGCAGACAGGCAGGCAGGCAGACGTGGCGTGAACACACCTTGTTGTAAACGTCCTCCCAGAAGTCGAGTGTGATGAGCTGGAACGTGGTGAGCATGGACCACAGAAAGTTGTCAAAGCTCGTGTAGCCAAAGTTTGGGTTGCCTCCGATGTTGGGCAGGCATGAGAAGCCGTCCGGGCAACTTCTGCAGGCAAAAAAGTTGGTACGCTTCACAAAAATATTCTCCAGCTGTGTCTGGGGACATGAAAATTTCAGTAATCCTGTAGGGATTACCCTCACCTTAAATATGCATGATGTTTCTTTTTCCCTTGCAAATAAAGTGGCTGGCGAAATAGAAATGCAAGGAGCGCTCAAGTAAGAGCTTAAAGTGAGTTTTCAAAATGAACTTCAAAGATGCACAGCTCAGCGGAGATGAATCTCCTCTTGAAGTCTACTACGTAAATAATACGTAGGAATATAGTCACCAATTAGGAACAGACCATGAATTTGTCTCACAATATCGTTCCATGGAAAGGAAGACATGAATCCTTACTAAGCAACAGTAGAATTTCTTTGATAGCATCATACATTTACTCAGTCATTTTAACCACGTTTTACTGAGCTTGAGAGTTGCCGAAAAGGTTGAAACAATTATTTCACCATTTCAAGAATTTTCTCGGGCTTATTTGCATCCGAATTGAACATTTTTTATAGGGACCAATAAAAATCATGGTCTTAACTTGCATCACAACAGTTTTTAACATTAGTTATAACATATTTAATTGCTGAATACCTCGCTTTTCATCAGATGAAACAAACATGCATTGAATAAACTTTAAAATGACAAATCGAAATATTTTGTGAAAAAATGTAAAGTCAAATTATTTCGTATAGTGTAGAAACACATGTCATGAAGTAACTTCTTCTAAAAACTTGATTTTTTTTATAGAAATCATAACTGATAAATTATAGTTAGGGATGCAAGCTTAGGTTACATGACCAAGTGTCAAATTCTATATTCATTCGTCCTTTGAGCACTTATGTCGGCAGTTTTTTGCGAAAAATTATGATCCACTGTTAGATTTTACACACATCTCTATTTTTGAGTCAGTGTACACGCGACAAATAGAGGTCATGATGAGCTACATTCCATACCTCTGCTTTGAGAACGTTGAGCGTCCGAGTACAATGCACAAAGAATCAAACACCTACTCAAGTATATGAACCTCGAAACCAAATATGAGCCCCCAAATGCGAGTTCACAAGATCACAGAGCGGTTATGAGAGACCAAGGTTGGCTCTCTCAAGGCATGAGACACGCCGCAGCGCCCTCTCAGGGCTTCGAAAGCTTTCAACTTTGTGTTAGTCTCCTGGAGTTACTGAATATGGTAAGTCTTCTGGGACTTCAGCTCTCTTGTGTTAGGATCTTTGTAGAATTAGTAGGTAAAATACAGTCAATTGCTACTTCATAATTATAAACCATCATTTAAGTTGAACGATTTAAATAATGTGGATCTTATTTATTTTAATATAAACTAAGACAACATAAATTGCAGCAATATTGAAAAGCTAGAAAATTTAACTACTTAAGGCAAATTTAGAGTGACAAAACGCGTCTGTAATACGCCATTGCTGAAATTGGCAGAATAGCTGCGTCGAAATTACGGTAGAAATGCCGTGAAATTGCAGTCTATGCTCAGGGTCAACTGCTGGACAAGGAGAGGAGTGTTGTAAGGGCACGATAGGATATCAGAACTTGAAAAGTACGAAACAAGTTCTATAAAATCTACGAAAGAAAAAATAAAAGCTGTAAATGGCTAAGATTCTCGAATCACCTCTACACGGAAGAATGCGCTGAGCATGGTATGAAGTTATGTTGCTCACTTTTCAAAGCAACAAGTCCGACAAGACACGGTGGCAATTTCTGTGCTATTAATTCGCTAGACTTGAAAACCTGCTTAATCATTATTATTATACAAGAAAGTTTTAGCCTCCCTTAACCACGACAAAGATGTTCTAAGAGAGAAAAGAGGAAGGCACCATTTAGTATGGAGTTGAGGGAACGCGGAATCTATGCACAAGGTGCACAGAAACAGTAAGCTAGGAAAGAAGTACAAGAAAAAAGTTAAAGAAGAAAGTAGTAGGTGCGGAAAAACAGGACAGCAGTGAACCGAAAAAGGATGGTCCGTAACAAAACAAAAACATATTTTAATACAACAAAAAGGAAGCCTACCTAACCTTTAGCTCGGGCCCTCACATGACCTGCTTAATTTCAGACAAAGAGTGTAGTTCTCGTTCTCATGCTGCATTATGTTATTGAAGTGTTCTTCAATAACACAATTCAATTTATCAATTCAATTTTATTGAAATTTAAGTGTTCTTTGGAAAAACGCTCAAGTCAACATCTAGGGCATCAAAAACTCTTCGTCAAACTCTTGGCCCAGTTTTAAATTAATTAGTCACCTCATTTCCGTACCAGAAAGTTGGGAAAAAGAAATTTAATTTTGATATTTCTAATTTTAGTATGTATATGTACAATATAAAATAAAATTAATTCAGATAAGATAACTCAGTTTAAGCCTCCTTAAATGCAACAAAGGCGTTCCAAAAAGAGGAAATCACTATTCTGTATGGATATGAGGGAACGCGGTATAGCGGTATATATACACAGGGCTCATAGAAACAGTAAGTTGAGAAGTAAGTTTACGAAGCTAGATAAAAGTTGAAGAAGAGAGTAGTAAGTGCTGGAAAATAGAACAGCTTTGAACCGAAGAATGATGGTCCGAGACGAAACAAAAGAGCCATTTTTTTTCAACAAAAGGAAGGCCTACCTAATCCTTAGCTCGGGACTCCACATGGTCCCCCTAGGAGCACTGATGAAAAAATATTTTGAAATACTCTGTTCTGAATTCGAATAGCGCTCTCATTCTGGAGAAACAGGTCGTAACCGCTGCAGTTCAAATTTTAAAGTTTTAGCTACCTGTCCGCTCTTTGAAATATAATTTTGTGAGTTTTTATGTGCAGCTTAGAGTCCAAATTAACGTTCAAGTAAAAGGCAAACCATTCATCTAAACTAGCCTAACTATATAAACCATGAACCATGCACAGAATCTTTGGAAATTAAAAAACAAGAGTTGAAAGACAATGAACGAATCTCCAAATCTTTGTGACAAGAGTAGCGAGGGAAAAAGTAACATAAAAAAAGTTATCTACAGTTCTAATTAATTTCTTCGACAAAAATGAACTTAGAGAATGTTCTTCAATTTCAAGAAGACAACTGCACATTTCGTTTTTGCATGCTTCTGAATCTGGTTTCCTAAACGTTTTAATTACTAAACAGAGTTTATTCACATGAGGTTACTACTACAAAAAATAGGGATACGTTGCTCAGACTCTTCATAGCTTCCGATGTCCTACTGTGCTTCACAAACAACGAGCGTCTGCTTATAAATGCCGGTGGTCACGTATCCTCGAGCTTGCGTTGGGACGAAATAACGCCTGAAATTCTAAGTCACCCAATCTCATCATCATTTCAAAGAAAAACAGGGATATTAAGGTATGATATAATTGAACGTGCTGCTCGCTGGGCAGCAAAGTAGCTAAATGAAAGGTGGGTCTAACCGATGCTATTTTCAGGATAATGCCTGGTTGACTGCGTAATGATAGGCACTTGTAGCAAGTGTAATGCTTTGAGTGGTGCACAATAAAGAAGAGCTGGAATTACATCACACACTGGGTGGCATGCGAGGATTATTTCAAAGTGATTCACTGCACTTGCGCGAGCCCAGGGATTGCTGGGAGTGCTGTTTGTGTAGATTTGATGGAAGTTTTTCATTCTTCGAACCGAAGGAAGACATGAATGCAGTGAATGAGACACGGAGATTTCATTTGCGTTACTAGTATTGAACTTGAAATTGTGGTACTGAGCCGTGCTTGGTTTATACGATTAAAGTATTGTTTTAAAGCCGCCTTAATATTCAAAGACATCGCTTTTTTTACAAGAAAAAATACAACATTTTTTTTGAAAGATTTAATTCGAAGCTACCAACACTGTAATGCTATACATAAGCTTCATTTTGAGCAAGCTTTCAATCAGAAGCAATACTGTATGATATCAAAAATACTAGGTAGGACATAAATAAAATCGTTGAATTTCTACTCAGTGTCATCACTAACTTGAATGCTACCGCAATAAAAATGCGAGTGCAAGGAAGGTAATCAGACGATAAGTTACGCTACCTTCTCTACTGAGTATTACGTTGATTATTTTCATCTGTACAAGTGAAAACAACTTCTTGGTCGAGTAGGACGGGAAAGGCCGATTTCAATAAAGAACTGTCAAGATGGTGAACTATTAAATATCAAGAGAGTGCCCTAAGAATAAGTGATCAGAAGACGCAATTTTCACCTCCAATTCAACTGCAAAGACCACCGTACCACCACAAAAGGCTCAAACTCTTTAAATATGAAAGAAAGAAAATGAGGCGTATAGTCCATGAAAATCAACGATAAGGTTAGCGAGGCCGAAGGATCAGCAAAAACCATGCAAAAAATAATTTGAGATTTTCAAAAGAAATTTCGAGGTTGGGTTACTCCGAAAGAGACAAACTTCTGCAGCGAAAATTGAAAAAAGTTATTTACAAGTGAGGGGATAGTTACTCAGACGACGGCACGCTACAGAACATTATTTTCGTAGTTGAGATATTGTTCACTGTTGAACAGTCTTTCATAGAAATAAAAAAACATGATTTTGAAAGAACCCACGAATGTGTCTTTTCCTCAACAGAAATTCGTTTATCTTGATCCTGAAGATAAAGGCAGAATTAGTTAGGTGAGCACTTCAGAAGGAAAAGAAGTGTCATCTTGGTTTTGTCTCATGAAGTTTAGACGATCGATGCAGAATAAATCACTGAATTGTGCACTGACCCCATAATATGATCAAAATGAAAGTTATGGTGATAATATTAAACTTTGCAAAACAATTTATTTCAAAAATACCAAGTGAACGCTTGAATGAAGGATTAGAGAGGCCGAGAACAAACTACTACACTCGTGGTTCTGAAAAAATTAAAATTTCTTTAGCACTTTAAAAAGTTCAATTTCAAATTTAATGAATAACGTCCATCACCATTCAGACCTCATTAATAGTATGAAGTCCCATGCCACACTGCAGAAACGGTAGAAGACACTGTTCAGTCTGCGAAACAAGTTTAGGATGGTCTCCTTCATCAACAGATCTGAACTTTCCTGAATGTTCTTTGAGCCCAGTCCCAGAGAACGAAACTTGCTCTACTCATAGCCTCATTATGAAAGCCCAGTATACATAATGGAACCAAGTATAGGACAAAACACCCAAGGAAACTGGGTTCTATAGAAGTGGAAACTGCTACCGTCCAAGATTTTCCGAAATTGGTATGTCGGGCAGTACAAGAAAAATTTAAATCAAAATTCTAAGTAATATTCAGCTCTTTTGTTTTTAAGTATTCAATAAAAGAGTGAGAGATCTAGTATTTCCCGGACAATTGACCACTTTTTGTTATCTTTGTATTAATACGCTACCATGCAAAATATAACTTACAAAAAATTTGAGGCCATTCGATTTTCGAGGATTCCTGAGAAGGACAGAGATATTCTTGAGTCACAACTCTGAATACAAGGAACCAGAAGTTAAACGTAAAACACTAAACCAAACTTATTGAATCATTGAAATTCGAGGATATTTGCTACGCCACGCATTAATTTCCTCTTTCAAAACTAGTTATTTAACACTTTGACCGCAACGTGCGCCACCGGTGGCCACGGAGAGGATTTTCTATATTGCTGCTGACCGACCAGGAGCCACAAACTTTATTTTCATACATACTCAATTAAACCTAAATTAAGCAACGATCCAGTTCACTATTCTCAAAATAGCTTACTACAATTGACTTTGAATTTGAGTTGAATATTGAACTCTAGCTTAACCAATTGCAATCAAAGCGTTAAAATGTGTTTTGCAGCGAGTGGACAAAAAGAAAAACTTTCATTAAATGCGGAATTGGTGCATCGTACGCGAAAAAAGGCGGAAATGGGACGCCGAAGTTGTACATTCGTTCATCGAATAGAAACTTAACAAATTCCTCGCAACCCTTCACGAGAACAATACTTCCATGAAAAATTCCGTTCATCCTTCGCAGCTTAATTTACGCTCATTTGAATGAAAGAGACAATAGAGCGGGGAGGCTGACATGAGGTCATGCATATGTTATTTCCGCGCGCGCGCTGTGAGCTGGAGATCCGTTCCAGACTTATGGAGGTTTGGGGTGGAAAATTCTTTTGTAAACTGGTGTGACACAAGGGCTAACATTCGAAAACGTACGGTGTGGGAACGGGACTTTGACAAATTGGTGAATATTTGCCCTCAGATGTCATGTTCGTATCAATGAAGTTTTTGAAGCATTCTGGTGTTAGGAGGAAACCGAGTGGAATAATGAAAGAACCGAGGATCGACAGTCATAATGGGCGGTTATATGTGTTAGAAACACAGCATGTTGATTGTCTATCACACTTGTTATATTTTATGATTCAAATACTAACTTTGCAAAGTTTGGAATTATATTAAACTATGCAGAACAATTTATTGCAAAATAATACCAGAGACGGATTAGCGAAGCCGAGAACTATCTACTACTTGTGGTTATGAAAAATATAAGATTTCTTCAGCACCTTATAAAAGTTCAATTTAAAAATAAATGGAAAACGTCCATCACCATTCAGACCTTATAAGTACACTATTCTGATCAACTTATCGATAGATTTTGATAATAAAATGGCATGTGATACAAAACTCCGAATTAAATTTCGAACTATACGTAAAACGTTTACGATACGCTTGCCTATAATTCTACTAACATCAAGATAATATTCCCAACACTCTCAACCACCCATTAGAACAAACACAGCATTTCCAGACCCACTTCCTGTGATTCAACATCCAAAGCATTACACTGACGCTGGAAACAAAGACTTTTATTCGTTGAAAGAACACACTCGGAGTGGTGACCTTACTTCCAGAACAGCGGCTCCAGACATAAGTACACACCTTGTAGCAAGCGCGCTCGCTTTCAAACCCGAGTCTGGTAAAAGTGGTTAACGACCTCAGCAATATGCGAGGCAATGAGCAAATTGGTGCTGTGAACTGGTGAACACAATACGGCGTTCAGGCGCTCAAGGGCTGTTCTTGGAAGTGCTCCACTGGGATTAGCGCAGTTAAAGGATTAAAATTGTTCCTAACAGCTTGAAGCGCAAGCATATTGGAGCGTATCTTCACTTTACATGTACATGTCCTTTGCAAACCCTGTTTTGCATGTCTTCAGAAGTGATGATCATGAATTTACACGGATCGAACTGATACAGTGTTATCGATTATTTTAATGCTCTCGCTCACTTGTGGCTTCTCACTTGCCATTCAACGCGTGAAGAACTCAAACTACTTCGCAAAGTTAATGTTAGAAAATAAATTTTCTTTCAATCATTATTTGTATATTCTGATACTTATTGTTATAATGCGTTACTGATCGGTCGATTTCTTGGACTTCTCAGTGTAACAATAAAGAGGATAACCATTGAATAAGTGATAAAAAGATTTATTGTTAAGATAAGAATAACGATAATGATTATATGTTACAAGCACCCAGTAAGAAACTTTCAAAAAAATACCTGATATCACTCTATTAGATTGCAATACCCCTTGAAAAGTACGAAAAAGAAATTGAAACCTTTATTTAACATTTCATTTTCGGACTGATGCTTCATTAGAGAAGCTCAGACACGATCATTAAAATAGAAGCAAGAGCATCGTGTGCGTAGCTGTGGCGGTGCTCAAGCTTGTTACTAGATGGGAATTTTTCCTGAAAAACGACTTCAGGCTTCGGACTTTTTGCTTCTAGCAACCCTGCAGGGGTGTTGGCTGCTGGATGTCCTTTCACGATCTCTGATTTAATTTTTTTATAGAAATTTTAACGGAAGAGCAGCCCTGATTGTGCTGTACGTAAATTAACAGCCTTCATTTTAACGAGTGTAAAACAGTTGTTTCTAAAGTAGGGACCGTTCAGTTTTTTGGATTTTTTTCGCGAGAGCTTGAACGTATAATCCCACTATGAATTTATAAGCACTAGAGTATTATCTTGATTTTCAGGAACAATAATTCAGGATCGCTTTGGCTGATCTTCTCATGTGGTCATTGTCCCTTTAATTATCGGTAAAAATCATTAGATTTTCTGTGAAATTTCATCGTAGTTTCTATTTTAAATTTTAAAATCTCTAGCTTTCCGAAGGCTTCATGATTAGTGTTGCATTTAAATTCGAATGAGATAATTACCATCTAACCATAACACGAAGAATGGGATACACGCATTTTATAAAACTCAACAGCTTAGACCAAAGGCGCAAACTTAGCGTCTAAAACAGTTCTGTCTTGTTCACAAGGAGCTTTCTTCTTTAGTAAATCTAAATTTCCTTCATTACCCATAGTTATGTTAATTTTGGTTAGGTAGCCAAGCTGCCGACGAAACATTGTCTCATTACTCCCTGGAACAAAAATTGAATATTCGAGCGTGGTGTCCTCGTAATTCCTTTGGAATCTGAAGCAATTTCTCGCGAGGGACGAACAGTGAGGCGTTGAAGAACTTTTCTCTTGACATAAGAGAGAAATGCATATTTGTTTTGAAATTCACAGTTATTCATATAAAAATTATTTTTTTACATCTGCTAAAGTTTGAGCAAATTTTAACTAGAATTAGCAGATGCTCTGTCAATAATCACAGAAGTGAGCTCAGTTCTCCTACTTGAGATTTGAAAATATCTCTCAGAGCCAAGCATTGCCTTTTCCCCGGTGTGACAGTATTTTCCTGTTTCTTTTGAACATTCTTTTTTGTAACACTAGCACAAATTACAGAGAGAAGCTACAACAAATTTACTAGGCCAAAAAAAACCGAATCACTGTCTATGAGAGGCCAAAATCAGAACTCCATCGTAAAGTTTGAGTGACTGCAAAGACGCTTCTTCCATTCGGCACAAGCTTGCAAATTCTTACCAGCTTATCCATTTTAATGGAGCCGGCAAGCTGGCATTAGAGGCTAATCTTGACTTACGGGCCTACGTCGGCCTAAAATCTCCAAAGCTTAGACATAACTTAAAATCCAACGACTGCTTTTCGCTCATTCACGCTGATGACAAGGAAAATAAACTGGTTTACAAATTTAGAATCTAAGCAATGGTTGAAAGGTCTATATCAACTGAAAGTTCGATATGGCTTTTATTGATTTCGTGATGCACACTTTCTTTCTTTAAAGAGTTAAAGTATTTCATTTTAAACTGAATTTGTCCCGGCCTAAAAGTCTTCAATTTCCCATTTTAACAATAGGGTTGAAATTTCAAGTTTTAAATTGCATCTCTCGTTGCCGACATGAACGTCACCATCGTGCAGATAGAAATATTTTTCAAAATATTTATAGCAACTGATGAAGTCTTGTTTCCTAATGAATTAAGTTTAGCCAATGGTAGCGCAATTTTACATCCATTGCTGCAAAATAGAAGCAAATGCACATCGTATACGTGGAAATAACGTTTTAATGCTACTAATTCTCTGAACTACACGAAAAGCTTTCAAACTCGAGAGCAGTCGAAAAATGTGAATTTTTTTTGAATGATCGTTCTAGGTATTTACTGTTGGGGAATTCATTTTATCCTTGAATTCTGATGTAAGGTAAACACAACGTTAAACCCTTTATGATACAAACACTATCTATTGGTCATTCTACCCACAAGAAGGAAACAACTGTAAAGTAGTTCGTTTAAAGCTTCGTTTCCATTACAAAGATGCTTGAAAGAGGAAAGAGAACGGACAGTTTAATATAGACTAAGAAGAACTGAAATCGGTGTGCAAGGTGTATTCCCACACATAATACCACGCGCATAGAAACACCAAGTCAAGAAGGAAGAGGAAAAAACAAAGAAGAGATTCCAGAGATGAAGGTATGAAAACTGAGAAGTGTAAAGCGTTTACGAAAGACAGAAGCTCCGAAGGCCTATGACCTGAAATAGCTTCAGAATGTCTCCCCAGACTAGAGAATGGGACTGACAAACCTTTCTTACTTCAACCTTTAGTTTATCCTACGCTATCTGAGAGAGGAAACAGCCAGTTGGTCTAAAAAATTGGCCAAAGTAAATCTACATAAAAACCTTGAGAACTTTAAAATCTATTCTACTGGTGTCAACAATTCTCGGCAAGTAACTCTATGCAGAGGAATAACGAAGATTCCTATGGTTTTTCGATGAATTGGTATAAAATTTTCCCCCAAAGTAGAGGCTGAGCTAGATGTTCACGCTAGCACTCTGTGTTTTTATATTACGAGCGGATAAAATTGACACACAGAGGCTACCCAATCACTGAAAGCTAACAATTTAAGCAGCAAAATTAGATGAGATTACATAAATTAGCTAAGTTTCCCTAACCACTACAACGGTTTTTCAAAGTAAAGAAGGAGGAGGGCATCATTTAGTCTTGAGTCAAGGAGCAAGAAATATATGTACGAGCTATTTTCCCAAACGAGATTCCCTGCGCCTAACAAGAGCAAGTTGGAATTGAGTTTGTGAAGCAAGAAAAAATTGATGAAGTACTAGAAGCTGAAAAACAGAGCAGCAGTGAACCGAAAAAAGATGGTCTGTAATAAAACAACATATGTATTCAATTTTAACAAAAGAAGCCCCCGAATCTTCGGTCAATATTGATTTTACGGTTGTCAACGATTTTGAAAATTTCCTTGCCACATTTAGAAAATTGGAGACATTTTAAAATGTTTTATACAAATGATATTGTGCTCGCAATTGCTCAGTTTTAGAAATATAGCATAAATAACGTTCAGATAAGAATAGCATTAAACGTCAGTTTCGATACGGCTCTTCCGGCGTTACGCGGACGAAGGGGTTTCTTGGCGAGAAACATCGGTCTCGGTATGGCAAAGTTAAGTTAAGATATTTTAACTTTACTTAGGTTAGTTTAGGTTAGTTTATTTAACTAAGTTAACTTTGCCTAACCTTACCTATCGTTACGTCAAAACAGTATTTCAGCTCATTTACGTGCCCGTGTGTTCAATTTTATGTACGACGTTCCTATAACTTCAAAGTTAAATATCTCGAAAATTAAGCATTTGCGAGCAAATTGTCATTTGTGTAAAACGTCTTCAAATGTACCATATTATCTAAATGTGGCAACGAAATTATTTAAATTGTTGACAACATTAAAATCAATATTGACCGAATCTTCATCTAGGGACCTCACATTTCTCGGTATTTGTGAAGGAGAGAACAATAATCGATTATCCAATTTTCGCTGCTGAACATAGTTAATTAGATCAAAATAAACAACTTTTCTTCTATAAACTTTTTTGGGGAAATGAGTATTTAACGAGTTATAGCCGTAGGTTTAGTTTCGTGTTCCATAGCAGTAATTTATTATTAGCCGACCCCGCGGAGCCTGGACCCACTTCTAGAATCTTTGGTAAATCTGAAGGAGATGACAGTTGTCGGTTTTGTAAATTTCGATGCCTTAGCATAGTTAATTAGATCGAAATAAACAAGTTTTCTTCTATGCACTTTTTTCTCAAATGAGTATTTTATTAGTTATAGCGGTAAATGACTTACCGCAACTCCAGTCTTTGAAGCGGCAAGAAATTCTTTGATCGAGTTGTATGGCAACACTGCAATGGCGTCTCGCTTCCAGCGCTCTGTCTTGAAAGACGAAACCAAACCTACCGCTATACCTCGTTAAATACTCATTTGACGAAAAAAGTGTATGGAATAAAAGTTGTTTATTTCGATGTTATTACCATGTTTCAAGCAACAAAAATTCGAAAATCGATGAGTAGCTGTTTATTCGAGCGCATTCGTCATCAATGACGAAACTAAACTTACCGCTATAAATCGTAAAATACTCATTTGAGACGAAAAAAGAATAGAAGAAAACTTGTTTATTTTGATTCAAATAATTAGGTTCAGGCACCAAAAAGTAGAAAATCGACACCTGTCATTTCCTTCAGATTTACCGAATCTTTTAGTTAATAACACAAAAAGGTTATCACCCATAAATAACGAGTTATAGCGATATGTTACTTTTCGTCTTTGATGGCTGGAATGCGCTCGATCATTCGAGCGCGTCAGAAGGGAGAGTCTATCGTAGTCTTCCCATTCGCTTAATTTCTTCCCGCTTCAAAAACTAGAGTTGCGGTAAGTAATTTATCGCTATAACTCGTTAAATACTCATTTTCTCCGGAAAGTGCATAGAAGAAAAATTGTTTATTTAGATCCAATTAACTATGTTGAGGCATCGAAAAGTGGAAAATCGATTATTGTCTTCTTCACATTTAACCGTTTCTCCCCTGGTTAAGCACAAGAAGGCATCTGATTTGAATTACCTTAACATGCGACATCATTTACGAATAAGCCGTTGCATACAACAAGGAAATTGATTCAATTATTTTTTCAATGCTATAACAAGGTTGAGCAAATAATTTTTCATGCAGATTTAATACATGTAAGCTATAGATATTAAACTTAAATTGAATGCTAAATTCGCTATTGATTTTCTCTTAGACAAGCGTAATCCAAAACACAACTACTACAGAATAGATGTCCCGCTTGGCTGAGCATAAAACGAAAGTCAATGAGAACATACCTGAAATTAACCTACTTCAAAAACTTCGGTTGCCCCCACACTGTTCTCACACAGCAGACCCTACAAACTCAACGCTGCCGTTTTTCATCAAAGCTCAAAACACAAACAAAAACAAGGTTCTTTCTTTGAAGCGCTTTAGGGCTGCTACAGCACGCCCATCCTATTGAGGCCAGCAGACAACGCCAATATTTTGGCAGAGGCCTGCAGCAGGGTAAGCAGGTCTTCATTGAGGAGTTCACAGAACAAATGACTCCGTCCGTTATACACGAGACGGCTATTGTACAGGCAGCTCCCGCTGCCCGGCTGTCGCGCCTCCCTTAAATCTCTGCCAACTAATTAGCTTCGACTGTGAGCGGGGAATCTCCTAGATCTCGTGCTGCTCTAACGTTCCTGCTGTCATCGGAGAAGCAAAATACGTGCATTTGTCGGGGAAATATTTGGTATTACGAACGATTCAGCTTTGGATCACCCTTAATATGCCCTTAAAGCAGTATGGCTTTTATCTGCTCATGCTCTATTTAGTAAAGACTAAACGTTCACAGTGACTAAATGAAAATATACGTAATAGAAGGAACTGCTTCGCCATATTATACAGGATTTTGCGAAGGCCGAAAAAGCCAACTGGAGCAAGCAGTCTTGAAGAAAATTCCCCTCATTTAGAGTCACTGATAATTTGAAAATGCAGAACAGAGAAAAAAACTTTTAATGTAAACGGAGAATAGGTTACCTGAAGTGGTGGAGTACAAGGACTTCATAGACGAAGTTGTTTCAGTTTGAAGTTCGTAGTGAGGGGCAGCGGTGGGTCAACTACGACTGATATCCCAATTTCTACACAGACCAACGCGTCATTGCAGATGTCGAGTGCAAAAGTAAGATTTCCCGCGCAATTTATCAGGTTTATTTCAGCCGAAATCCCGAGTCACTGTAGTTTGGTGGTGCTCCTCATCACTGGACCAAGACGTTTCAGCTCACACGTACTTCAAAATTATTGGGTTCAACGTATAAATAGATTATCGTGATCCAAAAATTCAGCGAGTACGGTATAGACATAACTTCGATTCCCACTTAAACGCAAGGCTCAGCTCAAATCCTTCCAGTGATATATCAAAGATTTCTGTGACCAAGCAGGAAAACAAATCGGGGATTAAACGTACTTATCATAAGATGTTATCAAATTGGAAGCTCGTGCAGAGAACAAAAGGTAAAAATTTTTTGTTGGTCTGTAGAAATTTCCTCAGAGATGATTTTGCTCTTGAACTTCAGCGAGCTCAACAATTATCTTAACACTGACCGCAACGTGAGCCGCCGGTAGTCCCGAAGGGGATTTTCATAACGCTGCTGACTGACCAGAAGTCACTCAATTTTCATAAATACTTAATCAGAGCTAAATGAAGGCTCAATCTAGTTATTGTTAACCAATACAGTAATGAACTGCTTTCGAAGCAGTTTTCAAAACTGCTTTCGACAATTGACTTTAAATTTGATATGAATATTGGACTTCACTTTAAGCCATTCCAGTCAACGAGTTAAGGTTGCACAGCACCGCGTATGTGAATGACTTTAGTCACACGTTTACATGTCGTTTTTGAGCAGCAGTCGTCCCGAGAGTTCTCGTCATGCACCTCACAATGACAAAACTGGTCGTCACCGAGACGACTATTTGGCATCATTACTCTTTGGCTGAAATTTTGATTTTGGTAAAATTTGCTGGTGGTTGTAAGCCACACGCGTTGATTTCAATGGTATACACGGAATAAAGAACATCATCGTCCTATCATGTAAATATAGTTTACTCACATGGGTTAAAATTTATAATGAAAACTATTCGTTGATCTCCAACAAATAATGCGAGAAATAATATTCTATTGTAAAATTGATTCTTTTCGAAAAAAGTATTATTTCTCACGGCAGTCCATTGGAAGAACGTCAATGGAATCAAAAACTACTAGGATTTATTAAAATTTGAGAACAACAATTTCATTGAACGGGGAAACAGCTTACCTGTAATTTCATCGTCAGTGGTTATCCGAGTCAACGCTTCTAGATTTTCTAGTATTGTAATATGAGCTAGAAATTTCTTGACAGATTCCAAGACTCTCAAAATCGACCGATACAACTACAGAACTTGCTCGGATACAACTACAGAAGCTACAGAACTCGCATAGCGCCAATAATATCAGATTTCCTTTTTTTCACAGAATTTTGCGAAAAAGACTTCTATATATTCTGCAAGCTAAGTGAGTAAAGACACATCATATGTATTAATAAAAATTATGAGCCAATTTTTTTTATCTCTGCCCAGATAACTATTGATGCAACATTGTTTCAAAATTAAAAAAGGACTATAACTTTAATATTCCGTTATAACTATTCTATTCACATTCTGCTCAACCGTTCTGCACTAGCGACACGAAACAGTTTTTGATATTGATTTGCAGTGTATTTTCAGCTAGTATTCTTGGAAAATGACGATTAAAGACGATGTGATAAAGCACCAGCCCCGGAAAATGGCCTTCGTAAACTTGGGTTACGCACGAGCTGGCCAAGTTTTATACCGCCCTGAAAGTACGTGCTGCGTATTCTTACTTTGGTTATAACTGAATTTGCAGGTATTGCCGATTAACTCTGAAGGTATCGTCGACTATAAATCTGAAGGTATCGTCGACTATAACTCTGAAGGTATCGTCGACTATAACTGAAGGTAATGTCAGTACACAATTTTCGAGCAACTTTCATGATGAAAATTACACCGACTTAGTGGAAAAATTCATGTCAGTTCATGAGAAAATTGGATGGAACATGCCCTTAAATTGCATTTAGTACATCCAGACATTGATATTTTCCAAGCGAATTGTAGAAATTTCAGTGACAAACAAGGAAATCGATTCCACCAGGATATTGCAGCAATGGGACAACGTTGCTATAAATAAGGAAAGTGGCCAGTTTCGATGCTAGCAGATTTTTACCAGATGATCCCCAGAGATGCTCCGGACGTCCACCACAAGCGACAGGCCAAAAGTCAACGTGTATAAAAGGCACGGTTTGTTATTTGTGAGAAAAAGAGTACAGCAACACACAGTACTGTATTGAGAATATTATACTTCATTGAATAACAAAATCAATTATTACATTAGCTCAAGACTCCTTAGGCACAACAAAGATGACCTCACGAGATCAAAGAAATGGGAGTATTAAAGTATGAACTAATAAAAATTACTGTTCATTTACTCAGTGTGAACTCAACGCAAAAAGTGAGTTCCCAAACAGAATTCCTTGCTCACTGGAATAGCAAGTGAGGAAGGAAGAGAAAGAAAGAAAAGACTAAAAAGAGATAGCGAAGAATGTATAGAAATCAAAAAATTTAAGTGGGCACGAAAGGTAAAATACCAGGAGGCCTATTTATAGCTAGGATTACTTAACAGGATCTTTCCTAGGGGCGCCAGCTCATATAGCATAAAATAGACAAACCCTACTAAACAAAACCTGCTGCATATATCCCATCTCCCCTCCTATCCCCTAACGAGTAACAAAATAAATTAGAAGCCCACATAACACAGAGCAAAAAATTGTTTGAATATCTTAAAAACAACTTCTAAGTATGTGATTTATGCTAACTCGATCTACCAGTACCAGTATATGTCCCTTTGAAGCACTGAAGGTTACAACAAAGGCGATCTCGTCGAGTCGCTCTGTTGTTTAAAGAACCCTCTGTGTTGTCTAATTTTCAATTGCATCCCATTGTGCATTTCATTCATTTTCTCCTTTACCTGCATTCAGATTATAGGGTATGACAGTTTGTTCGCAATTACCTGTGTTTACCTATCTATAGTCATGTATAATGCGTGAAATTACGTAGTCAATATTTTTAAATTTTATGTTTATGTATGAAGATTTACAGCTCATAGAAGGTCGAGGACCGAAACGTTCATTTTAGTATTGACCACGTACAATTTTATTATCGTGGAATTCTTTGGGTTTTGCCCTTCAACTCTTTACTGTATATTACATAGCGAAGAAACGGATGCCTGGAAACACACAGACTTTTCTAAAATCTGGTGCACCTCCAAAAATTTAAATAAGGAGTACACGAAGCGTACTACGCAAGGTTACCATTTCCAGTGCTGCTGGAACACACGCTTGCGTAAAAAAAATTAGTATTGAATTTTGATTGCAAGAACTCAAATCACGATCTCCTCGCAAGATATCATTCCTTAAAAATGCTTTTAAAATCCGAACAACAATTTATAGAAACAAATTTTAAACACAATGTTGATTGTTGGGGGTAATTTTTAGGGATTGATTAACGAGTAAGACCAAGCTCAATGACTATAATGATGCCACTTATGTACGTTCAGCGAAAAGATGTAACAGCCTCCTCCCAGCAGAACGCCCACCAATGTAGACCCGTGAAAGGTGGTAGCCGGAACATAATGGCAATTTTCAAGAGGTTGCTTCGCCTATGACGATATGGGGCAATTGAACACAATTGACGGAAAAATGGAGAAGGCTAGATACCGCAAGCAAGTAGAAGATATGTAAATATCTACTGAGGAATGGAGGCTTGGATTTGAGTATTTCAACATGACAATGATCCCAAGGAAATTCATGAATATGGTTTAAAAGCCGCGATATCAAGGTACTGAGGCTTGGTGAATCACTAGATTCAAATCTGTTAGAAAATTCACTGAGATAACGCGCCAGATCCCCTCATGGTGATCAACCGGCCTCAATAAATTGATGGTGTTCACCAGAGAAGAATGGGCTACGATTTCACTCCAATCTTACCAGGACTTGGCAAAAACAAGGACTTACCAAAGAGCTGTAGCTGTAAGTGAAGATGCTGTAATTATACAATAAATACATTTCTTCAAGTATCTAAATCACCCTTTTACCATGCACCCATTTTCAAAAATGTTTTATGAATGCTATGTAAGTGAAAACTATTCCAGCTTTTATCCTCAGTTATGTTTGTTTTAGTTAATCGTATACTTTGTTTACTTTTCATGATTACGCGTTTTCAATAAATGCTTTAAAAAACAGAGGGTTTTTAGTTTAAAAGAAAAAAATGAGCGTCCGCCTGCGTATGATACTCTGACACAGAACACCTATTCCTGCTTAAAACATACATGACTTTTCGACGCGTTTCTGAGTTGATGGTATCTCATTTGCTGAGTAATATCAAAAAGGCAAATGCAAGTCTGTAAAGACCTGCGCATGTCTGAGTATTGTGGTGTGTTGGCAAATGCAGGCTGGTGCACGGGCGTCTCGAGCGGTAACGAGTTTCTTCGAACACTCAGTAGAGCGCCCTATTAATTTCAAAGAATAAATTAATGCCTCCGATAGCGCCGCGTGAAGGATTGATGGCAGCCCTCAGAGGGGCGGTGCCCTTGCCACATGGCAGGCAAAAAATTTAATGCAAAAAGGTGAGTTGTTTTCCAGTGTCTTCTTCTACTTTGAAATTTATCGTATTATGCAATGTTATGCATGAGATACTTCGGTGAATCTCATCAGAAGCTGTCGAGCACGTGCGGAGAGAACGTGAATATAGATTTTCATTTACATATAAGATGTAAGAATTAAGTGGCAGGTTATAACTTTGGATTATAACATTTCAAGTGACTCGTATGTCGTGAAAAACCATTAAACCAGCAGAAAGTTTCGAATAAAATAATTTTCTCTTCTGAGAATAGTTGTGTCATTACTGTGCGATTGAATTATCTTTCAATCTTTTTCACTTTTTATGTGTAGAATAATTCATTTACCTCTCATTATAACATAGTTTTTCTCTTGACAGCATAATTTTGTTAATAGCTCTTAAAAGATTCAGACTTGAATGTTAGTTTAAGACTCCTTAGCCGCATCAAAGGCGTTTCAAAGAGAGGAAGGCACCATTTACTATGAAGTTAAGGGAATGGAGAATCTAAACAAGGGGCATAGAAACAGAAAGTCGAAAAAAAGCTCATGAAACAAGATAGAAGTTTAAGAAGAAAGTAGTAGGTGCTGGAAAACAGGGCTGCTGTGAGTCGAAAAAGATAGTATAGTAACAAAACAAAAAATCTATTATTCTACTTCAACAAAAGGAAAGCCTACCTCACCGTTAGCTCGGGAACTCACATATTTCTCCTGGGAGTGTTAATTGCCATAGATACAACAGTTGTATCCCCTTAATGGGAACTTATCTATGACGGCTAATTTCAACTGTGCATTGTGCATTGCCATTTGCAGATAGAATACCAGCGAAGTTAAGTGAAAAAATGGTCATTGTCTGCAATACTAATCATGTTCCAACTTCAGAATTATTACAAAAATTTCGTTAATAACTGCCATTTTCCATACTTATCATAACCATAGAAAACATTTCCGTCGTTAACTGCCAGTTCATACAATTGCAATCCCACTACTAAGCCGGCAAATCACAAAAATTTAATTAAAAACTGTTTTTTCAACATTGCTAGCGTACACAGCAAGATGCTTGATGACAAGGTAGTAAATTATCAAAATTCTACCAAAACCTGGCTTCTCCAACAAAACTAGCGCAGCAATTTATATAACTAGCCGAGTAATTATAAAATTTTGTTTGCATAAGCCCATTCATGTAATACGACTCGCCTCCTTGTAACAAGCAGGGACACAAGAGAGGCTCCCACTTACAGGCACATACACGCTGCAGTTCACGCATCTACCAACAAAGGTCATCAAGGAGCGGAGTGATACATTGCCTAGGCTCTTTTAGATTTGGTGCGGGCAAAAAGCTTCTGACAAACGATGCTGTAAAGCAGTGACTGCCGAAAGCTTTATTTTGTGACCGTTGTATGGGACTGTCGTAAATGTGCCCCTTTTTATTCTCTAGCATTTGCTGGCAAGTGAGTCCCTCATTGCGAGACGCGGTTCTGGGAGAGAAAAGTTCTTTTCTGCCGGCGCGAGTCGCATCACTGGCTTCAAATTAATTCACTCCTAAGACCTCATTTGAGCATCTCCTGCAACACTTCACCCTCAATGTTTTCCGTCCATCTTGCGGTCTGAATTTGTGTCAGGTTATGTGCTTGTTTCACGATGTTTCATCAGAAGGGGCGTTTCAGGATGATTTATGATAGAATATTTCACGTCAGGGTGCTTCACGTCAGGGTGCTTCACGTCAGGGTGCTTCACGTCAGGGTGCTTCACGTCAGGGTGCTTCACGTCAGGGTGCTTCACGTCAGGGTGCTTCACGTCAGGGTGCTTCACGTCAGGGTGCTTCACGTCAGGGTGCTTCACGTCAGGATGCTTCACGTCAGGATGCTTCACGTCAGGATGCTTCACGTCAGGATGCTTCACGTCAGGATGCTTCACGTCAGGATGCTTCACGTCATGATGCTTCACGTCATGATGCTTCACGTCATGATGCTTCACGTCATGATGCTTCACGTCATGATGCTTCACGTCATGATGCTTCACGTCATGATGCTTCACGTCATGATGCTTCACGTCATGATGCTTCACGTCATGATGCTTCACGTCATGATGCTTCACGTCATGATGCTTCACGTCATGTTGCTTCACGTCATGATGCTTCACGTCATGATGCTTCACGTCATGATGCTTCACGTCATGATGCTTCACGTCATGATGCTTCACGTCATGATGCTTCACGTCATGATGCTTCACGTCATGATGCTTCACGTCATGATGCTTCACGTCATGATGCTTCACGTCATGATGCTTCACGTCATGATGCTTCACGTCATGATGCTTCACGTCATGATGCTTCACGTCATGATGCTTCACGTCATGATGCTTCACGTCATGATGCTTCACGTCAGGATGCTTCACGTCAGGATGCTTCACGTCAGGATGCTTCACGTCAGGATGCTTCACGTCAGGATGCTTCACGTCAGGATGCTTCACGTCAGGATGCTTCACGTCAGGATGCTTCACGTCAGGATGCTTCACGTCAGGATGCTTCACGTCAGGATGCTTCACGTCAGGATGCTTCACGTCAGGATGCTTCACGTCAGGATGCTTCACGTCAGGATGCTTCACGTCAGGATGCTTCACGTCAGGATGCTTCACGTCAGGATGCTTCACGTCAGGATGCTTCACGTCAGGATGCTTCACGTCAGGATGCTTCACGTCAGGATGCTTCACGTCAGGATGCTTCACGTCAGGATGCTTCACGTCAGGATGCTTCACGTCAGGATGCTTCACGTCAGGATGCTTCACGTCAGGATGCTTCACGTCAGGATGCTTCACGTCAGGATGCTTCACGTCAGGATGCTTCACGTCAGGATGCTTCACGTCAGGATGCTTCACGTCAGGATGCTTCACGTCAGGATGCTTCACGTCAGGATGCTTCACGTCAGGATGCTTCACGTCAGGATGCTTCACGTCAGGATGTTTCACGTCAGGATGTTTCACGTCAGGATGTTTCACGTCAGGATGTTTCACGTCAGGATGCTTCACGTCAGGGTGTTTCACGCCAGGATGTTTCACGCCAGGATGTTTCACGCCAGGATGTTTCACGCCAGGATGTTTCACGTCATGGTGTTTCACGTCAGGATGTTTCACGCCAGGATGCTTAACATCAGGATGCTTCACATCAGGATGCTTCACATCAGGATGCTTCACATCAGGATGCTTCACATCAGGATGCTTCACATCAGGATGCTTCACATCAGGATGCTTCGCGTCAGGATGCTTCACGTCAGGATGCTTCACGTCAGGATGCTTCACGTCAGGATGCTTCACGTCAGGATGCTTCACGTCAGGATGCTTCACGTCAGGATGCTTCACGTCAGGATGCTTCACGTCAGGATGCTTCACGTCAGGATGCTTCACGTCAGGATGCTTCACGTCAGGATGCTTCACGTCAGGATGTTTCACGTCAGGATGTTTCACGTCAGGATGCTTCACGTCAGGATGCTTCACGTCAGGATGCTTCACGTCAGGATGCTTCACGTCAGGATGCTTCACGTCAGGATGCTTCACGTCAGGATGCTTCACGTCAGGATGTTTCACGTCAGGATGTTTCGTATGAAAATTTATTGTGTCTAGAAGTCTGATGTTAGGAGTTACATATGTTGCAGATCTCTTGTGATATTGAGATATCCGAGTTTGAAGGTAAGAGGAAGCACAAAATTCGGTCTCTAAATATTTGAGTTATAGTCAGCTCGTTAATTGGTTTACACAAGAAGTTAGCCGTTAAGCCTTCACTCTTCCACCGAACGCTGAAATTAGAGTGATAAAGCTTGATAATTTGTTTGAGGATTTATAAGGTAGCTGTTATACATGGTGATGCGCAGGAAAGGAGTCCGAAGAGCAGTCTTTCAAACAATCAGTTGATGTAAGAAACTGAATCGATAACATAGAAGTTTTGTACTTAAATTCGTTCATAGCTGGGATAGTTATTTCACTATTTAGTGAGTACGTATTATCAATAATATTGAATAATCATTTCGTTCAAAAATGAGAGTGCCCAAGAAAGGGTTTTCAGGATATGTTCAATCGAGCGCGTCTAATATGAATATAGAGAGCAATTGATGCATTATTAAAGGGTGCAAGTTTAGTAGCATAGCGACTAGTCATTAACCAACATAACGATCAGTTTTTTAAAAATATTGTGATATGTTTTTTGGTAATCTATTGACTAGTTATTTAGTGAGTCATTGATCATTTTCTAGTAACAAGTTATTTAGAAACAAAACACCCATTCTTACAGCGTCATAGCAGCCAGTTATTTACCAACAACGGGGAACTCGGTGGCAGTTGTTCAATAATAATATATTGACCAGTATTTTTTACCCCTGATTCGTTAACTAAAAATAATTTTTATTTGACTCTCTCCCCCGGGATGAGGGATGACCCACAGAAGGAGAAAGTTTTTAGGACTAGTGCACTTGAGCCCAGCAAATTTTAATATATGAACATCAGAATGGCACGTCTTCCAAGGCGCCAAAGAAACCTTAGAGTCAATTTTCATGCTAAAGCTCCTGCGAAGGGCCAAGATTTGAACCCATTCACGTGAACATTTTGTGAAAAAGAGTTTAGAATTTTGGGGCAATGAATAACACGCGCAAAGAGGCAACATTAAATTAGTTAAACCAATGTACCTACCTTGAACGATGTAATAACTGGCTTGGTTCGACTCAGGCCTGTTTATATGACGGGTATCAGATTTGTCACATTAGAGAAGAAATGGTTATTGACGCGATCTCATTTCTTTAAGAACGCGTACTCGCTTGGCCACATTTTAGTAAAGCTACTGCTTACATTTGTTTTTGCTATAACAAATGGCACGCATCTATTTGTGTTTTAGAGCAGTAATGACGAGCTGAACTTCCGTTATTTCTTTATCAAGTGCATTTTAATTGAATGTAAGTAGGTGGAGACCACAATTATTTCCATTATGTTATAAAGGATCGGTCTGAGGATTTCTGCTAGCGGTCAAGTGCTCTAGGATAAACACTTCATTGCGAAACCAAATCCCGATGAAAACACGACCGTTTTGGGCATAGCGATGAGTGAGGGCGCGAATTTATCGCGTTCAAAAGCAACGGTCTTGAATTAAATGAAAAATGAATTGAAGGTGAGCCACCTAAACATAATTCTTGAATTAAATACAATCGGAAAGGTGAGCCAACCGTACTATGTCAACGAAAAAATACTAGTAGTTGCTGCTCAAAGATTTATAATTTATGTTGATAAGGCGCGAGGCCTTTCATTCCGTGTTTTTTTTCGCTACCTGTTCAACCTCTACTGGATATGATGTACTGGATATGATTACACCTGCTAATTGCACCTGGGTGAAGCTTGTAATTACACCGGGTGATTTTACAAAGAATAATTTCGGTGGAAAACAATTTTTTCAAACCATGATTTTAAAAAGAGTAAATGAAATGTGAAAAGCGTTTTTATATTTGTGGGAATTTCCCAAGATATGCTACAATGGTAAAAAAATTTTAGATGGTCAACAAACATAACGTTAGCATGACAACGGTGTAAATTTTTTACTTAGTAATTAGTTTTATATAAAAAACAATATGGGCAAATATTTTTTTTAACTTATACTGCTCTTAGGTACAATCACCTTTGAAAGCCTCTGAAAAGCGCTTTGTAAATTTACTATAGTGACAAATTTCCTCCAGTGAACGGTGCTACGCAAATTTACTATAGTCAAGGAATTTCCCCAGTTAACACAGCTAAGTAAAACTTTTATTATTATTATATAAGAAAGTTTTAGCCTCCCTTAACCACGACAAAGATGTTCTAAGAGAGGAAAGAGGAAGGCACTATTTAGTATGGAGTTGAGGGAATGCGGAATCTATGCACAAGGTTCAGAGAAACAGTAAGCTAGGAAAGAAGTTCATGAAACAAGAAAAAAGTTGAAGAAGAAAGTAGTAGGTGCTGAAAAACAAGACAGCAGTGAACCGAAAACAGATGGTCCGTAACAAAACAAAACCTATTTTAATACAACAAACAGGAAGCTTACCTAACCTTTAGCTCGGGCCCTCACATGGTTCCCCTGGGAGTGCTAATTCCCATAGATACAATAGCTGTATCCCCCTGAGGGGGCTAAGTAAGACTATAATGGAAAAAGTTCCGTTAGTGAACAATGCTATCTCAATTTAATATAGTGTAGAAATTCCCTCAATCAACAGCGCTTTGTAAAATTATAATGGAAATATTTCCGTTAACGGACAAAGCTATGCAAATGTACAACAGGAAAGAAACATTTCATGCTGAACAACCCGAGGAAGCCCAGCAGCACCACCACTCTGCCCCGCACTCACCTGGCGCCGGACACGTTGCCGCACAAGATGGGATCGCCTCTGTTGGGGTGGTTGGTGCCGTTCTCGAGGTACCAGTGGGACATGTTCTGCACGTACCTGCACACGAGCGCACAGTGTTACTTCAGCCACATTATTTCAAACGCTCAGTCCAAATATGCCAATGACATTAATGCAAACGCTGATTCTTAGTCCAAATGCTCTGATGGTGTTAACTCAAACGCTTGGGCCAAATGCTTCAATGGTATGAATTCAAACGGTAACACATAGTTCAAATGCTCGAATGGTATTAATTCAAATACAAACACTGAATGCAAATACTCCACTGACACCGAAAGAAAATTCTTCAAAGACATGAATTCGTATCTGAACAGTGAGTACAAATACACTAAAGGCATTAATTCAAAATCAACACTTCATTTCAATACTTCAACAAAATCAATAAAACAATAGAATAAGGCGTAAATAGATTCAATTTCGGGAAAAAAAAGTTTGAAAATAATGTGTGAAAAGTCATTTCTTAGAGACGGAAGATGAGCTACGGTAACACAAGAAAGCCTTTCTCGAAAAATATTTTTTGAGAAAAAATAATAATTATCAACCATTCCCCTCGGTAGCGGTAATTGCGATAACAATATCTTAATAATGGACTTCATGGCTTTCGTTTGTACGTAAAGGGGGAGTGAATTCATTCGAATATACGCAAGAATGCTGAAAAATAACTTGGAAGGTCATAAAATTCGCTCGCATTCCTTGAGCAGGCAACGAGCGGAAAGGGAATCGTCCTCCATTCGTAAGCAACAGCATACTAGAACATTGTTGCACGACCAATTTCTTTGATTTTTACCTTAATGTAAGTTCAATAGAATCTTAAAACGCGCAGGAAACAGACTAATTTCATGTATAAGATTAGATTATAAGTTAGTTTAAGCCTCCCTAACCGCTGCAAAAATAGAGCGTATCGAAGAGAGGAAGGAGGAAGGCACCATTTAGTATGGAGATAAGAAAATGAGGAATCTATGCAGAAAAGGCATAGAAACAGTAAGATGGGAAAGAAGTTCATGAAATAAGATAAAAGTTGAAGAAGAAAGTCAGAGGTGCTGAAAAACAGGACAGTAGTGAACCGAAAAAACGGTGGTCCTTAAGATAACAAAAAACATTTTATTTCAACAAAAAGAAGGCCTACCTAACTCTCAGCTCGGGCCCTCACATTTTTCCCCTGGGAGCGCTAATTCCCATAGATACAATAGTTGTATCCCCCTGAGGGGATTTCATGTATAAGAAGTGCATTTTATTCTTGCTAATCAATTCGCTCGTAACCAATTCAATTCCGTCTTATGGTTAAATAAAACTCCCTCGGAATACAATGCAAACGTATGTGTACGAAGCCTGGCGTGCCCAACACCATAATCAATACCGTCTAAGAAATAAATGCAATATAGTACTACAGCTAAGTCACTGGGCAAATTATCTCTCAGATCAAATCGTTGAATAAATGATACGAAATTCAAACAGCAGCTTGTATGGAAGCCATTAGGGCAGTTCACACGTTGTAGTTCTGATTTTGGTTTCTGGAGGTTTGATATTGGGAGGAGCGAGGGCTGCAGCTTTCGGAGCGCATACAAATTGTCCTTTATGTCCACAACAAGGCACAAGCGGGAAGAGCTGCGCTGTCCCTCTGCATCCGATTCTACGATCGGGCGGTTTGGGCTTGTCTACAGTTTGAGTAAATTAGCGGAAATGTGTTGCAGGTTATTTCGATCCCGATGTCAAGCTAACAGAAATTAAGTACCGATGTTAGATTCGACAAGGTAGTCTAAGCCTCCCTATTCACATCAGAGGTATTTCAAAGCGAGAAGGAAGAAGGCACCATTTAATATGGAGTTAAGTGAACGAGGAACCTGTGCGCACGGTGTGTTACCACACAAGATCCTCTCCGCATAAAAACATGTCTGACAAAATGTTTTTTCGAACACGAAACAAGTTGAAAATGAAACTATTAGGTACTTAAAAAAAGGACGAAAGCAGATCAAAATAACATGGTTCGTCACAAAACAAAAACCCTGTTCTATTTCAACGAAAGGAAGGCCCATCTAAACTTCAGCTCAGGACCTCGCCTTCCTCTTCTGAAGATGCACTCCATAGATTCAATAATTGTTTCCTACTGAAGGGGATCAACAAAAGAAATATAGTACAAAAAATGCACAATTGTTCGCTGGGTTTACAAAGTTTAGAACTTCCAGCACTACTCACTTATGTAGTAATAGCAACAGATAGGGTGTTAGAAGACGACAAAGACTTCACAAACTTCTAACCCAGAAGGACTACGAATGTGTGAATAAGGCACTTCAGTCTTTCTGTTTGGGAGTAAGAAATAAATCCCCACTCTCAACACATTCACTTCAATGACTCTCTGAACTCGAAATACAAGGCTTCACTTGATGAATGAATAACCCGTTTACGCATCAAGTTGCTCCGACAACACACGCTCCGTAATTTTTTCTGACACTTCATAACCTACGACGCTCCCTTCATCTGGCTGAACGCAAGACCGCGCACTACAGGCTGTCTGGCGGGCATTTATTGCTGTGGGATTGCTTGCATAATCTGGTGCCTCTCAGATGCCTGCATATGTGGTCTCGGTCGTAACGAAAGTCTCAGAATCGTAATTGGGTTATTTATTTCAATGTCAGATTATTCGCTTGGAATCTCAATCATCAATGCATTTTAATCTTGATAAACATACATTTATGCTAGTTTGGCCAACCAAGTAATACACGATCTGTTGTTTCAATCTCTTTTTCTTGCATTATGAGTGGAAAGTTACTGTAATTTATCCCTCGAATCAACGTACGATCTCAGTTTCCAGTTTTTTATTTGAGTTTGTGTGCACTCAAATTGATCAACTTATTAAAGCGCGTTCTCACTCATTGGTTCATCTCCAGATACGTAGCAGGTAAGGTGAAGTTGAAAAGGATTTTTTTGTTGATGGCATAACCGAACTCGGCTGGACACGACCGAGTTGGATGTCTCAGCTCGAGAGTTAACTGCGAAGTTGCCACCTTCAGATGGCAATGAAGGCACTGCATGGGCTGAGCACTCTGATACATACGCGAAGTGCATGCGAAACCTCATAAATAACGTCACCAAATTTGAGCTGTAGCACATGAGTTGGGATACAGTCATGCAAACTACATACATTGACGATTAGCTTGCATGAACTTTGAGATCAATCCCTCTCTGAAGATTCCTAATCACTGCGTCATAAAAGTTAAGCGATTGTAGAAGCAAAATACGCTCGGCTGAGATAAAACCAAACTGAAATAAACAGCTGCCGTTCATGATTTTAAAGTGAGCAGAAATTTTGCGTATAACTCAACTCCATCAAGTAATTATGTTTATGAACATCATTAACTTTTTGAAACTATTCGTGAGCACTTACTTAAATTTCACGTTTATTTTCCTTCTTTTTTCCCAGTTGCTGGCTCAATAAAGTGTGAATCATATGTTTTGATCTCGACTAGAAAGTTGAGGCGATATGCTTCAGTGACTACTGACAGTTCCCTCTTCCTACTGCTTGATATGGACCAAACAAAAATTACTGCATTTTTTCCCAGTACGATAGCCATTCTATGTAGCACACTTTTATAACCCCTGAAGTACTAAGGATCTAATATTACAATAGATCCTCCACTTACGATTGGACAAGCATGGATAATTTGCTAGTGTAAGAGGAAACAATTCATGCTTGGATCAAATGACTGGATAATTATCCAAGCCTTCTCATTAACATTCTGCGTTAGCTCAAATATGCATTCTGCAGCCTTTGAGATGAATATGCATTCTGCAGCCTCACTTTACACAGACCAGACAAAGATGAGGCAAATTGCCACTCCAAGCAAGGCAAACGGTAAAAGAACTTAGCATAAACCAGCAATAGGACTAGAGAAGCACGCTAAAAACATTGCTTTGCGTTAGCCATGGTTCAGGAGCGACACTCATTAGGTAAATGGATTCCTTAAGGACTCTCTTAAAGTTAAGTAAACGTCAGCTGTTAGAGACGGTGAAGGCGCTTCGCACGTCGACAAATTTGGTTCTAACTTTTGCTTGATATACTCCAATTTTTAAACAATTTTAAACAATTTAAACAATTTATTTACCACAGGAGATACAGAGGTAGAATGTTTCTTAAGTCTAATACAATGGTCAGAGTTGAGTATAGCTACCTGTGGGCCCGAATAAGTTCAGCGACTTCTAGGGCATCCTACCATTACATTATTCTAGGGCGTACAATAATGTTTAACCTAATTCACTTAGCCTAGTTTCGCATTAGACTGATCAACAGGATAATGAACTCGATATTGATGTTTAATTTTACAATATAGGTCATATGGACAATATTTAACAGTATATTCGATAACGATTTGGGAGCAGACTGAAAATCGGCGATATTACTCATGGCAAATTGCATTATTAGGACCAGACATGTAGGAGGCAGGATTTGACTTGGTGATCTTACACGACTAGTATTCTGATAAGAAGTGAGACTCAAGATTTCTTTTAAATACCTTGTAAGAATTACTTTCACGGATCTCCGCAGGTATTGAGTTCCAGGTTTTAGTTCCAACGAATAGTATACTATGTTGCGAGCGGGCCTTTGAATAATAAGGAAGCATAAATTTACTTTTATTTCGTGTTAAATGGTCGTGATGACCAGTTTGCGCAGTTAATAACTGTTGAAGGCTATTGTCGCCATCATTAGCTAATGTTTTGTAGATGAAATTGCAGATGGAGATTTTGTAGAGATCCGAGAGTTTAAGTATTTGTAAATTTTTGAATGAATCATTTGTGTGAGCATTATATTCTAGGTTCTTTACCGCTCTGATGGCTCTTTTTTGCAGAATAAAAATTATATTGGTTTTATTTTTATCAGTTCCATGCCATGCTTCTATTCCGTATTGCAGGTATGGTGAAATGAGCGTTCGATAAAGCATTAGTAAGGCTGTTTCAGGCAGGAAATTTTTAACTTTATTCAGGATTCCGATGGATTTTGATAATTTAGAACTAATATGAGTGATGTGCTCTTTGAAGGTCAGATGTTTATCTATTATGATGCTCCGCTCGACAGTAACCTCGTAAAATATCCCTTTCGTAACTGCTAGATAATAATACAAGCCTTCATTCTCAATACAATACAACTCTGCCAATGACGGTGATATTTTAGCGACGCTAAAACACATTCCCTACCAAGAATGCAAACGAACAGGCATATGAAATTCAGATCTTCATGCCAGAAAAAGAGTTTATGCTATAAAATGGACATATGATCCCTCACTCTGCTGACCGATGAAGTTCAGCTGGAAGTTTGGAGTTAATTCAGTTTCAGACGCAACAAAGCAAACGCGGTTATGGGCACTGATTGGTGTTTGAGTATCCAAGAATGCCAATATCAGCCGCACCTCACCGACTCCCGACGCTCGAGAGACGGTGGATCTGCTCAGCTGGGGAAGATCAAATCGTCGCCTTTTAGCAAGGACGCAAACGTGATCATAAACAACAGCAATGATCTATAATTTTTCTAACGAATAAATTGAAGGTTACTGGGTTTGTATTATGCACGTTCACTAAATTTTTTTTTTAAACTTTAGGTTCGATTAGGCACCATTTGAAGAAATGAATTAAAGTGAGAGAATAAGAAGACCCAAATGTATCAAAATCCTCCATTGATCTCGCTGGTTCGAGCAGGGTTGCAGCATTTATATTTTTTGACGTAAATTTTTCACTTCAGATAACTTCAAACAAAACTTGAGAAACATGCCCCTGGGGGGGTTGGACCATAGAAAGTGACAACCTAGCGTTCAAACTCACCCAGCCACTAATTTTGCGTTCCAAAGTAAAATATCACGCACACGTGTTAGAATTCCAGCGCTGCTGTGTAGCAGAAAGACCAACGATGAGCTAACTCATCCCAGTTAGGAACGCACACACTGCTCGAGTCTTCAGCGGCGAACAGCAAGTAACAAAATGACTAAATACCATAAATTAGTACGCTGAACTATGTCACTTATGAAACATTAACGTAAGGTGCTAAGTAAAATATTATGCAAAAAGTTCAACTCATTCTATTTCTGAGGATGTCATTCCTCGATGCTAAACGAACGTCCAGTCTTTAAAGCTATGTTCCAGAAAAAAACGCCTCAGCATATCTGCATGCAAAAGTGCTAGCATTTCCATTTGATATGCGAGGCTTAGTTTCAAAATAGATGGCAGAAGTGGAGAAGCGGGCCAGCAGAACTCGGCCAGGCGGACAATCAATGTTAGTAAACAAAGGCAGGGGCCGCTTGCCGCTTCGCCGACTGCTTGTGAGGGGCGTAGGGGCCGTGCTTCCAGTCACCTGTTTGTTTGTGCGCTGGTGTTGCCCGTCACACCACCTCCATTATACGGCACGTTTACCAGCTACGTTAAAGTTTATACCCAGTGTACCTTGTTTGCCGGAGCATCTATAAATTATGCCGTTCAATACCTAGCCTAAAATCGTAGATTCTCCGGCGAAAAACGTAAGACCGGGTAAAGTCTGGTCATTGCACGCATCTGGGGGTGTATCTACAAATAATGAATTTATCATTAAGTAGGCGAAGGCGTGTCGACATGTAGTGAGCCTGCGCCTGAAGCAGTAGCTGCCCGTATTCAAGATACGCTTGCTATTTCAGAGACTGGATGTATCTGTTTTTCTTCAATTCTTGCAATTATATGAAACAACTCTAGCATTCATCAATTAATATTGACTCTGAAATACCAATGCTTTGGCTTCTGATGCGTACACCAAATGATTTTCAAAACCAGAAGAACAAAGTTCAGGTAGGATAGAAAAATTTCTCCCTTGCGATGCTTTTGCACGTCTGAGCTATAGGAAATGAAGTAAGATTTGCCAAGAGCCTGTGAAAGCCAGAAAATAGGCAGCCTCTTTGTATAAGAGGCGATATTCATGATCCCAAAACAATACATTTCATGCAGATAATAGTCGTTTTGAACTTGTGTCTAAATATAATTTTTCGTAAACACTTTTGTGGGTAACCTTACTGTAAAATTATATTTTCTTCATGTTTGATACTAAAACATAATCTGCCTTATATGCTTCATTCATTTCAAGTAAACGTTATAAATACACTAACTTATAATTCATGTTACTTTAGAATTCGTTCATCTGGTAATATGTTACCATCGAAGCCTCGTCGCTTATTTGGTCACAATGCTAACCGTATTTACCGTGGGAGATATTGAGTGTATTCCTGTACAGTACATTACTCGTAACAGCGTACATGCTTGTGGAGAATCATTCAATTATTAATCACAAGTACGCTTCGTTTTGAAAGCGAGACAATACACTTGACCATAAACTAATTTATAAAATTTTAAGAACAGAACTCGATCTCAAACCCAAGAAGGGCGTTGAAATTCACTCCAATAATATCAAAAGATTAGAGGTTTACTTTAGGAGTGAAAGGGTCACTTGAACTCTCTATGAAAGAGCCGTCCAGACGGAAACACTTTAAAAAGTTTGGCCTCAGAAAGTTCGCCTCTTCCTGTAACTTCTGATGAAGGTTGACTTCTGAGCTTTCTTTGATGAGCTTTAATAGATCGGAGATTAATAGGTCGCTCTGGTCTGGATTTATAGCTAGGCTGAGCTTATGGAGACCATAAAGGCCTAAAATGATCTTCACTAGATCACTTCAGCTCGAATCAATTAGCAAGACTTACAGAACTCTTATTTTGAATTGGTGTGATCCCCTTCAGCGGATATTAATTTATTTAAATTGAACTACGTCTAAAAAAGTGTAGCATGACACGTTATGATGGTCACAAATGCTAGCAGCCACTCAATTGATTGAAAGTTAATTTTAGCCTCCCTTTACCACAACAAAGATGTTCAAAGAAAGGAAGGATGAAGGCACCATTTGGTACGGAGTTAAGGGAACATTGAATATATGCACGAAGGGTGTTCCCGCAAAGGAACCCGTGCGCACAGAAACAGTGAGATAGGAAGGAAGGTTATGAAACAAGATAAAAGTTGAAAAAGAAAGTCAGAGGTACTGAAAAACAGGACAGCAGTGAACCAAAAAAAGATGGTCCTTAAAAAAAGTAATTCAACAAGAAGAAGGCATGCCTAACTCTTATCTCAACACCTCACATTTTCCCCCTCGGAGCGCTAATTCCCACAGACACAATACTTGTATCCCCCTGAAGGATTGTAGCTACTCAAAGGAAAGTTATGTGAACGGTGTTTTGTATTTAACCTCATCATGCAACCACAATTCACCATTTTCTCCACAATGCATTCATTCTAAGGTTGCGAAAATGGTAGGTACTTAACTATTTATCTAGCATCTATATTACCCAATCACTACACAGAGCCATTACGGTTATAGCCTTCACTCATTGATCGCACAACAGAGTCACTATACGGTTATAGCCTTCAGTCATTGATCACACAACAGAGTCACTATACGGTTATAGCCTTCACTCATTGATCACACAACAGAGTCACGACGGTTATAGCCTTCACTCATTGATCACACAACAGAGCCATTACGGTTATAGCCTTCACTCATTGATCACACAATGGAGCCACAACGGTTATAGCCTTCACTCATTGATCGCACAACAGAGCCACAACGGTTATAGCCTTCCCTCATTGATCACACAACAGAGTCACTACGGTTATAGCCTTCACTCATTGATCACACAACAGAGCCATTACGGTTATAGCCTTCACTCATTGATCACACAATAAATAGAGCCACAACGGTTATAGCCTTCACTCATTGATCCCACAACAAAGCTACAATTGTAAAATCCTCATTCATGTTGTATAAAAATATAAAGCTTAGAAGGTGCTGTTGTATGCAATTTGTAGTTCACCGTTTCTTCAGTCTTTCAAGCATTTTGAATTTACCGGCTTAGCAGATTGCTGGAATATTACTAAAAATGCTACAATCTTAGAAATGCTGCAATGATTTTGTCGTTGAAATTTTTGACAGTTCCAGGAGTCTTGGAAAGATCGAACGATTCATGACTCGTTACTCTTGTGGCTCAAGTTATTACTAAAGTTCGTCAACCCTCACAAATATGGTAACTAATTTTATTTTTTCACGGCACTCAATCACATTGAGGTTCTCAGTAAGTTTTGATCAAGGATAAAAAAGCATTACTACAGGGTTTAAATTTTCAATTTTTAAAGGGTGAAATGTGCTTCAGGATTAAACTCTGGATCTCGGTATCTATCAGTTCGGAGAATTCATTTTATGCACTTTAAACTGTCATTCATAGCCGATAGCTATCGCTTCCCAAAGGGACACGAATCGCCAAAAATCAACTCAATAGCGACAATATTGTACAGCAACGAATTAAAGATGTTTTCGGCTCGTAAGATCGCGTAGCACAAAATGAGAAGTCAATGAACTTCGTTCGAGAACAGAGTAAATTCTAAGAATCACAAGAAGCAAAGCTCGCAGTCGAGTTTGTAGATTCCGTTTCGGGTGTCCAGCCACGATCTGCAGCGACTGCAATTTAATTACAAGGCTGCTTCACCGCTTTTTAGAGCGGGGGTCTAATTTATGGCCAATTATATTGTAACGCAAGCTGGAGCAACTCATTCGGCCTCAGGGCTGGATTTCTACACGAGGCCACGTGCGCAATATTCACACAAAAACGCCATATAAATGAAGCAGGCGCGCCCCAGGCGGGCCGCGCTAATGCTGCCGGATCTTGAGGCTGCTGCTGTTGTGCTTTTTAATTCGCTATTGCTAAGTTTTCAGTCCCTAATAATATCCCCTAACGGGTTTTGTACTGTAACAGATATTATTGGACTCAGTTGATGATATGGGTATTTCCAAACGAGTATTATTTCAATAAAGGTACAGCAGCAAGCTTTACTTGGAGCGCTGGCGGGGCTGGTGTGGTCACGAAAAAGAAGCTTCAGGAAATCGCTTCTCCGATATGAGAGTAAGGATTTCAATGTTAAAAACAAGTCCAAAAGGCTATTAAGGTACACAACTTATATGAGCTGATTACAGTTGGATTATGGTTTAAAATCGCTTGCAAAATCGTTAAGCATAACCCGACTATCATTCGTCTGCTGAAGAGGCTTAGAAAGTTTCAGCAGTTAGAAATCGGGTCCTGCTTACTTCGAAGAAAGTTGTCTCAGCTTATTTAGTCACGTAAAATGTTGTTCACACATCTTTCAGCAGCATGCTTTAGTAGAAGTGTATACTTGTGTAGCGAGGTAGCTAGCTCATCCTCTACCTTCTTCGTGTCAGCCGTTCATGAGTTAGTCGGGGAGATAGCTTACTTTCCCAACGAGGACGTCTTCCAGTTTCAAGTCATCGTCGGATATTGGAGCAAGGGTCACGTCTAAAATATTAGGCCGAATAAAACAACCATAGAAAATATTTAGTGCGATCATTTGCTTAATTAGAAAGTTGATTCAGTTCAAAAGCGACCCTCTCTGGTGAACAACATAGGTGTCCTGCTTCGTTACGATGTCGGGTCAACTCCGATAATTTCTTTTGGATGAGATATCTTGTGAAAAGGGTTTCATCATCCGTATTCTCCTGACTTTGTTCCATCTGAAAAATGCTTGCTCGTGAAACTACAGAACTATTCGGAAGATCTGCGATAGATGTCGAATGAAGAGATTTTAAATGAATCGAAGGTATTTTAATTCGAAATAGAAGAAATGCGTGCGTAAGTGTGGCAATGATACGATTTTTGGTTGAATCGATGAGGTGCCAGAAAGTGAAGAAAATTTAATTCGTAGTAAAATATCTTCATTGTCGTGGATTTTTTCCCCTAGAATCAAATCTACAATCGAATATTATTCTAAACATCGGCAAATACAGACATCAATGCGAAAGGAAGATACTTCCCAGATGGCTCTCTTTCTGGAAAAACGAACAAACGCTGCAACAGTATTATTTTTATCATAATTTACACTCAGAAATTATTTCAGTCCTTTATCCAGAATTGTCCTATTTCCAGGAAAAATTCAAAATATATCATAGTAATAGGCTATACAAGCTGATGTTTGATTCAAAGGTCTTGATGAAAGTGCACCTCATGACTAAGCGATGGAGAATTAATATTTCAAGCCTTATCTCGTACAGATCACGACTTATTGCTAAAAAAAATCAAAGCATGAACCCAAGATACACAGACAGAACTAGTTCCAATGCGATCACTATCATTCCAGATATGTAATGAAAGCATTACAGTAATTTGCACATCGGAAGGCCACCAGCTTTTCATGATCTTAAACTTTCTCTGTGAATCGTAGAGGATAAAATGAACCGGACAATTTTTATCGTCTCCCAAGGGCTTATTGATTATAAATTAGTTTTAGCCTCCCTTACCACAACATAGACGTTCAAAGAGGGGAGGATAAAGGCCCTATTTAGAATGAAGTTAAAGGAACTCGGAATTTATGAACAAAGGGTGTTTCTGCACAGGTTCCCGTGCTCATCGAAACATTAAGTTAAGGAAAAAGCTTTTGAATCAAGATAACAGTTGAAGAAGAATGTCAGAGAGGCGTTAAAATAGGACAGCAGTGAACCGAAAAAATGGTCCTTACCATAAAAAACCTTTCATTTCAACAAAAAATAAGGCCTACCTACCTTTGAGCTCAGGACTGCACATTTACCCCGTGGGAGATCTAATTTCCATAAATACAATAGTTTTATCCCCCTGAGGGATCGCTTGTGCCTCAATCACCCACAAATTTAGCTTGCGTAACAACTTGAGAAAAGGAGGTCACGCGCACAAAGTGTGTACAAGTGTCTGCATGTCTTAGTCGTCGTCCATTATGATAGGGCGAGATAACATTGGTGACAATTCCTGGTCGATAAATCGGTCCTGTACTTCTGTGAACGCCAAACGTACGAGTGCGAGTGGCAATAAGGAACACCAACAGCTCGGTGATGTGCTTGTTGAATCCTGCGTCACGCGTCAGGCAAAATGACGGCCAAAGGAACCAATTTTTACCGACTGTCGCTCTGGTCTGCTTTGCATGTGGCTGCTGGCACTTCGCCTAGCTAGGGGTCGCAATGTTTGGTTCAAACTTTATTATTTGAAAGATTTTTGGAGACACATTGGAGAAAATGAAGCTTAATTTGAATTCAAATGAGTTTTGGTTTAGCTAAGTCGTTAGTTTTAGCTTCCCTACCCGCAGCAACAAATGCAATCCAAAGAGAGGAAGGAAGAAGGCACCATTTAGTATGGAGTAAAGAGAACGCGGAATCTATGCAAAAAGGGCATAGGAACAGAAAAATGAGAAAGAAGTTCATGAAACAAGATCAAAGATTTGATTAGTCGTTAGTTTTAGCCTCCCTACCCAGCAACAAAGGCGATCCAAATAGAGGAAGGAGGAAGGCATTATTTAGTATGGAGTTAAGGAAACGCTGAATCTACGCAGAAAGGGCATAGAAATAGTAAGTTGTGAAAGAAGATTATGAAACACGATCAAAGTTGAAGAAGAAAGTAGTAGGAGCTGAAATAACAGGACAGCAGTGAACCGAAAAAGATGGTCCGTAACAAAACAAAAACCTATTCTATTTTAACAAAAAGAAAGACTACCTAACCTTTAGCTCGGGCCCTCACATTGTCCCTCTGGGAGTGAATTAAATGATTTAGTGTTACACAAGTTCAAGAAATAAAGGCGCACAATGATGAAAGCACTATCGATTCACCTGCTTGTAGTGGGAAAAAAAACAACTTGAAGCTATAATTTATCAAAAAACGCCATCAGAACTTCTAGTGTTAATGTCAATTTGCTAGCGTGTACTTATCCAATACATCTACACTGTCAATTCTGAGATTCGAATATCTTGGTACGACCTATTAAAATAATCGCTTAGAAAAACTAGTATAAAGCTACCAGCTCTCACTTTTCTAGTCTTTCAGTTTACTTAGACTAGGCGCGTTTACGAGGCATAAAGAAGTCGAGATGATTTTGGACACAAAACCCTGCGATATTCACTCTGGGAAATGAGTTAGGGATAAGCTCTGGAACATTTTCCCAAAAGTTACATCATTATGCACGAAAATGAATACACCCACGTAAAATATGAGCAGTTATAGTACGTAAAATAACCGAAAAAGTTCGCGGTGTTCGCTACTGTTTTTTGAAGCAAAGACTACGGCGGTAGTGCGCGCATATAAATTATTCATACCTTTACTCAGGTCGAATTTCCCCAAAGAAAGAAACTCGATACATCAGACGCTGGGAATCCGAGTTCAATCTAATCGGAAATGGGCGAGTCGCTGAGTGACTGAGCGCTTGTAGTTTTGGGTTACATACAGAACGAAACTTCCACAAATCATGGTGAAGCTTTTCCTGAAGATGCGATGACACTGCGCCCACTGTTGTGATCGTGTGGCTACATTGTAAGGAAACTGAGCCAAGATTCCTCAGCATGCAGTTCAATATACGTATAGGGAAAATATCAATTAAACTAACAGGTATTTATCAATTAGGTATTCGCTCTGGAGAAATAATTGGAAATACCCACAAATAAAAAATGGAAAGGACCAGACTTCGTTGAATTTGCTTCTCACTCGCAATTGTCTACAACCTGATGTCTCTAATATGTTCGCCTCAGAGCCTCCGCTCTTTCATACTCAGCCACACCAACATCAATTTATAGTATATATTATTGCAGAAGCAGACTAGTCTACAAAATTACTACCACCCACTATTCTCGTTCAAACTGCAAAAATACCGCGCTGTTTTATTTCGGCATGAAAAAAAATATTTTTTTCATCAGGTTCCCTGATTTTTTGTAAAGCACTCCCCAGTCTAGTTCAATTAAAGTTGTCTTTCATCTCCCCAGTACCTGCGTTCTCATTTCAGCTAGTGCAAATATCCGGAAGTTTTTACTCGACTTATCGCGTGCAAAAAGCATGCCGTAATTGCCCAATTTACAGAGCGCTATTTCGTTCGAGGAAATTGTTGAAGCTTAAGCCTGTTTTATGCGACACAAAAAGGTCCACTCAAACACCCATGTCATTGGGCATGCTCTGCTCCAGCGAAATGTAGTGTCGAGTTTTTTGCTATTCTTATGCTCAATAAAACATACAACTTGTGAAACCCCTGTTTCGCTCACCAAATGCTTAAACGAAGTTAATTCGCATAAACTGCATGTTTTTCGGTGATCTTATCCTCAACGCAAAAATTTAAGCCACAGGTCCTAATAACTACTCAAAGGAAGGTGGAACAGTTTTCCGTGGCCTATCTGCGTCTGCAGTCATGATTCTCGGTGAGCTCAGTAGGAGGCGGCGTAGGAAATAGCTTTATTTCCGCATAGCAATGCCATGCTATCAGGGCCCCGCTAGAATGTATCGCGTCCTCTTTGAAACCAAATTCTGCTTCCTGTGAGCACCGCCGAGCTGCCGGTACGGGGCGAAAATGGCAGGGCGTTAGCTGCTGTGTTGGCGAGGGTCTAAGCGCAAAGGGAGGAAAGAAAACAGGTCAAATGAGGACAAATGGTTATGGAATTATGCCGTATTGATGTGTTTTCGGGCACCTCTACATGGAAAACATGTCGGAAAAATGGTGTCTCAAGTCTCTTTATTGCATGGGTTGCCTTCGTTACTATCAGATTATTATATTCATTTCGTTCCATTTAAAAATGCTGTGTAGAGTAGCTATGTAACATGACTAGAAATAGACGAATGAACTGAATGAATCTACTTTGGCCCAAACGAATGATGGCTTTAAATTTGATGTGCATCTCTGAGCGTCCGAAAGGAGCAGCAAACCATTAACATTGTATGTGTCTAATGGAGTGCCTCAATATCATAACTTGGAATCTACGACAATCAACCAACGAGGGTGCGAGAAGTGAATCCCAGAGGGCAAAAATTTAGGTCTGAGTACACCATGTTTACAGTTGCTTTCTCCCAGTCGGATACAGAGTGGTTTTGTTCTTCAAAAATTAACAATTTTTGAATTGAAAAGAAACGTCCTACGGTATTTTGGTAATAAACTGCTTGTTTTTCATTCGTTTATTTTGTTGTCAGAACACACATCTTGGGAGCTAAGGTGTTTTGCAATTTGAAGGAAAACTGCATCACTAACCTGCAGTTACTTGGTAATTAACTTCAGAAAAACACTGTCGCAATCACTGCCCAAATGTTCAAAGTTCCTCTCCCCGTGATGATGATGATGCACATCACTCCGAAATAATTTTATCCATTCACGAACTTCCATTCCCACGCAAAAATTTTAATCGTTTTAATTCAACGAACATTTTTTTGTATTAAAAGTTGTGGTAATGCTAAGAAATTCATCCACGAGCCTCAGCACATGTTTACAACTCAAGGCACGGTTCAAAATTGCAATTATTCCTGTGATACACGACTCGTGAATTTCACGGCACAACAGGATCATAAGTCGAGAGGCGGTAGTGGACTGGGAGAGTAGGATTTGCAATTATGATGGTCCTGCACCACGTGCAACTCTATTGGCGACGTAAGGTGCAGTTCGAGCGGCAGACAAAGCAGGAGCCGTAATTCAAGCTGTAATTGCACGACAAGATGACTTGTAATTTAAGCAGCACTGATGTACGTACAATTTGAATAGTGCGACAAAGCTTAAAATTCGCATGATTCTTCAAAGATTTAATGTACCACGATTTGCCCAGTAAAGAAGAATTCAATTTTGGATTTTGAGGATTGAGGATTCATGATTTGAAAACTTGACGATTTTGACCAGGAAAAGGCCTCTCCTTCTCATAAGCGTATTTTGACCCGAAGATTTACTCATATTTTTCAACCAAATAAACTGCACTCATTTCGAACAAGCAAATATAAATACCAGGTAATTTCAAAATAACTTAACTATTACAAAAGCATACTCTGAAAACGGCATTCGGGACGGAAAAGTTTCTCGTATTTGCGGTGTGATTTAAGTAGAGAACAGGTCGAGAAGCTACATCATCGAACCCGCACTTTGAAAGCCTCGTTCCCGACGATATCGCAGGCCTTAATTGGAGAAATTTAGGAAATCCTTATCGATATCAGATGGAAGGAATTAAAACGATTCTCACGTGAACCGAGTTGAAGGCCGTGGAACATTAGGTCAAGGAAGCCTCAACTTGTACCGTAGTTGACGGGAATTCCAAATAAGGATGATTGATATTGTTTGTTCAATGGATTGAAACGGGGCTTAAAACTAGATAAAAATAGACAAAGAAGTTGAAGATCTGAAAAACTGAAATTTGATGTATGAAAAACGCTAATTTAACCAACATTTTGAAAGGATGGAAAGAAAGTGGTTTCATACACTTCGAGATGCAACCACAGAATTGGACGAAATGAAATGAATTTTTAAATCCTTTTGAAGCCGGGATTAATATTCATACACTAAAGAGAATTTATGGTGAAATAATGATTCAATGACAGGAGTAGTAATTTTGAAATCGAATACATGAATAATGAATCTGAGATTGAAATTACGCAACGTATGAGTTCGTTTCGTTTGCTGTATACCCGATGGTTTGCTTGGTAAACGACGAATTCAAGTACAAAATATACCTTAACTGAAACTAAAAGTGATGACACTTCCTTTGGTAAAACATCTCAATGATAGGGTAAACTGTACCTAGCGTTGACAATGGAATTGGGGTGGGAATTACTGCTCACATGTCTAGTGTGAACTACATTGAAAAGGTTCAAAATGTCTGCGAAAAGAAATAAAAGATCTTTATGATGTGGTGTTCACGACGTGATGATCAAAGTTCAGTTTCGTTAAATGGGAACACTCAAACAGAAAAATGTGCGCACGCTACCGGCAGAATTAGCCGAAGGCTAAACTTAATGAACCGACTTGCCAACATAGTAATGCTGAGCCCAGCCTAATTGAGGAAAAATACATGTTTTAAATTAGATTACGAGTGAGTTTAACCTTCCTCCTCAACTAAAACAAAAGGATGCACTAAAGAGGAAGGAGGACGGTATCATTCAAAATTGAATTAATGGAACTGGGAATTTATGCACACGGTAGGTCTCCCCAACCTGTGCGTAAAAACCACGAAATTCGAAGACGTTTAGTGAACCAGAAAGGAAGAAATAAATGAAATTATTAGGGGCTGACAACTAAAAAGAAAATAATAGGAGCTGAATAAGAGGGTCCGTAACAACAAAACAAATGACTCATTTTATTTCAACTAAGGGATGACATAGCAAACCTAATAAAGCTCTTGATCTTGCACCTGACCCCAGGAAACTCTAATTCCCAAAGATACAAAAAGTGGTTTACCCCCCTCGAGGAAAAAAAAACACGTTTCAAAGAATCAGTAAAAAAGTTCAATTAGTGACGCACATTTTTGAGTTGCAAATGAAAAATTGAAAAACTCTAAATCTAGATGAATTACACAAACGGTTCGCTGTCTCAGACGCTGCTCATCTTTACTAAGACCATGCCAAGTTGGTCCACGTTTGTTTTAATGAACACACTGCATAAAAAATCCGGATACAACCTTTCCAAGCAGGATTTTAATTTCGCTTCAATGGATGGTTGCTCAACTAAGTACTGAGTAAAAACTCCGGAAACAGCCTATTTCATTTAGGATTTACATTTCGTTTTACTAGACTGTCGTTCAAAAGAACACTGTACAAAAATTGTGGAAACTTTTGTTAAATTCAGGATATTTCCTTTGTCTTACTTGACTCAATTTCACATGAGCCTTGGAAATCGTATGTAAGCTTTCTTCTCATCTTATGCACTTACTTGCATTCCAATAAACGCTTATTCAAGTAAACATTGCACAAAAATTATGGCAACAGCTGTTTTCATTCTGAATTTCGTTCAAGTTTCAATAAACTCGTGCCCTCGTGAACGCAGGACAAAAATTGAGATAACTGCTGTTTTTATTCAGGATTTCGATCGACTTTCAATACACTCTTATCCAAATGAACACTGCACAAAATTTGAGGTAACTGCTGTTTTCATTCTGAATTTAGGTCGAGTTGCAACAAACTCTTATCCACGTGAACACCAAACACAAGTTGTGGTGACTGCTGCTTTCATTCAGGATGCCGATCGAATTTCAATAAACTCTTATTTAAGTAAATGCTGTACAGAGACTTTGCCAGCGACTGATTTCGGTTAGAAGTTAGGTCGAGTTTCAAACCCTTACCCACGAGAACAATGCACAAAAATTGAGGTAACTGCTGTTTTCATTGAGGTTTTTGGTCGAGTTTTAATGGAGCAAGAGCGGCTAGACAGAAAGGAGCCGCGCCAGACCACCCGCCTCGATGTCGCCTGAGTGGGCAGACGGTGGGCCGAGGCAGGCGGTGTGTCGCAGGGCAGTGTGGCCAGTGCACGGAGCACGCGCCCTAGTTCAGTGAGGGAATATCAACGAAAATAAGTTGATGCACGGAGCACGTGCCTCGGTTCAGTGAGGGAATATCAACGAAAATAAATTGATGCACGGAGCACGGGCCTCGGTTCATTGAGTTAATATTAACGAAAATTGTTAACGCACGAAACACGTGCCCGAATTTAGTGAGGAGTATCAACGAAAATAAGTTCATGCACGGTCCAATGGTGAGGCAAGAGACACAAGTCAGGGACATGAGATTTCTGAATGGTAGGTGATGCTTGGTTGAATGTTGAAAAACGCAATTCATGGACAAAAAATTATGAGTGATTAATGGTGCACCGTTAGCAGTTGAAGATAGACCTCTACTTCAGTGAGAAGAACCTCAATGAACGGAAGTTGACGCACTGTCAATTATTGAAATAGGAGACGTATTTCAGAGAAGATACCAATGAATAAGGTTTACCCAAAAATGTTTTGGAATCTATCTCTATAATTTGAACATCACTAATATACCGGTTATTGTGACTTTTACAGTTCTATTAGACGTGTCCTGAATGTTAATTTACCGTGTAATGAAAAATTTGTGATCTCGTCCTGAAGTTCAAACTCGATTATCATTTGATTATCATTCGATTTCCAAGTTCAAGTCCGATTATCATTACTACCATCTTGCTATAGTTTGGCAGTGAACTTCAAGATAAACTCCTATCATTTCAAGTACAAACTTTTGAGAATAACAACACATATTACATTTTCATGTGACGTACTAATAATAGTTCTTTAAAAACATAAAAATAAAGTGAGAAAACCGTCACCGAATCTTGATTGGAGGTGAGAAACGGAAATAGCTGAAAAAAACTGATGAATTTACTGCAATATTGAGTGTTTTATTTTATAGTGAAAAGCCACCCTAAAGCCAACATTTTCATCAGTGGACGATTATTTTTCACGAATAAAATCAAGCAATTCCGCAATAGTTAACTCATAACTAAACTTTTAAGTCGGAAAAGGAAAAGCTATTAGTAGTTAGTTTATTAGTTTATTAGTTAGTTTAAGCCTCCCTATCCTCAACAATGAGATGTAAAGAGAGGAAGGAAGAAGGCACCATTTAGTATGGAGTTGAGGGAACGTGGAATCTATGCAGAAAGGGCACAGAAACAGAAAGCTAAGAAAGAAGTTCATGAAACAAGAAAAAGTTGAAGAAGAAAGTGGTAGGCGGTGAAAAACAGGACAGCAGTGAACCGAAAAAAGATGGTCCGTAACACAACAAAACCTATTCTATTTTAACAAAAAGAAAGCCTACCTAACCTTTAGCTCGGGCCCTCACATTGTCCCCCTGGGAGCGCTAGTTCCCATAGATACAATAATTGTATCCCCCTGAGGGGAAAGCTATTAGTAAAATAACTAGATAAAATCATTTAACAGAAAAGTAAATGTTAGAATTTATAACACTGATGAAAGTTCACATTACACAGCAAGATTACTAACGTCTCAAGTTTCTAAACAGAAGCATTTTCTTTCATGTCTCTTCGCTTCCTCTTAAATTAAAAATATCGTTTAACGAGAAAAGAACAGTAGTGGAAATCCGAAATGAAATTCCTTATAGAAGTTCGTTTTTTCGAAGGTATCGTCGCCAAATTTTATTGAAAGTTGAACCTTAGACAAAAAACAAGCTAACCCAATTATGGTTATCCAGTGATAACCAAAAGTGCCCTTGAGCAAAAAGAAGTAGAAAAAAAAAATAAATAAATAAAATAGAATCACAGTGGTTTTGAAAACGTGACCAGGTCCACGTTTAGTGAAATAAAAATAGCTTTTTGAATTGCAGCAATGTAAACTTTTAGTTTTACACTACAATGCTAAGTGGAAATGACGCAACGACGTTTCGATTTAAATTTATTATAATTGAAAATTTTCTCTATTCAATTACAGTTATTATTCAATTCGAATTTATTGCAATTACAATCATTAACTTCAAAGAGAGTCATGCCTCGTGAAGTTTTCAAGTTTTTAAGCCGTTTCCACAAATGCATGAGTTTCATTAGAGCAGAGCATGAATTTCTGAGCATGACACACCCAGCCTACGACTATTAAGGAGCAAAAAATAAGCAGTAGGGCTAGATATAAACAGCCAATTGTCTCACAACTTCACATGACTAAAGTTCGGAGTTAGCTGCAATGTAAGACTAGCCGTCGTTGCTTTCAAGACGCGGAGGAAAAATGGTGAACTCATTTTGAGAGGTGGAAAGGAAAAAGTAAGCTCAAAGCTTAAATGAACAATTGTAGCGAGGCTGTGTGTGCCGCTAGGCTCGTAAATGAAAGTAAGTTGCAGCTACGAATGTTTGGACTAGCTCTTTCTGTTTCTTGACTCTTCCCATGGACGGATCAGAAAGTGTTTCTACTCTGATCCTAATGAGAGATTTATACACCAAATTTTAGTGAAAATGTGAAATGCTCATGAATAGATATTGTCAGAAGAACTGAGAAGCTCTCATTCACTTTGAAATTTGCAATGCTTGCTTAATTAATCACTGACTAAATGCAATGATATTTTATGGTTGGATTTCCTATTTAAAAAAAAATACAAAACGTAAATAAAAGATTAGAAACTGCAATATTTTTCGGTTAGTGTATGAGCAAGGGATGAGCGGGTCCTTTACCGACATCTCACTAATTATCAAAAAATGAAAAGAAAACCGCATAAAGAAAACTCTCGTCTAAAAACTCTGGAAAAAGCTTCATCAATTCCCGCATGGATTTCATTGCACTTCCAGTAGACCATTTCTCATCGGCACGGACGTTGGCTTATTGCAGGGATTCCCGCTAAAACAAAATACTCGATAAAAACTCGCCGCCACTGAAAAAAACCCGGCCACAATCTAAGAAAGCCATTTGAGAGCCGTATATTTCCGGAAGGTAGAAAACAAACGTGATTTTTTTGCTGTAAATACGTAAATGCTTATGACCCTAAAATGAGAACAAATGTGCCATTTGGTACAACACAAAGATTTTTAAAAGGACTGTTTGATTATGATGTAGATGGTTTCTAGCCCCACGCATCGCGACCAACATTTTGTGCCACACGATTTTGAAGATGGTGGAGCCTTGAGGGTGACTTGTTGCGCGCTGTGAGTGGAAAGTTTCAACTTCGGTAAAGTGACTGAAAGTTGACAGTATTCCTAGGTCATGCGATACTCTGAATTGAATCTGGTAGTCTGCAAAATGAATATAAGAGACTCGAATAATTTGTCATTATTTGTAGTGTAGCTTCACATGATCTAACTTTATTTTCGTCGCCTTTCACTTTCAATATCGAATTTAAAACTGTTTTACTCCTAGATTTAACCGGGATACACTTTCACATCGTTGAGTATCATATTTTGTAACAGATGTATCAATAAGATCGACATGCGCTGTCAGAGCAATAGAATTGAAGCAAAATAAAATGATGAAATTCTCTGGTAATGACATCGTTTATTTCGCGGTCGCCGATTGAATATAAGAATCAGAATGAAAAGCGGAGAAATATAGATGAGGAGAGGTATGCACAGGACTGGGATTCTCAACGCCAGTATCAAAGACGACTGGCCTCCTAATTTAACAGACACTTAACACCGACCGTGTGAGGCGTTCCAGCAATTTCACTATAGTAGAATTGATTTTTACGATAAAACCACACTTAAAATTTAGTTAACTTTATACGCAATGTAAGGTGTAGATTTTCACGAAGAATTTCTACTACAAACATTCTCAACTGTTCAGCATGAGAAAACGTTCAGTGTTTTCATCCACTACTGCACTTCAGTTTGTTGACAAAATAAATAACAACCCTTCCGTTGTTGAAACCGAGCTTCAAAAATAAGCAGACAAAGGTTCAAGTTCAAAACAGCGTCAACAAAGTGAGAGGCGAATGCACAGGTGTGACCCTGACAAAAATCTTACTCTAAATATTGTATGCAAAATTAAGTGTCAGAGTGATGAAATGCTGAAGTTATTTTTGCAAGTACTATTTCTTCGATTCACGCAACACCGATGCCCTGTATGGAAGTGATCCGTGAATTTGCGAGTGGAATGAAAAAGTTATAAATTCATTAAAGACACATCAGTGCTCCAAGTAAGATGTCGCAAGTTTCTCACTAGCTGTCTCCCTTACAGAGATACAACTATTGTATCTATGGTAATTGGTACTTCCTGGGGAAAATGAGAGGTCCCGAGCCGAGCGTTAGGTAAGCCATGTTTGTGTTGAATAGAGAAGTTTTGCTTTGTTTTGTTCAGGACCATACTTTTTCGGTTCACTGCTGTTCTGTTTTCCACCACCTTTGAGTTTCTTCAACTTTTATTGAGTTTCATAACCTTCCTCCTCAACTCACTATTTCTATGCGCACGAGGTCTTGAGTGAAACAAATCTTGTATATAAGCTTCGCGTTCCCTCAACTTCATATTTAATGGTGCCTTCATCTATTCTTTATTTCAAATGCCTTTGATGCGGTTGGGGTGGCCTAAACGAACTTGTTCAAGTTAATCATTTCTCACTAGATCTTTGGCTTGTCAGCGCGCGCACAGGTTAGGACGTTGGTGAAGTATGGGAAATTGGGATGAGAGATTTGAATTGCTCATAACTTTTTATTTATGTTAGCTTAGCTTGCATCGCTTCTTCTGTGCACATGCAAACAAACAGTACAATAAAGTCAGTCAGCGAGTATTTGCACGTTTTTAGACCAACTTAAGATCCCAAAACAACAAAGGCTGAGAAGTCGTTTTACTCCCCGTCGTCACTTAATTAGCCTCATTTCAAGCACATAAAAGCCAGCCAAAACTACATTAATGTCGGTCAGAGAGCAAGTGTGCTTTTTTGGATGTTTCGCGCAATTGAAGATCACAAAAACTACAACAGTTGAGTACCTACTCATTACACTCATGATCGTCACTTAATTTGCTCGATTTCATGAAGATGGAAGCCCCAAAACAGCACACAAAAGCCGATCATAGAATGAACGCGCGTTTTTGTACGTATTGTCCAACTGAAGGCACCAAGAACTGCAAAAGTTGAGTACTCACTCGTTCCACTCTCTGTCGGTGAAGTTGACACCGGTGATGGAGGCGACGCACTTGTTCTTGAGCACTCCCATGTACACCTGCAGCGCAAACAGGGCGAACACCATCAGGCAGAACACTGTCAGCGTCATCACCTCCACGAGCTGCTTGATGCTGTTCAGCAGGGCGTTGATGATCGTCTTCAGACCTGAAACAATTTCGTGGTTCGTTACTATCTGTGCTCTTAAACGACAGCAGAGTTCGTTACTAGGTTTTACTAATACTAGGTACTAGGTTTTAAACAATTTAGACTAATAATCTGTGTGTTTTTAGTTTCTCTTTTTTATAGTTTAATTCTAAGTAGGAATGTCCTTATTTTTACCTTGATCCTGTAGTTTTTATTATTTTTATTTTTACGTTACATTTTACTTACTGTCTCTTAATGCTAATGACTGACCAGGTTGACATATTCGACAATATTGATCCAGATCTCAATCATTTGAATAGACTGCACCCAAACCTAAATGAAACTGGAAACTGTAAATACCTAAATATTAAAAAATTAAATGAATCGATGAGGAACACCTGTAACGATTTTTTTCTATTATGTTGGAACTGTAGATCCATTTATCCGAAAATAGATGAAATATCTTGTACTATCGCTGAGCTGAACAGCAATTTTGATGTTCTCAGTTTCACCGAAAGTTGGCTAGACGACTCATCTAAAGACCTGATTCAAATTCAAAACTATTATAGCCATCATTCACTCCGTAGTAACAAACGTGGTGGTGGCATCAGTACGTACATATCTAAACATATATCTTCGAAAGTCATTTTAAGTGCAACTATGAATCGTGAACATATTGAGACCTTATTTATAGAACTAACGAAAAATGGTAAACGGATTATGCTTGGGACAGTATACATATAGACCCCCAACAGCTTGTAACGTCTCTTTCCTGAACGAGCTTCAAAGCATTATATCTCAGTTCAACAAGTCTCTATATAATGACATAATAATCTGCGGGGATTTCAACTACGATCTTCTACAATATGATAGCTGTGAGCAAATCTCAAACTTCATAAATGTTTTTTAGTCTAGCTCCTTCCTTCCAATCATCACGAAACCTACACGTGTTGCTTTTGAATCGGCTACGTTACTCGATAATATTTTTATGTTAGATCCGACTGATTTTCTTACCGGAATAATAATTTCTGACTTATCTGACCATTTCCCGGTGTTCCTCATCAAGAAAAATGTCTATAATCCTTGCTCCAGTCCACAGGCTGATACTTATTCATTTCGTTGTGTAAACGAATACAACTTGGGAACAATGCGAACTGTTCTAGAAGAATTAATGTCATCATTAGACGTCTATGAACGGGACAATAATGCGATTAACATTGATGAAGCAATACTAAATTTAACTGAAATTATAACGACCGCATATAACCAGTGCTGTCCAATAATCACCCGCACAATTACGCCGAAAAATAGACAAAAGCCCTGGATTACTGAAGATATCGTGATCAATATAAAGAAACGTCAAGCGTACATAGCCTTACTATACGAAGGGCGAATATCTAAAGTAACGTATAACAGATTCAGGAATCATGTGACAAATCAAATACGAACCTCAAAACGAGACTACTTCAAGCGCAAATTTACTGAATACAAAACTGATATTAAAAAAAACTTGGCGCCTGCTTAATTCATGCTATAAACCGAATAATAATACCACAAAAACAATTGAGTCCGTCGTTCACGAAAATGTAAAATACCACGAGAAAAAAGATATTGCAACTGTGTTTAACAACTTTTTTCTAAACATAGGAAAAAATATAGCCGATAGTGTCTTCAGTGAACCCAGAGACCACTTGCAATACATGGACCATGTCCGTGAACCTAACTCTTTCTTTTTCACGCCAACTAATCCCTTCGATGTAATTACGTGCATAAACAACTTGAAAAATAAATCAAGTGGATTGAAAAATTTTTCGGCTAAAGTTCTTAAGGCTATAGCTGATATAATAGCACCGTGCATATCTTATATTATCAACCAATCCCTTTCTCAAGGTATCTTCCCCAACTCTTTCAAAATTGCGAGAGTCACCCCTATTTTTAAAAATGGTGATAAAAACTGCGTTAACAATTATAGACCTATCTCTGTACTACCAATTATTAGCAAAATATTCGAGAAAATTGTGTATAAAAAAGTGTATTCGTATTTTGAACAAAAATCTTTCCTCTACGACAAACAATACGGTTTTCGTTCTAAGAAATCTACGACACAAGCTGTATTAAATCATTTGCAATACCTTAATTCTAATATAGATGAAGGAAAGCTTGTTTTCTCCGTATTTCTTGACTTTCGAAAAGCATTCGATTGTGTGGACCATAACGTATTACTCTCGAAACTACATTGTTATGGCATTCGAGGGGCTGCCCATGATTGGTTTAGATCATACTTAACAAATCGGAAACAATACGTTGTCATTGACGACGCAAAATCAGACCCACAGACAATTAGCCATGGGGTTCCACAAGGATCTGTCCTTTGGCCTCTCCTATTTCTAATTTTTATCAATGATATCATTAAATCTACATCATTCTTCAAATTCATACTTTTTGCCGATGACAGTACCCTCTCTGCGGTCCTTCCAGACCAAAATCCCGCTAGGATGGCGGAGCGTATAAATAATGAACTTCATAAGGTTTCATTGTGGCTTAAAGCTAATAAAATAAGCCTTAATATCGATAAAACAAAATATATTACATTCTCATACAAGAAAAATATATCTCTCCCACGCATTCAAATTGGCGAAGGTGAAATCGAAGAAACCAACTCAAGTAAATTCCTCGGCATCATAATAGACAAACATCTAACCTTTAAAGAGCACATCGCTCATATTAGTTCTAAATTATCGAAATCTATCGGAATCCTAAATAAAGTTAAGAATTTCCTGCCTGAAACAGCCTTACAAATGCTCTACCGAACGCTCATTTCACCATACTTGCAATACGGAATAGAAGCATGGCACGGAACTGATAAAAATTAAACCAACAAAATTTTTACCCTGCAAAAAAGAGCCATAAGAGCGATAAAGAATCTAGAATATAATGCTCACACAAATGACTCATTCAAAAATTTACGAATACCTAAGCTCTCGGATCTCTACAAAATCTCCATTTGCAATTTCATTTACAAAACATTAACAAATGATGGCGACAATAGCCTAAAACAACTATTAACTACGCAAACTGGTCATCACGACCATTTAACCCGAAATAGAAGTAAATTCATGCTTCCTTATTACTCAAAGGCTCGGTCACAACACAGTATCCTCTTCGTTGGAACTAAAACTTGGAACTCAATACCTGCGGAGATCCGTGAAAGTAATTCTTATAAGGTATTCAAAAAAAGTCTTGAGTCTCACTTCCTATCAGATTACTAGTCGTGTAAGATCACAGAGTCAAACCTTGTCCTAATAACTGGTCCTAATAATGTAATTCGCCTTGATTAATTTCGCCGATCTTCAGTCTGTTCTTGAATCGTTTGTCGAATATACTGTTAAATCTAGTCCATATGAACTATATTGTGAAATGAAGTATCTAATTTCGAGTTACTTATCTCATTGATCAGTCTAATGCGTCTCTAGTTTAAGTGAATTAGGTTAACCATTATTGTGCTCCTAAGACTAACCTTGATGGTAGGATGCCCTAGAAGTCACTGAACTTATTCGGGCCCACAGGTAGCTATACCCAAATTTGACCATTGTACTAGACTTAAGAAACATTTTATCTCTGTATCTCCTGTGGTAAATAAATTGTTTAAATTGTTTAAAATTGTTTACTATCAGTGCACTAACACAGCTGCACAGTTCGTATCCATCAGTGCCCTTACACAACTGCACATTTCGTAACTATCAGTGCACTTACACAACTGCAAAGTACGTTACTATCAGTGCACTTGTGAAAATAACTGCATAGTTTGTTACTATCAGTACACTGAGCAACTGCACAATTCGTTCCTGTCAATGCAACTAAACAACTGCATAGTTCGTAACTCTCTACGCACCTTGAAAATTTTTGCATGTGAAAATAGCAAGAAAATTGTCTGTGGCAAATAATTTTTTTTACTGCCTACGCTGCGCAAGTCGGCGTGAAATGCTTGCCTGTCAGCCATGATACTACACTTGATTTATTTTTTGCGGAAGATTTGCCGTATAAACTGGACTAGCTCCTGAAAAATACAAAAACGTATTTTCAACGAATTTATTTATCTATTTAAATTTTGCTTATCTAGTTTGATGCAGTAATTTGTCTTCGGTAACATATTAAGAGACTGTGACTAACTTGATTACGTTGGCTCTTACAATTTCAACGTAAGGGAAGGTGTCAAATCATTTTCTATGAAGAGACAGATTTCAATGAATTAATCGCTTTCAAGTAACTTCATCTTAAAATATTTACTGTTTCACACAATTTGTTTTACTGTAGTACAAGTTCCATCAAAGGAATTCAAAAAGCAATATTCATAATAGTGCATGAAAAAAAAACGTTCTCGCGGGAAAGGCTTCTTCGAATTTTCTTGCTTCTAGTTTGCGACTTTTTCATTCGGTGAAACGATCCTCGGTAAATGCTCTTTGATGCTGTGTGAGCTGCATTTTGATGAGTAAATATGCTTGAAATTAAGTGCTTACGGTATTCCTATGACTGTATAACTGATATGAGAAAATGGATGTTTGAAACTGTAGGTAGTTTAAAATGATGTAAACCTTGAGGAGCGATTACAAGTATTCGATTCCTGATGAAAAAGTGAAGTGACTTGGCACTTTTCATTTCCCCCTGTAGGAGCCAGCCTAAATATAAAATATTATCCAAAATCGCTTTCAGCATACAGCAGAAAATAAGTTTCTGCATCAAACTAAAAATTTTGGAATCAAAATTAGTTTATAGGTTAGCAAATAATATACTTCTATGCTTTAGAGTAGGCTCAGATCTTTTTGTAGGACACCCTTTATGGTATAGCTTCTTTACCTGAAGGATAGATAATGGCAAAATCTAAGAAGTAGTTGAATTTGTATCACAGATACACCCATTACATGCCTTCCGTCGTTCATGTCAACAGAAAGTACTGCTAACGAATAAAAACTTTATTAAACAATTTTTTGCTTCCTCGAGCGCAATTTGTTACGTTTTTCTTGCTAGTGTGTGTACACTAGTATTATATATCAATGGTATTGACATGATTCATCCAACGTGCACAACGAATATAATAAAAAACTAAAAAAAATGCCATAATAATATATAATGCAGAAAGAGCTGTTGGGCTGTGTACATGGCTTGGTAGAACAAACAAGGTAGGATCAAACCAGTCTTTTTTCGTCGACCGTGTGGCAATGCTGACGTCATGGCAGAGCTCATATTGCATCTGGCAACACTGCAAGCCCAAAATCTGGCACAACTATTGGCCTAACATGTCGCAATGGTGACGTCATAAAGTTTGTTTGAAATAAAGGTGTTTTATTGTCTTCCCGAACAAGACGAGGTGAATATTCCCCCATAGAAATGACTAACTTATTTCCTCTACCGTGGTGCATGGTATCTGATAAATATTCCAGTGTTATATGACTGAGACCGACTTACATCCTGAGAATTATTCAATTCGTGGACTTGACAACTTCAGCAGAGGGTGTGATTGAATTTGGATGAACGTATAAAGGAAACGTAAATATTTTCATCGTGGACGGTCTAGAAAGCGTGGACGGAGAAGGTCTACAGAGCAGTAAGGCTCATATGTGCGGACAGTAACGAAGTTCGTCTCTAAGGATGAATGTTTTAGGTGGGAGGTTTTCAGCGGTTCCGGAGCATGGATGTGCAACGCTACCATGGAAGCTTCATGGGTCTATGAATGAGTCGTGGGGGAAAACCAAAAAAGTGTCACTTCAATTATGAGCGTATGGACGTTAGCTGTGCCAGACATGAACCATATATTGGTATATTCATTTGTGTGCCATATACTGAGGACAGCCACACACAATTCTCGAGAAGGCAGAGAGGTGATCTTTTATTCAATATCTGATCAGAAGGCAGGCGATCTTCATTTCAACGCCTGAAAAGAGTTGCATCTGCAGCGCAAGATGATTCAATTCCCCAAGTGACCTATATTTTGAACCTATAATTGAACAAACGAGCTGCGGCAGAACCTAAGAAATCTACCTATGGTAGAAGCAGTCACGTTAATTTGGGCGTAATTATCGGTCTACGCTATGTGAGACAACAGTCTTCTTTAATTCAAAACGCTTAAATTACTTCCATCGGTGATAATTTCAAGGCAGAGTGCTGACATATACCGTATGGACCAGAAGAAAGTAAACTCAACTTTAAATGTCAATAACTTTGGATTAAGATATTTTAGTTTCATTTGTTGTACTAGACACAGAGATATGTATCCTGACTACAAAGATTTAGGTTTGACGATAAATATGGTCCAACGCGTCTGAAAGTTTCCATTTAAATTCGAATTTTAAAGTGACTGAACCCATTGTTATGACACTAACAAAAGAGCAACGCATTTACAACTACAACGTATACGCGGGAACAAAGACCTTAAAGGAAGTTCGAAATAAATTCGAACAGAGATTTCCTGAGAGAAGCTCTCGTTATAACTCGTTGTTTAGACCAATATTACAATGACCCTTCAAATTTTATATCATTTATGACTTCAATAAAATGTCATGCGATACTCATATTTTTACAACTATTATTTATCTCATTACTGATACGACTTATTTTGATGTAACTTTACATTCTTAGGGAAAACATTTTTTCTATCTAAAACAAAAAACAGAATTAAATTATCTTCATTCACTGATAGCTATTAACATTTAAAGTTGGGTTTACTTTTTTAGGGTCCAAACCGTATAGCTCTAATTCGATCTAACTTCAAAACAAAGTGCTTAAACAATCACCTTCAAATACAATTTTTAAACAGAGTGATGCAACTAGCACTTTTAGATTTTACCTTTTACACAAAATGCTCAAATTAGCACATTCAATGTTAATTTTAAGGTGAAATGCTGAGAACTATCACCCTTAATTATCACTCAAAAGTAAAATACCAAAATCTGCTTATAAAATAATCATTCAAAGTTTAGCGCTGAAATTAGTACCCATAATGTTATTTTATGGTAAAATGTTTATAGTTATAGTAAAATAAGTACAAATAACGAACAGTCCATGGTAAATTGCTGAAATTAGCTCCAATAATGATCATTTAATCGTGAAATGCTGAAATCATCACCTACAATGATCATTCCAAAGCAAAATGCTGAAATCAGCACCTATAATGAGCATCTGAAAGAAAATACTGAAATTAGCACCCATAATGATCATTCCATTGTAAGACACTGATATAAACCCCCATTATTATGATTTCAAATTAAAATGCTGAAATGAGCCCCCCATAATTACCATTTCAAAGCAAAATGCTGAAATTAGCACCCGCGACGACTAGTTCAAGTCACAGCACGTACACTGGTGCTCGCAGAGCAGCTCGTTTCAGTGTAAAGCGTCATGCCGGTTTGGCAAGAAGCTAAGAGCGCGCTATCACCGTGTCCCGGATAGCATTGGAAGCCGAAGCAGCCCAGAGGTGATCGTCTACATCGTTCTAACTTCCATTAATGGCAATGCAGACGATGACGCAAGTCCATTATGTCCTTCTGGCTGGCGCGTTGCGACACTCTCCCTCCCTCCCTCCCTCGCTCCCTCCTGCGCCTCCTATATTTCAGCCAACACCAGACAGTGAAGGAGAAAAGAAACTTATCCTGCTTCCACAAGCTGCGACTCATCTAGTAAACTTGTTAAGCTCTGCTTATTTTGCACGCTTGCTTGAATGTTTGCTCGTCACCGTCCGCTTTGCATTCGGTGATAACATGATACAAAATTCACACCATTACCTATTATAATGTGGTATTTAAAACACGGGAAGTATGATATATGTATGGTTGCATATATGTTTTTTTTTAAATTTAGCTACAAGTTCTAAAGGCATCGGGACGGCTTTTGACCATCTGATATTGAAGTTCGTACCATCAATTAATAAGATTAGTTTATAAATTGACTCAAGCGTCTTTAACCCAAACATAGGTGTTCCATAAAGAACTAGGAGGAAGGTAGCTTTTAAGACTGAATTTATGTACAAGGTGTGCTCCCCAACCTGCGCACAGAAACAGCGAGTTGGAAAGAAGTCTTTGGAACGAGAGGAAAGTTGAAGAAGAAAGTAATCGAAACTGAGGAAACGGTAGCAGCGAACCAAAAAAGATGGTCAGCATTAGAAAAAAAAATCTATTCGAGACGTTTCAGCAAAAGAAAGCAAACTGTCCTTCAGCTTGGGACTTCAAAGCTTTCCATGGACCCAAGTTTACACACAATAATTGTCTCCCTCTAAAAGTTTACCAAATAGATCCGACAGCATCACGTCATCATCGATATCTTCTTACTGGATTCTTTTTGCGGAAAAAATATTTAGAACAGTTGTCTCGAGCAAGAGTTTTCTGATTATTGACACAGAAAGGTTATAAAATGCAGCAGATCAGCAAGTATGCAGACCACTGATACAAGCGAGCACATGGCCTCGTAAAACAGTGAAAAACGGGCTCCAGCAGGTGGTACACCAGAGGCATAGTACACCAGAGGCATAGCACATCAGAGGCATAGCCCACCAGAGGCATAGCCCACCAGAGGCATAGCCCACCAGAGGCATAGCCCACCAGAGGCATAGCCCACCAGAGGCATAGCACACCAGAGGCATAGCACACCAGAGGCATAGCACACCAGAGGCATAGCACACCAGAGGCATAGCACACCAGAGGCATAGCACACCAGAGGCATAGCACACCAGAGGCATAGCACACCAGAGGCATAGCACACCAGAGGCATAGCACACCAGAGGCATAGCACACCAGAGGCATAGCCCACCAGAGGCATAGCCCACCAGAGGCATAGCCCACCAGAAGCATAGCCCACCACAGGCATAGCCCACCACAGGCATAGCCCACCAGAGGCATAGCACACCAGAGGCATAGCACACCAGAGGCATAGCACACCAGAGGCATAGCACACCAGAGGCATAGCACACCAGAGGCATAGCACACCAGAGGCATAGCACACCAGAGGCATAGCCCACCAGAGGCATAGCACACCAGAGGCATAGCACACCAGAGGCATAGCCCACCAGAGGCATAGCCCACCAGAGGCATAGCCCACCAGAGGCATAGCCCACCAGAAGCATAGCCCACCACAGGCATAGCCCACCACAGGCATAGCCCACCAGAGGCATAGCACACCAGAGGCATAGCACACCAGAGGCATAGCACACCAGAGGCATAGCACACCAGAGGCATAGCACACCAGAGGCATAGCACACCAGAGGCATAGCACACCAGAGGCATAGCACACCAGAGGCATAGCACACCAGAGGCATAGCACACCAGAGGCATTGCACACCAGAGGCATAGCCCACCAGAGGCATAGCCCACCAGAGGCATAGCACACCAGAGGCATAGCACACCAGAGGCATAGCACACCAGAGGCATAGCACACCAGAGGCATAGCCCACCTGAGGCATAGCACACCAGAGGCATAGCACACCAGAGGCATAGCACACCAGAGGCATAGCACACCAGAGGCATAGCACACCAGAGGCATAGCACACCAGAGGCATAGCACACCAGAGGCATAGCACACCAGAGGCATTGCACACCAGAGGCATAGCACACCAGAGGCATAGCACACCAGAGGCATAGCACACCAGAGGCATAGCCCACCAGAGGCATAGCACACCAGAGGCATAGCACACCAGAGGCATAGCACACCAGAGGCATAGCACACCAGAGGCATAGCCCACCTGAGGCATAGCACACCAGAGGCATAGCACACCAGAGGCATAGCACACCAGAGGCATAGCACACCAGAGGCATAGCACACCAGAGGCATAGCACACCAGAGGCATAGCACACCAGAGGCATAGCACACCAGAGGCATAGCACACCAGAGGCATTGCACACCAGAGGCATAGCACACCAGAGGCATAGCACACCAGAGGCATAGCACACCAGAGGCATAGCCCACCAGAGGCATAGCCCACCAGAGGCATAGCCCACCAGAGGCATAGCACACCAGAGGCATAGCCCACCAAAGGCATAGCCCACCAGAGGCATAGCCCACCAGAGGCATAGCCCACCAGAGGCATAGCCCACCAGAGGCATAGCCCACCAGAGGCATAGCACACCAGAGGCATAGCCCACCAGAGGCATAGCCCACCAGAGGCATAGCCCACCAGAGGCATAGCCCACCAGAGGCATAGCACACCAGAGGCATAGCACACCAGAGGCATAGCACACCAGAGGCATAGCACACCAGAGGCATAGCACACCAGAGGCATAGCACACCAGAGGCATAGCACACCAAAGGCATAGCACACCAGAAATAGCACACCAGAAATAGCACCCCAGAAGTAGCACCCCAGAAGTAGTACACCCCCGCAATATCAGAGAAGAGCACATGCACAGGACCGGTGGCCGCCGCTGTTGGCGCACTGCTCGAGCTGCATGCACCAAGGCAGTTCCGCCAAAATAGTCCCCTTAATGCCGGGAAGGGACGGGCCGGAGTCGCAAAATTTGTGACCCTGCTTTGCCTTGGAAGGCTGCGCGCTGTGTAAGTAGTGTAAGTAGAGGCGTAGCGCCACATCCCTGAGTAGCGTCAACATTGCACTTCAAGATGGTGAGTGTATGTATAATTGTACATCTTCTAATGTAATTGAAAAAAAAGGAATTAAAATGTTCATTTTAACATTGGTTCTTTTTATTTTACGCGTAAGATTCCCTTCGAATCAGAATAGCCCAATTGGATTATTATTATATAAGAAAGTTTTAGCCTCCCTTAACCACGACAAAGATGTTCCAAGAGAGGAAAGAGGAAGGCACCATTTAGTATGGAGTTGAGGGAACGCGGAATCTATGCACAAGGTGCACAGAAACAGTAAGCTAGGAAAGAAGTTCATGAAACAAGAAAAAAGTTGAAGAAGAAAGTAATAGGTGCTTAAAAACAGGACAGCAGTGAACCGAAAAAAGATGGTCCGTAACAAAACAAAAACCCATTTTATTACAACAAAAAGGAAGCCTACCTAACCTTTAGCTCGGGCCCTCACATGGTTCCCCTGGGAGCGCTAATTCCCATAGACATAATAGTTGTATCCCCCTGAGGGGTAGCCCAATTGGATATATAATTAAACTTGTGGACACAAATCTGTCTAATCAAGGGGCGGCAAATGTTGGATAAGAAGAGGAGGCTACTCTGCTAGGAAGAGATTTAGTTCCGTCATGAAAAGACAAATTTGATTCAAGGATGAGACCCTTGTAGTGGCCGATTTCTGAGCAACTGATACGGAAATTGAAATCAGAAGTGCTCACCAGTAAGACACTCGTCACAGTGTTTCTTGAGTACTATTGTTCTCGACATACTTCCCAAATCAACTTAAAATCTACGGGAAAACTGAAATAATCGACTTACAACTGAAATAAAAGATTTACAACTCAAATGAACAATTTACGGCTGAAAAAAACGATTTACAACTGAAATAAAGGATTTACAGCTGGTCGAACAGAATTGCCGTCAGTAAAACAATTCAGTCAGGTCCCACACAATGAAGGCAAGAGTCCCAGGCCTCTTGTTTCTTTGTAGAACAAACAGTATTTATAGACAGAATTTTTTTTTGAGGAAAGATCACCGACTATTCCGTCTCTTCAAACCACGAACAAATTAGTAAAAATAACTTATTTTTAGGAGTTTTACGATTTGCATGAAAATTATGCGCTTTAACATCCCAGTCCCTTATGGTTATGATGAAACGTTAAAGCTACTGCTGTTTACCCCATAATGTAAAATAATTCCAGAATATACAACTCTTTCATTTTGCTATATCTTTGGGTTGGAGCTAAGGCCAAGCAGAAGAGAAAAATTCGCATCCGCTTCTTTGACAGTTTTGTCAAATGCAGGAGTCAGCGGATGTTCAAAATGTGCAGGACTTACGGACCGATTTTCTGTCTTCTTAAAAGGAAGGGGTCGAGTTTCCATGCCAGTTTCATGCATCAGTTTCTTGTTCTCCTGAAAATGTCGCAGGAATTGCTATACAATCGAAATATTCTGTTCCTAAATAACTATCAAGTGCAAAACAATTTCAACCGCACTAAACTACTCCACGCAGGCTTTTTTTACATTACTTCTGACATTGATGGTGTTGCTGGTATAACTTATGCCCTTAGTTCTCACATTACTGCAGGCGTTATGTCGCTGATGGGATTTACACCTTTTTTACGACATCTCCGCTAAAAATGGTCATGTTGCTGATATTATTTGTGCTATTCATTTTCTTACTGTGGGAAGCTCCAGATATTAGTATTATAATTCCAGCTTAAAGATAATTCAAGAGTATTTGACAGTCAGTTCACTAACACAAAATCCAATAAAACAAGTGTACAAGCGATGTCAGCTGACCTTGTTACTTAGAAGCAAAAACTGTCTCTGAAAGGCGCATCGTTCAAACTTGGCCGCCAAGGCAATAAGAACTTCACGATGTCAAGTATGAGAAGCTAGCACTTCATAAATAAATACGAAGCTTAATTTATTAACGGCGTTCCGCTAAGTTCGAGGAAAGGAGCCTCCAGCTTCTCCCGTGCAGGCCGAATTATCGGAGCACGCACTGAATTATCTCCCACTACGGGCCATTCATCAGCGTATCTTGACGCCTCAAATTTATTCAGCATCCCGGTAGACAGGCGCGCTGAGCAAAGTTTTGAATCTCATTTGTGCAAGCCGGCACGTCTGTAGCAGTGATACGGCACGGCCGGCGTCAGTGTTTAGATGGCCTTTAAAAAAGGCCTAACTAAAATTTGGCCTTTTTCTCTCATTTTTGGACCAAAATGATTCAAATTCCTAAGTTTGGCCAGAAAAAGGCCAGTCTGGCAATTTGAGCTCGAATGCAAGCCCTGAGTTTGTAAATATGTAAGAAGTTTGTGCGAAATGCGTTCCCTTTAACTGTTGCGCTCTCAAGCCATGTACTTCTATCTATATTTTCATTAGCGTACTTTAAAAAACAACGCCAATAACATTTCCGAGTGATGAGTTCCATCATTTTTACACGATGACTTTTATTCCATAATTGGCAAGCTCCACGAACCATTCGAAAGGGGTGCTAGAAAAGACTCCTAACGCTCACCATGTTTAAAACACAATAAACAAAGTACTTCTCTCAGCACTGCGTTGTTCGCAATGATGAACCGCACCACAAAATTACATAAAATACTCTGGCACGAGAGTGCCTCGTGCTCTCCAGTGGTGCTTCGCGCTATAATAAAAATGCGCGCAGTGCAGGACCACAAAGGGGCGTCCTTTATTACGCGAGACTTGATGAACGACGAGCTCGACTGCGGCTTAAAAGATCCCCAGATTCTCAACGACACAAAAAGTCGCAGTTAAAAGTACGGTACAGGCTACGACAGCTTGACTTTTCGCTTCGCTCACTCCACTTCATGTAAAGTTACTCGTGAATCTTCTCAAGATCATTTCACTAAATTGACACTTTCACAGCGTGACGCGAGATGTCGGTATTCACGAGGGAATTTTCATAACGCAGCTAACCGACCAGTAATCACAAACTCAATTGCAACCGACTGTTGAAGGTAAATGAAGGCACGATCCAGTTAATGTTTGCTACTTTCAAAATTGCATTCTGAAATTGACTTTAAAATTGAGCTAAAATTGAATTTCAGTTCAACCAACCGCGATCAACGTGTTAAATAATGAATTGTAACCGATAGATTAGATTTAATGACTTAGATTTAGCTTCCCTACCCACAAAAACGGTGTTTCAAATGAAGAAAGATGGGAAGCACTATTTAATGTAGAGTTAAGGGAACGGGGTATCTATGCATAAGGTGTCCTGAGACCCCCTACTACGTGCTAGTTCCCCTGCGCATGAAAACAGCTACTAAGGAAATAGTTTATGAAATAAAACAGAAATTGACGAAAAAAGTCGTAGGCGATGAAAAACCAGACAGCAGTGAACCGGTAAAAGATGGTCCGAAACAAAAAAACGTATTCAATCGTATGAAAAGGAAGGTTGCCTAACCTCCAACTCAGGACCTCAAATATTCTCCCTGAAAGTTACAATTCTCAAAGAAGTAATCATTGTTTCTCCGTAAGGAGAATTACAGTAATTCCTTAATTAAAGTTCGGGCGCTACACCACCTCACCCACGAGACACCATCAACTTCAAATAAGCTAATGGGGAAAGCGACGCACAAAGTGAAAGATATACAAGCACCCGCTATTTGCTCTGTATCGTTGCAGCTCACAAGCACAACTCGCGTAAATTTCTCGGGTAAACTATCATACTTCGTTCAAGATTCAATGGAGTTCATTTTTGAGGTGAGTACGAAGACCAACGCAATTTAAATCACAGGTAAATTGAATACGAAGCATATTTGGCGTTTACTTTACGGCGTAAAGCCAGGTGTATTGTGTATGGCCAGAGCACTACAATTGAAACACAAGATGAGAAATTCTTTTCGAATAGTTTTCATCGGACAATTCTTCGCAGTAGAATGTACTGGAACGTATTACTCATCATTATTGCATACTTTTATGATAAATTCTGTTCTTTTAGAGGAAAATTTTACGATAAAATTTTTATACTCCGGTTGGTTGGGGGAACTGGAATTTTTCTATTCCCTGTTTAAACTGTAATTAAGCTTTTTTTTAGCTAAAATTCCAGTATATATATACATGTTACTCATTTCATCACGTTTAAACTTAAACAAAATCAATCATTAGAACAATTAATACGAACTTTAAACTAATATCAAGTTGACCCATTTAATGGTTTCGTTTAATTATTTATAGTTTGCAAATCACGTAGCTTCTAATGTAAAAATTCCATGAGTATATCAATGATAGCGTTGATCGCGTCATCAACTTGTAATTTTTGCTGGCTTCAAGTTGATTACAATTTCAAACAGTATTCACCGCAATAATTTCCGGTGTACATTTGCTGAGAAGTGAGACTACGTTAGCTTAGATTAGATTAGTCGTTAGTTTTAGCCTCCCTACCCAGCAACAATTGCGATCCAAAGAGAGGAAGGAGGAAGGCACCATTTAGTATGGAGTTAAGGAAACGCGGAATCTACGCAGAAAGGCATAGAAACAGTTAGTTGTGAAAGAAGATTATGAAACAAGACCAAAGTTGAAGAAGACAGTAGTAGGTGCTGAAAAACAGGACAGCAGTGAACCGAAAAATGGTGGTCCTTAACATAACAAAAACATTTTATTTCAACAAAAAGAAGGCCTACCTAACTCTCAGCTCAGGCCCTCACATCGTCCCCCTGGGAGCGCCAATTCCCATAGATACAATAGTTGCATCCCCCTGAGGGGAGACTACGTTAGCTAATGGTATAAAAAATACCTGTGTGAAGAGTCTGACATGGTTTACTTGCAGCTACTCATGTCTATTCACTGCCTATATCCATGTCCATGTCTCCACCCATGTCTGCATTCGAACCCACTCCTATTTCAACATCCATCTCTTTGTATGTTGTCAAGTTTCTAAATATTTATGTTGAAATCTATATTTACATGTTCGAATTTACGAACCCATACAACTGGAAATCTTACTTGCTGAAGTTATTAGTTCGCGTACTTGCTTGATTTCTTGCCTTATCGCTGCTTAACAGTTTTTTGGTTACCGTCAACGCTCTGATTTCAGCAATGACGCGGGACGAAAATCAACACCATTCTGATAGTAATTGCAAAGGCTAAATTTGAATACCCACAATCTGCATTGTGGACACGTTCTGTCACAAATAACAATTTTACAAAGAATGCATTTCCGAAGAATTAATTGTCCCAGTACTCAATCTTAACGAGCCCCGAGTAGCGTAGTCTAAACCTAAAATGAACAACGCGCACCGGATCTTTTCCCGACCGACCAACACAACGTAAAACCTACATCACGGTGCTCATTAGCGCAGCTTACGGTGGGAGCGAATAACAAACGCGTCTACTGCTTGAAGATATAGCTCTGCTTGCATATCTTGTCAAAAAAGGTCCATAAAATTGCCATATTCAGTGGAAACAAGCAGGAGGAGCGACCGTTCGTCTTGATGCGGTCACAGTTCGCCGTGCCAAAACACAACGGCAGTGTGGGAAATGGTAGATGTGGGCATAACGAGCGTTGCTGGGGTGGTTACGGCAGGGCTGCCAGTTTGGTCTTCTTGTCTCTAGAATGACCAAATGCCGTTTCTGCTTAATAGAACATAGTTTTACTTTACTGTAGTTGAAACTAGAAAGTTGGTAGTATACCTATCTTACTCTGGAATGAAATATCGATTATACTGCAGAAAGTGAGAATAGGCTTAAAATTTCTTCAAATTATTCAATTTGATTTTTTCTATTTGTTCAAATAACACTAAAAAAGCTTTTTTTACTTCATTTTAGTGTTTGTTGACAACCTACAGGGCTATCAGTTGCAAAGTAATATTCCTAGCCAGTGTTTTTCCTGAAAAATTCCTAATTTTTAGAGTTTTTTGCCAGAAAGGGCCAAACTGGCATCTTTGGTTACTGCGACGCCTGCACTCCGTGATGAAGTGTCGGCACGTCGTCTGCTCGAGCATTGATCAAGGCACAGGTCTCAGGAAGAAGCATGCGTCATCTGAAACTGTCGTCGGTGTTTCGTTTCAGGGATGTTCGTTCTATTTTCAAGCTGGTTCTCATGTTTCACTTCAAGGATTATTGATGTATTTATCAATGAGGGCTTACTGAAAGTGGAAAACAGCTTCAAAGGGATGCAAAATTTGCGACAGCTCTATCTACGTAAGACACCGACAAAGCTGTTTGAACGCTGCGAATAATGTTCGCTGAAGCGCTGCGGTAAGATAAGCTGTAAAAATAAAGTGACGAGTTAGTAGAGAAACTAGGTCTTCATTTTCTTTTTAATTCTCCAAGTAATTTAATTTAATTTAATTTTAATTATTATAATTATAATTTAATTTCTCTTGCGTGCTGGAAACTAGTAATTTCATGGAATAAATGGGACAACGATTACTGTATGTAAAAACATATTTCATTTTCTCCACCACATTTTGTGCCTGCACTGTTTCACTACATTCTGCCCATTATTTTCCACATTTTTAGAGCACTATGTTTAATAACTGTCACATTCACAATGAGCGGCACGTACTCGGCAGGCTTGTATTTGTCATGTCACAAAACGATGGTGCTTTGATAAGAGACGATGATGCTCTACATAGCGCATAGTAGGAATAATGTAATTCACCCAATAAGGAAAGCTGAACCCTACCCAATCAAAGACTATAAACCTAACTATTCAACGTTAGACCACAAAGTCATTTCAAACGCATGTGGGCAGACATTTGCAATAGCTAACCTTGAGATTAGATTTTACTGGTTGGTCATTTCTTGTTTATGAAGCATTTTTTTCATATTCTAGGAAAAGTACCGAATATTAGGTACAGCGATATAGCGGCAGATTCAGAAATTACTGAGAAATCTGGACAGTAGGTTTGGTTGGGTTATTCAACAAACTTCACGAATCCTAACCGCCTGGTCTGCAACAAGAATAAGGGAATATGTTCAGTGAATATACGTTTTTCTAAAATCACAGATCCTAATCGCTGGGCCCATAATAAGAATAGTGTAACAAGTCTAACAGGGATGGTCCGATTTATTCATTTTACATGAGTTGACCAAAGCAGATTTACTCAGTCGATGTCTTCATGAACTTGAAAGCAGAGCAATTAGGCAGTTTTTTAAGCAAAATACGTGACACTAATAAGTTAAAAAAATTAGAGCTCCTTTGCACAAGACTACACTGAACGTACCGCTAAAATACCGTACAAAGCTTCACAATATAAGAGTGATTCTTTTCGAGTTTATGTTTGCTAATTTAGGTTGCAAACCCATCGAATTACAGGCAGACGTAAGGGATTCAATAAGATCAAACGCTAATTAGAAACGCGTTCTTATTGAGTATCATAAACTTGTTCAGCGTCACACAACCGTTGCAGCGTTGGGCTCTGATGTACAGCACACCATGGTGTCAGACGTGCACTTCGATCAGATAGATATTTCCAAATGACCATAGCGAAAATGAGAAATCGCTTCGAAAAATTTTGTATGCTTCAATCAACCTATTGAGGTTGATTATTTTGTCATGAATCAATGCAGGTTTAATCTCTTTGTCATCAAAGCGCTCATTAAAATATTTTTGAGCAAAATAACAAGTTCAAAGAGTCCTTTACAAGGTCTACCGTCACCCAGAAACCATAGGAAACTCAGGAATAATTTATACCGTAATAGACCTCGCACCCTGTGCAAATGTTGGTTGAATTCTACGAGTTAATCCTTCAGATTTGGCAGATGGAGCACAAGGATTTAGAGACAGAAAGAGGAGGATTTTCGACAGCTTTAGCGTCACACATGCGCGCCGCTCTGAAGCCGCTTTATGCCAGGTGAGTAATGGATGCTGTGCCTCGGAAGAGCAATTAGATCTTAACATGAATACTGATAGAGGTTCATGAACGCATTTGACCGAATGTCAGATATGATTTGATAGATTATTGGTTTTATTATTTTATAAGGGAACTGAGAGAGAACGTAACACTTAGGTTACTGAACCATTAATGCAGGAAATTAACGCGTAATTCAATAAAATTGAACATACCTGGGAATCTTGAACGTACGCGAGTCATAGAATATTGAAATCAATCGAATTACGAAAAGAAAAAACGGTATGAAGAGTTCATCCATGGTATCAATTTTTAACGAAACACGCATTCATTAGATTGGATTAACACTTAGTTTAAAAGTTCCTAGCCTCAACAAAGGTGTTCGAAAAAGAATATGGGTGAAAACATTATTTAGTATGTAGTTAAAGGGAGCGAGGAAGCTATGCACAAGGTGATTTCTCACTCAAGCTCCTCTGCTCATAGAAACAGTAAGTTGAGAGGGAAATTTATGAAACAAGATAAAATTTGAAGGTCATAGATGCTGAAAAGAACACCACTGAACCGAAAAAAGACTGTTCCTAAAGAAAATGATTTATTCAAAAAAAAGCCTACCAACTTTCAGCTCGAGATCCCACATTTTCCTGCTGGGAGCGCTAATTTCCATAGATACAATAGTTGTAGCCACTGAGCTGAATTCGGGATTGAAGACGTACAAATAGCACTGTTAGCTTGTAAATGAGGGGGAGTAATTTGCACCTATCGATATCGTTATAATTGAGTTTGAAATGACATAGGGTTCTTGAAGGATTATTTGAACATAACTTCTGAATACTGTCTGACTTCAGATTAGAAATATGATACATCAAACGTAATATCCAGTCCACAGGTACTACATCAATCTCAACCCAGATGCTGCAACAGGGTCTAGGATTTGGTAACTCGGGTTGAAGACCATGAAAGTATTGTAGCTACTGTATTATAACGATTGCCTTTATGAAAATAGGGACACGATATAAAGCAATTCAGCAGCTTTGCAGCACAAACATAATTAATTGGACCTTCATTCGAAATGTAGTGCCTTAAGTTCATTTAGAATCAAGAAGTGCAGAATAAGCAAATTCGCAAACTCAAAAATAGCTGTGTGCTTCCAATTTTCATCAAATCTGGTTCATGATCGAAAAATGTCTAACGATTAAAAACTCATATATTCCTAAATTTCTCCAAAACCTATCCTCACAAAATCCTTCTCTTCAAAACCTAGCCCAATCGGTCACTTCCCTCATATCTTTCCTTGACACACACGGACACTTCAACATTTGATCTCTTCCAAATGAAGACGAACACATTAATCACAGTCTCTCATTGCCCAGAAGAAGTCAGCCGCACACACGTACACCTCCTGATGCCGCAGGCCTGCGCATGCCCGAAGCCTGATTCAATTTCGACGGCACTTTCGATGGACAGTTTCTTGCGCTTCTGGGCCTCCATGAGGCCCTAGTCTCTGAGGGCGCTTCCAAAGAGCGCTTCGGTCGCCCTATTTATTTGAAGACGTGGGCAAATTCGCTGGAATATCAGAGTAAAAAGAGAGGAATTCCCAACGCGGCTAACATGACTTGAGTTACTTTGGAACCTTACAATTAAATGTTCGAATCTACAGTGAGCGTATGATTCTTCGGGGGTTTTAAGCATGTGGAAAACTCCCCGCGCCATGTGTGAGCAGGCTTCGTTCACGATACAGCTTACTCCCGTGGAGGAAGCGCGCGTGCGCTGTTATCTGAACACAGCCGAGACGCAAATTTTCAGCCAAGATTTTCAGCCAATATTTTCATCCTTTCATCCTCATCCCCAAAATCGAGAATTTTTCCACAACTCTGTTGTAAAAATCTAAGTAAGACTACATAAATACCGAGTAACAATTTGACAGATACTTGATTGAACCGATGAAAGGTTGCTCATCCTGAATGATCAGTAATGACCAGTTTGCAGTAATGGAGTAACTTTTAGATATACAGTGAATGCCTTTGCGGTCATTGGAGGTGACAAATACAGCTTCTCTTCTTTCATCACGTTCAAGCAGAATTATAACAAATGCTTCCCTTCCCATGTATAAAATAGAAGGAACATAAAAATTTAACAGATATCAATGCAATCCACATTTCATTTTTCTTGATTTTTGGCGCAATGAATAGTTTACTATTAAAAGCACATGCAAACCCAACGCTGAGCGGCGTGGGGAACTTCCATCAGTGATACTCTAACATCACCTCTTCATGTAAAATTCTAGCTAATTCGCGACTAAAAACACGCAAAAATCAATGTAACCTAACAATAGACCTTGTGAAATATCCTTGACAGCAACATGAATAAAAAAGTAAGAACTGTGTCAAATGTAGCTCTTCGCAGCAGGAGCAGCATCTGCGCCTATCATGGAGTGCCGGTTGCAGTAGTATTGTTCTGAACTTTGCCTACCTTTAGGTAAAGCCGCATCTGAGGTACAGTAACAAAAACTCATTTCATTCCGAATCATTCAGTAATTTCTTCATTCCAACCATTTTGTCTTTAAATCCAGGTCATTAATATCTGAGCTACCCATCAAAGGTAACATAATAAAAACCCATTTCATTACGAACCATTCAGTGATTTCTTCAGCCCTACCATTTTGTCTTTAAATCTCCATTAATATCCGCGTTACCACCTTCATAGTTTCCCATAGCCTCCTAAATACTTAACACCCCAGGTGCACGATGATTAATACGCCATGAAATTTAGCACCGAGATTATCGGCGAGCCCGCTCACATTCTCGCAACGAAGGGTCTTCAATTACTTAAGCTGAACGGAAGTATTTCAGAAGAGCAACAGCTTAGCACAACTGACCGCCGTGATAGGCAAGGCCTTTTACCCTGATGAGGAATCGTGAGCGATGGCTCCCGTATTTCAGGGAATATGCGCTCCGACGTTAATAAGAGCCAAGGACATTCGCTCACCGAGGAGCAACGTACGGAAGCGATGATTGAATAAAACTTAGTATTTAAGGGGCACTGTTTGAGATGGGATTGCGCTAGATAGACTGAATGTAGCATGAGGTAGAAAAGTGTGAAGGTATGTGACAGAGCGACGGGAAAATGTCACAGACTGGAAGTAACGTCGTTTGTGGTAATTTTTACGTCATATTAACGTTGAAATTTTGATCGGGCGTTAAAAAGTTCTGAACAATGGGTGAGTAATGAGGTGATTACTGAATAGTTTTAAGAGAAAATTATGAAAGAAATATCCTGGAATAATGAAAAGAATTTTTTCAAAAGGCAAAACATTTTTTTTGCGGTACAGTATCATAAAAAGTATGAGAACAGCGTGAAGATATCCTAATTAGAAAATACGCATTGGTCAATCATATTTTGAAGAATAAGTAATGCTAGTGTTTTTTTTTAAATATTAAATCGATCACACGAGTTGGGTGCCTGGTATCAGTAGCATCAGTTGCTGGAGAAGAAACACTTTCTTTGTCAGTTTCAGCGATTCGAGAAATGATAGCAAAAAACGACTCAAGTTTCAGAAACGAGCTTCTGAAATGAGCAACTGAGCTTCTTTTACCTTTTTTTTACAAATTTTGAGGTCACAACATATTAGAGCACAGCAAAATGTAAGTTTGCACAGCATAAAGAATTAGTTGAAAAATTTAAATACTAACTTGTATTGGCGAACAAGTACAGACCGTCATACAAGCGGGCAAGTCATTTACGCACTCGTGAATACAAGCTAAAATTGGTCAATAGTTATATCGGAGGTTACAAAACTAAACGCCGAAGCTAAATTATTCTAAGTAAAAAATTTGATTCTCAATTTTACGGAAAAAAGTTTCCGACGTTCTTCAATTTGTACTTTTTCCGCGCGCCAGATTTAAAAATGTTTGATACCGGACAAATGCATGATTGCTTGGATGTGATGACCGGCTTTCCACACGTTAACTGCGATGGGTTAAACTGAAGTTCAATATTCAATTCAAATTTAAAGTCAATTGCGGTAATCAACTTTGAAAATAACGAACATTAACTGAATCGGGTATTTATTTAGCTTTCATTAAGTATTAATAAAAAATGAGTTAGTGACTGCAGGTGGGTCAGCAGTGCTATGAAAATCACCTAAGTGGCCACCGGTGGTCACTTAGGATATGTGGAAATATGTTAGGTATAGCTGGTACCCACCCGGCGTGATAAACACACACACCAGCACCCACCCGGCATGACGGCCACACCAGCACCCACCCGGCATGACGGCCACACCAGCACCCACCCGGCATGACGGCCACACCAGCACCCACCCGGCATGACGGCCACACCAGCACCCACCTGGCACGACGGCCACACCAGCACCCACCCGGCATGACGGCCACACCAGCACCCACCCGGCATGACGGCCACACCAGCACCCACCTGGCACGACGGCCACACCAGCACCCACCCGGCATGACGGCCACACCAGCACCCACCCGGCATGACGGCCACACCAGCACCCACCTGGCATGACGGCCACACCAGCACCCACCTGGCACGACGGCCACACCAGCACCCACCTGCATGGCATGACGGCCACACCAGCACCCACCTGGCACGACGGCCACACCAGCACCCACCTGGCACGATATACACACACCAGCACCACGACGGACACACCAGCACCCCCCTGGCACGACGGCCACACCAGCACCCACCTGCATGGCATGACGGCCACACCAGCACCCACCTGGCACGACGGCCACACCAGCACCCACCTGCATGGCATGACGGCCACACCAGCACCCACCTGGCACGACGGCCACACCAGCACCCACCTGGCACGATATACACACACCAGCACCACGACGGACACACCAGCACCCACCTGGCACGACGGCCACACCAGCACCCACCTGGCACGACGGCCACACCAGCACCCACCTGGCACGACGGCCACACCAGCACCCACCAGGCACGACGGCCACACCAGCACCCACCTGGCATGATGGACACCGTCTTCAGGGTCCGCAGCACGCGGAAGGTGCGCAGGCCGGCCAGGTTGCCGAGCTCCACGTTGAACTGGCCGAGCTCGATGATGAGCGTCACGTAGCCCGACGCGATCACCACGAAGTCCAGCCAGTTCCATGGATTTCTCAGGTACGTGTATTTGTTCAGGATGAATCCCTTCGCTATCGTCTTGATGACCATCTCGGCCGAGTAGATTGCCAGGAACATGTATCTGTCAAAGAGAAGCGAGGAAAATTTAAGTGCAAGTCCTCGATTTGAGAAAAGGAGTTTCGTGTGAGGAGGATTTAGTGTATGTACCTAGGGAATGTAATGGTTGATTGTACAGTAGAGTCATCGTATCGGATGTCATTGTAAGCACCAAGCGGATATAAATCGTAGGGCTGGTACTGGAATTTTGTGGTAGAATACTGCGCCGAATCTAAGAAGTTGGTTGCTACTCGTTTCTGCAAATGAAGTGGTCGTCGTGTTGACGTTACTTTTGATTTCCGACAAATATTTGTGAAATTCATCATCTAAACTGATTGCTCTCATGAATATAATGAATGAAAATTAAAGGTTTGATGGAAATAATCCGAGGAAAAAGGATTACAGCACAAAAAACACAAAGAATCTTCACACTTGCGGATGGTTACGAAATGGAAAACATCACTTAAAAAATATCGGATAAAAGTGATGAACAATATTAACAAACAGAATTAATAGTAATACATTATTTATTGTTACCAAAATCACGTTTTTCGATTTAAAATTCTTTTCAATTTCTCAAAAATGCCTCTTTACGCACAACACTCCACACTCGCGCTCGCGAAACTGCGCTGCCCCCGGAGCCGGAGGCGAACACTTTCTTGGAATTATATCACCCCACAAACTGGTGACAAAATGCAAATTGGTACTACGTCTCTAAAACTATTTTGTATCCTATTCAATATTTACCTGCATAAAAGAATCAACATGAATTAATTTGGGTTACTTACACTTTTGCGTTTTGTGTAATTGTAAATGCATTGTAAAAAATCTGGCAATGATACCTTTGCACCGCCAAGGGTAGTGCTCTCTCGTGTCATTATTCTTCAACATAATCATTTTTCAGCAGCATCTAAAACTATCGGCAAGTTTAAAGATCGAATTCCTTGGTGAAACAAAATTCAATTCGATGTACTGTATTTAAATGGACAAAATATCCACATGAAAACATAATGAAAGGATTTAACGAGAAAAGCTCTTTAGCCAGAAGTTTGTCATTAAATACATAATTAAACACTATACAACTCAAATAAATATTCTACCGTTGTTATAGAACAACTAGCTTAACAATTATCCACTAATACATAACATTTTTCTTGAAATGATTTTGCGCAGAAATCACATGTTTTTAAACTCGTCTCCATTAATAATTTCACATGTAAATAATATTTGCAGCTCAATGTTTCATTTAATCTTTATTGAATATGATCTTAGTAGTTGTACGCACTAGCAATTATCAATATCCCGTACTACGTGCCCCAGTTTTTAAAGTCTCGCCCTCCATCGAGTCTCGCCCTCCATCGAGTCTCGCCCTCCATCGAGTCTCGCCCTCCATCGAGTCTCGCCCTCCATCGAGTCTCGCCCTCCATCGAGTCTCGCCCTCCATCGAGTCTCGCCCTCCATCGAGTCTCGCCCTCAATCGAGTCTCGCCCTCCATCGAGTCTCGCCCTCCATCGAGTCTCGCCCTCCATCGAGTCTCGCCCTCCATCGAGTCTCGCCCTCCATCGAGTCTCGCCCTCCATCGAGTCTCGCCCTCCATCGAGTCTTGTTTATCAAGTCTCGCTTATCAAGTCTCGCTTATCAAGTCTCGCTTATCAAGTCTCGCTTATCAAGTCTCGCTTATCAAGTCTCGCTTATCAAGTCTCGCTTATCAAGTCTCGCTTATCAAGTCTCGCTTATCAAGTCTCGCTTATCAAGTCTCGCTTATCAAGTCTCGCTTATCAAGTCTCGCTTATCAAGTCTCGCTTATCAAGTCTCGCTTATCAAGTCTCGCTTATCAAGTCTCGCTTATCAAGTCTCGCTTATCAAGTCTCGCTTATCAAGTCTCGCTTATCAAGTCTCGCTTATCAAGTCTCGCTTATCAAGTCTCGCTTATCAAGTCTCGCTTATCAAGTCTCGCTTATCAAGTCTCGCTTATCAAGTCTCGCTTATCAAGTCTCGCTTATCAAGTCTCGCTTATCAAGTCTCGCTTATCAAGTCTCGCTTATCAAGTCTCGCTTATCAAGTCTCGCTTATCAAGTCTGGCTTATCAAGTCTCGCTTATCAAGTCTCGCTTATCAAGTCTCGCTTATCAAGTCTCGCTTATCAAGTCTCGCTTATCAAGTCTCGCTTATCAAATCGAACACATTTCCCACACACCATGTGACTCCCACACGTCAGCGATACCGCATACATACGCTCACACGCGTGATCTCCCCTCCCTATCTCTCTCAGTAAATTCAAGGAGTACTGAGCGTGGCCCAGATACAAGATCTCCCAAGATTTCGTGATGAATTTGAAGAAGCTCAGGAGGTTCCGCGTCTAGACGCCTCATCCGCATCGCGCGTCGCATTAGTTGTGATTAGCGCGTCCCTAAAGCCTTGCTGCTCGTGTCCCAGCAGCGGGACCGGCTGAATAATTCACGCAGCAGTTTGCGAAGACCTCCCTCCGAGAAAAATTAAGCTTCTAACGAGTGCCATGTTCATCATACAATGCGGTTTACATAGCGGATTTTGGAGTTGGGTACTCACGCAGCCCCTTTGTAAGAACCAGCGACTTCTCGAGTTCATGTTTATTATTCATGTATTCTGGGGATAATCTCTGTATCCAATCCATTATCAAGCGATGATCGCACAGCAGCTTAAAGGGGAGATAGTTCCGAGTATCATGACAAGGGCCACCAATGTTGGTGTCTCGATTAGCACGAACTGCTACGCTGGTCAACGTCGAATCAGAAATTAGCGTAGAGAAAAAGGCAAAAAATCTTATGGAGGTTGTTTTGCACGATACGTCGACTTCTTTTACTGAGAAATCCAAATGCACATCTTACTCTGCAAGAAATATGTATGTTTTTACCCTTATGCCCAGGAGCTCCCTCTTCATCCTGAGAAGAGAAATATCTCGCTTGCCTGGTAAAAAATCATCGAGTTCTATTTTTTAAGTTCTTCCCTTTCATGTGTAAAACTCTAAAATTTTTCCCGAACGACATTTTCAATTAATTTTAGCCGTTCAAATTTGCAAGTTCATGGGCTTTACGTAAGGAGCAGCTCTAATTTCAGCCATTTCTAAGCGTGCTCATCTTCTTCTAATATCTTCTTTAATTGTAAGAACGTTCAACATCTCGAGTAAAGTACATTTTTTGCCCTTCAAATCGCCATGCAGGTTTCCAATTTCCTGCGAACTTTTCTGTCGTGCATACTTCCAATTTTGATTCTCGAGTTACAGCGAGGCGTGACGGTGGCAGACGGCGCCTCCGTCTCCTTAATGAGCCCGCGGTGCAATAAGAATAAATACAAGGACAGCATCCCGTCACGAGCGCGTCACTCGTCCTTGCAATAAAAGCCGAGGCGACAGCGCTGAGACGAGACGCTGCTAAGGACAAGGCTTCATTTTTTCTCGCAATAAAACCTGCTTTGAGCTTTTTAAATATATGATCATTCTTATGAAAGAAAATATCCGCCGCTTCCAGCATGCTGAAGATACATTAGTGCTAACAAAGCACATGCGTTCCGCGTGCCGTAAAAAGTTTAATGAAAGGAAAGGGAACAGGTTAGAGCAGAAAGATGAGCTCTTCATGAGATGCAATAAAATGCAATTGGAGTACGCGGAGAGTTAACAAATGCGCGAAGTGAAAAATGTGAGATAGAAGCGAGAACGTCGCTGGAGCTTTATTTAGGAGAAAAAGGAAGTTTTCAGATTAGTGATCTGGTGATACTTCGGCGGAAAGTGAGGGATATTGACCGGTTTCTTCACTCTAGAGATACATTGAAGTTTGAAGAGAAGAAGAGCGAGGAATAACCTTGAGCGGCGGAGATGCAAAATACGCATTGCTTGAAAACCTCCAAAAAGAAACATTGTTGGAAAAATTGGAAACTCTAAACGAATAACAGAATATCCTGAAAAGAAGAGGAAGAATCGCGGGAGGTTTGAATTGAGAAAGAAGAGCATGGAGGTTACAAATGTTGTATTGCTGTAATTACGTGCGGCACCATAATGTGCGGCACCAAAGTGCGGCACCATAATGCAGTCAACGTAGTGCACGCCATTTTTCAAGACACAAGATTCCTTAGGTGCTGCATTGGCTGCAAAGGTGTGAATTTGTGCAGAGGTACAAGCGTTTGAAAGCCCAAAAATTCCCGTTCGTTTTGGATGATAACAAATTTTACTCGATTCAAATTTGCAGTTTGATGTTATGTAGTAATTTAAGTGTATTCTTCCATGGTAATGAAAACATTCGCATTTAAAATGTAAATATACGAGAACTATTCACCAGCTAAATCAAACTTCTTAGCCAAGACCTTCTTTTAGAGTATGGATGCCAATTGGCTGGTAGGTACAGGATCACCTTAAAGAATTTCAGCAAATAATTTGAAAATAAAAAATTTGAACAAAATTTACTGAGCACCTCATTGAAGGCATTTCCTTTGTGTTTTGCGAAGCGGCGAATGATGTAGAAATTAATTCTTGAGAGAAAGGGTTTAACTTTTAGAGAATTGATAGGCAATGAACTTTGTTCATATCCACCATATTTGAAGTCAAATCTGTGAACCCTCTGGGCAGCACGTGTTAGGAAATGGAATATTCGTGATGTGTGGAATTCATTAGGTCTTGAACGTATCACCTCACTTTAGGAACTGCACATGTACACGCAAACTATGCATTCATGGCCCCAATAAAAACGGCAAACGTTTTCTGTAAGCAATTCCTGCATCCGTAAGTTTACAACCGACAAGCTCCTCCAGTACGTCATATTTGCCCCCGTCGAGACTAGTTCATAAAACGGACGTAATCCATCTGCGGCGAAACGGTTTAGCATCAACGAGGAAATCGGGAGCAAATAACGCCGTCAGGAGACGGAACTCCGGCTTGATCAGTGTACAAAGGGCGCCATTTACGCCATTGTGCTCTAGTGGTGAAATAAAGCCTCCGTAATTTGTCGAACGCGCCTAGACAAAAGCTGCAGCGCACGGCTGGTCGATGTGGACGATTCTTGTGTAAATGTTCGAAGGCGCCGAGCTACGTCAAATGAAACGAGCATCCGGGTTTTCTAAATATTGGGCAATTTTTCCTCTGCAGTTTAGTCCGAATTATCAATGAATGATTATTCTTGTGTCAATATTGTACCGATAAATTGAATGAGAAACCGGACTTGCTGTTCGAGGTTACCTTTCACTTGGTGCTCGAACAGCTTGTACATATTCTCGGTGATCTACAACGCGTCATGCATAATGCTGTTCTGGTCATATCAGCACTCGATGAAGATATTACAATATTTCCTGCGCCTATATCTTCAATATATTATTATCACAAATATTATAGTATTTCTTATTGCTATAACAATATATATTTTAACAATATATATTTTAACAATATATATTTTAACAATATATTTTTTGGTCTTTTTTGGAAACTGCATTGAATTGGAGGTGTCGAAAAAAGTTCAAAGAAATATTTCAGGGAAGTCTACTTTTTCAGTAAAAACAATCGAAAATGTACGGGATAACTTTCCGAATCGTGAATGATAATGCTTTTTATCAAGTAGAATGCTACTAACTCTGAAAAAGGAAATTTATTTCTTCTGGCGAGGAGTTATTAATAGAAAAATGAAATTCAATTGCCAATTTTGAAATTCTATGAAATTTTCATTAGCCAATTAAATTGAAAATTCTAATAAATTAAAAACTGATTTTCGAATTGAATTTTGTTGTAATTGACAAATTTAATATAGCACCCAATTGCCACGTTGAATTTTATCGGCAACTGTTGAAATAAATTTAATTACCAATTATAAAACTGAATTTAATTGCAAATTGTCGAAATGAATTCAACTGAAAGTCGTCAAATTTAATTCAAATACCAGTTGTAAAATTGAATAAAAAATAAAAAATTAAACAAAATTCAAGTGTCAATTATCAAATTAAATTCAACTGCCAATTGTTATATTTTACATACTAACCGATTGTGTTATTGAATTCAATGGTCAAAGTTGTTATTAATATTGAGCTAACATTTTTTAATCTCCGTTACTTTTCTAAATACCGATCATCGCAAATTAGGACTTGATATTATAAGCAGAATATATTAGGGAAGTTAGTTTCAGCCTCTCTAACATCAATAAAGGTTTTTCAAAAAGAGAGGAAGGATGACGGCACCATTTAGCGTGGAGTAAAGGGAACAGGTAATCTATGCACAGAAATTTTTCTCACAAAAGATCCCCTGATATAGAAACAGCAAGGTAGGAACTAAGTTCACAAGACAAAATTTAAGAAGAAAGTAGTTGATGTTGAAAAACACGACAGCATGTAATGAACCGAAAAAAGGTGGTCCGTAACAAAACAAAAACCTGTTATACTGCATTGCAAATAAAAATGAAGGCATACCTAACCTTCAGCTCGGGACCTCACATCTTACCACAGGGAGTGTTAATTCCCATACTAATGAGTTGTATTCTCCTGATCAGTACCACTAAGCACATAGATAATTTTAATTACAGACAATATTTCTCGTAGTGTTGTATTTATCCGAGTACCTTCATGTCGGCGAAATGTTTCTTTGTAAACCACCTGTTCAATTGAGTTAGCAAATCCGACTTTTTATTCTTGAAAGCTGCAGCAAAAAATCAATTTACAACATTCAATTAATAATTTCTATTGCAAAGCTCCATGAAAGTATTTTTGTCATCGCGGTAAGGATGTTTTTGTTGTACCAATTTGTTTACTGAGATTGTACAATACTAAATAAAAATGTATGTTCCACCACTAACCCTTGAGCGTCAGCAATTTAGGGCTCATATCACAGTTATATATCTCTACCACTGTCATTATACTGGCACGGACATCAGAACGAGGAAGGAACTGATACTTGGTAGTGAACTTACTGTTATATATTGGCAGGTTCAATTTCCCTTAGCCACAACAAAGGCGATCTTTAGAGAGCGAAGAGACAGGAACATTAAGCACGGACTGTTGCAATGCCAAAATTTACGAAGAGGAAGAAAAGACAAAAAAGGTATAGCAAAGAAGGCATGAAAATGGACAGAAACAAAATGGGAAAGAAAAATGAAGTCCCAAAGGCGTATCTATAGCTGAGGGGAGATAACAGCATCTCCCCTGGGGGCGCCAGTCCACAAAGTTTATAAGATTATACGATTATAAGTTAGTTTAAGCCTCCCTAACCGCTACAAAATAAGAGCGTATCAAAGAGAGGAAGGAGGAAGGCACCATTTAGTAAGGAGTTAAGGGAACGTGGAATCTATGCAGAAAGGGCACAGGAACGGTAAGATGAGAAAGAAGTTCATGAAACAAGATCAAAGTTGAAGACGAAAGTAGTAGGTGCTGAAAAACAGGACAGCAGTGAACCGAAAAAAGATGGGTCTGTAACACAACAAAAACCTATTCTATTTCAACAAAAAGAAAGCCTACCTAACCTTTAGCTCGGGCCCTCACATTGTCCCCCTGAGAGCGCTAATTCCCATAGATACAACAGTTGTATCCCCCTGAGGGGGCCAGTTCCCAAAGCATGGGACAAAAGTTAACCACCCTAAGACCAAGTTCCTATCCTACCTCTCCTGAGGGGCGGAGAAAAGAAATAAGCAATATCGAGGACTAGCAAGCGCATCAAGGGCTAGAATCTAATTTCACGAAAAATAGAAAGATTATATTGGATGAAATACAACAATCTGCAGTTTACTAGCCTAATACTAGGGCCTACTAATATAATTCAGAGGATCGAAAATATCTTATTCATTATTGTTGAACTTTCGATTAACAATAGAACTCGATAAACAGGTCAGTTATGTTCCACTCGTCTAAGTTCTTAAGAAGAGAAAACTCTTGAATCAATTTTACAAAGAAGCACTGGAAATAAATATCTGCAAGATTTTCTACTCTGTGCTCCCTTGTGTAGACGTGACTTTTTTCTGATTCAGACTTTTTTCCCTTGAACAATTGCACAAACGTTTAATTACGCTCCAGGATACGGTTTTTAACGATGGAAATTTAACATGCCAGTTTGAGAATCTGTCATACTTCTGAATCTGTAACTCAGTTAAATTCTGTGTCTTGTCCTTAATGACAACTGTACCTGGTAGTGAAGTTCTCTACAGCGTCATAAAACAATAAACTATTGTTCCATGTAATCAGTTAACTACTGTTCCATGTAATCAGTTAACTACTGTTCCATGTAATCAGTTAACTACTGTTCCATGTAATCAGTTAACTACTATTCCATGTAATCAGTTAACTACTGTTCCATGTAATCAGTTAACTACTGTTCCATGTAATCAGTTAACTACTGTTCCATCTAATCAGTTAACTACTGTTCCATGTAATCAGTTAACTACTGTTCCATGTAATCAGTTAACTACTGTTCCATGTAATCAGTTAACTACTGTTCCATGTAATCAGTTAACTACTGTTCCATGTAATCAGTTAACTACTGTTCCATGTAATCAGTTAACTACTGTTCCATGTAATCAGTTAACTACTGTTCCATGTAATCAGTGAGTTAACTACTGTTCCATGTAATCAGTTAACTACTGTTCCATGTAATCAGTGAGTTAACTACTGTTCCATGTAATCAGTTAACTACTGTTCCATGTAATCAGTTAACTACTGTTCCATGTAATCAGTTAACTACTGTTCCATGTAATCAGTTAACTACTGCCCATGAATTCAGTTAACTACTGTTCCATGAATTCAGTTAACTACTGTTCCATGTAATCAGTTAACTACTGCCCTTGAATTCAGTTAACTACTGTTCCATGTAATCAGTTAACTACTGCCCATGAATTCAGTTAACTACTGTTCCATGTAATCAGTTAACTACTGCCCTTGAATTCAGTTAACTACTGTTCCATGTAATCAGTTAACTACTGTTCCATGTAATCAGTTAACTACTGTTCCATGTAATCAGTTAACTACTGTTCCATATAATCAGTTAACTACTGCCCATGAATTCAGTAAATTAATTACTTCCCATGAATTCAGTTAACTACTGCTCATGAATTCAGTTAATTACTGTCCATGAATTCAGTTAATTACTGCCCATGAATCCAGTAAACTACTGCCCATAAATTCACTCAACTACTTCCCCATGTAATCAGTGAACTATACAGCCCCATATAGTCAGTTGAAACTGTATTAGGTAGTCAGTAAGCTACTGTACCTCATGCAGCTGATGTTTGTATTTTTACGTTAGACATGTTGTAGCAACGAACAGAATAAGAGGACAGAATTTACGTAAGTACTATATTCCACAAACAAGAGGAATATTGTTCAACAAGACAAACATTCAGGGTTTGATATAAGTTCAATACATAGTCGTTATATCAAGGACACCTTCACTTCAAGCCCTAATAATAACCAATAAGACCAATAGATATCGTCAGACTACGTCCTTCATAGAACACACTAAGTTCGAAAACACGAGTCCAGGCCGGACAGCAAGTTGAAGGAACGCCAGTTTTTCCTTATCGTGGCTGCATTTTGCTGCGAAAACGATAAAATTTCAGTTTCCGAAATTTTAACATCGTCAGCGGAGTCCGTTCTAAAAGTTGGAATTGTTTTCGAAGTTTTAATTAGTTAACCGAGTCTGTTTGCTAGCAGCACAATTCGCGCGTCACGCGAGTCACCGCCAGACGGGACTGGCAGGCGCGTAGTAGAGTGACAAAAACAAGGGACTACATCGAGGTCGTCAACTTCAGCATCTTTTGAGGACAGTAAAGTGAGATATTTGGGTTATTTTACTCTGGTGGCCTCTTGAGGCGCACAGTTCTATACAAGGCCTGGACATACAAAATTTTGAAGCACTAATAAATCAATTACGTACACATGAATTATTTTCTATCTAATCGTTCTAGTTCTGTATACTGTTATTTACGCGGTTAAAGAAGTTAAACGTTTGTCCTACCTCAATCTTAGATGAGAAAAATTTTGTTTACAGCTAGCGGTATTAAACCAACAAGCATACTTGAATAGAATGAAATAGAATGGAAGAGAATAGAATAGAATAGAATGGACGGGAATAAAATAGAATGGAATACAATAAAAAAAATCGGGTAAAACCTAGCCGAGCAGAGTAGAACCGAGCAAAGCAGAATAGAGCAGAGCTGAATAGAGCAGAGCTGAATAGAGCAGCAAAGGAGAACAGCATAAAATAGAGTAAAATAGAGAAAAGAGCAGAGCAGAAAAGAGGGTGGAATAGAGTAGATTAGGGTAGGATAAAGCAGAATAGAGCAGATTAGGATAAGGTAAGGCAGAATAAAGTAGATTAGGATAGGATGAGGCAGAATGGAATAGGATTAGAAGTAGGATAGGATAAGGCAGAATAGAGTAGGAGTAGAAGTAGGATAGGATAAGGCAGAATAGAGTAGGAGTAGAAGTAGGATAGGATAAGGCAGAATAGAGTAGGAGTAGAAGTAGGATAGGATAAGGCAGAATAGAGTAGGAGTAGAAGTAGGATAGGATAAGGCAGAATAGAGTAGGAGTAGAAGTAGGATAGGATAAGGCAGAATAGAGTAGGAGTAGAAGTAGGATAGGATAAGGCAGAATAGAGTAGGAGTAGAAGTAGGATAGGATAAGGCAGAATAGAGCAGGAGTAGAAGTAGGATAAATATAAAATAAAATAAGATACAAAATGGAGCATAAAATCGAACATCAATATCGAATAGAGGTTGAAATCGAACATAAATTGAAGCATAAATTTGATAAAATATAGAATGAAATAAAACATGGAATATAATAAAATATGAAAATAAATATTATAAGAGATAAAATATATAGCATAGAATTTGATATAAAATAGAATGAAATTCAATGTAGAATAAAATATCTAATAGAAGACAAAATAGAACAGAATAAAATAGAACTTAACACAAAATATAATTTAGTATAGAATAGACTACAGAATAGAATGAAAAATAGATATAAATATGCAGTAGCATACGCTTGAAGAGAATAACGAATAGAATATAGAATAGATATGATTAGATAATACGAAATATTGAATAGAGATCAATAAAATTGCATTGAGTGGAATAGAACAGGCTTATTTTAGAGTTTTTTTAGTTTCAGGGCTCTTCATATACACTCTTGCAACAACTGAAGTGCGCTCCTTAGCATTCATACAAGGATGGCTAGAGAATTATATTCGAGTGTTCTTGCTTCAGTTGTGGGCCGATATGCTAACGAACTCCCAAGTTTACAGGGACGCAACCCCCACGAACTCTTCTGCAGGCCGAACTTAGATTCCTTGTCTGCCTTGCGCGAAAAGTTTCCGTTTACGGTTCTCTAAGAATTACCCGAGACTGGAAAAAACGTCACATTTAAATAGGAAATGAGGAATATTTACAATTAAACAGAATGATATTATCAGAAACAGCTTCCTGTTTGATGAGTTCTGGTGCAAGTCTGAAAGAGGTGGTCGAGGAGCAAAACAGTATCCGTGTGATGAAACAAACAACCATCACTCATTTCCTCACCAGAGGAAGGCCTGCTAGTGTAATTCTAATTAGCTTGTTAGGCGAGACGTGCAGGATACCAGACTAATGACACGTGTTCTGAAAAGCTGCTATATTCACGATTACTTGGTCTGTAGCGCCAAGCAAAGAGACGGATGCCATGTAATTAGTGCTAATTACCCTAATATGGCTTCACAAACTTCAGCAACGCAATGGGTACTGTGAACGAGATGATCGAGTGCGGTAGCCGAATAACGAAAAAAGATGTCTGCTTATTATTAATTATTTTTGCGATTGACAATGGATCATTTTCTTTACCAAGATAACCAAGCTCACAGTTTAGCAGGTATAAAGAAGTTACGCGTTATTTCCACCTTGATGTTTTTGGAAACCTAAAACTAAAAAAAGAAGTTCAAGTTTGGACAAAAACATCTCGATACTTTGAGGCGGCAAACTTACGTTTTCTCAGCTAAATAGAAACTCAACTCTGCCACAGCTATCCCAGGTTGGCGACACTTTGAGTTAGAGAAGCAAGTTAGCGTAATGAAGCAATACGTTACGAGCACAACGAGCAGTTCTACTGAACAGTAAGCCAATGGCCTTCTTAACTTCATCGTTTGATAAGCTGGGAATCGTTCCTTTAGGGCTTCTTGGGTTAAAGTTACCACGAATTAGAAACTTACCATTGAATTCATCACACGAATTTTTGACTGAAGCTGTGTGGTACCCATACGAGCACCAGTTAAGAGAGTGCTAGGTCTTGTGTTTTCAGTAAGATAAATTAGATTGGATGTGAGTTTAAGCCTCCCTAACCGTAAAAAAAAGAGTTCCAAAAAGAGGAAGGAGGAAGACACCATTTAGTATGGAGTTAAGGGAACGCGAAATTTATGCAGAAGGGGCACAGAAACAGTAAGTTGAGAAAGAAGTCTATGAAAGAAGATAAAAGTTGGAGAAAGTAGTAGGTACTGCAAGACAGGACAGCAGTGAATCTGCAAAAAAGTGGTTCTTAATGTAACAAAAAATATTTTATTTCTGCAAAAAGAAGGCCTACCTAACTCTTAGCTCGGGCCCTCGCACATTTTCCCCCCTGGGAGCGATAATTCCCGTAGATACAATAGTTGTATCCCCCTGAGGGGTCTCAGCGATAACAAAAACATTTACCCTAACAATTACAATTCTGATGTGCTAGCTCCAATTCGTCTTCAGAAAGGTAGTAAAATCATGTATATGCAAAAGGTATTGATGCTTCGTTGGTATCATGGCTTCTCATTTCTCGTTTTTAATTCCTGTTTCAGCTGCAACACCGACCAGTTTTTGTTTATTGATCGTATTGACTACTGTAGTGCACCATGCAGAGACGCTCGATACCGGTGCATGTCGTCCATTTCATGGCGAAATTGTTCCGCGTCAGGAATCATGTGAGCCTGAATTGACACGCTTAAAACCGCCAGTCAACCAAAGTGAATGGAATTCTAATACATCTTATAACTGCAAGAAATAGCTCATTTGGAAAAACAAATACACCATTTTAAAGAATGTCAGAGTTGCAAAAAAATTATTCAACAAATCATCAATACTGAAGAACATGTCTCCATAAACTTCACCATCGAAAACAGAATGCGTTCTGAACTTGCTCAGTCTCAGATAGATTTATTAAATTTTGTTAACTTTATAGAATTGTCTCCACCGTACACTGTTTTATGCCAATTATACGTAACACTCTATGAAAATCATTATTTCATCTACATATCGAGTGCATAGCATTCTAAAATTTCATGAATAACGACTCTCTGTGAATGAACACACGCAAGGTTATCGCACGAACTTTACTTCTTATACGATTATTTTACATAGAGTAAATATTGAAACCTAATCTGGAACCACAAATTTTTCCCTGAAAACTTAGCTAAAGAATAACAAATATTTAGCTTCTTTTGAAACTGCTAACTTCTTTCTAAAGGCTTAGCTATAAAAAAAAACATATACACTTTATTTAAAACAACAGATTTTTCTCTGAAGGCTTAGCTATAGAATAAAGAGCTTAATTTAGAAACACAAATCTCACCCTGATTGTATATGCAAGAATTTCATATTTTTCTAAATCATTAACAGTTTAGGAGCTTGCTAACTTACAAGCATTACCGTTATTACTTTTCTGTCCTTACTCGAGGTAATAAACTCAGGGATACCATTGCCATTAGTATTTCTTATGTATTATTAAATCACTGAGAGCTAAGACCGAGCTGATCGTTGTTTGCATCACCTCCGGTCTTTGCAAAGCTGCTGGTCTTTATTGCGATCCTCCTAATCATGACCGAACTTTCCCTAAAATCCCAAATTCACCGCTGATTTTCTTCAGGTTGCACTTTTGTGAAAGAAGTTAGCGCGATATTTGCGGTAAAAATCAGTTCGTTAATACAATGAGGTACCAACGGATAGCCTGAAAGTAATTACATTCTTTTCTTTTCCTGTTTCGCTTCCTCTTTTCTCCGAAAATTGAAATGATTGGTAAGGATATTTATAGCAGGATTAGCTTAAATGTATTCAAGTTGCCACAGCGACTTACTTTTTCTCATAAGGAGTATAAGAAGTTCAAAGGTAGGTCGGTCTACTTTTTCAAACAAAATAGATTTTTTAGCTTGGTTACGGACCCTCTTTCTTGAGTTTACTTTTATCCTGCTTTTTAAAGAGACTTGAAATTATATGCACGAGCAATTCCACAGAGAGTGTAACCTACAGCTTAGGGCTTGAAAAAATTTAGCCTCGGAGTCTTTTTGTTCCTCGAAGTTGGGTTATTCTCCCTCACAGCGACGGAGTTATCAGGTCTTTTTTACAGAACCGAATGCTTTGCCATAGAAAGTGAATGGAAGGAATTAAAATATTTAAATAATATGAGTGAGCTAGCGTTTCACACTCGTTTGAATAAAAACAATATCTAACTGTCCTTCTAAAAACTGCCGAATGCTCTGCAGAGGAGGTTTCAGCACGAGCTAGAGACCTTTATGTACGGAAAAATTGTTCAATCCTTAAAGCTCAAAATTATTCGTACACTCATAGGCGACTTATTTTATTTACATTTGAAAACTTATTGATAAAAAGGAACGTCTGAAACCAAGATACATTTAGGAAATAACAGAATGCTTTGATCGAACATTGCAAGTTGGACTGTTAGTGCACTAACGAACCGAGCGCAACAATTTTGAATGTCAGTTTGCATACACGTACATATGCGTTTCATTGCTCCTAAGCACACACTCTATAAATACCAGCCTTATGAAAAATTATTATAGATTATTAGTTAGTTTAATCCTCCCTATCCTTTACAAAGGCGACCCAAAGAGAGGAAGGATGAAGGCACCATTTAGTATGGAGTTAAGGGAACGTGGAATCTATGCAGAAGAGGTTTAGAAACAGTAAGTTGAGAAAGAAGATTATGAAGCAAGATCAAAGTTGAAGAAGAAAGTAGTAGCTGCTGAAAAGCAGGACAGCAGTGAACAGAAAAAAAGATGGTCCTCAACATAACACATACATTTCATTTCAACAAAAAGAGGCCTACCTAACGTTTAGCACGGGCCCTCACATTTCCCTCCCTGGGAGTGATAATTCCCATAGATACAATAGTTGTATCCCCCTGAGAGGCCAGCCTTATGAAAACCAAGCAGTCGAGTACAATGGCTTGGCAGCAGCCTTCCGACAAATGTTTTCAAAACAGCTGTGCTTAGACAAGATCTTTTTAATTTTAATTACGTATTTTTATGATTAAATTAGTTTCAGACTCTATCCATAACATAGGCGAACTCAAAATAACGAAAAGAAGAGATCATTTAGTATGGGTTGTAAAAATCGGGGAATCTATACACACGTGGCGTTTTTACTTACGATATTCTATGCATAGAAATAGAGAGTTAAAAAGGAAGGGAACAAGAGACACAGAAGGGATGGCAAAGCAGGCGTGCAAACGGAGAGCAGGTGGTTCACGAAGATAAAAGTTCCAAAGGGCTTCCTACGTTGCTGAGGTATGTAAATTCGGTAATATACTCATTTATTAACTTCCCTTTATTGAAATTCAAGGTTTGCTGTTCTAGTAATAATGACGGACGGAACTTGCCGTAAACTATAAGAAGCTCGATTGTCACAGTTCGCCCCACAAATCTCCCCTGAAATGCTCTGGACAACAGTTTTGTTGCATATCTTTGCGAAAAGTGGACATCCATAGCTCATGAACTCGAAGAGTAGCGCATTTCTGAAAAGAAGCGCAAGTACTCTTCACAAAGAACGGCTTGGGTCGAGTCTGGCCGAGTGCCTGGGAATTCTGCACCCCGTCCGGGGTTCGGAAAGAACGCTGGCACTGTTTATGCGCATTTCAAAAACGTCCTGAGCAGAAGTGTTGGGTTTCCTGCTTTGAAGTTGTGTTCGCGAAATAAAATTGCTTCAGCTAGAACAATGGGCGCAGAAGTTTTCGACGCGCGCCAAAGGACGAGAAAACATGCATTTTTCTGGATAGCATAACTTTGATTGAACTCGTTCTGCATATTGCGTTATGTTTTATTTTTGAAAAATTTTTACGATGAAATTTTTGCCTAACTTAATGAGCTGTTAGGTTTTAACGTTAGAAAAAGGGATTTATTCAGCGAGAGTAGTTTTATAAATATGTCCTTGGTAATGGAAGGGTTTTCCCTATGAATTTAGATGATTATGAACAACAGCGTGAAAGTGAACGGTTGAGTTACGGAAAACGGAAAAAAGTGCTCAAATATGCGATAAAACCCCTAAAGGAACCACATAAAGCCTATGTGATCGAACGAATCTCTGAATTGAAAGAGCAACATTAGTGGATGAAATAAGGAATTTAAAAACGAAGAAAGCAAATCCCAAATGAGTCTAAATTCTTAAACTCCTAATGATCATTTGCCTTAAGAAACGTTACTTCCCTGCATGAAATTATCATCACTCCAAATACAGAGGTGACGGCGCCAGAAGTAGTAAAAATACGTTCAGTTGCAAAGCTCATACGTAGTAAGCATTGTTGCACGCAGCTTACCGAAATCTTCCAGCCCCAAATTGGACGTAAGTCCATCTAAACCTGAACAGCCAGTTCGATGTCCATGCACGGAGTACAGAAATGTGAGCTGGGGAGCAAAGGTTCAATATTACAGCGGGTAACGTAGAAAACTTATTCAAGTTTAGGTTGGCCTTAGTTTACACGAGAACTTACGACCGGCATTTGTTGATGATAGCTGGTGGCTAACAGAAAAGAAAATAATTGTTACTGCTCAGCGCCAAAAGATAGTGTCTTTGGATGTCGTAGAAAAATAGTGTACTTGAAGTAATTCTTACCCTAAGACTTCAATCGTGCTCGTAGGATTTACCATATCATTATACTCAGTAATTAAAAGAATGAAATAAGCAGGCTGTACAAAAACTGAAAAGAGTTATAGATGAAAAATAAAAGAGGGTCACAAAGGAGAACATGAAGGGGATTGGGTAAGAGAGCGAGGGAATAACACTCGCGCTGAGCTCGTATAATGAGGATGTGAACTGCACGCGTAAATGCAAGGCCAGAAATGTCTGATTCGCCAGGAATTAATTAAACGAAGCGCAGAAACAGCGTACATTGTAACGTACAAAAAAGGAGGTATTTATTATGTCATTTGTTCACCTGAAAATTACATAGAGAATGCAGTTGCGTTCGTTTCGGACTGACGTGAAAAGAGTATTGCATTTTTATTCAAAAGTGCATCCTTCTAGCATTTTAAATCACTTTTTTCCACAAATTGTTGAAAGATGGAGGGATATGAGGCGTTTTCGACTTTTTTAATATTAGCATTGAAATCTATTAGATAATTTCAGCCCCATAAAATCTCACGTATTATTCACTCCTCAGTCCTTATTTGATAAAGTGCATTCGCTGAGAACGTAAAGTATTTGTTCAATACTTCACCGGTATTGCTCTTCAAATTTTAAATTTTTTTTTCTTCTGAAAATATTCAACATGATTCCTGTCAATCGAACATTAGTATCGTGAGAACGAGAGTCAAGGTTTGGTCATGCTTTCTAAATTATTCCAATTCTGCTAATGCAATTTATTTATTCTGACGTTTTTCCTTAGAGCTGTAAACAAGCACAAAATTCTGCTCCCAGGTATTGAATTAAGCTTCACAGTCACGTCCGCTCTCGGAAGGTAGTTTCTACCTCGCATAACACGTGATTCTATCACGCGTTTATCTAGAGAGTGTTCTACCCCATGAAAGCAAGCACATCGATTAATTAGATAGGGCTAAGACAATAGGCGATGTGGCGATCAGGTCCCTGTTAGATTTATTTAGATGAAACCGCCTAGAGACGCTAAGTTAGCGTTAGTTCAAGTTCTGCTGTCAGCCACGTTTCGCTAATGTTCGAAATTCGCCAGAAACGATCGTTCCCTGCGAACAATTTCCTGTCATTGAGCATTCTTAGTCTTACCCTCCTTTGTTGCGCGATCTTCTCTAAGAACCTTGGACCCTGAAAAGAATATTAAGAGACACACGCGATGGCATGATGCAGAGTTTCATAATTAACTGGACATCAACAAACTCGAGAACAAGGCTTCACCTCAATCTAATTGAACATAACCATCTCAGGAACATGGACCCATGACTAACGAGGCTTGCAGCGTATGGGAGCAGCTGCAATGCAATCAAGCAAAGAAGCGGGAGAGCAGGCAGCTGGCGGCCAGATAGGTCACTGGGTCGACAAAAACAGAGCTCCAGAATTAGTCTGAAAAAGGCAATGTTTGCTGCGGTTTCGTTAAAAGCAGCTCTGAAGGATCGATGAGGCATGTCTCGCGTGATCGATGCTGCCGGCCACTGAACAGATGACAGCGCGCCATTGAAGCGAACTTAATAAGCGGAGAGCATGGCGATTACATTCTGTGGGGCTTTAACGCCGCGACCGTCTCAAAGACGCATCAACGCTGCAACAGCGACAGCATCAACGGGATATGAAAGTTCTGGGAAAAGATGATGGGAACAGCGTCGGGCCACATGCCAAGTATGGAAATAAGGATATAACTATGGTGCAGTATGCTTTAAGAACTGGGGTTAAAGTAGATTTTTACTTAATTTGAGCTTCTCTAACCTCTGAAAAAAGGGGTTCCCAAGAGAGGAAGGAGGAAGGCACCATTTAGCATGGAATGAGGTGAACGGTGATCCTATGCCCAAGGTGTGTCTCCAAACAGCGTGCATGGAAACTGCATTAAGAAAAAAAATGAATAAACAAAAGAATAATTGGAGAAAAAGTAGTGGGTGTTGACAAAAGATGGTTCGATGCAAGCAAATAAAATAATGCCAATCTATTTCAGCACAAATAAAGCTTTCCTAAGATTCAGCTCAGGACCTCACTTGCGAACTGGGATTTGAAACGGATAACGTAAGCAGGGACTGGGGGTTTCAAAATGATTACATCTCGAGTGATTCAAAGAAAGTTCAGCGCGAAGCATTAGATTCCTACTAAATATAATGTTTTTACGCGAGTGTCTGGAAAAATGATTTAGCACCTACATTATTTATAAAATGAATGAGCTGTAAAAAATTCCGTCAAGTCAAATTGAATAATTTTCTATTCAAATAACCTCATTTTCCGTTCCTTTGAGGAATACTCGCAAAGAAACCTGGTCAAGTTTGAGTTCACATGGCGCAAAATTTCCTTTCTGGTGAGCACAACCCGCTGTGCTCAAAAGAGACGTAACCATCTTGATGAAACCGAAACGTGAACATCGAACGAAAAATAACAGATAAGAACACTGGAGCATGTGGTTGGTTGCACAGAGAGCCGGCCTCCCTCATGAGGGTGACGAGGTGCTTCTATAGCGTGAGGTCCACCGCCACATATCGCCTACCCAGGTGCAGTTTGAGATGTACAAATTAAGTGTTTATCGCTAAATTAAATGTATGGGAATAAGTAATCCCAATTAATGACCTAACCTTACGCTACAGTACTAGCTAGAGGTAGATTTCATGCTATAGTGTGATAGACCTCACTCTATCGATTGATTGATAAACAAGTTTTAGCCTCATTTTACCACAACAAAGATGCTCAATGAGAGGAAGGATGAAGGCACCAGTAAGTGTGGAGTTAAGGGAACGCGGTATCTACACACAAGGTGCATAAAAAAAGTAAGCTAAGAAAAAAGTTCATGAAACAAGATAAAAGTTGAAGAAGAAAGTAATAGGGTCTGAAAAACAGGGCAGCAGTGACCCGAAAAAAAGATTATTCGTAACAAAACAAAAAACCTATTCTACTTTAACCAAAAGATGGCCTACGTAACTCTCAGCTCGGGCCATTGCACATTTTCCCCCTGGGAGCGTCAATTCACATAGTTACAATTATTGTTGTATTCCCCTGAAGCTTGCGTTAAATACAGCCATCAAGAATGATGGAATGCCATTACCATAAATAGAAAAGAAATCAATAAGTTAAGTACAATTAACATCAATTATTAAACGATTACACTACAATTGTGCACAAATGATGATTAAATCGGGTAAAAATCTAAATATACATTATTGGGGCATGCCAGACATTTTAAGCGCACTTTTTAACTGTAAAGAATGCCTACACGAAGTCGAGGAAAAATGTCAAAACATAGAAAACATCAGTATTGAGGCTGATAAAATGTTTCTGTTTTCATGTTTGACTTTAACAGAAAAGATTAGACCATAAGTTAGTTACAGCAAAGACGTCCGAAGAGAGGAAAGAGAAATGAACTTTTTGGTATGGAGTTAAGGAAAGGCAAAACATATTCCCACAGTGTTTTTTCTGCTAAGGATCCTCTGCGCATAAAAGCAGCGAGTTTGGAAGCCAAGTTTTGAAAGAAGATAAAAGTTGATGAATATAGTCAGAGGCTCTGAAAAACATGACTGCTGTGAACCGAAAAAAAGATGGTCCGTGATCAATTAAAAAACCTATTCTACATCAACAAAAATAAAGCCTATATAAACTCTTGACAACACATTTTTCCCCCTGGGAATGCTAATTCCTGTAAGCACAATATAAAAACGATTACCCTATCATTATTTAGAAAGAGGGAACAGTATTTTCGTTAAAGGCGAAGCGAGCAAAAGCAGGGAGCTAAAAAGGGGAGCTAGGAATTTTTCGTCAGTACATGAAGCTGTTCAGCGAGCCTTACAATCGGTTTTAAGCAATATTTAAAGCATGAAACTTCCTCGTAAAGCTTAGTGAACATTTGTGAATGGTTATTTGTTATAAAGAATTTTAGAAAATCAGTCTTCTGGAGCACATAAATCTTTCAACATCGCCTCACAACACGAAATAATAGCCATGTGCTTGAGAGTAAGTGGTTCAATTCACTTCGCAAAGCGTTTAGTCCGGCCTAAACGACTATAAATTGCAGCCCTCAATAATTATTGAAGTTTGAAGTAACCATTGAACGTTGATGGAGCAGAACCAAAGCAACTGGAAGTTCTGAACTGTTCCAAAGCAACTATTGACGGACATCACGTCTGAAGTGGCAACTGGAGGTTCTGAAGCAACCATTGACGAACATCACGTCTGAAGTGGCAACTGGATGTTTTGAAGCAACTATTGACGAACATCACGCCTGAAGTTATCAACCGGAGGTTCTGAAGCAACTATTGACGAACATCACGCCTGAAGCTATCAACTGGAGGTTCTGAAGCAACTATTGATGAACATCACGTCAGAAGTGTGAGTCATTGCGGAGCTGGGCAGCTCGTTGCTTGGTTTTTGAATGAGCCTCATCGACCGGAGGCAATGACAAATGATCGTGTGCCAGGAAACTGCTACCTCGCCTTCAGCGTGATGATCATTACGTGGCCGGACCGATTACATGGATATTCCTGGTCCAAGTTTGGCCTATTCGTTTCAATTACAGGACTTGACTACAGAGAGCTGATGTTTAGCTTGCCTCTGGAACATCGCTCTGGAAAGCTGCACTTCTTGTGGCTAATAAAATGCTGCTCTCGCTGTGCTGTGCAGTTTTGACCAGCTTCACTGCACTAGGCCGTTTAAAATGTGAGCTATTTTATGGAAGTGTTTGCCTTCCAGTCAACTGCGGAAAGTGAGAACCATCGAAATATAATTAGACTATGTAAAAAAACTAGTTTTTGAAAAAAGTAAGGTGTCGCTCTGTGCAGTGACTTCAAATTTATGGAAAACCTTATTCAATGGTTACAGAGCAATTTTACAGCACGTCATATTTAGTTGAAAAGAAAAATAAAACACTGCGCGTTTTCTGACTCTTCGTTAGATAAGTATTTTCGAAGATTCTGGTACTCAAGGTAGACTAGATTTTGAAATATTTTAAGCTATCTTATGCAGTAACTTACCTCAACGAAAAGAATTTTTCAAATATTTACTCCCATATTTTCTTTTCTTTCAACAGTTTAATTTATCTCCATTTTGTACAAAAATGAGTAACAAACACGATTATTAATCTTATTTCGATTCCGACAAACGAAAAAAAAAGTACTTGATTTTTTAAGTGTTTTTTTGTTCTTAATTAATCTATTTCAATCCAGCTCAATAATTAACTTCATTGTTGGTAAAGATAAAAACAGGCGCTCGCTCAGTGAGGCTGCCGGGTGTGATTGATTTCCTACTTTATTGAACAATCAATACATTTAACATCGAAGATTTTATTAAGTTTGTCCCCAGGAACAAAATGCGTCAGAAGAACTTGTGTCATAGGGCTAAATTTTCAATATTTCGATACAGCGTTCGAGGCTCGATACCCTGCATGGTGTCGGTAAATATGGATTGTTCTCTCTAGCTGGGAATTAGTTTAAAGCTACAATTGGCAGCCAAACGCGTGAAAACATTTTTATACGATTTAATTAAACAGTGTGATGGTCTTGTTAAATAAAGATTTCACTCTTAAAGGCGGTCTAAACGAAATTGTAATTATAGTTTGTGAAAATATGTCAGAACGGCATTCATTTTTGTACGTTCAATATCCAGGAAACAGAAAAATGGAACTCCAAATCTTTGTGAATTTTTATATTTTGAGTCGAAACAGTGATCAAATTTCAGTCACAAATTCACACGAGGAGAAAATGTTTTTTCTTGTTCGTTCTCAGCAAATATGTTTAGAAATGCTTGTGTCCGAGCAGCGCCTACCAATAGCTTTATTTACGGCGGCCTAAGCAAGGGGAAAAAGTATATTATTTTGATTTGATTTCGCTAATATGTTTCAAAAGAGACGGAAATTTGCACTTTTTCGGTAATATATGCGAATTATTTAAATTTAAATACTTTTTTCCCCGTAAGGTTTGGCTAAAAGTCGTATCAAGCATTCCAACAGGTGTCACCAAGATTTAAAAACGAAAGACATTTATGTAGAATGGAATAAGGAGAACTGAGGATCTATGTTCATGATTTGAACCGCATTCTATGCTTAGAAAGAGCAAGATTGAATGCTTGTGAAGTAAGATGAAATTTGAAGAAGAAAGTAATATCGGCTGAAAAAACGGTCGAAAACGAAAAATAGACAATAAGCAAAGAAATTACAATATATCCCATTTCAACAAAAAGAAGACCTAAGTAATCTTCAGGTTAGGACATCACATCTTCCCTCTGGGAGAAAATAATTCCCATTAGTAATTGTTTCTTTCGTTGAAAAGTAAAGTACTTGGATAATGACAGCAAAAGTACCCCAAAAATTTAAGCAACATCGGGCGTCATAAATTTGCATATTTAGCTTGACGCATGCTGTTCCCTGAGCATTTTTTATATTTTCAGCGCGTATGTCCGGAGCACAAAAAAATGTTCAACTCAACGAAGCTTTCAGAGTTTTTTTTTGTACCAGATTATAGGGATTGGTTTGAAAGTTGCATAGTGTGCACGATAAAGTTAGTGACATACTGTACAGTATTTCTCACGTGCATTGCAAAGCTGTCGCAACGTACGAGCATTTTGGTATTTGTTCAATAAGTTCATGATATTTATAACATAAGGAGAAATAGAGCCAAGTAAGCCATGTTATACTAATGATTTCAACTTTACTGCGATGGCAGCAAAGGGAGTTAACCCTCTAACGCCCAAGTGGACTGTACGGTCCTCTTTCAAAAATAATATATTGTATTTCTTATTCAAATTATTTACTAATATGTCCTTTGAACTTCCCTGCCGAGTGGCAGTTCCTTCCACATCTTGATAACAGTGAGTACTTAATGCCAGTGTCGGTTTAGTGATAGTGGTTGTGATAACGGTAATATGAGTATAAAAATGTGGGCGTAAAAGGGTTGAAGCGTGGCGTATTGTAAGCAACTTTCAGTGAAATATAAAACGTTGTGAAACTACAAATGCTCTGTAAAGAGAGCTGAATTCTATTGCACGGTTACTGATAAAATAAAAAGACCGGATTATTTTGTAACAAAACAAATTGGATTTCATATTAGTTTAAACTTCCATAACCGCTAAAAAAGCGTTCCGAAGAGAGAAGGAGGAAAACATCATTTAGTATGGAGATAAGGGAACGCGGCATCTATGCACAAGAGGCAACTGGAAATTACCTGGTTACATAAACTGCTTCATTGCTTCATAAACTTCTTCCTCAACTTACTGTGTTTATACACAGTAAGTTGAGGAAGAAGTTTATGAAACCAAGTAAAAGTTGAAGAATAAAGTTGTAGATGCTGGGAAACAGAACAGGAAACCGAAAAAAGGTTTTCTTTCTGAAAACCTGCCAATTTCAACAAACAGAAGGCTTACCTACCAAACTATCAGCTCGGGCCCTTACACATTTTCCCCTTGGGAGCGCTAATTCCCATAGATAAAATAGTTGTATCCCCTTGATGGGGCTAGCAAAATAGATGTTTCCTGACCGAGAAGTGGCTATGTGTGCAGACATTAATTTTTTTCGTTTAAACGTTCATTTATGTACGAAAAGATCAGTAGATAAATGAATAATGACTATGGGAAGATGGTATTATAAGTATAATTGGGTGATTGAAATCCTTATACAGCTAGAAACAATGTTTTTTCGCCTTTCAAGTAAAATTTATAGTTCTATCAATACTAGTTTTCCAGCATAAATTAAATATTATTTTAGACATTTAATAGGAAGATAAGCAAGTTTCCATCCCGTTGTCTCAATCTCACAATGTATTTTCGACTGGAAAACTGCAGAACACTAACATCCTTCAAGCCTGCACTAATTATGCCGGCATTCATTCTGTACCTTTCAACGTCGAAGTCCATTTAAGAACAATGGAGGGAATGGTGAATAAGGAAGCTGAAATAGTGAAAGAGAAATGTAGGCCAGGAGGCCACAACAGCAGAAGGAATCATTTCAAGCTGCAGCGCACGAGATCAACCAGAAAAACTCCAACTCGAACTAGAAGATTCAAGGCATCTGGAAGAAGACTTGCAGCTATCGCAAGACCACTTTAATACCAGCCCAATAATAAAAATAACAGCAGACTCTCATACGTTGAACTAAATAGTTAATAATTTACATCAAAGTTTTGGTTGGATTAGACAGGCTTAAGGTACGTTCATAAACAATTAAGTCCCGTCTCAGATCGTCCTGGACAGGTTTTATGAGCATAAGGGTGATTTGTTGCATCTCCTTCAGCCGCTACATTATCTAAATGTGAATTATTGAGCCTTTACAAACTGCTTTGGAGAGAAATATGTGTGACTGCAGTCCACCTCTTCCATCGTTAGTTTAGTTTAGTCGTTAGTTTTAGCCTCCCTACCCGCAGTAAAAATGCGATCCAAAGAGAAAAGAAGAAAGCACCATTTACAATGGAGTTAATGGAACGTGGAATCTATACAGAAAGGGCATAGAAACAGTAAGATGAGAAAGAAGTTCATGAAACAAGATCAAAGTTGAAGAAGAAAGTTGTAGGTGCTGAAAAAAACAGGACAGCAGTGAACCGAAAAAGATGGTCCGTAACAAAACAAAAAACTATTCTATTTTAACAAAACGAAGGCCTACCTAACTCTCAGCTAGGGCCTCCACATGGTCTCCCTGGGATAGCTTATTCCCATAGATACAATAGTTGCATCCCCCTGAGGGCTGTATCATCGTTACCCGAACTCGCCTGTATTTCGTATGAAGAATGATATAAGATTCCTTCCTAGACTGCACTAGAAATGGTTTTATCTATTTCAAGCAGACTGCTGGCTTCTTAAATGACTTTTCCTGCAGCGTATTAGACACGGTAACGGGTTTTTTCTAGTTTCCAGATTTTTGTCCAACTCTTGTGGGAAAAAATCAGGAAAACGAGTACTAAACGAATTGTAAACTGGTCATAGAAATGTATCGCTTGTACGCGAAAGCGTCAGATATCGTTCAAATTTGAATAGTCAAAGCTTATCAAACCTCGACAAAGGTGTTCCTGGAAGAGGATTGAGGGAGGTACCATTTAGTTTGGTATTGAAAAAACAGGAAATCTATGTACAAGGTGTGCCTCCACGCCCTGCGCGTGAAACGGCATGATCAAGAGTAGTCTATGAAGAAAGATAAAAGTCGAAGGAAAAAGTAAGAGTGCTAAAAAATCGCAGTAGTGAAACGAAAAGAGAACGGTCAGCAGTAAATAAAATATAACTATTCCATTACAACGAAATGGAGACCTACAAAACCATCAGCTAACACTTTTTCCATGTGAAAGCTAATTGCTATGGGAACAATAGTCGTGTACCCATGAGGTTTTGTCGGGTTTTCTAGTCTAAAAAATTCCTGTTCATTAAATAGACATCGCAAGGAACGGTTGTCTAAGGCGAAGAACGTCCCTGATGTGGTCACAACGTTGGCTATTCTAAATAGAAGTCATAAATCACTGCCGACAACAGCAACGCACTTGCGCTTCAGCGCTGATATAACCAACATTTCGACGGAGTAAAAATTTCAGGAATAATTTTCAAAGTTAGAATACTGTTCACTACACCGTGTCATAAATCAAGTCTAAAAAAATGATGAAATGGCTACAATAACATCCTATATGAATTAAAACTAAAGTCCTACTTATTGTTGTCGCTACCCTCCGTGAGCCCGCTACAGGTTTTAAAAATGTTCTCTGCAGCGAAGGAAACTCAAACGGCAACATCATATCTACGAAAAATGATAATATGAACTCCAGAACGCGCTGAAGCTCAGTGCGAGTTTAGCTTCGATGTTGTCTCGTTTTCTGTTGTCGCATAGCCCAGCTGAGAAAAATTGTCTTCCAACTCGCGAGTGTTCTGACAGATAACGCCGGAGGGATTACCTGATCGCGGCCTTGCAGAGTTCTCGCGCGAGGTATTTGTTTGAATTTTTCTTGCTACGGTCAGAACGGGAAGAGGAAGATCGTTCTTACGCTCACACTGGCGTTGCAAACAGTGCAGGAAATTGTTTTTAAAAAAGAGCAAGCCAGAAAACATTTGTGCATGTTCTTTGATGCTGATATTTGTGATAAAGCAGTATTTCTTTCGAAATTTGAGACACGACGTTGCTTAAAATTTTTTAAGAAAAATATCTTCTTTTTCATAGGTAGTTCAAATGGGCATAGACTAAACAGAATGCTTTAGGAAATTTAAACGCACGATAGTAACAATAAAACGAAAATCCTGATTCAATTATTATAAAATTAACATTTCAATACTAATCAGAATCAGTTTATGAGTTTTTCATTGGTAGCGTCAGGGATTCAAAATTTTTGAAAAGCAAATGAAACTACGAAGAGGTGAACGAACGCTGCGTGTTGATAGATCGTCATGACTGTGAACGGTTGTAATTAGGTATAATAGTGATAAAACATAAACCTAGTTGTGTGCCACTAGTTTGTCAAATTAATCTCCTTTGAACTTCTCTGGAAATTTATTGTTAATTTTGGTCCCGAGTTCACTGGGAATAAAATGTAAAATGCTGTAAAAATAGTGAAGACATGCGAGAATATTTTCTTATTTTGTATATGATGGCCAAAAGCTCGAATAGAATAAACAACGATGCTAAGAAGCCATACATTTTGTAAACGAACTTCAATAAACGACTCTTGAAACAAGCACTTATCGTTCAAATTCAATAAGTAGGAGGGAAAATTAAAAAAAAATGATTGCACAATTTATACCCTTAAATGAAAACGTGGATTTGTGGTCAGTTAAGAGTTTTATAGAGTAGTGGGAATTTTATTGATAAATCCCAAGTTTGTCTTTTTGGTTTGCGAATAGGAGTAAGTTGAATATTCGAAGTAAACACCGTAGAGTTATTGATCTCCTAGTGCGTTGTGGCAAGTAGTACTAGGCAAAGCGTTTATTCGCATGGTGAACATGATTACTTTTAGTCCGTTTAAACGAATTTATGCTGTTTAAACTTCTATTGTCTTATGAAATTGTATTATTATCAGTTTAAATTTTTCGTATTGCGTGTCAATCTGGCATGAAAATTAGGCATTAAACTTCTACCACCAATATACCTGTTATTTAAGGAGAAACCACTATAATTCAAAGGATTATATCATAAATTTGACCATTGATTAACTTGGAACAAATATGTCAACTTACAATCAGAACGAGAAAAGTGTTTTCAATCAAAAACACGGAGATAAATAACAAATTGTTCGTCGTGTTGAAAGAAATCAGCTTATAAGTCGGCTAAAACATTAGAAATCCTTGCAATTTAATAACATGAATGCGACACTTGTGTTTGTATGTAAGATCTGACTTAAAGGATATTATCCTGCGATTCAGGACATGCTGTAATGCAGCTTAGTCTTGCGCTGGTACTACAATGTATTTGAAGGTTCAATAGGTAAAATTTACAAAATCTGAAAAGAATTCAGTGACTACAGTGATATGTTGCGTTAAGAATTTGTTCATAAAGTTGAAACTGCGTGATGTGAGAGTACAATGTTGCTGTAATGTGAGAGGAACACCATGCACAATTATGGCAAAACAAGAGAGTAGTTCCGATTTAGGAGTAATGATAGGAGGGCAGTTTTTGGTAGCCCAGTCATGTATCAAGTTAAAGAAACTTGTCCAAGACTACTAGGTAACAAGCACAGCATGCTCTTCATTTGATGTATATAAGCCTTTGCTAATAGTTATTATCGTTGCATATGGGGTTTTTGGTGAATTGCTGGAAGGTATGTTACTCTACTTGGTGTTTTCAGTGAAAATTAGAAATACAATTATCCATTCCGTGTAGTTTCACGGCCATTCAGATGATATTAGCTAGAATAATTTAGTCTTAAATTGCGTCCCAGAAAATGAAGGAACTACAGAGCGTCCCAGAAAATGTGGGAACTACAGAGATGAGGGAACTACAGAGCGTCACAGAAAGTGTGGGAACTACAGAGCGTCCCAGAAAGTGTGGGAACTACAGAGATGAGGGAACTACAGAGCGTCCCAGAAAATATGGGAACTACAGAGATGAGGGAACTACAGAGATGAGGGAACTACAGAGATGAGGGAACTACAGAGATGAGGGAACTACAGAGTTGAGGGAACTACAGAGATGAGGGAACTACAGAGATGAGGGAACTACAGAGATGAGGGAACTACAGAGATGAGGGAACTACAGAGATGAGGGAACTACAGAGATGAGGGAACTACAGAGATGAGGGAACTACAGAGATGAGGGAACTACAGAGATGAGGGAACTACAAAGCGTCCCAGAAATTGTGGAAACTACAGAGATGAGGGAACTACACAGCGTCCCAGAAAGTGTGGGAACTACAGAGATGAGGGAACTACACAGATGAGGGAACTACAGAGATGAGGGAACTACACAGATGAGAGAACTACAGAGATGAGGGAACTACAGAGATGAGGGAACTACAGAGCGTCCCAGAAATTGTGGGAACTACAGAGATGAGGGAACTACAGAGCGTCCCAGAAATTGTGGGAACTACAGAGATGGGGGAACTACACAGCGTCCCAGAAAGTGTGGGAACTACAGAGATGAGGGAACTACAGAGATGAGGGAACTACAGAGATGAGGGAACTACAGAGCGTCCCAGAAATTGTGGGAACTACAGAGATGAGGGAACTACAGAGATGAGGGAACTACAGAGATGAGGGAACTACAGAGATGAGGGAACTACAGAGATGAGGGAACTACAGAGATGAGGGAACTACAGAGATGAGGGAACTACAGAGATGAGGGAACTACAGAGATGAGGGAACTACAGAGATGAGGGAACTACAGAGATGAGGGAACTACAGAGATGAGGGAACTACAGAGATGAGGGAACTACAGAGATGCGGGAACTACAGAGATGCGGCAACTACAGAGATGAGGAACTACAGAGATGAGGGAACTATAGAGCGTCACAGAAAAAGGAACGTTAACTTCAAATGCATATTGCTGAACAGTCATTTGGTGTTGGCGAGTGAGGTTTTGTAAACTTTTTCATGAAAAACACTTAATGAATTTATCCAAGAACTTTCTTGAGGAATTGGTCTGATAGATCGTGTGGACTAAAAACGCACATGGATTGCTTAACCAATTTTCTGCCTCTATTGGTCGCCAAGACACTAAATTGATTTAACTCAACGATTGCAGGATTGAATTATAAATCAGATTCAGAGTTAATTTGAGTCTCTCTCACCCCAATAGAGGTAATCGAAAGAGAGGATAGAGGCAAACACCATTTAACATGGAATTTAGAGAAACGAGAATTTATACAGAAGGTGTTTCTCCGCACTCTGCACACAGAAACAGTAAGATTGAAAAAGGTTTATGGAACAAGATACATTCAATAAGAAAAAAATAGATGCTGAAAAAAAACAACAGTAAACCAAAAACAATGATCCGTAACAAAATAAAAATAAAAATTTATTTCAACAAAAGGTAGGCCTTCTTAGCTGCAACCTCAAAATCTTACTCTTCCCCCTAGGGACGCTAATTCCCATAGATAAAGTAGTTGTATCCCCGAGGGGACAAAAAAGTCGTTCTTTTCGAACAAAAAGAAGGCCAAACAAAACATGAGCTTGGGGTTCTACATCTTTTTCGTGGAAGCTTTAATTTCCATAAATACTACATGTGTATACCCATGTACACAAGATACAGAGACTATCAAAATAATGAATATTTTTAAAGCACATGGAAACTAAAAACTTAATTAGTTAAACTTTTCCTAATAGATTAGTCGTAGGACTTAAGAAGTTTATCTCTAACGAGGCTCCTAAGAAAGAAAACGCAGATGATCAAATCACGCGACCAAGAGGACAATATTTAACGCCATGGGTATTTAAATATTTAACGCCATCATGGACTCAACAATGAGTGGGGTAAACACTTATGTGTGCTTACGCTTCGTGTCACGATGCCTTTGCATAGAACCTCCGTTCTGCATCCCAACACGAAACTATGTCAATTGTAATGCTTCCTTCGACGTCTGATGGCAGAAGTTCACTGATCGTTTACTGCGTGTTTATGGGCAATGTTGTTTCCACAAGTACAGCAGTTAGCTTGAGGTTCTGTTACCATTGCACAGATGTTTTTTTAGAGGAACGAGGGAGCATTTTGTGCGGAATAAGGGAAACGTAGAATCAATCACAAAGGGTGTTCCCACACGACAGATCATGTGCATAGGAACTACGAGTTAAGAAGGAAGAGAAAGAAAAGACAAAAGAAGAGATAAAGAAGAATGTATGGAAACTGAAAGAATCAAAGTGGGCACGGAAGATAGAAGCCCTGAAAGTTTATTTGATGCTTCAGTTATTTAACAGTATCTCTCACGAGAGCGTCAGTCCCCGGAGCCCAGATTGGACAAATCTAACTAACTACAATATCCCAGCACCTTTTACGGGATAATGCGTAGGCAAAATATAGGGTTTATTGTAATTATTAACTGTCAAAGTCATCACGCGTCAAAGAGGGAAATTATAGTGTGTTAAAAAATAACCTAAACAGGTTAATGCAATACATGAATATTGTTAATCAGAAGCATAAGTAGGTTCATTGAAATGTGAATGATTTTGGCATTCCTCAGAACGAGTAAGTTAAATATTCGGAGTAAGCTCCGTAGACTAATACTCCCACTGATAACTTTCAGCGTTATCACTGATTAAACAACTCCCTTCATCACTTATATTTTTTCAGATATTCATTTTCTCAAACACATTATGATTATAAATTTCATTTCTTTGTTTCAAAAGGCCCTTAACACGTTGAATAATTTACTTACCGCTATAAAAGAAGAGCATTTCAATTATTTGCTAACTTTTTTGAAACAGAATTTACCTACGAGGTAAAATGTTATTGCACAGTTATATTTCTCATACTTCTTAAAAATGGCAGAATTTTACTCGAGGTTTAAACGTAGGTTTGTCAATTATGCTTCTTCCAGCCTATCCTAACCAACCATAGCGACCGCACTAACGTAGTCAACGTGTTAATTAATGTCCATGCCTACTAAGGACACATGTCTTCTTATATATCATTGACGATACAACCTTGTAATTCAGTGGCTGCTCGTAGCGAAACGGGTGCGGATCACACATGTTCAATTGTTAAATCCAATTTTGAGTTGTCGTATAATATCCTGTTTTAAAGAAGTAAAAATCAAGTCGTTGGTAACCTGAGAGCATTCGACTGTATTGCGTTTTCAGATGTAGACTACATTTCTACTCAAGAGCATCGTTCCAATAAGCTTTCAGAATTTTAATGTTATAATTATTATATAAAATAAGTTGTCAGAATAATAATTCAATTCTAATATTTAATAAGTATTCAGAATTACAATTACATAAAAATTACAATATTTAATATGCAGTCAGAACTTTTCTTTGGTTTTTCTTTTAATGGAAAACTAGTCAGAGTTTAGGTTTCACACGGACAGTATTAACTAAAAACTTATTTCTTGACTGTAAAGCTTCAATACCAACTAACATAACTTCGTTCATTTTATTATCAACATGTATTACATTAAATGAGGTGTAATGATTTAAGTTTAATAACTAAGGCTATAATTGCTTTCATGCATTCATGTCCTAGTAATTCTACAGGATGTTAACTACCCTGGTACGTTCACCTCGTAAAAGTGATGACTCAGCCTCTTAGTTACCAACTACACAGAAAGCCCTAAGAAATAAAGTCTGCCATTCCCTCAAATCATAAAATTATTTTAAAATCAGTGTAATGACAGCAGTCTTTGTTATTGTCTGCAGCAGCAGTTGCAATTTAAAGAGCATCGCGAACGTGCACTGGAGACCCATAATACTGACGAAATCCATGAAGTTGGCTTAGCATTCACGACTTGGAAACCCAATTAATAATCAGTGGCCGTTCATCTAAGGAAGTGACTTAGTCGAGGACTTGAGAAAGCTTTCCTTTGATTTGGTCCTAATCCGCTCGTCTCTTCCAAAGCATTTGCCGCAGGTTCAATGGAACGCGTCTTTTCAGAAGTGCCGGGAACAAAGCATGTAGCCAGTCTATCTCTCTCGCTCGCACCCTCTCCCATACATGCCTGGAAATGTACGGGTAATTTCCAAACAACGGAGCTTTTGCTGCCTTCACTGCACCAGTGTTTAGCTTCGAGGAAAACAGTGAAACCGATGGGTTGTTTGTACTGAGTGCTATCTCACTCCAATCAGGAGAGTTCGAGCAATTTTTGCTGCTTAACTTCTACACGAACAAGGAAACAGAGTAAAACACTATTTTTTTCTCAAGTTATGGAAGAAAATGCTGATTTAGGAATAGGGAATTTGCTCCCGCGAAGTATACCAGCCGCGTTGACGATTTTATTGTGTATTTATTTATAGTTTTTTATTTTATTTAATGATATTTCTCTGCGGTGCTGTGAGATCTCATTTCAGTAGATTTTCTTGCTGCATGCCGAAATTAGTTTGAATTAAGTTCCTGGAAGAGTCGATTAAACGTTAGTTTTGGTCCCCTTGATGTAACAAAAGCGTTCTTAGGAGAGGAAGGAGGAAAGTATCATTTAGTATGGAGTTAAGAGAACGCGAAATCTATGCAAAAGTAGCATAGAAGCAGTAAGTTCTGATAGGAGTTCATGAAAGAACATAAAAGTTGAATAAAAATGTAGTAGGAGCTGGAATAACAGGATAGCAGTGAACAGAATAAAGTTGCTTTGTAACAAAACATACAACCTACTCTATTACAACAAAAGGAACGCCTAACAAACCTTCACCTTGGGATGTCACACATTCCCCCTGAGAGATATGTTACCGGAAAGACCAAAGCTAGAATGGAAAATCAATTTTATTCAGCACTATCATTATCAGTTTGAAACTTCCCATTGCTCATTGAGAAATGAATTTTATTGTCGAACTCGGCTCAAAAAGAGCTGTGGCGTAATGCAGTCATGAGATCTTAATGGAATATTACTTGTATCGTTCACAGCCGGCGAGCGAGGCTGAGTTATTAATTTTACTTTGTTGCCAAGGTTGAGGGCATTTTCAGTTGATTCGCCAAACAAAATAATATTATATATGAGCCCTTCAACAAAGGTATCTTGAATTTAATTTATCCAACGAGGGAATCTTATATTTCAGTTATGGAACAAGAATATTCAGCAATTTCCTCTCTTATCTAAACACGTCACGGACATCTTCCTGCGACGGCCATAAAATCATTTCCATCGTAATCGCTTTAGTACCTTTGTGTTTCTATTCTCGTATAAAATCGTTCAATTATCAACTATTTGCGTGTGAGTTCAATTGGATCTGATGTAAGATCGGAATGATTAAATTCATACATGTGAATAACTAAATCGACGATTTGTCAGCTAGATTTACCCATTGTACCTTGAAACAAAGAAGTTCAAAATGCTCAAAAGAGCGTGCTTCGATTGTAACAAAAGCGCTGCAACGTGAACACGTGAAGACACGTCAGCTGGCGTGATAGGATGACTTGAAATCGTAAAATGAGGCATTATTTGCATGAGTTGCTTTTTAATTGTTGTTGTTTTAGCGTTTTCTTCTAATCAAAATCCTTCCATGCAAGTAGTACTACACTCGCATTGAGTTGATACTGTACTAATTGAAGCCATGCGTTTGTTCTCGAAGACCATCAATAATACGTCTGAACAGACGTGAATTTTTCAATTCAGTTAATTTCATAACAATTAAAACACTTAGCTTTGAAATTTGAATCCCTACTGACTCATAATACGCACCATTCTAAATGTGAACGCGAAGAATAACTAGTCGTACAAGTTCGAATGAGTTACAATTTTATATGTTGTGTTCCTCAACTTGGATCTGTAAGGATGCACATTTGTTATGGTGAATCTGAAAAAAAGGTTTTACAAGTCTCACACGTTCGATGAAAGAACGGTTATTACGAGGAATAATTTCCTACAGCTGTATACGGCGAAGACACTATCATCTTCGCTAATGTAGTTAGGATACAAGAGCGACTTATGTCACTGGAACTGCATCACCAGGGTCATGAGCACGGTAGAGGAAACAATGCTTCATATTTGTGCTATTACTCTCCGGGGTTTCACTAAACTTTGCCTCTACTTGTTGGCGTTGAATAGCGTTTTTTTTTATTCTTTATTTCTCGAATCTATTTTTCATGGAGAAACTATGAACAACCTGCGCTACTAACATCAGTCTTTAGTTGTCATTATTGATTACATTTATTTTATAACTTTTTCACTCTACTTCCAGAGATTGTTTCTATGGTGCTGCCGAACGTTTCCTCTTCCGTGGTCATGCGTTAGGCTTCGCCTTCGTAGTGAGAGCAGTGCAGCTTAGACGTCGTGCGAAACTTCTGACGCTCGGCCTGTGTCAGAGTTTTATCAAGGAGATTTTGCTGCCCAAAGTAACCCAAGATTCTGTAAATATCGTTTTCCAAACGCCCCTAGCCCCCAATTCATCCATATTTTACTTTTAAGGGTTACTGGGTTATATCTGCTGCCTCTGAAAGGTAGACTTAATGAGCGTCAAATACTTTATCGAACTTTTTTACTTTGGAAATATGTGTTTTTGCTACAAAGGATCATTGTTGCTTCTTTTTAGCTTAAATATCTAATAGGTATCAAAAACAAACCTTCAGTTACTTTTGAATAAAATAGAATTAAAAATTTAAGAGCAGAGTGACGCACAGATAAATTTTTATAAAAGCTCAGTAAAATTATTTCACAAATTGCTCCGATGAAAAATTTTCTGAGAAGTAAATAATGCAAGGTAATCTTTGCGAAAGAGATCAATAATCTTTTCAGAAAATGATAAAATATTCGACTAAAAAGTACGTGGGAACTAGCTGGGTCCCGATCACTAGAGTGGCTGCCTAAAAATAACAAATACTTATGTTAAAATGAACTGATAGGATTGTGTAACTTATATTAGTCAGTTCAAGACTCCCTTATCCACGGCAGAGGCAATCTTGGGAGATCAAAGAGACAAAACCGTTTTGCATGGAATTAACAAAACAGGGAATCTATGCACATGGTGGGTTCCTACATAGGTTATCCTGAGTATATTAACAGTAATTTATAGACTAAACCGAAAAAAAAGAAGAGATAGTAAAGAAGACATAAAGACTGACAGAAGTAAAGTAAGCTCTAGTAAAGACAGAAACTCTGAAAGCCCATCTGTTGTTGAGGCAACTTGACAGCAGAATGGAAAGAAAAATGATAGAAAATACTAATTGAAACGAGCCCAAGTGGCCCATGCCCGGGTTGCCCCCATGTTCCGTGCCGTCACACCCACTCACGCATAGGCACCAACGGAACACATAACCAACCATCAATTTTCAAGCACAAGCACCTGTACATTCATGTTAACACAATTTTTCTAAACACGGCGGTTACATATATTAGGTCCCATACATTTTAAGTACATTTTAAAACAATTTTATTTAGAGAATCATGAATAAATTTACACGCAATGGCCATCAGCAGAGAACTTTTGAGTGGTTGGGCGTTCAGTCATTTGCATCGTTTCAAATTCAAGCCATCCCGCCAATGTGAGTGAACTAGAAAGGGTTTTAAATCCATTTAGAGTCGGTGAAGGAATTCACGTTGATGAGGGATGCTAATATTCCACTTGCAGTACTCATTACGTGAAAAAATTGCATGCAGTTGATCCAGTTAGTCGTTGGTAGAAAGAAAAAATGGACATTAAGTTAAAAAGCACTCACTCAACATCGCTCACCAGGGGATCATGGAAAAAAACGGCCGTAAAGGAAAAAAGCATCAAAATGAATTAAATGTTACTCACTCAGCCTCGTTGACGGATGTCTCATGACCAGAAAAATAAATTGGTCGTGAAGAAAAAAAACAGACACAAAATGAATTAACATATGCTCACATATAGAGTCGTTGACAGATGTATCATGTCCATAAAAAGAAATTGGTCGAGAAGGAAAAAATAGACAAAATGATAGATACTCACATTTAGAGTCGTTGACAAATGTATCATGTCCAGAAAAAGAAGTTGGTCGTGGAGGAAAAAAATAGGCAGAAAATGAATTGAATGTTACTCACTCAGCCTCGTTGACGGGTGTGGTCATGGCGAGAAATACGCAGTTGAGGAGGATGGTCGTCATGACGAGGTAGTCAAAAAATTGGTTGGTGGACAAGTAGATTGCAGCTCTCCGTATTGGGTGCCACGGTGAGAACAAGAACAGGGATTTGGAGGCGGAGAACCGGTGCACGTAGTTCTTGCGGAATCTTTTGGACACCACGCAGAATGTCTGCGGAAGAGAAAAAACTCACGTGAGCTTCCAAAAAAAGTTGAAAGAGATATTCCTTTAACACTTTGACTGCGGCAGATAAAACTGAAGTGTAATATTCAACTCAAAGTTGAAGTCATTTGTAGTAGGTAATGTTGAAAATAGCAAATATTAGCTGGATCGTGTTTTCATTTAGTTTTCATTGAGTATATATGAGAATTGAGCTTGTAACTACTTGTCAATCAGAAGTAATATGAAATTTTCATCCGTAGCCACCGGCTAGGTCGCAGTTGAAGTGTTAATTATTTTAGCTTTGATCATGTTCGCCTACCTTCTAATTAGACTTGCACTGGTCAGAGCTATGTTAACACGTTGCTTGCAATATGGTTCATCGATGGGTCGTTGGAAAAAGTTTCAACAATATTTAAAAATGAGTGGTATTTAATGTACCCAGTTAAGGATTAGTATTCATAAAATTACTCGTAACTTTCGACTTTAAATTCAAGTTGAATATTGAACTTCAGTTTAACCCATCGTAGTCAACGTGTTAATGATCAACCATCCTTAACTTGATATGTTCGAGCACTGGGAATGGTTACTCGTTTGAGATAAAACTCATTTTTTTATGTCGTTGAAATAATTTTTCACCCATAATGTACACTTAGTAAAATGTGTCGTAATCGTTCTTCTGTACCAAGTTGCTAGAGTACTTGCATAACTTCTCACGATAGAAACATATAATTCATCGAATAACTGTTTCAAGAGCACAAGGCCATTGTATAAGATTCCATTTTTTCAGTTTAATATTGGGGACAATACTTCCATCAGTTAGAGCGAAGGACCCTCGCCCGATGTGGTCAATGTCAACAGCCACGCTGTCCCAGGAACTCGATTTTCAGTTAGTGTGAATCGTGCAGAGTGCGAGCGTATTCTATTCTTATTTGCTATTCATTCCCATAATGTTATTAGTAAAATCACGTGTTCTTACTGGTTTCACTCATAAATTTTGCAGAAGTTTTTCGTTCTTTAAATAGGTTTAACTACTCGTGGACGTTCGAAAGTGAGTTGTTTTAAGTGCTTGTATGAAATTTTTCCAGCCTCATTGGTGGAATGGCAAGTGAAAAAACTCTTTTCACACATCGGCAACACCACAAAAACAATCCCTGCAAGTAGTGTGAAAAAGTTATTAAATAAATGAAATCAATAATAACGGAAGTAAAGACTGATGCTAGTATCGCAGGTTGTTCATAGTTACGCCACAGAAAATATAGATTCAAAAAAATAAATAAAGAATTTAAAAAAAGCGATGTTCAATGCCAACGAGTAGCCGCAAAGCTCAGTGAAATTCCGGAGAGAAATATCAGCACATATATGAATCAAAAATAGTCTACACTGTTGTAAATATCACCCGATTAGCTATAAAAATTTTACATTTGATTCAAAAATTTCAAACAGATGTTTAGGAACAAAATAAAAATAGTCTTTCTCGAATGTGTGCTCAACAGACCTTACATGAAACGGTATCTTGAGATTGCAAGACAAAAATATTTCACGGTAATGATTACAACCCGAGACTATTTTCATGGTTTGGGGAGAACTCGTATTTGGTCTATCGTGTATATAAAATTTTTTGTCTGACTGGAGCAGAGTCGATCACTTCTATAATAACATTATGCTTCTGCGATGTATTCGTGAACGACCTTGTTTTTCTGTAAAAAATTATATTTTTCAAGATTTCCTTTCAATTTTTGGATTACTTTAAAATAATGCATAACGACTACTGTTTTTGCAGTCAAATTTTATGAACCACTTCATTACCATCAGTATTGGAGTCAAACTTTTATGGGTGATAATAATTGAAGGTTGAAATAAAAAATCTGAACTGATAATGATCGTTTTGTTTCATTTTCCGTAGTGTAGACTTTCTTAAAGTCCTGAACATTATAGTTATTAATTAAATACTTTTACCGTAACTTAAAAAAATAAGCATGATACTGAAATGCGTAATTCTGACTGTACATTAACATCTTTTGAACGGATACACGAGATCTCAAATGCGTTCCTCTTCATTGCTTTTGAAATCACACAGCAATCATTTTCCTAATTCAGGCTCCTAATTCGAAAGAATTTGTAAGCCTCCTTTGCATTCCCATCCTGCAAGCAGTGAACGATCTCGAAGGCGAAAACCGTGCAACAAAACATGGAAGAGTTACACGAAAATTATCCTTTCGTGACAATGGCTGTCAGCGCTGCAAATCCAAGATCGTAAAGCAGTGATGTTCACAACAGCCGCCAGTGCGAGAGGAAGGCCGAGGATATGAAAATATTTCCATTTTGAAGCAGACGGGATTTTCTTGTGTCGGAAAACCGGGCGTTGCTTTGCAATGTACGCAGGGATGCTGCAATACAAAGCATCAGCTTCAGTGATTTTTGATACTGTAAACTTGATCTTTTTGTAGCAGAAAAGTGCAATTTAAAACGCGGCGGGCCGCCCGAACCTCACTGTGAAGAATGAAATCCGTTCCTGATATATGTTTCCAAACAGAACACTAGAAAAAAGGCTGAAACTACATTTTCTGTGTTGATTTAGTACTTCATTCTCATGGGCGCTATAAATTCAAAGCTGAAGCACAATGTGGAATTTGTTTTTACGAATTAAGCTCTTAGTGGCTTTCGAAGGGTTACCTTTCCGGAAATCTCCCCGAGAAAATGTCCGGCGTTTGTTTTAAAAATTGAAGTGCAATGACGCGTCTGAAATTTCTGAAAATCATTGACTCGATAGCAAAGCAGTAGAAGTATAAGAAGGATGTAAGGCGTAAGAGAGAAACTTTTACTGTAATCCTAATTAAGGCAGGCTTCGTATCCTTGAGGAGCGACCCTTCAGTAAACTACTAGGATTATACATCGTAGCAGTGTATTCACTGAGATACCGAAACCATTGAACTTTTCTCTTCCACCTGAGAAAAGCTGGAGAAAGGAAATCATTAAAGTAAATTGTCATAGTCATACATCAGACAAGTGTATCAGCAGGCATACGTTTTAATGTTTAAAATTACAGAGTTGATTAAAGCAAATGTCGATTTATTAACATATATATGGTTGTAAAATTTCTTCAAACCTTAAAAGTCGTTTTCAAACGAACAATGAAAAACTTTTAAAAAATAAATTTAATTCCGCTGACAAGTTGCATGAATTCATCGAAAACATAAATCTCAATTGACGAAAGTTGTTCATTGTGTTCCACCCTTTTAACCTTTAACTAGACTTTTATTTATTAAGCAGCCATATAGTTTTTTTTGCCCTCACTGGGTTCGCAAAAAAGTTTTTCAGAGCGAGACTAACGAACGCTGCGACCGATGTTGGCCTGATTTGAGCGACGCTTGGGCGGTCGTATTTCGCATAGATTTTCTTGCTTTATTTTTTGCTGAGTTACGGCTTCGGGCGCTCAGATCGCGGAGATGTGAAAGCGTGTTCCTATTTCTTTCATGCCAACTGAAATCCTACCACACGAGCAACTATTAAACATGGAACGTCAATATTGTCGATATGTCCATAAAAATTGCCCACAAATATTGGAACATAGATGTCCTGTAATATTTAAATTCATTGAACTTCTTTCATGTCTCGGAAGTCACCATGAGGAAGACAAATTTTCTCAAGTGCAGAGGTAAAATTAATATATTGAGCATTGGCACAAATATGGTGACATGGATGTCCAATGTTATAATTCAGGAATGAAGCAATCCGAGTGACGAACAGTCTTCGATGCATACAGTAGCTGCCATAAGAAAACGTGGCCGATTTTGAAATGCTGCAGTTTGTTAAATTGTAGTGCAAGAAAGCTAGAATATTTTCATGAAAAAGAGCAGAATTTTCATGAAAAGAGCAGAAAATTTAATTTTAATTCGAGAACTATGTCTATTTGGCATTCTTTTCAAATAAATGTGACATTCGGCACGCCAAAAAGATAAAATTATCGAAATAAAATAAGACTTCAAATCCTTATTTTTAATTTCACTGATCAGATTCACTATTCAGTTTTTCTATTTTACTGAGCGATCTCATTTACCTGCAGTTAAATGAACGCTCTATTGTTCTCTTGCGCTACACGATCTGATGCTCAGCGTTGAAGCGTCCCGCCAACACGCCTCTGCAGCCTGGCACTCGCGCAGGCAACGCACCATGACGTTTCGGTAGGGTCCTTAACAATGATCATGATGGTGACGTGGATGATGGTCATGATGAGGGTGGCGTGGATGATGGTCATGATGAGGGTGGCGTGGATGATGGTCATGATGAGGGTGGCGTGGATGATGGTCATGATGAGGGCGACGTGGATGATGGTCATGATGAGGGCGACGTGGATGATGGTCATGATGAGGGCGACGTGGATGATGGTCATGATGAGGGTGACGTGGATGATGGTCATGATGAGGGTGACGTGGATGATGGTCACGATGAGGGTGACGTGGATGATGGTCATAATGAGGGTGACGTGGATGATGGTCATGATGAGGGTGACGTGGATGATGATCATGATGAGGGTGACGTGGATGATGGTCATGATGAGGGTGACGTGGTTGATGGTCATGATAAGGGTGACGTGGATAATGGTCATGATGATTGTGATGATAATGATGATCTGGATGGGATGATGGTGTGAATGGGATGATGATGTGGATGGGGTGATGATGTGGATGGGGTGATGATGTGGATGGGGTGATGATATGGATGGGGTGATGATGTGGATGGGATGATAAAAATGTTGATGATGATGATGATGATGATGATGATGATGTGGATGATAACGATCAAACATTTGATGATGTGGATAGGATAATGTTATGGCTGGGATGATGTTATGGATGGGATGATGTTATGGATAGCATGATGTTATGGATAGCATGATGTTATGGATGGGATGCTGTTATGGATGGGATAATGATGTGGATAGGATTATGATGTGGATGGAATGATATAAATGTTGATGATGATGATGTGGATGGGATGATATAAATGTTGATGATGATGATGATGATGATGTGGATGATAACGATGAGGAAGTTGATGTCAGCGATGATAATGTAGACCCATTTCAACTTTACTCCAGTCCAAGACCTCTGGAGGTTTCTTATTTAAATACAGATTAAAATAATTGGTGAAAAATACATGATATCATTCTTTTCCGCATCTACGATCTCCCAGAACAAATTTAAAAAACTAACGCTTGCTGAAAAATTGAGCAAAGAACTGGATGAAATCCTACGAGCGAACTTTTTCTTAAAGTCACCCGCTGGCTGTGCATGCGCAAAAATCATCTTTTCTCAAAATCATCCGTCCTGTGAATGCGCAAAAATTTTTTTCTTGAGCGCGCAATATTGTTCCTGAAACAAGCAAAGCGATAGACGATATCATGAGATGGAATTATCGCTTTGAACCCTTCAAATGTTTTCTTGGCGAAGCTCTATGGACTATAAAAAAGAAATAGTTTTGAAGTTGACAGATTTGGAAAAAGGTTCGTAAAATGTTTTGGATTAGGCGAAACTTCAGTACTTAAACTATTTTCGACGAAAATTGTACCTTACAAATTCAATGATAGTAACTTTCTCCGAATTACATAAAGATGATCTTAATGAATATAATTTAAAGTCGAAGATAAAAAAGAATAAATTTTACTTGATACCCTTAGCTTACTCATGCCCACCTTTTTTGCGGTTTTTCGTTGATTTAATTCGTGGCAAATTCATTGGTTTGTTAAGCGAGGATTCGGCTATTATTTTTGTTCAGTCTGATTTAAAATTCATTTGCACCTCATCGCTCAAAGCATTCCAACAACCTTCCAGCATCAGCAAGATAAGGAGAACTATATATCAAGTCCCTTCGAAATCCGATTTCATTAGAGTTTTATATCAAAATGAGCGCTTGTACTAGGGTTCATTCCACCTTGTACACTGGTTTCCGTGCCATCCAAATGCGGACATTTTCTATTTCGTTCACAGCTCGACTCCTTCTCTTTACTGCGCGAATTATTCGACGCAAGTTTGAGCGTGAGTAGGCGCACCGAGGAAGGCAGAGCGCTAATGCAATTCATATGCTGAGTCACGGCTAAACGGTCCCAGGATTCCCGAAAAATAGAGAAATTTTTTCGGCCGTTTCTTTAGCTCGAAGACTTCCTTCACGCGTCCAGGCTCGAAGCGCTACAGGCATGGCGCTGTAAAAACTTCATGAATATGACCCTGTCCGCACTTCTGGCCCGAGCTAACTTACAGAAGTGAGCCTTCTGATAGACGCTCTCAACTTCGCAACTTCAAGATGTCAAAATGTAAAATTAAAGACACGTTGTTTTGAACTATCTGTAACTGGAGGATGTGGAGCTCGAGGGCTATAATGGAGCTAACTTAACTTAATTTGTAGAAGATAACGCGCGAACTTTTTTCTTGCACGCTACGTCTGTGTGAAAAACCAATAACACTCAGTTCAATAAAACGGCGAATAACAGAAATTTATTACAATAAAATTCACGTGCAGTTCGGAACTAGATACAGCTATATTTCTTTTTCTGTAGATCTGTATCTCTCTCTAATTTAAACGGCGAAGCAGCAGGTTGCTTACAAATAAGGCTACTCTGACAGACTGTTTCTCGATCGTCTCAGAAATGTGTGATTGTATCATTGAAGTAATTAGGCCTTCTGACGCTCCCAACTATTTTGTCACAATAAAATGATAAGACTAATAACAGAATACAGAACTGTCATCAATATCAGATCTACGTGAAATACGTGTCATGTCACTGATAGAAACTGGCATTTATCACAGAAGATTGCGTGTAATTATGAACAAAGACCACTTCGTCTTTACAAAGATCAATTACTATTTTCTATAAATTATAGCCCCTATTCCCTTTGATAACTCATCAGCACAATCAACATAAACACACCTGTAATATTAACGCGGATAATACAGTATATACAGAGCCAAATGGAAAAGTTTTGATGAGGTTCGAAATTACACAAGAAGCCAACAGCTGATCTTTCAAGAGCCTTCACCTTTTGACATCTATTTTACACCTGTAAAATAGGTATGAAAAATGGTTTATATGGCGGTCAGCAGAGATCTCAAAACAAAATTAACTCAGGCGTTCAAATTAATACAAAAATGTTCTATTAAATGAACAGATATCAGAAATTACTCTCTGTAAAGGTTCCACCACAGTTAAAAGGTGATATTATTGATATCAACACTAGTCCCTAGCCAATGGTCAAAATTTGTAGCTGATACACCATACCTTATTGGATGAAATATTTTCATTCATCTCCCAACGCTTAGGTTCAAAATGGTACGAGCTGAACGGTGCCATATTTTATGGTACAAGCCAAATTCCATACGCAAGAAATTCTGATCGTGAAAGATAAGAATCCGAGAGCAAACAACAGCGCTTGTAGATCACAGTAGTAGAAATGATTGATAGCGACCGCGCCGTCGGAATAGCACCATCGATTGCCCGGTCAGATTCTGCCTGTGATGGACTTGGCTTCAGAACGAACGACTCCTCATAAATTAGGGACGATATTGCCACAGTGACTGATCTCTGAACCGCCGTGCAGGCTCTGCTGTGTCCGGACAGCTAGGAGAATACAGAGCGGAAACCGAGACTCTCTGTGTTCACCGAAGCATGCGGATTACTCACAGACTACAGACAGAGGCGATAAAATGAATGGAGTGGAAGATCATTCAGAGCAAGCTCAGCGTTCTGATGCAAAATCAAATAGGGAAGATATATGCTGCATGAGTGCATTCAGAGACGGAAATATCGCATATCAGGAAAACAACACCTGCAACATCATACAACAACAACAAGTAAAGTGCCTGACATACGTTCCTATTTCCTGAGAATTCAAGTGATATTAATTTCTACTCGAATCAGAGGAATTAATACAGTGGAAATTGAGGAGTTGATGAAGCTTGTATCACAGATATGCTCATCACACACTGCAGGCTTGCTTCGGACAGACGGACGGACCCGGCTCTTATTATAGTATAGATTGCCTGAGAGGGGAAGTTTTTTCTCCAAAGCTTACAATGTTGGTTCCGTAGCTATCAACAGCCTTTATAATAATTGGGATTGCACTAACATTCAGAAATTTTGTGTTAAAAGCATAAGAACATTGAGAAATTCAGTGAGCTGATACATGCCATACAGAATACTACTCATGACCCAACCGTATTCAGTCAAGGTAAGTGGCAAGTATTTTTTACAGCCTGCCATCATTTTTATAGTTGTGTTCAACTCAAAAACGTTCTCATAAAAGTTGAAGCGATCGCACAATGCTTGTGTTTTTAGAAAATCAACAATGACAACCGAATAATGCCCTAGATATTCACTCCATTTGCAAAATATCAGACAAACCAATAACAGCACAGCGATACTTCAGCGTAGCTGATCACATGCAGTGAAGATCTTGCACTTTAACGGAATTCCTTACATAATTCTTTTGAAAACTTCGTACAGAGATCCTGTAAGGCAGACAAATGTACGACGTTTTGGATGTTTACCCAAGTGGCGTGTTTTGCAGGCACTCGCAGCCTAGGGCGGCGCGCGCCAGTCCAGCGAGCGACTGAGGCGTATATGCACTTTTTATGGCACCTAAAATAGCACACGACTTCATCGACCTGTTGGCCTTCGCCGGACGATTAGTGTGTTACTGTCGAGCTGTTTTGTGCTGTGAGCTGAGCTTGTGTGTTACTGTCGAGCTGTTTTGTGCTGTGAGCTGAGCTTGTGTGTTACTGTCGAGCTGTTTTGGGGTGTGAGCTGAGCTTGTGTGTTACTGTCGAGCTGTTTTGTGGTGTGAGCTGAGCTTGTGTGTTACTGTCGAGCTGTTTTGTAGTGTGAGCTGAGCTTGTGTGGTTATGTCCAGCTGTTTCAATTATGCAGTGCACACACCTGTTACAGCCAAACTGTTTTGTTTTGTGCACTGCGCGTGTGTCACTGTCGACCTGTTTTGTATTGCTCACTGTGACCGTGTTGTTGCCAGACTGTTTCGTATTGTAGACTGTTTTCAGATGGTACTGCCGAGCTGTATTGCATGCACTGCTTTCTAGGATACTATTCACACTTGACATATAGGAGTGCTGTGAGTAAATAGAGCGATTTAAGTATATTGTATACTTAAGTATCGCTTGTTGTTACATACATGAATGACATCAGGCCCTAAATAAATATACGTGCGCTTGGCTAAGCTTGAACTTCCCGCGAAACCAACAATCAATTCGAACAATGTTCGCTGGGAATTAAAATTTCAAAATAAGAAATCATTTCACACTTTGAGCTATGCGACAGGGGTACTTAAGTTACATCTGCTTGGGACGTGGGATATATTTTAATTTTTTTTTTGCGATTTCGTTATGGACACAAGCATTCGAAGCGGCAAGAAAGGCCTTAACTTACACTCTGTCCCACGTAAAAAATGCACGCCCGCCTCTGTAAATGATGGCGTTATCTTGCTAAGGAAGCAACTATCTTACATTACGAGTTAGTTTAGGCTTCCACATCTTTTAAAAGGTGTTTCCAAGAGAGGGAAGAGAGAGAGGTGCAGTTTAGTATCTAACTATGGGAACAAAGAAATAGACCTAGATTGAAAGAAGTTAATGAAGGAAATGAAAATTGATGTGAAACTAAAAAATGCTGAAAACGGGAAAATAGTGAACTGGAAATAGATGCTCCGTAACAAAAAAAAAAAAGATTCCATCTAAACAAGCTTACGTAACCTTGGTCTCGGCACTTCACATCTTCCCTAATCAGTTAGTCGTTAGTTTTAGCCTCCATACCCGCAGCAACAAATGCGTTCCAAAGAGAGGAAAGAGGAAGGCACCATTAAGTATGGAGTTAATGAGACGCGGAATCTACGCGGAATCTACGCAGAAAGGGCATAAAAAAGTACGTTGTGAAAGAAGATTATGAAACAAGACAAAAGTTGAAGAAGAAAGTAGTAGGTGTTGAAGAACAGGACAGCAGTGAACCGAAAAAAGGTTGTCCTTAACATAACAAAAACATTCTATTTCAGCAAAAAGAAAGCCTACCTAACCTTAGCTCGGGCCCTCACATAGTCCCCCTGGGAGCGCTAATTCCCATAGACACCATAGTTTTATCCTCCTAAGGCGCAAACACACGCACACATATCTTCCCCCTGGGAACGCAAATTTAATAGGTACAACAGCTGTCTCCTCCTGAGGGGTTCAGATAGTGTTATAATTCTGTTAAGGTATTTTAAATGAACTTACAAAATGTGTGTTCTTCCATGTCTAGAACTTTTTATTGCCTCAGGATATTTATTTACAAAAATTTATATTTTTATGTGTTATACACGCATCCACTCCACAGTGTGTTACTGAAGATAGAGAGACCAACCAAACAAAAAATCACAGAAACAAATTGAGCATTTATATGTTAGGAACGAAGTTAAATCATTCTTAATAAGAAATCAGTTAAATTATTGTTCATGAAAGTACAGTCATGCTAGTACTCCGAGTTAACCATGATGCATCCACTGCTATACGCAGTCGGTCAAAAGTATTTTGAAGCTGTAAACAGCTGCACGATCAGCAATGGACCGTATAAGGCAGCCCATATTCCGCATCCGAGAGCAAATGACGTGGAAACGGAGGCAGGTTGAGGCTTGATAAATGAGGACAACTTCCCCTCAGACTTCGGTGTTGTGCCGAGAGAGGAGTCGTGTCAAAAGAGGAGTCGTGTCAAAAGAGGAGTCGTGTCAAAAGAGGAGTCGTGTCAAAAGAGGAGTCGTGTCAAAAGAGGAGTCGTGTCAAAAGAGGAGTCGTGTCAAAAGAGGAGTCGTGTCAAAAGAGGAGTCGTGTCAAAAGAGGAGTCGTGTCAAAAGAGGAGTCGTGTCAAAAGAGGAGTCGTGTCAAAAGAGGAGTCGTGTCAAAAGAGGAGTCGTGTCAAAAGAGGAGTCGTGTCAAAAGAGGAGTCGTGTCAAAAGAGGAGTCGTGTCAAAAGAGGAGTCGTGTCAAAAGAGGAGTCGTGTCAAAAGAGGAGTCGTGTCAAAAGAGGAGTCGTGTCAAAAGAGGAGTCGTGTCAAAAGAGGAGTCGTGTCAAAAGAGGAGTCGTGTCAAAAGAGGAGTCGTGTCAAAAGAGGAGTCGTGTCAAAAGAGGAGTCGTGTCAAAAGAGGAGTCGTGTCAAAAGAGGAGTCGTGTCAAAAGAGGAGTCGTGTCAAAAGAGGAGTCGTGTCAAAAGAGGAGTCGTGTCAAAAGAGGAGTCGTGTCAAAAGAGGAGTCGTGTCAAAAGAGGAGTCGTGTCAAAAGAGGAGTCGTGTCAAAAGAGGAGTCGTGTCAAAAGAGGAGTCGTGTCAAAAGAGGAGTCGTGTCAAAAGAGGAGTCGTGTCAAAAGAGGAGTCGTGTCAAAAGAGGAGTCGTGTCAAAAGAGGAGTCGTGTCAAAAGAGGAGTCGTGTCAAAAGAGGAGTCGTGTCAAAAGAGGAGTCGTGTCAAAAGAGGAGTCGTGTCAAAAGAGGAGTCGTGTCAAAAGAGGAGTCGTGTCAAAAGAGGAGTCGTGTCAAAAGAGGAGTCGTGTCAAAAGAGGAGTCGTGTCAAAAGAGGAGTCGTGTCAAAAGAGGAGTCGTGTCAAAAGAGGAGTCGTGTCAAAAGAGGAGTCGTGTCAAAAGAGGAGTCGTGTCAAAAGAGGAGTCGTGTCAAAAGAGGAGTCGTGTCAAAAGAGGAGTCGTGTCAAAAGAGGAGTCGTGTCAAAAGAGGAGTCGTGTCAAAAGAGGAGTCGTGTCAAAAGAGGAGTCGTGTCAAAAGAGGAGTCGTGTCAAAAGAGGAGTCGTGTCAAAAGAGGAGTCGTGTCAAAAGAGGAGTCGTGTCAAAAGAGGAGTCGTGTCAAAAGAGGAGTCGTGTCAAAAGAGGAGTCGTGTCAAAAGAGGAGTCGTGTCAAAAGAGGAGTCGTGTCAAAAGAGGAGTCGTGTCAAAAGAGGAGTCGTGTCAAAAGAGGAGTCGTGTCAAAAGAGGAGTCGTGTCAAAAGAGGAGTCGTGTCAAAAGAGGAGTCGTGTCAAAAGAGGAGTCGTGTCAAAAGAAAGGTCGTGTCAAAAGAGGAGTCGTGTCAAAAGAGGAGTCGTGTCAAAAGAGGAGTCGTGTCAAAAGAGGAGTCGTGTCAAAAGAGGAGCCGTGTCAAAAGAGGAGCCGTGTCAAAAGAGGAGCCGTGTCAAAAGAGGAGCCGTGTCAAAAGAGGAGCCGTGTCAAAAGAGGAGCCGTGTCAAAAGAGGAGCCGTGTCAAAAGAGGAGCCGTGTCAAAAGAGGAGCCGTGTCAAAAGAGGAGCCGTGTCAAAAGAGGAGCCGTGTCAAAAGAGGAGCCGTGTCAAAAGAGGAGCCGTGTCAAAAGAGGAGCCGTGTCAAAAGAGGAGCCGTGTCAAAAGAGGAGCCGTGTCAAAAGAGGAGCCGTGTCAAAAGAGGAGCCGTGTCAAAAGAGGAGTCGTGTCAAAAGAGGAGTCGTGTCAAAAGAGGAGTCGTGTCAAAAGAGGAGTCGTGTCAAAAGAGGAGTCGTGTCAAAAGAGGAGTCGTGTCAAAAGAGGAGTCGTGTCAAAAGAGGAGTCGTGTCAAAAGAGGAGTCGTGTCAAAAGAGGAGTCGTGTCAAAAGAGGAGTCGTGTCAAAAGAGGAGTCGTGTCAAAAGAGGAGTCGTGTCAAAAGAGGAGTCGTGTCAAAAGAGGAGTCGTGTCAAAAGGAGTCGTGTCAAAAGAGAAGTCGTGCCAAAAGAGGAGTCGTGCCAAAAAAGGAGTCGTGCCAAAAGAGGACTCGTACCAAAAGAGGACTCGTACCAAAAGAGGACTCGTACCAAAAGAGGACTCGTACCAAAAGAGGACTCGTACCAAAAGAGGACTCGTACCAAAAGAGGACTCGTACCAAAAGAGGACTCGTACCAAAAGAGGACTCGTACCAAAAGAGGAGTCGTGCCAAAAGAGGAGTCGTGCCAAAAGAGGAGTCGTGCCAAAAGAGGAGTTGTGCCAAAATAGGAGTAGTTCAATTTATGAGACCTTCAAGTCAAAATTAAGAAGCAACCAATTTAAGACGATGGCGTCTCGATCGACGTGACTGGTTTTGGCGACTGGCTATGAGCAATGCGGCATAAGGGTTGGGATACAAAAAACACTACAAAAATTGCACCATGGTATAGAACGAGGCTCTTGTTTTTCAGAGATGATTGCCAACAAAATCGCCACAAATAACAGTTGTTGACAATATGAAGCAATGAATGCAGTAGTAGGTTTTGCTGAGAATTAAATAAGACCTCATATTACAAGACATCAAATGAAAGATTAAATCTCAGTGATACTTTTTTCAATGAGTAGCAACTAATTATTTCCTCTAGTCCACAAGTAATGGCTTGACCTACAGTTACGTTATTTTTAAAAAAAATTTAAAATTAAGAAAAAAAACAATTTCAAAACATTTCCTTGAAACTATTCCTGCAGTTTCCCTTAAGGAAAGAGTAAGAGAAGCAAAATGAAATATACATTATAGCAATTACGTAACTGAACAGATTGTCCGGGTTTCGGGATCTGTTTCACTAGAGGTTTCAGAGTTATCAGTGGAATAAGTACATGACCAGAATATCTCTCGCTTTTTAAATAATTGATTATTTAATGGCTGTCTCAATCGTGTTGTAAAAGAAAAAACATTATTGAAAGACAAATTATTTTCTTATTTTACTTTTATAACATTCTAAGCGGAAGTAAAACGTTTTTAAGAAATTACTTTCATTTTTAAGCGTGGTCCTAATGGAGCACCGTCTATATTTTTCCTACTTACTTATAAATATTAGAGAATAAGTAGATTAGATTAGATTATTAGTTAGTTTAAGCCTCCCTATCCGCAACAAAGGCTATCCAAAGAGAGGAAGGATGAAGGCACCATTTAGTATGGAGCTAAGGAAACGCGGAATCTATGCACAAAGGGCACAGAAACAGAAAGCTAAGAAAGAAGATCATGAAACAGGAAAAAGTTGAAGAAGAAAGTAGAAGGTGCTGAAAAAACCGGACAGCAGTGAACCGAAAAAAGATGGTCCGTAACAAAGCAAAAACCTATTCTATTTTAACAAAAAGAAAGCCCATCTGACCTTTAGCTCGGGCCCACACATAGTCCTCCTGGGAGCGCTAATTCCCATAGATACAATAGTTGTATCCCCCTGAGAGGTAGAGAATAAGTACTATTGAACACAAAAGTAGAGGATTTCACTGCGAATTTGATAAGACATCAATTAATCCGATTGAAAGTGGAAATAAGCACAAATAAATTCTACAATTATTGTGCTCGAGTGACATAAATAAATAAACGGTTCGTGTCAAAACCAGGGGAATACCGAGCTGTGAAATGTTTCGAATGTGTAGGGAATATCGGCAGCCAGATTTACGAACAATTTACACCGTTGTAGCAAATCAGCAGGCTGCGGAAGTCGTTAAGTCAACTATGAAAAGATACGGGCTGTTTTTTTCCGGTGATAAACCTTACACTTTGATTATCCTCCGGAATTTAAACAAAAAGATTTTGCCTGCCAGAAAAAAGCAAGTACCATGCCCATGTCACCGAAGAACTTACGCTCCCAGCAGTGCCGCTACAACGACGTGGGTTGTTTGAAAATCCCGCCCCTGGACATCTTCAGCTTCCCTTTTTCTCTTTGTTGCGACATCTTTTGTGAAATTCATGAAGGAAACTCTCAGAGCAGAGTTCGACCTCAGGAGCTATTTTAATTTCTTTCAGATTGTAATAAATTTTGAGAACTAAGAGACGCAGCGACAGTCACTGTCAGTGCTGGCAGTTGCTTAGGATTATTATTGCTTCAAGGAACAGCGTCTTGGTTTTGGTTCTTTTAAAACATGTTCCATGTGCTGCGATTAAAACATCAGGCAACTCCGAGATGCTCTCAGCTATTTCCTGCGGCCATGAAACATTGACTCTATAGGAATGCTACCGATTTCTTATGTATTTTTCCATTTTTTACGATCTCGAAAAATTGTTTTGGGCCATTGAAATTGGTCTGCAGCATTCCGCATAGGAGTATTTTAGATGAAATTTACTCTCTGCGCCAACTTATTCATTTTGTATGATAAATCGCCAGGATTTGTGTAACTCAGGAATGCTATAACCACATGGATCGAGATAAAGAAAATTGTCCTCTGCTTCCCATCTTTTGTACGTAGATAACAATTGTTGATTTCGGTGACTTAAAGGAATAAATTTATTTTATAAAATCATTATCATCATCATCAAATTTTTGAACTATAAAAATTTTGATCATTGTCGATCAGTTCTTCAAATAGCTTTCAGAAAGTCGTTAAAGTACTAAATGAGACACTAATTTCGTACATTAACTTTTGTGCTAACATTAATTCAACATTAACTTTCCAGTCACGCCATTGAATTTAGACGGCTAATTTATTTTAATGCAATCGCGAAACAGCTCAATAGAGTAATTTCAAGCCTTTGAGATGGGTGAATTGTATACGTTCAAGAAAAGCGTTTAAAATATACTTTAATACTAAAGGTTCTATTTCGAGTGATCTCTATAACGCGTGAACGCTCAAAATGACTAACGCGGAGCGACACCTCATACCACACAAGTTTGGGCAACTTTAACAATTTTCACAACTTCACCCAACACACTTGGCGAGCAAATACCTTAAATGAGATGGAGGAACATTATGCGGCTTTGAAAAGTAGTCCATTTCAGCGAAAACTGGTAGTACGAGCTGAAAAAATTCCTTGGCTTCAGTAGAATAATTTCCCATCGCGTACGTCCACTTTAGGGCAAGGATCAAAGCCCAGAGGTCGTCCGTAGTTCAAACGTCACATCATTCAATGAAGGTTCCATGCTCCACGAGGGCGCTCAGTTCTAAGAGAACGCAATGTTGAGCGTCTGGAATGGGGACTCTCCAAAAGGGAAAGGGATATTGAGCATGAGGATGGAGCAGAGGGGAAACCTAGCTTTGGTTACCGGAAAAGGGTTTTCCAGGTAGAATAGAAAGCTGGACGTGTGGATTGGAGCAGAGGGGAAAGCGAGGTTTGATTACCGGAAAACGGGCTTTCCAAGGGGAAAAAAAGATGAACGGTTGGAGTGTAGATAAGAGGGAAAAGATATTGAGCGTCTGACGGGGATTTCTTGAGGAGGGAATATAGAAGTTAAGCGTCTGGTATGAGGTATTTTTTTGAAAGGAAAGCGAATGTTGAATGTAAGGAACGGTAACTTCCCGTGGTTGAAAAGGTATTTTAAACGTCTAGATATGAACTTTCCAAGAGGGGAAAGGGAAAATGAATGAACGGAATGGGGGCTTTTTAGCAAAGGAGAGATGCTGAACTTTCAGCAGAAAAATAAGTTTCCCAGAGCATTCAAATTGAACGTTTTCCTTATATGAAAACGTATGAAATATTTTTTTTACTGTAATCAACTTAACGCTAGAGTGCCCGCAAAACACGCAATTTTGGTGCGCTTATCCACGTGAGTAATATTCAACTGCTCTACAGTTTCCTCTGCTCTTGAAGTTCATAAAGTAAGTAGAGCGTACGCTTCGTGATCGAATGCACGATATAAGTTGAACTTTGTACGAGATACAAATACCTACTTGTATAACAACGAACTCGCACAACTGATTTCCTGATTCAGCTAGCAAAGCCCTCCGCATTCCTTTCATAAAAATTTTCATTTCATAAAAGTATAAAAAATACAGACTAAACTGTAAGGTAGTTGCGAATATGAAAATTAAAGTTTCAACTAACGAGGCGTTCCAGCTGCAGCAGTAAATTATGAATATTCTCACATGCTAGTAATTTACTTAGATTTGGAACAGCAGAAAATGTTTTCCTAATGCACCAATTAGGTGATGAATTTTTGTAACTGAACAACAAGCATGCATCTCTACGAGGATAAAAAAAGGCATGAGCAAGAGCTCCAGTATTACAACGCGTCGATTTTCACTGAATTTAAAGTGAATGCTGAAAATAATGAAATGGAGCAAATTTCAGCTCATTTTCCATTGGCGCTGACGGCATTATTTTTGAAAGTTAGTCTCGCAGTAAAATTAAATTCGTTAACCGGCAAATTTTGCTGACAATACCTAGAATAAGGCTCCCAAAGTGCTTAACACAGTCATGCGAACATCAGGGTCCCAGAATAAGAGCAGCGCAGGTTCAAGCGTTGAGTGTCCCAGTCAAAGACATGGTGTGCCCTCGAAAATAAGCAACAAATATGTCTAGTTCTAGGCAGACTGTTTGTATTGATCTGACACGTTGTGCGTCATCGAGCCGCAATGATCGCTGGTGCATCCGAAGTTGTCCGTCGTTGCCTGAAAATTGACATTGGGAATTGCTGAACTTTGAGATCCTAATTTTTTACGAGCTCCTCCGGAATAAGTAGAAAGAGAAAGCGAATGCGTTCGGAGTTAGCGGTGCTCGGAAAAGTTAGTGCATTGCGTGCTCTCACGGAACTGGAGCGTGAGGAAAACTACGCATCGAGCCTAAACTGGAGAATCGTGTATCCGTAGTTCGGCTACCTGATAACAGGTATCGACTCCAAACCATTGCAAATAAACTGAGCTGTTTATAGTATTGAAATGAAGGCAATGATAGAATAGTGATCAAGAGGACAATGCTTCTCTTTATTTAGATTATTATGAAAATCAGTTTCGAATGTCTCTTTCACATAAATTGTGCGGAAGAGACATTTTATCGTTGCATAGAATATCGTTTTACTTACGTGCACTTATTTTAATTATTATTAAATTTTTAAATTTTGTACTTAGTAACAACAGGGGCGATCTCTAGAACGAAAAGAAGGAACCATTCAGTATGAACTGTAGAGAGATTAGATGCTAGTTTAAGACTCCCTAACCGTAACAAAAGCGTTCCGTTGAGAGGCACGAGGAATGCACCATTTAGCATGTACTTGAGGGAAAGTGGATTCTTCGTACAAAGTGCATAAAAACAGGAAGTTGAGAAAGAAGGGAATGAAACGAGATAAAAGTGTAAAAAGAAAGTAGTAGGTGCTGAATTGAAAGCACAGCAGTGAACCGATAAAGGATGGTCTGTAACAAAACAGAGAACCTGTTCAATTTTTCTAATCCTCATTTCGGGACCTCGCATATTGCATATGGGAGTGCTAATTCCATAGATACTATAGTTGTATCTTTCTATGGGAATGAAGTGTAAGGAACGAGGAATCTATGCACAAGGTGTGTTCACACACGGTATACCATGCTCATAGAAAAAATTGATTTAGGAAGGAAGAAGAAAAAAGCTCAGAAAAGATAGTGAAGAAGGACCGTAAATTGAAAGAAGTAAAGTGGACACGAAGCAGAGACGTTCTGAGTGGCGAAGCCTTTCGTCGGGAGAGAGAGAGGAGAGCAGCACGCAACTTTCAGAAGTTGACCCTTCAACACGTTCGTTGCGTACTGGTACACACTTGTTCCATTAGGTAAATTGCTCATTTATGTACCAGTATCAATGAATAGCATTTCAGTTGGTTCACTATCTGTATCTAAATTAGAGTATGGTCTACAAGTTGAAACGTTATCCGGCAATTATGTTTTTCTCGTTTCTTAGAAAAGACTCAAATGTTATCAAGCGATAAAAATAGCTATTCAATTCTGCAGCTTCCAAACTAACCACACCGACGTAAGAACCACTCAAACGCAATTAGTTGACTTAGACTACATGGTCTTCATTGTCTAGCAGCCTTAATATATTGTATTTTTCGCTGAGCTCGTTCCCTTATGTGTTCTTTGAAGTTCACAGACGAGTGGTAGTTCTTTCCTTATTATGATATCGGTGACCACCTGATGCCAGCGCTGGTCTAATGACGGTGGTTCTAATTTGTATTCTAATGGCAATATGAGTGCAAGAATACAGACTTTACAGGGTTGAGGGAGATCTGATACCTAAAGCGCTCGCATTCTAATGAAACGCTCATGCGTATATAGAGAGGAGAATAAAATAGAATGATATTGTACCGAGGAAATTGAGACATGTAAATGTTTACTCACAAAATGAGACGTCCTCACAAAATGAGACGTCCTCACAAAATGAGACGCACTCACAAAATGAGACTCACTCACAAAATGAGATCCACTCACAAAATGAGACGCACTCACAAAATGAGACGCACTCACAAAATGAGACGCACTCACAAAATGAGACGCACTCACAAAATGAGACGCACTCACAAAATGAGACGCACTCACAAAATGAGACGCACTCACAAAATGAGACGCACTCACAAAATGAGACGCACTCACAAAATGAGACGCACTCACAAAATGAGACGCACTCACAAAATGAGACGCACTCACAAAATGAGACGTACTCACAAAATGAGACGTACTCACAAAATGAGACGTACTCACAAAATGAGGCGTACACACAAAATGAGACGTACTCACAAAATGAGACGTACACACAAAATGAGACGTACACACAAAATGAGACGTACTCATAAAATGAGACGTACAAGTTTTTACACTAAAGGAAAATCAGACATGTTAATTTTTACACGGAGATAAAAATAAGATAAGGGAATATTACTAACTAGCTGCTGTTTTCAGGCTCGGCCCACCTAACCGCGTCTTCATTTAATGCCGTTTGAATTTGAAGGCAAGAATCAGCTTGATTTTCGCAGTGACGAGGAACTTGAACTCCCTCCTCTCCAATGTCTTGAAATACTCGCAAACTTATACTGAAATTACGCTAAAAATGAGGGCTAAATATTGAAATTAAATCATTAAAAGGCGATGTCCCTGAGACGAAAGGGTATTTAAGATCAAATTTCATTGGCTGCTCAAGCGTTGAAGCGACATGCAAGACAAATAAAATAGGATTTACTTGTCTGTCCTTTCTTCCTTATTTCTGAACCCTGCTAACCAACGGCGTCTCCAAATTTTCTGGTGTGAAACCCACATTATTCAAATTTCGGCCGAGCTTTCAATGAACTTTTTAATTATGAAAACTTGAATTGACTTAGGAACTCTAAAATTACTCAGAGTCTCTTGCATCCTGCATCGCTTAACACGTGTTGAAGGAAGAATTACGTGCACAGAGCGCAATAGAAATGAAATCGACAGTGTGAACGCAAACAGCTGAAAGAAGAATCCATTTTGCGTAACAACCACGTGCACTTGTGACATCGCCGAACACATATAGAAGCAGCAATAGGTATCCCCTTGCACCCATGTGCACATCTGACATCACCAGACATCCATGTGCACATCTGACACCACCGGCATCCCGCACATGACATTACCCACGCACATGATAAGATACCACCCATGTGCCCAGTTTCCCCGTTGTCGCATATTGAAGACGTGGGATCAGAGAGCATAACCTCCGCAACTCCACACAAGGGTCCACAAAGAGAAGCATGAAGTACTCGCAACACAATTCGACGCACCAGATTTCAACGCGTTACTTATAAAATGGCACAAAATTTAAGCCAATTTCTGGCAAAATACGATCACATTCGCACAAATTCTAAGATAATCGGAACCTTTCACCAAGTACTGGAATAATGAGTCGAGCTTTGACTATCAATTATCTACTAACTTGTGTAAAGAGTGGGTGAGTGATGTTATTAGTTGCAAGCTACTTGACTAGTCCTCGCAGATTTAACAAGTGCTGCTTCATCTCAAGGGTTCTAGCAAGTAATGAATAATGAGCGTCTAGTTTGAGTAATGAGCGTCTAGTTTTGATTAATTTAACACTTCGAGTGTAATTTCGAATAATTAAATACTTCGAGTTTAATTTCGAATAATTAAATACTTCGAGTTTTATTTCGAATAATTAAATACTTCGAGTGTAATATTAATTTATTTTAAATACCTTCTACCGTGGGGTACTTACAAATCTAGCACTTGAGAATTTGAGTTTAATGACTTCGTTTTATGTCTACAATATTTTAGCTACGCGTTCTGCCCGATGACTGGTAAGTTTCCATACGTAAGAAAAATGAACCTTCGATGTTGAAGAACCATTCATAATTAAAGAATGTGCTCAACATGATTACGATTTTTTTGAAAGCACATAGCAATATGAATTTGAAATTCTTGAGGCACCAACTTCAGCACACCTGAAGCCATGCTTGTGATAGCATTGGTGCGCTTGTTGAGGTGACGCATGTCTCATTTCTTTGCGCCACGGCCTGCCAGGGAGGCCGAAAAAAGAAATCAAGAGAGGAAAGATCTGGGGAATTGGGAGGCCATTCTATGAAGGATTACTTCGACAAATAAAAGAAATCAAACAAATTGTTTAAATTGTTTAAATATGTGTTAGAAACTCGTAATCAGGCCAGCATTATGTATTTTTAGCAAATATTTCGACAACTAATACGTAATTTTTAACCAATTTTCAAACCAGTTAAGGCTGATAATTACTCTTCCGGACCACTAATGTTGAGATTAGTAATATTATTCAACCAGTTTTACTCATTCTCAGCCAATATTCAGACCAATAACATTTATTTTCAAGTAGAATTTAGTTAGGTACTATGTTCTTTATGAGATGGTCAGATTACAGTCAACCTATCTCCACGTAAGACATTTATCAAACAGCCAAGATGTAAAAAAAATTTAATGTACCACATAACAGCACACGAACATCCAAAAACCTCGCATAATGTGACCTGGAGTAACATTTCATGAGAGACTTAGAAACATTAAAACACAGACAAACTTATATTTCACGCACGCAGCCTGCAATTTTCCCTTTTCTTGGTCCTTGGCATTACCTTACTCCATCTTTCCATAAAAATTCAACGAGCGTTCATAAAATTTTCCATGAGGCCGAGGCTGCGAAATCAAGACCCATACGAGAGGCTCAGCGTGAATGGCGAGCGTTCATCTCGAGGTTTTGATTAGCGCTACGTGACGACCAAAGTCTGGGTCATAATTCCATAAGGTGGAGCTCTAGAACTTCGCTAAGCGCAAAACGAGCGAAAATCTCGACTTGCAGTACCCGACTCTTTAAATAAGGAGCTAAAAAATGGAGGCAAGTCGTTCCAACATCGTTAGATTTTAGTTCCATTCTCTACATGGTATTTTTGAAGTAAGAGGATTTCTGAAAGGAAAACGCAACTCATGAATTTTCTTACATTATTTCGTTTGATATTCTTTATTTTGAATTTTGAGCAGAAATCTTTATAATGGCGTCGGAATTTTTTCTCGGTTGAATTGAGCAAAAAATATTACCTCTGATGATTAACTTGAGTAACTCCGCCAAATAGAACACGCGCCTCTGTGTGACATTATCAATAGCGGTGGGCGAGCTGCATCCGACGAAAACATTCTCCCTGGAGCGATAAAAACGCTCCTCAGGTAATTAAATCTAGAGACTCAGCACTGGAAGAAGGAAAACAAGGAAGAAGGTAAGGGTGAGTGCGTGAGAAAGGGGCGTGTGCTGCAGTGGCGTAATTATTTAGACGGGCTTTAATAAACTCGCTCGTCAGGTGACGTAAAACTTTCAAAACATCGCCGTGACACGACCGGTCAAAGCTCAGCTGAGGGCTGGGGCGAGGCGGCGGGTTGCTTTGTTTGACGGACCCCGCCATGTTTCATTCTCTTTTTATGGAATCTCCTCGTTGTGGTTCCTGAACTTGCGTTTCGGAATACGAATATTTGTTAATTGAGAGTTTCTTGCTTATCAGAACGTCATTCCTTGTGAAAAATACTAGTATTCTTGCTTAGTACTCTCGACTTTCAGGTTGTGTTATAGGAGTTGTATTCGTGACTACATTGCTTTCATTTTTCATTCAGACACATATTTAAGATTTGAAATGCTTGAAAATATTGACTTGAATATCATGAGCAATTATTTCAAAACTAAATTAAATCTTACAAATGTGGCTTCTCTATATGACATAAGATGTTTATGATATTCAGGACCGGATGTTACGTGCAATGATGCAAGTCTCAGCCTCTCAGTTGTGGAGCTCATGACACTTCTTCAGTATATTATAAAGGAACAGCGCTCATGTATCCCTAGCAAGAATTGTGCCCCAGCTTAGTTTAGACTTGCAGTTGGACAGATTAGATAAGTTAGTTTAAGCTTCCCTAATCACAACAAAAGTCTTTCAAAGAGAGGAAGAAGGAGAGCACCGTGTAGTGCGGAGTTAAGTGAACGGAGAATCTAGGCACAAGATGCGTTTCCACATGAGTTCCCATGTATCCGGAAGAAAGTGCAGGCCATGAAGCAAGTTTCTAAAATAAAATAGAATTTGTCGATATATGTAACATTTAATAAAAAACAGAATAACACTGAGCCTGAGTAAGGTCTCTAGCAGAACAATAGCTGTTCTTTTTCAACAAAGAAATAGTCAACCCAACCGTCAGACATCCTAAATCTTCCCTCCAGGGATCGCAAATTGCCACAGAGAGAAATAAGTTGTATCCCTCTGAAGGGTACTTGCAGTTAGTTTAAATAATCAAAATCGTAGTTCCTAAATTTTAATTATGCATTTTGCATAAATTTTTGCATTTTCCTACACTTACTTACGCACTTTAAGTGCAATCAACGTTGCTGAAGCTGTCTCCTACGAACCAGCTTCATTTAACAGCTCACACTGGGAATCATGCGTACACTGTATGACTCCGCGTTATTTTTCCTTCTTTACATCAATAAAGAACAAAATGGGTATCCAAGCAGCAAATGCTTCACAATTTAACCCATAAAAGAAAGCAAGATACAATGAACTTCTATTTCACCATTCAAAACCAATCTGAACTGAAATTCTTTCATCAAATGCCGTAATGACTTTGCTTGCTGTGCTGTTTTTCTACACACAAATACGTCTTTTTTGCATTGTTTTTGCTCTCGTCCAATTAGTCTACCCTTGTTTCTATTTTTCTTCTACTTTTACGTATGACTGAGCACGAAGGACACACTAGCATTCACATTGCCGGCAGAGAGATTTGATGTTAGCTTAGCCTCCCTAACCGTCAGAAAAGCGCTCCAAAGAGAGGAAGGATATAAAGTCCCAAACAGGATGATGTAAAAGAAACGTGGAATCTATGTTCAAGGTGCATTGCAGAATAAAATGCTTCTTGTGTAGGAACAGTAAGTTAAGAAGAATGTTTATGATACAAGATAAACGTTGAAGAATAAAATCAGAGGTGTTGAAAAACAGAACAGTGAACCCCCAAAAATAATCCTCAATAAAAACAAAACGCATTTTATTCCGACGAAAAGACAGCTTACCTAACTCTCAGCTCGGGACCTCACACTTTTCCCTTGGGAGTGAAAATTCCCGTCGATACAGTAGCTGCATCCTTCCGAGGGGTCCAATACCGGCTACATCTCCCCAAACCCTGACATGCGGGCGTTAGTTCCAGGTTCTGAGAAGAAACCAGGGAACGACACAGCATTTCAGTCGACCCATTTTCTTAAAGAGACACAAAGGTTACGGAGAGGATGTCAATTCGGCGGACACAAAAAGCCCTCCATTCAAGGCGGACAACTCTTCAATAGAATCAAAAAGTCTAATGCAAAGAAAGGAAATTTTTCCGCACGAGTGAAAAGTTGTCCGACGAAGAAGGAAGTTCCTTCAGGAGCAACTTTGGGATCTTTCCAAGGCGATGCTGTCGTCAGCGAGTTTCATGATGATGGAATGCAGCTGGACACCCTTAATGCGGCGATGAATTGCGGTCCATTGGCAGGAATTGGTGCAATGGAGTACATTCGCTTGATGAAATAATGCGCAGCAGGATTCCCTTGATGAAATAACGCGCGAGCAGGATTCCCTTGATGAAATAACGCGCAAGTAGGATTCACTAGATGAAATAACGCGCAAGCAGGATTCACTTGATGAAACAACGCGCAAGTAGGATTCACTAGATAAAATAACGCGCAAGCAGGATTCACTTGATGAAATAACGTGCGAGCAGGATTCCCTTGATGAAATAACGCGCGAGCAGGATTCCCTTGATTAAATAACGCGCGAGCAGGATTCCCTTGATGAAATAACGCGCGAGTAGGATTCCCTTGATAAAATAACGCGCGAGTAGGATTCCCTTGATGAAATAACGCGCGAGTAGGATTCACTAGATGAAATAACGCGCAAGCAGGATTCACTTGATGAAATAACGCGCGAGCAGGAATCACTTGGTGAAATAACGCGCGAGTAGGATTCACTAGATGAAATAACGCGCGAGTAGGATTCACTAGATGAAATAACGCGCAAGCAGGATTCACTTGATGAAATAACGCGCGAGCAGGATTCACTTGGTGAAATAACGCGCGAGTAGGATTCACTAGATGAAATAACGCGCAAGCAGGATTCACTTGATGAAATAACGCGAGCAGGATTCACTTGATGAAATAACGCGCAAGCAGGATTCACTTGATGAAATAACGCGCAAGCAGGATTCACTAGATGAAATAACGCGCGAGCAGGATTCACTTGATGAAATAACGCGCGAGTAGGATTCCCTTGATGAAATAACGCGAGCAGGATTCACTTGATGAAATAACGCGCGAGCAGGATTCACTAGATGAAATAACGCGCAAGCAGGATTCACTTGATGAAATAACGCGCGAGCAGGATTCACTTGATGAAATAACGCGCGAGCAGGATTCACTAGATGAAATAACGCGCGAGCAGGATTCACTTGGTGAAATAACGCGCGAGTAGGATTCACTAGATGAAATAACGCGCGAGTAGGATTCACTAGATGAAATAACGCGCGAGTAGGATTCACTAGATGAAATAACGCGCAAGCAGGATTCACTTGATGAAATAACGCGCGAGTAGGATTCACTAGATGAAATAACGCGCGAGTAGGATTCACTAGATGAAATAACGCGCAAGCAGGATTCACTTGATGAAATAACGCGCGAGTAGGATTCACTAGATTAAATAACGCGCAAGCAGGATTCACTAGATGAAATAACGCGCAAGCAGGATTCACTTGGTGAAATAACGCGCGAGCAGGATTCACTTGATGAAATAACGCGCGAGCAGGATTCACTAGATGAAATAACGCGCGAGCAGGATTCACTTGGTGAAATAACGCGCGAGTAGGATTCACTAGATGAAATAACGCGCAAGCAGGATTCACTAGATGAAATAACGCGCAAGCAGGATTCACTAGATGAAATAACGCGCAAGCAGGATTCACTTGGTGAAATAACGCGCGAGCAGGATTCACTTGATGAAATAACGCGCGAGCAGGATTCACTAGATGAAATAACGCGCGAGCAGGATTCACTTGGTGAAATAACGCGCGAGCAGGATTCACTAGATGAAATAACGCGCGAGCAGGATTCACTTGATGAAATAACGCGCGAGCAGGATTCACTTGGTGAAATAACGCGCGAGTGGGATTCACTAGATGAAATAACGCGCAAGCAGGATTCACTTGATGAAATAACGCGCGAGCAGGATTCACTTGATGAAATAACGCGCGAGTAGGATTCACTAGATGAAATAACGCGCAAGCAGGATTCACTTGATGAAATAACGCGCGAGCAGGATTCACTTGATGAAATAACGCGCAAGCAGGATTCACTTGATGAAATAACGCGCGAGCAGGATTCACTTGATGAAATAACGCGCGAGCAGGATTCACTTGATGAAATACCGCGCGAGCAGGATTCACTTGATGAAATAACGCGCGAGTAGGATTCACTAGATGAAATAACGCGCGAGTAGGATTCACTAGATGAAATAACGCGCAAGCAGGATTCACTTGATGAAATAACGCGCAAGCAGGATTCACTAGATGAAATAACGCGCGAGTAGGATTCACTAGATGAAATAACGCGCGAGTAGGATTCACTAGATGAAATAACGCGCAAGCAGGATTCACTTGATGAAATAACGCGCAAGCAGGATTCACTAGATGAAATAACGCGCGAGTAGGATTCACTAGATGAAATAACGCGCGAGTAGGATTCACTAGATGAAATAACGCGCAAGCAGGATTCAGTTGATGAAATAACGCGCGAGCAGGATTCACTAGATGAAATAACGCGCGAGCAGGATTCACTTGGTGAAATAACGCGCGAGCAGGATTCACTAGATGAAATAACGCGCGAGCAGGATTCACTTGATGAAATAACGCGCGAGCAGGATTCACTTGGTGAAATAACGCGCGAGTAGGATTCACTAGATGAAATAACGCGCAAGCAGGATTCACTTGATGAAATAACGCGCGAGCAGGATTCACTTGATGAAATAACGCGCGAGTAGGATTCACTAGATGAAATAACGCGCAAGCAGGATTCACTTGATGAAATAACGCGCGAGCAGGATTCACTTGATGAAATAACGCGCAAGCAGGATTCACTTGATGAAATAACGCGCGAGCAGGATTCACTTGATGAAATAACGCGCAAGCAGGATTCACTTGATGAAATAACGCGCGAGCAGGATTCACTTGATGAAATAACGCGCGAGCAGGATTCACTTGATGAAATAACGCGCGAGTAGGATTCACTAGATGAAATAACGCGCGAGTAGGATTCACTAGATGAAATAACGCGCAAGCAGGATTCACTTGATGAAATAACGCGCAAGCAGGATTCACTAGATGAAATAACGCGCGAGTAGGATTCACTAGATGAAATAACGCGCGAGTAGGATTCACCAGATGAAATAACGCGCAAGCAGGATTCACTTGATGAAATAACGCGCAAGCAGGATTCACTAGATGAAATAACGCGCGAGTAGGATTCACTAGATGAAATAACGCGCGAGTAGGATTCACTAGATGAAATAACGCGCAAGCAGGATTCACTTGATGAAATAACGCGCGAGCAGGATTCACTAGATGAAATAACGCGCGAGCAGGATTCACTAGATGAAATAACGCGCGAGCAGGATTCACTTGGTGAAATAACGCGCGAGCAGGATTCACTAGATGAAATAACGCGCGAGCAGGATTCACTTGATGAAATAACGCGCGAGCAGGATTCACTTGGTGAAATAACGCGCGAGTAGGATTCACTAGATGAAATAACGCGCAAGCAGGATTCACTTGATGAAATAACGCGCGAGCAGGATTCACTTGATGAAATAACGCGCGAGTAGGATTCACTAGATGAAATAACGCGCAAGCAGGATTCACTTGATGAAATAACGCGCGAGCAGGATTCACTTGATGAAATAACGCGCAAGCAGGATTCACTTGATGAAATAACGCGCGAGCAGGATTCACTTGAAGAAATAACGCGCGAGCAGGATTCACTTGATGAAATAACGCGCGAGCAGGATTCACTTGATGAAATAACGCGCAAGCAGGATTCACTTGATGAAATAACGCGCAAGCAGGATTCACTAGATGAAATAACGCGCGAGTAGGATTCACTAGATGAAATAACGCGCGAGTAGGATTCACTAGATGAAATAACGCGCAAGCAGGATTCACTTGATGAAATAACGCGCGAGCAGGATTCACTAGATGAAATAACGCGCGAGTAGGATTCACTAGATGAAATAACGCGCGAGTAGGATTCACTAGATGAAATAACGCGCAAGCAGGATTCACTTGATGAAATAACGCGCGAGCAGGATTCACTAGATGAAATAACGCGCGAGCAGGATTCACTTGGTGAAATAACGCGCGAGCAGGATTCACTAGATGAAATAACGCGCGAGCAGGATTCACTTGATGAAATAACGCGCGAGCAGGATTCACTTGGTGAAATAACGCGCGAGTAGGATTCACTAGATGAAATAACGCGCAAGCAGGATTCACTTGATGAAATAACGCGCGAGCAGGATTCACTTGATGAAATAACGCGCGAGTAGGATTCACTAGATGAAATAACGCGCAAGCAGGATTCACTTGATGAAATAACGCGCGAGCAGGATTCACTTGATGAAATAACGCGCAAGCAGGATTCACTTGATGAAATAACGCGCGAGCAGGATTCACTTGATGAAATAACGCGCGAGCAGGATTCACTTGATGAAATAACGCGCGAGTAGGATTCACTAGATGAAATAACGCGCGAGTAGGATTCACTAGATGAAATAACGCGCAAGCAGGATTCACTTGATGAAATAACGCGCGAGCAGGATTCACTTGATGAAATAACGCGCGAGTAGGATTCACTAGATGAAATAACGCGCAAGCAGGATTCACTTGATGAAATACCGCGCGAGCAGGATTCACTTGATGAAATAACGCGCGAGTAGGATTCACTAGATGAAATAACGCGCGAGTAGGATTCACTTGATGAAATAACGCGCGAGCAGGATTCACTTGATGAAATAACGCGCGAGTAGGATTCACTAGATGAAATAACGCGCAAGCAGGATTCACTTGATGAAATAACGCGCAAGCAGGATTCACTTGGTGAAATAACGCGCAAGCAGGATTCACTTGATGAAATAACGCGCGAGCAGGATTCACTTGATGAAATAACGCGCGAGCAGGATTCACTTGGTGAAATAACGCGCGAGCAGGATTCACTTGATGAAATAACGCGCGAGCAGGATTCACTTGATGAAATAACGCGCAAGCAGGATTCACTTGGTGAAATAACGCGCAAGCAGGATTCACTTGATGAAATAACGCGCGAGCAGGATTCACTTGATGAAATAACGCGCGAGTAGGATTCACTAGATGAAATAACGCGCAAGCAGGATTCACTTGATGAAATAACGCGCAAGCAGGATTCACTTGGTGAAATAACGCGCAAGCAGGATTCACTTGATGAAATAACGCGCGAGCAGGATTCACTTGATGAAATAACGCGCGAGTAGGATTCACTAGATGAAATAACGCGCAAGCAGGATTCACTTGATGAAATAACGCGCGAGCAGGATTCACTTGATGAAATAACGCGCGAGTAGGATTCACTAGATGAAATAACGCGAGCAGGATTCACTAGATGAAATAACGCGCGAGTAGGATTCACTAGATGAAATAACGCGCAAGCAGGATTCACTTGATGAAATAACGCGCGAGCAGGATTCACTTGATGAAAAACGCGCGAGCAGGATTCACTAGATGAAATAACGCGCGAGCAGGATTCACTTGGTGAAAAAACGCGCGAGTAGGATTCACTTGATGAAATAACGCGCGAGCAGGATTCACTAGATGAAATAACGCGCAAGCAGGATTCACTTGATGAAATAACGTGCGAGCAGGATTCCCTTGATGAAATAACGCACGAGCAGGATTCCCTTGATGAAATAACGCACGAGCAGGATTCACTTGATGAAATAACGCGCAAGTAGGATTCACTAGATGAAATAACGCGCAAGCAGGATTCACTTGATGAAATAACGTGCGAGCAGGATTCCCTTGATGAAATAACGCACGAGCAGGATTCCCTTGATGAAATAACGCACGAGCAGGATTCACTTGATGAAATAACGCGCAAGTAGGATTCACTAGATGAAATAACGCGCAAGCAGGATTCACTAGATGAAATAACGCGCAAGCAGGATTCACTTGATGAAATAACGCGCAAGTAGGATTCACTAGATGAAATAACGCGCAAGCAGGATTCACTTGATGAAATAACGCGCAAGTAGGATTCACTAGATGAAATAACGCGCAAGCAGGATTCACTTGATGAAATAACGTGCGAGCAGGATTCCCTTGATGAAATAACGCGCGAGCAGGATTCACTTGATGAAATAACGCGCAAGTAGGATTCACTAGATGAAATAACGCGCAAGCAGGATTCACTAGGTGAAATAACGCGCAAGCAGGATTCACTTGATGAAATAACGTGCGAGCAGGATTCCCTTGATGAAATAACGCACGAGCAGGATTCACTTGATGAAATAACGCGCAAGTAGGATTCACTAGATGAAATAACGCGCAAGCAGGATTCACTAGATGAAATAACGTGCGAGCAGGATTCCCTTGATGAAATAACGCGCGAGCAGGATTCACTTGGTGAAATAACGCGCGAGTAGGATTCACTAGATGAAATAACGCGCGAGCAGGATTCACTTGATGAAATAACGTGCGCGTAGGATTCACTTGATGAAATAACGCGCGAGTAGGATTCACTTGGTGAAATAACGCGCGAGTAGGATTCACTTGATGAAATAACGCACGAGCAGGTTTCATTTGGTGAAATAACGCGCGAGTAGGATTCACTTGATGAAATAACGTTCGCGTAGGATTCACTTGATGAAATAACGCGCGAGTAGGATTCACTTGGTGAAATAACGCGCGAGTAGGATTCACTTGATGAAATAACGCACGAGCAGGTTTCACTTGGTGAAATAACGCACGAGCAGGTTTCACTTGGTGAAATAACGCACGAGCAGGTTTCACTTGGTGAAATAACGCGCGAGCAGGTTTCACTTGGTGAAATAACGCACGAGCAGGTTTCACTTGATGAAATAACGCACGAGCAGGATTCACTTGGTGAAATAACGTGCGAGCAGGATCAACTTGATGAAATAACGCGCGAGTAGGATTCACTTGATGAAATAACGTGCGAGTAGGATTCACTTGATGAAATAACGTGCGAGCAGGATCAACTTGATGAAATAACGTGCGAGTAGGATTCACTTGGTGAAATAACGTGCGAGCAGGATTCACTTGATGAAATAACGTGCGAGTAGGATTCACTTGATGAAATAACGTGCGAGCAGGATCAACTTGATGAAATAACGCGCGAGTAGGATTCAATTGATGAAATAACGTGCGAGCAGGATCAACTTGATGAAATAACGCGCAGCAGAATTCACTTGATGAAATAACGCGCGAGTATCTAGTTCGGGTCTCACTATCTAGTTCGGGAACTCACATATTCCCCCAGTGAATGCTAATTTCCATAGGCACAATAGTTGTATCCCCTTAAGGGGTGTAGTCCTGAGACCTACACTGTAGCGGAAGATAATCAAAACTGCTAATCAACTTTATATTAAATGAGCTTTTTTTGTAACAATTTTAATGAGACGATACTTCCATAGACAGTGATTTCCTGTTGATTACGTTTTAAAGAAAGAATCAGAAATAGTTTTCGTACAATCGTGCGATTTATTGGAACGCATAAAAATTTAATATCAAGAGGAGGAAAGTTACAAGCTTTAATTTACCATATGCGAGTACTAACTCATATATACTCGCACGTGGTGAGAGATACATGTGTATTTCTCATACTTCATCACATTGTGCAAATTTTAAAAGATCTTGAATTATTAGCCGACGATCATGGCAAAAAGCAACTCTATATTCAGGGTCGAGTGGAAAGACTAAAGCTACAACTAACAATGATGTTGCAACACATACACTTGCCCGAGAGCGTTTATGGTAAAGGAAAGAGTATCGTATTATAGTTAATTGACTTCAATTACAATACGATATTTCATTTCCAATAAGATTCATTTTCACTGCAAACTGTTTCCCGAGAGGAAAAAGAAGGAACCATTTGGTGTGCATTAAGGAAAATGTAGAATTTATGTGGATGGTGTATTCCTGCACAGGGGACCCAGAGCAAATAGACCACAAGTTAGATGAACGTGGAAAATCGGCAAAGAAGAGGTAGCGAAGGAGGTATGAAAACTGAAAAAAGTGGGCATGAAATAAAAAAAGAAGCACAGGGTTTATACAGCTGAGGTAACCCAACAGTACAAATCTCTCCCGGGGGCGCCAGTACCAGAGCTCAGGATAAACATGCTTACCTGACCTAAAACTACTGCCTCTCTTATGCCCGCTGATCGAGAGGAGCGATAAAAACGATAAAGAAAAGATGCACGTACAAATCCTGATGCCCTTAGTTCTTTTCTCAGAAAGCCAAAGAGGTTGGGTTCATTTCAACCTCGATGAGCTAAGAACTGGACAGAGAGGAGGATTTTTCCATCAATTGGAAACGGCAGTGTTGCTAATGCAGCTGCTTCAGAGAATGTGCTTCCCCTCTCGTTTCGAGTTTCATTTCAGTTAAAATTCAAGTGATTCCCTCACATGTTCTCACGATTTCTCTCAGATTTATGAATTCACTAATATATTTTGGTGGCACTACCGTATAACTCTTCGGTATTGGTAACACAACACGACGGAGGCCATTTTGCACTGTCTTCTTTTTCCGCATAACGCCCTCTTGGTTCATTACCCGCTCGGTCTGGATATTTGACCATTGACTCCAGGTTCCGTGGAAAAATATCTTGAAGCAGGAAGAAAAACGAGCCGCGTACTTTAATTGCAGAGCTGGAATATGTTGCGCCATTATTTGTTGCGGTCATTACCATACGTGGTAGCCTGTATAACAATGGACCTTATATTACTTCGAGGATGAATAAAAATATGACGTTCAGAGCCTTGTGAAAATGAATAATTGCATTAGGACAAATAATCTAGAGAATTCGTGTTTGTGCTTAACGCAGCTGAAGTCCTCACCTCATTTGAGATGGATGGCTGATTAATATTCAGATTTCATCCTTTTTAAATGAATGGTTCTGGTAATAAAGGGAAAGCATCAATAATAAACTTCAGTAACGGTAAGAATTCAAATTTTTAACTTAATCGTAGGAAGATTGAGCGTGCGTGCGTCATTAATACTCAATATGTCTCCAGTCCCCGATTTGTTGTTGCCCATACGAACATGTAAAAGCTGGTAATTTTCGTTACACTCGTTATGATTTCCATGCGAAGAAAATGATTTTACTCCAAATGAATTGGGCATTTATTTTCTCATGAAATCTTCATCTTGGATGGCTTAAGTTGCAAGCTTGTTGAATCATCATGGTCTACAATTTATTTTGTCAAAGTCGTCGTCACCTATTTCTGAAATTCACATCGAAATCAGAGGTCAACTCGTTAACTGTTTCCCGATTCCGGAGAAATTGCAAAAAGCGAAACACAAAAAACTACATTTATTGGACCAGAGAGGTGCTGGAGACTGGAAAGAATACTAGCAAGCAACATTGAGACTAGACCAACGTCCATGACTGGTGAGACACATAACCTGGGCTCAGAAAAAGAATTAAGAATTTAGAGACGAAGAACACAGCACGGATAGGTATAATATTTAATAGAGTTTAACGAGGCTAAATTCAAAATATCTGAATTCGTCAATTTTAAACGTTTCGGAGACCAGCTCCATCTTCAGTAAGTCTAAAAAAAAATTGGTTCTTAATAAAAGTGACAAAATAATCAGTAAGAAAAAAATTCTCTAAAAAACTTCAAGGATTTGAACTATTGGCATCGTTTAAAAGCGGCTTCTCTTTTGCAATGTCAAGGGATTCTAAAATGCGCAAATCTAACTCGTTAGGTGCAGAGCATAAAATAGAAAAGTTGTCCTCAGAAATACGGCTGCTACACTGTTCGGTATGAAGGCGGATTGATCAATGAGGAGGTTGAGTTAAAGGTCTCCCGGTACGAAAGCCAACTCCACGGTGCTGAGCGATCCTGAGGTAAAAAGGCAGCGTCGTCATGCCGACGTAGCCAGACGTACACCGTACGCAACTAAATTTATATACCAGGGATGCCCGCATCCGCTTAGGAATCCTATCTTTGTACCGAAAGAGAGAACCAACTCGCAGCAGATTTACCGTAATTTCATTTAATTTTACCGCAGGAAAGTGGTGTTTAAAAAGGTTTTCAATATCCCGGGACATCTTGCTCGTAAAATCACCAAAATATGGAAATACACAGTAGAGCTGTTGCACCGAATCGGCGACATCGTTAATACCTGAATATTTTTTGGCTAAGAATTTTTGAATACGATCATGAACAATTAAGGAAGGGAGACCGTTTTTACAAAAAAAATGAGACGAAAGAATTGAATTCAGCATGCAGATTCACAAAACTAGAACAAATGTTGTAGGCACGATTTAATAAGGTCTTAATTGCAATAAATTTAAATCTATAGTTACAGTTGCTGTAGAAACTTATACCCAAACCAGTGAAAGTAGCCTTACGAAAAACTGAAGTGAAAGTTTTACCTACTCGAGTAATTTTTGAGTCCAAAAAAGATAACGAACCATTATTCTCAATTTCGATTGTAAATTTTATTGATGAATGTTTCTCATTTAAATAGTCCCCGAATATATGAGCATGATTTGGATCACGAAACAACAAAAACGTGTCATCAATGTAACGGCGATAAAATTCTGATTCAAATTCCACAGGACAGTCGACCAGCCATTTTTGTTCCCCGTGACGCATGAAAATATTTGTAAATATGGAAGACTTTAGCTCAACCTCCTCATTCATCAATCCTCCTTCATACAGAACAATGTAGCAGCCGTATTTCCGAGGACAATTTTTCTATTTTATGCTCTGCACCTAACGAGTTAGATTTGCGCACTTTAGAATCCCTTCACATTGCAAAAGAAAAGCCGCTTTTAAATAATTCCAATAGTTCATATCCTTTAGAAATTTTTGTATCGATTTTTTTTCTTACTGATCACTTCTGTCAATTTTGTTAAGAACTAATCAATTTTGTTTTTTATTTTTTCAGACTGACTGAAGATGGAGCTTGTCTCCGAAACGCTTAAAATTTACTAATTCAGATATTTTAAATTTAGCTTCGTTAAATTCTATTAAATATGATACCTATCCGTGCTGTACTCTTCGTCTTTAAATTCTTAATGATAGTCCGCCTAAGGAGTGTTAATTTTACAAAAAAAAAATTTACTGTAGGTTCTTTCAGTTGCAGGTTCTCTCACGGCTGTGAGTAACGACGCACAGAGATCAAAGTTAGCGATTGAATGAAGGGCACGTCGGATGTCAGGCCGAAATGCCGCCTGTATCCAAATCGCATTGCGAGAAATTTTCAAGAGCCAAACTACACGCGTCAGCGTTGCTGCTGAATTGTGTTCAGCAGCAGGAAAGGTGCTGTATTGATCTAAAGAGAAAGTACGAATTCAAATTTTACATTCGTTCGTAAGAAAATTGGAGGTGTCACTGAAACACAATTTGCATCTTTTTCTGTCTAAACTTATATTATTGCGAATATGTAGTAAGTTATGAATAGTTTCAACAGTGTTGCTGCCGAAGTGATGTGATGTGGTGTGGTGTGAGTGTTGCTGCTGGGGCTCACCACAAAGAAAATGAAAAAAATAGCTCGATGGTTCGAAGGCATCTAAAACACGCTATACCAACTTAGGTCGGCATATTTAACATGGTATGAAGCTACAACTCTAAGGCCCTATTCAATATTAACCCTTTGGCTGCGACGACTAGATATTAAGTTAAATGCCAAACTCAAATTTACAGTCATTGTAGTGAACTATTATGAAAACACCAAACATTAACTAGATCGTGCCTTTATTTAGCTTTGATTATTTATGAAAAGTGAGTTCGCGACTACTGGTCGGTCAGCAACATTATGAAAATTACCTCCGTGTACCACCGGTGGCACATGTCGCAGTCGAAGTGTTGAGTAATGTAACTGTATTGACGCTATTTCCCGACTGTCGTTAAAAGATTGAAATTTGAATTCCCTGCCTGCAAGAGTGATAATGTATCAATAGAATTTATCACCTCACTATTTTAATGCGACAGAAGTAATTTATCACTGCACATCTTTTTCCTCAGCTGCGTTTTACCATGAAGTTCGTTGATGACTGCTCTGCTTTATTGTGGTATAGAAGAAATAAAAAACATAATTTTTAAACAAATTCAATCACAAAACGGAGCGTACGAAATTCCAACTCACACGAGCTGGTGCTGCTCTCTTTAAAAAACAACATTTTGCATAAAATTATGTAAAACGGCAACGAAATTTGCGGCGTACTTAAAAGAGCTCTAACTCGATCGTGACTTTACCCATCGCCCTCGCTCGGACGTGCAAAGAAGGCGAGTATTAAATTTCTGAAGATGTGAAGATGACACTCATTTATAAGGTGAGAAAGCTCTGAACTTTTCTGAGCATCTATAGAAGACGTCCGTTGTATCGGACTTCTTCTATGTGGGAATAGAACTTCATGGGAGAACTTCACCCTGGGAAAAGAATGGTGAGTCTGTTCTTCTTAGTTGTCAGCTTCTTCTTTTGCGTACTTGTTAATTTATATCCAAAAATGAAACGAAAGTCCCAGCAATGATTGCTTGAAGCTGAGACATGTGGTGGTGGAAATTGTAAGTCACCAAGTAAAAGAGGAGGATGACGCTATCCAGTATAGAATTAAGGGAACGGGTAATCAGTGCAATTGGTGTATCACCGCACTCTGAGCATAGAAACAGCAAGATTTAAAAAAGTTCACTATAGTGAACTTTTTTAAATCTTTTTTTTAAAGATACAAGTTGGAGAATGATGTAATAGGCGCTAAATTAAAAGAAATCGGGGAACCGAAAACGGTAACCATAATTTTACTAGGTCACAAAGTATGAGCAGATGTAGTCCAATCAAAAGCTTACGTTCGCAGCTACCGGTTTCAATTAAATATTTCGGGTAATTTCCGAGTACTTTCCGAACTGTGGAGACATTCGAATATAAATTCGCAACTTAAGTTTATCAGAAGCATGGCTGTACTTTCCACAATAATTGCTTACGCTAGTGCTTCTAATTAGTCTTACTCTAGCGGAAGGGTTCTGTCGTAAATCGAGAAACATTTTAATAATTTCTCTTGTGCATCAGCGTATCAAATGCTTATATTTTACTTATCAGTGGTAAGAATTTGTGACGAAAGAGTATTGTGGGTACGAATATTAATTAAATGCTAAAAATGCTTTCGCTCTTGCGAGGAATCAAGTGAAGTCTGCGTCCTACTGAGAAAGAAAGTTTATAGAATTTTTTTTAGTTAAGCCAATCGTACTCCAATTTTTAAACCTTGCAAACGTCAATTAAATCTTACCCTGACGAAATTCCGAAGTCGCCGTTCTTTATTGTTAAAAATCTGATATCGAACTGAAATTCGAAATGTGTAGTTCTAAGAAAAATAATTCTATATATTAATGATTATTTTTCACAACTTTACTAATTCGTCTTCTAGAAGTTACTCTTGCTATTAATACGATATAATTCGCATTGGTCACCTGTTCACTTGAGTGTATAGACCGAGTGTACTGCTGCTCCGAATGCGAACACACCCGCTTCTCTCTTCTTTCGCTTGGCAGAGCAAGTAGTTAACTTGTGCAGCGAATTCCCAATTTATTTTATTTATATGCGTCGGCTTTAATTTTTTAACCAGTGAGGAGACGTAGGGGCAAGAATCGCCGCAAAATCTGCAGAAAAATATCGTATTTATCATGGAAGGCAATTTTTATTCAAATAAACCCATTGACTGTGTTTAAATTTTGACTTCTTTCACGTCTTTTGCAAAGGCTGACGCGGATTGACACACGGTTCATTGGTGTCCAGATGCATCCAGTTGCTTTATTTCAGCCTCGCATGCTATAAGGTCGCAGTCGATACTAGAATAAAACAGCGCGCTTAAATAAGAACCCTCCGTCGTAGTACTGATGGCAAACTTTCAAATCTCAACGAGTAAACACAAGAACTGGACCAAGACAAATTTCACACGAGAAGAAATACTCACGCGAGCGTTATGGATGATAGATAAATGATCTCTAGTCTCTGCTATTGAACTCATTGAAGGGGAGCCAAACTTGGTGAAGAATCAGGTTAAAATTGAAGGACACAGTACGGAAATGGAGTTGTGACCTAAGGACAGTTGTGGGTGCCCGGAGGCGAACGGCTAAGCTCTGTAATTCCAGGCCAGACGGCAGCCAGAGAGAGGGAGGGAGAGAGAGAGAGAGAGGGGACCAGTTGGACTTGGTCAGGGTCGTGTGCACTCGATCTAGTGGAGAGAGTATAGATAGATGGGCGTGTTAGGAAGGTGAGGAGCGAGGGAGAGAGGAAGAGAGAGGGAGAGAGAACCTGATGCCGAGACACACGTCACACACACAAGCCCACAAGCCCGTGACGTCACATTCATTGATTAGAGAAAGGCACACCTTGCCAAGGGACACGAAAAAGAGCTATGAGAGTCGCTAGAGAGGAACAGAAAGCGCAAAAGGAGAGCGCTACACGTACCTTGGTAGTCTCTCGGTCCTGCGGAACTGCATCTACCCAGTCAGGGGTCATTTCAAAACTCAAGTACTGCGGAAAAGCAGTGGGCGGGGGCGGAGCAGGTGGGGCTGAATGCGGGCTCTGCGTACCTACTGCCGGACACAGCTCCGGCAATCGCAGCAGCAGGCGCAGTGCGCTACGCCAGTACCACGGCACGAATTTCCTGGATGGACGTGAGATGTTGCAGGAAGGCGCATTGCAGTATCACAGGATTACCGGAAGCATTTATGAGTCTGGACGGTTGAAGATGGTAAAATGGGCCTCTGGGTTATCACTGGAGCAATATAGTGGGTTTGATATCGATAGACGGCGCTTGGAAGAGCTGTGGCACCAAAGGGATTGTGCAGCCGCAGCATTACGGGAAGCGATGGAGTCTAGATTATTGAAGAAAATAAAAAATAAGCCGTCAGATTATCACTGGACAAATTTAGTGGGTCCTAATATCAAAGGAAGGAGTTTTGGGAAAACGTAGTACCATGGGGATTATGACAAAGTTCTAGACGTTGAAGGATGATGCATTGGGGAAATAGATTTCTACTTGGGTGAGCATTGAACCGACTGGTGACAGACAGCTGAAGTAGAACACTAATTGGAGATAACACACATTCTTAGCTTTGAAGGACGCATACGACCGAAGTGCTAAGGAAAAAATTCGTCAGTTAAAATCAGAGTTCGTTCACATATACTTGATAGGCCTCGTGGGATCTCCGGAGTGTGTGCTCGTACTGCAGAGGATCTCCCTTTTGAACACAACTCAGAAATCTGATTTCAAAAGGCTTTACCGAAGAATTAACCTTAAGAGATCTGCAGTAAAGATCAACTGGATCAGCTTCAGGAGATCGATCAACCACGGAGAATTCATTTCAGTTGAATAGACTAAGGATTATTATCATACGTGGTAACTTAGCAGTCCCTGAGAATCCTCTGCAGAAGGGAAGCTTCGTGTGCAGATACCAATTGAACGTATTGCAGTCAATGGCCCACCGTTTCGACTCACGCAGCGAGGAGGCACAAATAGAACCAAAATAGCAACAGAAACGTGTCAAGAGGCTCGTGCTCGCGGAAATGCAAGTTACAATGGAAATAAGATTAGATGTTAATTTAACATGTTCCCCGCGTATTGGGCCACATGTGTGCCAACAGGTAATTTGCCCATTTACGAGCAGGTATAAACGTGCGACATTTTATCTGTTTCACGATATTTTTACAAATAATTGTTATCATACGAGGTGAAATGTTATCGTGCAATTGTATTCTTCACATTCATAAGGGAAAATTAAAATTTGTTCAAGCTGGAAAATGGATATCCCTATTCTGCTACTTACAACTTAACCAAACCAACCGTTAACAGCTGCGGAAAAGCGGGGAAGGTGTTAAGCCTCCCTAACCACAACAATGGCGTTTCTAAGCGAAGAAGGCGAAGGGCACCATTTGGTATGAACTTGAGGGAACGCAGAATCTATTCAAAAGGTGCACAGAAACAGTAAGTTGAGATAGAAGTTTATGAAACAAGATGAAAGTTTAAGGGGCTAAACAGAATAGCAGGTGCTAAAACCAGGACAGCAGTGAACCGAAAAAGACGGCTTGTAACAAAACAAAAACCTATTTTATTCAACGTAAGGCTAACCAAACCTTTAGCTCGGGACCTTACTACTACGGATATGCTACCAGATGGGGCTGAAATCCACTACTGCATCATTTACAATTCAATGAATGAAAAAGTTAGGAAATATTTAAATTACATATTATTTGAACTCAAAAATGAATAGAAGCTGTTTCTTAACCCTTTAACGTCCGAATTTTTGTACTCATATTACCGTTAACACAACCACCGTCACTAAACTGGCGCTGGCACCTGGCAGTCACCAATATCAGGATGGGATAGGAACTGCCACCCGGCAGAGAACTTCAAAGAACACATTAGGGAACTAATTGAACAATAAATACAATATGTTGAGGGTATTTTTGAAAGAGGACACTGGTGTCCTCTGGAGCGTTAAAGGGTTAATGGTTGCAGTTACAAAAAAGGAGGAATATGGGGAAAACAATGAATTAACTATTTAATTTTAGCAAATCTACGAGCAATCGTACACTTGAAAAATATGCGATAGCAATGTCGAATTATGCAGTCTAAATGCAATGCCAAAGCCAAGCCCAGCAGAGCTGAAATTAAATGAGTCAAGCGAGTACACGGAATAATTTTCTCTCCTGGCTGATTGAGAGAGCTAGGAGACTTGTGCTTGAAGAAGAAGTGAGTTAGTGAACGGCTCGAGTAAACTCGAGGGCAGTCAGAAGCAGCGAGCTGCAGCTGGGCGATCGGAAGCCTCTGCTGAGCAGTAAAAATAAGGCCGAAGAACATTGGGGAAGAAGGTTGTCGCTGTCCCTGTCTTCTCTAATGGAAAATAATGCTCGACCCTAGCGGCAAGCTCGGTACGCTTCGGAGAGGAAAAAGGAGAACTTTTTCTGTGGTTTTACGTAAATTAAATCGTATTGGAAAAATATTACATGAAGTTGAGCGTGTAAACAATTGCGGTACGTGACAGCATTAAAAACTTGCAGGCAGAGGCGTTTGATTCAGAGAAAGATTAGATTATATTTTAGTTTAAAGCCTCCCTAACAGCAACAAAGGCGTTCCAAAGAGAGGAAAAAGGAAGGCATCATTTAGTATGCAGTTAAGGGAACGTGAAATCTCTGCACAAAGTGCATAGAAACAGGAAGATGGGAAAGAAGTATTTGAAACAAGATAAAAGTTTAAAAAAGCAGGAGACGCTGAAAAACAGGACTACAGCGAACCGAGAAAAGACGGATCGTAACGTAACAAAAAACCTATTCTATTCCAACGAAAAGAGGAGCTACCTAACCTTCAGCTCGGGACTTAATATATCTCCCCTGGGAGCGCTAATTTCTGTAAATACAATAGTTGTATCCCCTGAGAGGTTGATTCAGAGAAATAGCAATGAAAAAAGCGGAGAGTTCAAGTCGAAATATTGATCTCAATACCTGCAGACCTTTTGCATTTTACCGATGGTCGATCGTCTTTCGCTCGCCTACTGCTTGTTAGTTGATAAAACGAACTCAAAAATATCTTAACGAAAATAAAAAAATCTGTTTCGTGACAGAAAAACACGTAATGGCTGCAACGCGAACCAATAAGTTTTTTAAGTAAGCCTACGGCACATTTATGTACTGACAACTAGGCCTAACTTAGTCTTAACTTGCATTACTTATTTAAAATGAAAACCGTTATGGTTGAGTAGATAACGCTGTACATATAAAGAAACAATAACACATGAAACTACCTGCACCAGCCACTCACTGGGTTGCCTGCACCAGCCACTCACTGGGCTGCCTGCGAATCGGACCATAGTATTCCAGGAAAGGTATTCCAGGAAAGGACCTTGATCGAGTTCGTCACATCGAAAACATTACAATAAATTTTTCAACGTCAGCAAGCTTCAGAAAGCTTGCCAAATACATTTCAGTAAGTCGTAAGATACAGCTACTGATTGCAAGACTTATTGGTTGGTCAAACGCTCTCACCAACAACTTGTCCACGCGTGACGAGCGCAAGTTTCCAAATATGACATTAATTTCACCTGTGCACGGAATTTTGGTTACGCTGAAGAATCGTGGCGGAACAATTTCCACAGTAAGTAAGGAGTGCGCTGCTGGTGTTCCTCACCGCGGTGTTTAGCATGCAACGCGTCCGGCGCCGCTATGAGGCTACAGGGAGTCGGCTTCTCGCAAGCTTCCAGCATTGGTATTTTTCTCGCCAAAATCCGCCGGTCTTGCTTTCCCGCCTGAAATTGTACTGTGACGATCCCTCTGTATCTGGCTACCTTACAGGGTTGCCAGATGCCAAGTGCATTGCCAGTTGCCTAGTGCATTGCCAGTTACCTAGTGCATTGCCAGTTACCTAGTGCATTGTTAATTGCCGACAGGATTGCCAGTTAACGACAGGGTTGCCAGTTGCCGACAAGGTTGCCAGTTGCCAACAAGGTTGCCAGATACACAGAGTGTTTCAGGGTAAAATTACGCTTGAAAGAAACCCTAACTTCGAGATCCGAGCCGGGAAAATGTCAGTCTGCCCAGCCTGGGACGCGCGGTGTTCGCTGCCTCTGGACGTGGTGTCGTTCGTGTTTTACGCTCTGATGAACGTTTGGCTTCTGAGGTGCTCATTACTCATGCATAATTTTGTGTCATATTGAAATGAGATGAACGAGTAATGACTGAATTAGTTGCTAAGAACGTGTCTGGAAATTATTAGGTCTTAAAAATTAGTAAACTCATTCTAGACTTCATTTTAGCTGAGTGCGCGAATTTGTTTAAACTTCAAGTTCATAACTGAAAACTTATTTTACAGCGAGGACTGCTTGTCTTGAATTTGAGGAACGTTCAATCAAACTTGAAATTGACGAATAGAGTACAAAATGTGTTCTTCATGCGCGCTATTTTTTAAATGCGCGGGCAAGACGACAGAAGCTCTCATTCAAGAATAACTACAAAGCGTAGGTAAAAACCTCAAAAATCCATGGTCTGTACGTTCAAGGAACACAATTTTCTTTTCTTTGAACCCCTAATACACTAAATAAATGAGAGGAAAACCAGAATGAGCAGGCGAAAGAACCAAAATACGTCACAGCAAGAATAAAAGACCGAAGAATAAGACTTGCATCATCCACCTATGCTCGTAGCCCACGCTCCCATATAGAGAGCTCAGAGTGTGTGGATGAAACACTTCGTGGGTGAGGAAAGAGGGTGCCGCCACGAGGGAAGCTGCAATTTGCTTTGCTGATGGTACTACAAATAAAGGCGTCATCCAGGCACGTCTCCCGGCCGCCAGCTCCAGCAGTCCGTTAGATAATGCCATGCGAGATGAGCCGGTGTGGTTCCTTCTGCATCAGTAGTGGATACCGAGGCTATAATGACCAGTGCTGCTATATATTGACGCGCGTTGGTCTGATTTAGAGAAAATTTCCGCCGTTTTTGAGGTACAGCTATCAACGTGAGTCCTATTGTTGTGGCTAAATTGTGTCTCGTCAGAAAGGCCAAACTTGAAGATTTTGGTCAGGAAAATCAGCGCGTAGCGCAGCCGAGGTGACAGAAATACTCACCTCGTCAGTTGCCACGCACCGATGAAGTACATTGTTTTAAAATTTAGCCATGTATTCGAACAGCATTTTGTTTCATATATTGACCTAATTGTTTGTTTAATTAATGGTAATTTTCGAGGTTTACAGCATATATTTTCGAAGGAAAATAAATGGCGTCATCAGCAGATTTATGAGAATTTAGGCACTGAATTCAGGCGTAACGACATCATCCTTAAGACGTAGAGGTTACTGATTATTATAGATGGCTGTTGCGAACAATTTATTGGACTGAGTACTTGCTGACAGAGTTTGTTAGCCGCGAAGCATTCTTATTTTAAAATTAGCAGTAAATTATTAGCCAGGTATTTTTTTACCCTCAAACAAGTTCAATAAAACTGCTACTGCGTTTCTCAGGAGCTTATGCTAAATTCGTTCCCATGTAAATCGTAAATAAACGAACAAACTCAAGAAATTCTGCATACGTTTGATAGCTGTAGAAAGAAAAACGATAGAATCCAGATCATCTTCTCTTATTATTATTGCTTTTGCAATGTACAAAAGGCTAACAAATTTGATTAGAAAGTCCTCAATAGAGTTGCCAAAGAAAAGGAATGAAGTTGTCGAGGCCCTTTTGTCATAACTTTTAGTGCCTGCCATTTTTGAGATATGCCACTGGAGACGACATTGGTGTAATCGAAATTAAAGCGATAAGACGCATTTTGTTATGGAACTTTCACCAGATTTTCCACGTTGAAGTAAATTAAGAACGCCGATTTTTTAAATGAAACTCAAATTATGCACATAAGGCTCAACCATCTTTATTTACTTTTTATATAAACATCGAAATGATTAACTGCTATAGTCTGAACTATCAAGGGCTTATCAATTAACTATTCCCCATTCAGGATAATTTTTCTCGAATCATCTTTTATCCATTGCTCAATGTCTTATTTTTTCCGTCGAATTTCACCCTGATGTGTTCAGGGAAGTTCGCTTTCTAAGGAAGTTTTTTTCCCACTCCCAGGCGAGTGACATCTTGATGCGAGAGCCATAAAATTTCGAGCATAGAAGTGATAATACAATTGCATTAAAAAATTTTACGTGACCATAAAGAGCGACGAGAAGCAGCCTCGCAATAAAGCACTAACGCTTGAGAATCTGGTGGCCGTCGTTCAATTTTTGTGAAATAAAGAGTAGTGCAACGGCGCTCACCCCATACAAAATTGCGTCTGCTGCTCTTACGTATTTTGAACTGGTCACTGTCATTCCCACCGCCAGTGTAAACCACAGGCACCAGCCGACCGTCAAGGTAAGGCTGTGAGATTTAGTGCTTTACTTGTCGCCTCTGTGCAACTGAAGCATCAGCGACGCAACACGCTGAAACGATCAATCGGAGCGACTCTCAAAGCTACGGATCAATATTTTGCTAACATGGGAGTAGGAATTTACTTATACTAAAGAATCAAGTCGCAAATGAGGCCAACTTTCTTGAAAACTCTCGTTCTCCTTGGAAAACATACCTGCTGTACTGCTGCATGCACCAAAGCAACATGCTGCTCCCTCTACAACATGCACTAGTAACTCGGTGGCGTTCACTTCTTTGTTTCCAGCATGCTGCATTGCTGCAGGTAGCGGCCGTGTAGTTGTACTCAAGGCTGCTGCACACGCCGGAGCGCGTAAATCAATTTGGGCGAGAGGTAATGTCGTAAGCAACGAGCGCGGCCTGAAGCCGTCCGAGTTGCCAATGTACAGACAACATTCTCTTGTTGCACCGACGAAGAATGAAAAGAAAATGTAAATTGAGGAGAAGCATACCTACTCAGAACCTTGTGTACGTAAAGGGAAAAATAACTATGCTTGGGATGAATTTGAAGTAAGTCTCGTTGATAGTTTAAGTCTACGATTGTTTCTGTACAGTTAAGCTCAATGTGACTTCTGCGTCAGGTGGCAGGAGGATTATAACAAGCTAACATAGCAAAGTAACGGAAATTCTTCGAGGAAAAATTCGCATTCACTGTGATTTACCGGAAACGCAATAAAAGAAAAAAAAGTATTCTAATCGGATTGTTCCCGAGCAGTGCAGAAATATCTTCAAGTTGAAAACCACAAGAATTTTTTTTTGGGAAAGACATACAAAATCAAAGAGCATCGATTTCCTCAGACGGTCCTATGCAAAAAAAAAAAATGTTACGAAAACTCGGCATGAAAAGAGACGTGTCAACTGCAGGAAATCTCGCACAGGTGCTACGTTGGTTCACAACAGTTAAAGGGGACATGGCGAAGCAAGGGGATGCAACTCTCAGGCAACGGCCAGGTTCTCAACACAAGGGCTAGAGCACACAACACTCAGGCAACGGCCAGGTTCTCAACACAAGGGCTTGAGCACACAACACTCAGGCAACGGCCAGGTTCTCAGCACAAGGGCCATAGGACACAACACTCAGGCAACGGCCAGGTTCTCAACACAAGGGCTAGAGCACACAACACTCAGGCAATGGCCAGGTTCTCAACACAAGGGCTAGAGCACACAACACTCAGGCAACGGCCAGGTTCTCAGCACAAGGGCCATAGGACACAACACTCCGGCAACGGCCAGGTTCTCAACACAAGGGCTAGAGCACACAACACTCAGGCAATGGCCAGGTTCTCAACACAAGGGCTTGAGCACACAACACTCAGGCAACGGCCAGGTTCTCAGCACAAGGGCCATAGGACACAACACTCAGGCAACGGCCAGGTTCTCAACACAAGGGCTAGAGCACACAACACTCAGGCAATGGCCAGGTTCTCAACACAAGGGCTTGAGCACACAACACTCAGGCAACGGCCAGGTTCTCAGCACAAGGGCCATAGGACACAACACTCAGGCAACGGCCAGGTTCTCAACACAAGGGCTAGAGCACACAACACTCAGGCAATGGCCAGGTTCTCAACACAAGGGCTAGAGCACACAACACTCAGGCAACGACCAGGTTCTCAACACAAGGGCTAGAGCACACAACACTCAGGGAACGGCCAGGTTCTCAACACAAGGGCTACTGAACACAACACTCGGGCAACGGCCAGGTTCTCATAACACTAGAGCAAAAAGTAGATACTCTCAACGGTTTCTCATAATTATTATCTTAATGTTTACTTTGACAAAGGACTCAGGAGTATTACAATTACGAGCTGATTTACACTAGATCAGCATAATATGTATTGACGTGATGTTCAAAAGGGAGTTCACGATGAGATTCAGAGTGGACACCCAAACTAGATGTGCTGTGAGCTTCAGAATTGAAAAAAATATTGTTGCGCGCACATCTTTTCTTCGGCGTTGCTGTTTTAGTTTTGAGGTCTATGCGCAAGCTATGAAGGAGCTGCTTAGGGAATACCTTTTCAATGTCAGAAAAAATGATTGTCAATTAATCTTTCCAATTTACAATTCAGGCTTCACGAAGAGCAAAAGGTAACGCACAGGCATCACTGTGTGTTGCTGCACATTTGTTTTAAACGACAAACATCACAGGGACTGAGTCGCTATAAATTTCGAGCGATTATTGATTGATTATAAGTAAGTTTTAACCTCCCTTTACCACAATAAAGATGTTCAAAGAGAAGAAGGATGAAGGCACCATTTAGTATGGAGTTAAGGAAACGCGGAATTTACGCACAAAGTGCATATATACAGTGAGCTAAGAAAGAAGTTCAAGAAATACGATGAAAGTTGAAGAAGAAAGTAGTAGGTGCTGAAAAACAGGGCAGCAGCGAACCGAAAAAAGATGGTCCGTAACAAAACAAAAACCCTATTCCTTTTCATCAAAACGAAGGCCTACCTTACCTTTTGCTCGGGACCTCACAATCTCTCTCGGAGCATAATCTCTAATTCCCATAGATTCAATAGTTGTATCCCCAGAGGGGCAAATTTCGAGCGTCCAATTATTTTTTCCTCAAGACGGAATCGCTCAAGCTTTGTTAACGAATTACATGAATAATCATTGGTGCTTCGGTGACGGTCGGTACACCAGCGATTAGGCTGTGGCGCTGCATTGGTAATGTAAGGCCCACTCCGCACTGAGCTAGCAAAGCAGCATCTAGCAACCTCACATGAGCTATCTAGCAGATGGTCTGCGAGACTAGTAGATATGAATAGAATTTTCCCCTCGCACGGTGGATGCTAGATAAAACGTGTCAGTTCAGTGAGAAGGCAACTGCTCGTAATGCTATTCCTACATACCAGCCTCGCAGGCCATCTGCTAGGTAGCTCATGTGAGTTTGCTTGATGCTGCTTTGCTAGCTTAGTGTGAAATGGGCGTAAGTCCTGACAACGTAAAGCGAACGTCCGAGAGTCGGTGCGGCTACAGTCCTGGATGTCAACATTGCAGTGCAGCTTATGATAAAACGCTCCCAGGTTGTGGAACGTGATCAAGCTATAGACTGGCTGAAGGCTATCTGAGGTTCTCACTCATCTCTATGGTCTCGTCAACTAGTTTTTGTTCTGGTGAACGTGAACAGATCACGTGCGCTTAGTTTGAAATTTTTTAATATTTTAATGATGTTCTATTGAAGTCAAAATTACCAAGCCTTCACGCACTTCTTTTTCAATTCGATATTACACATTCGTGTTTGATTAGTCGAATTAATTGACGAGCCCTGAGGAGTATTTTTAAAAGCCAACGATTTCGATGGGTGAAACGTCTTTCTTTCGGAGACGTGGAAGATGAGTTTGATTTTTTGAGTTGTACTGTGGCTCACGAGTAAATGATTTTAGTGATTTCTTTTAACACAGGTTTATTGTATCACTCAGAATCTTATTACATTAAGTATTGCGCGCAGGTCCTTCAATTTAAAGCACAAGTACTCACAGAAATACATGTGAAAATTTCTGTGTGCTTTCAACTTACTGAAAAAACATAGAACAAAAAAATGTGTAGAACAAAAAGACCCAAATATCAAAATTTGCCCAAATTCATAGTTGACTCAGAAATTAACAAGATACAATTCGCAGATCGGGAGACTGATGGCATCACTTTTCTCGTTTTATTGCACTTTGCCGTCATAAAGAGATCACAAAGGAAATTTTCGCAGCCAAACTTGTCGTTGGTCTGATTGTTAGTTCACCTCAGACGCATAAAATGCTTACGAGCAATCAAAATCTTCCACTACAAAAATGAACGAGCCTTCAAAATTTAATAAAAATTTCAGCTTTCCATTACGAACAGTCATTTCATAAGAAATTCTCTACTTCCGAGCGCAATATTTAATTATGAACCTTGCTTCAAACCCAGCCACATGAGATTCCCGCTACTGGCGGAAGTTTTCATTTTGGGGGAGAGTTTCTCTCTAAATACTTGTCCATTTTGCCGAGAGAATAAAGGCAGCAGTAACTGAAGTTCTGCGATGAAGATGGAATTTGAAAACAATAGATTCAGTTCGAGAGTCCCCTCATTTTGTGGAGCCCTGGACTCGGAGCGATACAATGGCGTTCTTGTGGCCAATTTTGGGCCGGCCAGATAAGCAATGGCAGCGTCGGGCGGTCTGGCTGCTGCCCGGCGGGTGTGGGTGGTGGTGTTGCTGGGTGGTGGTGGTGTTGCTGGGTGGTGGTGGTGTTGCTGGGTGGTGGTGGTGGTGGTGGTGGTGGTGGTGGTGGTGGTGGTGGTGGTGGTGGTGGTGGTGGTGGTGGTGGTGGTGGTGTTGCTGAGTGGCGGTGGTGGTGGTGGTGGTGGTGTTGCTGAGTGGCGGTGGTGGTGGTGGTGGTGGTGGTGTTGCTGGGTGGTGGTGGTGGTGGTGGTGTTGCTGGGTGGTGGTGGTGGTGGTGGTGGTGGTGGTGGTGGTGGTGGTGGTGGTGGTGGTGGTGGTGGTGGTGGTGGGGGTGGTGGTGGTGTTGCTGGGTGGTGGTGGTGGTGGTGGTGGTGGTGTTGCTGGGTGGTGGTGGTGGTGGTGGTGGTGGTGTTGCTGGGTGGCCATGTTTTCTGTAAAATTGCTACCAAGGATTTTTTCTGCATTTGCCGAATTATTCCAGAGCAGAATCGGACCGACCCTGCCACTCAACACCGTCCGACTGTCACAGTCGCAGCGTTTAGAGGAGACGGCTCAGGGACGACTGAGGAGCGCTGTGATATTGCAAACTTTGTCACGAAATAATCCTGTACGCCTGATACCGACGCTCCACCAGGAGAACATTTCCTCCTTTGTTTTCCACTCAGTTTGACGCGGTCGGCGCGTGACGCGAAGTTCAAGTCGCCCCAATTCCAGACGCAACAAATGCTATTGACGGGCGGAGTAACTCGCCGAGATGACAAAAAGTTAACTCGAAATGCGCGTGTTATTCGGTACCTCGAATCAAAATCGGTTTGGGCAAATACGCAAGGTGTAGCAGCCCACAGGATTCAAGTCAGATTAGTGTGGTCCGTATTCCTGCATCATACTTCACGGGTAACTTGATGGAGAGAGCCTTCGTTTGCTGCAGAGAAATCTTGCAGGAGGAAAACCCAAGATAATGTTCAACTCTTCGTCCAATGAAAATTTCATACTGTAGGGAAAAGAATTTTTGAATCAATTATTAACATGAAAATAATTATTATTAGCATTTCCTGATCATCGGGAACTTCACGCAAATACAAGGTGCGTAAGGTATATGAGGACTCCTACATTTTTGTAATTTAAACTAACCCGGTAATAATTAATGTATTTTTTATTTCAGAAGATCCCATGGCAGATACTACTATAAGTAATGAAATGAAAATACGAACTGTAATAGTATTGATAAAAGTGAAACTCAGCAATTTAGAAATTGCAAGATTTCCCAAAGTCGCCAGATGTATCGTAAGCAAATTTAAAAAAGAGCCGAATGAAAACAATAGAGATGAATTCGTCACGAGCAAGAGAGAACAGCATTGTCAACGCCCTGACTTAGTCCGAACACCAAGTTTCCAGCAATAGTGATGGTTTTCGGTGTTGTTAGCAGTGAAGGGCACATCATGCTTCACATTTTTTCCACAGGGCCTTAGAGTCAATGCAGATGACTCTTTAAACAAGTCTCTGGTTGGTCTTCAAACAAGTCTGAAGAGTCTCTTGTCGAGATTCTTCAAACCATTGTTAAGCCTTGGGTAGACAGCGTAGAAAATGGAAGGGCCTATGTCTTCCAACAAGATTCGGCTCCATCCCATGAAGCTCTCAAAACCCAGGATTGGATGGCCGAGAGTTTTCATGATCATGTCACACCAAACTTACGGCCTCCTAACTCACCAGACCTTAGTCCTTCAGAAAATTGTTACGTATGGGGTTTCATTGAAAAGAAAGTTAATGAGTATCCTCATAACACCAAATCGTCTCTGACAGATGCAGTAGCGCCAGCAATGGAGGACATAGATAAAGATAACCTGATCAATACTTTTAGTCGCTTCCGGACTCGAATTGAGTCAGTGATAGAAGCCGAAGAAGGATATATAGAATAAATTATTGGTTAGTGGTATGTTTATTTGTTTTGCAATAAGGAATTGTAAGTTTCAACGATTAACAGTTTCATTTTCTGTTTTTCTATAAGTGCGTAAGGTGTCCTCAGATACCTTACGCAGCCTGTATATGGGTTGTTTTCTCGTTGAAATCATCAAATTTCAAGACATTTCGAGGAGTTCGTTAAGTGACGAAAAGTTTCCGGTGTCATAAAAAATATACATTTTAACGTTGTAACTTACAAACCAAATTTGAACCTCCATTCATCAGGAAACGAATCAAATTATAATAAAAATCTTTCTTCGAGATAGACAAAATAATGCTGGAATAATTTCCAATAATTTTTTGGCGCGAGCTGCATGAGGACATGTTATTGTTATATAACTTATTTCTCATAAGAAATGACATTGTAACGGTTTATCCCACAGGATGCATATCACCCCAGCATTTAGCTCTAATGGTTAAATTACTTTGGAACATCACTTCGTACCCCGAAGTGGCATCATCACCAGCTTGGCACGAAAAAAAAGTCTGTAAACAAAAGCTTTTATTGACACAAGAAGATGCAAATAAAGTATTACAATTCGATACCACTCCCAATTTCAGAGAATCGAATTTCAGCATCAGCGTTTTCTCATATATGAAAAGTAATTAAAAAGAACAGAACTGAAACTGTAACGACTTGTCGTGTAAACGGTATAAGTTTCCACCCTAAATTACCAATGCAACTAATTAAATTGCGCACTGCACAGTATGTATACGGTAGAAACATTCATTACGTAAATCGAGTGTGAACTGTAAAATTTCGATTTCAATTACGTGCTCAAAGCGAATTCAATTTTCGCAGAACTACCGAGGAGCTCAGATGCGGGCAGAATAGAATAGGATTCCATTTCGAATTTTCATGATCGTTATTTTGAAGATTCTAAAAGCAAATTGTAATGGTCAAGAAAAAGCCCGCAGCTTTTGAGCATGAGAAGTGTGAGACGTTCCCCGTAGATTTATTTCGCTGCATGCCATATTAAATTTGGATTGCGTGAGATTAGACTATAAGTTAATTTTAGCCTTCCTAACCACAACGAAAGTGTTCCAAACAAAGGAAGAATGAAGGGACCAACAAGTTTTCAAATAAAATAAGGTGGAATTTACGCACAAGATGTGTTCCCTCACAAGATCCCCTGCGCATAGAAACAGTAAGTTGAGAAGGAGGCTTATGAAATAAGATCAAAATTGAAGAAGAGAAATACAGTAATTGAAGTACTAAGAAACTAGACAACATTGAACCGAAAAAAGATGGTCCGTACCAAAACAAAAAAATAAAAAACAACCCTACGTTAACAAAAAGAATGCCTACCTACATCTCAGCTTGGAACCTCACATTTCCCCTCTATAGGAGTGCTAACTCGCTTAAATGCAATAGTTGCATCCCCCTTGTGAGTTGGGAATTGCGCGTATGAGAAGCGCGTTTCTTGTGCGCACACCGAACCCTCACACAGTAGTAAAATAATTTTACTCACAGCTCGACTTCCGTCCGTTTCCAATGCCAGGACACTCGGTTTAATAGAAGGATTACTAAACAATTTCTCGAACACAGAAATTACCGTACGGGCGACAGATTTCCTAATCTCTTAATTGATGGAAACAAGGAAAAGGTACTTCACTTTAACTTCTGCCCAGTATCAATTCTGTGCTAAGAATTTTTTTGGACACGTATAACAATTTTCTTAAAGGGACTACTAGGACGTCTTTTTGCAGGACCGCAGCCCCGTGAGAGCTCGCTGCTCTTCAAAATCCCATAAGGAATATTTCTCGTCCAGATCCGACTCAACTGTGATGGCTTCGGAAACAAGCAGAAAACCCGAAGTGAGTGGCTCAGAGTGGCACAAGAGAAACACAGGAAACTCTTTCTCAACTTCTCCAGAACTTTGGGCACCAAAGACAAATAGTAGGATTTTTATTTGCCGCTTGAGTAGTACTTGAGGTGCAGTTTGTGGGATTGGGACACAGGAGTCGTAGATTCTGTGCCGCCACGTACTACGGAGCAGCGCGAAAAATTCTACAGCTCTGAACCAGTTGTGGAATTTGAATTTAGATTTGCTGCTCGATCTGCACGTGAAAGTTTGCCTCAGAGGCTCATGGTTGGAATTTCGTTTGCAAGTGGCGTCTTGAAAAAAAATTCACATTGACGAATAAATAAATTTTCATCATCGACTATTAAATTAGAACCAAAGGATAAAATTAGGGGCTTAACTGACTTTTGAAGGAGAAAATTAAACAAAGGTTCATGAAAAACTGATGAAGTAATGAATGAAAGTTGAAACTTGTGTCTATTATGTAGTTTCAACAACGAAAAATTCTCATTCCGCCCATCATGTAGTAGACAGGCGTGTCTTGTGAGGAGGGTTTGAATTGAAAATTTCAAAAAATGAGCTTCCTAGCAAAGTTTGCTGGGCGATAACGCTGAAGCGAGTTAGACTACAATGATTATCTTGCAAAATTATCTCAGGGGAGAATGTTAGCAAGAAGTCAAACTGCTAGAAAACCTAGTGCGCGTTTTCCATGTTATAACACTCGGGTTGCGATAGGTAAAACTGAAGTTTAACGCTTGGCTCAAATTTAAAGTTACCTGAAGAAACCAGTGTTGAAAATACCAAACATTAATTGGATCGTGCCTTCACTTAGTTTAGATTAAGTATTTATGAAAATTGAGTTTGTGATTACTGGCCGGTCAACATCTTTTTGAAAACCTCCTCCGTGTACCACCTGTAGCTCTCGCTGCAGTCAAAGTGTTAATTCTATGAAAAAAACGATGTTAGCATGGACAGCAATACAAAGTTAGTGTTGCACTACCTTCGTTTTAAAGCAAATTTGCAGGTACCTATGTTGTTTAACGCTTAGAAGTTCTCTTTACCACGACAGTTCGTCAAGCAATCGTACCTTTACTTCGAAAACAAGAGCCTCATCTTCCATAACACGTTCATGGAGATAAATTATTTCCGATAAAAAAATGCTAACAGGAACAATTTCAAACTTTCAATGAAACATGTTTTTTATCTATGAACCTCAAGCTTTGAAGCACATTCACAGAAAAAAAACAAGAACCGAGCTCCACGGAAAGTATGCACATTGTCCACCCCAAAAAATGTACAACACAGCATCAGTTTATTCAAGTTGAGAGGGAGATGTCAGCCGGTGGCTGGACTTCGCAGTCAGAAATTCATGACTTCAGAGGAACAGGCTCCGACAGCGGCGATCCAACCGCCGGCACGGTCATAAAATCTCCTCCACGCGTTAACTGTCGCTCAAATCATAGGTAGAAATTGTAGAGGGAATTTTTCTATGAGGTCTAAAGCCCTTGAGTAGGCCTAGATGGCCGGAGCTGTTGCAGAAGGTAAAGGAGCTGGTGGAGGCGGTGAAGTAGACAGATGTGAAAGAGCGGAAAGGTCGGGAAGGGCGGGAAGGGCGGGAAGAACAGGAGGAAGAACAGGAGGAAGAACAGGAGGAAGAACAGAAGAAAGAGTTTAGTTTATTAGTTTATTAGTTAGTTTAAGCCTCCCTATCCTCAACAATGAGATGTAAAGAGAGGAAGGAAGAAGGCACCATTTAGTATGGAGTTAAGGGAACGTGGAATCTATGCAGAAAGGGCACAGAAACAGAAAGCTAAGAAAGAAGTTCATGAAACAAGAAAAAGTTGAAGAAGAAAGTGGTAGGCGGTGAAAAACAGGACAGCAGTGAACCGAAAAAAAGATGGTCCGTAACACAACAAAACCTATTCTATTTTAACAAAAGAAAGCCTACCTAACCTTTAGCTCGGGCCCTCACATTGTCCCCCTGGGAGCGCTAGTTCCCATAGATACAATAATTGTATCCCCCTGAGGGGAACAGAAGAAAGAACAGGAAGAAGAACAGAAGAAAGAACAGAAGAAAAAACAGAAGAAAGAACAGAAAAAAGAACAGAAAAAAGAACAGAAATAAGAACAGAAAAAAGAACAGAAAAAAGAACAGAAGAAAGAATAGAAGAAAGAACAGAAGAAAGAACAGAAGAAAAAACAGGAGGAAGAAAAAAAGAAAAAACAGGAGGAAGAAAAAAAGAAAGAACAGTAGGAAGAACAGTGGGAAGAACAGTGGAAAGAACAGTGGAAAGAACAGTGGAAAGAACAGTGGAAAGAACAGTGGAAAGAACAGTGGAAAGAACAGTGGAAAGAACAGTGGAAAGAACAGTGGAAAGAACAGTGGAAAGAACAGTGGAAAGAACAGTGGGAAGAACAGTGGGAAGAACAGTGGGAAGAACAGTGGGAAGAACAGTGGGAAGAACAGTGGGAAGAACAGTGGGAAGAACAGCGGGAAGAACGGCGGGAAGAACGGCGGGAAGAACAGCGGGAAGAACAGCGGGAAGAACAGCGGGAAGAACAGCGGGAAGAACAGCGGGAAGAACAGCGGGAAGAACAGCGGGAAGAACAGCGGGAAGAACAGCGGGAAGAACAGCGGGAAGAACAGCGGGAAGAACAGCGGGAAGAACAGCGGGAAGAACAGCGGGAAGAACAGCGGGAAGAACAGCGGGAAGAACAGCGGGAAGAACAGCGGGAAGAACAGTGGGAAGAACAGTAGGATTATTATTATTATATAAGAAAGTTTTAGCCTCCCTTAACCATGACAAGATGTTCCAAGAGAGGAAAGAGGAAGGCACCATTTAGTATGGAGTTGAGGGAACCCGGAATCTATGCACAAAGTGCACAGAAACAGTTAGCTAGGAAAGAAGTTCATGAAACAAGAAAAAAGTTGAAGAAGAAAGTAGTAGGTGCTGAAAAACAGGACAGCAGTGAACCGAAAAAAATGGTCCGTAACAAAACAAAAACCTATTTTATTACAACAAAAAAAAGCCTACCTAACCTTTAGCTCGGGCCCTCACATGGTTCCCCTGGGAGCGCAAGAACAGTAGGAGGTACAGTAGGAGGAACAAGAACAGGACATGCAGTAAAGCAGGAGGAGGTTGAAGAGCATGGAGAGAAGGTTGGGGAGCTTGTTATATACGCACGCATATAACTTCCCTACACCGTATCTGCGAATAAAGCGCTACGAGGAAAAGTTTTTCGGGCCAACGCCGTCCACTCCAATGCCTCAAAAAGATCCATCATCGTGTGAGGGATATGTTCTAATGGAGAAATCCAGCAGTGCGTAATTCTCCGATCCTCGCCCAATTTATTACGAACGACCGTTACGAAGACAACGGGTATCGTTTAAAAGCTTCCTTTACCCTTATCTCATCTACGTCTGCGCCCCTCAATTTCTACCCTTCGAGAGTTCCGCTGCGTAGTAACCAACCACCATTTTCTCTTCCAATAAATTTTTTGTACGTCTTGATTTAATTGTAGAATCCAATTTCTAATAACTTATCAAGAGGGGGGGCTTTCCACCAATTAATAATTTACAATTGTCACGACGTGTTTGTTCGCTAACATAACTACATGCCTTCAGGCTAGCGGACTCTTTCAAGGTAGCGCTCGGTAGCTCGGAACAGGAGGTTGATGACCACGTGAGATCACACTGACAGCAAGTCCTGGTGTTCCTGTTCTAGCGGCTCATCGCGATGAACCCTCTTCATTACACAATAACTTTTCAAAGTGCTAACCAGTGAAGATCATTCGTGCCTCAGTCCTAACTCTAACCTAAAACTAATGAGACCAACCTTCTTTCATACCTTGCCAAGGATACTGGATTCCCTATGAGATGAGTCTATGTATTCAGTACGTGCCTGTCCAGTCTGTTTCTCGATATATAGAATGATACTGTTAGTAGTTGTTTGTATTGAACAAAAGCGAAGTGTGTAATCTTTACGGCCTTTAATTATCTTTCTAAGTTAGGGAACGCAAGATGAGGTGATGAGACTAAATTTATAATTGATGCTGATGATGTTGAAATCTACATACTAATAATAGCTTTGAAAATTTGGCTCTGGCTACAAGCTTACCAAAAGAACTATGTATAATTACCGAAGTGATTCTATCACTAAATATTCTATCACTAAATAATTAAGTGAAATAAAATATAAACATTACTTTGCCCAAATATTGGGTTGGTGGCAGCAAATAATACCAAATATTCTATTAAAACTATTCCCGAAAGAACATGATTCAGTTGAATAGATGCTGATTACGACGTATGATATGGCGTCACAGAGATTATTTACGGAGTGATGACAAAAGTGCGACACCAGTAAGATAACCAAGAAGAAGTCATTACGAGTAAGAAGAGGAGGAGCAGGAGGAGGAGGAGGAGGAGGAGGAGGAGGAGGAGGAGGAGGAGGAGGAGGAGGAGGAAGCAAAGGAGCAGGAAGAGGAGGAGGAGGAAGCAAAGGAGCAGGAAGAGGAGGAGGAGGAAGCAAAGGAGCAGGAGGAGGCGGAGGAAAAAAAGGAAGCCGAGGAAAAAAAAGGAGGCAGAAGCGACAAAAACAGCCACCTGTTGTCCAGGCGATGGCGCAGGAGATGGTGCGGTCCGTAAGGCCCCCGTTCGTCGTTTGCGTGTCGGCCCAGGCCGTACGGGTCTAAATTACAGCGTCCTTTGGGTCGCACTCGACCGGAATGTTATCGACATCTTCACGCCGCTGATAACGAATATTTGTGGTCCAACAGAGATATGAGTTCATCCCGCTTGTTCCACGCGTAAGTTTATGCAGTTAGTTTCGTTGGGATCGAAGGAGTACCGTGATTTTACGTTTCAATTGGAAGCGATTGAAACAAGTATTTTTCACGAAACGATTCAAATTGAAAACCAAGAACACCCACTACAAGCACTGGAAACGACCTGAAAGGCTACTCGTATTCGAGGCATATTTAAATGCTCGCGTCACCGATCCAAAATCGCAAGTAATGAAGAACTGTTTTCACAAAAAGAGCGAGTCCGGTCCTTAGGAACTTTTCATTTCCTGAAAAGTTAAATAATTTTGCGTGGTGTTGGACACCTCATGCCGGAAACAATTCTCGCCTACAAAGTCAAATAATTTTGCGTGGTGTTGGACACCTTATGCCGGAAACAATTCTCGCTTACAAAGTTAAATAATTTTGCGTGGTGTTGGACACCCCATGCCGGAAACAATTCTCGCCTACAAAGTCAAATAATTTTGCGTGGTGTTGGACACCTCATGCCGGAAACAATTCTCGCCTACAAAGTCAAATAATTTTGCGTGGTGTTGGACACCTCATGCCGGAAACAATTCTCGCTTACAAAGTTAAATAATTTTGCGTGGTGTTGGACACCTCATGCCGGAAACAATTCTCGCCTACAAAGTCAAATTATTTTGCGTGGTGTTGGACACCTTATGCCGGAAACAATTCTCGCTTATAAAGTTAAATAATTTTGCGTGGTGTTGGACACCCCATGCCGGAAACAATTCTCGCCTACAAAGTCAAATTATTTTGCGTGGTGTTGGACACCTCATGCCGGAAACAATTCTGGCTTACAAAGTTCAATAATTTTGCGTGGTGTTGGACACCCCATGAAACAATTCTCGCTTACAAAGTTAAATAATTTTGCGTGGTGTTGGACACCTCATGCCGGAAACAATTCTCGCTTACAAAGTTAAATAATTTTGCGTGGTGTTGGACACCTCATGCCGGAAACAATTCTCGCTTACAAAGTTAAATAATTTTGCGTGGTGTTGGACACCTCATGCTGGACACTATACTCGCCAACAAAGTTAAATAATTTTGTGGGGTGTTGGACACCTCATGCTGGACACTATTCTCGCCTACAAAGTTAAATAATTTTGCGTGGCGTTGGACACTTCACACCACCGATGGGGCCGGAAACACGCATCAGGGCAGCTCGTGCGCCACAATGAGGCGTGTAAACTCATCAAAATTACAAGAGTTCATAAAATCTGCGAGCCGTGACTGTGCAGTCCACCACCGCGCCGACATCTCCTTTCTTTGAGGTCGTAAAGCTCGTCACGTGACAGCGAATGTCGGGCAATTTGGTGTGAGGAGCTCAGAGCCGGGCAATTTGGTGTGAGGAGCTCAGAGCCGGGCAATTTGGTGTGAGGAGCTCAGAGCCGGGCAATTTGGTGTGAGGAGCTCAGAGCAAGGCAATTTGGTGTGAGGAGCTCAGAGCCGGGCAATTTGGTGTGAGGAGCTCAGAGCCGGACAATTTGGTGTCAGTGATTCAGAGTCGGGCAATTTGTAAGGACTATCTTCAAGTCAGGGAACTTGCGGAGTGGGCAAATTTTCAGAGTCGGTCGAAGTGCCTGCCAGACTTTGCTGTGAGGCTTGGCTGCACCGCTGTGATGAAAATTAAATTAGATGTTAGTTTAAGCATCCCTAACCGCAACGAAGGCGTTCCAAAGAGAGGAAGGCACCATTTAGTGTGGAGTTAAGGGAGCCCGGAAACTATGCACAAAGCACAAAGAAACAGGGAGTTGGGAAAGAAGTTTATGAAACTAGAGAAAAAGTGAAGAAAGTGGTGAAAAACAGGATGGCAGTGAACCAAAAAAAATAGTCCGTAACAAAACAAAAAACTAATCTATTCCAACTAGAGGTAGGCTGGCCTAACTTTTAGCTCGGGACCTCACATATATTCCCCCTGGGAGCCCAAATTCCCGTAGAAACAATAGATTAGTTCAAGGTGTGTATCAACGCTGCATTAACTGGCGTTGTCACATAAAATTTTGCGATCGCATCAATAATTTGTCCCAGACAGAATATAATGAGGTACATCACAATAGAGATGCTGTGTTCCTGTTTCTTGACTGAGGATATAGCGACAATATCGCCAAACGGCGCTCATTAGTGTGCTCCACGAAGTGATATTAAGATCATACTTCAAAGCTTTCTTTTATACATTAAGAGCTTTAAAACGAACGAAAGATTGCTTAAAGAACACTTACGAATTCAAATTCTGATTTTCGAGTAAAAAAAAAAACTTACAGTTTCAAATTGATTAACGAGTCAGAAAATTTTATCCAATTTCTTTCATTGAAGCTGGCAGTCTGTTGAGTTACAGTTACAAATTGAAGCCACATGAAACGAATTCAAGTAACACGCTCAGTAAATTCAAGACAAGAGAAAGGGTTTGATGATGGAGTTCATCCGTTTTTTAAGGAGAAGTCCGTACAGGCGAGGAACAATTCAATTTCACGAATACCTGTTCTGGATGAATAAAAGAACACTATTTTCTTGCCAGAAGATGGTGTACCCTCTGATTTTACGTTTAGAGGAATCACTCAGAGGAATCATTTAAGTTCAAGTTCACGGAGATGCGCAACAGTTTCACGCTGGAAAAGTGCGAGGATAACGGCAAGGTTAATTAGATAAGATGGTTTAAACCCACTCCCTAACCACGATGAAGATATTTTTAACAAGAGAAAGAATGAAGCCTCTATTTATTAGTGAGTGAAGAGAATTGGGAATCTATGCTCAAGGTGTGCTCATTGACAAGGTCTTGTGCGCATGAAAACAGGAAATAGAAACAAGAGAAGGAAGTTTATGACACAAAATAAAAATTAAATAAAACAGCGTCAGTTACAAAACATGAAAAAAACACGGGTTACTTTACCTTCAGCTCTGGACCTCACATCTTCCTCCTGGGAGTGCTAGTTCTCATGACTACGATAGTTGTATATCTCTGAGGGGAGAGTAATGGGAAATGATTTTTGTTTCCACCTGTCAACGGTGGACGAACAACTCTTCCTACGTACGCCTGGCACAAAATAATAGATTTTTTACTGATGCCTGTTGCCATAGGATTTTGGTGTCTGATAATATACGATAGCAACTCACAGTCAAACATAATGAAATAAAGTCTCCAGACAATGTTAAATGCACGTAAATGTTTCAACATTACTTTATCTTTAATTACAGAAAGCTAAGAAGTCATTACTTCCGTCCGTTCTGAAGGAAATAGCTAAGTTTTAGCCTCGGAGGAGGTAGAGGGAAAGATAGACTGTTTCAGGCTTACTTCGTAATGCCATATGTTTAAATTGTTTTTTATTTAATAGTAACGCACATAGGTGATAAAATGGGTTTTCCATCATTGGACAGATGCTGTGTTCATGAATGCATAACTACCACTAATCGCTTTATTTATCTAAAAATTGAAATTTCAATTTTTTGTCAAAACTCCACAACACACTGCATGGTTGAAAAATGACCACCATAAAAAATAGAGTAAAGAGGAATTGCACAAAAATGCAGCAAAAACTGGATAAAATGCCCTAAATCTGCACAGGAAGAAAGCATAAGATTACATTTTCCTTACTCCCCATTGCGAATAATTGCACGATACAGAGAGCGAAGAAAATCCTGGGATCGAAAAGATGAAAGAGGACCTGACAGCAACGCGCGTTGAATTGATGCGGTTTATACGCACTTAATTATTATGCTTACTGCAAGTAGGATTGATGCGGCTTCTATGCAATGAATGAATGTGCTTAATGCAAGTAGGATTGATGCTGTTTCTATGCAATGAATGGATGTGCTTAATGCGCTGTTGGATTGATGCAGTTTATACGCACTCAACCGATGTGTGTAATGCGCTTTGGATTGATGCTGCTTCTATTCACTGAACCGATGTGTGTAATGCGCGTTGGATTGATGTTGTTTACACGCGCTGAGCCGATATGTGTAATGCGCGTTGGATTGATGCGGCTTCTATGTACTGCGCTGATGTGCTTAATGCGCATTGGATCGATGCGGCTTATACAAACTGCATTGATATCCTGCACGCGCGTTGGACTGAAAAGTTCAAAGCGCGCTGGATTGATGCGATTAATACTCACTGTATAGATACGCTAAATACACGTCGTATGGATGCGACTATTGAAGGTAAACTAATGAAGCTAAAAGAGAGATTCAAGCACAAATTCTAACTGCTAAGTCGCAATCCGACTACCCGTTTTCCGTCCTTCACTTCCAGTCCATGAATAATTTCTAGCGAACAATTCCCGGCACATATATTCATAGGACGAAGTATTTTCGGAAATTAACCCTTAATCCATAGGGACTTGGCTGAGTTCGTAACAGAAGCCGCCTAATCGCTGTTTAATGACTTCCCTTTAATATCTGCAGCCCCAAAAAAAAACAGGAAGTTTCAGCCCGACTCCTAACGGATTACTAATTTTTGAAACTCTAATAAAAATTATCCTCGCTCACAGATCGAGTTTCCAGAAATGTCAGCCGAAAAGTTCGCGGCTCGTGAAGATAAAACTGCAAAACTGCGGAGGCGTTCATATTCTGTTCGAGCGCGTGAGCGTCAAAGGCGATGCTGAAGTAAACGAACGCGTTATTTGGAGATCTTGTGTCCACGGGGCATAATGAAACTCGTGGGAATACAAACGACTATCATTGAAAACATTTATGCTCCTTCTCAAGAATTCGGAAAATTATTTCCAAGACCCAGCTGTTTTGAAAAAATTCAACTAGTGTCCTGTAAATGTTTTACGGTGGAACCGTGCTTCAGAATTCTGTATGTTCACCATTTTTTCAAAATATGTTAAGTCATAGTTTAATAAACGTTAATTTGACAGATCAATATTTCTTTCACTTGTAAACTTTTGTACAATGAAATACAAATATCCTACGAGTTCTACAACCATTATTAAAAATCATTAATTATCTTTAGTGAATATAAAAAAGGAGGAGAAAAATTCTTCGCAAATGTAAAGATTTGCATTTTTGGCGCATTTAATCCATCGTTCAATGTGGAAACTAATAAATAGAAAAAATACGAAATTATACTTCGTATGTTATGTGCACGAGCACCAACAACAAAACTGTTACCTACGGTTTACATATTTACATATTTCTCGTTTAAATATTTGAATATAAAAAAAGTTCGTCCTTAACGTATAAAAGAGCACCAGAAAACCAACTGAATGCAAGTTTTCAATATAAATTCACTAAATTCAATATAGAGCTCAAAAGTGTTAGACACTTATTCGTCAGCATCAGGTGTTCATCACGGAGAACAACTCATACGAATATTTCTTGATCTCATTTTCCACGAGTCAACACGAAGTAGCGAAAAATGTTTAGTCAGATCGAGCCCAAGTTTAGCTCATGAAATTCAATTCTTTCATACAGGTTTTAAATGCACACAAGTCTGGACAAAACAAAATTATCTCAAATTTTTTTTCAATCATGCGACAAATGACAATCGAGGGTTGCCAGAGGTTTTCTTTAATGGTTAAGATTCATGTCAAAACAAGCAGTTCGTATTCTAAGAAACAGCGATGTGGGCGCACGCTCAGTCATGCATGAACACTTCGACAGACAGTCACTGCACGGACCAGCGTCCGAAGCACATCTATTCATCTCACCCACCACTCATGATGAAAGCATAAGAGCCGGATGGGAGTTTATCCAAGGCAATAATGACGGACGCAACATGGTAGTGCTTGCACGCACGCTGACCACCACACTTCCACCGTCACTCACTCACCATCCATCAACTTGAGCGATGATCGCCAGGCCGCCTCATCGGACAGTGTGCCTTTACAAGTCTAGTGGCTCAGAAAACGAAGGCCTCACGACTCTTTGGGCTTTCCCAGAATGATGTTTTATATTTATATCGGAGACCAAGTAAGACTGGTGAAAATGATTCGAACCGAAAAATAGCAAAGCACAACAGTATTTGGAAAATGTTTCGGTGATGTTCATTATTGTGTTCTCCTCACGAGCAGTTGAGTTTTATTGTTTAAAATATGTGCAGGAATATTTGTAACCGCGACAGCACCGTAATCCGTTGTAGATAATATTCTTGAAAGCAAACATTTATTGAATCCATATTCTGAACCATGTGATCTAGCTTGTAAGGCAAGTAAGCTTCAAGTATTTTGCTTTATTTTCCATTATACTTCAGAAGCCGTTGATGAGAGTTCAGCTTTACGTAGAAAGCAAACTGTAAAAATGAAAGAAATAATTTAGTTTCACATCAAAGGAAACAAAAAATGCGTGGTCTGGTACACAAACTGTTAACTGAAGAGTAGGATCTCTCGAATTCAGATAAGATCAAGCGTAATTTCATATTATTTTATATTGATACATGAAGACGCCAAAAATGCCACAGAAAAAATCACGAGCAGAAATTTGTACGCGAAGAAATTTTAATTTGATGATGTTTTGAAGTGCACGAGTACCTTGATTGATGATAGAAACATGGCTAAAAATTAAACTACGTAGAATATTAAAAAAAGGCGCGTGCATTTATTGATCAGTTATGTTCCTATGATGTCGCAGACACCGTTATAAATGTAAAAAACATAAAGAGTAACAACGTACGTATTTCTTCTGCCCATGGAGCGGGAAAATTATTCAGTCATTTTAATTTTATGATGTACTTTCGAAGTGGTCAACCATACACTGCCATTCATCACTCCGACCAGGACACACGTTTTAGGAGTAGACTCATCACGAATGGTCGAGTGTTGAATGATTTCTTTGGAGAGAAAAAATAAAGGTATACACTGTACACCGGCTGCAGCGAGGTAGAGGCTGCGCCCATCTCCACTACGAATGATTTCTACATTAAGTGTGAGAAAGAAGATAGACTCGTTGCGCTCACCACCACAACGAATGAATTTGATATTGAGTGTAATGATGAAAATAGACTCCTCTGTGAGCAAGAGAGCACAATTTATTCGCTATTTTCACAAATACCGGTTATAGATTTCGGGAAATTTCTGAAATAAAGTTTCAACTGGACGTTTATACGGTCATGAAAATCCTAGAATTTGGATGGAAAATATAGAATTTTTTCGAATTTTTTTTTCAGTCCATTTGTTGGATTATAATGTTTTTTGTTTCGTTACGCACCATTTATTTTAGCTCACAGTTGCCCGGTTTTTCTGCAGCTACGGTGGCGATCACTCAACAGCAGTACTCGCACTTCACTAGCATAACTGAAGCAATTGCAATACAACAATAAATCTAGATGACGGTATCAAGCACATAATAATAAAAATCACACGAAAAGTTTGGACTATACTTGACGGTAAATACATTGACTTACGGAGCAATATAATGTGTCGGATTTATGTTGCCCTCACCTTGAATGATTTCTTTCATCCCAAGTTACCCGAGTGTCTAATGACAAGAAAAATATTTACACATTAATTGCGTGGTAGTTTGTTTGCCTTGAGTAGTATTAACTGAAATTTCTTAACGTTAGACAGTCACAGCTGCAGCAAACTGTATTCATACCGCAAAAATTTATTTTATTGCACACGTATTACGTATGTGCGTGCCTAAGTAAATGCTATCTGTAATTCTTACGAAGGTTTATTCTTTTTACTGTATTGTTCAAGCCCATATGGGATCTTTAGATGCATTCAAGTAACTCAGTAGCGTTCATTGAACGGACTGGAGTGAGCTAGCGCTTGAGAGAATTATTTTACCAGCTTCATTTAACAATTGTCTTGTAAAGTCCGGCTGGCCTAAATACACAGAAATGCTGCAATTGCGGTTGCTATAAAAACTGACCCCATTATTTGGGCAGTGTCTCGTAAAACTTACTGAAGAGGTCAGAAACCCGTAAAAGTTGTCTTGGCCTAAACGGTCGCCAGAGGAAACGAAGAGGAAGAAGACCAGAGACGTTTTCAGACAATCAGCTTAAATAATTTGACGACAATTAAAAATGATTTTCAAGTAGTAGTTTGATGTTTTTATTCAGTAAATCATGAGCTTATGAAAACAACTCTCAAGTTCGAAGAATTCGATTGGTAATCACAAAATATTTGAATGGAAGTGTAAATCGAGGTTTCATTGATACTTGATTCAACTAAGTTCAAAATTAATTACCATGTGCTCGTGTTTTCCTTACTGCCTGTTGTTGTAAATTGAAGCAGCATTTTTCAGTTGCAGTCAAGCTACAGGAAGTGTAATCAAGTGATAATTTTCAAGTGTAGATAATTTACCAGAAATTTTAACAATAAAACTGTGATGGATTTACATCATCAAAATTTCAATCCAATAAGATGCAACGCACCAAATTATTCAAATTCGAATAGATTATGGAAATTCATCATTAGTCATAGAGGCACATCATATTGTGGGCACGCGTCAAAACTTAGGTCTAACGAGACTAAAAGCACGACACTTCTTAAATTCCAGTAGAGTGAAGAAGTTAAAAAATTATTTAGATTGGAGAAGGCTGTGGCAGCCGCTGCCGGTTGGCCAGAGGAATATGGATGAAATTGGAAAAATCGTTGGAGTTTTATTTTTTTCCCTTCTTGGAAGTCGAGAACTTTGAAGATGAGTGACAGAAAAACTCCTCATTTGAGTTGAGAAACATCTTTCTTCGAGGAAGTTTAGCGTTAGTGTCTTGACATCGGACAGAAGTGCACAAAATTTCTCTCTTTATGTCAGGTTTGAAAGCCCAAGTTCTGATGAGTGAGACAAAGGAAGGCGTCAGCTAAATTGGGTGATGAGGCGATCCGTTTTTGTCTTCCTGTATTATTTAGGGAGGCAAACATTGAATAACAACAAAGGGGATCGCTCAGACAGAGGCCCACACTGCATTTCTGCCACGAGGAAAATGCCAAAAAAGTACCACGTCTGGGGTAAAAAGTTGTAAGAATTTGTACTTCACAGCGGGACATGTTAGACTCACACCAACATTTATTACCAGAACGTAACAAGGATGAATTTTGTAGAAAGGCTTGTAAAGGTTTTTTCACCACTATTAAAGATAGGGGTTACTCTAGCAACTTTGAGGGAGTTCGGGAAAGTGCCTAGTGAGAGAGACTGGTTAATAATATTTGATATCAGTGGGGCTACAATGTCAGCAATAACTTAAAGTGCTTTTGTCGGAAGCGTTTGTAACCCACTCGATTTATTTTTCATGTTGTTTATGCACGTAATTACATCGGAGGAGTTTGTAGGCGTAAAGAAAAAGGAGTTCGGTTCTCGAATATGATCCATAAATTCCAGGTGATCAGTAGGTTCACTTGGAATACCATCAGCTATAGTTTTCCCTACGTTTACGAAGAAGTTGAAGTCTAGGTTATATTTAAGTTCAGTAATAGTACATTGTATCTCTTCCAATTTTGGATAGAGTGACCTACAGTCCCAACACAGGAGTGAGAAATCTCGGTCAGTTATTCGTATAGTTTCGTTGAATTTTGATATATTAGTATACCTACACTCCTGAGAGTCGTTTAGGTTTGGGTATATTCTGTTCAAATGATTGAGATCTGGGTCGATTTCCTCGAATATCTCAGGGTGATCATTCATTTAAAATTAGTAAACAGTAAGAAGTAGGTACTAAGGAGCTTAAAAACGAAATACAGAGTCAAGCTTTAAGGGATATTTCTGTCTGAAAAACTAGCTTATGAAGTACGAGAGAATAGAGTATAAAAAAATCTAGTGCGATTACGTGAGTACACATAAACTCAGTCCATGAGCGAATAATATTGGCGTTCAATATCACAACATTGGAGTAAACAGATAGCCGCATGAAGGCGTTTTTACAAGTTCACATACAATAGGTAATAAGTTTTAAAGATTATAACGACAATGATATAATCGGCTAAAATGGTTTACGCGTAATAATAACTTTAGTGGTAAAAAAGAAATAAATTCACAGTGACATTGCGAGGTGAAAAATTGTTGATTGCGTTGTTTCAAAAGTTCACACACAGCTGTCATAAATGTTTACAAAGACATCTGTTATACATTTGTATAGATTCAGGTTAGACTAACATCAAGTTGAGGTTAAACTGACATGATACCTAATTGAGGTTAAACTAACACGAAACTGACATATCTAATTTAGAGGATCACCTAGTATAGTCACCCATGACCTGCTTCGATGTCATATTAAGTTGTTGCATCAGGTATTGATCGAGGTCATCTGGCGTGTTGATCTCGCGGCGTCTTGAATCTTGGTTTCCGGGGTTAAAAATGAAGATGTTTCCATCCTGTGTTCTTGGGATTCCAATTTTATCCGGGAATTTCCTTATGGCCATCCTCAGAATGTACATGACGTTAGCTCGTGAAGGTATCAGGTATTCATTTATGAAGAAGAACTGTGGTTTCTTTTCTCGCCAGGCGTTGAGAATTTCACGCTTTTTGTTATAATGTTTTAGTTCAAATGTAATGTTTCTTTGATCTACGTTCCCAGTTACTTTTTTTTCCCCCATTCTTATAGCTGACGTGATGTCAGTGTCGGAGAGGTCAATGTTGATCTTGTCCTTCAGGAGCTGGCAGACTGTTTCCTTACAGATTTCGTCTGCGTGAGATTGCGGTATTTCCCTTCCAGAAATGACGAGAGTACATTTTTTGTCTTCAATGTCTCGGCGCTGATCATTTTTTTCCAACTGGTCGAGGCGGGAGGTTAAGCTATCTATTTTCTTATTCTGTTCTTCGAGAGTTTTTTTGTGTTCCGCTTCTTTTGTTTCAAATAGCGTTTTAAGGTGGCTTATTTCATTTTGCATTTGAACAATATCACTATTAAATTTTGTCATCACTGAATCGAAGTATTTTATAAGGACAGAAACCACTTCTTTACCGTCTTTCGTTAGGCTAGACACATCAGGGTATTGACCAAACTTCGGTTGAAACTCGATGCTGTTGTTACTGCTGTTGTTGGTACTGTGTCGTTTGTTAGTCATCTTGAAGATTGAGGAAGTTCGGTCGTTGCGTAAACGAGGATTGAATCCTCTCACATTTTTGAGGGAATATTATACTCTTAGTTTGATTATTTTTATATATGGGGTATTTAAATCACATTTGAATACTCATGGCGAGAGTGGGTACCCATTTAGGCTAGAGGTACATTCTTTCTAACAATAGGCACTTTGTTTCGGAGCGAGCGCCACACCCGTCCTCACCACACGGAGTCACTGAGGACACAAGCCTTGCTAATAAATAAATGAATATAGTTAAAAATTTTATGCCTGAAACAGCTTTACAAATGCTCTACCGAACGCTTATTTCTCCATACTTGCAATACGGAATAGAAGCATGGCACGGAACTGATAAAAATAAAACTAACAAAATTTTTGCTCTGCAGAAAAGAGCTGTCAGAGCGGTAAAGAACCTAGAATATAATGCTCACACAAATGATTCTTTCAAAAATTTACAAATACTTAAACTTTCGGATCTTTACAAAATCTCCATCTGTAATTTCATTTACAAAACATTAAGAAATGATGGCGACAATAGCCTAAGACAATTATTGACTGCGCAAACTGGTCATCACGACCAGTTAACCCGAAATAGAAGTAAATTCATGCTTCCTTATTATTCGAAGGCCCGGTCGCAACACAGTATCCTCTTCGTTGGAACCAAAACTTGGAACTCTATACCTGCGGAGATCCGTAAATGTAATTCGTACAAAGTATTCAAAAGACATTTTGAGTCTCACTTCCTATCAGAATACTAGTCGTGTAAGATCACCATGTCAAATCTTGCCTCCTACATGTAACTAATGATAATGTAATGATGTAACTTGCTTTGGGTAACATAACCGATCTTCAGTCTGCTCTTGAATCGTTTTATCGAACATACTGTTAAATATAGCCGATTTGACCCATATTGTAAAATACAGCATAAAATATCGAGTAAACTATCTCAATGATCAGTCTAATGCGAAACTAGGTTAGGTAAACTAGGTTAAACATTATTGTACACCTTAGAATAACGTGATGATAGGATGCCCTAGAAGTCGCTGAACTTGTTCGGGCCCACAGGTAGCTATACTCAAATTTGACCATTGTACTAGACTTAAACATTCTACCTCTGTATCACCTGTGGTAAAATAAATTGTTTGTTTAAATAAATTGTTTAAATTGTTCAAATAACCCGACAAAAACCGAAAACAGTTCAACTCAGAGTTCCTTGTGACTGCAGTTCCTGTAGACATGAATAATTCGTGGCGTTACATTAATAGATTACCCGTCAATTCGTTGCGATAGATCACAAGTAAATTTGAAGCGTTGGGGCACAGTGGCTAACTAGGTGTAGGCCGCTCTTTAGATGCCGTCAACGAGAGTGTGGCTATTTGTGAGTGTGTGTGCAAGTGCGTGTGTGCGAGTGCGTGTGCGTGTGCGCGCCCACGTGCTATAGTTGTTGCTTGGAGTGAGGAGGTTGTGAGACGAAATGCAGGAACCAAATTGTCTACTTGAACTTCTCGTGGCGCATAACTTTCCCTCATGCTCTCAAACCAAGAAAAAACTTAGCGTTTCAAGGCTAGAGATATTCTGGAATTGTTTCCATAGATGCTGTCAGAAAATGTGTTAACTGAGACTGAGCGAATGATAATTAATTCTTCATCTCTTGTGTTGTGCGTGAATGTTAGACGGTGTTTGATGGGATGTTAGATGAAATGTTTGAATGTTAGGATGCAGTGTGAACGTTAGAATGTTGTGTGAACGTTAGAATGTTGTGTGAACGTTAGAATGTTGTGTGAACGTTAGAATGTTGTGTGAACGTTAGAATGTTGTGTGAAGGTTAGAATGTTGTGTGAACGTTAGAATGTTGTGTGAACGTTAGAATGTTGTGTGAACGTTAGAATGTTGTGTGAACGTTAGAATGTTGTGTGAACGTTAGAATGTTGTGTGAACGTTAGAATGTTGTGTGAACGTTAGAATGTTGTGTGAACGTTAGAATGTTGTGTGAACGTTAGAATGTTGTGTGAACGTTAGAATGTTGTGTGAACGTTAGAATGTTGTGTGAACGTAAGCATGTTGTGTGAACGTAAGAATGTTGTGTGAACGTCAGAATGTTGTGTGAACGTCAGAATGTTGTACGAAAGTTAGAACTTTATATGAACGTTAGAACGTTATAAGAACGTTAAAATGTATGAATATTGTATGAATGCTGAATGAACGTTATATGAACTAGTGCACACGTGCTGTTCGGCATTAATCTGAAGAATTTCATCCTTTCTTTCTTAAGTAAAATTCTCTAGTGCCACTCGATGTTGTCCAGCGTTATGCCGAAGAATTTCCTCGCCTCTTTCGTGTGTTAAGCTCTCTCTAGCTACTCGGTGTTTCTCTGCTTTATCCCGTAGAATTTCCAAACGCCGTTCAACGGTCAATTTAGCTCTAGCTTCTCGTTGGCGAGCAGCAATGCTTCGTCTTGCCATTTTGCGGTTCATCCGATCGTCTTCGGCATTTTCCTTGCTGTCCAAGTCTCGCTGCTTCTCCCTTGCGGTTGGACACATTTCTATCCTTGGGTTTTTTTTGCCGGAATTTTATTCTGAAATGTCTTTCATCTCTTCGGAGCTTTTCAAGAAAATCTCAATTTCGAAAACGATAACTCAAACCCAAAATCTTAGGCTTTATAATAAGTGGTATCCAGGTTACTCGTCAAACGAATTTAAAACATTTTTTCCCCATTATCAATTAAAAATATCAAAGCAACATGATTAATTTCAACAGAGAAAGCTCAAAAGAAAAATTCTATTAGCAAAAATATGCCGATTGCGTATTTTGGATACCATAATCCAAGTGAAAGGGAATTGAATCGCCACAGAAAAATAATGCAATCGAATAATTTCTTGTATTTCTTAAGCTTTATCCTCGTTGCTATCAAAGCTATCGATTAGAAGAGGGGGTCACACCAAGGAGCTTTAAATGGAATGGAGGCGGCATCAGCGCTCTAAAGTGAAGCCAATTTTCGGTAGCTGTAGGGTATATGGGCACACAAACGGAGATGGGGCTCAGTGCGTGTCAGACACTCAGCGTGGTAGGGCGCCGCTTATCCAAGCTGCGGTCAAGTACGAGTTTTTTCAATATGACGCGTTTCAAGGACGCAATTGAAATATATGCCTAAGAAAAAAACGTATAGCACAGAGTAGCGCAAGTCTGCCATTTAACAGCGCGGTCTTCAGTCGCTGATGATGGAAGTGGTGCTACCCCTCCACTGCAACACCACCTCCACACTGGGACCCAATGCCAGGTGGGCGGGGCTTGGGTCGGCAAAATTGGCTTCACGCGCTTGACTGGCAAAAGATAGCAATGCCGCCTCCATTCCATTGAAGCTCCTTGGGTCACACAGACGGACGGACGCGGCTAATTTTATAACAGTGATGATGCTATATGAATGTTGTACGAAGTTCGTTGGGATATTGTATGGACTGATGAATAAATTGTTGTATAAACGTTAACGAATTGTGTAAATGTTATAATATAATGAAAGAAAATTACTGCAAACGGAACTACAGTCTGAAAATTTATTTTCGGGTAGTTATTAGAAAATGATTTTATGTAGAAGCAGATTTTATACAGAGTATAATCCATCGTGATTCAAAGGAGTTTCAATTAATTTTTTGTGTATTCTTTTGAGCAAGATCAGTCATATGATGAGGAAATATTGTCAAAACGTTATTAAAATGACTTGACTATTACTTACTTTATAAGGGAAAATGGCACACAAAACGAGAAATTTTTCGTAATCTACGACAGGCTTCGCATCAATCTATTGCTATGCTGATAAAACTGATTTTTATTTATTCATTCCCAGTTCCTAAGATGAAATTAAACCTATCAAATCGGTCGACGCTATACTTATTGAATGAAACTATAACCATTCATATCGGATAACCATATTTTCTTCCAGTGAGAAAACAAATATTAAAAAATATTGTAATACTGGGTTAAAAGTTTGGGATCTACACTAGTACTAGCAAACAAGTTAAAATATCAGTGATATACCGAAACTATATTAATTCAAATCATATTTTTTTGTATTCCTTTCGCAGCAAAACCAAAAGAAATATGTAAAAACTCTTTCAGTAGGAAAAACACACACAACAATTTTAGTAAAACTGGGCTGAAAGTTAAAGATATAGATGCTAGTACACATGGCAAAACACCGATAACATATTGATGCAATTTAAGCGAACAAAGAGCAATAGTCTTTCTTTTGAACGTGCTCAGTTGTGCAGCAACCGTGCCATGCATTCCATCAAGTCTGCGTGCAGGAGTTCTGGGTGTGTTCATTTCGATCACTGATGCACAATGACGCTCATTGACATTCAAACGGGCGTCATTACGACGACGCTTGCTAGCGTTGAGATTAGGGAGCGTAAAAAAAATTATTGCTTCAGTGTCATTTAACCTCCAACTGACGCGATGTGGAGTAGTTTTATAATCGATGAACGCGATTAAAAGTATAAAAAAATTAGATTAAGGGTAATCCTTTACACTTGCGGCAACTTGAAGTTGGAGCTCAGCAATTTTCAAAACATGAGGCGAACTTGACACGCACTGCGGAGGCTAGATTTTAAAATATTTTCCGTTGTCATTGCGGGAATTCCGACTGTAAAAATTCGAATGTCAATTTGGTTTCTCTACGTGCAGGTTCTTCTGACCCATAACCTTGTATTTATAGTGTTTTCAAATATAATTTAAGTATGGAGCGTTTCATAACCATCCAGGATTACTAGATGCTGAGTTTTAGATATAGCCAAGAAAACAACAAGTTTGGGCGGAAAAAACAGCAAGCAGGGTATTCAAGTCCACAGTTGAGCTATTACTGACGGCTTAAGCACTATGACGAGTCAAAAAAGATGAAAAATCTGGCACTTAGGGACAAGTATTGTTGAATGCAGCAAGAGTGAAAATACGGAGGCCATCTCCTGCAATTACTCAGAGTTCCAGGTACTAAAAATATAGCGCAAAAAAATGAAGAACTACTTTCGTTATCACTTAGCGTCGACGTTTTATTCAAAGAGAATGAGTTTTTTTTTGGAAAAGAAAGGAAATTTACAAGAAGTAATGGAAACACAAAAAATTTCATACAAGTAAGACAGAAACATCTAGTACGTAAAAAATCCCCACGGAGTAATATCGGCCGCAGAAGACCCATGTCGTCACACTCGGCTGAAGGCGTCCGTCTACTGATGCAACTTCTTCACGTACAAGCAAGTATTGCGTCACGTCTGGGTTCATTTTGGGCAGCCGCTTTTTAGGCAGCATCTGTGCTGCGAGCCTTATCGCTAACTGATGAACAAAATCGACCGAAGGTGCGCGCAAAAACAACGAGGGCGTTCGGATCCGCGCAATCTGGATAGCTGCGGTTCGGGCAAAAACTCATGTTCTCAGGATAATGGCGACCGGTTAAGACCGAGAGGTATTGGATATACAGGCTGTTCTTACAAATTGGCCGCAAGAAATGCACGGTAAGACGGTTCATTGCAGCAAGACAGAGGAAGTTTTGGGTTACCGAGAAATGATACAGCGCAGCTTTATACATTAAGGGATAATTGAGTGAGGGTTCTCAAAAAAGAAGCACGGGGCTGGAAAGCGGATGCGGGTGCCTCTGAAAATAGCATTTCGAAAGTGATCCTAAACAACCGTGTAATGGAGGAAATGTATGCACACTGATAACATCAAGGACAATTAGAAACAATTTATTTCAACTAGACTGATTATAATAGGTTTCCTGTATTTATCTAAAGGATTAATATAGGCGAAATTACAAAAGTACATGAGCCTAAATTCCAGATACGCTTATCACACGCACATTCAGTGTCCTATGTTGTTCAATGCTGTTATATACCAGCAAACATAATCACATGATTCACCTCTCCTACAATTTAATGGGTGCTGAGTCTAACAGAACATTTGTTACTATTTGTACGTAAGCAATAACGATAACCTACGTTGAAATACTCCATACTGAAAACTACTTACGCTTGATATAGTTTAGCGTTCCTAATTTGAAAAAATTTTCCCATCATCTGCTAATAAATTCCAATCTCACGGTGAGCATTGAATGTTTGGCAAGATATCAAAAAGAAATTAATCTAATAATTCTGTTAACGATGATAGTTATTCTAGAATAAATATAATTCTGTTGAACGTGTATGAGCAGTTTTACGAAAACTGCATAAAATCTACAAATGGTGAACGAGGAGGTTTGCGCCGGAATACATTTGTTGTTCCAGTAAATTGTGACCACGTATTGAACTGCAAAAGGATTAAAAAACGACCAAATTCTGGGCTTCAGGACAGCAAATTCTTGACCAAAGTGATAAATTCAATCAGCAAGCGAAGCGTGACCTGTAACGTTTCTGATGCGCGAAGAGACTTGATTGCTTAATAAAAAACATGGGAAACTAAATTTTAAAATTAAATTTGTCGCAATTATGGCTTCAACATTCGTGATATTAGTTAATAATTTTAAGGTTTTTAGACTTTTTTTTGAAACTAGTCAAACAATGGTCCTAAAAAATCGGTATCATATGTCATCGGCACATTCTTCATAAAGGTGCGCAAGTTGCAATTGATTTTACTATTACAGCACCTACATACTTTACATCCCCAAAATTGTTTCTGAACAAGACATGGAGGCTGTCAGAAGACGTCACATTACTGTTTGCTCACCAAGCGACAAATAAATAATTTTCCGACACGAGGAAAGTTTCTGCAGGCGCAATAGTTCGCCACGAAGCTCGTCACGTCACCGAGACATGATGGGGAGCTAAGTTACAGGAAACCAGCGATTTACTTAATAATCGCACACATTTGAGTTTTGTGTCTGGTCACGCGGATGCTGTCGACGATCTAAATATACAGGTAAATAAACGCGTCTATTGTGATACTGCGTATTGTGGTGCGTTAGGGGCACGGTGAGATAACGCAGAGAATGGTATTCCTGGTCGTTGTAAGGCTATAAACTTAAAATTATAAACCAAAATTTCACAATTAAGATTATGAAACAACCAGACATTTTGCGCTCGCATGTGAATGCATTCTAATGAATGGATTAGCGAATTGGTCGTGTTCGCTGAAGAACAAGGAGCCGAGTTTACTTCTACAAATGTGTGCGAGTCAATATTCATATAAAAAATCCGTCTCCAACGCACCGTATATCATTGAGGTTCTGCAAGAAAATAAGTGATCGTAAACTACGCTAAAAAAAGATCATAACCAAAATGACAACCTAAAATCAAATCCGTATTGATGCGTCTAATATTCTTGAAATGAAAAGTCATGCAAAAATGACAACATCCAACTTTAGGAAAAGAAAGAGTTGACGGGAAACTTGAGCTGTATGCTACGCTACAGCCTGCGCATGCAGCGTATCAGTGCGGTACTTATACATTCATTAGCAGACCAGCATCTCGCCAGCGGAGGTGGAGCAAACAAGGCTCCATGGCCACGTACCTGTGGACAAATAATCAAATTAATATGCAGCTTTTGAAACGACACATCAGATATCATCGTACATGTACACTGTACAGTAGATGCACATCAACAACCAGACATTTATATGTTTTGCAATTTTGCCCTGCATTTCTACGAGAAATAAGCGCATGGTAACGAGCTTTGGCACTGTCGAAATTGCGTGCAGACGTCATCTGAGAATGACTACATCATTGCAGTGCAAAGCACAGCAGAATTAGAAAGTAATTTACCTAAACAAGCATCGACTGTATGAGCTTTTAAGCCATTTCATTTACAATTTAGTTCAATGCAAACGCACCTCGCGATTGTGCGACGAAAATAATTCTGCTCATAACGCCTATCTCTTTTGAAGTCCTTTATAAGAATCAGAGTCTCAAAATATTCTCAATAATGCACCAACGTTTGATTCGAGTTTACTTAGTCTCAGCAAAATATCGTGCAAGAGACTCAGTCGAGCTTAACTAGCGTACCGTCAAAGATGTTGCTTCACAAATGACAAACCATTCAGAAGCACCAGAGACAAAAATGACAGGAACGAAAGCTAAGTTAATAGGCAGTAAATTTAAATACATTTACGATAAACGTACCAATATTATTTCAGTGTGGGGTAATATTCTGAATTAAAGACGATAAGCATGCGACGAAATATTTTAGGAACGCTATGCGCTCTCTCGGATCATTCATCGACATTCCGAGGGCCTGGTCCTTTTCTCAAGCATTCTCTTGCTTGCATAAGCCACGCATGGGCATCTCGTGAATTTGTTTACATATTTTGGTGCTGCACAGCGTTATTATTTACCTTATAGGCAATTTACGCACCAATATATGAATATGGCAATAGAGCTGCTAAAAAGGCATACAAGATAGTTAAAATACATGATTACTACTTTGAAAAGGGTACAAAAGAATTTTTTTTGCCATAGAATCTGAATTATAAATCATAGGTGGGAACTAGGAAGTTTGATGGTGCTTGGTGATTGAGAAAGCCCTCGAGTTTTTCACCAATTTTTATGAGCCTTGGTGGGATACCTCTATCAGATTTCACGATAAATGCAAGTGCAATGAGAGTTTTCAAAAATACAAAATTTACTACTGAACTTATATACCTTGAAATTTAAAAACTGCATAAGGAATGATAAGACGGTGCAGCGTTTTTCTATTGAATATTCCTGAAGAACCGAATTGAAAAACAGGAAGGTCAGAATACGAAAATAAAACTCAGTAGGCATTGATTTCCCGCCAAGGCCGTAATTCACACAAAGATAAAAGAATTCCCTAATTCACTGAAGCGATGAACCGCCCGAAACGCCGTCTCCTGAGCTCACATCAGCATTCCGTCGGAGTTCCCGTCTTCCATAAAGCCCAACTCGGGCTCCGTAAATGACAGTTTGACAGAGACCAAAGAAGACCGTCAGACTGGACTTGACATCAATTCTGTCTATAAAATTTTTATGAAATATAAAGCCTAACTAGACATAATAAAGAAAATGATCCCCCAAAGAAATCCGGAAGACAACGCTGGTCTTGATATGGGCTCGTGAATGAGTGATCGTTGCCGGTTCAAATTTCGCACAATTTTATGGATTTCGGAAGGTGAATCAGAGGTTTATGGACAACTGGAGGCCTATGGACGGTCGCCCAGAAATGAACAAGAGAAGGTATGTCGATAACCGAATGCTACTCACGGACAACCAGATCCATGTGGATAAGTGGATACACGGAAATAACCGGATACATGGAAACAACCAGAGATAAATGAGTATCTAAATACGTGGGAACAATCCGGTACTTCTGTACTACCAGATCCGCGAGGACAAGTCCTTAAGAAGGGGACGGGTTAATCAATGTAATCCAGAAGCATCACGCACGCGAAAAGTTCTGCACCGGCAGCAAATTAGATTATAAACTAGCTTAAGCCATCCTAACCGCAATAAAGAAGTTCCAAAGAGAGGGAGCATGGAGGTACCGTTTAGTATGAAGTTGAGCCAGCGGGGGATCTACACTCAGGATACATTCTCACACATGGTTCCTGACGCATGGAAACAGTAAGTCAAGAAGAAAGTCTATAACATACGATAAAAAAGCTGAAAGTAATTCATGCTGAATAGTAGGCGAACAATAAACTGAATAAGACTCCGCTTGAAAAAAATCCTGCACTATTTGAACAAAAAATAATTCCCCCCTAACTTCCAGCTCGGGACCTCACATCTTCACCCTGGTAGCGCTAGTTCCCATGGACACAACAGTTGTTTCCCTGGAAAGGGAGCGGCGGCGGCGGCAGCAGCAGCAGCAGCAGCAGTGCTGCGTGCGAGTCGTGCGTCGCAGCCAAAGTGCCCAATTTGTCATGATGCAAATTACAAAGCCACACATACTGTAACCTGCAAACCACTGGCACAAGGACGCCATACGGGACTTTCAATCGGGTAGTTTAATGCTGTCAACAGTCACGTCTGAGTCTTAACGGCTGTACATGTATGAAAGTGTTAATTTTCCCGAGAATTTAAAGTGAAATGGATCAAATGGAAGTTGTTTTTTAAAAGGTGTAGCGCAGCTTTAATCTTCGCAGGATATTTTCATGGAATGTTCATCCCTAGCTCGCATGTTTCAAACATCGCTGCGTGCGTGCAATGTTGAACACACCTTGGCTCATATTTTCCTTCCATCTGTGGAATTGATCTCCACAGAAGAAGGAAACCCGGTAATCAATAAATAAATCAATCAAAGAAATGAACGCCAAGTTTTATTGGCAGTTTTAGAGAACGAGAAAATTCATTAAATAGAAGTCCTGATGTTCCTTTACCAACCAAGTATATTTAAAAGAGTTGAATTACATAAAAAATTCCATTAATAATTGCTGGCAATTAAGTTTTGACTTTGTTGATTAATGGATTTCGAAGCCTTGGAAATTACTTTATACCGACTAGTTTTCAAGTTCAAGTTCGAAAAAAATAGTTAAATAAGACAATTTAATCCCGATGTTTCGCATTGTTTAGTTAAGTTTACATTTTTCTTCATGTTTATGTGGAATTATGTACTTCGTCGCCCGTTAAATTTACAAAAGTTACAAATTTATGAACAGAACAGTTATTATTAAACAATCGCATGTCCCAATTTTTCCCAATAAGAAAACATGAAACAACAAAGCCTCGTTTTGACAGTCACTGAGTTTGTCCTAACATTTACGCCCGTAACCCATCGTGTTGCAAGGGAAAAGCGGCAAGCGATTTTTAAAAATCTATACTATAATAAGAGCCGCGTCCGCCTGTCTTTCTGTCTGTCCGAAGCCAGCCGAAAGTGTGTGATGAGCGTATCTGTGATACAAGCTCGGCCTCATCAACATTCGAGAGATTGAAATTTTTTATTTCTTACGGCCTTTCTCTCATTTTGCCCTCTTTCCTATTTCAATAAAGGGAGGTGGACTTGTATGAATACTACGCTAAGCAAACCTCTGAAGAGTGTACTATTTTTAAAACAACATTTAATAACAATAACTCTTAAGTTACACTTCATGCTGACGTATCAGAAAACTTAGAAGTATTCATTTATGTTCGAATGGAATCTTTTGTAAATATGCCTTATCATAACTCAGCGAAACTTGGTGTCCTACACCTAAATATTCATCCACCAAAAAAGAAGTTTTCAGTGCATCGATCTAAAAAATACAGACTAAAATACTTCATTCAAATAAAATATTTTCTTTTCAGAAATTAATAGCCAGGTAGAACCTGTAGGAATTGTAACTACCCCTTTTTTAACCCTACCAGACCGCTAAGCAGATTTTAGGTAACTCTCGAACCAGTCACTATATTGTTGTCCCCAAGTTCTGGTACTTTCCTAAGTACGTGGAAAAAATGCATCACAAACTAAAAATAGCTAACCAGTTGTGGTCAAACCTCATGGTTCGCCATTGCAAATATCTGCCTCTAAGTGTTTCAATTGACAGTGTGGTTTAACTTCAACAGTTTGGTTCAGGGCGTAAGGTCTGGTAGAGCTGAAGACAATACACCAGTCGCAAACATCCCATGTTGCTATCGAAGACGTGTCAACTCATATATCCCAGACATGGTGAAAGAAAATCGATGCAAATTTGAATGCGACGTTTTTCGTCACTGTTCTTTTGATAACAAAAGAGACCAGCGTGCGCAAGTGGCTGGCGTTATCTGTAGCGCTGATACAGCGCAAGGTCAGAGCTGGACTTGGTCGGTGCGCGGTATTTGTCAGGGTATGTTGCAGGCAATCCGTCACTCCAGCCACAAGCTCGGATATCTTGTCAGTTCTCCAAGGGACGAAAAGGATTCCTTCCTAGCTGTGTATTTGTTCTCATAAATTCTACTCTCCGGAGATTTGCGCGCAGCAGTTTGCGAGTGGGCTGATTTTGGGTAAAACTAAACATGCTCGATCAGTTAACTCGAACGTCTGCTCAAAAAAGGTCGATTGGGCGTTTTCGTATACTGAGAACCAGGTCTAAATTCATGCAAAAATTCAAAATGCAGATTCAATTGTCGCCCGGTTTGTACTCTCGTCTTAACGAGTAAAGGCAAGGCTTCGGAAGGTTTCGGAGAAGGACGAAATCTGAACAGGCGATGAAATCAAGGTGAAGCACCAAAACTGAAATTGACTCACATTAAGTGCGCAGAGAAGCAGAGAATCGAATTAAATTCTATGTAGAAATTTGCGTTAAAAGTTGGTCAAACTAGTTCTGTATAATTCGATAATAAAAATGGCTCTTGATATTTCCATCTTGTACAGTTGATTTTTTAGGCAGCATTCCAGAATATCAACAAATAAATTACAACTGATCACGCTCACCTCCATGGAGAGCGGTTGGGTTACAAGAAAAAGTGTAGGAAGCACAAATCTTTCCAAACCTAAATTCCGGCAGTAATGGTAATTACCTCAAGAGCATTTATGTTAGATATTTTGCAGCGAGTGCAATCAATATATGTCAAACACATTTACGTTTGTGTGAGGTGAATGTAGTAGTAAATACATATCAAGAGCATTTACGTTAGATATCGTGCAGTGAATGAAATCAATATATGTCAAATACATTTACTTCTGTGCGAGGTGAATGGAGTAGTAAATACATATCAAGCGCATGTACGTTGGAAATTGAGCGACAAGTGGGAGAAGTCTACGTCAAACGCATCTATGTTAATAGTAGCACGGCTTACGTAGTATGATTACGTCATGAACATATGTATTTCTGTGAGCTAAGTATTGTTGCTGGTGATGAGAAGAGCGACTTCCCCGTTTCGGGAACGACTTTATTCCTGATACTTAAAAAAAACTTGCAGTTTTCGGATAAGAATTGCGCAGCGTTAGTTCATTAGCAAGTCTTACGAGGACCATTACCGTAGATGTGCTCTCAGTATGGTCACTTGAGCAAATCTTATTTATTCGCTACAAGTTAACACACAAGTACGTTTGAAATGAGCGTTTTCATAAGAGCACCTACGAGAAGTTTAAGCCTCCTTGTAGCCGACACAAAGGCGTTCCCAAGAGAGGAAGGAGGAAGGTACCATTTAGTATGGATTTAAGGGAACGCGGAATCTATGCACAAAGTGCACAGAAACAATGAGTTGAAAAAAATCTGATATAAAATAAAAATTGAAGGAAAAAGTAGTAGGCGCTGAAAAACAGGACAGCAGTGAATAGCAAGGAGATGATTCACAACAAACCAAAAGCCTGTTTCATTTGAACAAAATGAAGAACTGTCTAACTGTTAGCTCAGGAGCTTACATATTCCCACTGAAAGCGCTAGTCCCCATAGATGCAATGGTTATGTTCCTCTGCGAGGTCAAACGAGAGTATTTATACGCATTTAGAAGAGCGCATTTAACTGCTTCATCAATTATTTGCCCGTATCTTGGAATTCCCGGAAGTATATTAGGTTAGATGCGATAGTGTAAGCCCTCTCAACTAAAAAAAGGTGGACCAAAGAGAGAAAGGAGGAAGACACCATTTAGGCATGGAGCTTCTGAATTGAGAATCTATGCACAAAGGTGCGTTCCAACACATGATCCCCTGCGCATAAAAACAGGAAGTTAGGATCTTGTAAGCTTACGAAACAAGGTAATATTTTATGAATTAGGTAGTTAGTGCTAAAAAATATGATTGCAGGAAATTGAAATATAATTGGCCGTTACAAAACAAAAGACCTATTCTATTTCAATAGAGGGAAGACCCTCGAACCCTCCTAGTTAAAAAATTCACATTTTCCTCTAGGGGGAGCTTATTTTGATAGTTACAATATTTGTCTCCAACTGAGGAGTTTCCGGAAGAAAATCGAACTCTTGAACATTAACATTGATATACAATCAACCATTGAGCTTCGTTCCAAGCTGAGAACCACCGTAGTTGTTCCAAAAGCTTGGAACTTGAAGCACTTCTTAACCTTTTTGACAGATTCAAAACAGTCGTAACTGCGCAGGCCTTCTTAATTGTTGTGTGTTACGAAAAATTTCATTCAATTTCTCCGTACAAGATTAGGCAAATAACTTATAGGTAACAACGTCAGTCTATCACATTTTTCACATGTTCATCGAATGTTGAAAAAACAGTATGGGGCTTTAAAAGCTAAAAAACGCATAAATATTGTCATACTTGAAGAGTTTAAATCCCAACCAAGTTGAAGCGAATATAGAGCAGGAACTTTTAACTCGAGAACGTTTCTCTTTTTCACTGTGAAAATATTACTTTACAGCGCTGGTGTAAGACAGTTGTCGACTGTTTGCCCCGAAAAGTTTACATGCACGGTCTGTTTGCTTTTCTTTGCCAGCTCAGAATAAAAGTTTTGTGAGACAAAGCCTTCCAGTCGTGGTAGCGTGCAGTGAACTCTTCAACCTTAACACACTTACTCATGCACGACTGTTGTTTTCGACTAGCGCTAAATACCAACTGCCGATCTCGTAAAATTCGAGAAGGAAAATTCGTAAGCTGGCGACTATTTACCCATCTTCAACAGAAATATTTTAATATTTGACGAATCTTAACGCGCGATTCATTTCTGGATAGATTCCTTTCACTCAAAGTCCTCGAAGTCGCATTATATAAGGCGCATTTGTCAATATAGTTTCCTGGCTTGCCCCAGGGTTTGGCGGCGCGCAGTGTAGCCACAATCGCTCATTCGTAGAGTGATAGCAGTAACTCAGGTCCTAATGCAGCCCAAGCGATCCAAGGAAATGCTAGTCCAAGCTCAAATCTTGCAAATTATCACATGCCATAAACGGAGTATGTCCTCATTACAGTTTTACCGCTCAGCAGGACGAGCTCGAAATAGAAACTCGGCAGTCAGTGGCTTCAAAAGATATGATGCATGGAACGTGGCGTTGCCGCGATTCGTAGTCTGCTTCTGTGGCCAGGCTGGTGTAAGGTTTGTTATGTTAAGGAGAAGCAAAATAGTGAAGCTCATTTTAAACCAATGCAGCAATTTGCCGACTATTGGACCAACGCTATTAAGGTAAAATAAAGATTAGGCATTCGTAGGCGAACGACTACCAATACTAGTAAAGTGGGTCAATGATTTGTACGAACAGAGAAAAATTAAATACCAGTGGGTCGACGATTCACAATAAGGTTAACGAACGCTCAAGCACTGGTTGGCCAAAGACTTGAAGTGTGAACAAGGAAGGATAAAAGCCTTGTGGGTTAATGCCTTGCAATTTTGGGGGGAAACACTCAAGTAGCAGCAGTATAGTAGAGTTAGTTTAATGTACAAAAATGTTTATACACAGGAAAACGGAAGGACCACCTTGTATGAAGTAAGAGAATCGTGAAAACTATGCAGAAGCTGTATGTCCCCGCACAGAGGACGCTGTGCATAGAAATAGAAAATTAGAAAGGAAGAGGAAAAAAGACACAAAAATATGAATAAGTATACGTGCGAGAATTCAGAGAGGGCGAGACTATGAGAAAAGCCCCAATTACTCAAACATGGTATGATGTAGAGGCATATGTGTGCGTAATAATGTCGACCAATAATAAATACCAACTCAACTGTGAAACAATAGATATCACCGCTTTTCGACATCCACATTCTGAAGACACTACTTATAAATTTTAATATTTGTCAACAAGGATACTGAATTCAGATCGTCGCGACCTTAAGAGATGACCGTTAGGGGGTTAAAGACTGATGGTAGCTAGAACATTTCTCTCTCAGAATGTACTTCAGAGTACTCTGCCATTTCCGAGCTTCATACCTCGTTTTAGGGTGTGAAACACGGTTGCAAGAACAAATTACTACAGCAAAGATTGAAATTATGTTCCTGCTATTTGTTATTTATTCAATTTTACCCCGGTATTGGAGTGTTCTTTATATTTACCATAGAATTCAGACGAATGGTCGAAGGAGGAAGAGAGAAAGAGAGAGAGAAAGTCAGATATTCTCAGAGAATCCGTGCTTCTGGAAATGTACAACGACAGGAATAATATTATTCAACGACTGATTAAGCCTGATTACCTAGGTCACCATTCAAGAAGGACAAATGAGCCTTTGCTTCTGCAAACAATATTAAAGTATATTTATAACTTAATGGTTTTTTGATAGTAGTAAATGTTTGTCAGTCATCAGTTTAATAAATTGAACTCCAGTTTATCTAAAATGGAAAGAGCTAATTTTTTTGAAGTTTTTAAAGTTGCTACTACCGCAAAACAAATCATACGCGTCTAAAGCTTTATGACAATGATCCGAGGTTTTTTGTTATCGTTTTATTGATAAATGCTTCTTTAACAAAAAACTAACAATTTTTAAGATGAAGCTTTATTGACTTCAATACTGTAATTGATCCCAAAATATTCCTTGAATTTGATAAAAGCCTATTCTGAAACGTCCTAAAATGTTTCGTCAAGACGAGAAGAAAGGCACTGCCACCATGGCTCGATGAAGCCTCCATTTCGAGACCGAGCAGCTTCCATTGTCGTTCGATAAACCGGGGTTTTCTGAAGAGGACTCAGACGTTATCATTAAGTTCAGAAGAACGGCAAGAATTTGCCCGCACATACGTGAATTTCCGAGCCGAGATAAAGAAGCATGCAGGTGTCTCGTTTTCTTGGAGTCTGACTTATTTCTTCCACGTATTTTGGTGAAACAACTTCTATGAAGGCTAAAAATGAACAGCGTTTGAACATATGTTTAATTTGCGAAACTGTTTCACATGAGGGCTATTTATTTCTAAAGAATAATCCGTTATAATTCATAAATGATTCTAATCTACGCTAAAAATGTTTTCAAATGCAGTTCTTTAATGCCCCACTAGTGGATGAATTAAAGTTCGAGTTTAATTTTTATCGGGAAGCTCAATTGGAAAAATTGTCTATACCTAGTTTTACGCTTTTAGCAAGAAGCTCAATTGGATAAACTGTCCATACCTAGTTTCAAATTTTTGGCATGAAGCTCAATTGCAAAAATTGACCATACCTAATTTTAAATTTTTGGCATGAAGCTATATAGGAAAATATTTCGTATGTTGATGGATGATATTCCAAGGGATTCTATGAAACTGCGATTGAAAACTCCTTGAAATGTTTCGCGATCTCGAAAAGAAACGCAAAATTAAAATGTCTAACAACTCGGGCGAGCTCCCAATTACAAACCTGATGTTACATGTTCGCTGCATGGAACACGCCAGAATTGAGAACAAAGATCAATCTCACGATGCTGTTATAGTTGTAGTATGCTATCTTTGTGTTCGATATGTACACACCATCATAAATTTACTTCGAAGTCGTATGAATATGTTCTGCGTTATGAAACTAAATGCTTCACTATCTTACAAAATTTGATGTATCGGTTGCATGGCGACTGAGAGCTGCGACTGCTCATCAATTCCCTTGACGCACAACAAAAATTTGCTGCGTGATAATCCAAGGTTGATAATTATTTTAATTTGTAAATTTAAAAAAGCCTCGAAATCAAAAAGATTAATTGGATAGAGCGTTAGCAGAAACAGTTTTTCGCTGCAGTGGCGGACTCGTTTGTGTAGTCCTTATTTGCATATAGAGTGATTTCATCTCTGAAAACCAATTTACATAGAACCGGAAAAATTCGCATTTGGTAACGAGAGTATTTTCACATTTGTGCAAGACGAATCTGAATGAGAAGAGTACATAAGTTCTCGTGAATCCAAACTCTAATTACGGAAAAGTTCCGGTGAACATTGCTGTAACTCAATCGAGGAGTTCACTTCGCAACGAAATGCTCTGGAAATACAACATTCTCAAAATAATTTTTTTATCATAGTTCCTTGAAAACCCAAAATTCAATCAACGCATCAGACTAAAAATCAAGATTTAGGCGAGTCAATTATGTCCACCTCAGCATTTGTCATTTCCAAATTCAGTCTATGCTTGTATCGCAGGTTCGCTAAAAAATTAAAAGCGAGAAAATGCTAATAAATTTATGAATTTTGAGCAAAGAAAAAAATAATAAAAAATGTCTTACAGACCAGCTTCATCAGTTTTGTAAAAAACAAAGTACGATCAATACGAAGAAAAGCGTCACGAAAGATAATATATTATAGATTTTTTAAACATCAAAGTAAAAACCCAAAAAAGAAAACAGAGACAACTATGCATAAAATATCTGAATGTGACAAGAACTCGGCATATTATTTAAAAATTTTTTTTTTCTAAAGATGAGCAAAATTTCTGAAATCCTTAGGTCAAAATCATGAAGCAAAATGGCAATTACCATAAAATATTCATCAGAGACAATGGTATTGCACTTTAATCAAGGCTGCGTATTGCTGAATTAGGAGGATTTGCCAGTAAGTGGCTGATACGAACTCTTTCTGGCGTGCGCCGACACTCTTGCGTAACTGTTGTATGACCTCATCGCAACGTCCGACGAAGGGGTCATTCAACAGTTTAAATTATACAAAACGTTACCATAATCAGGCTTCTCATTGGAATAACTTTCTACGGCGGCAATGACGCAAGGGAGTCCAGAGATAGCAGAACTACATTTGTGGCACTCAGAATTGCGGTCTTGTATAGGTACAACAGCTGCCCCAGGACTGTTTTAGTGAAGTTAAATTGGAGGGCAAATATGCAGAGTGTCCTAACCCACAAAACACAGAATTGTAAGACACTCAAGTCAGAGGCGTGGTGTTCATTGTAGGGTTGCCAAACTGGCTTTTCCTAGCCAAGTTGCTAACTAGGAACTGAACTAGGAACTACGTCACTCTGCCTGAAAGATATCTACGCCGCTATGAGGTGAAATTATTACTTAATCCACTCTCCAGTTTGGCCTCTGATTTGTGGGTTAAGACACTGTGCATTTTTGCCCTCCAATTTACATGAGAACCAGAATAAAATCATGAAGCAGACAAAACTCTTGAATTAATCGAAGTGTTATCAGGAGCTCTGACGCAGTAATTCTTTTAAGGAGTTCTCTTTTGAACTATGTTTACACCCCATTTGCTCTCAAATGATTCTTAATAGAAAAAATCCGTACCTGGTTGAAACGTATTAAGATTATTTGCTTAATACGTAATGGTAAACTTAATCCTTTTCAATTTTACCTCAATTCGCAATAATGGTTAGAATTTCTCCACAACAGCATGCCACCTCAGCCCCAGCAACGGCTGCAATAGGTCCTTGCTGTCTAATGGCTTAGCTCTGCTGCGCACACATTTTACCGTCTTGATGGCCCCAAATTCAAGGTGGTTCATTTTGAACTCTTTGAACCGCCTCAAATGAGATAAAATTTGCAGCATGCGTGACTGCTTGCTTCAACGAAGTAGTTCTTGAAACTTCTTTGCTTTTAATATTCAGCATTCCATCACATTAGGGGTTCAAAACGCCATTTAACTTTGTTAAGCCTGACAACGTTAGATTTTGCTGGAACACCCAAATTACCACAGTACTTTCATAGGTATTTTTATTAACGCAAGACAAAAAGGTGAAAATTTTACTAACAAAATTATCGCTAAGTGTTAACTTCATCGGGAACTCTATTACATTCCATTTTTTTCTTGTAATCATTCCACACATTAGAACGTTTTGTGATACCAGCGACATTGTACTATATTATCACTTGAAATACAATTTCTACTGGCTTTTTAAGAAACATTTGAGCCATAAAGAGTAGCAATGGAATTATTTTCGCTGTTGAACATATTGTGTCAATCCTTCAAGCGTTTTACGGTCCTTGAAAGCCAGAATCCATTTGTTTGCATTTCAAAAATTTGACCGCCGAAAACGCTGCACACTTCATCGAATTTATCGCTGATCAGAATTTAGGTATACATAACGTGAGGTAAATGTTACTCAAAACTAGTATTTATTTACAGGTGAGAGCAATACCGTGAAAACGAAAACGTGGGCCATTATTCGGGAAGGAAAATTGAGTAAGAAATTCTGCGTGCGCTTAGGGCTTTAAGGTGAGAAAACACGCAATTAGATAGCTGCGCAATATAAATGGAATTAAATGGACCTAAGAACCTTAAATGAACCTAAGATTCTAATTAGTGAACAACTTTCGACGAGAACTGTTAGATTTATTCAAGTACTCATTTAAGCCCAAAAACTCACGTTTCGGCATTGACCATGCCTGCCCAAGGCCGCAGTCGAAGTTGGGCTCGTTTATGTTCAATCTTTCAGGAATTGACTCGTGCTCTTAATCTCATCAAACGCTGCACCTCCTAACGCACGACGATCACCAGACCTCGTACCCGTCTACACCTCAACACACGGCGATCACCAGACCTCGTCCCAGTCTACACCTCCCAACACACGGCGATTACCAGACCTCGAACCAGTCTACACCTCCCAACCCACGGCGATCACCAGACCTCGTCCCAGTCTACACCTCCCAACACGTGGTGATCACCAGACCTCGTACCAGTCTACACCTCAACACACGGCGATCACCAGACCTCGTCCCAGTCTACAGCTCCCAACACACGGCGATCACCAGACCTCGTCCCAGTCTACACCTCCCAACACACGGCGATCACCAGACCTCGTCCCAGTCTACACCTCCCAACACACGGCGATCACCAGACCTCGTCCCAGTCTACACCTCAACACACGGCGATCACCAGACCTCGTACCAGTCTACATCTCGTAATACACGGCGATCACCAGACCTCGAGAAAACCTGGAGTCTCAACACATTCAGCTCCAGACTGTGGCCGTTCCCAACCCGGAAACGGTCGCACACGTAAACAAGAAAGGATGTGGAAGTTGTCGCGCTTAATTGCTTCCCAAATGTTTGCAGCATCGAGCATCGCTGCAGAGATCGAGTGGACGTTGCTATTTTAGCTCTTATGTTCGAATAAACACACGTAGGAAACAGTGATTTAAAGAAAAATACGTACTGTGCACAAGCCTTTAGCGTTCAATTATTGTGACCAACCGTCAGATGGGTAGCTATTGCAGTAACCTGTCAGAATTTAATTGTGCTTCTTACGTTTAACCTTGAAAAACATATGTGACCCATGATGTTAATCTCAGCTGCCGCCTATTTACTCGAAATAAAGCTCTTCAATGCCTAATTTTACTCTGAACTATTTCAGATTAATAAATATTACCACAAAAACAAAAATATTACGCTCGACCGAAAAATGCGTTAATTCTTTACTCAGAGCTGGTCAGAGCACACTTCATTCCCAGCGCCGTTATCAAGACCCTAAATGCACGGTAGAATGTTGAAAATCACACTTCTTCCGCTAAGAGAGAAGAAATTCAATATAAATTTACCACATACTAGTAATGAGAAATTTTTTCTCGTTAGATTTGATTGTCAGATTATAAACTTTTCCAACCGTGAGTGCTCCTAAGAGAAGACGAAAGGAGACGCCGTTTACTAAGGAATTAATTGAACGGGAAATAAAAGCACAAGGTGTTTGTGTCTTTACGTTGTGCGCATAGACACAGCACGATTGAAAGAAGTCCGAAACAAGATCAGTGTAGAAGAGGAAAGTAATATGTTAAAAAACAGAACAGTAGTGAACCTAAAAAAATAGTCTAACAAAACAAAACTCATTTCATTTCAATGACAGGAAGGCGTCCTAACCTTCAGCTCGAAACTTCACACAATTTCTGTGAGAGCGCTGATTTCTATAGGTAAAAAAGTGGTATCTCCCTGAAGGGATATTTTTATCGTTAATTTTTTTTAACTATGTATTACGTGAGCTATTCCTGTGGCATTTTAATTACCTTGCAACAAAGTGTTTACAAAAACAAGCGTTTTTTATCTGCTCATTTTGAGTTAGATAATAAAAGCGTCACTCTCGCTGGATTTAGGTTCGATTGAGACCGAGTGTTATAAAACTAATCGAGATTTTCTAGATTACTGAATTCTTCCACACCAATGAAGAACGTTAAAACCACAAGTTTACAAAATAGACAGACTATGAGATTACAAGTTAGTTTAAGCCCCCCTAACCGCTACAAAAAAGAGCGTATCGAAGAGAGGAAGGAGGAAGGCACCATTTAGTATGGAGATAAGTGAATGAGGAATCTATGCAGAAAGGGCAAAGAAACAGTAAGATAAGAAAGAAGTTCATGAAATAAGATAAAAGTTGAAGAAGAAAGTCAGAGGTGCTGAAAAACAGGACAGTAGTGAACCGAAAAAAGGTGGTCCTCAACATAACAAAAAAAACATTTTATTTCAACAAAAAAAAAAAAGGCCTACCTAACTCTCAGATCGGGCCCTTCCAAAATAGACAAGTACCTGAAATTTGTAGCAATTCAAATGGTTAGTTGTGTTCACGTGCGCCTTCACTTATTTGAAGTTTCTGTTTAATTAATTCAAATATCTTCAAAAAATTAGATAAGATGTTCGTTTAAGCAAGATGTGCAGTCAAACAAGAGATTTAGGATGTGACAGGAGGAAAATTGAGCGCGCTTGAGCAAGATTTGTTCCTCATCACACAACGAAAGATCGGAAAATGACCGTCGAAAAAGCTCGCAAGTATTAAAAAATTTCAAGGTTTCGGCACTCGAAACATGATGTACGCAGTTCTGGGGATTATTATTTGTGAGATACAGTAGTGAAGAACAGGCGTGACAGCGGGCAAATGTATCAGGAGCAGAGCGCAATGCACAGTATATGCGACAGGTTGTTGTTTCACCATCAAAATTCAGGGTAAGCGCACAAACTGCCTGAAGTAGTTGTGACGGGTGTGACAGCAGGCGAATGTATCAGGTGCAGTGTGCAACGTCCAGTATATGCGACTGGTTGTTGTTTCACCATCAAAATATAGGGTAAGCGCACAAACTGCCTGAAGTAGTTGTGACGGGTGTGACAGCAGGCGAATGTATCAGGTGCAGTGTGCAACGTCCAGTATATGCGACTGGTTGTTGTTTCACCATCAAAATTTAGGGTAAGCGCACAAACTGCCTGAAGTAGTTGTGACGGGTGTGACAGCAGGCGAATGTATCAGGGGCAGTGGGGGCGCACCGCACGCAACAAGTACGCTCTGAGCCTGCAATCGATGGCGGCCCTGACAACGCCAACTGGACTCGCCGTGCTCTCGAATTCTTTATCAGGGCAGCTTTTGCTGGATGTGCTCAACGGGCGGCGCGCTGCAGGTTGCAAGTAAGAGAGCAGTGAGCGTGTGCCAAAGACGAAAGTTATTCAGCCCAAAATGTTATTGTTTGTTGGGATGAATTTCTAATTTATGAACAACACAAGGAAAATTTCTGTAGATGATAGAAAATGCCTGAATAATTTTCGCTTGTTGAGAAGAGAACATCATCGTTCGTGGATAAAAATAGCCCTACTGCTTCACTCTTTATGTGCGTGCTAGTAATATTCCTCATCAAGCCGCAGGCTATCACGTACCTCGCCGCTGAAATTACAAAAAATTCCTTCAAGCTACAGATTCAAACGTGCTCAAAGAGAAGCTATTGTTAACATTTCAAAGAGGTAAATAAATGCAAAATTTATGGGGTATGAAGAGTTAGATTTGGGGCTATATTTTCTCTCTAGCACTGAAATCCAATTAAATTAAAACTGAACTCTTAATTCAGCATCGTCAGATTAGGACGTTATTACGAAACCTTGTCGACGTAATTAACAGGCACAAATGAGTGCCGCATGGATACATGGTATTGATTTAGGTTGATACGATCTTTAATAGTTGAAATGCAGAGCAAAAAATGGTCCAGGATCTAAATCAGAAAGAGGCTCCTTTACGCATGGAATTCTTTATTCTAGGACGACGCGAGTACCTCTGAGCTACCTCAAAAAATAAACATAGTTTAATTCGTTAAAACTCCCTCTAAATTAAACTCTGATTAAAAGAGTAAAAGTTGGTGCTTACTAAAATGAAGAACAGAGATAAGATTAGACTATAACTTAGTTTGAGTCTCAGTTTAAAAACGTCTTAGTTGGCTCTCAGTTTAGTCCACAAGAAAAATGTTCCAAAGAAAGGAATGAGGGAGGCATCGTTTGTGATGAAGTTAAAGAAGTGGATTAGTTTAGATTAGATTAGTCGTTAGTTTTAGCCTCCCTACCCGCAGCAACAAATGCGACCCAAAGAGAGGAAGGAGGAAGGCACCATTTGGTATGGAGTTAAGGAAACGCGGAATCTACGCAGAAAGGGCATAGAAACAATAAGTTGGGAAAGAAGATTATAAAACAAGATCAAAGTTGATGAAGGAAGTAGTAGGTGCTGAAAAACAGGACAGCAGTGAACCGGAAAAAGATGGTCTGTAACAAAACAAAAACGTATTCTATTTCAACAGAAAGAAAGCCTACCTAACCTTTAGCTCGGGCCCTCACATAGTTAAAAGAGTGGAACAAGGTGTGTTTGCGTACAAGTTCCCGGGCGTATAAAAACATCAAATCAGAATATAAGCTTATAAAACATGATACACGTTAAAGAAGAATAAACACACCTACTCAACAAAAGCGATCTCAAGAGAATGAAGAAATGCGACAGTTTAGCATGGACTTCAAAAAACGGGAAATCTATGCACAAGGGATTCCCTCAAAAGATACTTTGCACATAGAAACAATGAGGTAAAGGTGAAGAGGAAAGGAGAAATGAAGAACAGAAGCACATAAAAAACGAAGTGACATGCTGAGTTTGCGTTAATTTAAATATTCAAACAGAGCTATCAAGATTTATTATTGGAGTTTAATGAACCTCTTTCGCTGGCGTTGCAGAGATTGTAAGGCATGTTCTTATCAGTCGACCTCTGCGGAGTACAATAAAAATTCACCCACACAATGAACAGTGGAAGCTAAAACTTGTTACGTGCGAGAATTACGCTGGTATAAACTGAGGAATTTAGTAGTGGTTAAAACGTTCTTCGTTAATGTATTTATTCCTACGCTTCGGTCTGTCTGGTGTATTGTACGAGCTCATTTGGAACAACGCAGAAAAAACGTTCGATGGTTTTAAGTTCCAGGAATTGAATGACTATCTCTAGCTTCACGCAAATTGAAGTTCTCTTAAATCATCTATAGAATTTTCATTTATAGAGTACATTTATATCACAAACGCATGAGGCAAAGCGCAAAAAGGGAAAAATTAGCATTTTTTATTGGTCAAAATTTAAAAATTGGTAATTTTTCAAATAAAAAAATCGCAAATTTGTTTATTTTGCCAGATTTGGGAACTGATGGAGAAACAATTTGGCAACGGGAACTCGTGAGTGCAATCAATACATGAAAAAATTCCTCCTTAAAGTGTAGTTATTGAGTAACACGACCGTTTTAGCCATGAAATTAATACTGCTCCAGTGATCGCTACAGGAAATAATTCTTGAAGGATCTCTCAGGGTTTTTAATCGTTTGTAGCGCAAAGCAAAATACCAGACATTGATCATGTTAAAGACTTTATTATTCAATAACGAACTAGGGCATACACACACAAACACACCTCGGAGGAGGTACGTATAGCATTTTAAATGACCAGTTCATGTTTTGCAAAACATTTTCATCACATTTAATTACCGGTCAACCCTCTCACGGGCAAAAATTCTAGCTTTAGATTCTAAAAACTTCTCAAAGACTCAGCTTAGTCACACAATTCCGGTTCTAATAAAAACAGCCCCCATGAAAGACTATACCGCAAAATCAAACACCTCTATTTATAAACTAGATAGCATTTCTGTCCACAGCTAAACAGCGCGAGGCCTATACCGTGTGCAGGTTCGTGAGGAGCGTCGCGTGCGTGCGGCGCGTTTGTGCCCTCGACGTGGTTGAAAATTTCGCACCACTGCAAGAGGGCTTTGGAGAAATTGAGCTTCAACGCAAATTTTTGGCAAAAATGAACAAGGAGTAGTGTTTTTCTTGTCGATGTTATTATATTCGTTGTGTAAAATTACTGCTTCCTTCGCGAGGCTTATATTTTTCAAGAAATAAAGTTTTCTGTTTGAAAGTAAACGCACGGAATAATATGTAAATGTTAGTTTGTTGCAGCAGCTCGTAATTTATTCGAGCGTTAGGGAAGACGAAGCTAGAGAAAGAATCAGAAAGTAGAATATATAAACGACGGTGAATTTGAAGTTCCAAATTACAAAAAAATATTTATTGCAATGTATTAAAAGTGATTAAAACTTGAATAATGTACATTCGGTTCTCGAGTTCTATGACGTTTTCTTATGCGAATTCGAACACACGGATATAAACATCCCAGGTATCCATAACACAAATCAAATCCCGTATTAGTGGAATAACTGGAACTAAAATTTACCTCCGTAAGGTGATGTCAGCAAAAGAGGAGGTACAACACTAAGATAGACCGAACTTCATCAATGTACTAGCAGTCATTCGTGTTACGGCGCAAGAGGAGTAGAAATACTTCCAATTCAGGCCTCAAGTCCGTTAGAACCTTTATTGCGCTGTAATTGAGACCTAAGAATCACTTTCGAACATCTGTTTCTAGTTCCGCGGGAAATCTATAGCCGCTTCAGGGACTGAAATTTATCGAAATCATGTCGTAACTCAGACCGTAACTCAGACCATGTCGTAACTCAGAACGTAAGTGGCAAACAAGAACTCGTGGAACTTTAATGGTTTGGTGGCTGGATTTTCGACCAATTCACTTCGCTGTAGCGGTAGAAGAGGCGAAGTAAGCCCTTGTTAGATGACCTTTTTACCTTGCGAGCAGCCTAGAATCTTTGGTGTAGAATTACGCTGGAGAAATAACTCAGCATGTGGCAACCCGTCAGGATTGCCTGACACTGATTAACTTTTGAGGCCATAGTTTTTGAAAAAAGTAGGGTTGAGAATTTTGTCAGGAAAAGGTCTTTCCCGAATAAGCAGGAAAAAGTCTTTCCCGAATAAGCAGGAAAAAGTCTTTCCCGAATAAGCAGGAAAAGGTCTTTCTCAAATCAGCAGGAAAAGGTCTTTCTCGAATAAGCAGGAAAAGGTCTTTCTTGAATAAGCAGGAAAAGGTCTTTCTCGAATAAGCAGGAAAGGTCTTTCTCGAATAAGCAGGAAAAGGTCTTTCTCGAATAAGCAGGAAAAGGTCTTTCTCGAATAAGCAGGAAAAGGTCTTCCTTGAGAAAGCAGGAAAAAGTCTGCCTCCAAGTCACTCTCTAAATATCGCCTCTTGACTATTACAAGATAAATACCAGTTGATGGCTCTGAAAAATCAGCTCATGAATGCTTTTTATGAACATGGTACACGTGTATTTTTTGATGGCAAAATTCGTTTTTTAAACTAGGGAAACCAAATATCGTACTTATTTTGAGCTGACTCTTATAAGCTGGAACAGTTTCACGATCATTTTGATCAACTCAAACCGTGAAACTAAGCACTATATTATATTGGCACATGCTGAGTCATTCGGATCAGTCTTTTGGTATGATCAACGATGCTCAAAAGCATGTTATTCAGAGGCGATCGTTTACATGATTAACATTCAGCAGAAGCACGAATGTTTTCCCATAAGACCGAATTTACACTTTCGAAATTCAAGTTAGATGCGGACGGCTAACTGAAAAGTACCCAACTTGGAGCGCACAATACGAGAAACTTTAGGAATTGGTTGCGAAATGAGCCTCCAAGTGCGACTGCAGAGAACCAAGAAGAAACTCGAGACGCTTTGGTCGAGGGTAAAAATTCATCGTAATTTGGACTCCTTGAGACAAACCATCAAGACCAAAGGAAATCAAATGGAGGCTCGGCCGTGGACGGACTTTTTATTGACTACGATGCAGACTTAAGGCTTAGTGCTGACGTCAAAAGATCATACAAACAAATGAGATCATGAAAAAAGCCACAACTCAGAGAAGATGCCCGGACAGGAACTCGGACATCGCGGCTCATATGAATTTAATGGAAGCAAAGTTTGTGGAAATCTGACCTGAGATTGGCAGTGAAAAGGAACGAGGCTCGATGCAAAAGTTTAATTGGTTCAAATGGGTAATGCAAAAATGTTTCAAGTAATCCAAACGGGCAAACTTGCCTGAAGAATGTAATGAATGAATTGAAAATAAGATTGCATCCTGTGATGAACGGCAATGTTGGAGAAGATACAGTGAAATTGGAATTCCAGTACTCAGGCAGTTATGTTAAAAATACAAACTTGTGAAAAATACACTTTTTTATGCTGAGGAGTAAACTTCATAAACAGCGTGCGTAGATTTTCTTAAATTTACCCGAGGTTTGTTTGAAAAAAACATGCCACGCGATTTATTAAAGATGGTAGGTACTGATACTATGAAAGCAAAACCTGAACAGGAAAGAAATTAAATTCATCATTGAAAAAATAAGTAACTAACCAAACTGAAACCCAAAACTATGATGATTGCTGTAAATAATTTTAGAAGAAGCTAATCTCATGGCTGTATAGAGAAATATAAGAAGTAGCCGGTTGCAATTCTAAGATAAAAATGTTAATAGCTATTCATTTAGCATCATCTCTTGCATTCTACAGCATTTGTGGTTGGCTGCAACCTTTTTTCTAGCAACTTTATTGCTTTGATTTTTTATTAGATTTGCCTCTAATGCACTATTTCATTATTTCACAACACACCTTTCGTTGCTCGCTCGATTTGTTGGCCTCTGTTGTCCTGTCTGTAAACTGGATACCAGAAAGGTAATTGGTGACTGCATTTTTTATTTTGTTTTTTGGGGGATGCAATTCATTTTAATAATTGAAACTCATTTTCATTTAATCACGAAAAAAGAATAGCTGACTCAGTAGAAGGAAGAAAACGCTTTCAAACATTCCATGTAAGAACAGTTTATACGTTTAAATTATAGAACTCTAATTTAAAAAAAAAAACGGCGGCATTACATTTGCAGCCTAGAAACACCGCTGAAATTATCAAAGATTTTTGGCTACAATATTAACAGCTACACGAGGGGATATGCTTCCTCAGGGGATATGCTATTTCAAGATGGAACTGCAGCTTCATCTTGAAAATAACGCTTAAAGAGCACCCGTACATCCCTATTCCATCAAATTACCACTCCCACTGCAACAACTACCGAGCAGTACTTTGTCTAGCAAACATCAACTAAGGCCCTTCGAACATGGGAAGCTTCCCTCGCTGCCTACCCTGCCTTCCCTCACTCCCACTCCGATATTACAGCGACCGTCCATCAACCTCCGCTGCTTATCATTCTTGAGCCGCCGGCAGCCTCGGCCACGTCTTATTGAGGCCTGCAACGCGCGTAGCCAGGATACTCGCGACCTGCTACTGCCTGCCCTCGAGCTTGCTTAGCGATGCAGCCATTGGGAACTTTGGGAATTGAAATTCATTTAAGCTCGGAGTTAGGAAACCTCGCATTTGATTTTTTTTAGCGAGGAATAAATTCATTTCTTTATAACCTGAACCTAAAAATTTATGAGCAGGAAGTTTTTTGGTTTGACGTTACATTTTTTGCACTCCTCGTTGACTTTTTCCTCTACCCGTTTCAACCAACCCCCATTATTGAAAAAAAATCGAATCGTAAAATTTGAAAATACAATTTAGTTTCAGTTATACGAGGAGACTAACAAAACTCGAGTTCGATAGTTTTTTATATTATTTCATTACGTATTTGTGTATTGTTTCAGTTAAACTCTGATTTACAAGCCCGAGAAAGATGAAAGCAAAAACACCTGCATATTACAGAAGTCATTTTTGCCAAACTTAACCTTAAAGACTAGAAAGCAAACATGAAACGGTTTTAAATCAATAAAACGGGGATAAAAAGCAACTTGTAAATAATTCATAATAGAGTATTCTTGTAAACAGGAAAAACACCTGCAAGGTACACACACACACACATTTGTGTTGCACTACTTGCTATGAAGTGACACTTGCAGTACGAATGCTGCACCAAGCGCATCACTTTCGCGGATTCTGAAATGCTCCTGAAAATAAAAGCTTGAGACTTCAGAATTCAAAAACAGGAACATTTTGAATAATAAACCCTTAAATCAATTGAAAATATGTGGTTTCGGTTGGTGATTCGGAATAATAATAAGGTTAAATTTTCAGCATTTGGACTTTTTTCTGAGGTATATTGTCTCCCAAATAGTTATAAGCTACGAACAAATAATTTTGTGCTGGCCGGAGAGTGACTTATTCATTGACAAACAAATGTACTGTGGGATTTGGCATGGTTGTAATGTTCGGTAAATTTTACCAATGAAATATTGAAATTCTATAACATCTCTATGAAATTAAAATATACTGATGGCGAGGATTCAACTAAATATGTTAACGACATCCATGCAACCCCATGCAGCCTGAATAAACAAAGAAAAAACGCAACCATCTTGATAATATAATTTCATATAAAAAATCATCACATCGACTGTGTTCTAAAAAAACTCTGAGCAAGCAAACACAAATAGAAGATAATAAATTCTGATCACTTCAACTCATGCATTTTAATTGTTCCAGAGCGAAAAAACGCAGGACAATTATTTGAATTCGAAATGAGATCAAATCGGCTCGTTATATGCAACGCGTCGGAAACCAACCGGCTCGGCGTTTGCTCTCCGCCGTAAACACGGGCGGGGCCGAAGCCAAATTAGCATGGCGCAGCGCTCAGCTGCCGACGATTGATGCGCCATCTGCTGTAAAATTAATATGATTTGCCAATGTGAATTCGTTCCGGTGAGGCGGTGGCTAGTGTGCAGTCTCATGAGATCAATACGACAAGCAATGTTAACATTTGTTTTGCTGGAGAATAACGAGCTGAAAGTAAGGTGAGCTCTTCAGGGGTTTATTGGAGATTGTTCACCTCATTGTAAGAGTTCGATTGTAAGCCAAGTTTTTTTTTAGTTGAGCATGAAAAAATGTATCTAATACTTCGTACAAGCCCGAGGATGAAGAAAGTTGAAACGCAAGCATATCACTGAAGTAATATTCGCCAAATTTAACCTTTGGAACCAGAACGAAAATATGAAACGGTAGTGAATCATCAAAATTTACTTGCATAATACACAATATAGTTTTGATTGGGTTATTGTGACACAACTCCGTTAGTACGAGTGAGGAACGCTTCCCAGCTAATGCTCTTAATAACACTGACTCCAACGTGAGCCACCGGTGGTCACTGAGGGATTTTCATAATGCTGCTGACCGACTGTAGTGTGTTGATTAGAATTCCATGCTTGTACATTGCATGGGTATTGTTCAAGGTTAAATTAAGTAGAGCGCGTTTTGTTGCTGAAAGCCTGCTGTGTACATAGAATTAAGAACTATAGTGAAGATTGGAGAATAGACCTCCGGGGGGGGGAGGGAGTGGTCTGCGGACACTTGGTCTCTGTCACTGGTGCGGAGGGGCTGATGCTTGGGGTATGTCTGGCTGTGTTAGGTGAAATAATAGAAATTTTATTGGAGACGAATATATTGTAACCTTTTAAATTCTGTAGGCATTAATTCATGCACTGTATCTCTGCCTCAGTATTTGCTACGCCCGCCTCCCGACCGCTCCTATCCGCTCTTGCTCTAGCTATAGTATCGCTTCGTTTCCTCCTTTTGCTCGCGCCTTTGTAATGTGTTAAAGGGTGCTAGGTGGCGCTTGAATCCTTGCTCCTTAAATTATTAAAGTAAACTATAGATTTTAACTTGTTGAAGCCCAGTTAGGTGTAAAAATAAATTTGTTCGTTCTGGTGTTCATCGATTACTACCCCGGTTCCAAACTATCGCTACTGGCTGTGCGTAGCGCATTAGTTTATTAGTTAGTTTAAGCCTCCCTATCCTCAACAAATGAGATGTAAAGAGAGGAAGGAAGAAGGCACCATTTAGTATGGAGCTAAGGGAACGTGGAATCTATGCAGAAAGGGCACAGAAACAGAAAGGTAAGAAAGAAGTTCATGAAACAAGAAAAAGTTGAAGAAGAAAGTAGTAGGCGGTGAAAAACAGGACAGCAGTGAACCGAAAAAAGATGGTCCGTAACACAACAAAAACCTATTCTCTTTTAACAAAAAGAAAGCCTACCTAACCTTTAGCTCGGGCCCTCACATTGTCCCCCTGGGAGCGTAGCGCATTACACCGACCAGTAGTCACAAACTCAATTTTCATTTATACTTAATAAAAATTAAATGATGACACGATTCAGTTAACGTTTGCTATTTCCAAAATTATCGATTGTATTTGATTTAAAACTTGACTTGAATATTGAACTTTAGTTTAACCTGCCGCAGTCAAAGTGCTAAAGAACAGCGCATGACAGAAGCCAAGCATTGATAAAATTTAAACTACGACGAGGACGCACACCACAAAAATCAAACGCACTATTAAGTTTCAAATCTGAACAGTGGTTTAATATCACTATATCGTCAGTAAGGATAGCAGAAAATCCTTGTTGTGGAAGAAATTTTCAAACCTGTTACTTTATCAAATTAAATTGGACCATAAAGCCCACAGGCATTTGGGAATCTTTGACGGTTGCCAGAATTTTACCTTTAATAAGATTCAACATCTGGCAAACCGTAAAGGATTCCTAGATATTGGGTGGCGTTAACAGAAGAAGTTTATTCGAAAAGCTGTAAGTCTTGAGGATGTTAGCAAAAAAGTCACATTGGTAACTCAGATGCAGCGTCTTGCGCGTGTCACACTAAGTAGCGTTTAATGCATCCACTGAAGACTCAATTTTTTGACTAGGTTATTATCCTGTGATCGAACTAACGCACATTCTAAACTAATTAGGGGGAAAAATTCTACCATTTTGACGAAATGTCTAACTTAGCTTACTGAATTTCAGTTGCAATTTACTTCTCGACAGAAGTTATAGTCGCATTTCATTTCATTTAATGTTATTTCACAGGTAAATGCAGCACAAACTCCACTTCATTACTTCATCCCATCCTAATAATATAATTTGAAATATACTTCCTGAGGCATCACCGCATTTGATCGATAACGTTCTAAATTTATTTTAAATTACTTCGACAACAATTAAATTCTAATGAATTAATTAGAAATGTATGTACTACCTCAGATATAGTTATAGCACAAATCCTTCGCTTCTCTGCTATCTAAATAAAACCCAATCCGAAAGAAAGAGGAAAAAAAATCGATTCTGAAATACCTTCCCGTAGGAGTTAATTGAAATGCTGGAAAATTGGCTGCATCTTCCAAGCAAAAGCCGAAATAACATTTATTAACATCTGCAAACATATTAGTAAGGCTGAGCCGTACTTCTCAAAAGTAATAAGAGCAATTAGTTTTTCAAGTCATTATAATTATATTAATTAGTTTAAGACTCCCCAAGCTTTGTCTAGGCGATCTAAAGAGAGCACTGAAAAGGGACCATTCAGTGTAGAATGTAGAATTGTAATTACTATTACAGTCACTGTTTAACCACCATTACCACTATCAGGGAATGCAAACAGTGAGGAAGGGTTCTAAATAATTTTCTAGTACTATTAATGTCTACTTATATTTAGTATCACCTATTAATGTAAATTGCATTTCCTAGTTTACAAACTCTGAAGGGACTACATTGCACAAAATATGGTTTTCTAGGAGAAACCAGACGAGATCTTTTTCTGGTTCGACTTTTCGACTCACTTTGGGCGAAGTAATGGCTCCTTAGTGCAGCATTCACAGAGAATATGCTAAACAAATGCAGTAACTTGCCACCGATTGAATAGTGGTGGTGCAGTTCTATGCCTCAAATACTCGAGGACCTTATCTGTGGACAAAACATGTCCCTACACGGGTATCTTTCCATAAAAGCAGAAAGTCAAGAAGGAAGAGGAAGAAAAGGCAAAGAAGAGATAGCAAAGAAGACATGGAAACAAAAAGAAGAGAAAGTGGACTCGAAATATAGAATCCAGAAAGCTCGCCTACAGCTGAGGGAGCCTAACGGTATCTCCCCATAGCATTGCCAGTCTCCACAGCTTTGATAGACAAACCTAACAAACTATTTACCTATTATACGCTCCCTGAGGAACCATATTAATTAAATAACATTTTATGAACGTCATAGCTTTGCTTACTTGTATTGCTTACCGCGCTCTTATTAACCAAAACGAACAACATTGTGCGAATGTCATAGCTTTGCTCACTTGTTTTGTTCACCGCGCGCTTATTAACCAAAACGACACTTAAGCAACAAAAGACAAAAGTTTTTGTGACCTCTGCGTGGGCAGATAAAAGCTTATATTGATTCCCTCTACAGAAGCCCGAGGCCGCCAGAAGGCTCTTGGAATAACGCGGCTCCAACACCATACTCTTCACATTGAGCACTTGCGGACTAGCTTGTCGTCACAAATTCTGTCTCCGTCTACAGTCGTCTTAGTATGTGTTGTAGTACTTCACTATTGAGGAATACAATTATTCAATGCAGACCACGCAAAACTTGAGTTCAGGAGAGTTCCATGAATGTGATTCCGAATAAATCATTTCTTGGAACATTTTCCTGTCGATTCTCCCGATTTTTGTTTTTATTGCTTTAAATGAGTTAGAGACATGTCCCCGAATGTCTGTAAAAATATCAGGAACCTACCCCAGACCTAACGTCCCTCCCGGGGGGGGGAGGGCATCCCTCTTACGGACCTTTTTTTTCATTTTTGAACCTAAAGCAATGAAATTTGGTATACTGATAGGAAATGCAATTTTGAATCATTTATCATCAATGACAAAATGCGATTTTCTTGAAAAGAAAACGGGAAATCAAAGAAAACGACATTTTTGGGGGGTTTTCTAAATGCTTCTCCTCCTACATTTTTTGAGCTACAGTAATGATTTTGGTATCATTGAATGCAGAATAATGTGGACAAAAAAAAAAAAAAAAAAAAAATCTGAAATTTTCAATTTTTTTCCATTTCATTTTTTTTATATATTTCATCATTCATATTCCTCATCCCCATCCGAATATTTTTTTTGTTATTGAATTCAGAGCAATGAAATTTGGTATACTGATAGGAAATACAATTTAGAATCATTTATCATTTATGACAAAATGCGATTTTCTTGAAAAGAAAATGGGAAATCATAGAAAACGACATTTGGGGGAGGGGGGTTTCTAAATGCTTTTTCTCTGATAGTTTTTGAGCTACAGTAATGATTTTGGTATTATTGGATGCAGAACAACGTGGACATTCCAAAAACTTGAATGCTTTTCCCCAAATTTCCAATAAAAAATTTAAAAAATTAAAAAGAAAAAAAATCAAAATATTCTCAAGAAAATTCAAATTTATGACGTCATAACTTTTAAACAAGAATGAATTTTGAAAAACTTCTCAATACATTGTAAAGCCCTTGTTTTTCTGCATCCAATGATACCAAAATCATCACTGTAGCTCAAAAAATGTAGGAGGAGAAGCATTTTGTTTCTTAAAAATAGGTTTTATAAGAAATGTAACTTTTCAAGACGTTTGTCGTTATAACTCCGAAGTTTACAAAGCTAGACCAATGCGGTTTGTTGCATTTGAAAGTGACATGTTTGCTCTATCGAAATTATGGGGGCATTTCCAAATTTTTTACTGTAAAGCTTTCCGTGGCCTTTTTTACCCTAAAAGTATAACTTTTGCTCTGACCCTTACAAAAAAATTCATATAAATTCTGAAAAAAAATAAATCAAAAATCCCCCCATAATTTTGATAGAGCATAAGTTCGACTTTCAAATGCAACAAACCGCATTGCTCTAGCTTTGTAAATTTCGAAGTTATAATGAATAATATATGTATATATATAATTTCATTTTTTTCAAATAAAAAATTTTCTATATCCTTATGAAAAATTTTTGTTTAAGATAAGTTGTTACAAATGGAGAGATCTAGTAATCTGCAAATTTTCATAGACGTACGTCCAATAGAACAAAAGTTGACCATTTTGTCAAAATGGTTCCCTTAAAACTAAAACAATTTTCTCAGAAACTAAATAATTTTCATACGATAAACTAAAAGATAACTAACGAATTTGCGTAACTTTTATTGCGTTGACTGTGATGGGTACTGTAATTCAATATTCAACTCAAATTTAACAGCAATCATAGTAAGTAATTTTGAAAATAGCAAACGTTAACTGTATCGTGCCTTCATTTAGTTTTGACTAAGTAATAATGAAAATTGAGCTCGTGATTACTGGCCGGTCAGCAGCATTATGAATATACTTTCGGCGTACTTCGGCTGCTCACAACGGGATTAACATATTAAAAATCTGAAGATGACTGAACGCAGCATCTGTTTCGTTGATCTTGGAACTGTTTTTAATTTTCTCTACCCCCTTTGCCCGGTTGTAAGTAATAGCCTAAGACTAATTTTTATTCTACTCATCCATCAACTCATCATCACTATAGTTGAGCTTCTTTCTATAGCTAGGACGGCAGTTGCTCACCAAAAACTAAAGTTCGCTATTTTCAAAAATGAAAACTGTGCCTGTGAATGACATAGTTATTATATTTAGTAATAGTTTAAGGCCTTCAAGTCACATCAGAGGTGACCTGAAGAGAGCAAAAAGAAAGGGCGATTTAGAATAGTCTGAAAAAAAGAGAAATCTAGGCACATGACGCTTTCCTTCACAGAATACTCTGTGCTTAGATACAGCAACTTAGGCGGCAACAAAAATAAAAGTAAAAAAGAGACCACCAAGAAATCATGAAAACAGAACAAAGTAAAGTGGGCACGAGAGGCAGGAATCCCTATAAGGCCCATCAATAGATGAGGTAACCAAATAGCATTCCCGTGAGGGTGCAGTTAATCCTACAGAATAGGATTTACAAACCTGATTAACCAGAGCCTGTTGCCTGTCTCATGCACCTAAGCAGCCTTAGATCTTGAAATTATTCAATAATTCCATGCACAAAAGTATCACCATACTCTAAATTAATCAACAATCAACTTAATAATCTATATGAAATGAAGAATTATTTTTCCTGAGCAGGCGATGTTTTTGCAACTATTACACAAGTGTAATTTTTTATTCAGTGTAAGTTGTGTAAAAGTACATCATTGTAACGCAGAAGCTTCTCCCTCAGAAAGTAACTCGTTTTTGTCGAGGAATCATGTCGGCTGTTCCAGGACCTTGTTGTAGATATGCAACCCATTAACGACAGTGCCCGTGTCAGCTACTAAAAACGGACAAACTCTTTCAGAGCACGCACGCTCACGCAGGTCACATCACTCGGGAGTGTCGCTAATTCTCGAATTTTTCTTTGCGAGGTATGACATGGGCAGGGCAATTCATTCAAATATTTGTATGGTAGCTTGTGAAACATTTTCTCACATATTCAGACAGGCCCCCCAAAAGTCATCTAAATAACCTCCCAGAAACTTATAAGACGATAGTTCTCAGGCAGTTACAAAAAAATGGCAATTAATCAAGTTAAAAAGTTTCCTAGTGGCTGATACTGAAAACGCCCGAAATTACCGAAATCTTATCAGGTTTACGAGGCCTTTTACTTAAATTGTGAAATATTATGTTTCTGTTTCAAAAACATGCAAGGATTTCGGCCTGAATCTGATGATTATGCTTAACAAAATACAATGATTGGGATATACCAATGATGACATTCAATTACATTCAATGCTTATGATAACCCAGTGATTACGTTTAATTACCGGTCACTTTCCTTGCTCTGTTGATATGGAAGTTTGGTTTGTAAGTTCTCCTGCACAAAATTACATTTGCGTTCAACAGTTACGTTTATGCGAGTCCCTTAATTGCAGAAAAGTTCAACTCTCGGGAAAATTAAGCAAGGTTCTCAGATCATTTTAAACGATCAGTAATGCCACGGACATGAAGCATACTGATAGATTGCTCGATTGTTGGTACCAAATCAATATCTTCTTACTGCAACCTGTGGAAGCTGACTAACTGAGAGCTAGTCGATATCTGGAGATGATTGATGAGCCTCGTAGAATGCCATCAAACAGGGCTTAGAAATGTGTCTCTCCATATTGCTCACGCCATGCACTCTCACACAGTTCTGCAACTCTGGCAACTGAGTAGCTTATTTCACGTACTAAAACACCCTTAAATTCAAAATTAAACTATGCAAGGATTTAAATTGAAGTGCACTCTTTTCTTCTTATAAGCGGGGTTTCATTTTTCTGTTTCAGAGAAAATGATAGGTTCAAAGAAAAATGAATTTAGCATACGTATCCAGGAGAACTGTCAGCCAACGCGCATGATTTCAAAACAGGTAACTAGAAAATTTTTAAAATCCTTCACCACATATCTCACGAATAAAACCACGAGCAGCACTCACGCCTCATAAACAATGGTAGCCCCAGAAATTATAATTCGCCGACCATGAGAGCGTTTCACAGTCGTGTCCTTGCTGGCGTCACGTTTAGACTGCACCCTACGTGAGCCCTCTTATCAGCACCAGGTGTTGCATGACAGGCACCGTAATGAGCGTAATTGGGAGGTTAGCGTTCCTTTAAGACGCCGTCTAATCTGCACGGCCGTAAACTTGTGGCCAATAAACCTACCCTCTTCCGAGCAACAGTTTGCTAAGGCCAGGCCTCCTTCGCTGCCACCACTTCGCTGACTTGAAATTTTTACATGACCATTATTGACTTCGAGTGGACTCGTTAGCGGTACTGTTTCGCCAGTTAAAGACGCAAGCAAAATATGGCCTGTAGATAACAGAATTGCTAAAGATCTGAAATGGTGTTCTCGGTGCTACCATAGAAGTGTCTGTTGGAAAAGATTTCCCGATCTCAAACGCCATTGAACGAGTTAGCCGAGTTTACGAATAGTACTATCTAAACATCATGACTCAGGTCCATGTCGTCATTAGAAATGCTGATGTTGGGTCTCCAGCGGTGATTTTATATTTCCATGAGTGAGGCAATTATGTTCAAAATTGTTTCACTATTTTGTTGTTTCACTATCACTGTAAAGTACCGCCCGGTAGAAGGGTGGTATAATTGTGAGCCCCCCCATAGGCACTGGCTGCAATCAGCTAATGGACCTCGGCAATTTACAATTGGATCGCTGCTCTGCGGCAAAGGATGATTAAGATCAGAATGCAGTGGGCAATAAATTAAAATATAATTAGCCTATGCTTCTTCGACACTTCGACTGCGGCAGGTAAAGCTGAAGTTTAATATTTAATTCAAAATAAAAGCTAATAGTAGTAAGCGATGTTGAGAATATCAAACACAACCAGGTTCGTATTATCATTTGGTTTTGATTAAGTATTTTTTAAATTGAGTTTGGAACTACTGGTTGGTCAGCAGCATAATGAAAACTCCCTCAGTGATCAAAAACGGTTCATATCGCAGACAAAGGGTTAAACTTCAATCTTGCCTGCATATCCAGGTAGTTCTTGACCTAACACATAAAATTGTCAGAAAGCAACAACTTACTATTTTGCACCTCTTCAGCATTCAAAAATGTTTTAATCTGTGTATAACATATCGCGATCGAATACTTTAATGCCCAAAAGAACTTTAAGCTTTTTTTCATATTTTATGGGGTAGAAAAAAACTTTACAACCTACATATCTCTGTTTAGCTGGTTTGGGGAAATTTGTTGTCGCTTTGAGAATTTTTTTCAAAATTACATTTCCCACAAGCGGGATCACAGGAGAATGAAATGATTTGTTATGAAATTTAACCAGGAGAAATAATTTTCACCTGCAAATTGAGCTGACAGAAAGGCAATTGATGAATCTTTCAAACGACATGAAGTTTATTGTTGTACTCTTCAGCAAGACAGCATTGTCTATCTCAATAAACTGAGGAGTCTCAAAATTGCATCAAAAAGTTTATTGTGTTTGTCACTTACCGCGTAACTAAACAAATCGTGCAACACGAGTTATGACACTGACGATATATTTATTGTGCCTTGTATTTACACACTACTAATTGTATTTACGGCACAAATAATTAAAAGCGCAAATCAAGAATTTTTGAAGGAAGAAAAAGTTTACACTCGCTTGCCTGGCGATCAATATTAATTTCTCTGAAATTTGCTTCAAATTGAAAGGTTTTTGTTGCCTAGAGCCATCTATTCCACATTTAAAGCTTTCCAATAATGATATCGTATTATTACTGAGCTCGCAGCGAATGCAAGAATTCCATGCATCATCGGCTGAATGAAGTGACCAACATACATCATTTAAAGAAGTTTCTCTACCGTGTATTTTATCGATGATAAAACTTACGGTTACGGTGAGATAGAGTTCTTTTAAAAACCGAGGAAAGCCGCATTTCCAATAATATTTAAAATCTTTACTATTCTTCTTCTTCTTCAAGTTTTCGAGTCTTGTAAATCAGGTCGAGTCGTTGGCATCAGTTAAAAGAAATTTATTCCATGCTATAATTTTCGCAAAAAACTCCGTTTGAAAACTGAATTTAACTTTAATTTCCACAGGAGGACGAGCAGAAAACCATTCTTCCACAATTTTCACCTGCCCCGTTTAGCTTATTTTTGAACAATTAACATAGAATTGAAATAAAGGGGCGGAAGCGCCTGTTGTAATACAACTAAAAATAAATAAGAATTTTATCAATCCCTCCCATCCTCTTTTCTTCTATAACTTTGTTTTTCAGAGGTCCACCGATTCATATTACGTTTCTTTCTGGGACTCCCGTCGAGGTTCTGTTTTTTTAATTCCACATTTTGCATTTAATTTTGGTATTGAGATTCCCATTTATACTCAAGTGAAACGCGTTCTCTCGGCTAGAACGCTTGAAAATACATTCTCATAATTCCTCTCCAATTGAAAGCTTACGCTTCATTTTACTTCCAAAAGTTGTCACCGTACGCTCAAATTCCTTTTCAACAATCACAAATTTCGATTTAAATTTGCTTAGAAAAACAGTTCACGTTTGAATGTAAAAAATGACCTACTAGACTTGGTCTGATGACGTGATGTTACGCTGGTTCCAAATTCAATCACCCTGGAAATCCCCACAAGAAAACTGAACCTAGTTCGACCGCGGGAAAACTGAGTTACCTGAAAAATTTTACCATTTAAAATGAGATTTTCTAATTTTATTAATTCAGTCGTTATTGCGAATGATTCCCAGTTTCGTCCAAGTCACGCATTTAAAATTTCCCGGCATCTGCCCAATGAGGAGCTCATAAATGTTTCATCCCTGACACTGTGCCCAATACTCTCCAAATTCTGCTCAATGAAGGCTGTAACTGCAAGGCATATTTCGACGTCCTTAGACAAGCTTAATTAACAGCGTTGACTGCAATTGATTAAACTGAAGTTCGATATTCAACCCAAATTTAAAATCAATCGAAGTTCGTAATTTGGAAAACAGTAAACATTAACTGGATCGGACCCTCATTCACCATTTAGTATTTATGAAAATTTATTTTGTGACCACCGGTCACTTTAATTGTAGCATGATGAAAGTTTCCTTCGTGTACGCTGGCGGCTCTCGTCGCGGCCAAAGTATTATATCGATGCGGTAAAATTGCTGAGCGAAGAAAGAGTCGGGATTATTAATGGTTCCTAAGTTTAAGTTATAGATGATGTATATGACTGTGGAACGTAAGATTTTGAAAGTATAATGCATTAGAGTACGGTGCACATGAGTATAACGTGTGTTTTCATCGATGTAAAGAATAATACTTTTCGGCACAGAGTATGTTATTTAAACATCTTTCTCCCGAAAAATCATCAGAATGGCTGCTCAAATTTTAATACATGAGTTCATATCCTATACGATAGAAAATGTAAAAAATTCGTATAGCTTCGTCCCCAATTCTGCACGAATTCAGAATATTAACATATCCCATTTAACACTATGACCGCGACGTTAGCCGCCGGTGGTCACGGAAGCGATTTTCATAAAGCTGCTGACCTACCAGTAGTCACAAACTCAATTTTCATAAATACTTCAAACTAAATGAAGGCAAGATCCAGTTAATGTATGCTATTTTCAGAATTACTGATTACTAATGACTTTTAGTTTGATTTGAATATTGAATTTCAGTTAAACCAACCGAGGTCAACGTGCTAAATTTGCATCTTTGGAATAGTGTAGGCATACAAACAGCTCCATGCACGGCACAGCTCTTAAAACCTGTTCGTTTTGCGACCATTTTAAATTTTGCCATTTCGGATTCCACGCTGCATGTTTGATAATATATAAATTCTAAGACACTGACCAGATAAAATCTTTTGATGGCGGGGATCCCACACTGCAGAGCGCATCTCTGCTCCTCCGTCATGAGGTCTCCTCAGATGCGTGTGGCCCAATCAAAGACAGCGTCGCTTTTTTCTGATGCCTTTGAAATTCTCTCGAAATTTGCCCGACTTGACTCAATTTCGACGTTAAAATTTACTCGCAAGTTTTCTTAAATAAGCCTCGTGTTGAATTCTGAGGGACAATTTCTAATGGAGAAGTGCATGCAAGTATTTACGACTTAGGGTGCAGGAGTATTCGAGTCCGGCAGCATTTCGCGGCAACTTTCAACATTATGAACTATTTCAAGAGAGAAAACTATTTCTCTTAGAAGAAGAGAGCAACCATGTATAAATTTCCTAGAATAATGCTCAAGGAACTGAGCTCTAACGTAGGTTTTTACCTCGTTAACTCTTTGTTCTTTTCAACCTGGTTAATGGGTATGATTCAAGAAAGAGGAAGGAACATGCTTTGTCTAATACTCCCTGCGTAATTAAAGGTCCATCACCAGATACTGAAAAATACCCCGCATCGTAACCAAGCTTCTATAATAAACTTCATAAATTTGAACGCTTGATGTTTAATCTTTCCTCATCTCGGTGACTTACGAATTGTACGCCATCAAAATAATCAAGATTGAGCTTGCTTTCTTCGCTGGAGACTGCACTAAACTACTTCCTGCCACGAGGAGTGTTCTTTGCCGAGAGGCAGTCTGGCTTTTGGCATTTTTTTTGCTCATCCCTGGCTTTACAGCGAGACTACTAGTTCAGCACCCGGCAATGTTCGGCCGACGAGAGACTGTCATTCTAATTTAGTTGGATAAGTTATTTTTTGCTTCCCTAACCACAACAAAGGCTTTCCAAAGAGAGGAAGGATGAAGGCATTAATTAGTGTGGAGTTAAGGGAATGCTGAATTTATGCATAAGGTGTGTTCCTTTGAAAAATTCCCTGCGCACAGAAACAGTAAGTGAAGAAAGAAGGATATAAAACAAGATGAAAGTTGACGAAGATGACTCGTTTTAAGTACACTCACACCATAACCCCACTTTAGCTCTAAAGTTATACCAGATGTTATGTTGAAACGAATCTCAACTCAACTACCCCGCATTCATGTTGAGAAGTAGTAGCCGTACGTGGCTTACAAGGTTTATCGGAGGAACCAATAAAAATGCTCCATCACGCAGCTCAGCCCTATGGGACGGCTGTTTCGATTTTTCAGTGATTTTCAAATTTATCGCTATTCTGCTGTGGCTAATTTTGGTTCTTGGCCTAGTACCAAGAAAAAAGTGCATCTCCAACTAAAAATTACCAACCAATCGCAGTCAAACCTCAGGGTGAGCCTTTGCAAATGTCTGCCCCCTCATGTGTCCGAAATGACTTGGCGTCGTTTAACATTTAACAATTAGCTTCAGGTTTGGTAGGGTTAAGAACTTTGAAATTACGCTTTCTAACCTTTTGATTTTCTTACAAATTGAAGAGAAAAATCCCACCTAGATGCTTTTCAATTATGTTTTTAAAAATTTTCTTCCAGCATACAGATCTGATATGCTTTCAACCATGAAACTGATTGTGGAACTCCGCTGACAGCAAATTGTGACGAAATAAGTGGTCAAAGCCCAATTTTGAACAGATTTTGGTCACCGTTCCTTTATTTTATGTCCAAAGTATTCCAAAACATTTCAAATTACCATAAATTATCTATGTTAACATTCTTCAATAAATTTCCGCATGAATATGGGAAACTTCACTCGTTTGCAATGCGTAGTGTAAATTTCATTCCAATCAGTGACTTGAAAATTAAGCTAATGGGACTTATTCATTTCGCTCTCGCTTTTCGTTCATTACATCCCGCAGCACCGTGCTAAATGCGACTCCCTACTCTGAACATACTTATAGTGCGGAACTCATTTTAGCTCGACACAACATTTGGCCGAACAACCGCAGGCAACTTTCTGACGTTTATTGTGTTCGGGACGGACGCAAGTCTCTAATAAGACATCGTACTGTGGAGAACTTCAGGCTCGAGCTCATGGACGATAAAAACATACGCAATTTTTGGGAACGTATGGAAGGCTTAGAAGTTTTCATGAATTGATTTTCTCCAGTTAGATGTTTTGAAACTCACTAGTATGAAACTAGCCCACGGTTAGAGTAGGTAATATAGGTATGTAGTATAATTGAAATTATTTTGTTAGCTGAAGAAAATTTATACTTTGCTCCTGTCATGGTTATGTCAGTTTTTTCTTCAAATTTTCATGCGCTCTGGGAGGTATAAACGCGAGACCATGGCATTTCACCGTCGTTCAAAAAATATTTGGCTATATATCAAGTTAATTTGAGCCTCCCGAACCACAACAAAGGCGTTCCAAAGAAAGCAAGGAGGAAAGCTTTATTGCGTACGGAGTTCATGAAAAGGAGAATCACCAACAAGGTTTGCACCTACTCAAGATTCTCAAGCGCATAGAAACGTCAAGTTGAGAAGGACATTTACGAAATAAAACCAAAGTTGAAGAAGAAAGTAGTAGGTGCTGAGAAACTTAAAAGCACTAACTGAAAAAAGACGGCCCGTAACAAAATAATAACCTATTCTACTTTAACAAAAAGAAGGCCTACCATACTCTCAGCTCGGGACAATCCAAAACGTCCAAAATCTAGACTTTTTGTGTTAAAGGATACTGATTGTAAAATGCGTGAATCCTAAATAAAATACAGAAATGTGGCAGGTCAAATGATAAAATGAGATCTGTGTTAAATAATTAAGAACTAAGTTGAAGTGGCATTGAGTATAAAATACAGAACCCAATATGGATGCATTTGTAATTATACTTCAAGTCGAAATATTTGATGCAATTTGTAAGGACAATAAAGCATTTCCTTCAGAATTCTCACCGAAATTAAATGCAAAATTCATATGATAAGCCTCGCACAAGGCAAGAAGTAATGAACATAAACAACAAGGAAGCAAGTTCTGCTAACGGAACTATTTTTCTAGATAAATTGTTGTAAGTCATTAATGCTAAACTGTAGCTAGGATACGGAAGTAGCGCCAGCAGCGCACTCCAGCCTCAAAGAAGCCGCTTTTAATAAAAATGCAAATTTTCAAGGATTGAAGTAATTGCCGCGAATGTTGAATTAGACGCTGCAATGAAGCGCACTCGCAGCTTGCAACAAACAAGTCATTTGGCAGGGAAGGCTGACCTTAAAAAGACCTCAAATTGTCCGCGAAAGTGAGCCCACTTTGGACCAGAGTTAGTGATTTAGATCAGATAATGCGCAGGGAACACTCACCCGGAGCTCAAATTACAGGCAATTAGATAACCTCTCGCTCAAAGATAAGATTGCAGACCAACAACACCGGTATACTGGATACTGGCATAGCGGCTGTTAAATGCGTTGTCGTGTGGAAAACGTTTTCACTGAACGCCCTCACGTGTTTTCTCAAACCTGTTTAGCTTCAAGTTTTCTTTCCAGTTCTGGATTTGCTGGGGCAAATACGGCGGCTTAGGGACTTTCCATTTCCCATTCCTGGGCTAATTTGAGGTCGAATTAACATCGGTCTTAGTCCTTCATTGAAGAATCTACCCAAATCCACTGAAAGGGAGAGAAGTTTGCGTTAGTGTAGCGATAAAGTTTCAGCAGGTGGACGGCAGAATGCTGAGATTTGAATTCTCTATCAACGACAATGAATAACAGGTAAGGCTTTAAGTACAAGGATACTGAGGTCATCGCTGGAACTTTTCAATTAATGTAAGTAGAGCACACTGCATTGAATTTTGCAAGAGTAGCAGAGGTATTAGAGTTAAGGGATTTCGTTGACCGTAGAAAATTGTTTAAAATATTGGAGCCTTGGTGCGTCACTGGCTTGAAAGTTTTAGACGATTTCAGCATAAATCATTAATCTAAGAAAATATTACACTGTACCTAACCTGTTATAAATACATCTAAATTGAAGTTCGTTATAGGAAAACGACATCCAATGAAAATTGCAAGATTACTACAACTGAAAAGTTGATCACAAATTCATTTCTTATTCGATATAAGTAAGCTTCGACAACCATGGAAGGCCTCTTTATATTAGAATTCCTGAACCTCTAAAAGATTCCAGCTAAAGAAAAGTACATTTATTGATATGTGCATTATTCTGACGATGTAATACATGTCAAAAAACTGATATTTATCCAGGGCAGCCTGAGCATATTGAGTTGAAGACCAACTTGGGAAGAAAGTTCAAAAAGAGTTTATTTTCGCTGAAAACTGAACTCTGCACCAGCTAATGAGGCATTCATAGATCATTGTGACGATGTTAACCTCGGAGCTACTGCTATTTTTAATCGCATTATTTCTAAGCACTAAACTTGAATGCAGAAATGAATGTATTCCGAGCATTCAGATTTGTACACAAAAAACTGTACTCAGCAACACGGCGGTCGGCGTACTCCAGACTCAAGGTTACCGTAGACCTTGGTCACGGTAGAGGAAACAAGGTAGGGTCAAACCAGTCTTTTTTCGATGACGCTGTGATTGTGCTGACGTCGCGGCAACATACCAATAGCAGCGCTCATGTTGCATCTTGTAGCACTGCTACCCCCAAATCTGGCTCCATTATTTGCCTAACGACATCATAAAGTTTGTTTGAAATAAAGCCTTTCTATTGGCTAGCCTATCAAGAGGAGGTGTATTTTGTCCCATAGAAATGACCTTACCTTGTTTCCATTACTATCACCTTGATTCACCTTTGAAGTCCACAAGTAGGGATGCGTTAGGAGAAAGTGGTAGTCCGCGTTTTCTACTCAACACTTCTTGGAGGACTTAATTACAAGTTTCTTTCAATAAATGTAGAAGCGCAAAAAGGGCATAGGGTCCTATAGTATTGAAACCAATGACTTTTACGTAGATATTTTGGTTCTTAGCTTAAATCAAGCATTCCCAACATGACAGTGATAACAAAAATAGTCCGATAGAAAAAAGTTTTTTGTTCAACAGAAGAATCGTTTTGAAAATATCGTAAAACTGGCCTGATTGCCTAAATTGTAATGAAGCGTTTGAAAGACAATTCACTTAAAAAGTCAAGAAACGAGACAGGAAATTCTAAGTTTATTTGCATACAGAGTCAACCCAATGGAGTCAGAAGACATTCCTGTTTAACCAGTACACCCACAGTATATTTGGAACAAAATAACAATACAACACTTTTAAATTTCTGAATAGCTATGAGTCTTGCAAAAAATAGCCAGATGAGACTTATCACCTGATCGGTAGTTTTCTGTACTGTTGAGTCGAGGTTTAGAAGCTCCGCCATCGAACAACAATGTCCTCATGAGCGTGCTGAAAAATTCATATTATGGTTACCCTATAACGCTCATTTCAAAAGTATACAACTCTAAGTTAAGTGGAATTTAGTTTTTTGAGACTTCAAAATGAAGAACAGTTTGACTTATATCGCAGAGTGCTGACATATACTTGTTGATTGTAAATGCGGAATGAATTCACGTTATAAAACAGAAACATCTTACGTAACATTATTTCTCGTTCAATATTGTGCCCTGCCTAAATGTACCTGCCTAAATGTAGGGAAATTTAACTAGGTTAGAATATTAGATATTTTTAGAGTACATAGCAACAGCAAATGCCATCCCAAGAGACCGAAGAATAGCGACGATATAACAATGAACTACATAGAGATGTGCTTCTGAACAGAATACCTGCGTCCGGAAACCTCAGGTAAGGAAGGAAACCGAAAAAATAAGAATTTCTAGCAAATTATTACCGAAAACTGAAAGAAGCAATGTAGGCGCAACAATTAGAAGTTCTGAAGGAATCTATCTATTACCGAGACAACCTCAAAAGCTCTCCCTTGGAGGCGCCAGTTCCCGAAATACAGTAGACAAATCTAACTAACGCCGACATACAGTCAATCTCATGCCCGCTTATGGTAGACGTAATGAAAACAAGAATAAAGTGATTCAATTTTCATTTTATTATACTGGTTTATGGCGTACAAGTTAAAAAAAAATTATAATGAACTAAGGTATTTACGCAGTACCAGACCTGTGAGCGAAAGAAGTGACAATTGTTTCTTCTTTTAAGGAACAGTCCATTTGGTCAATAGAGCTAGTTGATTCGATCTTTCGAAGTACTGTGCATTATGACATTCGTGCGTCATTAATTTCTCCCAGCTTTAGAAAAGGTTTTATTATAGTGTGACATGCGTGTTCCTTTTCAAAACTGGCCTTTTGCTGTTACGCCGCATTTCGAAAATCTTGCGCGCCGAATTTATTTTCTATTTGGAAACGCGGTCGAGCTTGGCCACCACAGTCACGAACGATAAGAAGGCCGTGAGAATCAAGATGTGCGACGCATACAGAAAAAGCCTCAAAAAATTCAGCCAAAAGTCATTTACTCTGTGAAATTATATCTTCTAAAAATGAGTGGATCAAGGCTATAGAAAGGGAATTCCATTTGAAATGTGGAAGACCATTTTCACAACACTCGTTTTGAAGTTACTGACATTGAATTTCATTTATGTGAAATAATGCGCCTCAAATGTACATATCAGAGGTGCACAGCAAAAAATTCTAGCCTCATTGGGAAAAAGCGTTTTCACAATACTAGCCTCATGGCTGCAGATCAGAAATTACATTCATTCACTTACACTTATGAACCTAAATAATTTGATAGCAAAATGACTATTTTAGTTTGATGAAAGGTGCAAGTTTATCTACTCCTTTCGACTGAGAGGTAACTGCCGCAATTATTAGCTGCGCTGTAGATTTTTCGTTAAGGGAAACTCATTCTTACACATATCTTATAAGTCGTTGATTGATCGTACCGGGATTAGAAATTCTACTTGATGTGTTACGTAGCCATAGGTATACGGAGGTCAGTTCCTTATAAATTAAAAAAAAAATCATAGAAACTTCGAAAATTTTTAATTAAAAACGAATTTTGGTCGACATTAAATGGCAATGCTCTAACTGAAAAAGGATGTAGTTTTTCAAAATAGACGTAAATTGGTGAAAATTAATTCATTGGTTCATAAGAGCAAATTCGTTACATTTATTAATGTGTGAGAATGAAATGACAGGAATGAGTTGATTCACCGGGATGAATCAACCCGATTCAACTATTTCTCCTGAGAAAATTAGCACGAGAACTGAACGCTGGCCACGCTGCAAAAAACAAGCAATTCATGCACTGCGTGAGTGTCTTTAATGCCGTGAATCCAGTGAATCAAATCGCGAGTTGTCCAAATCCCACTTGGCTCTGCGCGGCAGCGAGCACTTCATGTTTATTCCTCGCTAGCGCCGATGGAATCGAATTAGAGAGTTACGGCGCTTTTTCCGCGTCCGCTCACGGCTAAGAAACCCGATCCAAAATGCGCTGCCTAGAAACCCAACAAAAACATGCAGTCTAGAAACCCAACAAAAATGACCTGTCTAGAAATGCAGAAATAGTGCGTTGCTACAGCACCCAACAAAATGCATTGTCAAGAAAGTCCAAAAAATTACACTGCCTGGAAACCCAGTTCATGTGTGCTGCCTAGAAAACAACCCTTGTGTGCTTCCTAGAAACCAAAACATGTGTGCTGTTTAGAAACCAACACATGTGTGCTGCCTAGAAACCAATACATGTGTGCTGCCTATAAACCAATACATTAGAGCTGCCTAGAAACCAACACATATGAGCTCCCTTGACACCAATACATGTGTGCTACCTAGAACCCAATACATGTGTGCTGCCTAGACACACAACACCCATCTAACCATGGCTCGGCATTTGTGCTGCTAGACCTACAAATGAGTTGCTCCGACACATGAGAAATGTGCTGCAGCAACCTGTCGAAAATGGGACGTCCAAGCAATAAGCAAAAATCTGCTGGCTATAAAAGCGATACTAGAACACTGAGAAACCCCCCAAAATAATGAGCTACCAACACTTCATAAATGTTCTGCCAAGAACCCAGTCGCTGCTTCACATAATATGTAAAGGAAATTATAGGCTTATAATTTGCACACGGGTATTAAATAAATCGCTCCCAATGGTGACAGGCGTAAAATACCTAGGCCGCATTCGGACGTGTGTCAAGGAACTCTGGAATGAATGGAAATAAATAAATACAATATATTACTTACAAATAGGAGGCATTCAATTTCTCTTGCTGGTGAGGTTTGTTGTGATTAAGTAACGGGACTTGAAGTGTGCGTCTTGCAACCACATAATTCGAGAAGAATCTTGAGTAAAAAAATTGATGTGTGATAACTCTCTCTCATGACTACCAGGCCGTAGAATGATGAAACAATGATAAAATGAATGATATGATATAATATGAGTTTAAAAATCCACTGCAAAAATTTGCTTTGAAATCTGATGAAAATTTGCTTCCTCGGCAGAGTATCGGCTATCCATAACAAGGACTACTGTATAGAAAAACCACGCAAAATGAGTTTGATGACATAGCTAATACTAACACCATTAGGACACGGCCACAATGCATACATTCATTTCAAAATGCAGAGCAAACAAAATCAAATAGGAAATCGTACCAAACAGGCATTAAAACTGCACAGTAAACAACATAATAAACACACACCCCAGCCCGCACATTACCTCGTTGTTGAAGGGCCTGGAGATGTTACAGCACACACCACAGCCCGCACATTACCTCGTTGTTGAAGGGCCTGGAGATGTTACAGCATACACCACAGCCCGCACATTACCTCGTTGTTGAAGTGCCTGGAGATGTTACAGCACACACCACAGCCCGCAAATTACCTCGTTGTTGAAGTGCCTGGAGATGTTACAGCACACACCACAGCCCGCACATTACCTCGTTGTTGAAGAGCCTGGAGATGTTACAGCACACACCACAGCCCGCACATTACCTCGTTGTTGAAGGGCCTGGAGATGTTACAGCACACAACCCAGCCCGCACATTACCTCGTTGTTGAAGTGCCTGGAGATGTTACAGCACACAACCCAGCCCGCACATTACCTCGTTGTTGAAGTGCCTGGAGATACAGTTGCCATTCCTGGTGCCGTAGTTGGATGTGACGAGCGCTGCGCCGGGCTCCAGGGAGTTGGGAGCATTGGACTTGCGAGTGGCACTTATGGCTTTTGGTGCGGGCACTTTGCCCGTAGCGAAACACGTACAACACTCCTGGCAGGCGAGAGGGTCTCTGTCTGCTTCGCTGAGCCACGGATCGTGGGCGTTGGTCACAAAGCTTTCTAGGCCAGTGTACATCTTGTTGAGCCATTTTGGCCGCTCGCGCGAGTCGTCGTTACCAACTGCTCGAGTAAAGGCCTCCCTGTTAGTGCTGTGGCTGGTAATTGCTGCCATTAAGTCAAGGGGCACCGCAAAACTAAAGGGGTGCGGTATAATAAACAATCAGGATAACATGGAATTTTACGGTTACATTGAGAGCACGGGATGTTATGGATTAGGGGATCCGTTAGTTTGTAATGTGCTACAAGGAAGAGGAATGAGATACAATGAAATGCTAGCGAATCCAATGAATTTTACACTAGTAGCGCAAAAATAAAAAGTTGTGGCATTGAACTTCTCATGACATCAGGCAGCGGAGGGTAATTTAGGGTTAGTGTAACAGGAAATTAGCGTAACTTATTTAGTTTGGCCTCGTCCTTTTGTGCACGCCACATCCTCAGGGGACGGCGGCAAGGCTTCTTTCAGGTTTGCTGCGGCCAATGAAGGGAGCATGAATGAACACAGAGCTACAAAATGAAGGACTACTGAAAGTCAAGAAATCAGGGAAGAAAAGTACTACAAAGCCATCAAGGCAGATTAAAATATACGGAAACACACTGGATCTCAGAACTAATGATCAGAAGATAAAAAATGAAGGGTAAATTTACGAAAGTACGTTGTATGAAATGATGGTTTTATCAGAGTCAAATCTAAACATTTTTAAAAAACACAAGAAATTCAGGAAATGGCGCGATGACAAAGAAACGAGAAAAAAATGAAGGAAATTGTTATGTGAAGTTGGGTCTTATGGACATTGGGTGAATACTCGCGGGCTGAGTGATCTGCGAAAAGAAGGTAAGCACTTGAGGTTAGATTCGAAAAAATCTACCACAAAGCTATAGCTAAACCTCATCATTTTCTCCCTAGTAAAAACTCCTCACATAACTTCGAAAGGAGGCAGAAATGCAAAAGATTGCTGGGACATCAACATGCCTTCGCTCTACGATTGAGAATCGATGTCTTGGATGCATGATGCCACCAGACGGCCAATTATGATGTTAGAGGGATGAAATGAGCCAGAAAATGAGGAGAAAATTAGGATGGCGTAGGATTAGCAGCTATCAAAGAGAGAAAGACTATAATATTGATGCTGATTACGGCACGAAAGTGTCCCTCATAAATCAATTTCTCGGCCAGAATAGCCACAGATAATTTTGAAAGATTAGATTAGATTAGTCGTTAGTTTTAGCCTCCCTACCCAGCAACAATTGCGATCCAAAGAGAAGAAGGAGGAAGGCACCATTTAGTATGGAGTTGAGGAAACGCGGAATCTACGCAGAAAGGCATAGAAACAGTTAGTTGTGAAAGAAGATTATGAAACAAGAAAAAGTTGAAGAAGAAAGTAGTAGGTGCTGAAAAACAGGACAGCAGTGAACCGAAAAAAGGTGGTCCTTAACATAACAAAAACATTTTATTTCAACAAAAAGAAGGCCTACCTAACTCTCAGCTCAGGCCCTCACATTGTCCCCCTGGGAGCGCTAGTTCCCATAGATACAATAATTGTATCACCCTGAGGGGGATAATTTTGAAATCCATCATTTAGACTGAACTGTGTTTTTACAAGTGCAGCCAAACTGGTGAATGGCGCGTCAGTGTGGTTCGAAAATGATGGAAAGCCGTGATATTTTTGCTTCAACAAAGTAATGAAACAAGGAACAGTATACGGACGATAAAAATTCGATACAACACATGGCTTAAATTTTAGATTCAAATTACTTTTGAGAAATTTGACATGCCCGGATTTGGGAAAAAATTGCGAAGGAGGCGTTTTACACTTCGTAGGGCTGATTCAGGTCCAATTGTCAAGTTCTAACTTTAAAACAATTCATTAACTACAAAAATGCAACAAGCAGCGTTTGTTTTCACTATTGCTTTTCTGCTATGAACTTTCAGGACCTATAATTGATAACCATAATTTTGTTAGTAGCGAAAGGCTTTCTTGGCTCGCTTAGGTTATGTTTTAACCATGAGCGGTCAATCATCAACGAGCATCTACCGCTACAAATTTGATTGGATGTTTGTTTAAGTTTTCCTAACTGCAACAACGGCATTCCAAAGAGAGGAAGGAGGAGGGCAATACTTAGTAACTAGTTTAAAGAACGCGAAATCTATGCACAAGGTGCATAGAAACAGTAGATTATGAAGAAGTTCACGAGGCAAGATAATAGTTTAAGGAAGTAATAAGTGCTGAAAAACAAGATTGCAGTCAGCTGATAAAAAAGATAGTCAGTTACAAAATAAAAAACCTTTTATATTTCAATAAAAGGAAGGCCTACTCAACTTTTAGTGTTGGACCTCGCATATTTCCCCAGTGAGCGCTAATTTCCATTGATACAATAGTTGTATCCTCCTGATGGAGCATCAACAGCTACAAGAATTTGTTGAATTTGTGAAGCATAGAGCAGTGACTAATTTGAAGAACCATTTTAAATTTTATGAGACAAAAACCTCAGTTTAAGTATTGTGGTTTGCATATAGCTCTTTTAAGAGACAGCTCACCTCAGAATTAACGAAGGATGCACCCTGAGACCCAATGGTCTAAGCTTTGTATCCAGAGAGCTGATTGAAGTGCTCTGATATGCTATCCTGTCATTCTAAAGCAATAATTTCTCCAGGAATCGATTATGATTATCTTCCATACTGTGAGGTCTGTCAACTAAAATGATACGTTTCTCTGGGAGTACTGAAGTAATTTCAGGAAATCGAGGTTCTTTGATTTATAATAAATTTTTAACCCCGTCGTTTACAACAATCTTCCAAGATGTCTTTCCAGATATTCTCTCACATGAACTGTCTGTTGATAATATTTAGGACCTCGACAGCGAAAAACTATGGTAAATTTGACCAAAAATGGCATGACTCTAAAAAAAGTAGCGCCAAGGGTTGTAGAGTGATCTCCTTCTAACGACACGTTGTATTTACAAAACTAATAGCAGCTTCAATATCAAATTTTGCATAAGTTTTTAGTTCGTGAGATAAACATTCTTGTTGAAAACTGCTTGTAAAATGCCGGTATGTGATCAACATGTTCATTGTAAGTAACGCAATTTACATTCTGATTTCACATTTGATATCAGAATATGATTACTATTATAAAGCACACATTCGTACGCATTACAATAATATTTAACAATCTGCGCACCTAATGGATCTGCCACATTTTGCCATACTTTTTCGCCGTCGAGGGCCTTAATAAATTTAGGGTTACGTTTCCAATAGGGTCTCTAGCAATTCGTAACTATGGCCCCCCAGCTTTAAGCTAGGTCAACATAACTTGTCATCGCTTGGTAAACATGGAGTTTCAAGTTTTACTAGTGGTAGCTGGGTCCCTAAAGCGGAGGTTCCAGCTGTCCACTCTCACTTTGGCTGTTGAATGGCCCCTGTATTTACAATTTCGAAGGCATTCTGTAATGAAGTTTTAAATGAAGAAAATTTCATGGATTTATGGTGCCAAGAATGTGGTGTCAAGGGTTCATAGGGAAGGAGAGATTGAACAGGGTTTGGCATACCTAAGTTGTCAATGAAGATTTGGCTCGAAAAGTGGGGAATGATTAGATCAGACGACATAAATAAGAAGTATCTATGAGTAATCAGCTTGTGGTAAAAGAAAACGTTAGGTAAATGTTATTTCAACAAAAATAAAACTTGATTCACAAATGACTCCACTCTTGTCTTTAGAAAATTGAAATTATACAGTCAAAGTTTTAAAAAAACATCATCTTGCAGTAGAGTGCTGAAAATTTAATGGCTACGGGTTTTTTGTGTATTGTGTACCGGTTGTTGCCTAATTATTTTTGCATCATTTCACATTTTTAGGCAAGAACGCACTGAAAATATGACCCGACACGAAACAGAGGCCTACAGAGTAACCGGCATCGAAGTCCCGATCGATAATTTTGAAGTTATGAGACAGAAAGATGAATTTAAAACGTAGTTTTATCGGCAGGTTAGGTGATGGAAGGGAGAAAAACGTGGCACTTTTCAGGTAGGGACGAGGTTTGCGGAGATGAAATAGGAATGTGAAAACGATATATTGTGATGCGTAATGGGAGAAACAAACTCAAAGAGTGAACACACATCGGGGACGTTAAAATTACCTCCATGTTCATACGTTTTGCTTACAGAGTTTCATTGGGCATTTAAATTGGTGATATGAAACATACTTTCATTCTATAATTTTGCAACGCACACTTCGAAATAGGAATTTGATTCTAAATTAAAAGGAGTGATGCAACACTAGTACAGGGAAAAACCAAAATCAGGTATTTCAAGCTTGAGTTGAATCTCATCGCAATAAATCATTGCAAGTCATTCATCGTATCGAATCCCATTACAATAAACATTAGGCTCGAGGACGATTGAACAGGTCAATAACGTGATGTATTGTAAATAAACAAGTCAATATTAGGCTACGAAGATATTTCGAGTTTGACATTAACCTCACTGTAATAAACACTTACTGGCTAATGGATGAGTTAACATGCGAATAATACAACTTTTATACACGAGGCATACACAGAAGCGATGCTAAATCTAAACATGCCAACAAAGCAGCTCAATATGAGCAAAGTTGAGTCGAAGTTTGCCGGATTAGTTTTTTCCGAGCTAAAATACAACAATTTGAATTTTTCCAAAAGTAATTTGGCTAAATTTGAGAATTTTGACCAGAAAAAACTAATCTGGCGAGGCTGGGCAGGACTTGAGCGTTCCATGCGTGCACAACAATAACAGTTCCTTGTGTGCCAGCGACCACGAAACGATGACTTGCATTTCTACCAGGAGTAATAAATATACCATCATACTATAGATACCGTAAGTTATCAATAAAATACTAAGAAGGGTAGTGCGTAGTTTAACAGGTGGACACGGTAAGAGGAACGTTAACACTATATTTATTCTCAGAATGACTACACATTCCTTTACTTAGCAATAGAACTCAATAAGGTCATGTTCATTGAGTTAGTTTTATTCGTGCAATAATTTCATCAATTTTATACAGGTGGAAGCTGAAACCAACTAATTTTAAATTATTTCAAATAAATGCAATCGTAAATTTTAAAATGATTTGAAAATAAACGAGTTAATAAACGAAACAAATCGATTCATAACATTGCGCATTAGTCCGAACTCTGTACACACATACAACAACTGCATGCAGCCGAGCAAAATACGTGCATTGAAAACTTGTTTTCAAATATACAATAGACGTGACACAAACGTACGCTCGAATCAAGCGTATATATAGAGAAGACTCTATAACCAACGAGTTTGTAAATCAAACAAACGTATAAAAGGACGTTACTAACGTCAGCCTGTATGAACCAGGAAAATAGAGAAGATCATGTTACATATGTACGCTGATATCAAAATGAATCTAATCATGTTTATGAGCAACATGCGTCCGCGTTAAGCATAGCTATCAGCATAAAGAGAACACTCAACATCTCCTCTGCACGACCAATCATTGCGCGGTGCGTCGCAATCAGTGAGAGCGACATGCTTGTGCATTTCTTCTTCAGATCTAAGAAGCCTTTACTATGATGGGAGAGCTTTTGGTTCGGCCAGTGGTGCGCCGGTGCGACACCCTTGTGGGTGTCAAGTGGTCGATAATAATACGGACTTGATCGAGTTCCCTATACATTATCAGTCTGCCGTCCTTGTGGTTAGTTGATCTGTGCGTCCCTACTTCAATTCTGTAAACTGGATACCTGAACTGTAAACTGGATACATACTGAAGGTATATTCCAACTTTTGAATCGTATTTTTTTTCTGATTGCTGTTCATTCAAAATTATCCAAACACGAAAATAGAAGACTTGAACAAAGAATAGGCACTTTTTTAAAAAATCCCGGGAAAACGTTTTAGAGCTATAAGTGATTTTCTTGTTTACCAAGACGATAATGCGCTACTATTAAAAAATGATCAAAATCCCGAAATTGAGGAGATTATCAAGAAAAAAAATTTCATCCATTCGGTCACTTGAACCTAAAATAACTCCGTGATTATAATAACACAAGCCTCTTTTACAACAAAAAAGATGTTCACTTGAAAGAAAGAAGGAATGCAACATGAAGTAAGCTATTAAAAATAATGGGAATCCATACACATTGTGTCTCTAACACCCTACGCATAAAAGAGTAAAAGAAGTTCATAAAACGAGATATGAGTGGAAGAAGAAAGTAAAAGATGCTGAAATGAGAGACAGCAATGAACCGAAGAAAGATGGCCCATAACGGAATAACAATCCTACCCTACAGCAAAAGGAAAGGCTACCTAATCTTTAGCTAGAATCCTTGCATCTTCCCACTTGGAACGCTAACTCCCCTAAATACACTGGCTGCATCCCTTCAGACGACTAGCAGCACCAGCACAGCGAGTGAAGCAGCCAGCAACAGTTTTAGAGTGCGCTACCGTATAGTCACAACGACGTGCAACAAGCAAAGGCACGAGACCGCGCCACTCAGCACCGATGACAGCCTTATTGCTTCCCAGACTTGGTGCCCCAGCGTGATGCTCTCGATAATGTCTTCTTGGCGGCGCTTGCTATTGCCAAAATTTCCAGAGAATCGCCATTTCTGGAGCAGATGACCTGATACCAAAATTTTCCCGAGGCCAGAGCTTTCTTTCGAACAAAGACTGACCTGGTTGGCTCGTGACGGGCGATCAGTTGAGCAGTTTCGACGTTCAAGCTGGATGTCAACCCTACTGCCCTACGTGCCAATACAGTACACTCAGTAGAAATGCTCATATACTCTATTCCTGGTCAAATTTGTGCTCTGACGGATTTTTCAAAATTTGCTGTTTATAAGTAGTTCCGTCCCTATTATAATGTCGGTGACTAGCTGATGCCAGTAGCTAATGCCAGTGCTAGTCTAACAACCATGTTTCAACGGAAATACGTGCAAAAACTGAAGAACAAGAGCTTGTACATATCCCAAGAAAAATATGCCATAATTGATATTTTAAATGATTTGCTCAGCCGTACGATGCTACCAACTTTTTTCCGATAGAAGATCCGTTACATAAATTCGTTAGGGATCCTAACATAAAATGCTGCAGCATAATAGAAAACAGCTGCTGCGACAAATTCTGTGTATTACTTCAGAAAACATAAGGAAACTCTTTCCTTTTCTTTTATAGGAACTTCAAAATATATAGAATAAAATAAACTAAAAACCAAAATCAAGCACCAAGACTCAGATGAAGTTGCAGCGGATGGCTCAATATTGATATGGAGGTCGTCTACCCACAGCACTGCTTCAGTTTCCTTGGCATTTTGACCTTAAAAAAAACAGACTTCTTGGACAAAATCATCGGCTACACAAGCCTGCAGTTGTTGTGGTACTCGCTTTCGGATTGCGGTATTAAAAAATTACATAGCAAATCGTATACATGAATGCTCATATCACATTGTCAACTATTAGAGTTTAACAAAAATTTTTACGTATTTAAATAAGCAATTGTGGTTTCAGAGCTCTAAATAACTTAGAGCGAAAACCTGACAAAAATTCCGTATTTCAAAAGCCCATCTCGAAGATCAGGTCTTAAAATTACGTTACATTCGCCTCTCTACCATAAAAGCATGTATCAGTTTCCTAAACTTTTTGTCTGTTGGAATTTACAGGAACCACATTTTATCTTGTGGACCTCAAAGCATCAAAATCCGTAGTTTTACTCTCTCCGTCTTGATTGCTCTTTATATCAGCTGCTGGTAAATGATTTTGATTTTGTCCTGCCTATTCAGATACGCGTTGATGTCGCTGATCACTTTACCCTCAACTAAACTTGATCTCAGAGGAGGTCCCCTGGCACTTGCCCGCAGCGTATCCTTACGCCTTGTACGATTAGATTCCAGCGTGTCAGGGAGGTCACTCTATCGCGTGATCCGGGTTCTAAATCAATCACTGAGGCAACAAGGCTCCCATTATATGCTCACCAACCCAATCAGCCCTCATCACTCCCTACAGGGCTTCTGAACTATATTTATAGAGTCGTCTTTTAGTCGTGGCAATGTTTGCAGAATTTTTTTTTTCAACCCAACCTTGCAGAACTTTGATGATTTAAAATGCACGTAGAGACAAACATCAATTTAGCCTTGAAAAGTTTAAATACTTTTGTATCATAGTTCGATGTCACTAACGACTAATAGGCTAAAGTTATTCATCAAATCCCAACGCAGATTTCAGTGCTACTTCGCGTCCACCATTTCCAGGAGGAAATTTAGAGCTCGAGAAGTCTTGCGATGACGCATTTAGCAACAGACAGAAGACAATCTCCGTACTTCATCACAAATACAGGGACGAATCAATTTTGATCGAAACTGAATAGAACGGTAAACATAGCTAGGGCAAAATTGTTTAGCGCATTCCTTTTAACTTGAACAATTTAACACATAATTAGATCTAATGCAGCGTAAATTTTTGTTACATTTCGAAAGTATGTGCTAAAAAAACCTTACTAACAGCTGTATAATGTTGTCCTTGAAGAGTTCCCTGTGCAGTTTCAGGTGCAAATTGAACCGATGCCAGTCTCACATGCTGTTCTTCCTAACAAGCCTCAAACTAAGGGGGTAGGACCTTCTCTTGGATGATGGAGAGATAGCATTAGAAGCAAAAAATCCTGCGGGATAGTTTTCCACGTAATATCAAGCCGTAGTACGTGCTCAGCGTAATTAAGTAAGCCATATTGAATTTTAGTGAGCGTCAAATTTTGCGCGTAACAAGGATCACTGAGAAAACACCCGTTCTGGCGGATTTAAACGACGTACACGAGACCTATACAAATTTCAGAGATGTTCTCAGTGTTTCGTTTACTTCATCAGGTTTCGAGTGCGCTCGTCAGAAGAACAAGCCGCCGTCAAGCTGCACGTTCTACTGTCCATCATCTAGGGTTAAAAATGCAAATTATTAACATTTTCACCTCTAAATTCATGGTTTTTACCCCAGTCACCATTTAGCTAGGCGATAATCAAAGAGAAACTTGGTGAAGCTTGAGTTCAAATGGCACCACAAAGGAGCGTTACGGTTATTATTATATTAGTTAGGTCATGACTCCCTACCCACAACAAAGGCGATCTCAAGGGAGCGACGAAGTGGGCCCATTCATTATGGACTGTAGCATACGTGGGACCTACATTCAAGGTGTGTTTCCACACAGGATACCCTGCGCATAAAAACAGCAAGTTGACATGAAAGAGGAAAAAAAGACATAGAATTGATAGTGAAGGAGACAGTCATGAAAACTGAAGGAAGTAAAGCGGGCAAGGAAGACTAAATTCTCGAAGGTCTATCTGTAGCTGAGGCAACTGAAGAGATGCGCCAGTCCCCGAAGCAAGGGATAGACAAACCTAAGTAACCTAATCCTATTGCTTGTTCTATGCACATGATAGGGTACAAATAAGTAAAATTTGGAAATCTCATTTTGGTCAGCCCGCTACACCGGCTAAAGAAAACTTAAACATTTCGTTAAAATAAAAAAGTGATATGAGAATAAAGAATGAACAAAAAAACATTTGCGTAAGAGGTTGATTGCACGGTAGGGCTGTCTCTTCACGAGGGAGAAATAAGCAAAGAATGCGAGATTAGTCTCACCTAATAACAAATTTAAACCCACAAAAGGCTATTACTGCAATATCTGCTGATTTGGCAGTGTGGGTAGCTTAGGTTCGAAGGACCTTCTGCATGAATTAAGATCCTGCGTTTAGGGTAAAGTATAAATTGCATGAATTATTAATGGCATCTGTTTGACGGCGAAATTCTCTTTTCTTCATAGCGATATATTGCTAGTGGATGCGTTAGATGTGGAATGAGACGCGAAGTCGATATGAGATGCGTGGTTGCATGATCGGGGCATACTGAAGAAACGCATTTGACCCTCGGCTAACTTCAGCTGGTAAATACGTAAATACTATGATAGTTGTCGGAGATTTGCCCTTCCCTTTTCAGTGAAAGGAGTCATGTTCATGTAATAGTGACGTAAGTTATATGAACAGTCGGTCTTTACAAGAGCGAGGATTATTTGCCAGCAGACGATGAGGTGTACGCTACTGTGCGTCACTTCAGATCTGCGATGATATTTTTCAGTGGAAGGCGAAGGAATTAATCGTTTATTAAATTTTACAATTGTAACATTGCTAATGTTAGCTGTGGGGACATTTGAAGTTGTGATCATTGCAAAGATTGTTTCTTTACGAGATTACATAACAGCAGCAACTCTTGGGCACTTGGCTGAGCAAAAAGGAGAACTTTTTCAGATGCAGTGCATCGTAGGGATCATCTTTCCTAGCTCCTTAAGAAATTCCTGACACAGAAAATGCTACACAGAATGCAAAATATGAGCTAATTCTAATTCAAATCTTTCAAAATCATTTGTATCGGTGAGCGAAGTAGACTTTAATGAGTAAATATATTCAAATCTTATGCAAGCGGTGCGTTCTTCATACTCCTGAATTTTTTTATTCCACATGCCTGTGAAAATAGAAGACGAATGATACGTTTCTGACCCAGAAGAATGCACACACACCTGCGATATATAAAGGCGAACATTTTTGTCAGTGATGAAGCAAAACTGTTCGCGTAGAATACATCGATCAGTTACAGCGCACGCAGGGGACGGGAATGATTGATGGAAGCAAATTAGGGAGGGCGACAGTGACGCTCGGACGCAGGGCAAAACAGATGCGTGATCTGTTGGTTCGGATTTTTCAAAATTTGCGGAAAAAATTATCTCACTCATAGTGACCCACATCGCCGCTTTCTTACAGTGATTAAGCTCCTGAATATGCGCGTCTCTTTCATGAGCCCATTTAAAATTCCATAGGGATAAATTTTATTATTCCGTTCTGTAGACGAGAGATGGTCAATAGTTTTAGCTTTGACTTCAAATGTTATTTTTTTTTGAGCGTAGGCAATCTGAGCAGCCCGTGTAAACCAGTTAGTTGGTGTTTTTCAACAATGAGTTGATATTTTTACAAATGTCATGAAAATGTCCCTATTAAATAAGACCATAATTGGTTTGAACAAGAAGGTGTTCCTAAATGTGGAATGTCGAAGATTCCATTCAGTGTGAAATTAAGGGAACGAGGAACCTACACACAATTAAGGTATGTACCGGCATCCTGAGCACGAGAACAGTAACATTGATGGTTAATAAAAAATAAATAAGTTAAATGAGAAAGAAACAAGCGAAATGGACTGCAAGGATCCGAAAAAAGATGGCCCGTAACTAAACAAAAAACCAAATCTATTTCATCGAAAGGAAGAAAGACCTAACGTTTTGCTCAGGACTTATGACTAATGATTCAATGGTTGTATTTTCCCGGGAATTAAAAAGCAAAGTACAATGCGAGCGAGTTAATGATTTCATGCACGAATGTACAATTATTCACGGACCCTCTTTCTGATTTACTAAAAACCCTGACAACCTTGTCATGAAGAAATGTGACGTAAAGATCAGCTGTTTCTTGTGTCATTCAGCACAGCGAAACGACAGAGTATAAACACCTTGATGTTACTGTCACTGAACCACGACCGCCATGAAATCAAGGGTCATGTAATCTCAGGTGCGCTGATCAAACTTAACACGTTCACTGCGTTTCCCCTGTTGTAAATTGAGGGTTTGGTTAGGTTGTAAGTAGCATAATAGGGTAATCGACTTTAATGCTCGAATACATTTTTAGCCTCCCTAAGAATTATAACGGATACAATTGCACGCTACGTATCACCTGGTAAGATAACAGTTATTTCTTCTCGAGGTCCCGTAACAGATGAAATGCCATTCATATACACTGGTACGTAAATGAGCATTTTACGGGTTGGTACACATTTGGGCCAATACGCAGGGAACGTGTTAACCGAGAGATGCCTGACTTGCAGTCAACAGCTGGCGCATTGTGCCCGCAGAAAATGAAGTACCAGCTGTAGGGAGTTGTATCCTATACCTACCGCGATGTACTCGTGACCGCCTGCAAGGATCTTCAAAGTTGAGCTTATTGGTTTCAATTTCTCATGTGGTCTCGCCGAGATGAAGCAGGGTGTGGGAGTACCTCAGGCTACTTTCTGGGCATCAAAATGTTCACATTCGTTTACTCTGATTGAGATCGTAAAGTAATGTCCTTTCTGCTTCGTTACGCTGAAAAATAACCGCCAAAGTGTACTCTACGTCGTTCTAGCTTCACAAGAATGCCGAAACAAATATGCTAACTAGATTGGCAATGAACAAAATAAATTCGAAAACTTGCGAGTTTTCCTTTAGTTAATAACTCGTTCAAAAATATTAGCTATAACTAGGTCTTTCAATGAGTGAAAAATAACCCCTGCAAAATTCACATGTAATTTACACTTTTTATCGGTCAAGTTCTACACTATTTAAGTTGAACTCAGGTTCAAGAAGTTCCTAACATCATGTGAAATGCATCAAAAACACATAACCTGCTTTAGGAGAATATCAGGACATTGATGTTCATTAAACTTCCGTCACAGACGTTCTAAGCCGCGTAAGAACGAAGCTCAGTTGATTTTCCTGGGACCACACATCGGCAGCACCCCATTTTTTGTTTATAATATCTCACAAATTAGTATGTTTTGAGACTCACGAGTCACAATAAAGAAAAGCATAATAGAGCAGGAGAAAGAACCATTTGGTATGGGCCTGTAGACAACGGAGAACCTATGCACAAGGTGTGTTCCCACAGTGTGCTCGGCTCATTGAAACAAGTTAGGATGGAAGAGGGAGGGAATCCAACGAAGAGACTGCGAAGAAATTAAAAAAAACTGAGCAAAATCGGGTGGCCACAAAGTATAGAAGTATCAAAGACGTACATGTACCTGAAATAACCCAACAGTATTTCTCTTGGAGATGCCAGTCACCACAGCATTTGATGTGCTAATTTTGCATTACAATAACTTAACCCATTGCCGATCTTAAGCCTTCTGAGGTTAGCACCGCGCATCAGCAGCATCACTCATCAACATTATTTCACAACATCACACAGCAGTACACATGAACAGGAGTACACAAAAGCAACATTAGGCAACACCACAAATCAGCAACATCACACAACACCACACATCAGCACACACAGCAGTAACATCACATGACAACACCACACATCAGCACACACAGCAGTAACATCACATGAAAACACCACACACAGCAGTAACATCACATGACAACACCACACATCAGCACACACAGCAGTAACATCACATGACAACACCACACATCAGCACACACAGCAGTAACATCACATAACAGCACCACACAACACCACACATCAGCAACACCACACAACACGACACACCAGCACAAACACACAACACGACACATCAGCAACACCACACAACACGACACATGATCAACACCACACAACACGACACACCAGCACCACCCCCACACAACACGACGCATCAGCAACACCACACAACACGACACATCAGCACCACCACAGAACACGACACATCAGCAACACCACAGCACACGAAACATCAGCAACACCACACAACACGACACATCAGCAACACCACACAACACGACACATCAGCAACACCACACAACACGACACATCAGCAACACCACACAACACGACACATCAGCAACACCACAGAACACGACACATCAGCAACACCACACAACACGACACACCAGCACCCCCACACAACACGACGCATCAGCAACACCACACAACACGACACATCAGCACCACCACAGAACACGACACATCAGCAACACCACACAACACGACACATCAGCAGCACCGCAACACAGCTCACCAGCCCCCACAGTGGCAGCGCAGTTCAATAAGCGTCATAGACGTATTGCGTCGGCGGATCGCGGCGCAGTAATTGCCGAGACGCAATATCAGAAGCAACTGTAGGAGTCTGCTCAGGTGGACGAGGCAATTAATCTAGCAGAGCACCTGCTGGAACGGCGAGCTCGCGATATTGGTGTCACTGCAGCTCAGGAAATGGAGATCGCCTCCTCGCTCAAAGTTTTGTTAGAGAACGCAAGCCGTGTTAGCTTGAGTTCCATATTCTTGACAGGATCGAGGGAGATTCTTTTGCACTGACGATTATGATGAAAATTATACTCCGAGCGAAACTTTTGAATACGTTGGTACCACTTCACGAATATTTTTGAAGATTTTAGCCATATTTTGCTTCACGTCAATAGTTGAATCATTACGTTGCACGAGGTAGCTGTGTTTGAAGAATATCTGAAGTGTTACTACGTTACTGGTGCACCATGTTCGAGTGCAGGTTATACTCCGAATCCAGAAGACATTTTACAAGCATACAAATTAGGTAAACTGTAAACGTCCTCTTAAGAGGTTTCCAATCGGATAAATAATTAAGCACTCAGCAGCTTATAAGGCATTTGAACAATAGCAGTAAATGGCTAATGCAATCAAGCAAGGAAGTCTCGTGAAAACGTTAGGTTGTATAAAAAAAATTAAGTTGATTGCATTAAATAAGTTAATTTATGCTTCTCTAACCGCAACAAGCACATCCTAAGAGAGAAAAAGAAAGGCCCCTTTTAGTTAAAACTTTTGGAAACGCGGAATCTACGTTACAAATCAAGTTTGTTCTACGAATACCCCCTGCGCATTGAAACAGTAAGTTGAGAAAGAAGTTCATGAAATAGGGTTAAAGTTAAAGTAGAAAGTAGCTGGTATTCAAAACCATCCCAGCAGTGAACCGAATAAAGATGGCTGTAACAAAAAAATTTACCTTCTTTTTTAACAAAAAAAGCCTGCATCCCTGAAATTCACATTTTCCGCCTGAAATCCATAATTTATCGAGAAACCAAATTTTGCTCGAAGTGTTATGCATTCGGAAGAAGAACGGATAGGAAACAAAAAGCGTATCGAAGCTTAAACACAAATTTTCTACTTGGCATTATCGAAAGGCGAGCTTAAAATACCCACGGTGGGCTGAAAGATCAGCTACGAAGACCGCTTGGACAAACTTTATTTGCGGTGGCTCGATGCGGTCGTCGGTCGCGCATTGTGGCGCGAGTTGAAGGGATGAAAGGTAAATTACGATAGGCTAATGAGGTGCTCCCCTCTGAACAAACCTCTAGGGAAGGACTACCTCCCTCAGCTGATGGCAGACTTGCCAGTGAACAACTGCCGGCACACAGTACTGCTGAAAACTGTCAGCATTGGTGCTTATTTTATAGAGTTTTGAATCGGGGCGTACCACTTCTATTGCGCCCTTGCATGGGAATAAAGTTAGTTCAACCGCGTATCTGTGCTACAGAAGACATTATCTTGTGGTGTTTTTGAGGTGTGACAGACGGACGGAAATAAATACTCTTATTCTCGAATAGAATCTATAAATTCTAAGTATTTTAACTGATTTGGTTGCTATTCTGATTACCAACTGAGACATTCCGCGTCAGAAAAGATAATCAAGTGCGCGACTAAGGTTAGAAGCAATTATTTTTGGAACTTTGATTGTGCACAAGGGCTGTAAATTATTGCACTTTGATGACTATAAAAATGTCCAAAATAGTGGAGTAGATCTTAAAAGAACGGGGATACGTTTTCCAGACATACAATAAACTAAATCGAAGAAAGGATGGTTTTCAAACGAAGATGTTATCAGAAATGATTGATAGCATTAGTGTATTACAAACAAAATGGTAGGTGGCAACCAGACATCACAAACAGTTAGCATAAGTCATCTTATTTGTATGATATTCTGAACGAAGGGTAAAAATGTTAAGAAGCTGAACATTTCAGAAGAAGAACACTGCAAATCGTTGAAATTTTTTCATTTAAAGACGCGAGAACAACTCATCTCCTTGTATATTGCTGATTTGCCATATGAACTACTGGTGCAAAGCAGAGCAAATAACTCCAGAACAAATGGAGATTAATTGCATTGACAAGGTAATAATCCGTAGACATACATCAGTTGTTAGTCTAAGCCCCACATTAACTACCCGTTAAATTAAAGGCTAAGCGACGAGGTGAAATATTAACTGCTAATTTACCCTCGTTTTCGGGAATGGCGACTTTGCTTTCAAATTAGATCTACAATTTTTTAAAGAAATATCTTCGTAAATTTAGAGAGAAGTCTCAGAACATGCATTCGCAGCGTATTTTAAGACATGGTTGAGAATTTAATTGTGTCCAGTCATCGTTAAAGTCAGGCATAAAACGTAATCAAGAAGTAGTACGGGAACAATCCTAAAAAACGATGATCAAACCTGAAAATAATTTCCGGCATGAATGTCTGACATAAAAAGGCTTAGGAATAAATTTTTTTTATTGATAGAGGAACGTCATACTGGAACAGCTTAAAAAATGTGAGGATATCGCCGTCAAAACTCTGACAATTACAATGTTTGAAAAATGAATAAAACCTCAAGCTTCACAGAGATGTCCGCGCAGTTGTGCCTTTTCCGAGGCTTTTCGGATTTTTAATTCTATGCCCCACAGTGCAAGACAAGCAGCTTTCACTTTAATTCCATTCCCCTTCCTTAACAGCGTCAACTGACATTGAACAAGTCCTCTAATGCAGAAAACTTTTCGAGCCATTAACTTAAGACGTCGAATAGGGCAAATTAAATTGCTCAGATAAAGTCGTCCATATTCATGGTCTTGATTTCATGATCACGGATGAGAATGTAAGAAAGAACGAGGCGCAAATATATTTCTGCTCGACACAAATAATTTGGGATATGAGATTCTACTTTTGAAAAAAAAACAATGTATTTCGTTCATTTTCAAAATATATTGACATTTGAATTCTGCGCAAAAATTATCACTGTACTCTTTTAACACTGGGAAACTGGAACCGATGGAAGCTTGCAGAGCACTTGAGTCTTTTTTAACGGCTCTGTTAACGTAGCTAGAGGCTTTTAGTTGCAATTGTGTCTTGGATCGAATACTATGCTATCAAATTGCTTGCTGCACAACTATATTCGTTACTGTACGTACTACTATATCTGTTGATACATTATTCAAAGCTACACGTTTCAAAAAGTCCTATTGTTTGCACATTTATGGTTTTTAGCTAAAATCTGGAGTGTTTTAGCATATTAATACCTGGACTGTTACTTTCGTAGTCCTTAGTTAAAATTGGAAATGATGAATTTCTTGAAAACAGCATAACACTTCCTGGTGTCAAAGAGTCAATGAGCAAAATATACAAGAAACGGAAAAGTTTCAGTTGTAAGCTAAAAATATATGGACGCAAGGTGATTTAGCAGTACATGCATTAAAATTTAAATGGTCAACATGTTTTTGATGAAATGTTTCAGAAAAGCACGTTTTTAACGGTAAACACTAATATTTCTCGACTTCATCACTTCATTACAGCTAAAACAAAAGTGGGTTATCAAGGAAAACACCAAAGGTCAATGAGTGACAGTTTCGAATAATTCAGTCTAACCTCACGTCTGTGCGGTGGAAATAATAGCTTTCAAAATATACCCATAATTTATCTAAATAAAGAGGAGCAAAGAAAAACCTGAGGACATGATAACGAGTCATTTCAAAACACTTCAAAGCCTTTCGATCTGTATTGCATAAGAAGAAACCGTTTGAGTGCGGTTGAAACGAACATCAATCGTCTAATGAAGTAAGTAAACTCCTCGCCTGAATTCCAAAATTGGCTTGTTTTTTTGATCGAGATTCCGAAAATGGACTTTTCCAAACAAAATGCCAAAATTGTCTAATTTCCGCATTTTTCATTAAAACTAGGCTTTTGAATAAGTCTCAGCATCTTGCTCAGGTTACCTAATCCATAGTGTTTCTTACCGCAAAATTTTAGAAGAAAAAGGCCACAATGGGATAATTTTGGCGCTAAAAGAGGCCAATGAAGCAACCCTGCACGTGAGTTCGACAGACCGCAGCCCAGAGTCGACCAGCAGAGGATATCCATCACGGCCGCTCATTAGCCTCGAAGCTGCTCCCTCTGGGACATTTTCATCACTTTTCCTTCAGTTTCGCCCGCCTTCATCCGATCACAGAGGCGGTCAGCTGCATAAAGGAACTTATTGGGATAAACTATCGAGTCCAACAAGATTCCCTCGAAAATTTGCGGCAGCAGTTAAGGACTAAAATGAAAGGAAAAGTAGGACAGGAATCCACTTCTACCGATGAGCCCCTAAGGTGAATACGTCCCTCACTCAAACTCTTGCCAATTACAAGGAATGAATACAGTAATATTCTGGAATTGAGTTTGCGTTGTAGTATGAAAAATTTCAGACGGGTAATCATTACTACTGTCGCTCATCAAATTCTTTAACTTTAAACTGCATGAAAAATTACTTTTGATGCAAGATTCGTACAATCAAAACTGCAAGGCTTGAACAAAGCGACACTGAGTATGAAATGAGGCGTAGGTACACGTCTGTTTTGACCCTTAAAAACGGAACTTTTTTCTATGTTGATCAACTCCTGTTTTTAAAATCTTAAATGAGTGGTGCACGTCAAAAATTGAGGACGTATGAAAAGGGAACCGCAAAAGTACGCATTAGACTACTTTCGTACCTCGACCACAGCGCAAACAAAAGTGAACATGTAGAACTAAACAGGAGTGATATTCTGGAAATTAATGACATTGCATTTAAGCATGGTTGATGTTTTTGCACTAGTAAACCTGAAATTTGGATTTGAGTTTTTCGAATTTTAGTCTCACGGCTAGCAGTGATAATTAGATTGCCAGATCTTCAGTGAAAATGAGATGTAACTAACAGAGGGGGTCAGATTTTTAGATGAGATTAGTTTGAGCCTAAAGAGAGTAGGTCAGAATTTTAAAGAGACGTGAACATAGATGATATATTTATTTCTATTATTTGAATGTTATCAGAAATCGTGCTTATTTTACTTCAAAATGTTCACGATCCCTGTACTAGTGTCTTTTGCGATAATAACTTCAACAAATAGAAACCTACTTACAAAGGGTTTTAACTAGCCAATAAGATTAAAGCTATTGAATCATAGGACCACCCATTGTGATCAATTAATTTCATTGCGTTCAAAAGAAAGAATTGGCGCTGAAGTGTTAAAATTTATATACGTGAATCTCGTTGCTGGTTTTTTCCTGTTACTACTTCAGTGCTTATGAAAATGAAACAAGGAAGGATACCTCTCAGCGCAAAGCTAAATTAGATTAGTTTAAGCCTCCTCAACCTCTAAAAAAAGTGTTCCGAAGACAGGAAGGAGGAAAGCCCCATTGAGAATGGAGATAAGGGAACGCGGAATTTATGTAGAAAGGGCTCGTAATCAGTAAGTTGAGAAATAAGTTTATGAAACAAAATAAAAATTGAAAAAGAAAGTAGTAAGTGCTGAAAAACAGGACACCAGGTGGGACACCAGGTGGGACACCAGGTGGGACACCAGGTGGGACACCAGGTGGGACACCAGGTGGGACACCAGGTGGGACACCAGGTGGGACACCAGGTGGGACACCAGGTGGGACACCAGGTGGGACACCAGGTGGGACACCAGGTGGGACACCAGGTGGGAAACCAGGTGGGAAACCAGGTGGGAAACCAGGTGGGACACCAGGTGGGACACCAGGTGGGACACCAGGTGGGACACCAGGTGGGACACCAGGTGGGACACCAGGTGGGACACCAGGTGGGAAACCAGGTGGGACACCAGGTGGGACACTAGGTGGGACACTAGGTGGGACACTAGGTGGGACACCAGGTGGGCCACCAGGTGGGCCACCAGGTGGGCCACCAGGTGGGCCACCAGGTGGGCCACCAGGTGGGCCACCAGGTGGGCCACCAGGTGGGCCACCAGGTGGGCCACCAGGTGGGCCACCAGGTGGGCCACCAGGTGGGCCACCAGGTGGGCCACCAGGTGGGCCACCAGGTGGGCCACCAGGTGGGCCACCAGGTGGGGCACCAGGTGGGGCACCAGGTGGGGCACCAGGTGGGGCACCAGGTGGGGCACCAGGTGGGGCACCAGGTGGGGCACCAGGTGGGGCACCAGGTGGGGCACCAGGTGGGGCACCAGGTGGGGCACCAGGTGGGGCACCAGGTGGGGCACCAGGTGGGGCACCAGGTGGGGCACCAGGTGGGGCACCAGGTGGGGCACCAGGTGGGGCACCAGGTGGGGCACCAGGTGGGACACCAGGTGGGGCACCAGGTGGGGCACCAGGTGGGACACCAGGTGGGACACCAGGTGGGGCACCAGGTGGGGCACCAGGTGGGACACCAGGTGGGCCACCAGGTGGGCCACCAGGTGGGCCACCAGGTGGGCCACCAGGTGGGACACCAGGTGGGGCACCAGGTGGGGCACCAGGTGGGGCACCAGGTGGGGCACCAGGTGGGGCACCAGGTGGGGCACCAGGTGGGGCACCAGGTGGGGCACCAGGTGGGGCACCAGGTGGGACACCAGGTGGGGCACCAGGTGGGGCACCAGGTGGGGCACCAGGTGGGGCACCAGGTGGGGCACCAGGTGGGGCACCAGGTGGGGCACCAGGTGGGGCACCAGGTGGGGCACCAGGCAGGCCACAGAGCTACGCCGCGACAGCATTGATCGAGTCAGGCCACAGCAGCTCTGCGCGAGTCGCTGCGACGCTCAAACATTGCTGAACATTGATGCGTGTATTGGTTCCATCATTGCTGTTGGATAGGGAAATTTACCAGCTGTTCCACGACTAATAATATCATGGTCACTCGTGACAGGTATAAGTGTATTTTAGTGCACCTTTACCTCCTGTATCACAGTTACTTGTCCAGGAGAGACTGAACAACTAACTGACCTCTGGTATTCATACTAATGATACTTGTGCTCTGGGTATCACAGCTGCATGTTGTTTTTGAACATCCAGTCGTGATATGAACAGTAATAGTAACATTTGTTGTTGCTAAGCGTCTATCTTATACTATTCGCATTAGGAAATTCTTTCATCGTCTTGAACAAAAATCTCATTCGTTCGACGCATCCTACAAAATACTTGATATCAAAAAATCTCAACTTTTTTGTATCTATTGTATTAACAACGGCAATCTATTCATTATTATCCATATCTCAAAGATTTTAAGCGTTCGACAACCCATTTTGGACCAAAAACGATCCACAAATCGCTTGCATCTAACACCAAAATAATTCGCATCTGACACCAAACGCTCGCATTTCCAAACACGCAACGCTGAGCCTCAGTTCCAGCTTTGCGATGCTGCCGCAGAGAACAGGGAGCGACGCCACAGTGCTCAGGCGCTCGAGATATGCAGTAATTATTCTCAGTGAACAATCCTGACTTGGCGATGAGTCGAACAAAGTAAACTGAACGCAGTTATCGTTGCCGTCGTGAAGAGCTTAGTAACGCACACCAGACCACGAATTCAAGGGAAAGTCACAGTTTAGGATGATTGAATTACCACGTTGATCGTCGAGTCTGGGATTTCTCAATCAATGCGTACACAGCGAAGACGCGAGATTATTCCAGGGGAAGAATGAAGAGAATAAAGACCATCAAGGAAAACTAGGTCATTGACTTGCAACAAAATGTGTGACGTTTTTTCCTTTTTGAGGTTCATTTTTCAATTTTGCTGAGCAATTCACTATTCAAATTTGCTATTAACATCGGACCCATTCACAAGTGATTATCATAATTCTACGGAGCTGTTTTCAGGAACGCTGGTATCACGGCTCGTAATCTCTATACCGACCTTGCATGCAAAATTTCTTAACGCAACAAAACTGTTCAAAGAGAGGATGGATACCTGCACCATTTTGTATGGAGTTAAAGGAATGCGGAATCTATGTTCAAGGTGTGTTCTTGCACAGGATCCCTTGCACACGGAGGCAGTAAATTGAGAAGAAAGGCTGGGAAACAAGATAAAAGTTGAACGAGAAAGCCAGAGATACTGAAAAACAGCAGTGAACGGAAAAAATACGGCCTTCAGTATAACAAAAAACCATCATTAAATTCTAATAGAAAGAAGGCCTACTTAACTGTCAGCTGGGGACCTGGTATTCTCCTTCTGGGGGTGACAATTACGATAGATACAATAGTTGTACCCCTCTAAGAAAGATAGAATTTGAATTTTTATACCCTTACTTACACCATCTTGTTGTTAAACTAATAAAATGCACATCAAGTAACGAATGGCAGCTAAAATATGCAGGCAGTTGCGTATAAGTTTAATTAATACACGCGACGAATGATGGAGTTTCTGAACCATGCACACTCTGGTACAAGGTACCACCGTCTTCTTCCATGCCCTTGCCACACACGTAAAGGTGCATTTCACTTCCACGAATGGACTTGCATATTGCTGGCAGTAATTAGCAGAATAATATATTCACTTTTCATTGGCATGTTTTAAGATCTGCATTGAATGAAAGCACACGAATTTCTCATTTTCTTCACGCATTTTGTGAACTTGTTAGCTAAGCAAAAAAATCAACTAAATAAACGGCCAAAAATGACAAAAAACGTGTATATTTCTAAATCAAGCATTTTCCGATCTAATATTCAATCCCAAACGATAAAGATTGCACGGTTCATGCTATGCATCGATGAATGTTACCGAAGAAAACGAATCATATTTATTATTATTCAAATGCGAGAAATAACAACCCACAAATGAGCCCCGCTATGGTGGCCACACAGATACTCCTGTAAAGCACGGCACTTATTGCGCTCGCTGGTGCGCCCTCAATACATTCACAAAATAGCGCTGCAAGAAAATAAGCGTCCCAATTTTTGCTCCACAAATAGGTGGGACAGTCTCAAATAGCTCGCTGTGATCGACCAAATTCATCATAATATTATATTTCATAATAATAATAATAACGGCGTGATAGATATCCCAAAAATAATTATAGTACAAAACAATCTCGGAGAACATGTGAGTTTTTTACAAATATCATGGTTGGCAGGGGTACAAATAATACTTGTGAGCAATGGGAATATGTTAATAATAATATTAGTGAGGGTCAGCAAAGCACTTTAGCCTGCACTGTTCCACTTGGCCTAGATGGTCCTGTTCGATCATTTAGAGGTTTTCGAAAGTCTGGTCTCGACTTTGCGCTATCGATTGTTTGAGTGAATCATACTATGTGGTGAATGATTCACTAGAACTGCTACGTATATGCCCAGTACTTACAACCAACTTCAAGCTTCCCTGACGATGTCTTATGTAAATCGATGACCATCTTTTGACGTAGACTCTGCCAAATGAATTATTTCGTAGATTTCGAAGTAGGGCGTTGTGTTATTCGGAAGTGCTATTCACTGGTAAAAATTTAGAATCTTTCCCTTTGAATAACGTATAAACGTTACAGACCCGGCATAAAATAGTAGAAGTACTGGCGTTGTATTTAATATCAACTTGAACTGAAATTGGTGAGTGTCTTATTACTTAGACGATTTATTAGAACAGATTTCTAGTTGTCTGCATTGTTTCCATACACAAGCTAGTTTTTTGGAGCAAGTCAATTTTCTTTTGAAAATGCTGGAGCGCGAGTTGGGCTGCAGGGTAATTGCAAATCAACTTTTGCCGAGGCTACACGACCCAGACAGAAATAATAGCATTAGAAACTCTGTCGCAAGCAGGCGGACGCGGGCGCCCTAATGGAATTTTTGCAGAGCCTTTCGAGGCTAGTGCGTTGAAACGAGCGATGAGGCATTGGAACAAGAGCTTCATTTTAAAAGGAATTTCTTCGCTCTGTGTAAGGAGAAATTCTTTGCAAAACTGTATTCGTTCATTAAAGGTTAGAGAGTGCCATTGATTTCTTCCCGTCTTTGACGACAATCTCTGAACCTATCATATTCTAAATAAATTTTTAAGACCATGTTTGACTGCATCTGTGTGAGACGTTCTAATTGCTCCTCATGCGATACGGATTTTATTCAGCAGCGGTCGTAAGCCAGTTGATAGTGCCGGTCGGTGGAGCTGGAGATTGCTTGCGTCTGGCTTACGAGTTCCCTAGTGCCTAAAAAAACTCTTTTCACACGATCTTCAGAAAGCCTGGTACACGAAAACGACAGTTCTATCAAGGCAAGCTTGAAACAAAATAAATTTCAACTTCACTCGTAATAGGCGTCTGTCGCACAAGTATCATTGCATCAAGTCCTCGAAAAATTTTGAATACTTAATTTCGACGAGAGTGCCAGGGACAAAAACCCTCGAGTGTCTTCAGCCTCTTAACTACCGAGGCTTTCGTTGGACCAGCGCGCGCATCCAAACAAGGAGCACAATTGGCCTAATGTAGTGCTGCGAGTGATTCAATTACAGGACTTCATCCTGCAAGATATACGTGGGGCAGCAGACGAAGAATCTTCATCGCTAGACGCTTAAATGGAGTTTGTTCAGAGACCGGACTGCAGTAGCTTATTCTTTCAATTGTAGACGACTTTCAAGAAACATAATATCAACAAGGCTCCGTTTCACTGAAACTATCAATTCCTGTTTCAGTCACGCATGAGTTTCGAGCCTTGCGTTAGCTGGAGCCAGAAGACGTCTTATTAGTTCTTAATGTCTGTATGGTTCCTCAGAAAATTTTCATATTAAGGCAGCAAATCTCAATGGAACTCTGTGGCTTGAAAATATAGCGGTTCATTATTTTTTCCCTCCCGTCTATGCATGTTGATAGTACTTCAATGTATTTCAGGCAACATTCAAATTAATGGTGCGTGAATATGCGGAGCTTTGATAAATTCATGCTTCTATGATAGATGTTCATTCCAGAACAAATGAGTCATAGAACAAGAGTTTTTTTCCTCTAACTAAGAAAAAAATGTACTTTTACGTGGCGCAGAGAGTATGTCGTGGTTTGGACAGGGCGTTGGTAGAATGAAACCTTAAAAATAAAAAAATTAGGCACGTTGAAAATATGTTTATAAATACTCAACAACACAAACAATATTGTTGGATAATTGTGAAGCTAAGCTTCACGAGAAAAGTTAATTGTGAATAGCTCAAAGTGAAAACTGCAAATTCAGCGTATACTTCTAACCAATATGGCCTTTGACATCCAGCGCAATTGCTACGTAAGCAGCAAATATTCAAGTCTCTCAGCGTGACAGTTTTTTTTTTCGAATTCATATTTCCGAGTTAATATAAAATCACTTCATTTACCTCAAAACATTTGAGCGACGGCCCAGCGTTCTTTGTGTTGGGCTGTGTCATGCACTGATCAGTTGGGTAGACTCAGATGGTCGTGTCTTCAAGCAACAAAAAAAGTATTTACTGTTCTAGGATCCACAACACAGACATCGTGTGTAGCATCGTGAAATTTTGTGAGCCTATACGCGAAAGCGCTCGTGTAATGTACGGTCCAAGTATTTAAAGAACTGAAACTTTTGAAACTTGAAAATAAATGAAGGCATGAAAGAGCAAATGTGTACTAATTAAGGTTAATTCAAGTAATGCTTGTTTATTTACCGAAAAACTTGAAGGTAGAAAACATGTGTAACACCTTCATGTTGCGATGTGTTCTGATTTTTTCAAACAATTAAAAGTAAACCATAGACTAAATCATAAGGAAAACAAAAATACTCAAAATGAAATGTTACGAATTTACTCCTGTTTACTCTATTTACGATCACTTTGAAAAAAAGAAACAAGTTCAAATAACCAATTATTTTACTAAAAAACCTTCACATTTATCTTGCGGAAGTAAAAACCCGATGAGTTTATACTTCACTTTTTACTTTATACTTCATACTATAAGATTAAAGTTTATATTTTATCCTTATGCTTTAAAAGTTTATACTTTTATGCAGAAATTCAATAGTTGGGATTGACTTTCACTTCTCTTGCAATGTAAGCATATAATCCCAGTATGCCAGTTCAAAAATTTGCAGAATCTGCTCCGCAATTCAAAATTTTTCCGGTCGAGTGACTGTAATAAAGACAAAGTTTTGTTTCGGAGTCATCAATTGAAGAGGAAAAAATGAAAATTCCGTATCTCTGTAGGGGCATGCGAATTTACAATCTACTATGGTTAACGAAATATTTTCGCAGGCTCTAAAAAGGCTGTTGCTGCCATCATAACGGCTTCAATAACATAAGGGTGATCCAGAAAAAGATGTGAGAGATATCCAAAGATCAAATAAAAGCCCGAAGCGCAACAAAATGCCGGCGAAGAATGTTTGTCACAAATAAATAACCTGAAAGTTTTCAGTCGTACTGCAAGCTGTTAGGAAACTATGAAATAATTCTTTTTATTGAATTCAGTTGTAAAAATAACGGCACTGTGCAATTTTTCAGAGGAAATTATAAACTACACGTCCCGAAGACTCTGTCTCTCAACGGGATAAAATAAGAACAATCACATTCTTAACACAACAGAAGACACAGCTTCAAAACAATGAATAACGCATTATGCAAGGATTTATTCCTCTCCTTTCACCGTCAGGTTACAATCTGATGGATTAAAAAAACGCATTACCTAACAATCAATTCATCTATTCTAAAGCGGCCCAGCAGGTATGCGAGAATGGAGTCGCATTCCGGTTCCATTATAGTCTCTGCCGTGACTGGGGCTGTTGGTGCGAGAACAATATTTTTTCAGGGCATCGTACCCTAAGAAGCTCAATACATTATTCTCAGCAACTGCTCGCACGCCACATCTGCAGCTGATTCAAGAGTATTGCATTCATTAGCGATTATATCTTTTAGAAGGCGAACCTTCCTTTATGTACAGCAAGTGGCACAAAAATATTTAGTCCGAGCCCCCAACCCCAAGGAACGCAAATAACCATTTATTCCCACCAACACACCTCATGCTCAACAATACCAACTGAAAAATTACTCATGCTTTACTTAAGCGAGGGTGAAAGGGGTAGCCCACAATATAGCTTGTATGCATGCACACACACACCACACCGCTTCCATGAGCACATCAGAGACGCTACAATGGTGGGTCAGGGCAGGGAAATGAACTCGTTCATGCTTGATTGTGTGGCTCGCGTGTTCGTAGCTCGAGAAACATCTATTCTATCGATCAGTGACGGGACACTCGCTACTACACCGACCCGACGTACGTCGCTCACCAGATATGCACAGGCTCTATACAGACACAAGTGTTTCAAATGGTGTGTGAGCAACTAGGTTTATGACTTTGTTGCTTTAGGTAATCGTTATTAAGGTGGCATCTCATGTGATCTTGAAGTTAGAGTGATTACGGAGTCGTGCTGATCAGTGTAAAGCCGAGTCAATCGTGGCTTCAAGTCCCTATCATTACTTGTCAGAGGACGTTGCCATGCACGTCGTTGTGCTGGCCTAGTTTGAGGTCACTGGTCAAACGTGACTCTACGCTCCAGGGCGCTATAGTTAGCTCTCGATGCAGCTCTTGGGTCTTAAGGCAAGCGTGACCTAAAAAAATCCAGGTAACAATGAACTTCAATGCAACCCGCGCTGTCTTCTCAACATCAAGTAATCGTATAGGAGGCTTCAAAAATAGGCTCCAGGCTTAAAAAAAATCGAACATGTTCGTGCGTTGCCATCGAGAAATTTCATTGATTCATAACTTGTCGGAAGCTCCAATTAGCAAATTCGTTTTTTTCAAAAGGAGTAGTAGCGTCATACTTCACTCTAAGCCCAAGTGTTATGTCTGCAGTATCTATTATTACACCTGAGAATTTAACCTACAACAAACAAGTGCATTTTATTGCTCCTGTGGATTGATTGATTGATTGTTATTCCGAGTTAATTCCTACCTCCCTTTCCACAACGAAGACTTTCAAAGAGAGGAATGATGAAGGCACTATTTAGTATGGAGTTAAGGAAACGCGAAATCTAGGCCCAAGTTGTGTTCTCGCGCAGGATCCCAGGCGAAAAGGAAAGTTAGGAAGCGAGAAAAAAGTTGAAGATTGTCAGAGGTGCTAAAAAACAGGACAGCGGTGAACCGAAAAAAAGTGGGGCTTGAGAAAACGAAAAAGTGTTTATTTTAATAAAAAGGAAGCCTACCTATCAGCTCGGGACCTCACACTCTCCCCTGAAAGTAATAAGGACCATAGATACAGTAGCTGTTTCTCTCTGAAGGGTATTTCACCTATACACAAATGATGAAAAATGGGCCTGTATTTCTTCACATGATATTGCATTTCTTTTATACAGAATTAAATAAAAAGTAGTATTAGACATCGATAAATTCACTTGAAAAATATCATCTGCGGCTGTGTTCTAGAATTTTCGTGATACTTTATATGTGTTACAAATTTTCAAACTTTAAACTAGTGACATCTTCCGATATTGTAAGGTACATTGTATAATCTATTAAAAGGATATTTATCGTTAAGTACTGATTAAAGACGGTGATCTGGTGTCTTTAATACATATGAGTGGGTATTTTTATATCAACCGGACAAATTCATTGGTTTCATTGCGACCTGTGTCTTGGATATATCTACTCAACGCAGTTCAAGCGTCTTGTACTTTGTCAGCTAATACCGATACACTTCGCCAGTATCTTTTTTGATTTGTGCAGCTCCCGCTTACATTTGTGCAGCTCCAGCTTACATTTGTGCTTTACAAACATGCTTCGAATTAGTGTTAAGTCGTCATTTTCCTTCAACTTAATTCAATGCTTTTCAAGCATTCAAAAAGCGTGTTTCGAATTAGGATTGAGTCGTCTTTTTGAGAAAATCGATGTCATTGGGAAAACATGATGCAGCGAGTCCTAACCTCGGACAAAACACAATGATTGATTGCAGCTACAGCAGGAGTGAGCTTCATTAAAGAGATCGAGCGGCAAGCAATAAGCACTCGAAGAAATGTTGTGGATAAATCAAGGGTGAATAAAAAATAAGAGTGCAAATCGTTTGAGCACCTTCGACAGCAACCGATAGCGCTAAATTAATCATAATGTTCTGGTAAAATATTCACGAGACTTGGAAGCGCATCTTCAGTATTGCTACAGCCCGAGTTGTTTCATTTCCTGTGATTTATGAGGCCCCATAATGCACAGATGTATGAACAGAAATTTTATGAAGCACTCTCTGCTAAAAGGAACACTGCAAGCTCTTAAATCATGGTTGGAGATCTACATAAAGTCAGTTTCACGCGGGACATTATTTAGCCAGACTTGCTGGGAAATCGCCAAGTCGTTTATCTTGATGCCATTTAGCGAGGAAATGAATAAAATCTTCATTGTAAGTTGTGGAGGTTTTTGTAAATGCAAAATAGGTTTATGTAAATGTAAATATTGAAATGAAAGTTCAGCAAATGTTACACACCCAACAAAGGAGTAAAATAAGACAGGTAAAAAAATACTTGCACAGATCGCGCAGCGTAATTAGACACGAACCCACTTGAAGAATTACTAAAACACACAGCCTAGCTCGACCCTGGTGTAGGTCTACCTGACTGCTGGAGGTGAAATTGATTTGCGTTGTCTATCGCAACATCTCAGTTTAACTTCTTCACCGTGGCATCTATAATTTTGGTCATTCTATGCAGAAGCTATGATTGGACGGCTAAAATTATAGATGCTGTGGCGAAAAAGTTCGACTGAGATTCACGCACTCATCACATTGCTCATGCGAGCTAGGATTTGAGCGACACCAGTGACCTGGATTTTGCAGGAAGTAATCATGGCGCTAAAAGCCACAACTGCATGAAAAGTCCTTTGCCGTTTTAACGTTCAGGGATGTTTTCATTCGTTCCTTTTTCTTCGTTTTTCTGTGGTCCTGATCTTCTGGTGGCTTATCTCCACTGCCTGTGCTGTTTTTAACGACTTCTAGTTATTTGATGCTGAGAAAAAATCTACAAAATTTCTTAACAAATTTTAATGATAATCAAAAGAATTCGAATTCGTTCTTTTGAAAATTGAGTTAGATTGCCGCATTTGGGAGCATAGTGTGCGTAATATTTGATTGGATCATAAGTTAGCTTAAGCCTCCCTAACCGCAACAAAGGCTTCCTAAAGAGATGGTGGGTATGCACGATGTACGTTCCCAAACAATGTCCCTTGAGCATAGAAACAGTAACTTGAGAAAGAATTTTTTGCAACAAGATATACGTTGAAGTAAAAAGAGGTGCTAAAAAACAAGACAGAACTGGAGAAGGATTGTCCCTAAGATAACAAAAACCGATGCTTTTTCAACAAAAAGAAAAGCCTACGGGACTCGTCGCTAGGGACTTGACATTTTCTCCCAGGGAGTGCTATTTCCGATAGATACACTAGTGGTACACTCCCGAGAAGAAGCGTATAAATAATAATGACACAGTTTGTCATTGGTTTTATTGAATTCTCTTATTATCATCAATGTTATTATTTTGTTATCATTAAGGTTTTACGAAATTAGTTCAAGACTTCCGAGCCCCAACGGAGACGATCTCAAGAGAACGAAGGGATGGGAACATTTAGTTTGAACTGCAGAAAACGATTAAAGAAGCACAAGGTGTGTCCCCCTCAGGATACTAGTGCATAGAAACGAGTTAGAAAAAAGAGAAGACCACAAAGAGATAGCGAAGATGAAATTAGCTCCGAAAGATACAAAACAAGTACGGGAGAGACAAGTTCCGAAGGCGAAACTTTAGCAGAGGTAACCTGACAGTATCCCTCTTGGGGGCTCCAAAAAGGTAGACAAGCCTAACTAAACGAAACCCGGCGCTTATTTTATAACTCCTGAGAAGACTGAAAATTCCGAGCTCCAAACCCAACCCAGGTACGTGAATATCGTGAGCATGTGAACTCCTTTTCGTCTCTTTAACTTAGACTCTAGAATTAAACATATCATAATTCGCGAAGTTTCCTCACGTTGTCAAGCTGTGCTGGGATGCGAACTCATTGAATAACTCAGGAGATAATTACACACGACACGAGGTTCACCACATCAAGTCAGCAATTCTCGCGAGTCCTCAACACGAATGCAAATTATTCAACACATTGAACCAGCTTACGAGCACCCAGTAACGGAGGATGCGTGAGGGCACAATGAAGATTAATGAACAAGGCCACAATAACTTGGTTTCGAGGGACCGGGCACGCAATGGTCCCTGGATGCAGCGAAGGTTTGTGTGTTGTGTGCGGGGAACGTGTAACTAGGCTCGCAAGGTTGGTTTGCTTCCTCTCTAGAATGCACACAAAATACGAGTATAACGGGAGTATATCAAGTGAACAGGTTTTATTACCTCTCTGAAAGAAGTAGTCACACCGACATAACGTATGCTACTTGTTACGCAGGATGAATACTTTTCCTTACTCGGTGCTTATCTGATTTTACACGGTACTTTCTTGTGTAAGAACAAGCCTTGTGTCACCTTGTAAGGGCTGTATGTCGTACACTGATCAGATTAGGTTAGTCTCAAATTCCCATACCATAACAAAAGAGTTCTTAATCGAGGAAGAGATGAAATGAAATTAATTGAACTAAATGGACCAATGCACAAAATTTGTCTCCACACCCCAAGCAAGATTTAAAAAAGTGAAAGAAACAAGATAAAAGTTGAAGAAGAAAGTAATAAGTGTTAAAAAATGGCAGCAGTTACCCGAAAAAAATTAGTTGCAATGCACAAAAAAACGTATTCTATTTGAACAAAATGAAGGCCTATCCAATTCGAAATGGATTTCATACGTTGTACTACGTGAATTAAATACGATGATGCGTTAGCTGAATATTATGTCCTACGTGGATTATTCTACCCCATAGAAACATTTTAATCCCTCAAAACAGAAAATCAACTATACATAGCAAGTAACCTCCCATTCTACATCTACCATGTTTCAGCCAATTCATGCATAGTACATTATTTGTCCAGTCTCAAACTCTGAGCAACGTTCCACAAGCGGGCAGTGCCTTCATGCAGCTCTAAAATTAATGAATGAAGCCAGAGGGGGTCTTCTTCCTTGTTCTGAATATTGTTGATTTATTGTTTGGTTTACAAGCGTGTAATCAAAACAGTTAAGTTTTGAAGTGTATATTTATTGTTTGTAACTCTTTTCAAATTTCACTTTATCAAAGCAGATTAACGTTTTTATTTCAAGTCATGTTTAAAGCATTTGAAACAAGAGCAGTTGTTGACAAGCGTTCTTTCTTGGTTGTGTCTTGGTGTAACAGCTCTAACTGATATACTCGGCAAATGTACGCTAAATTAAATCGTGTTCAGAAATTTCCAGTAATGAACGACTGTTCCTCAAACATTTCGACAGACTCGCTGCTGCTGAACTCAAGCTGGTATAAAAAACTCTCAGGTTGTCCACTGTGTGAGAAATGGAAAGTGATATCTACAACTGGTCATAACAGAGAAAATTTTGTCGTAAACTGCAGAAGTTCGGAAAATCTGAAAAGATGGTGAAACCCGATAGAACAAAAATCTACGTATTGTTCCAATTTTCTCGGTAAGATTCAGACATCTGTTATATGAAGTAGGGTACGGTTTGTTTAATATAAAATTGCAATTCCTATCATATTAAGAGGGTATGAAAGTGCATTAAGTAAGGGAGAGAAAGAGACAACGGTGCTGAAGTTCTAACAGCACGCAGCAGCGCGCTCCATATCAGTAAATCAATTCCCTCCCTGTTTTTCGTTCGGACTAGGACCGAGGGCATGACTTTAATTATAAATGAGCTTTTTACGCACGCGATGCACATGACCTCAGATAGAGGTCCTGTTTAATGCATAATGCAAGGCTGGACTCGAATACTGGCACAAGTTGTTTATTTACTCTGATCATTTACACTTGAAAAATACTGTGTACCAGCATTATTGCACTATTCAGGGCTGTCTTACAGTCTTCTCAAGTTTAGGTTTCATCACAGTGAAAGTCTGATTACAATACATTATTACAATATAACAGTATATTATATATATTATTAGCATTATTCATTGTAAGGTTCACTAGCCAAAACAAAGGCGATCTCAAAAGAGCATGGTGAAGGAGCACAGAATGCCCTGCGCATAGAAACAGCACGTGAGGTATGAAGAAGAAAAAAAACGAAGAAGAGATAGCGACGAAGGCATGAAAATTGAAAGAACCAAAATGGGTACGAAAGATAGCAGCCTCTATGCCTACCTACAGCTCAGGTAACGTATCTCCTCTGGGTGGAGGGGGGCAGTTTTGACTACAGCTATGAGCATCACAAGGCCTCACGATTTAAGTAGCCGTCGACAATGCAAACTCGTGTTGGCAAAACGAGACCACATCTACACCTCGTGTAGACAAATGTGGGTGACGCGAAAAGAAAAAGAAAATGCTCAGAGAGCCTTATGTGATTTTCGCTAAAATAGACAAACAAGAGTTGCCTTGCGGAATACATGAAAACTATCAGCAATGAATAATATAAAAAGGAAACCATAACGTTATTATTATAGTAGTCGTATAGGTAAATAGTCGCTATTTATTTAAATCATTAGAGGCAACACGTGCATTTTCCAGCGCTACTTAAAAGTTTGACTCGTTATTGAGCTTGCTACCCTGCGTCTCCACCGTTCCATAGTTTACAGATTCAGCACTTTTAGCCAACAGCTCACCTTTTGGACGCGTTTACGTAATATTTATTCTAACCTGCGGCCCGCAGCCATCGCTGATGAACTCGTTCAATTTTTAGAAGCGTTCTCAGGCGCGAGCAGTCTGTCGGATGCCGTCTCGCCGAGCTATCTCTGAACAATCGCTCCTTTTGCGGAAGCGAGGCAGACGCCTCTGGACGGCAAAATTTCCGCAATTTAGACCGAGTGAAATATTCTGGTAGTTTAGGGAAAATATATTCCGGCAGCACAATTTTTTTAAATTCCTAAAATATTTGGATAATTCCGGGCACAACCTAAGATTAGATACATAGTTTCACAACTGTTTTGTTCATAGTGCAGCAATTGCAAAAAAAAGCTTGTACATCATGCGTTTTAATAACATCTTGGCTTCTGGCTTTGTCCGAATGTGGCCAGTTTTTTATATTAATGACCTTTTTCAATTCATATTATACCGGCTTTTATGAACATTATCGAATGCCATAACTTTAATAATGGACGACATTTTACGAGGGATTTCAACTGTTTAATTTTCTTCAAATGTTCGCGTTATGGTTCTACACTATTTTAGATTATTTTGGGGCAATAATTTACTTAGCATTGTGAATTTAATTAAAAAAAAGTTTTACTTTAATAACGTTTAGAAACCTCTGCAAAAATGACATCTTTCAGTTTTTGACTTTTTGTTGTAGAATAAAATATCGAGCAGCGACTGCAAATTTGAAACACAGAGACTTCCACTCAATAAAGAATATAAATGTGAGGTGAAAATCATTCCTTTCAAGCTTACCTTCTTTCTTATGTAAACAAGTGTATCCGATAATATAAGCACTTATTTCCATTCCATTACATGTGTTTGCCCTTTACTCTCAGATTGTATTCACTATCAACATTTTTATTTGAATGTTTTAGTACTTTGACGAGTTTTTAGTACAAAATGAAATACAAGACACTATTCTTACGTTCATAAAGTAATTCAATTTAGACATGTAGCTTTTTAAAAATAAAGGCCGAGATCCTCTAAATAAACAGCCATGTTCCATGTTTATTTCCTTCAGGCCTGTTTACACGATCATTGAGTGCGCGCGTGAGCAGTGAAGGGAGGCGCAAGCCCCGCCCACTTGCTCTCGCTTCAGGCACGTCCACTGCTCAATGACAATGCGTATTATGCTCGTTTTCATGGTGCTGACCGGAGCTTTTCATTATCATTACAGCCGCTCTGTTTTCGAGCACATAAATGCGCCTAAAGGGAAAACAAGTGGGCGGGGCTTGCGCTTCTCTTCACTGCTCACGCATGCACTCAATGATCATGTATACAGGCTTTTCTATAAGCATCTTTTAAGCGTAATTTCACTCATGATCTTAATGAAAAGTACAAAGACTACTAATTTCCTAGTAAATTTTTCTAATCTAATTGTTACGTTTCTTTTATTAATTATCTTAACCACAGTAGCTAAAATGTAGCATTTAGTCCATCTTAATTCGAATTTATTTCTGGCCAGTAAAGTGAAACGTTCACGCAAAAAATTATTTTTACATTCGAAAAGTTTATCATAAAATACCAAAATGCCTGCAGGAAATATTCATAGAATCAATCTAAAATACGAGACAAAAACTAAGGTTGTTAATCTATATGGCAAATTTAACCCTCTGGAGTAATTTAGCGCACCTATTTGTTCGATTTCATTTGCGGAAGCTTAAACATTGAAGAAATAAATATGCTCAGGTAGATGAGAAATTTTTGTTGTAGAAGTAAATTAATAACATCAAAGCTCGTGATTAAAAAATTACCCATCAGTTTCTGAAACTGAATTGCACATACTTTAGTTTGTTTTAGAGATAGTCAGTGGCACCACAAGCATGATGTAAAAAGTATAACCTAACCTGCGATGTTAAGATTAAAAGGAGTCTCGCTCATTATTCCGTACATGTTACAAAATTTTCAGCAAGCAATTTTAAAATCTTCTTCGATATCGATAAAGAAAATTTCTTTTCAAAGCTCGACGTTTATAAGATGAAGACATTCTATTTGCCATTTCACGTCTCGCACAGCCAAGAGTAAGGGAGTATTCGTCCGCGCCGACAGCTCGACCGCAACCCTCCTCAATAAAATTCGTGATCAAGATTTTAATCTGTTGACTACGAGTGTCCAGTTATATGCCCCTGGTAGGTTGCAGTTTCACCATCACTGTCTACGTAACGAGCTCACGCAACGTGTTCCCTCATCTGTCCATAGAAGTAGACGAATGTTTTTTTCATTCATCTTTCGATACTGCTATTCGATATTTCTACCGAATATTTAGATACCACTATTCGCTATTTATTATACCCTATTCACTAATCGATACACCGATGCCGCAATTCAATACTCCACTTAAAGAGCGTGACAGTGTAGATGCGTCACGGCCACATCGTAGTGATGGTTAGCAGGATAACAATGATCATTAAATACAATTCTCGCACAACGCCTTGTGCGAGAATGTTTCAGTGATCGAAACCTTATGTTTATTGTGATCGACAGACTCTAAAGTTACTCGCAAGCATTTCAATTCATTAATTGAAACCTTCAATAAAAGCACGATTCCATTGCTTCTTAATATATTTTCGGTAAGGTAACACAGTAATTTTGGTTGTGGCATCGCTGATAATCCTTAAAATATGCTAAAACCCGAGCGATTACATTTAAGATACTGGTAATGCGTAATATGCTGGGAATATTATTAATAAACACCTATGACAACAAACATATTTTAGCTTGCCTTAGGGTTTTAACCAATCAAGAGTGTAAGGCGCATTCCCTCCGACTAGAATAGGAAGCCAACCAAACTAGAACAAAGTTCAACAAACTCCCTCCGTCAATTCTTTCGCCTATTCGGTGTTTCTTTCACTGAAAAAGTTGGTCTATCCCCGTAGATTCAAATGAACTTGAAATTCTACACCTACAGAAGTGACCCTCAATCGCACATCAACATAACTGAGCCCCCGCTGCACAATATTTAGGGTATCATAAAGTAAAACAGTATAGGATATTGTATAAATCTAATTTCAACCAACTGAGCTTGTGATGTGTGAAATAACTTTTCAATCCTGTTGTGTACAGTGAAAGACACGAATTTCATGAACGTAGTTTCATGTACAAGAATCAATTTTCACCTTGCTAGTTATGCAAATTTTATTGTTTCGCTTCACTAGATTTTACATGAATTTCAAAACGAAGTCAGTTTTGTAAGCATTAAGTTATGTTGCACTTGTATCCAAGCAACATTTAATTTGAATTCAGTGTGTAATGATAGTTTTGCAAGTCAAACAAAAAAACAAGACGGTACGACGAACACATTTCTCCAAACATGCCTAGCAGAAGCTCGGCCATGAAGTCATGAGATTTTCTCCGTATATTTCAAAATGAGGTCCAGCGCCGCTCAGTTTATTCAAAAGCTGCTTCGCCGCTCGCAAGTTCGTATGCATGAGGGCTGGAAGAATGGCCTCGCAGTTCAAGGCGACAACCCTTCACAAAAAGCCACCTTTGAACCACAAGCAAATGTTGCAATTGGAGTTGCCCGCCCCAAAATTATACTGCCACAGCTTTCAGGGAAGATCCAAAAAATATGGCCGAGTAGAGGGTGAATTCAGGTCTTTTTGCATCTTTTACGTCCACGAGCGCGGTCGTTCAAAGGATCAAGAAAAGCCCAGAGGTAAATACGATAAAATCGCCGTAATCCGGCAACCCCCACTTTACGGGAATTTCGGCGTTTTGGTGGTGACCTCGCTTGTCTTTTTACGGGACTGGTCTCCTTGAAGTTCACGCAGCTTTTTGAAAGAAAATTATTTCAAAATTGGGAAGATGATCATTGCGTGTGAACTCAGTATCGGTGAAATTACATTAAAGATGGAAATTTCGTTGGTTACAGCAATCAAGAGTGAGAGGATATAATGGCTATAGCATTACACATGAAAATGCAGTGAATAATTAAGCATGAAATGCTGATAGCAGCAACAGTAAGCTGCAATGGCTGAGAAAATTGCCCTAGTCTTTAAACATAATTGAAATAGGGACTCTGGGAGCGCTGACTCCTATATGTATATATATACATATACATATATACATACATATATACATACATATATACATATATATATATATATACATACATATATACATACATATATACACATATATACACATATATATACATATACATATATACATTTCATATATACATATATACATATATACACATACACATATACATATACACATATACATATATACACATACACATACATATACACATACACATACACATACATATACACATACATATACATATACACATATTTACATACATACATATATATATATATATATATACATATATATATACACATATATACATATAGACATATATACATATATATATAGTAGTGGTATTTCCTTAGCGTAACTAAAACCTTTTTTATCGCTAAAAATTAGAAGAAATTAAAAAATCTTTCACGACACTCTGATCCGAAGTCGATTTCATTATTATAGATTTGCTTTGCATTACTTAGTAAAATTTTGCATGAAGTATTTTCATTCAATGTTTCATCATAATTTCCTTGGGTCTCTTGACCATCATAATCGTCTTGGGTTGATATAAGCATAACTGAACAAAAATTTTCTTATTTTATAGTTGAAGTTACCAACATTGAGGTATGTGTGCGAAATTTGCAATGCGAAGTTTGCTCCTCCCCTCATTCAGTTACCATTAAGCACCATTCAAAACATCTCACAGGAAAAATAAACGACTCGAATTTATAACCGAATGCTCCAAAAAGAACGTCTCAAACGCCGTATTTGTTCAGTGCGCATCTATTTTTGATGCGAGCTATTTCGCAAAGACCAGCAAAGGCCGAGAAAGAAGCACGGCGGCTAAATTTCCGATGTAAACCCGCAGTTCCTTGACTTCGGAGGACCTGGCGCATAAACCTTTAATCAGGGACCAACCACGAGCCGGCCGAGGTCTTTCATTAGCAATACCAGGGCACAGAGACCAGGCCAGAGCACTTGAGCAAGGAGTCGGAGGTCCACATCGTGTGTAAATACGACTGTTGCGGTGAGAGGCTTCAGGGAGCCTTTTGTCTGTTACACGACATGTGGAGTGTCGCTCAGGTTCCTGAGCCGGATTTTCAAACAATTCAAGCCGTTATAGCAGTACAAAAAAATTGGCGGCGTAAGTTACTTTAAGCGGATTTGGCTACGCTAAGTGTTGCGAGCTTAAGCGTAGGCGGGCCAATTTACATGAAGTTACTCTGCACGCTTTACGCTACAACATACTGAAATGCACTAGCTACTAAAAAAATCAACCAACTTCTTTTCTTCTCAATAACTTATGGCAATAAAATGCCTTAAGAATTAACCTTAATTTATATAAAAAATATGCAGATAGAATTTATGCTTAATTCTTCTCCGATAGAACTTCAGTAGTGAACGTGTTTATAAAATTGAAAATTACCCACACGAACTCAATAGCACGTATTACCCCCAACTCAAATTCTGCTCCTTTGTGATCAGCGGACGTCGTGCTAATCATTACTCGAGTTTGTATTTAAATTCAGTTTCATAGACAAGAAAACTCACCAATAGTGTTTCTAGAAAAACATTTCCACGAAAAAGAAACGCGGCAGAAATAGTGAAAAAGATTAAACTTTAAAAAAAATGGATTTAATGCTCACGCAAATAAGATTAGATGTTCAAAGGAAAATCGATTTTGCGAAGCAAATTCACAATGAAAGAAATAGAGAAGAAGTACTTTGAAAACATTTACTCTGAACGTTTCGAGCCTAAGCTCATTCTCAACAAAAAGTCTGCAAATAATATTTGGGGTGTACTAACAAATAACAAGTTAGTACACCCCAAAAATTACAGAAGCGCAGAATATAAGCACAATAAAAACAAACAAACCAAAAATAATAATTTATCGGTTGACTATTTTCAGAGGGTATGCACTCTGCATTTCGTTGAGGGAAGGTTTAAATGTTAGTTTAATTAGATGTTAGTTTAAGCCTCCCTATCCGCAACAAAGGCGTTCCAAAGAGAGGAAGGAGGAAGCCGACATTCAGTATGGAGTTGAGGAAACGCGGAATCTATGCACAAGGTGCATAGAAACTGGAAGTTGAGAAAGAAGTTCTTGTAAGATGAAAGTTGAAGGAGAAAAGAGTATGTGCTGAACAACAAGACAGCAGTAAACAACAACAACAACAACAACAACAAAAAAGATACTCCGTAACTAAACCTAACTTTTATCTGGAGACCTCACATTTTTTCCCTGAGAGCAATAATTCCCATGGATACAATAATTATCTCCCACTGAGGGGATGCTCAAGTAGAAGAGTAGAAATAAAATGACAATCAAATGAGCAGACGGCTGTATTGTGAGCAGTTTTTATGAAGCGTTGTAAGTGCTCCAGGTTATCTGAACAACAGAGCGGAATGAGAAACTTGTGACGGGAATTGCACTTTTTGCGGACCTCGTCGTATACATATAGTCTTGTGGTCGAGCTCGCGATACTCGGCTGCAGGAGTTAAATTCCAGTTGCATGGGGAATTAGGCTGAGAATTGTGTTACTGTTGCATTACAATTCAAATAGTTCCGAGTTGCATTTCTTTAGAAAAGTTTTCCGAGCTAAATCGGCTTCACTTAGGAATTCAGCCTGATGAAACTGTTTTGCATGCGCCGAAGTTAGAGAATGGAGTAGTGTGGATAGAACAGGATCTGAATTTGCTGTGAAAACTGAGTTTGAAAAAAAAATTCAGTTCCGTCCTCGCTGATTTGCATACTAGTGTGCGTACGAGTTAGAATTTTTTTCAAACTACCTGCAGTTCTGCACGAGGGTTGCAGAATCTGGAAGGCCGTACCTGGTCTTGAATGTAATGAAATACAATGACGTAGCTAACTAGCGCAGTAAAGAAAATTGATTAATGAAAGTAGCTACGCAGCTCACGCTGGCGACTACTGTAGATAACCAGGAATAATATTGCTGCAATTTGAACACTATGACCCGAAGTGAAACTTGATGACCGCTCGCGATAAGCTTGGACCAAGCAGCCGCGAGCACGTGCACTGAAACTCGAACTCTGATTTTGAATAGCAATAACTCGTTGATTATGATCGAGCAGATCCTATCATTAGAACGTTGAGTGTATCAGTGATACTATGATTACAGCAGATTTCGTATATTTTTTGGGGCCCTCTGAACAAAATCCTGCAATAAAGGCTGTTTTCTCAAACTTTTCTTAACAGGCTTAAAGTTTTTACCGAATAACATTCGACGTGATAAAAATTACGGAAAATAATTCACTGAAGTAAAAAATCAACGAAGAGCCTCAATAGTTTTAGTACTAATGATAAAAACCACACTTAAGGCGTACTTAGTTTTTTCTGTGAGGGAATATTCTGAACAAAAGAATAAGCTGGCAAATGGCTCATGTTGTAAACTGCAGAAGTAATAGGCTAATAAATTACCTTAAGTTTGGATTTAGTATGAGCTGTTCAATACATGCAACACCGTCTTGAGTGAAATAAGCAGACTATCTCATATCATTATACTCGGATTAATTCCCTGAAATAAAATACCTGAATAACCCCAGCACTGAAAATGAGTGTCCTATGTTCGTGATCCGACACAATCGCTGAAAAAGAAATTATTTCTAGCGTTTTTAAAAATGAAAACACATATTAAGTTATGTAGTTTCAGATACATAACTAAATATATTAGTTATGCTCCCCTATTAGTTTAAGCTCCCCTAACCCCACCTAAGGTGTTCCGAAAAGACGAAGGAGGAAAGCATCATTTAATGAAGAATTTAGCGAGCCGAATTTATGCGTATGTAGTGTTCCCTCACATGGCCCCCTGCGCATAGAATCAGTAACTTAAGATGTTCAATGAGAGGAAGGATGAATGCACCAGCTAGTGTAAAGTTAAGGGAACGCAAAATCTATGCACAAGGTGTGTTCCCGCACATGCCCCCTGCGTCTAGAAAGAATAAGTTAAGAAGGAAGGTTGTGAAACAAGATGAACGTTGAAGAAAGTCAGAGGTGCTGTGAAACAGGACAGCAGTGAGACGAAGAAAAAGGGTACGTAGCTCTACAAAAACCTTGTCGATTACAACTTCAGGATGGCTTAGTTAACTTTTAGTTCGGAACCACACATTTTTTCCTTGGGCGCGCTAATTCCCTTTGATACAATAGTTTTATCCGCCTGAGAGAACAACTTGCTAGAACAACCACTATTCTAATCAACGTGAAGGACGGTGTGTTCACAGATGACACCGTGTTTTGAGATCAGAAATTCTTTAGTATTGAGGTGAAGTTCAACTGAATGCCTGGTAGGGTGCAGGGAATGCTCCTTGTTGACATTCGAGACTGAAGAAAAACTGTTTTCGGACATCGTAAACATACTTTGTTCAAGGAGTGAGGCGTCGGATACAATACACGGAAACCTTTTATTTACATTCAGCATGGTACGAAATGGGATGTTGGTACATAGAATCAATTTCAACGCATGAGCCTGAGGATGCCAAATCTAAAAAGGCTCTCTAAAACAACCAGATTACTTTCAAACACGTCGACTCACGATGACACACTTCTCATGCGCTGACCAGGATAAAAATTGTAATGTTAGATCCATCATCCAATACTTAGACAGCAAGGAAATGTAGCCTTCTTTTCCCTTGACCTGAACCGAATAATTTTTTCTTTTTTTCCTGTTCTAGAGTCGAAAGTTTTTGCCTCCTTTGATGCAAAAGCTAAAGTTCAGAATTGCCCTATCAAAAAGGTATGGGGTTAATTCTCAGTGCATGTTGCGTGAGTTTCCAAATTTTCAATTCAGATTCGAGCATGTGATTTTGACTAGAATGGGACATGGTGACTGAAATTGACCAGAATTTCAATAGAGATGCCAATTGAAGCTCAAAAAGTTGCAATGCTATATTTTTTTTATAGCAATAAAAGATATGTTCACTAATTTGTTCTTTTGTCTAAACCCTGTACTAATATTGGTAAAAATCCTTATAGCCACCGAATTGCTCCCAACTTTAGAGATCTTAAATAAGCCTGGAGCATTAACTCTTCCATAAGCAACTGCTCCGAATTTTCGATGCAAGCCCCGTGAAAATAATGAGTACTGAAAGTTAAAAGTTAACCTGAAAGTTGAAAGTTAAAAGTTAACCTGAAAGTTAAAAGTTAACCTGAAAGTTAAAAGTTAACCTGAAAGTTAAAAGTTAACCTGAAAGTTAACAGTCTTACAGAAAGTGTGTTTATCGTAGTGGATATTAATCTTTCATCGAGTGATAGTGCTATAGAGGATACAGGAAGCACACAGGCAATAAGTGCTGGATAAAAGTAACTTCGATGGCGAACCTACATACGAACACTCGCGTATTTGCCAGAGGGAAAATTTATCTACTGTCAAGTTCCTGAGAAATTAACCCATCATTGGAAGGGTTTAGGGCCAGCATTCGAGATTGAAGATCAGAATTATCTTTCTAAATATTTCCGTTCTCTATATAATGAATATCATGTTGAGATATTTCTAGCCTCCATAACCACATCAAAGGTATTCCTAAAAGAGGAAGAAAAGCACCGTTCGGTGCGGAATTGAACGAAAGGGTAAATATTTGCAATGTGTGTCCTCCCCCATCATGCGCGTCGAAGCAGCAAGATTAAATAAAGTTCACGAAACACATTAAAAATTGAAGACGAAAGTAGTACGCGCTGAAAAAAGGACATCAGTGGACCGAAAAACAAATGATCCGTTCTGATATGAAAAACTTTTTTCCTATTTCAAGAAAATGTACACCTACCTAGCCATCAGCTCGGGACCTCAAAGAACTTCAACTAGGAAGTCTACTTCAGCAAAATGTTCCCATGGGGAGGGTTCACATACGAGTACAAGCAAAACACGTTAACTGCGATGGGTTAAACTGAAGTTCAATATTCAATTTAAATTCAAAGTCAATTGTGGTAATCAACTTTGAAAATAGCAAACATCAACTGGATCGGGCTTTTATTGAGCTTTCATTAAGTATTTATGAAAAATGCGTTGGTGACTGCAGGTGAGTCAGCAGCACTATGAAAATCACCTAAGTGACTGCCGGTGGGTCCCTTCGCAGGAAATGTGTTAAATCCTCGCCTAAGCTTAAAATCCCAGCCCTACGACTTCCATCATAAGGTGCCGAAGGAGATATTGTTTAAAAGCTCACATAGAGTAGTTCCTACGGCACATACAACCCTTTGTTCAATACAATTATGAACAGAAAGCTCTGAAATGAAGACGGTACTCCCAGCAATGACATGCGTCCGCGAGAAACGCGGCGCACCTAACAATAAGCAAACTCCAGGACGTGAAGGTCAGGAGCCTTTGTTATGGAGCCACGCCGCGTTGAGCAGCTGGCCAATTAGACGTGTGCTGGTAGCAGTGCCCTCAGCCACTGGTGGTGTCAACACACTTCACGACAGCGAGCCTCGCTTGAAATTAGGTTAAGTAAGTTCATTCAAGCCATCCAAACCTCGGTACCTTGCAAGAGAGCCCTGATCAAGCCTACACATTGAGGTCCTGAGGGATTAGGTTGTTTAATAAGCTGACTGTCTATAGGGGCTTAAGAGTACCATGACGATAGGTAAATTACCTCATTTCCGTATCGGTGTGAATGAACAGCTTTTCAATTATTTTTCAACATTTTTTTAAAAGAGATTTAAGTATACGAGGTAAAATATTATGCCACAACATTTTCACACTTCTAGGAAAGTTACAATTAATTTTTCGAGCAGTATAGTCTGTTTTTCAACTTAGCTACTTACAACCTTACTTAAAACGTGACCGCTGGACGTACATGTGCGTCCAGCGGCTGTGAACGTGTTAAAAACCTCCTTAACCGTAACTCTGATTTAAAGGTATTCGAATACTCAGGTATATCGCTTTAAACGCCGAATTTAGGTCTTGAGATTACAATAAATTGTTGCAACCGCTGACACACATGCGAAGTATCGACAGTTTACGCTGCTTTTAAGCATTAGCTCCCAAGTTCTCCTTCTCAGCTCTGGCACAATTCTGTGGCAAATAAGTCATAACTTTATAACTAATGGTCCCATTACAACGAATGTAGGTTCATTATTCTAGTTAAGGCACTAAGGAGTTTCTTACGCAGTGGGAAATGCCGCCATTGTGCGCTGTTCAGGAGTTGAAGTTGACATATGAATTCTCCAAACCAGACTCATATATCCGTCTTCAAATGAGACGAACACAAGTTCCTGTGAATTAAAGTGGTGTACGAAAATCTACTAATATTGTTCATCATTGGATGACATGCTAGTATTACCTAGGAAAATTTTATATGAACTGTTAAGATGGGAAAAATCTTCATCCGCTTACGGTAGTGAGTGGAAAGTGTGCAATAGTCATGAATGCACATCACACGTAACATCAATTCTCCACAAAAAGAACTACTCTAAAAAAATCTCGTTCCAAACTGACATCTTTGTGCGTGAACTTGTCAAAAAACATTCAAACAAAATCTAATCATCGACGTACATTATCAATCAAGGTATTGTGCCACTCTTCTGTGCGTCGCAGGGTGATACGACGCACACGAGCATGCCAACCATGATACGCTCGGAGGCAGTCAATGCTTCGTCTACTCAGTTTTGAATGCTTCTTCGAATGCTTCGTATTCTCAGATTAGAATACTTTTTAGATTATTAGATTAGATGCTAGCTAACGCCTCCCTAACCGCAAAAAAAACAAGCGTTTAAAAGAGAGAAAGGAGTAAGGAACCAGTTACTATGGAAATTTGAGAATGCGCAATCTATGCAGAAAGGGCAAAAAACTGAGTTGAAGAAGAAGCATAGAAAACAAGATTAAAGTTGAAGAAGAAAGTAGTAGGAGCTGAAAGACAAGGCAGCAGTGAACTGAAAAAAGTAGTCCTTAACGAAAAACATTTTATTTCAACAAGATGAAGGTCTACTTAACTCTCAGTTCAAAGCCTGGGAGTGCTCATTCCCTTAGGTGCAACAGTTACGTCCCTCTAAGGCGTAGAATGCTTCTCTTTCTCAGATTAGCATGTAAATACAACTACTAATTGACAATATCTAAGAATGTGATGAAAGTTGATAATATTGTAAATATTCTTAAAAAATTTGGGTCTCATTGAAAAATGCCAGAGACTGCTCATTGTTCAAGAAATTTTTTTACCGCATAAAACTTCAATACGTGTATAATCTTTCACAATCGCATGTGGTCAGGAATGTGGCACCCAGATGCATCAAGATTTTCTTAATAACCTATCGGCAGAGACAGGTGAGTCCAGATTTTTCTGAGGCCAGCGACGCAGGACGTGATTCGCATGAACATAAAAAGCGAGGCACATTTCGATGTGGAGCGTCTTCTGGACAAATTACCTCCCAACCTTCAAGCTTTCAAGAAAAAAAAAAGAGGAGTCCGTGAAAGAGAACAGCACTCGAGTCGAAAAGACAGCAGTTGATGACTTGAAGGTGAAGGATTATTTCCAACATAGACGCACCCCCCCCCCCCCCCACCTCCTCTCTCTCTCTCGATCTCTCTCTCTTTCTGTCAAGGATCAATTAATTAATGCAGAACACACCTTTACAAGCGCATTCAACATTCCTACAGCTATGGATCCCATGGAATCTTTTATATGAACTGAAACCGAATGAAGTTTATTTTGCATGTATAACCCTCGCTAACCGTCCAAATGGCAGCACGTACACATAAAACAGGACTACCTTTGACCCCATAGCATAACCGATATTAAAAAGATTGATCGGGGTTTTTGATCGAGATCTGTGGAAGATAAATGTAGCGAGTGAGAAAATAATCCGTATTAAAAGGCTGATTGCTCTCGGTGCGCACACTGAGCAGTAGGAGGCCGGATAAAGAGTGCCTGGGGACAGTGATCAGGGAGAGCGATTGCACAATTGACGGCAGCAGAGAGCTCGGCGACCCGAACCTACATTAGCACGACTAGCAGCATCGACGCGTGACTAACGAACGGCTTCTCTAAATAACTCATGGTAGGCCGAGCATTTTCGCTCCGGTCTGATCAATGGCGTTGTGGAGGTCGGAGGCTGGTTTGACAGCTGTAGCTGAAATGTGTGCGATGACTTAAGATACAGCGGCGGTGAAAGAAGCTTATGTAACAGCAACTGTGCTTGAACATGTCTCACAGCGGTGAGAGCTAAACCACAGAGCAGCAGAACTGGCACAATGCAAAAAAATGGGGATTAAACCCGAGATATCTATGCTTATTTTGTTTTTTGTTTTTCATTGTAGTGTGATCTATAGGCTTAGAATGAAAAAAATGCTGAAGTAATATTCTACTAAATCTTCTGGTTTCAAGCAAGATCCTCGAATTAAGACAAGTTATTAATTGGCAACCTGACGCGTTTTTATGCTTGAGCGTCTTTTGTAATATGATGCCTCGTATGGGTCATGACGCTTTCCTGTAATTCAAGTCACCATAAAATGTAATTTTCTTTTGTTTTTCATGGACAAGCTTGAGATCACATTTCTGAAAAGGAAAAACTTGATAGAAAAAGTAAACGGCAGCATTGCATCACGGCACTCGTAAAGCATTTCAAGGAATATATTTCGGCTTTGCCGTACTTGCCATCACAATGAGAAAAAAGTTAAAAATTTTTGCTCCTGCTCATCGTGAATCGAAATATCACAGTAGATGACAAAAAAGTATAATATCCGCTAGGGAAACTACAAAAAGAGGGAAAAATCGTTCAACAAATCAGAGACAACCATGTTTTGCCTTTCGTAAGGGCGAGAAATCTCCCCCTGTTCAGCTGCAATTCCACGGCGGGTACTGGGAGTTAAACAGAGTCAATTTTTATCATCGACGATGAGAAAACTCATAATTTGAAGTTGCTTCATCAGAGATTCTCATAGAAGAAAAAAGCTTTTACACCCCATCACCAAAATTTTTCCCCAGAAAATGGCTACGTTTTGCCGATGAAAATGAAGCGATGTTTTACTCGGCATAATTTCACATTTATCGATAGCTAAAAGCGATTTATCGGTGGCTTCTATCGGAACAGTCACAAAAATTCAAGTCGCTAATTTCACTGACAGTGATGGATAATGACACAGGCGAAAAATTACATAAATCGATGACCACGTCGATCAAAATGACTGACGAGAGTAATGCAGCGGCCGCTCTACTGTGCCATCGTGCCGAGGAAAGCTTGCAGTCGCAGGTTCGTGAAAATTGTTGGTTGTGAACGCTATTTTTGCTCTTTCACTTCAGACTACTCCGTTGCCTGTGCGTGATTGTGTCTGGCGGCACGAGACCTGGGCAACATCCTGAGCTCGTTTTTGTACTCACATTTGCGTCTAGTCTACATAGAATAGTCTTTTTCAATCCATTCGATTCAATTCTGTTTCGTTTTATAAACTTATTCAAGAAAAAGTACATATTTCATAAATATACCCATAAATTTCATTCGTTAACTTAAGCCAGGCAGAAAGGGCTGTTAGCAAACATTATCAACTGATATTTTACTACAGTAATTACGGAAAAAAAAAGCGGTTTGATCAACGAGACATGGGGGCACTATAATCATGGTCGTTGTTGGGAAAATTAGTTGTGCGAATGATGAGTATCACGGGACGTAATGACGAGTATCACGGGACGTAATGATGAGTATCACGGGACGTAATGATGAGTATCACGGGACGTAATGATGAGTATCACGGGACGTAATGATGAGTATCACGGGACGTAATGATGAGTATATCACGGGACGTAATGATGAGTATATCACGGGACGTAATGATGAGTATATCACGGGACGTAATGATGAGTATATCACGGGACGTAATGATGAGTATCACGGGACGTAATGATGAGTATCACGGGACGTAATGATGAGTATCACGGGACGTAATGATGAGTATCACGGGACGTAATGATGAGTATCACGGGACGTAATGATGAGTATCACGAGACGTAATGATGAGTATCACGGGACGTAATGATGAGTATCACGGGACGTAATGATAAGTATCACGGGACGTAATGATGAGTATCACGGGACGTAATGATGAGTATCACGGGACGTAATGATGAGTATCACGGGACGTAATGATGAGCATCACGAGACGTAATGATGAGCATCACGGGACGTAATGATGAGTATCACGGAACGTAATGATGAGTATCACGGGACGTAATGATGAGTATCACGGGACGTAATGATGAGTATTACGGGACGTAATGATGAGTATCACGGGACGTAATGATGAGTATCACGGGACGTAATGATGAGTATCACGGGACGTAATGATGAGCATCACGGGACGTAATGATGAGTATCACGGGACGTAATGATGAGTATCACGGGACGTAATGATGAGCATCACGGGACGTAATGATGAGTATCACGGGACGTAATGATGAGTATCACGGGACGTAATGATGAGTATCACGGGACGTAATGATGAGCATCACGGGACGTAATGATGAGTATCACGGGACGTAATGTTGAGTATCATGGAACATAATGAGTATCATGGAACATAATGAGTATCACGGGACGTAATGATGAGTATCACGGGACGTAATGATGAGTATCACGGGACGTAATGATGAGCATCACGGGACGGAATGATGAGCATCACGGGACGGAATGATGAGCATCACGGGACGGAATGATGAGCATCACGGGACGGAATGATGAGCATCACGGGACGTAATGATGAGTATCACGGGACGGAATGATGAGCATCACGGGACGGAATGATGAGCATCACGGGACGTAATGGTGAGCATCACGGGACGTAATGGTGAGCATCACGGGACGTAATGGTGAGCATCACGGGACGTAATGGTGAGCATCACGGGACGTAATGGTGAGCATCACGGGACGTAATGGTGAGCATCACGGGACGTAATGGTGAGCATCACGGGACGTAATGATGAGCATCACGGGACGTAATGGTGAGCATCACGGGACGTAATGATGAGTATCACGGGACGTAATGATGAGTATCACGGGACGTAATGGTGAGCATCACGGGACGTAATGGTGAGCATCACGGGACGTAATGGTGAGCATCACGGGACGTAATGGTGAGCATCACGGGACGTAATGGTGAGCATCACGGGACGTAATGGTGAGCATCACGGGACGTAATGATGAGTATCACGGGACGTAATGGTGAGCATCACGGGACGTAATGGTGAGCATCACGGGACGTAATGGTGAGCATCACGGGACGTAATGATGAGCATCACGGGACGGAATGATGAGCGTCACGGTACGGAATGATGAGGATCACGGGACGGAATGATGAGCATCACGGTACGAAATGATGAGTATCACGGGACGGAATGATGAGCATCACGGTACGAAATGATGAGGATCACGGGACGGAATGATGAGCGTCACGGGACGTAATGATGAGCATCACGGGACGTAATGGTGAGCATCACGGGACGGAATGATGAGCATCACGGGACGTAATGGTGAGCATCACGGGACGTAATGGTGAGCATCACGGGACGTAATGGTGAGCATCACGGGACGTGATGATGAGTATCACGAAACGTAATGATGAGTATCACGAAACGTAATGATGAGTATCACGAAACGTAATGAGGAGTATCACGAAACGTGGTCTGATTTCGTGATGACATTTTCTGCATAAATTTCAGCGTCCCAAATTACAATACGTGTTTTTGATCATTACGTGCACTAATCCTATCGAACGCCCCCTCCTAGAGACCGATGAACTGGAGATGCGCCTTTAATAGCATTTGCACCATGTTTAATCGATCGTTTGAAAAATTTAGTACAGAAAATTGCTCGAAATTTGAATGCATGGTTTTATAGTCTCATATCTGACCTTTTGAATGAGTGCAAAGTGTTTTGATTGATCCAGGAAATACATCTGTTCCGGTGTTTCCAACATTTTTCTACTAGCTACCCAGAGAAGATGAAGTTCCACAGAAGAACTGTTCACCTAAGACACAATGCGACGATCTCACATGCTAGCATTGCTATCACCATGGCTTGCACGAACACAACGATGATGTTTATCGTAATTCGTGACATTTTCGAAATGAATTAGACTATCTTGAATGCAGTTGAAGTTTTACTAAAATTATTTACTAAAACCGCAGCTTAGTAGTCTGAGGCGCGTCAGGTCATTTCGCGCTTATCGCTTGTGCACTGAACATCTATAGTGTGCAATACTATTACTGTACCTGATTTCCTGCATACATATTTTTGTAATGCAAACTTTATCTATTAACCATTATAAAATATTTTTGTAGTGTGATTTTATCTTTTCTATTGAGTCTCATTTAGCTTAAAAATTAGATTTGCATTTTACCAATGTGACCGAACAATTTTTCTGTATATTTTCAGCCTGATGATGATGTTTGTACATCGAAGCGTTGCGCTTTATGGACTTCAGTGGTGTTACATTTCAACGATTGACAGTTTTCCAATAAAGAAATGTTGAGTGAATTTCTTCGTAGCTTATCACGTGCTAAACTTCAACTTTTCGTAAAGTTGAAAAATTGGAAAAGAAATAATCTTAAATACATTGCATTGCAAATAGGAATTCTAACAGGTAAATGAAATTTTCAACCCGGACAAACCTCTCTAACTACAAAAAAGGTCTCCTATGAGAGAAAATCTGCTGGCACCATTTAGTATGGTATTAAGAGAAAGCAAATTCTATGCACAAGGTTAGTAACTTCGGATCTTCTGTCCATAAAACAGCGTATTGTTAAGGCAATTTTTAAAAAAAAATAAAGATTGAATTAGAAAGTAGTAAACGGTGATGAATAGGACAGAAATGAATAAAGAAAGATGGTTCATAAATAAAAAACAGTAAATATGAAGGAAGAATATTAGATGCTACTTTAAGTTTCTTTAACCGTAACAAAGGGGTTCCGAAGAGAGGAATGAGGAAGGCATTATTTAGTGTGGAATTAAGGGAACGTGAAATCTATGCACAAAGTGCATAGAAACAATAAGTTGATAAAGAAGTTCATGGAAGAAGATAAAAGTTGAAGAATTACTAGGTGCTGAAAAACAGGAAAACAAATAGCAGTAAACAGAAAAAAGATTGGGCCGAAACAAAACAAAAGAAATCGTATTTAAAAAAGAAGATCTACCTAAACTTCAGCTCGGTATCTCGCACGTTCTCCCAGGGGGCGCAAATTCCCGTCGATATAATAGTTGTATCTCCCTGAAAGAAAACAATTTGTAGGCCTACCGTGCCGTTTGTTTGGGACCTCGCATCTTCTAAATAGTAGTGATAATTTCCATAGATACGATAGCTGTGTTCCTCTGAAGGAAAATTTTAAGCAATGAACACAATATTCGAATCTTAAAAAAATATCTCTCCAGAAAAAAGTAAAAACTCTGCGGGAATTACAACCAGGATTTAACTATCTTTTTCATCCAATGTCGCGATTTCTTTTTGATTTACCATTTGAGCAGTGAAAGATAATCTCATGATCAACTTGCAACTTGTGTAAAAACTTGTAATAGATGTAGGCGATATCAAATTGTTCATCACGCAGTAAACTTTGGTACTTTGATTTCGCTTCCATATTGCCTGTGAGAAAATTAATGGAGACGGGGAAACAGTCGGCAATCATTCATAAAAGATTACAGCGAAGCTTAAACAATAAAAGCTCTTCATTACGTAAAAATAACATGCAATTGCTCAACATGAAGGAAAAACCTATGAACTTCAAATCTTACATGAGAAGTACAAAATGCAGAACCAGAACGCGTTGTCGTGTGCATGCATATGGGAGAATTTCATGCAGTGAAGCAATAGTGGTGAATAATCATCATATACCTGCTTTAACTGTTTGCCAATCAATAGAATCAGAATTTTCAAAAAAATGAGAAGCACCACCGTAACAATCATTTTCATTTCTTTCTCTCTTTAGCACTGAGGATTGAGGAATGACGTAAGTTTTGCCGTTGATGCAGATGACGGAGTCGAGTTTGTCACGCAGGTAATCTTCCTTGACTTCCTTCTCGGACAGCCTTTTGACTTGTCCAATTCTAGGAGGCTTTGGCTTTTGGGGCATGAGCGGGTCTCTTTCTGTGCAGTCCAGCGAGTCTTGACCGCCATCGATGTCCACAGACGTTTGGCGAAGCAACTTGCTCGGCTGCCTTTTAATTGGTGTTTGTTGATTGGATGTCAACTGTTTGGATTGGTTTTTGCCGGAGCGATTCACATCAGTTCTTTGAGAAGTTTTGCTGCACGAAATATCGTCACTACACTTAGGTTCGCAAAATTTCACTTTCTCCAAATCCTCTCCGCTGCACTGGTTCTTGCTCGAGCACGCGTTCTTACTGGTCCTAGAATCACAATTGGTGGAAGTCTCTTCGATGCTGCCCAACTTTTTTAATCTATCAGACGGTTTTGGAGGAGGAATTTGTGGAAGCTGACGTCTGCCTGACCGTAAGATGGCAGCGTCAGTTTCTGCTCGACAGCTGGTCCTAAAATCCCTGTCGTTGGTCCTTCCTTGGCCAGACGCGAGATGGCTGCAGTCACAGTCAGACTTCCCTTTTTCAGAAACTCGGTGATGCTCATAAGGATCATAGAGAGTGGTGAAGGCAGCTGAGGAGGACGATGGTTGGTGAACTAAGAACGAGCGTTTCTTTTTGTGTTTTGGTAAGGGCCCCGGGGGATTTTTATAGAAAGTATTTGGTCTGACTACTTCATACTGACGTTCAGAATCAGAGGCGGAAACTAAACTAATTTGGTCAGGTGCAGTATTGTACTGTGTAGGGTAATGGCCAGACTCGCGAGGAGCCTCTACTCTAATGAGAGGAGGGGTTTGGTTGCTGCGGTAGTGGATCAAGTCTAGAGAGTTCACAGGAGTACCAAAACGTGGGGAAGCCCTGGCTAAAGATGGAGACCTTCCTAAAGTGGGAGAATGGCCGCACATGTGCGGAGGAATTACAAATTCTACATCGGATCCTGTTTCATCTAAGCTTCCTACTCTACTTAGAATTCTACCTGTAACAGGTTCCACGTAACTGTAAGCTCTGTGCATTTTTTCGAGAGCCGCCTGCACCACTTCATGGTTCTCGAGCTCGTGCAGTGCAGCCACGATTTGGGGCGGCAGATGCACTCTTCTGAAGGCCTCAGAGGCCCGTTCCTCCAGATCATCGATGGTCTCATCAAAGCGATCGAGCCTGAAACGAGCAGTGTCAGCCGCCGCTCTCGCGGCCGTCGACAGTTGACTTCCACTGTCATCGTCGTCGACGCTCGCCGCTCGTCGGGACAGCGAACCTCGACCGTGGTGGTGGTGGTAACTCTCCCCTGTTCCGCCCCTGAGGCTACCCTCATCAAAACTTTCTCCTCTATGACCACCAACGCTAAAATCCCCAACGCCAAGTGGCTCACCACCACTTAGGCTGCTACTGCGGCATCGGTTCATGGCTGTTCGTAGCCATGGCGCGCTTGCCACAGCTTATCTCGTCACAGTGACCATTTTCTTGTGGCATCACCAGCGCATCTTCATGAAGCCATCACGCTATGGAAGATGATATTGAGCTTAACACAATTAATAGGAAGACGAAAATGTTGCTCAGTAGAAATAGCTTCGACGTGCAACACGGATTGATGTGCGGACATCAACCATCAAGCACGACGCATCGATACGAAAAGATGGGTTCTACGTCAAAAAACACGACAGATAATCAAAAAAGAACCATCGACACTCAACAAAATGGACGGCAAGAAAGAGGCAAACACAGTCGAATGTTATTCGATATTGCACATTCACTAACTCTACGTTTTTTTCCTTCGAGTCATCCCATCAGCTAACAAAGTTTTTCACTCCCACGCACATTTTCTACACAATTTGTTCACTTTCACTGTTTTCATTCAGACTATCCAGTTTGGAAGATTCCTGGAAAATAAAAATTAAGAAGCTTTGATCAGATAAGTAGATAAACTAACTAGAAGGGATTAAAAAAATTCCCATAGTACTTACAATCAATAGCATACACTTAATAACCATAAACCTACATGAAAAATAAAAGAGCCGATGTTTGACAAGATTTTGTTCACTTTAACCATTGTCTTCATTGATTTTTCAGTTGTACTCCATTCATGAGGATTTTTTCAATCACTTTCTTCGGAAATCTTACATCCACGCAAGTTTAGTTTATTACTGGCACGTAATATCGCAAAGATGTTATCACGAAGGTATTTTATTTGTTTGTAAACACAATTGTCAAATCATACCCATAGCTGCCCTACAGAATAGATTAAATACTGCCGTTTACTAGAAATACTTGCTGAAATAAACTCGTAAAGGCTAACTTTCTCATTGTAGTAATTCACTGCAGTAATCATTCAGTTCTTAACTATTTCTGGTCATTTCCAATAGCAAACAAAGATGGACTCACATTGTGGAACTCAAAGAAGTTTTCTTTCCTAAAAAGAAAGAACATTGCTATCACTTCTTTCTCCGAGTTGTTCAGTGAATTATTCCACTGCTTATAGCTTATGTTAAACTATTCATGCACATCACACACACACACACACACACACAAACGATAAATATCAGCTCGTTTGTTCAACTGCATCAGCGTCTTTGACATCAATTCCAAGCACCATGAGTCCAAAGTTACGTTATTGTTATGAACGGATTCAAATTTAACACCTTCCACAAAACTGACACTCTTAGGGCAAATTAAGGTCCACTGTCGATCTATGTAATGCTCTCACACGTACTGGACCACCACGAATTAGTATGAGCTGCGAGCAACATGTGGCGAGGCACCTACACAGAACCTCTGCTGGCAAGTCAAACACAATTAAGAGCGCTCTTGCTGCTGCCACACCAGCGACTACATGCCCTACAAAATGAAGACAACAAGAGCTGCTGGATTGTACGGCACGCGGTCATGAGGTCACCGCACAGCACACCACAGCCGCCGCGACACTGAAGCTTCTCCTCCACTGGACCTTCCCTCAGATGTGCCTCCAACACACCCACCACCACCACCACCACCACCACCACCACCACCACCACCACCACCACCACCACCACCACCACTACCACCACACTAGGGCACCACCACCACCACCACCACTCACACCACAACCACACCCACCACTACTACCACCACCACCACCACACCCTCCACTAGTGGCGCCCCCTCAATACCTTCACTTCCATCCCCCACAACACCACCACCGCCACCACTATCAACACCACCACACCCCCACTAGTGATGCCCCTCTCAGTACCCACCATCCCCCACAACACCACCACACCCTCCACTAGTGGCAGCACCCTCAGTGCTACCTCCTTCATCCCCCACTGCAAACTTTAACTATACACAATACACTTGTATAAAACCACCCTTTCATTGTTGTCATTCGCACCACTGGGCTTCTAATTCAGCTATATTATGTCAAGTTCAATTTCGATAAGTACACGAATGCTATCAGTAACGTCAAACTATCATCCATATGTACAGCAACTGCCACTGTACTTGATACTACTTGCATCACTGCACACCATCTGTTGCTGTCATTCAGCTTCACATCAACGCTGCAATACACGCAACTGTCAATACCTTCATACAGTGGCGTTTATTTCAGCTGTCACTACCTTTATAAAGTGGCTTTCATTTTTACTATCAATGCTCTTTAGCCCACAGACTATTTGGTGTCAACGCACCAACGCTACCAGTTGCTTAGCCTTCGCACGAAGTCTTGTGGTAAAGCTGTCATTTTTAGGTGAATCTCGCAACCACTACCACATCGAAAACTTTTTTGTAACTTTTTAATTTTTGACAGATGCGAGTCTTATAATATTTTTCTGTATTTTGCCGTTTTTTTATCTTTATAAGACCATGACTTGTTTCCACCATTCATTTACAGCTAATAAATTGTCATTATGAAGGAAAGAATTCAAATCATACCCTTCTCCATACCATGTAAATGAACTTCAAAATGTTTCGTTAAGTTGGGCAAACTATGTGACACAGTCGCAATCCCTGATCCTACAGTTTTAGAGACACTTGTAGAACGCATCAAAAAGGCCCTCAATAATTTCAGAAGGCTACCACACATTTCTTACCACAATTATTATCATACTCAGTACTGTAACAGTATGCACGAAACCCAAACGAAACATAAAAGATCGCGTACATTTCCGCACCCGGATCTATTCTGTTCAAACATGCTGATGTGCGTAAAATCGCACTAATACTGTCCATTCGAATTATTATTGTGTCCATAACAATGAGCCTTGGCTTGTTTCTGTACCACGAAATGTGATTCTTTTAGAGTGCCAGTTTTGGGTCAACTTATCTGTTTAGCCTAAAAATGCTAAACAGTTGTAAAGATGGGTGGCATATCCTACTCCACGACGGTTTGTGGTCATCGTCGCAAGTACTGTAATTTCCGAAGCTGGCTATATTCTAATTGATGTTTGAAACCTTACATGTCATTTGATGGCGTCAGTACTGACAACGTTGCCTACCATCAAGGGTACACGGAACAAAATATTACATAGCACTGAAGATCTTTTAAAAATACACAACGCGCACACGCATACATACATCATGCGAGGACACATAGCGGTAAACTTCATAAAAAATCTTCGAAGCAGCGCTGCGTAAAGGAGAAATATGAAGCAAGCATTGGTTGAATCGTTCAAGAAGGCTTGTAATGCCGAAGTTATTAAACATTCACAAGTAAGTCTGGCTCGCGAGGCAGTCTGTGCAACTAACTAAGCCATATCAAAGAAATTGGGGTCGATGGGAGCAGGGGCCGGCAATTAAGATATTAGGTGTGTAGTCCCGCCTATGAAGCCGGGCGTCTGGCTCGTAATTGGCTGAAATTGCGGCAAGCAAAAGAACGACAAGCGAGTCAAGAACCCGGAGTGAAAAGTAGGACGTGGCTTAGTGATCACTAATAAAATTTAAAAAGGAATACAGTTCGTCATAACGTAAAAACAGCTTTTAAGGTGTCGCGGTTTGTTGTACGGCAAGCGAATGTGAAGATTGTTGGATGAGTTTAATGTTTTGAGAAAGATTGAGACTCAAAATTCTCAAGAAAATTATTATATGCCAAGACATTCAAACTTTTATTGAAACAATAATATAGATAAGAGTTTGAAAAAATTTATTTGTAGCTCGTAAAATGAGTAGAAGAGAAAAATAATTTACACATATCTAGACAAGCCATGTATTTTTAAATAAACAATACTCAACAAATAGTAGTAACCAAATTTCAAAACATCAATCACTGGCCATAAATTTGCCTGTACTAATAAAATATGCACCAAAAATGCGGGTTAGAGTCATCCGACTTTGGTATCATCTGATAATGTGAGTTTATAGAAGCTGAGTGAGGTGTAAATGTAGACCTCCAAGCTCAGAGAGAAATGATAGATAAAGGACAGGAAACAGAATTTTAGATTACATGAAAGTTCAAAATAATTTGAATATAAAAGAACAAATCTACAAATGAGAAACTTCTTAGTGAATTGAGAGCATGCCAATTTGTAGAAGATGGATTTTCTGATCGGTTCAGAAATTGATTATCTGTACTGTCCCAACGTGTGGAAATGGTAGCACCACTGATCTGTGCACGAGCTACATTTGAACTCAAAGTGAAAAATGTCAGGCATTATCACAGTAGTCAAAACGTCAACGTTTGAACGATGAAAATAAGAACATTGAAATTACAGCAACTGAAAAAATAAGCTAGATAAATAGTTTGAAAGAAACGTATAACTATCAAATTACATGGAGCAAGTTGTACATAGGAACCTGTCCCTCACACGTAGTTGCAACAAGGCAAATATTTCTAGCTAAGATTAACACTTGAAGCAGCGCCAACCAAAACACGTTCAAAACAATCATGGAAAATTTTGCAGCCTAGTAGCGCAAATTCTTAAAAGACGGCTTTACTCGCCTGCTCTCACTCCCTCGAGGAGACGCAAGAAACACTTGACCCAAACTTTGCGCCCTGGAGTTGTGGTGTGCTGCGGTGTGAACGTAATTCGCTTATGGGGGAGCTGGATGTGGTGGTGCAATGAGAGGCGTGGGGAGAGGAATATGGAGGTATAAAGAGAAGAATATGGACGTATGTAGCGAGGAATAGGGACGTATGGAGAGAAGAATAGGGACGCATGGAGAGAAGAATAGGGACGCATGGAGAGAAGAATAGGGACGTATGGAGAGAAGAATAGGGACGTATGGAGAGAAGAATAGGGACGTATGGAGAGAAGAATAGGGACGTATGGAGAGAAGAATAGGGACGTATGGAGAGAAGAATAGGGACGTATGGAGAGAAGAATAGCGACGTATGGAGAGAAGAATAGGGACGCATGGAGAGAAGAATAGGGACGTATGGAGAGAAGAATAGGGACGTATGGAGAGAAGAATAGGGACGTATGGAGAGAAGAATAGGGACGTATGGAGAGAAGAATAGGGACGTATGGAGAGAAGAATAGGGACGTATGGAGAGAAGAATAGGGACGTATGGAGAGAAGAATAGGGACACACGTGGGGAAGAATATGGACACGTGGGGAAGAATATGGACACGTGGGGAAGAATATGGACACGTGGGGAGTTTGAGAGAATCCCTCATGCGATGTTCAGAAAGGAGGGCTAGCATAGTGTGTTGAGATGGTCTTGCTTACTTGCGAGGATAAATATGATGAATATGTATTTTTCATACCATTGATTACTTGATTATTTTTGTTCCATTTTGGTGTGTTAAGAATACGACCAGGATGCGTTGGTGAAAATTTAGAATGAAAGCACATTGCATGCAAATAATGAATGATACACTTCTTGATATTCTGTGACAGTTTTTTGAACTGTAGACTGTGAGATAATGACCTCGATTTGTCGTATAGCAAGAGTTGTATCAATAAACAAACATGGCAGAGTTAACTCGATTGCCCTTAGCCGAATTGTTAACTTATTTTCAAGATCGAAATTAACTATTATTGAAATTTGTAGACTTAGTTTTGGACTTAGAGCAATGTCTAACCAATTTGTATTCAAGAAATAAGGTTGTGGCACCTTTGAAACTGTGAGTATAAAATATTATTATTAAAAAATAAACTATAGCTACATAATTTTTTAGAAATACTCTTCGGATAATAAATACACGACCTAAGAATACAGAAACTGGTAGGCAAAACTGTATTTGTTATTTCAAGTCCCATACCCACAGATAAACTGTATTTGTTATTTCAAGTCCCATACCCAGAGATGAAGATGATTCCAAGAGAAGGAAGACCCTATTCACCAAGAGATCAAGGGATCGGTGAATCTATGCTCGAGCCTTGCACCTAGAAACAACAAGATTAAAAAATTCAGGAAGTAAAATAATTGGTGAAGAAGAATGAAATAAGTTTTAGAAAAAGACAGCAGTAAGCAGAAAAATTGTTTTACAACAACAAAATAACTATTTCATTTCAACAGAAAGAAGGTTTCATAACTTTCAACTTGGAACTCACAGAAACATGAATAAAAATTCAAGAGTGCATGGTACGTCGCCGTATGGACAAGATTATCGAAGAGCAGTGGAATTTAACCTAAAATTACCCCGAAAATGCAGAGGCAATCGTATTAAAAAGCAAATTCGCACATAATGGGTTTAACTTAGGATATGCTGTTCAGATACGTAACCTCAATTTCACATAAATTATAACTGAAACTACTACTACAAACCAGATTTATAGCGTGACAGTGCGTGCATTATCAAACTTTATGGGAGAAAGAGTCTTTTAATAAGAAACGATAGGCAAAATTCTCTTAGATTTTAGCTCGGTGCTTTCAGCTAGCCGGAACTTGAAAGAGCGCAATAAATAGCAATAGCAGAGCAGCACTGCTAGCAATAGCTTACGAGGGCTTGCTCGTGATGCCATCCTCCGACTCCAGCAGGTCTGGCTCCTGAGCTCAAATGGCACTGGTTTGCTTTTGCAAATGTCAGTCGAGAATGCCTTGGATTTCCTCATTACTTGCGGGCTGCTACATTATTCACAGGAGCTGTAGAACGTGAAATAATTTGCATCATTCATAGTAGCTAAAAGAAGTGGAAGAGTTTGCATTGCTCGCACTGCCTATAAGAAGTGCAGGACTCTGCATTCATCACAGTTCCTACAGAAAGTGCAGGAATTTTCAGCATTTCATGTCTATTTAGGAATTGCAGGAGGTCTGATTCCATCGATTCATCTATCGCGCTTATTTTGCTTTTATTCTTGGAATTGGAGTTTGCTGATGTTCCGGCCTTTTCAGTATCAGGTCGAAACTAACGCGAATGAGGTTCGGGAGTGAATCAGATGCAGTAACGTGGTTATCCTTTATTGTTACTTCAGGATTTACACAGGCTTCGTAATTGGTAGAGAGTCTTTAGATCGGAAGGTAATCTCGTTACTTCTATAGCGCATCTGTGATCTCTACAGATGCTTTCTCGACAGCCGAGCTCCCGTTACTGAACAGCGACGCTTCTGTTTGCAACTGCGACCTCTACGGCAAACCACCTCTAATGAACGACGATGTCTCTCGCCGATTCTATTTATAAAGTCGGCGGGCGCACATAATGCTCCCCCCCATACTAAAAATTCTTTATGACAATAAGAATTTTTAAACGTTATTCAAGGAACTTTGATTTTCCCTTGACTATCAATTAATCTTACAATCCGTCAAGTCAAATCGAACAGATCAGAACGTATGACAAAATTGCTTCCGAATTATGAACGGAGGTAGGCAGGTATGGCCTTTGCTGTCATCATAAACAAATTTCAACGGTAATCCTACATCTTGTTAAACATCATTTTTAGTGTCAATATTATATTTTAGTGTCAATTCAATAATAGATTTATTATCTAAAATCAACCAAATAATCACTCTACGCACTTAGCTCAAACAATTTGTTCATTCATTATAAAGTTATTTATCAATTGATTCTTAGAATTCTTGGGTACTCCAGATATTTCGGATACAAATGGATACACCACACAATTTTATTAACATATCAAAATATCAAAATCAAACATCAAAAGGCGTACTTAATAAATCACCTCTAAAAGGTACACTATTGTTGAACAAACTGGACACATACCGTCAAGTCGATAAACACAATTTTTATGTAAATGAAAAATTTAGAAGGAAAAATCCATCATAAATCGACATTATATAAAGATATAAATTTATATACGCAGGGCAATACATTGCATTACTACAAATGGCAAGGGAAAAGTTGATTGCTTCTCCTCAGGATTCAAATCATTCTACGATTCAAATTAACTCATTTCAATTCAGCTAAATTAAATATTGAAAGTAAATTAACTAGAATAATCAATACTGATAATGAACTAATTCAATTTAACCAATCTAAAAGCGTGCAATTCGGTTTATATTCGCAATACCAATAAATCGTCTCCTTATCTTGAAACAAAACATTTCCACATGGCTAGTTAAACAACATCAAAGGATATAAGTAACGACACCAAGAACAATTTTTCCGTATAAAATGAAATATTCTAAGACAATATATACTAAAAGAAATATTCTGAAAATATTCAGATCCATCGTGTATGTGTACCTCCACACAATTTATATTGTTTGTAGCACTTTCAGATGTAGAAAACTTATTTCTTCACTGGATGTTTGCAGGGAATGCAGCGATTGTGATTTTTTAAAACAAGTTCGATGTCGTCTCCGGATTCATATACCAAAATACGTGTACGCAACGGGGAATCGAGGTTCAGGAACAATCTGAATTTGCAATAAGCTTCTTGTAATACTTCTTTCGGTACACTGATTTCGAAAACGATCGTTGTTTCCTGCGGCTGCCAGAGTTGATTATTACCCCCGGTACACATCGGGATTTTTAGGAGTGTTCAAAATAAGCAATGAATGAAAGCGGAAGTCTAGCGTTGTATTGTTATGCGCCAATTTGAGGTAGAACTGCAAATAGTTGTTCAGGAGTCGCCCAAGGAATCTGAAAGGAACAGAGACAGGAAAATTAGCATGGCCACAAGTTTAAGTAAGCAATTGTAGTTTCATAATAAGGCAACGCTTCATTCTCATTAAGACACATTCATATCAACTACACTGCCTAGCATTGTTGCCAAACAATTTGCGGCAGAAGCGCAGATCTCGCGGCTTCGCGCTCGCACTCTCGTGTTGACATTTCCAAGATTGCACCTAAGTTTATTAACTCTAGCTTACGGCTTGACGAACACATCTTTTGATGTCGCAACAACAGCATGGCAACATCCTAAGCTCAACATCTCGTCACAAGGTGTTTGCGCAACACAATATTTCCTAACGCAAGACATACATAAAGTCTTAAGAAAGAAACTCATAGAATGCTCTTACAAGCTAGATACCATTAAAATACATATATGGAATGGCAATTTCGGAATATTAGTAATGAACAGTTCCAAACTTGGTTGACAATTTTACCTTCTTAACTTATCTAAAGGCAGTACATGGTTTAAGTTCGTTCGGATAATCTTGTTACCGATCTTAATATCTGCGTAATTTTTACCTAGCTTTTCAATGATACCTGGTCCTAAGAAATTTAGCTGTAACTTGTGTTTTTTGGCATGATTTTTTACTAGTACACGGTCCGTCACTTTTAAATTTTTATCGCGACGTTTCATATTTCTATAGGCAGTTCTTTCGATTGTGGCGTTAATGATCGCATTTCTAATATTGTTCACTACAATAGATGACTCGGTAAATTTTTGTTTGTGAACATCTTCATATGTAGTCGCAACATTGAAGTCTTCTAAATTAGTAGAACTGATATACACACACGTATCTCTACCGAAAACCGTGTATGCGGGTGTATCGCCTATAGTTTCATTGAAACTATTGTTAATCGAATTCTCCACAATATCCAATAGTCTATCCCACTCATTATGAGTAAGAAAATTTAGATATAACTTGAGCAGGTGTCGAATTTTTCCATTACATCGCTCAACAATACCATTAGAAAAAGGGGAATAAGCCAGAACTTCCCTTTTTAAGATAGAAAGTCCTTTTGTGAAATTTCTCACATTAGATGATTTAAATTCTAGAGCATTGTCGGATAACAATACATCCGGGGTACCGAACAAACAGCAAAAATTCCATAGACAATCTGTAACAGTCTCTGTACATCGGTCACTAGTCGAATATAATTTAACAAAACGTGAAAATAGGTCGATAATTACAAGAATATATTTGTTACCATTGTCCGTCATTGGTAATGGACCGTAGAAGTCCATGCTGACCGTTTGAAAACATCGTGTTCCAATTAGAGCATTTAGAATTTTAATCGGCGTCGGTATTCGTGATTTTAGAATCTTACAGATGTCACAAGATTCAACAATTTTGCGTGTAATTGTCCGTTCGTACGGGTGAAAATATTTTAATTTAAACTTAAACAAGGTATGATTCAAATCTGTATGGGACAAATTGTGGATGAACAGAATTGTCTTGTGCAGCAGAGTATATGGCACCACAATAGTCAGAATGGTGCTGGGTCTGTTGTCAATTCTTCGTCTTTTATACAAAATGTCATTCATAATCAGAAATTCATTCATGTCAGTATTATTAACTTTTGTTGCATTCTCTAGGGCATCCTTTATTTCAGAACAAAAGGGATCACTATCTTGTTCACGTTTAAATTCGTCTAACGACCAGTTGTCATTAATACTTGAATGGTCTGTAGTCGTATTAACTTTATCCAGTCTGCATAAGCTCGTTTTCTGTCTGCTATTAAAGTCACTGGGTTCACGTCTGGGGTCTGTCTGTTGTTCAGCAGTACTGTTGTTGTTTCTTCCGTCCTTACTTCCTGGCATTGTCTCCTCGAACTCTTCCTCAGTCACGGGCTTGTTACATTTGTTACCCGCAGCAGCGGCTTGCAGCCTGGTTACAACGGGAAAAGTCTCTACATCCTGGGTTAATTCAGAACACTCTAATAGTTCTCTTTCTGTTAAAGGATTTTTGTCATGATTTAATCTACTTAATGCATCGGCGGCACTATTCGCTTTCCCAGAAAAATACTTTAATTTGGCATCAAAAGCTTGGACATAAATACTCCATCTAGCGAGCGTGTTGTCTTCAGGCAATTTCTTTGAAAATAAAGGAACTAAAGGCTTATGATCGGTGTAAATGACCAGATCATAGCCTAAAACAAGATATTTAAAGTACTTCAACGCTTCAACTATAGCAAACATCTCCTTTTTAGTTGTTGAGTATCTTCGTTGGGTGGAATTCAACGTTTTAGAGAAAAATGCGACAGGTCTCATGTTTCGAACCTTATCAGTAGATGATTGAAGTAAAACAGCTCCTATGCCGACATTCGATGCATCACAAAACAGATGAAAATTTTGATCGAAGTTTGGGTGACTTAAGGTTGTATGTTCACATAACTCATCCTTTAGTTTTTCAAAGGCGTTTTGACAATCTTTTGACCAATTGAATTCAACATTTTTCTTCAGAAGATTATAGAGCGGGCTTGCGATACTCGCAAAATTTTTTATGTACCTACGAAAGAAATTTACTAGACCTAGGAATGATTGTAACTGCTTGACATTCTTAGGAATTTCTAAATTCTTTACTTTGTCAGTACCGGTGCTTCTGGTTCCCATTCCACTAATGGAATGTCCTAGATATTCAATCTCGTTATTGAAAAAATCACATTTTTCAGTTTTGATTGACAATCTAGCGTTTCTTAATAGTTCAAGTACAACTTTTATATCTGCAAGATGCTGATTTTTTTCTTTTGAATAGATGAGTACGTCGTCCATAAAGACGAAAGATAGTTTTCCTAGAACAGGAGATAGCGTTTGCGTCATTACTGACTGGAAATATGCAGGTGAGGTTTTTAAACCAAAGGGTAAACGATTGAACTCGTATTTTCTGCTACCAACTGTAAACGCTGTTATTTCCTTACGCTCATCGGTCAGTGTAATATTATGATATCCTGACCTAAGATCTAATTTTGAAAAATATTTTTGACCATTTAAACTATAGAGAAGCTCGTCCACTCTCGGCAGAGGGAATGATTCTTCATAAATTACCTCATTTACTTTGCGAAAGTCAACCACCGGACGTATGGTTCCATCTTTCTTATGAACTACAATTATCGGTGAATTATAAGCTGAAATCGATGGTCTAATAATTCCGTCGTCTAACATTTTTTCGTTAACGACTTTCAAGTCTTCCATGTAACGGTGGGCAATACGATAGGGAGGGACATTTACAACATCCACGTTAGGTTTCAAACGTATTTTGTATGGTTTAATCGCAGCAGCTGAGATCGATTCATTGTCTATAGTAATAACGTCTCTGAATTCATTCAACAAACTCAGCAATTCAGGCTTCATTTCGTCATCGTTACACTTGATATCATCGTTATTTAATCTCCGCCGACCACGGGCTATTTCTTTGGAATCAGAAACGTACCCTTCGTCGACAACTCCTGTGATCCCGGCAGATTTACTATTAGTGTCCTTCTTCTCGACATCTAAATGACTGTCCTGAACAACACTCGTTGCCTGCACAAAGGTACTCAATCCTCCCTTTAATTCTCCTTCTACATCTGACAAGTAAACTTCGGATTCAACATGATCCTTCTCCACTTTTTCTAAAATACTTATAATTGCATTCTCTGGTAAAACAATCGCTCTGTAGGAGCTATTAATTAACAACAACGGAATCTTTCTCCTATTGTTAACTCTCACAATTGCTTCTGCGACACAAATGCCTTCTTTTAAAGTTGCTTTCTTTATTATGTATTCTCCATTTTTACACTTTCCAACATGTCCAACATGTTTCAAAATTACATTGGGAGCAATCTCCACTTGTCGAGTATGCACTCTTAACGGCCTTGGCCTTGTGTGGGAATTGGTAACTGCAACTACGCCTCGAACAGGCTGATTTTCTCTCTTACCATCCCTTTTTACTTTCTCGCCTGCTCTCTCAGCAGTGCACGTCCTCTTCTCTCTTAGCTTATTTAGGACTTTTTTCTTAGCTCTGGACGTAATCGTGTCTGCCATGAGACACTCAGTATTCTCTATTAAATACTCGAGACACTCTGTCTTTCTCTTTTTTCGTCGTTTTACCTCTGCAAAGGGAATTTTCTCGTCTTTGATAATTAAGCATCTTTGTTTTAAGTCTACAACGGCGTTCTTGTCTAATAAATCACGCCCAATAATGACGTCATAATTGTAAATACCATCTTTAATTATTAAAGCATTTGTCTTTAAACTTACTCCGTTTTTTAACTTTAGGACAAGCTCCACCTCGCCTTCAACATTACTCTTAGCGTTAACGCCTTTTATAGTCAGAGAACTTGGCTTCACGTCATTACTTATCTCACTTATTCTGTGGTAGCTGATTAGGCACTTCTCTGATCCTGAATCAATCAATGCATTCCACAGGTCTGCATCTTTTCTAAGCACAATCATGGGCTTATGACTTTTTCGTATTACAAATAATTCATTTTGTCCTGTGACTTCAACTTCTTCATCTTCTTCGTATTTACAAACGTTCGTCGTCACATGGCTTTCGAATGCATTGCCATGAGCATTCAGATCATCACTTAATTCCGCCTCTCCCAGCGATTCATATCTATTTTCACACTTAATTAGTGGATCTATCATCTCAACATTTTTAACGAGGGAATCCTCAGACATGTTTAACACATCAACTCTCTCGACATTTTTAACGAGGGAATCTTCAGCACCAGAATTCTCCTCGGGTTCACAGGGATTTGTCGCCGTAGAGTCATACTTAGTTATTGTAGTTTCATTTTTACCATTGACGTTATTTCTATCGGAAATGAAATCGTCTCTGCTGTTTACGCTAAAAAATCATTGCCACTGTTAGTTTGGTAAGTTTCTACCTGGCCTTTTTCTGACATACGAGTTTTATACTGTCCTCGCGCACGGACACGATTCGGTCTGCCTGGTCTGTTTAAATAGTCTCTTCTGGACCTACAATCTCTTGCGTAGTGTCCTAACTTATTACAACGAAAACAAACTACATCACGCAGTGAATGCTCGGTGGCTGTCTGAGATGAACCTGGTTTGTACCAATCAGTCGGTTTCCTAGCCACAGTGGTTGCCGACTCGCTTTGTCCTTGACAGACACACACATGATTGTAACACTTCGAGCAACGCTTTGTTTCAGCTGTCTCCAATGCCTGGACTTCTAGAGTCCCCAATTCACGATCAACAAAAGATTTTACGTGAGGTCTAGCACGGAAAGTTGGTCTCGGGAAATTTGGTCTTCAGTAGGGCCTACGCGTCCTACCTCTACCTTGGAATCCGCCTCTTGTCATTGCATGCACTTCGGCCTCATCACAGGCAGCTTCGAAGTTTGATTCGGACGAATGATCATCCTCAGCACAATAGATTTCCCTAGATCTCTCAGATCGAGTCGCTAATATTTGCTTATCCTCGGGAAAATTCCTAATTACAGTCACGAGCCTCTGAAGGAGCTCTTCCGACGATTTGAAGGGTTTATTGAATAGTTTCTTTGAAAAATCTTCTGTTACTAGAGGGTTGATGATGGCCATAGCTAACGCAACAACTAAAGTATTCTCGACATACTTATCGAGGGCAACAGGATCGGGACAATTTACTACATAGGGGTGGGCTCTGTTCGAACACTCCGGGCTGGTCATTATTCTGTGGGTAAATTTACGGATTTTGGACAGGATAGCCACGAACTGGCTAGCTAATGCATCGTTTCTTTTCAGGCGTACGTTATTTAGATCACAGGCGACCGCGTGCAAAGATCTTTCACCTTTTGATACGTAGATATTTTCTAACAGGTGCACGACTTCTTCGAAACTTAATTCATAACCTTCACTAATTATGGAGGCTACAACCGTATTGAAATCGCCTACCCGCTTGTCTGCAGTTCGCAACAGTAAGTTTAGTTTAGCTTCCTCAGAGTTATCTGACAGCATATTGAAATACGCTCGCACATTCTTTATATGCGTTTCTAGTGACTTATTTTCTATGAAGTCCGGGTCGTTTCTACGTTTTCTACCTCGGTACTGCGGTAGATCCTGCCCAGCAATTACAACACTAGGTATCGGACTGACAATAGAAGTCGTCACAGCGGTAACCGTACTAGTTACAGGGCTTGTGGTAGTGACTGCACTGGTAACAGGGGTGACAGTTGTGGTGGTCGCCATCGTGTTTGGTACCGAAATCGACTTCGCGGAAAAAATAGGAACTGAAACCCTTCCTACTCGAGTCACGTAAGGGGTGGTTCTTATGTACTCGTATTCGTCAGAGTCACTGCCCGACATAAGCACAAAAATAATCCTATATCCATAAACCTCCAATTTCCATTAAAAGAAAAATGTTCTACACACAATAAAATTTTCTACATGCAAATGATAATATTCTACATACAATAAAATTTTAACTCACATTTTCAGTGGACTTAAACCAGGCTAATGCTAATCCCGCACACAAAGTCAAAAAGTCAAGCTCGTGAAGGTCGGCGGCAACTGAACAGAGCAAGCCGCTCCAGCTTACTCTTATATGCCGGAGAACAATGGCCCGAGAACAATAGCAACAACTTCCTTCAATTGTTCTGGAGAACAATGGACTACCTCTCCACACAACTTTTCCGCGTACACGCTCGCTCTCCCACTTACCAGGAATCAGCTTGCTTACTGCGCTTTCGCAATGCCTACGCTGCTCGCTCTCGCCGCTCAACTTCCACTTCCCGGAATCAGCGCTTGCAATGCTTACCGCTTACTGCTTACTGCTTAACGTCCTACTCATTAATTTTATAATGATGATGTATGATCATTAATTTGAGCGCATGCTTATTTTTAATTTGCAAGCAACATTATCGGCGTACACTTGACTTAATATTTTGGCGATGCGTAGCTCTCGTAGATCTTCTCGTTGCAGATGACGGTGCGTAAATACGTAGATCTCGTCGACAGACCAGGTTGTTGGTCTGGACCCCTCACTTCATCTTCTCCTTTGAGTAGCGATGTAAATTTTCGATTTTTTCTCCCTCGAAGTGTTTCTTTCTCGAAGAGTTTCTTTCTCGAAGAGTTTCTTGGAAAGCACTTCGATTTTCTGCGCTGACGTCTTTCTTCCTTTTCTCGATGCTCTGAAGTAATGTGATAACTATGCGACGTTACTCCAAACAGGGTGACACTCCTCACACTTAAGATCACGGATCAGCAGAACTGAAGATCAATTCTTGATATCTTTCTTCTTCAATGGGGCAATGTGGCAATGTGGGTATCTTTAATGTGGCATCCCCATACACGGGCACCAAATATGTTCCGGCCTTTTCAGTATCAGGTCGAAACTAACGCGAATGAGGTTCGGGAGTGAATCAGATGCAGTAACGTGGTTATCCTTTATTGTTACTTCAGGATTGACACAGGCTTCGTAATTGGTAGAGAGTCTTTAGATCGGAAGGTAATCTCGTTACTTCTATAGCGCATCTGTGATCTCTACAGATGCTTTCTCGACAGCCGAGCTCCCGTTACTGAACAGCGACGCTTCTGTTTGCAACTGCGACCTCTACGGCAAACCACCTCTAATGAACGACGATGTCTCTCGCCGATTCTATTTATATAGTCGGCGGGCGCACACTGAACTGTTTTGAATGAGATGTTAAAATAAACTTTCCGAACTTGCTAGCTTTGTAGTTCCACCGAATTCATAATCGGTGAGTAACATTGCACATGATATGATTTAGATATTTGTCAGATGGTTTGAACGTTTATTAGACATGGATGTTTAAAGGCAAGAACCTTTTTTCATAATACGGATGTTTATTAGATGGTGAGAACATTATTTAGGTGTGACGGACGTTTGTTAGATATTGCTCTCATGTCTTTTAGATGGGGCAGTCGTTTTCAAGCTGGTGTGGACGTTTGTTAGATGGCGTGGACGTTTGTTAGATGGCGTGGACGTTTGCTAGATGGCGTGGACGTTTGCTAGATGGCGTGGACGTTTGCTAGATGGTGCGGATACTTTGCATGCGATGCAAACATTTAGTGAGGGATGTGGATGTTTTCTAGATGTTACGAGAGTTTGTCAGGAGGCGTGGAAGCATGTCGGGTGGTGTGGACGTTCGTCAGGTGGTGTGGACGTTCGTCAGGTGGTGTGGACGTTCGTCAGGTGGTGTGGACGTTCGTCAGGTGGTGTGGACGTTCGTCAGGTGGTGTGGACGTTCGTCAGGTGGTGTGGACGTTCGTCAGGTGGTGTGGACGTTCGTCAGGTGGTGTGGACGTTCGTCAGGTGGTGTGGACGTTCGTCAGGTGGTGTGGACGTTCGTCAGGTGGTGTGGACGTTCGTCAGGTGGTGTGGACGTTCGTCAGGTGGTGTGGACGTTCGTCAGGTGGTGTGGACGTTCGTCAGGTGGTGTGGACGTTCGTCAGGTGGTGTGGACGTTCGTCAGGTGGTGTGGACGTTCGTCAGGTGGTGTGGACGTTCGTCAGGTGGTGTGGACGTTCGTCAGGTGGTGTGGACGTTCGTCAGGTGGTGTGGACGTTCGTCAGGTGGTGTGGACGTTCGTCAGGTGGTGTGGACGTTCGTCAGGTGGTGTGGACGTTCGTCAGGTGGTGTGGACGTTCGTCAGGTGGTGTGGACGTTCGTCAGGTGGTGTGGACGTTCGTCAGGTGGTGTGGACGTTCGTCAGGTGGTGTGGACGTTCGTCAGGTGGTGTGGACGTTCGTCAGGTGGTGTGGAAGTTTGTCAGGTGGAGTAGACGCTTGTTAGGTAGTGTAGATATTAATACGTTCTGCTCGACTTCATTTGCCATAACCATTAAATTTAACGGAAGCGAGACCTTAAATCTACCAAGCCTGCTGTTGGAGCAAAGACACCAATAAATAGGCTTAGACATCTCAACATTTTCACATTAGTGACTTTCACCGTAAAATATTTATATCTCTTCCTCAGACATAATAACAATCTAAATTGAGTACTGCTTTCTTAAATTATTGCTTGTTTTCGTACGGTCTGCATCGTAATCTCCAAGTACTTGTTTGTGACAGTCTCTTGCAATGTTCATGATTGCATTTGGCTTGTTTGGATTATCGAACTGCAGCTTGAAGCTAATCACAGGCCGTTTCGTTATTATTTTCGCTATGGGTTAAGGAAAAGCATTTGTGAGGCAAAACAGAGAACTGAAATTTTGAAAGTTTTACCGAAAATAAGAACTGTTTCAAAAACATTACACAACAATGCGGAAAATAAGTATCGTAAAATTCTGCATTAAAGCAGCTTGAAAGAGAATGTTCATGGCGAAGAAGCGTTTATTATGATGATGGTGAAGGCAAACGAGACTGGAAGTGGAAACCCCATGATGGCAGGTCGTCATCGTGCCGCTAGGTGCCTTTAACTCCTCCGACATGCGCTCTGATGGCGTCTAATAAACTTACCTGATAATTGACGGGCTGCTTCGCTTTTCAAGTCTGAGCTACGGTTCGTTGGAATCGATTTTCTTGATCCCTAAGTTCCTCGTATCTTGCTTTTGTCAAGTGCACGGCATTTGTAGGCCAGAACAGCTCTACAGGCTTCCAACGTGCCGATACGGCAGCCTACGTAGCTGCTAACTCCGTCTAACATTCAGCCCTGTTAGTCAGCTCAGTTGAACAGTCAGCTCAGTTGAACAGTCAGCTCAGCTGAACAGTCAGCTCAGTTGAACAGTCAGCTCAGTTAAAACTTTCAGCTCAGTTAAAAAGTCAGCTCATTCAAACAGTCAGCTCATTTAAACAGTCAGCTCAGTTAAAAAGTCAGCTCATTTAAACAGTCAGCTCATTTAAACAGTCAGCTCATTTAAACAGTCAGCTCATTTAAACAGTCAGCTCATTTAAACAGTCGTACAATTACAAATTTTAGCCCGATAAATATGCGTAGGAGGCGAAATATTTTTAGAATTATGAAGCGGCCGTCAGGAAAAGAGGTGTGTTTTACGTATGTTGCAGAATCAGTTCACCTTAACAACTGAACCGAATGGTCTAACGTACATTCAGAACGTGAACCCAAAAACCTCAGCAATTCTTGCCACTGTTAAACTAAGCATTCGTTTGTATAATTAATGAACTTCTACTGTTTGTATAATGATCTACTCCTTTCAAATACGTAGCAAATAACAGTTTTAATGGACGAATTTGAACAGATTTAAATACTGCTTCTCAATATCTGTGTACAAACACTAAGTCGAAGCATTGGAATTTTGAAGTCCCTCCGTTCGAAGAAAAAGATTATTTTGTTAAAATCTTGTTTGACTGGCTTCAGATTTAATACTGCACGAACTCAAGCAAAGGTTTCACTCATAGAGTAGGAAAAAAAAAATTTCTACAGTATTCTCACTAACTTCAAACAGTACAAGAATATCGCTGACGTGTTTCCAAGTTATACCCTGTTTTTCTAGACTAGTTTCACTCTGAAGCATCAAGTTGCTAAGTTTTGCAGCACCTCCGATAGAGGAATTTATCCATATGCCAGACTGTTAACAAAGCCACATTTTATCGCCAAATAAAACGAGTCAAACGCGCGGCGGAGCAGCCGAAGATACTCTTGTAGTGTCACCTCCAGAAGCTAGTCTGGTAAACTGACGAAAATCCGCACGAAATCTCGAAGAACAGCTCTTTTGAAGTTGCCGTCAATCCGGTACGAATCGTTTCGACTGAAAACGGCGGAGTGTTAGAGTTTTTTGGTTATAAATTGGCAGAGCGATCTATGTAGGATGAATTGAAATTTTGTTTGGAAATGGAGTTATTAGACGAAAGAAGGGTAGATTAACAAGTTTCTCTGGGAATATGACGCATCATTTGAATGTTCAACTTCAACCGATGATGCAAAGACGAATCGAGAAAAATGACGATGAGCTCGCGAGTACAAATTTCAAGCTTTAAAATTCACGCCGACCTGTGAACGTGGAAACCTTCTTTGGGGAAATTCCTTGCCCAACATATTATCATACAGAATTGCGAAAACAAATTTTTTTGGTGCATTTTTATGTGACTCTAAATGATCGGGGCCTGGTAAAAAGATATGCATAAATGTCGTCACTTGATTATGCAGCATCCATTCAATTTTCGAGTGGTAAGAATGAGACTCCGGGGCTGGCGTTACCTCGCTTCTTTCAAAATTAATTTAATCAACAACATAGACATAGAAACTTTCCATTACAATGAATTATCTAAGAAATTTTTGGAAGCCCCGTTATACAAAAGCATCGTCACTAATTTCAAAGGGTACAGTTTGGTCATATGATGAATACTTTTACAAAAAAAAGCACAGTCGTATCAGCAATGAAACCAAATATATTGAGTTAGATGAGTTAGTTTAAGCCACCATAATTGCAAAAAAAGGCATTCCTATGATAGGAAGAAGGCAGGCACCATTTCGTATAAAGTAAGGCGAACGGGGAATATATCGACAGTTCGTATGCATACACCCTACGCATAAAAACATGAAGGTTGAAAAAATTTTTAAGATAAAAGTTGATGAAAAAATTAATATGTACAGAAAAAAAAGCTGTGAACCAAAAAAAAGTCCGTAAAAAACAAACCTATTTTTTTACAAAGAGTTGACCTACCTCGCCTTAAGCTCGGCACCTCACATCTCTCCAGGAAGGTAGCCTAACTCTCAAAGAAGTGGACATGGCACAACCACTAGAGGAGCGTGGCCCCGCCGCAAGAACTTAAAGCTTTCACTGCTCACCAAAATCTGAAGTGCAATACAAGAACGACTTGGAAGCCTCATTTATTACTCGGGCCGACAGATGCATTAGGCATAAGCTTGCATTTCGAAAGTTGTCCGGTAGCTATATCGACGCAACTCCTCAGCAAAAGAGAGGATTCGATAATTTTTTTCGAGCCAGCGTAAAAGTTCGTCACAAATGAATGGAAACTCTGTTATAGAAAATCGTAAATATTGAGCCGAAAGAAATTAGTCCCAGCTTCAATAAGTTGGGACTGAATTGAATTTAGGGAGATATCGCACAGAAATCAGGAGCTGAAAATATTCGGCTATACTGAATTTTAATTTTATCGCTTCATTGGAGGTGCCAACCATAATTCAATGTTAAAGACAAAACTTTTAAAAACTTATATACACTTTTAAAGACAGAATACTTTGGAGGACACAGATGAGGCATGAAGGCATAGTTTTATTTTACCTCGAGTGTGATCGTTTGATGTGACGTGACCGTCTTAAAATTTATAAGACTATTTTTAGCTCTTCTCACTGGAAACTGAACTCTTCGTATTAAGAACGGCAAGTTTTTTATTCTAAAAAATATTTCTATCAAATAATTTATTTTCGAATGCTGAAACTTCATAATATCTCAAGCTCCAATTAAATTTCACACTTATCCTGCCACGTCTCAGTTATGGTCATACTATTCTTTCAACAGTTACAGCGAAATTATGGTTCAGCATAATTTTACCCGAAGTTCATATAGAACGACATGGCCTTTATAGTTTCGATATCGATGTTATTCTGACCTGAGATCCACACACCGAGCCAGCAGCGGCTAGGAAAGACGGCAATGGCCAACACACTCTTGTTCACACAACGCTCGAGTTTAGACTCCAAATGGACGGCACAAGTTCTCCTTCAAGTGTTCAGTACAAGAGGACTGTCCATTACTGCACCTGAGCACTTGAAGCTCCTCCCGGAGATAAAAGTGTTAGTTCAAACGGCATCCTTAACCCTTTAACGTCCGAATTTTTGTACTCATATTACCGTTAACACAACCACCGTCACTAAACTGGCGCTGGCATCTGGCAGTCACCGATATCAGGATGGGATAAGAACTGCCACTCGGCAGTGAACTTCAAAGAACACATTAGGGAACTAATTGAATAAGAAATAAAATATATTGAAGGGGAATTTTGAAAGAGGACACTGGTGTCCTCTGGGGCGTTAAAGGGTTAAGGACTTGCTGCTCTTTTGAAGAGTCACTGACTATGAACGTCAAACAACGCAGCGTTCATTGCAGCATATTTCCGCGGTTGCTCGAGCGCCAACTGTGTTTTTTATTTTCATCTAGGACAGATATGTCGGCGCAAGTCTCCGCTTTTGAAGTGTGCCGCTGTATTTTCACTGAAGTAAAGTTTCTGTTTCATTTACACGTACCTGTTGCAACAGCTGCAAGGCAGTTACCAGAGTAAAGTCCAGTTGTATCAGATTGAAGTAGAAGTATAGCTGTTGGCTAAAGACTTCTTTTCTATATCATAGAGGGTTTTAGTGGATAGAGAAGGGAGCATTTAAAATGGACTTAGGAAAATGCAAAATCTATGTACAAGATGTATTTCAACATAGGATACCACGCAGAGAAAAATAACTAGTTAAAAGGAAGAAAGAAGAAAAGACAAATCAGACCAAGTGAAGGAAGTGTGGAGTTTAAAGAACCAAAGTGGATACGGAAGGTAGAAGTTCCGAAGGCCTATCAATAGCCGCAGTAATCCCAGTGTATATCTTCTGAGAGCGCCAGCCTCCATAATAAGGGGTAGAGAAATATAACCAACCTAAGCCTACTGCCTATGCTATGACGCTAGGAATGTATCACATCCTTGGGTCGAATAAAAAATGAAAAAGTATGTTGGAGTATCAACCAATGTGCAAGAAGCATGGCATGCTACCACGATGGGAATAACGTTATATTTTGCCACGCTCAATAAGCAAATATGATTAAAGATTGAATAAGAACGCAGGTAATAAGTTCAATCTTAATTTCAGCGCCATTGTGTGCATCAACATTCGTATTAACGAAAACAGGTAAGTTAAATCAAAATCTTTCATAAAATACAAAGGGAGTAATTCATTTTATTCTGTATTTTCAGTTTAATTTTTACCAATTTTTTTCAGAACATTGGTCGCATTTTGTCCTCAAGTGTGACCAGATCATGTAAATATTTGAACTCTGAGCGTATCACTATTTATGCAGACCACATGCTGCGCGAATTACTTGCGTGTCAAGTTGCATAACTGACTCGAAATGGGATCCAAGTTCATTTCTGTCCGCTGCAGACAAGGGTTCATTTTACAGCTCAATCATGTATTTTCCAGTTTGTCCGTCTTTCGCTGAAAATCACTCCCATTTCAATCATAAAACTTTCGATCCCATTTCCGCCGTGCATAACTTTTCTCCCACTTTCATCCCACGTTTTCACCGTATCATTACACCTTTCGTGCCCAGCGACGTTCACTTTAAGACAACACGATAGCAAAGCTTCCAATATAAAAGGCGCCTTCAACCATCCACGACAACAGGACACGATGGAACGTTATTCAATTAGCGGGCATTTTGCAGCTTTCGAGGTTCTGTCGGCGGTAGCACCGCTCGGGAGCTCGGATTCTCGCTAAAAACAAGACTCAAAGTCCCGTACGGGAGAGGACCTCTTCTATTGACGACCTAAAACGAGCTTCCAGCCACCCGAGAGAAACGTGAGGGTCACATGAGCGGGCTGCCCGTCGTTTCAATCGCCGGCTACTTCCCATATCTCAATGTGGTCTCGCTAATAAACTGTAATTACTGCACTGGTACTGGTAAATATTGTTATATCTATGGTGGGTGAGTTTCACATTCGAGTTACACTAGAAGAAATTCAACGAAGAATTTTGGATAGCGTAGAATTGAAGGGTTTTATCTGATGTAATTAAGATTGTGTTTTGTTTCTCGTTGTTGTAATTATAAACATTCTTCAGTCTACACCGAAACTTAATGCCTGATACCTTGAAAGCGATTTATCCCACAAGAAAACAGAACATGATATTAATTTTCGTTTCCCAGCCGCTATTGAGAAAAACATAATATCTCTTAATTTCTGGCGTAAGAAACAACTAGGTTTTAATGGCCACATTATGTTGAAGTTCATGAAATCTAAGTGCCTATTAAGTGGCATTTTGAAAGACAAGAATAGAAAACCATTACATTTTCACAGTTACCGCCACAGCAATAGGTACTCGCAGACATGAAGGCTTCAGGATAATTTTCTCTAAGTTAAAACCATAAAAAAAGGTCTTGTATTTTCCTGGAACGGGATTTGCGGTATAGTTAAAGCCGGCACACTCGACACCAAAAAGGCGGTCTCAGCTATCGGTGCTGCTGCCCCCAGAGCAGTTGTTACGCACAGATGTGCTCAAAAATATGAGGAAACACAGCTTTATAAAATACGCAAAATGCAAAGAAAGAAACTTAACAAACTCCAAACGTGCTCTTTTTTGAACATTCCGCCTGATTTAAAATGAAAATCCTCAACATACAGTATGTCAACCCAGGAGTAAGCCTCATAGATTTTTCGGACAAAGGAGTATACGAAACCATGAACTGCTACTTAGCACGTGATTTCAACGACATCTTCACTTGGCCAAGTCGTGTGAAGTCATCAGGACATTGAGGCACGTCTGCTGGGCATGACGACAGTGTCTGGACATGAGTAATACTGCATAGATAAGATTATAAGTTAGTTTAAGCTTCCCTGGCAGCTACAAACAAGAGCATATCAAAGAGAGGAAGGAGGAAGCCCCCATTTAGTATCGAGATAGGACAATATATGCAGAAGAGGCATTGAAACAGTAAGTTGAGAAAGAAGTTCATGAAACAACAAGATAAAAGTTGAAGAAGATAGTTTTAGGTGCTGAAAAACAGGACAGCAGTGAACCGAAGGTGGTCCTTAACATAAAAAAAAAACTTTCATTTCAACAAAAAGAAGGCCTACCTAACCATCAGCTCGGGCCCTCACGCATTTACATTTTCCCCCTGTGAGCGCTAATTCCCATAGATACAACAGTTGTATCCCTCTGAGGGGGAGTAGTACTTCACAACTATTTAGATGGAATTGAGGTATTTCGAGCTTTGATTCGGGGTAAATATGACAGGTAGTTCAATAAACGTATATTTACCAGAATATTGAAGTAGGAAAAACATAATTAATTGACAATCAGAAAATCAAGTGATCAGAGAAATGTTCGAAACAAAAGTTTGGATACAAACTAAAAACCAGCTAGTACGTGAATGAGTGAACTTTATTCGTCGTAACATCAGGGGAGCAATTATTGTAACTAGATGCCGACTTGTTGAACTCCGTTTACGGAGTCTCATGCTACATACATCCATACAGATAGTCCTCAGATCAGTGAGGATCTTTAAGCCCCCTAAGTACACGACAATTTTGAGTATTCTTCTCCAATTTCTATCCAATTTCCGTTTTAGGATTGAGATCAGTCTACAGCCGAAGCCACGGAAAGACACTTGTTTTCTTATTTCTGAATTTTTTTCAGAAATATTGTTTCGAATGTTGGGATCATTGTCTTACTGGAAAGTCCACTTGCGCCTCCGTAGAATTCCCTCCCACTCGGCAGCAGCTCCTGCAGCTATATCGAGTGCGAGGCCGAGTGCACATACTCTGATCTACCCATTTTCTATCAATCATGAAGAGTCCCTCTCATCGCGGATAGGAGTGCCCCACACCATGATGCTGCCTCCTCTATGCTTGATGGTGAGGATGGTGCTTTTGTCAACATAGTCAGTCTCTAAGTTCACCCAAACACAACGACTTTCGTTTCGTCTGAAAGTTCAATTTTGTTTCCATCAAAGCATACTATTTGTTCGCAAAGAGTAACTCCTTAGTCAAGAAGTTTTTTAGGTAACGTTAAAAATTTTTTTTTATACGTTTCACTTTGAAAAGAAAAGTTGTGCATGGAATAAAGTACGAAGATCACTTCGATGCAATTAGCGATTAACAATTTTTTCGACCGCCCTGTACTTCTTCTTAACTCCATTTTTATTTCGTAGTTCAGAAAACGGGTTGTAATGTGCTCATATGTCACCTCACGCAGCATTTAGGGGAGAGAGCAGCCAATGATCGTGCGAGAATTCACCACTTTTAGGAAGATTGGTGTCACCCTCAATTTCTCTATTCTTCTAAACTTTCGCACCAACTTTTGAGCTTGAAATCTAAAAACATTCAACAATTTGCCGAGTGGTTAATTCTTCCCTACGACGTCCAACAATTTGCTTTTGGAAATTTTCAGGTTTTCCTATGACTTGCAGCATCGCATTCACTGAGCATCCATCTTCAATAAAACAGTGCGAGATAATGATTTTGCATATTGTGGTCTGTTTAAATAACGTGTGCTACTGCGCGTTTCTGAGAGCATGAGGGACAAATTTTCAAAGGACGTACTCAAAATGCTCAATTAAATATAAATGATTCAATGTTATGTCATTTTTGAAAGAATATACTTTTCTTCGGCCAAATCTTTTTTCTAGAACATTTTTTAGTCGATTTTCGGGGTTGTCAAAATGTTTTGTTCTGTTATACCTAAATATCCTGATGAATGCCCTTTCTCTGAAATCCTCGCATATTTTCCTCACATTAAGTATTTAAAACTTTCAAATTAGATAAACAATAACTCGTGCAAATATGTACATACGTCCAGTCACAGTATGAGCTCAAAGACGGAATCGAAGAGCATAACTAATTAAGGTATCGAGGTGCAGGCTATCACTCCGAAGCTTGCACCCAGCTTGAAATCATGACAAGCATTGTTCCCTACAAGTGACGTATTAGAATAAACAGTATCATGGAAGATACTCCAAATACCGACTTAGAGATCAGGTGTTCAGATTAGATGTTTGTTCAAGCCTCTCAATCTGCAACTAAGGCGTTCCAAAGAAAGGAAGGACAAATACACCATTGACACGTTGACCAAGTTTGTGCGGTTGCTACGGTATGTTCGGATAGGTTGTGAGTAGAAAAGTTGAAAAATCGACTTTACTAGTCAAATCCGTTCTTATCCTTTCTAAAAAGTACGAAAAATATAAAAGAAGGATAATATTTTACCTCGTATGCTAAAATTAGCTTTGAAAAAGCTAATGAAATAATTGAAATGCTTTTCATCTATTTCAGTAAGCCAATGAGAGTCCAATTTATTGGAATCTATTTTCGAGGTGCATAGAAAAAGTAAATTGAGAGAGAAGTTCATGAGACTAGATAAAAGTTGAAGCTGAAAAGCTGAAGAACAGGACAGCAGTGAACCAAAAAAGATGGTACTCAATATAACAAAAGCATTTTATTTCAACAAAAAGTAGGCCTTCCTAACTCTCACCTCGGGACCTCACATTTTCCCCAGGAAGTGCCCATTCCCATAGATAGAATAATTGTGTCCCCGTGACGGGAACGAAACGGAGAAAATCCCTAACCTGAGTCTTTTTAATTCGAGAGGATCATGGCGGAACACAACGCGCAATCCATGCACTCGCTCCCGAGCAAGCTGCACGAACCACAATATGTAATTCGGTATAATATTGTAATTTGGTGCCTACGTTCATTTCATAAACCCTTTGATAGTTCATAAGGCACAGCGATTTAATAAAAGGTTTTAAGACCCATCATCCCTACTCTTTCCAGGAGTTCCTACAAGGAAAATCCATGAAGACTCGTTCTTGGTTTCTCGTGGTCATTCTCCACGGATCCAAAAAGCACCCTTTTTTTCTGCTGTTTTTTTCTATGTTTGGGGAGAGATTTTGACGACTGCCGCCGCTCGACGACTATATCCTCTTTGAAAATGAATTTTCTGGTTTGAAAGAGCGCTTAATATTTTTTTCAAAAACGGTGACGTTTTTTCTGGTTCTCTAGGTCGCACTTTCTCGATCTTGATGAAGATTAGTGTTCCGCAGACCGGCTGTTATTTCATCACTGAGAGAATTGAAATCTGATGGATTTCAGTGTAGCTTTTTCTCACGGTATGCCGTGTATAACAGCGAGGTTTTTGTTCATATTTACTATTAACAACATCTAATCAACTCCCCAATATCTGGGAAACTAGTTGTAACGACGCATCATTGAACGAGAGTGACCTTCAAACGAGGAAGCCCATTTGAACGCGTCCGTCATTCTTTACATGGAGTCGGTGCAGGCGTAAAGCGTATTTCCTTGATGATCTCGGCGTAAAATCTTGCGACTCGCTTCATGAGAGAAGCCTGACAGCTCGCTCGTATTGTCCCGTTTGGAGTCGCCACTCGCATGACACTTACTTGTCTTTTACGACACAGACGAGGGCTTCCAAAAATGCAAATGTGGTGCACTAAAGCACACTTGTTGAATGCGTCGCTTTCACAGCTTTTATCTCTTCTGTGTTTCAGTTCTTTAGATCATCATCTGCCTGCTGGTTTGGAAGATAAAGATGTAGTCAGCTGCCTGAGTGACCGAATCTCGTTATATTTATCGCGTCAACTGGACGACTCAAAATTGCAGCACTGGATCCTTTTCCTGCGCATACAATTTTACATTTTGACGGCATCGATTCGACAATAAGGGATCTGAAACTGATCTCTTAATGATAATGCATAACTCCTCTAAAGAATCCACTGAGAGAGAAATTGTTTTTGCTGATCAGTAAGATTATGCGTGTTCATGCACCGACATATAGGGTGTTCGAGCATATCCAATAAATGTAGCGCACAGGTTTTTAATTTTCATTTGATCAATTCTTTGATTTTGCTATTTCAATTTAAAACTACCTATCTACTAACATTACATTTAACTAATGTTAATTAAGTAATTAACTAATTAGTCAATTAACTGGTATTCGGGAATGAAGTAAATACAACATAGATGTAAAATTACGAGGTGTTGAAATTACAGGTCTCAAATATCTTTCATGGATGCAAAATTCAATAAATGTGTACTGTATCAAATTGCTTCAACGCTGTATTACTTCTAACTAATCTGAACGAAATACCGACCTTCGCAATGACCTCAGCTTCGAAAGTATCTCAACACGCTGACTGCGATGGTTTAAACTAAAGCTCAATATTCAACTCAAATTTGAAGTCAAATGTGATTAGCGAATTTATAAATACCAAAAATTAACTGGGTCCATTAAATACCATAAATTTAAAGTCAAATGTGATTAAAGTCAAATTAAAGTCAAATGTGATTAGCGAATTTATAAATACCAAAAATTAACTGGGTCCATTAAATACCATAAATTTAAAGTCAAATGTGATTAAAGTCAAATTAAAGTCAAATGTAATTAGCGAATTTATAAATACCAAACATTAACTGGGTCCATTAAATACCATAAATTTAAAGTCAAATGTGATTAAAGTCAAATTAAAGTCAAATGTAATTAGCGAATTTATAAATACCAAACATTAAATTGGTCCATTAAATACCATAAATTTAAAAACGATTGTTAAAATTTTCAAACGGCCTCTCGATGGGTCGTATCGCAGCAGGGAAAACCTAAGCATGACCCACCGGCGTGCCGTATCGCAGTCAGTGTGTTGAAATAACTATGGAAAATTACAAAAACACATGAAAGAGAATGTTCTGGATACGACATTCACGCCATACCATTCAGACTTCCTCCGGGACCAGGATGTAGAAACGTTCACAGAGTCGAGAAACGTTCACAGAGTCGAGAAGCGTTCACAGAGTCGAGAAGCGTTCACAGAGTCGAGAAACGTTCACAGAGTCGAGAAACGTTCACAGAGTCGAGAAACCTTCACAGAGTCGAGAAACGTTCACAGAGTCGAGAAACGTTCACAGAGTCGAGAAACGTTCACAGAGTCGAGAAACGTTCACAGAGTCGAGAAACGTTCACAGAGTCGAGAAACGTTCACAGAGTCGAGAAACGTTCACAGAGTCGAGAAACGTTCACAGAGTCGAGAAACGTTCACAGAGTCGAGAAACGTTCACAGAGTCGAGAAACGTTCACAGAGTCGAGAAACGTTCACAGAGTCGAGAAACGTTCACAGAGTCGAGAAACGTTCACAGAGTGGAGAAACGTTCACTTCATGGCCTACGAAAAAAAACAGCGCTTCATTTGAGGAGCCCAATGTGCAGTTACTTTCAGAGCGAACAAATGAGAGCCGTCTCTTAGATGAGCTTCCTTCTACGAGCATCATTGAAATTATTTACGCAGGTGATTTCATGAATATAAGAGCACACTCAGAAAGCCAGTAGAGCAATTTCTCGCAAGAAGACGGCACATGAGATGCCAACCATGATATTTGATGCTTTTCAGTAGTGAGTAATAAACGCGATATGGAAATAGGCATCTCGATCGAGAGAAGAATAATTGAACTCAGATAATTTGAGCTAGAATGGGAAAACAAAGCTGTAGATTGCAAAATAATATATAGAACGTGAATATTAAGAGATTTATTGGCAATATTTACATGCTAAGCAATGCTCTGAAAATGGTTCATTAATAAATAAAGCACGTATAAGATAGGAAAAAAGGGTGAAAGTTTTAGACAGCGATCGCAAAGTGCTCGATTTTTGCTCCATCATGTCTGAACAAGTGAAGGGAGACTGAAATCAGGAACCTCTGCAGGCACCCATCCTCCCGACCGAACAATCCATTCAAACAAATAAAAATGACGGGATTTGCACAGGCTCACAAAATAGATCAGTAACGCGGCCACTCGTCAACAAGAGACTTCAAGTTCAAAAGTTTCACAAAATGGTCCAGTCAAGAAAGAGATACTTGAGTATCTCAACGAGTACCCTCCTAGAGCGGCAATTGATGTACAGGAAGAGCAGCATCGAAGATCTCAAGCGCAGCCATGCCCCAAACGGTGCTGCAGGGCTAAAGTCGAGCGTATGAGCCGTAGATCAAAACTTCAAGCAAGGTATGGTTATTTGGCTGTACATTCGTGGCTATTGGCTCAGAAGTGACCTTTTTTCGTAGAGCGATGGTGGGAATGTTGCACTAATGGGCACTTGAGGGGAAGGAGCGGCGCTGAGGGTGAGGCGCGCAGGAGCCAGTGTAGGGGCGCGGGCCCCCCAAGTCTGAGCCCCAGCTCGCCGCACACCCCTGCGTAAAGCCAGGCCCACCCCCAACTAGCGAACGTAAAGGGGACCGCTGCATAGCCCCTTCCTGCCTCACTCATCCTGCCTCAATACTTCTTCTTTCTCCTCTTCTTCTCATTCTTCTATGGTCTCCTACTTCGATTTATCCTTTTCCTTTTTGATCTGCTATTTCTTCTTTCTCTTTCTCTTATTTTTGATCCGTTACTTTTCTTTCTTCTTCTATCATCTTTTTCACAGTCACTGACTGGGACCATGCTGGGAATCATGGTACACGCTTAGCTTTAAAGTTCATTGTCAATCTCCCCCAATGCTTCATCTGATATCAAGTGCACTTGATGAAATTAATTTTCCCTCATCTGTCCTTATTGCTGTTCTTCTAGTTTCAACCTGCAGCACATGCTTAATTGAAGTCTTCATTACCCTCATATGTTCCTTCTGCGCGTTTCATTTCATCAATTTATTATCCGCAGCAAAAGCTAATTTGTACTCCGGAGATCCGAGGCCACTTTCCAACCTGCACGATTGCTCATAAGAACTGCTGTACTGCGGTATTAGTGCAGACCTTATTGTGACCAACGCGAGTCCTACGTGGTCAACTCGTCTTATTGGTGAACTGCACTTGCCTTGGGCCTGAATGTGCGTTGGTTCCATACCCGCTATACCAGCTCACTGTTCCTCCCCGACAGAAAAAGAGAAAACATGGACCCAATTCCCACTCAACTGGAGCCTATGAAAGGGGTAACAGCTCGAATGGGGACAATTAATACGTTAAGTGCCATTGGTTAAACTGAAATCGAATTTGAAAATACCTTACATTAACTGGATTGCGCCTTCATTTAGTTTTAAGCATTTATAAAAATCGAGTTTATTACTACGGGTCGGTGAACAGTATTATGAAAAATCCTTCTGTGCACCACCTGCGGCTCACAGGGCGGTGAATGTGTTAGATTGTAGATTATAAGTTAGTTTAAGCCTCCCTAACCGCTACAAAAAAAGAGCGTATCGAAGAGAGGAAGATGGAAGGCACCATTTAGTATGGATATTAGGGAACGCGGAATCTATGCAGAAAGGGCATAGAAACAGTAAGATGAGAAAGAAGTTCATGAAACAAGATCAAAGTTGAAGAAGAAGAAGGTAGTAGGTGTTGAAAAAACTGGACAGCAGTGAACCGAAAAAAGATGGTCCGTAACAAAACAAAAACCTATTCTATTTTAACAAAAAGAACGCCTACCTAACCTTTAGCTCGGGCCCTCACATAGTCCCATGGGAGCGCTAATTCCCATAGATACAATAGTTGTATCCCCCTGAGGGGGGTGAATGTGTTAACAATCATTAATTGTGTCCTGGAGTCCGTCGAAAGGTACAGGCCAATTGTAAAAATCAGAGTACAAGATGCTGTGTTAAATTGATTAGAATGAAATATGCATGTATATTTCATCATTTTATTCAATGTTTTTGGTTTTATATTTCCTGAGGTAGTAAATGCGCAGTAATTTAACCGAAAAGAGGGTTAGATTAAATTATTGGTTGGTTTGCGCCTCCCTAACCGCTACAAAAAAGAGCGTATCGGTGAGAAGGAGGAAGGCACTATTTAGTATGGATATTAGAGAATGCGGAATCTATGCAGAAGGGGCATAGAAACAGTAATTTGGGGAAAAACTTCATGAAACAAGATAAAATTTGAAGAAGAAAATAATTGGTGCCTAAAATCCGAATAGCAGTGAACCGAAAAAGGTGGTCCTTAACATAGCAAAAATTATTGTATTTGAACAAAAAGAAGGCCTACCTAACTCTCAACTCGGGCCCTCACACATTTTCCCAATGGGAGCGTTAATTCCCATAGAAAAAATAGTTGTATCTTGAAAATGGGAATTTATGTTTTCTCATTTTTTCCTCACGAAAATTTGTTCTACGAAAATTCATTCAAACGGTTTCCTGGTTCTTCACGACCGAAAATTTATTTTGAGCCTCGCGCTGAAAAATATACGCTTCGCCGGTATTACACTGAGTATAATTTATTTTTCAAAAAGAAAAAAACAGCTACACTTTTTTTACAGAATTTTTGCACTCCGGAAGTTTCACGGGAATAGATTAGACGAGTTAGCCTATGCCTGCCTAACTACAACAAAGGTGTTTACAAGAGAGGAAGAAGGCACCATTTACAAAGGGGAAGTGGAACCAAAACACACGGTGTGTTCACACAAGATCCCCGGAGCACAGAAACAGCAATTTAAGAAAGAAGATTATGAAACAAGATAAAAGCTGAAGATGAAATTCATAGATGTTAAAAAAATTTATACACTGAACCGAAAAAAAGATGGTTCATAACTAAACCAAAGCGCATTTATTTGAACAAAACGAAGGCTTACCTAATTCTCAGCTCTGTGCCTCAAATACCCACTCTGGGAGCGCTAATTCCCTTAGATAGAATAATTGTCTCCTTCTCAGGGATGTAAAATAAAAACCTGTTCAGTTTCAACAAACGAAAGGCCTACCTAACTTTCAGATTTCGACCTCACATCTACCCCCTTCGATGATGTTAGTGCTAAGACGAGTGACCTCACGTTTTATCCTGGGAGCGTTTTTTTCCATAGGAACAGTACAATGTTGCTACGGAGCTGCACAGTAAAATCACTTCATGATTCACGATCCTTTAGTTATGATTCCCATTTTGAAGAAATTGAAGAACTGAAGCAAATTACTTTTACAATGATACTTTTATTCGTTTATCCCTTCCTTAGTGTACGTAAGAATTTCGGTCATATGATAGAAGTAACACGAAAATGGTAACTAATTTGATGCAATCAAAGAACAGAGCTTTAAAATAATTTTTTTTGGATAGAAAATACGCACATATTACTTTGTTGATACGACAGGAAATTTTTCATATGCGATACTAGGCCCCCTTGCGTTGGAGATGCTTCTGCAGCTACATATTAGCTTAATACGACTTCCTAACTGAGAATCGGCAATGCAATACACAAGACGTATCCACACACCTTACGCATAAAAACAGATTTAATAAAATGAAACACGATATAAGTTGAAAAAAATAGGTGCTGAGAAAAACACTGCAGCGAACCGAAAAAATATAGATCGTAATAAAAACAGCAACTACAAGAAACAATTATACTTAAACCAAAGTAAGGCTATTTAAACCTTGAACTTGGAACCTCACTTTTTCTCTGGGAGTGCTTATTCCCGTAGGTACAATAGTTGTATTGCCCTAGGCAGTTCTGCGGTTATGCAGCCGCAAAAGACTTGATGGAGATAAGGAGGATCATTTGTGTATTCCTGAAGGGTTGTCGGCTACAAAGTTCGTTCACCAGCAATGATTAAAATTTGATGTACTTTGAATAATAATAAAGAAAAAAGCATGGACAAGCTTAAATGAACTGAGACTTAGAAACAAAAATAGGATACGAACAGATTATTATGTTTGGCCTGTTCGACGATGAACCTTTGAAAGGTAATCAACAGCGTTTCTATTGCTAAAAAACAGCCTCGCATGTGCATGAGTGCAGTCTGATTATTTATTTTCATCTTATTTACTGATACGAATAAAAGTGATCTTGTGGTGCATGATTGAAAACGAAACAGTGACAAAAAAGAATTCTCAAGAGGTAATGCTTAATTTTAGCTCAATTTCTTCCCAGTGCTTCTTCATTAGGCGTTATCTTACGAGTGTTTCTCGTAACAAAATTATTTACTAACGACACACAAATCGGTTGATTTTTTATTTATATCCTTACCAAGCGAGGAAGCATATAGCAGTGCTGCTCTGCACTAGCCGCTGTGAGAAATGTGGCCTCATGCTTCAGTTTTGTCATATAGCGATCCAATTACTTCACCCTTTCTGGTAGGCGTAATTGCCTGAAGTACGCGTCACAATTGAAGGTTCACATCACAACTGGAGATATACGACACAAAAAAGGTCACATCAGAAAGAAAGTTAAGCGCCACAAAAAAGGCACGCGCCACAAAAAAGGCACGCGCCACAAAAAAGGCACGCGCCACAAAAAAGGCACGCGCCACAAAAAAGGCACGCGCCACAAAAAAGGCACGCGCCACAAAAAAGGCACGCGCCACAAAAAAGGCACGCGACACAAAAAAGGCACGCGCCACAAAAAAGGCACGCGCCACAAAAAAGGCACGCGACACAAAAAAGGCACGCGACACAAAAAAGGCACGCGACACAAAAAAGGCACGCGACACAAAAAAGGCACGCGACACAAAAAAGGCACGCGACACAAAAAAGGCACGCGACACAAAAAAGGCACGCGACACAAAAAAGGCACGCGACACAAAAAAGGCACGCGACACAAAAAAGGCACGCGACACAAAAAAGGCACGCGTCACAAAAAAGGCACGCGACACAAAAAAGGCACGCGTCACAAAAAAGGCACGCGACACAAAAAAGGCACGCGACACAAAAAAGGCACGCGACACAAAAAAGGCACGCGACACAAAAAAGGCACGCGCCACAAAAAAGGCACGCGCCACAAAAAAGGCACGCGCCACAAAAAAGGCACGCGACACAAAAAAGGCACGCGCCACAAAAAAGGCACGCGACACAAAAAAGGCACGCGACACAAAAAAGGCACGCGCCACAAAAAAGGCACGCGACACAAAAAAGGCACGCGACACAAAAAAGGCACGCGACACAAAAAAGGCACGCGACACAAAAAAGGCACGCGACACAAAAAAGGCACGCGACACAAAAAAGGCACGCGACACAAAAAAGGCACGCGACACAAAAAAGGCACGCGACACAAAAAAGGCACGCGACACAAAAAAGGCACGCGACACAAAAAAGGCACGCGACACAAAAAAGGCACGCGTCACAAAAAAGACACGCGACACAAAAAAGGCACGCGTCACAAAAAAGGCACGCGTCACAAAAAAGGCACGCGACACAAAAAAGGCACGCGTCACAAAAAAGGCACGCGTCACAAAAAAGGCACGCGTCACAAAAAAGGCACGCGACACAAAAAAGGGCCAAAGAAAGTTAAGCGTCACAAAAAAGGCACGCGTCTATAAATAAGGCGCGCGTCACCACAATTATTATTCGAGATGCATCATTATTCACGGAAGCGTCACCAATGACCGAATGGGAAACAAGTTCGTTCTTCCTCTGTTTGATGGAAATCGTGATCGTAATTTTTCCTGATCAAAAATGGAAATATCTACGTTATACTTCATTTCGCCACTCTCATAATTTTTGACTTAATTTGTGTCACTGTAAAAAGATACACATCATTCGAGTCGATTCTCAACCTGGCGAGTAATGAGAGTGAAAATTTCAGATCTACAGTACATCGTTATAAAACAGTCTTGAAAACTAAATTATAGACAGCCTACGAAGACCATAAGTAAATTTAACACGCTGAGTGACCTGATAAAAATGAAGTGAGCATTATTCCATTGAGCGAAAGTAGTTTTTGCACGAGATGATGACCGAACAACAAAATTTATTAAAATTGCATTAGGGAAAGAAATGCAAATTTTAAAGAAACAGAATTTATGAACACCCAAGAAATTTACATGGAGCATATTTTAATTCAACTGAAATATAATTTTCATACTGAAGAATGTTTCGGTGGCGCTCTGGGAGGAACAACCGTATCGGCATTTGTTGGGATCCAGCAGAGAGAGAACACTACTCGTCGAATGGAAATTAGCGACACCGCTCGTAATCCCTGAACTAAGCGTCACCTCGTATTTAGACCCAAGGAGACCAGCTCCAACTTAACCGGAATTACTGAACGAAGGATTTCTGGACAAGATTACTGGGATCTTACCTCACTCTAACTCGGATTACTAAACTTACGATTCCTGGACAGAATTACTAGGAAATCGACTCCACCTAACCAGGATTACAGAAAGAAGGATCCCTGGATAGGATTCTTCAGGGTATCTTACCATAGCATAACCACGATTACTAGATCAATGATATATGGACAGGATCACCAAAACCAAACCCCAACCTAACCAGGATTACTGGATGAAGTGTTTCTGGACCAAGTCACACGAACGATACCTCAACCTAACCAGGATTACTGGACGAAGGATTATTGAACAGGCTCACCAGAACCAGGCCCCAACCTAACCAGAAAAACTGGACAAAGTCGAGGCACCGCTGAATTCGCACTGCCTCGTCCACTGCCGCTTTCCCAGCCGCCACATACATTCCTCGTCTCCGAAAGCCGCAAGATAAGAACAAAAAAGTCCCCAAATCCAGCAACAAAAAGTCACATCGTCCGAGACTTGTGGAGCACAATGAAGAGGGAGATCATTTGTTCTTAGCAAGGCTGTAGGGCATAAGACTTCAGCCGGAGGGCAGTCTCGGCTCGATAGGCTTGTAGAGGCAGCATCTGATGACTCACAAATAGTCGCCAACTGGAGGGATCAGCTTCTCAACTGCACCGTCGAGTTTACGACTAACACACAAGTAAAATGAGAACTTGAGTGGAAAAGTTTGTGTTCAACTGAACAAGCTTCAAACGCGGGCTGCAAATGAAACGCCTTTCTGAACCAACCAGTAAATATTAGAAAACCAGTATATATTTAAATACAAGCATTTCACGGACGACATGATAGTAAAAAATTCAGATGCACACAGTTAATCTGACATTGTGGGAATTTATCAGCTCCTTTATTTTCATTGTTTCATAGAATTGTGTCAACATCAATGCGAATTTGCAGTCTTTAACAAATATGTTCCAAAGAAACAACTGAATTTCCTGAAAAATATTTCTTATATAAATAACAATTTGTTAACAGCCAATGCCAAATATGAATGACAAGAGTGGAGATAAAATGAAAGATGGATAGATGAGGCATGCAAAGTTATTTAAGACCGAATTAAGTTTTTGCGTATACAGGGTGTTGTGTAATTCGATGCCCGTATTTTAACCCTGTATTGATAAACGATAACTAAAACGATTTTCATGTAGGACAAAATCCTCAAAACTATTTCGTTTTCGAGAAATGATCCCTGAAATAATTTTAGATACTCGCAGGAATAGGCTAAAGCGCACACCAACAGCCTGCCAAAGAAGTTAGATTTTACTCGTTGACTACATTGTAAGCCTATTCATAGGAGAATTTAAAACTATTTCAGGTCGTCATTACTCGAAAAAAAAAATCAGGTTTTTGTCACTCAAAATTGTTTTATTTAGCGTTTTTCGGTTTATGGTTAAAAAACGTGCATCGATTAACAAGGCTAAGCATTACATTAGCAAGACTATAGCATACACCCAACACAAGACTAAGGAAGTGTCTAATTTTTTTTTTAGCAAAAACACGCACATCCATCACAATCACTGATCACTCTCCCATAGAATGTGAGCTTAAAATATGAAGAAAAATGAACAAGACTTGGATGACTCCTCAACTTTGAATATTTGTTACAACCAACACTCCCGTTCCCCATTAGTAGCACTAAATGATCCACAATTAAGCCATCACCCAGAGAAGACAGACAAGACATCCTATGTGTGTATGAAATTCAGTGGGCAGGATTGGAATTTTGTTCCACACAAAAGTCGCTCCCTAGTTTTACGCTCGAGTTCCCTAATATGAAACTGATGGAGCGTCAAAGGTTGATACTCAAAGCTTTCAAGTTATTCACCTAACACAATAACTTTTTTTGGAATAGGTCGCGATGTCCCACGAGCTCTGCCACACAAGCCCTGCCACACAAGCCCTGCCACACAAGCCCTGCCACACAAACCCTGCCACACAAACCCTGCCACACAAACCCTGCCACACAAACCCTGCCACACAAACCCTGCCACACAAACCCTGCCACACAAACCCTGCCACACAAACCCTGCCACACAAACCCTGCCACACAAACCCTGCCACACAAACCCTGCTACATAAAAAACTCTGTTATATAAACTCTGTAACAGCTGCAAATTGAGCTGATGCAACAATTTATTCACTCCCCAATACCTTTTCACTAAACAAAAACGCTATATTAAATTTACGTAATACAAACGCATAACAAACTCAACTACATGTCAAAAGAGAATCACACATTACCCCGAACAAAGTGTCGCAGTGGAATCTTTATTTTTTGCGTTTGCAGCGAGTCATTTTCGCACCTATAGAACAAGAAGAAAGCAATAGATCAGTTTTGGCGAGGCTGGTGCACTATCTGATGTCCCCACACAGCTTCACCCTAACACAACTCCCTGTTCAAAAAACTTTGGTCCCCAGCAACAAACAATAGCAAGGAATTCTACCCGCCGGGATTACTCAGACAGCGTCCTCTCGATTGAATCGAGCATGAAGCCCCGCAGAAAAAGAGATCTCACGATGCAACGGTGGAAAGGCGAAGTGACAGCTACAATTGCGAGTTACTGACCGTTAATGTTCATTACGATGGAAGACAGCTTCAGAAAATGTCACCTAAATTGCGATCCGAAGGAAATGCACTTCGGGTCCGCCACACTTTTTGTTTTATTTTGGTTCCCTTATATTGGACATGAACGCTCGCGACATGGAGGAAAAAAGGTATTTCTTAAACAAATAAAAATCAGTCGAAGGATGGAAATACAATTCATGGCTCGTCAGCTTTTATTGAAAGTTTATTTGCATGCCAATAAAGGAGCATTTTTTCCAATATTAAAAAGAGGCTTGTTCCCAGCACTTATTTCTAAAGTACTGCGAGACACCTTCTATTTTGCTTAGTTAATGAAATAAACACATTCGGTAGTCTTTGTTCATTCAAATCTTTTCATTTGGAACACAGTCATGACTATAAGTAGTTGGGCATTGGTTTAAGAAAATTGATGCATCGACACCTGATGACACGAGCATAGAGGTAGATGCAATGAAATAGGGGCGCTGCTGATAACGTACTTCCGACTGCGTACAAAATTATTGGAACTTAAAATAATTAAAACTCTCGAGGTCGACGAGTAAAGTTAATTAGATTATATTAAATTGGATGCGTATGCTTACACCTCCCTTAGCACGACAAAAATGTTCCGAAGAGAAGAACGTACAATTTAGTTCGGAGCAACGGGGACGGGGAATTTATGCACAAGGCGCGTTCCCAGGCAAGATCCCTTGCGCATAGAATCGGCAAGTTAAGGAAGAAATTTATGAAGAAAATAAAAGTTGAAAGAGAATGTAGCAGGTGCTGAAAAACTGGAAATTGCTGATCGAAAAATGATTGTCAGTAACATGACGAAAAACCTATTATATTAGCAAAAAGATAGCCTGCCTGAACTTCATCTCGAGAAATATTTTCCCTTGGAATGCTAATCCCACAGATAAAATAGTTGTACCCCCTGAGGGGTTGACCTTAAATAACCTTGCTTCAACCTCTAACAAACCATTGCATCGTTTAAAAATATTACACATCGAATGAACTGAAAATATTTTCTATACGCTTTTAATTCAAATTTATGTCCATTTGATTAATCTTTATTTCTTCTTCGTCAAAGGTCAACTGCAGCCTTCCAATTGAATTTAAAACTATTCCCGGTCACTAACTTTCAATAACCCTGCGACTTTCCCCTACAATCATAGTTGAATTGGTTACTTTTGTACCTACTGCACATATTCTCCTCTCACTCGTACGTTGAACAACTTTGTTCAGTTGCCTCATTCTTCCTTTTTACGTGCGCGTAATCTCCGACAATACGGTATTTCAAAAATAACATATCCCGAAACAGTATGCGCTTTGAAGGCAGGAACAGAAACTTCATCTGTGAGCAATCTTGAGTTGCGGATCAAATACGATTGAAAAAACAGCTTCAGGAAATTGTTGCTTTGTCTGTGAATGCACTTCAAAAGTATGGGTGAATATCAAGTTATAAAATTCATTTATTATTTAATGCCTTGTGAGAAAAAATGACTCACATTTTACAAAATAATGTCGTTACTGACTTTGTAAAATGAGACGTACGAAAGCTCTAGACATTCGGATCGTTGTTCTCAAATTTAAGTTCTCTGCATTTTTTCTGTGATATTAGTTCTCTAGCAACAAAAATATGTAGCGCTGAAACAGTTCAAAGTTTTTTTTTAACTTTTTTTCTCATTAAATTCTCAAGATATGCGTTACTGAGCTAAAATGCTTGGGATGTAAAATAAAAGCTCAAATTTCTGAGAGGAAATTATTCAAAATCTGGAAACATCGGGTACCAGGCAACACAAATTTCATAAGAGAATGAACAGCGGTTTGTTCAACGCTGCATTAACTGCAGGTTCAATTCAGTGCTTCTTCAGTGTAGGTATATTCTAAAGCTTCACCTGCACAATAAGGTAGATCTCTAATCCAATTCTAAAATTGGATGAACATGACTCACTACGATCTGATGCAGGCTAATTCAGGCTACTTCCCTTTCTAATCAAAAGCCTAAAAACACTTCGAACAACGATAAAAATAAATATAAAAAATCCTTCGATTAACTAATTTACAACGATTTATTCTCATGGTAAGACTTTAACAAATCAATCACACTTTCTCCACATCCCAGCTAGCCTTCTAAATGCGAGTGAGCGCCTTGACGATGAAAATACCTTGGTTTTGCTTCCAAATGTTGTTTGCTAGCGTGGGCTCAGTCACTTTTTCCTCAGCCTCGTATTGACCGAAGACAATTTTTCATCGCCAATATTGATGCAGCAAAGAAATATCCACCCTCGCGCCAGAGTGATCTCTTGTTGAGATAGCAAAATGACAGTGACAGAAAAGCTATGAAGTTCTTCCCTTCGAGTAGAGTTGCACACAAGCCCTAAATTCGTGAGGAAGCCGTATCTGCAGAGAATGCATCACCTGGTCGAACTTACCAGCGCACTAGCTCGTATTTTGCCAGACGAAATCGTTAGGTAGCCTCCCGTAGAACAGAACAGGCGGCCGAGTGAGTGTGGATTTGTATGATTCTAGTTAATGATGGGATGAAGTTTTTCTGTACTTCTTTATGTATAAGCTTTTGCCTCCAGCACGTTTGGAAGCCTTTGATTCACTGAAGGAAACTGAAACTATGTACATGCTAAACAGCGTAATGAACGGTGCTCATAATAAGATCAAAAATAGTCGAGACTATTATCATTGTTTATAATATTAGACTACAACCAAATAGATGGGTTAATAGCGCAAACAGCAACACAAAGATTAAAGATATTTCAGAGCATAAAGAGTTGGTCTTAGGCAAAAGTACTCGTGTGTCTGCCCTTAAAAATTCTCGTGAATAGATTTAATTAACATCATGCTTTGTCAAGAAATAAATGAGTGCAACATCAGAGCGAATGCGATATTGAAGTAGTATTGGAAATTTTTCGAATAATTCAGTCATTACTAAACGAATAATTATTATTGATTGCTTTTAAATAATTTATGCTAGCAGCTTTTCATTCGTACAAAGGAAGGCAGTCGCTCACGAGATATGATGGATTTCATCGACGCTTTGAAAGCAGCATCATTAGCATTCCAGTTGTCTACCTGCGGCAATTGAGCTTTTGCTCTTTTTTGAACAACGCTTATTGTCTATGTTCGCAATGCAAACGCACGTCAGACTTGAACGCTTACCATGACATTAGTTTTCTAAACGCAAAAATATCTAGCGCTGATCCAGTTCTCAGCTTTCAACATTTTCCCTGGACGGAAATTATTATTATTTAATCGGGGAAATGTAATTAGTGTTGTGTTAAGGTCTAAATAATACCTAACGAAGTATAGAAAGTGTTCAAACAGTGCTCATTAGAGGCTAAACATTACAACAAGCGAGTCGAAGTGGCTTAAGAAATTGCTGAAGCCTAAAGAGTGTTACAAATTAGCAAGATGTTGTGCAGAGCTACAAATTGAAAAACCCTAGCCATTGGGAAAAATTTGAGCAAGCGACAGCGGCCGTCGGTGAGGTGAGTGATGACCCGAACGGACGTCATTTGTCTCGAGCAAGAGACGAGTTACGACCGCCCTTCTCCCTCATCATCGAAATGACTGTAAAACCGAATTCTCCACCAACCCTCACCGGAAAGGCCCATGAAACAGAAGTAAGAAAGAAGTAAATAAAATCTGCATCAGGATTGTTTCATTATAGCTCAGAAACATTGAATGGTATATAGACTGAGGTAAAATCATGAAAACTCGTCATCGTTCGGAAATACTGAATGGTATATAGACTGAGGCAAAATCAAGAGAGCTGGTTGATTTTTTTCATCGATGACCAAGACAAATGTGTTGACTGTTCTAACCTAACCTAGCACGCTACCCCTACAGGTTTGCACCCAACTTTGGCCCAACTCTGCGTGCACATAGAGCCGTACGCAAGTGGAGTTCGTGTTCCAGGATTATCTAATCATTTGTCTAGGGTTGTTCTGTATCTGTAGGTAATATTTACTATTTCTATTCACAAGGTAACTTTGGTCAACCGTGACTTTCTTACAAGGATATTATTGAACGTGAAATTTTGACGTGAATTACATGGGATCCGTAACATACTTATTGATTCATTGTACTGCTAACAAAAAGTGGAAAAAACTAACATTAACAGTCACCAAATTTAACGAACAACACTAAAGATAAAGACAGTTGATTTAATCATCCCTAAAATTGGAGACGCACAAATCGAAGCACTGATAAGTGGCAGTGTCGATTCAATTTACGTTGTCGCACTTTGGTTGATGAACACCCAAATGGTCAGTTAAAATTTTACTCCCCGAAATGCGAAGCTTTAAATTTTACTCCCCAAATGGTCAGCTTTAAATTTTGCTGGAAAAAAGAACGGTCGTCTCTTAATTTAAGATATTTCCGAGCATAAACTCCATTTAGAACTCTTTCAAACAAATGCCAAATCTCCGAGTAAAAACTCCGAAGTAGCACGTTTCAGCATGACAAAATTCCAATTCGATTTCCATCTTTTTTCTTGACAGATATATTGCTTCCGACAGCGACATTAGGAATTCAAGAAAAAGTAGCAATAAAACAGCGCACAACAACGCAGATACAAAACCATTCAAGAAATATTTGAGACAAAGGTACGTATTTTCAACTACTATCAAATTTCTTTTTTCAGGAAACTTCTGGAAAATGCGGGATACGTGAACAGTATTCACAATTTGGCTTTGATCAGGCCATTGACGTTTCAAAGAACTACTCGCATAACTTTTTTTACGCAAAATCGTGCTGGATATTCAAATCCATTCTTCATTATGAAGTCGGGAAACAACTTTTGGAAATGAGCCAAACTGCACTTGAACAAGACCCACTGCCAGAAATTGTCTGTTCTTTTCTCCTTACGATGTTAAATGTTGAGTTTGAAGTTGATGTTTAAATTTACTTTAGCTGTATAAGATTAATGAGTCCATCAGTAATAAAGATGTACTCAAAAATTGAATGATTGATTTTAAGTTCGTTTCAGCCTCTCATAAGACATCTTAGATGTTCAAAGAGAGAAAAGGAACAAGGCATCAATTAGTATGGTGTTAAGGGAACAAGGAATCTATTCACAAGGTGTGTTCCCGCACAGGATTCTCTGTTTCTTTATAGACACAGTGAGTTGAGAAGAAAGGTGAAGAAACCCGGTAGACGTTGAAGAAGGTTTTCAAAAGTGCTGAAAACAGGACAGCAATTAACTGAGAAGTAATGGTCCTTAACAAAGCAAAAATATTTTATTTCAACAAAAGGAAGGCCAACCTATCTCTCAGGTGGGAACCTCATATTTTCCCCTTGAGAGGGCGAATCCATATAAATACAATGGTTGTATCCTCACGAGGGAAGAATTTGAATCGTTCTTACTTGTCTTTGAAATTATTTACAACAGAATAGTAGTCGGGTTTTCTCATTGACAACCCATTCAATCGCTGCCACACATGAAGATTTGACAATATATAGAGCACTTCTTCACAGAGATGACTCTGAGGCCGCACATACAGTTGTATTTTTACCGAGCCCACGAGGATCCAATGAGTTCTACAGTGCCGAGTTTTCCCAGTTCAGTCGCTGTTGCGCCGCCACACTACGGCGGCTTGATGACCACGAAAGCACATACTTTTTCACAGCTGCCACTGGGTCACCTCTAGCTGAATGTGAGCTCTACTATAGAAAACTCTCCTCAGTCCGAGTTAATAAGAAACAGCGAGTGAATTTTTTCTGAGAATTTGGAACATATCGAAATGTTTCCAGCACCCCTATCGAAATTTGGATCTTACACCAATATGGCTCCAAACCATTACCAGAAAACTGCTTTCATTATTTGAGCAAGCACTGATTTCTAAGAACGGAATTTGCAGTCGTGCTTTAGGACTGTTTGGAAAGACTGCTGTAAATCAGGAGTAGGTTTACGAGCTGAATATCGGGAGGATGGCACTATGGATGATCTCGCTGCTTGGATGTCTTTAGACGAACGAACATCCAGAAGCTTTCAGCAGATTAGATGCTTTCGAACTTCATTCTCTAATTTATAGCAATGTTGGTCTCTAGTCAAAACGAACTCTGTCGCGCTAGAATGAACGGGTAGGGGAAAAAATCGGATCAGCTTCAACATCAATAGGCAAAGATACCTTGCCCAAGATGCCTAGAGCTGATTTCCTCAAGCTTGCATGTATTGGGAAGCAGAAAAAAAGAAAGTTAAGAGTGATGCTAAGCATTATAAATTGTTAAGTTGTTACATAAGTCAGTAGGTTGTTCCTTGAAACTATTAGAGATGATTTTTTCCTGAAATCCATAATGAAAGACTAAGAAAAACAATAATCTATACTTATCAGCTAACTTAAGAAAATGCAGTCCCTCGTTTGCATTTGTTCATTTCAACATTAAACTAAAAAGTAAATTAAAAATGACTGCTTTAAAAAAATAATTAATGTTTTCGACTCTCAACTACTGAAAAGTTTTATTTCGTTGTCCGATGAATTCGAATTAATTTGCTTTTCCGCCAAGTTACAAACTAGGAACTGAACTAGGAACTAGGCCACTCTGCCTGAAAGACATCTACACAGCGATGGGGTGAAATTATCACTTAATCCACTCTCCAGTTTTGACCTCTGATTTGTGGGTTAGGATACTCGGCATATGTTCCCTCCAATTATGCAATCGAAGCCGTGAAATCTCATACATAACTTTTTTTCGCCCGAACATCTTTTCTCATTAGGTTAGTTGCTTAATTTGCACCCCGTTTCCCCGGGTCACCAGGATCTTGTCACTGTGTGTCTCTAGCACCAAGGTAGGGTAGGGCCGAGTTCATGTGAGTCGAACCTCGTAAAACTTTCGCGTTGCTTAAATTAAGATCAAGATTACGCAGATGAATATTTTACACGTTAGAAAACGATACAGCACGATCATTTATGGTACCATTTACAAAAAGATTGCCGTAATCCGCAGTGTGGAACAGATTAGATTATTAGTTAGTTTAAGCCTCCTTGTCCGCCGCAGAGGAGATCCAAAGCGAGGAAGAAGGAAGGCACCATTTAGTATATGGAGATAAGGGAACGAAATGAAATCTATAATCTATGTAGAAGAGGTATAGGAACAGTAAGTTTAGAAAGAAGTTTATGAAAAAAGATGAAAGTTGAAGAAGGAAGTAGTAGGTGCTGAAAAACAGGATATCAGTGAACCAAAAAAAGGCGGCCCTTAAAATAACTAGAAACATTTTATTTCAACAAAAATAAGGCCTACGTAACTCTCAGCTCGGGCCCTCACATTTTCCCCCTAGGAGTGGCAGTAAGTAACACAAATTTTTTCAGTTTAGTAGAGTCAACAATTTTTCGAAATCGTTCGAATCAACAAATTGGCCTCTTTTTCATCAGCATCGATGACACGAATCAGAGAACTAAAAAATTGTTTCCAGTATTTATTCGCGGCTTCTCAACGTACTGTACATAACCGCCCCTTTTAGTGAAAGGATTTGGTATGGTATGTTGTTTTCATTATTGATTGTGCTCACACGAATTTTCTCAGAATGGTGGAGAAAATAAAAAATGAGAATGATGAGAATTTTACGGGCTGACAACCCTTCAAGAGTGACTACAAATACTTTCTTTCTTTTTAACAAAATAATATAATCATGTAACTTTTAAGTTGCCTGATAAGTCCCGATGTTTGTTCTAAATAACTCTCTGTGCAAATAGAAATAAATTGCGAGTATGATTAACCCTTTAACGCCCAAGTAAACTGTAAGGTCCTCTTTCAAAAATAACAATAATATATTGTTTTTCTTATTCAATTTGTTCACTAATGTGTCCTTTGAACTTCACTGCCGAGTGGCAGTTCCTTCCCCATCTTGATAACAGTGACTACCTAATGTCAGTGTCGGTTTAGTGATAGTGGTTGTGATAACGGTAGTATGAGTATAAAGATGTGGGCGTTAAAGGGTTAATGATAAGAATTGAAGATGTACGTTGTAATAGTAGTACATAGGAGCACAAAGCCTGGGGACGCTTCAGAGGAGATCACGAACTAACATTGAGTTCGGTGCAGCGGAAGGTCAAGGCTGTAACTCTTTAACTGCGATGTGAACCACCGGTGGTCACGGATGAAATTTCCATAAGTAGTACCGGTCAGTAATCACCAACTTAATTTTCACAGATACCTTATCAAAATTAAATGCGAGGACAATCCTTTAATTACATCTTAGTTCTTAAAACGATCAATTGAATTGAGAATAATTCGAGTTGAATAATGTCCAATTTAACCCGTCGCAGTAAAAATGTTGACCATCACTGTTCTTTTTCCTCAACCTTCACATCGAGCAGACGTTCGACCGAACTTAGCCAGCCAAAATCAGCTTCAGTTTCGAATACTAGAAAAATATTCAGAAAATTTCCGAACTCTGCACAGGAAATCAAAAATGACTAATATGACTTGCTTTGGCAATTTGTCGAATATTAAGCTGAGCATAAAATTAGAAAATGGATCGTCTCTTTGATTTAAAATGGAATATTGAGGGGTTGACCCAGATCGCAGAAGTTGCAGGGCCCATATCTGCTTAGGAAGACTTCTGGAGCCAGGCTCCGAGACAGACCCCATCGTAAGTAAACATTGACGACCATCGCCGGTCGGGTAAGCAGTGTTCACAGACCCTGGGATGCAGGCAAAGCTCTGCAGGGCTAGGAACCGTGCCAAGCAAACCCTGCATCCTGATATACGCGACAGCCCACGCACCTCGACCGCTCTTTCCAGAGTCACAAGCTGTGGTTTAAGAGACAAATGGTTCCAGTGTATCTGTGGAGGCACACTAACATGATTTTTCTTCCTTATCACCGTTGGTTCTAATTTGATTTCAAGAGAATTCCGACTATCGCTCCTGGATTCAAGAAAAAGTGTCGCGTTCACAATAAAGGGCAATCAAACTCTAAGGATTCTCAATTTCCGAACTAGGTTACCATGTTTTTTTTTGTTAGCGCTTACGAAAACTCTGATTCTAGAACCTGGTCAAGCCACAAAATCACAATTGTACATGCTCGTAGGAACAGGTCACTTGAATCTTCAAAATATTTAGAGCACAACATGTTTACTTTAAGCGAAAACAAATCGTTAGTGTTATTCTTCATCTGCACATTACTCGAAGTTGCTTCAACAACAGAGTTTATGCGCTCCAAAACTACACTAAAATAGAACTCGTTTTCCAGTCGACAGTACACACTTTACATCTGTTCGAATGAGCCGAATTTCTTCTTCATTTTCCTAAAGATCAACTCCTCGATGACCACATGCTGCGACTCGAAATCGAAACAGGGTCTTACTCGTTTCCTCTCAAGCTCAGGACGGAAAAAGTTGGAGCATTCGTGCAGGCTTCAGTTCTCATGAGAAATTTCATCGGCTGCCGACGCAATTTATTATCAATGATCATCTAACTTTTTCGCTCGATAGCACAACCCATATAGCTCCGTCTTAAGCTGTCGACCAGCACGGTAGCTGCGCTTTATATTAGAGGGTTCTGTGGTCCATGTACTCACTAGGCACTCAAATACAACGGATAAAATTCAGCTGCAATGCTCAGAATATGCATGCATAGTAACGCATCAGAGGTCACCAGTAGGCCAAAATAAAGCTCACTATGATTTACTTATAAAAGGCTATTTCTATATAGAACAGATAAACTTTCTGACCACGCGCACTAGAGTTCGTCAGGTATTCTATCGGCGCCCAGTGATTGGAGTGGGGCACAGCGTTCTACCACGAAAAGAAAAAGACCAAATAGAATACTAACCTTATATATAATATTTCAGTGGTATATTTTTCTTCAGTTTTGTGGAAATTCGTGTTAGATAACAGTTAAGAGCTCAAAAATTCGTTTTTTGTCAGGAAACAACTCTTTGAACATATGATGAAATTTTTCAAAATTGGAGGGGAACAATGGCAGGACTGAGGGAGGAACATCAAGTCGTAGAGGAGCACACTTACTGGTCCGAGCTCGAGGCTCAGTCTTTCATGCAGGCAAATCGGCGGAGGAAGTGCCGTAAATTTAGCTGGGGCATAAGCAGGGAGCTTGGCACACTCGGACCATTGCGATGCAGGCAGCAAATTATGGAACAGGAAACTACCAAACATGAGCTGAGTTACTGGCTACCGGGACTGGGGAAGCGAGAGCAATTGTCAGGTTCCGACCCTAAAACTCTGAGTGAAAACGGATCATCTCGAACACTTTGCTGCTCTACATCCAAGCCAGCACTCGGTACGAGGAGAGCGTAGTGAGGAAATTGTCACGATAGCTTTCCCGTACACTTGGTGTTGACTTGAATAGAACTACTGTGCGATCTGATTTGCAAATGTGTATCTGTAATCTTGCAGACGACCCTCTTAAGAGAGAGTTTTAAAATGCTGCTCGATTATAATTCTGCAAATCATAGAATGATAATTAAAAATGCAAACTTATTTTCTGAATTTTGTGAACTTTGAGCCCACCTTATTTCACAGATAACATTTGAAAAATTTCTTTCACAATTTATTTCACTGGAAAATAAGTAGGGAGAGGCTAAATATTAAACTTCCTGTACATTTCAGTTGAAGCTATCACCAAAGGTAATTTGGAATAAAAACAAATTTTGACTTTACAGAGGTCTTTTGTACGGCTTACTAAACCAAATACTCAGAGCGCGTGAGTATGCTGAAAACAGAATACCGTAAATGATAATTTAAAAATAGTAGATGACATAAAGAAATATTAATTGATGTACTATTCAATCCAACTAGCTAGAAATGCATTTCTTCGTTTTTCAGAAGATAAGATTAGTTTAAGCTTACTTAATCAAAAACAAATGTGTTCTAACGAAAAGAAGGAATAAGAGACCGTTTAGTATGGAATTTAGGGAACGTGGAATCTATGAAAAATTATAGTTGTGTTCCCACACAAGGCATAGAAAGTGTATTAAGAAAAAATAATGAAACTAGATAAATTTGAAAAAGAAAGACAGATGTGCTGAAAAAAGGGCAGCAGTGAACTGAAATAGATTATCTGTGACATAGCAGAATATTTATTCGTTTTTTACAAAATAAAGACCTACCTAACCTTCAGCGTAGGACCTCGCATCCTCTCCCTGGGTGCGCTAATTTATATCAATACAAAACTTTAATAACCCTGGGTGGTTCATCACCTCCCGGATATTCCTTTGCAAACAAGTGAGAATTATGAATTAAGGACTGTGATACTGAATACGTATGCGCCAGTTCTTGATACGTCATATGAATTGCCTTACCCTGTACTCAGGCTTTTTTGAACACGGAGAGAGGCTAATTAGCAGCCATAGATGTTTTTTTACGTAGGTATCCAACTCTTGAATTAGGATGAAAAGAAAAATGAATGGAACATAAAGATCCTGCTCGAAGCAAACGTTCAAGATCAGAAAAATCAATTTCAAGTTTTTTGTTGGACAAAATACAGAATGCAGTATATCAAAACGAAATAAATTTTTTCAAATATGAAATTAACACATTTAGAATAGATATAAATGGCCATAAAACTAAATTTCTAGAAACACTTTAGAAATTCATGCAACGCATGGATGAGGATGGTGTATTTTTCAGCTGTAGTGCTCCCAACTGTACCACTGCATTGCCGGCGTCTAAGTCGTTGACTCACTTTTGCGTGGCGACCTCATGCATGAATATTGCTTCTGAAGATCGTAATCTTTCATTTAAACAACATGAAAAAAATTTTCATGCAACCATAAACGCTAGGCAACCACCTTTCCTTACATTTAACGAGAAAAATGCTTCGACGCTTTCATGAATGAATACATTTTCGTCGCCAAGTTGTACGTAAAATTGAAAAAGCTTCGTAAGTTAATATGGACAATATCGCTTTTGATTTATTGCTCACTGCTACATTTTGGCTGGTCTTATGAGATACGAATACAAAAACTGCTGACTGATGGAACGCAGAATGTAAACTATAATTATTTTCTTCTAAAATATATGACCAAAATTGTCCATTTGTTTCGAGTTTAATTTCTTTATCGTTTGATTAGTGACAAGAAACTGAGTCCATGTGTGATTCATAGCATAAACGTTAAAATCCTTATCAGTCACCCCAAGAAAATTTGAAACTCTGGCATCATCGATCATTTAGCTAAACTCAACGCAAGAGAACTAACGGTAGCTAAGCACTTTATATTTTTAGGTTACCTCATCACTAATTATTTTGAAAGATGATTTTGAGCCAATCCTTCGAATAAAATGCACAGTGAGATCTGCAATTTAACGCCGAATTTACTGTGCGTTTTAAAATTCAAGAACTGTGATTATCTCGAGTAAATAATAACCTAAATCAAAACATCGTGCTGTAACTCTAAGTGTCAGTCGCCATTCAGAAAACGGGCACCATTTCACACAAAATGTGTGGAACGTCAGAGCTGAAAGCTTTGTTTCATAGCTTAGTTTCCCCTGTGCTTAGAGAGATTTAAAGATTTTCTTTCCTTTCATGTGTCGCAAAGAAAATACATGGGTATAACACAAAAATTAAAGCGAAAAGCTGCTCCTCCGTAGCATGTATTTTTCATTCAATTATAAGCAAGGCAGCTCATTCAGTATAAGTTTCACGTGAGGCCTAAACTGAAAAAAAAGAGTGTTTTGTTCATCTCGTTGATGAAGGTAAAGAAATAATCCAAAGAATTGTAGCCACATTCGTCACCTTAGTATAGCATTCAATACAAAAAAGTGCAGAACATCCCTGCGAGCTTCTCCCGATGTATTTAGAATCAAATTTGATTTTTAGTTTCAAATTTCAGTGACAGACTCACGTTTGATTTCAGCACACACTTCACATGACGTTTGTTCAGAGTAACTGAAACATCAGGAGTAATTTCCGTAGAATTCTAACAGCGCTAACCGGAAATTGTTGTATGTGATTCCTCAGTACAGAAAGCAAATGCTCTTTCGAATCAAATGGGTGGTGCTCTTTGTGTGTGAACGTATCATATACAAAATAAGTACGAATCATACTATATGATAGACATCATTCAAAGTACGTACTTGCATCACTTAAATATGATAAAAATGTAAATAAATCGTAAATTTCATGTGTACAGGATGCATTCACAAATTGATGACTCTAATGACATAAATTTAAATACTTTATCGCGGAAGCGAAAAGCGTAAGCGTTAATAGCCAATAAATTTTAAAAGCTAAAGAGCAGAGCAAAATTTCCTACAAAGTCTACGGAGATCACACCTAATATTTCAGTTACTTGCCCATGCAGCGCTTAGCTATTTGTTTTATGACCATGAAATTAAGAATGAAGGGTTACATTAGGTTTAAACAATATGATATTGGAGAAGTTCGAAGGAATACATTCCAGAATACTCTGCGGTAGTATTTAATGTCAGGCTTATTATATGTTATTTTAATATTGTGTTCAATTTGTAGGAATGATGGACATCCAATTAGAAGGAAAAATTTGCCAAAAATATGAAACGATTCATGGAAACGACTTATACATCTATCCTGAAACGAAAAATTGTGAGTTTAGTCACCCCCTTCCACTCATTGATTTTGACGTCTTGTAAATATTAACAAAATCTTCTCTGAATGCTTAATTTGACAATAATATTTTAAAAATTCTATGCCTCTAATCATTAGTGTGTATTTTCAATTTTATTACAGTATTTAACATTGAAAGTGATTGCATTAGGGTTACCAGACAGCCCATAACACATGTACTCGATGATGAACTTTCATAAAGCCGTAGACATATTGCCAACAGCAGGAAACGAAACAGTTGCTTGCTTCGTCGCAAAATAAAAACTCAAGAAACAAGAAATTCATTTTTATTCTCATTTTTCGGAGAGTTTTAGCAGCTTGATGATATTTTTCTCACGTATACATACCTAGGTTTATAAATCAATGGGATTTCACATGTTCAGTACACAGTGGCTAATTACAGCAATTGATTGTTATTAGGAGTAACCATAGTGCAAATATGGCCGGGTTTTCCCCACAACTCAATTATATGGAGAAATTTCTAATCATGTGCTGCATTCAAGTAAGAGGTATTGCGTAAGAGATTAAGATTAAGATTATAAGTTAGTTTGAGCCTCCCTAAGCGCTACAAAAATAGAGCGTATCGAAGAGAGGAAGGCACCATTTAGTATGGAGATAAGAAAATGAGGAATCTATGCTGAAGGGGCATAGAAACAGTAAGATGAGAAAGAAGTTAATGAAATAAGATGAAAGTTGAAGAAGAAAGTCAGAGGTGCTGAAAAACAGGACAGTAGTGAACCGAAAAAGGTGGTCCTTAACATAACAAAAAACATTTTATTTCAACAAAAAGAAGGCCTACCTAACTCTCAGCTCGGGCCCTCACATTTTTCCCTGGGAGCGCTAATTCCCATAGATACAATAGTTGTATCTCCCTGAGGGATTATTGCGTAAGAGGAAATTATCGTTAAATCATTAATGCTCGCCAAATGTCATTAACGAAAAAATAACGCGAAACTTCATACAAGCCTCAACAGCGGAGTTTCCATTCATTAAAAGAAGAAAATAGCCCTGAGTAAATAACTACTCTTTCTTCATCACCAAAAGTTATGTCAGAATACACAACACAGCTGTCATCAAGATAAAAGTATGAAACATGTATAAATTGTGATGACTTTTATCCCCCTGGATTGTCACCCCATCGGCCGAGCAGAGCGACGCAGGATCTAATTCTGTTAGGACTCCATCTTTAGGAACCGCTCTGAGCTCGCATCGATTAACGGACAAGCTGTCTCCTGTCGATGACTCTGTCGCCCACTTCGTCCCAAATGAAAGAAAAAGAACTTATTCTTCCATCATCGATTACGGTTTCTATTATGCAAACAAGCAAGCCAGCATTGATTCAACGTTGGTTTTCGTGACCGTTTTCTCTGAAGAGGCTTAGGAGTGACCAGAGAAAACTATTTTCCTGGGAAATGCAGGGGAGGCTATTTTTTTCGCTCCAGTGTTCAGAGATATCTATTCTAATCTATCGATGAAATCTATTCAATATTCAATATTTTATATCTATTCAATTTTTAAGTAATAAGATATGTAGTTTCATGTGACGATTCAGGGTGACCTAATTCAATTATGTTTGAACTCAGATCAAAATACTGGGTTCAGTTGTAAAATAATCGTTCGTTTCTAACAGGATAACAAACAAAAGTAATAGGGCTTTTAGTAAAGAATTTAAGTTGCCCCTTTACGGAAAAGATTTGAGAAGTTAATTTTAGCCTCCCAAACCACAAAAAAGGTATCTCAAAGAGATGAAGAATGAGGGCATTACTTCGTATGGAGTCAAGAGAACGTGGAATATATGCAGAAGGTGTGTTCCAACATAACATCCCTACGCATAGAAATAGGAAGTTTAGAAGACAGTTAGGAAGGAATATATATGATGAAAGAGGAAGAAACAGAAGCTGAAAAACGAGTATCGTCATATTGGGAAACAACGTCGCACCCGCAACAAAAAAACACAAAAAATACACGAGTAATCGTCCGAGGACGAGTACGTTTTATGGGACGCCCTGTGTATTTCAAGAAAATATAAGGTCCTGAATTTTTTCACGACCATCTAAAATTCTCTTGTTGCGACTGTTAATCGATAATTCATGCAAGATTGGAACAAAATGAAAGCGCTCAATTTTTCTTTTTCGTGATAGGCTGAGAACGAGCAGCATGTGTTGCATTTATGGACCAATTTCATATTAATTCTTATAGTCGGTTCATTCCTATTAGATTAGATGATGGTTTAACCCCCTAACCGTGAAAAAGCATTCCAAAGCGAAGAAGGAGGACGGCACCATTTTGTATGGAGATAAGGGAATGCGGGATCTATGCAGATGGGGCATATGAACAGAACGTCGAGAAAGAAGTTCATGAAACAAGGTAACAGTTTAAGAAGAAAGTAGCAGGTGCTGAAAGACAGGACAGCAGTGAACAGAAAAAAGCTGGTCGTTTACATAACATTTTATCTCAGCAAAAAGAAGGCTTACCTAACTCTCAGCTTGGGTCTTCATACATTTTCCCCCTGGGAGTGCTAATTCCCAAAGATCCAATAGTTGTATCCCCCTGAAGGGAATCATTCCTATAGGTTAACGCCAACACATTACTAGCAGTTATTAATGGTCTTCGTAAAACTAGCCCAAAAATTTACCCAAACTGGCTCTAATTGAACTTTTAAGGACTCTATATTCTACGTATAGATATTTCTGCTAAATATATACTGGTTATTTAATGTCCTATACTTGATGGCTTGGTTTATCCGCTTCAAATTCTCCTAAGTAAAGTGGGAATCTGAACACTGTATATATAGAAGGACTGAAAATCTGTTAATTTTCCATTTATTGTTTGTTCACGACTATTGAAATTAATTTCAAAGTGAGCTTAACACATAAACCAATGAGAGGAAACACGTTCCAACGGGTCAGGTAAGATCACCCAGTTAAAGCATTCCAAGCCACAACAAAAGTGTTCACAAATGAGGAAAATGGAAAGCCGCATTTAATACTGAATCGAGGGAATAAGGAATCAATTCACTAATATATACCATCAAAGAATTTCTTGAGCATAGAATCAGCAAAATTGATAGAAATTTATGAAGCAAGATAAAAATGGAAACAAGTAATAAGGATTGGAAAAGGACTGAAGCGAACCGAAAGAAGATGGTCTAACACAAAACAAGATACCTATTTTGTGGCGAGAGTGAGAGGAAAACAGGCGTACCTACCCTTACGCTTGGAAACATCCAGTGGCTAGTTCTAGTACATGCATTAGTTGCATACCCATGAGAAACACAATGGGAGCTAAAGAAAGTGAATACATTTTAATCAAAAACAACTCGTCTCACAGAACAAATACTTTTGAAAATGCAAAAAAAATATGTACAAATTTTGGACTAAGCTGAGATTAGGGCATTTTAGACGATGAATGAAAACAAGCAACTACTTATACGTTACTTTAAACTAGTCATTAAATGTTTTAGTAACCATAATCCACTCTCAGGTGATTCGTGGAACGCAGCTATTATTCCTTTATCGAGAAAATACTCCTTAACTAAGGTAGCCCAAAATAGTTAGGAAAGTGTTCACATCATGCACTCAGCAAAGATATGAACATGAGAAATGATGCTCTGTGAAATGTTATCTTGACGCATTACAATGTGCATTTCTAACGGCACGCAGTGCATTCGTGCGTCAGGACACAAAGCGGACGATGCGTTTAGTATTAATCACAAAACACAGAAGAGGCGTGTCTAAGTCGGTTCTAATGATTGTGATGACGTTAAGACTACTGAGGCGATTAAGAGAAATGATCGCTTTAGTTTCGCTCATTGTCTTACGTCGTAACGAGCACTCTGTGTGTGTACATCGAGCACAAATTTTATTCACCATTTTCGAGTATTTTCGTCCATCGACTCGCATGTCTAACTCCTGGTCTCAGTCATGCCGAAAGCTTAAGTTTCAAGTATTTAAAATTTAGTTTAAAGTTCTAAATTTGTTGAATAACAATTGGAAATTACACAAGTTCTTATACAATACTTACTCATTTCTTCCTGTGAATCAAAACCAAATTAATATCAAATATTCAGATAGATAAAGTCAAGATAATTTATAGGATTACATGCAGTCAGTTAACTCTGCTGTACGTGAAGATAAGCTAACCTCCTTAACCAAAACAATGGTGCTCCGAAGAAAAGAGAAAGGAAGGCACCGTTTAGTATAGAGTTTTGGGAGCGGGGAATTTATGTACAAGAGATGTTCCTATTCAAAACTCCCAGCACATAGAAATGAAAAGTTAGGATACCAATTTAGGGAACAAATTAGGATTTGAAGATCAAAGTATCAGGTACTAAAAAACGACAGAACGAAGAGAAAACAGATGGTTCGTAACAAAACAGAACATCGATTTTATTCGAACAATACATTACCAATCTGTCAGAATAGGACCTCTAATCTTCCCCATAGGAGAGCTAATTCACAAAGATACAATAGCTGTATACTCTGGGAGGGAATTTGAATTTTACGATAGTAAAATGAGTCGTAAATTTTCTGTAAATTAAAAGATCCTTACATTAACATCAAAAAGCTGGAGAAGTAAAACAGTAAGATTCAAGAAAAATGAAGTTAGTTTTACTTGAATTTACTATTTTGAAAATAAATGTGGAGCACCCTTCCTCTTAAGAAAAATATCCTCATTCAATATAGTGTAGCGACATATATAAAAGTTATAAATCTTTTTTCTGACTTTCATTGTCCTGGTGCTCGGATTCTCGATAAACAGTTCGCCATGCTGTTAACTTACTTCCAATCTAACCCCAAGAAAATTGCAAATCTTAAATAGTTTCTATTGGATTGGCTTTTTTAAATTTAGGCAAATTTGTGATACATCAGAACATATGGGTGTAGGTCACATACGAGCTCCTAATTTTAAACTTTCGAGCTGAATCCATACTAATACATTTCATCGAATCAATTCGCAAATATTATTTCGATTATTTTTAATTCTAGGTTTAAAAGTAATAACAAATCAACAGAAGAACTCGTGAAACGTAATCAATTGAAATCGTTATTCAGATCTACTGCAAGTTCTATCAACCTCTCAAGGAAGCTAATTATTTGAACCTGTGAGCAAGGGTTCTCTAAAAAATCCGTGATGCTATAATCACAACTTTTCAATTACAAGAATACTAGAATGCAGCGAACTAGCGTCTCTAGAACAATGACAGGAACAACACCCCATTTGGTGTGAATAACTGGGGCGTTGGAGTCAGGCCAAATATTGAGTTAGGGGAGAATTCGAGGGTAAATACCGCTTTGTTTAGCTCCAGTTGAAAAGTTTTGCTCGGGTACTCTCAGCTGAGCTAGACTGGCCCATCTATTTAAGACTTTTTTCGTGAAAATACTATTCTATAACAATCAGAAAAAATATGTTCAATATGTAAGAACATTCTTCATGTACTTTCCCCGAATAAACTAAATATTTCACTTCGTTTATCACAAGTACTTAATACTTCCTGAACGGCACCCATCGTTCAATTGCCACCACCGACCATGCCTTTGAATTCATTTCCCTTTCTCAGCCCACGTCGAGGACTTACGCTAGAAGGACCAACAAGCGTTGGAGAAACAATGTTTTGTAACCAAACTCCGTCTCATAAACCAACTTACACGCCGAACATCCGTACATCGAGCTGATTCAGAACACGCTTAACCCTTTAACGTCCAAATTTTTGTACTCATATTACCGTTAACACAACCACCGTCACTAAACTCGCGCTGGCATCAGTCAGTCACCGATATCAGGATGAGATAGGAACTGCCACTTGGCAGAGAACTTCAGAGAACACATTAGGGATCTAATTGAACAAGAAATAAAATATATTGAAGGTATGTTTGAAAGAAGACACTGGTGTCCTCTTAGACGTTAAAGGGTTAAGGTGCCCGTAAATTTAGATTACAGACCCAACTTGGACCGACCGTTCGAGCTTCAAATCAACCTCCGTTTAAAATGAAGTTCTACGAGGAGTTGGACCCTAGAGCACAGGTTTATCGAGTTTCCGTGTTGGTCCGACACCTTGCCAAACTGTGTGTCCTGCTAAGCTTCGCTTCACGCCAAAGTTGGCATCGATCTTTGTCGTAAGTTGTTACAATACTCCATCGTGCGGAAACAATATTGCAGCAGGCATTCACCTTGACAAATACGTAACTTAGCCACCGTAGCACATTAAAATAATGCCATGTTGCACAGCTCAACTCGAAAAGCACTTGACCAAATCGAGTCAAGTTTTGGCAGGGAGAGAGCGTGTAGACTCAGATCCTGAGCTCCGTATTATAAATGCATTACGTTGGAAGTAGCAATCACTCAGCCAGCGGAAGCTGTTCGCTCTGCTTCTCCACTTTTTAAGAGTGTATAGCGTAAAGAATTGAATGATGTTCTTGGAAGGACAAGACATTGACTGTTATAATGGAAACTCAACTTTTTTCCGTATTATTCCAGTTGAAAATACATGAAGAGCATAACCACCAGAAAAAACGCATGCATTGACATTTAATTGAAATGACTGATTATTAATTAGTTTTAGCCTACCTTTACCACAACAAAGATGTTCAAAGAGAGGAAGGATGAAGGTACCATTTACTATGGAGTTAAGGGGACGCAGAGTCGATACACAAGGTGGGTTCCCGCACAGAATCACGTGCTCAAATAGAAACAGTAAGATAAGAAGAAAGGTTATGAAATAAGATAAAGATTAAAGAAGAAAGTCAGAGATGCTGAAAAAAGGACAGAAGCTAACCGGAAAAAAGAAGATGACTTGACAAAACAAAAAACATTTCATTACAGCAAAAAGATGGCTACTTGACTAAGCTCTGGACCTTAAATTTTTCCCCCGGGAGAGCTAAAAATTCAATTGAAACGTCATTAACATTTATTCGTTGAAATTTCGAATGGAAATTTAAATGTTTATGGTTATTGCTGCAGACAAAAAATCAAATAAAATAAATTTACGCTAACTCTGCGAAATCGGAAGAATGACCAAATATTAATTAAATCAACCTGCAACAGCTAAAGCATTTCAGCTCCTTCGTGCAAGCGAGAGATCAGGTGTAATATTTTAAAAGAACGTTTTACTCTAGTGAACCAAATTCTGAACACGGTATGTCGGTAATTTCAAAGCACGGAATTTTCGTTAAATTTTGCATAACACATTTTTTAGCATACATGGTAATTAATAATTCTGCTTTGAATTATTGCGAATCAAAAATACAACTTTAACAGAAAGCAGGAAATGAATAACTGATTTAGAAATGCGTATGAATGATGCGAGTTTTAGAGGTAATGTCAAAAAGTTTAAATAAATAAATGAAATTTAAGCGAGATCGATAAGTGTTTCGTAATTGGGAAGCCATGACTCG